>OX451738.1:401453665-402697526 GCA_948472305.1 Vicia faba | reverse complement strand
ATAATATTATTAATTATTATTATTATTATTATTATTATTATTATTATTATTATTATTATTATTATTATTATTATTATTATTATTATTATTATTATTATTATTATTATATTATTATTATTATTATTATTATTATTATTATTATTATTATTATTATTATTATTATTATTATTATTATTATTATTATTATTATTATTATTATTATTATTATTATTATTATTATTATTATTATTATTATTATTATTATTATTATTATTATTATTATTATTATTATTATTATTATTATTATTATTATTATTATTATTATTATTATTATTATTATTATTATTATTATTATTATTATTATTATTATTATTATTATATTATTATTATTATTATTATTATTATTATTATTATTATTATTATTATTATTATTATTATTATTATTATTATTATTATTATTATTATTATTATTATTATTATTATTATTATTATTATTATTATTATTATTATTATTATTATTATTATTATTATTATTATTATTATTATTATTATTATTATTATTATTATTATTATTATTATTATTATTATTATTATTATTATTATTATTATTATTATTATTATTATTATTATTATTATTATTATTATTATTATTATTATTATTATTATTATTATTATTATTTATTATTATTATTATTATTATTATTATTATTATTATTATTATTATTATTATTATTATTATTATTATTATTATTATTATTATTATTATTATTATTATTATTATTATTATTATTATTATTATTATTATTATTATTATTATTATTATTATTATTATTATTATTATTATTATTATTATTATTATTATTATTATTATTATTATTATTATTATTATTATTATTATTATTATTATTATTATTATTATTATTATTATTATTATTATTATTATTATTATTATTATTATTATTATTATTATTATTATTATTATTCAACTTCTGCCCGAGCTAGCCGTGACGGTCCATTTCTGATTCAGTAAGATCAGTGGCGCTGTCTGTGGGAAACTTGCTTTCCCGTCTTACATTTACTCGAGACCAAAGCTAAACAATCCCCGACTGTCATGGCTGACTAGCCTGCAGAAAACATGAATGTCCGTATTATCGACGTCAACAACAACATCACCGACAATAATGCCGGTCTCGACAACGCCGGCCACAACACAACCCCCACCATTAATATGCTCGGGCCTTCTGACTATAGAGACGGAGCAACTGCTTCGTCATCATCACTGCCTCCACGACTCGAAGATGATCGGCCACCTCCCCAAAACTACCAACTCGTCCAGTTCCATGAGGTCCCCATTCCCGCCGGAGCAAACGCCACGACCAGGACACTGTTTGCGGTGATAAATCAGACCAACTACCTGATCTTCGCTCAAGGAGAAAGATTGAGGGCGCTCGAAGATGCTCGGAGAGCCGCTAGAAGACACAGGAGACCTCAGTCTCCTCCTCCTCGACAAGCAGAGAAACATCCCCAATCTCCCCCGCAGAGACGTAGTCGGGACATCTCTCGAAGCCCTTCTCCCCGACCAATCAGGTGACGCCCCGCATTGGAAAGGGACCAGCCCATTGACACGGGGAAACGCGATCACGGTCCCTCGCGTCAAGAACAAAGACCCCCTGGAGACAGACAGCGAGCGACCATACCGCCCGAGGAACGCTCCACGCGACCAGGGCTTCCATAACCACCACAACGCCAGATACCCCGTCTCGCTTGCCCGAATAGAGTGACGAGGACGACCCCTGCGGTCCCTTGTCACAAGCCATCATGGAGGTACCCATTCCCCCAGGCATGGAGAAGCCTCCCCACCTAAAGGAATACGATGACATCGCCGACCCAGTCGACCATATAGACGGGTTTGAGGCCATGCTACATTATCACAATGTCGAGGACCAATCAAATGTTGATTATTCCCCATGACTCTTAGGAAAGCTATGATGGACTGGTACAAAAGTCTCACCCCGGGGTCAATTACCTCCTGGTGAAATCTGAAGAACCAATTCATCAGTTCATTCACTGCTTCGCGATGCCACCCAAAGACCGAAGCAGCCCTCGAGGCTATCGTCCAGAGACATGATGAGACACTAAGGGAATTTATTGATTGGTTCAACCGGGAGGCCATCCAGGTCCCCCTGTACCGATCACATGAAGAGATACCTGCTCAAGAGGGGACTCCTCCCGGGCACGGAATTCAGAAAGTCCGTAGGCATCGAACCGCCCCGGACATTCGATGCCCTCCTCAAAAAATCCAGAGCCTACATGGACTACGAGGAGAGGGAAGCGGCCAACAGAGCCCAGGATCCCAGGAATCGCGAATCTACCAGTTATCCGTGACAAGACACCGCCACTCCTTGACGAACTTGCGAGAAGAGAAGGGACGACAAAGCCCGAGACCCTCGGAAACAAAGAGGACCCTCGGGGAGGTTTACTGAGTACACTCCGCTAACGGCTTCCCGCGAGCGCATCTTAGCAGAGTGCGCGAATACAGATTTCAAGGACAACTGCGTCAAGCGTCCTTGCTCAGCTCCTTCTAAGCCCGAGGAAGATTGAAGAAAATACTGCCAGTATCACGGGAGCCATGGGCACTTGACTGAAGATTATGTCCATCTCAAGGATGCTATAGAGACCCTCATAAAAGGGGGGAGACTCGGGCAATATTGATGCAGCGACGCCCCCTGTCAAGATGCCTGTGAAACAAGGGAGATAGAGGAGGATGCTCGAACATCTGACGTGTCGGTCCCCATCCAGACCGCATTCTCTGTTACGAGATCGGAGGACTTTTACGTTCCCGAACATATGAAAGAGCCTCTGTCTATGCACAACAGGTGGGAAAACTTCCCCTCTGCCATTGTCATAAATGGTGGGGGGTTTAATGGCTTGTCTATAAATTAAGCAAAAAGGAAGCTGGACGAGCTGGTCGACGCGGCTCCCCCGCAAACAGTGACCTTCGAGAGGGTTAAAGGCAGATCAGAGCCGATCACCTTTTACCTCGAGGAACTGTCTGGAGGGGCCCCTAATTCAGCCATCCCTCTTCTGATCAGGGCGAGAATGACCAACTTCGACGTATATCACGTCCTGGTCGATGATGGAAGTTCAGTCGATGTGATGTACAACTAACTTTTCAG
Source organism: Vicia faba (assembly GCA_948472305.1). Taxonomy (NCBI): domain Eukaryota; kingdom Viridiplantae; phylum Streptophyta; class Magnoliopsida; order Fabales; family Fabaceae; genus Vicia; species Vicia faba. The sequence goes on along the minus strand of OX451738.1, from coordinate 402,694,371 downwards.
AACCCTGCAGCTCGATGACTCTCACCTTTCACCATACGTGGGTCAGACTTGCAGGGCTTTAATGGCTCGACCTCCAAGCCATGGGGGTACGTGGAGCTTATGGTCATCTTCAGCGAAGATACTGCTACCCGGCAAGTCAAGGTGCGCTTCCTCGTCATTGACTTCCCGTCCCTCTACAACTGCATCCTTGGGAGGCCGACACTAGCAGAGATGACCGCGGTGCCCTCCACCATCCATCTGAATATGAAGTTTTACACAAAGAGGGCACGATTCGCTACCATTCAAGGAGACCTAGCAGCCTCCTGAAGATGCTTCAACACGGAGGCCAAGGGACAAAGTACAGTCGACACCGGAGCACGGCCCGCCAAGAAAGCTGCAACAGCACGACCAGATCCTCAGCAGTCAGAGCCACAACCCATCCGAGCGGAGGTGCAGAGGGATCCTCCAAAGGTCTATTCGATCTCGCTAGACACTCGCTTTGACCAAGACAAACCCTCGAACGGTAAGCAGGAGCTCCTCCAACCAATTCCAGATGGGGACTTCGAGCTCGTCCCTCTTGGTGAAGACCCGAGCAGAGGGGTGAAGATTGACACAGGATTCCTCGACCTGGCGAGGAAGCAGATCAAGGCCTGCTTGAGGGAGAATACATATCTGTTTGCGTGGAACACCGTGGAGATGTCTGGTCTCGACCCCTATGTCGCCTGTCATAAACTCGCCATTGATCCAGCCGCTAGGGAAGTAGTACAACATAGGCATAGGCAGTCCCCTGAGAAAATAGAGGCTGCTGAAAAAGCTGTAAAAGACCTCCTAGAGGCAAATTTTATTTCAGAGGCCCGATATTCAACCTGGATGTATAATGTTGTACTCGTTAAGAAAAGTAATGGAAAATGGCGTATGTGTGTTGACTATACCGATCTTAACCGGGCATGCCCCAAAGATGCATTCCCTTTGCCTAATATTGACATGTTGGTTGACAACTTGTCCGACTATAAAATATTATCTTTCATGGATGCCTATTCGAGCTATAACCAAATCCCAATGGCAATGAGCGACAAACACTGCACTGCTTTCATGACCAGCTCGAGCAACTATTACTATAATGAAATGCCCTTCAGTCTGAAAAATGCAGGAGCAACATATCAGCGGATGATGAACAAAGTCTTCCATAACGAGATCAGAGATATGCTCGAGGTATACATGGATGACATGATCGTCAAATCCCGAGTAGACACCAACCATTCCGCGTATCTCAGTAAAGTCTTCGCCCAAGCAAGGCAATGTAGAGTGAGGTTCAACCCCGAGAAGTGCACCTTCGGAGTTAAGGCGGGCAAGTTCCTCGGCTTCTACCTAACAGAAAGAGGAATCGAAGCCAACCCCGACAAATTCTGGGAGTTCTCTGACCTCCCTACTCCCACTTCGAAAAAATCCATACAAGTCCTGAATGGTATGCTCGTTTCACTTTCCCGTTTCGTTGCAAAACCCGCTCAACACGCCCTTCCCTTTTTCAAACTCCTGCGCAAGGAAGCAGCTTTCGAGTGGACCAAGGAATGCGAACATGCCCTTCTCCATCTCAAACAGAGCCTTTCACAGCCTCCCGTGCTATCAAGACCAGCCGAAGGAGAGACGCTAATCCTATATATGGGCGTCTCTGTCGAAGCCGTGAGTGCGGCCCTCTTTCGCGAAACTCATGAAGTCTAAAAACCCGTGTATTTCACGAGAAAAGCGCTTCAAGAGCCCGATGTCAGATGCTAACAAACCGAGAAGGTGGATTTGGCCCTCGTCAATGCAGCGAGAAGGCTCACACACTATTTCCTCGCGCATACAATCGTCGTACAAATAGACCAGCCCGTAAGACAACTGTTAGGTCGACCAGATATGGGCGGAAGAATGTTAAAGTGGTCATTGGAACTCTTGGAATTTGACATCCAGTATGAAAGAAGGAAGGCTCTAAAGTCCCAAGCCCTAGCTGACTTCGTTGCCGAGATGACCGCACTCAACCCCTTCTCCCCCCCCCCCCCGCAGGGAAGGAGCACAAGTGGACCATCTTTGTAGACGGAGCCTCCAGCTCGACTGGGAGTGGAGCAGGAATCCTCCTCAACAACGAGGAGGGCATCGTGATCTAACAATCACTCTCTCCTTTCCGACCACAAACAATCAGGCAGAATACGAAGCTCTGCTCGCATGTCTAAGACTAGCCGAGGATTTGGGCACTCGAGAGTTATAAATTTTCACTGATTCCCAACTTGTCACATTGCAAGTTCAAGGGGAATACCAGGATAAGAACAAAAGCCTCATTGAATATTTAAACTTGGTTAAAGAACACGTGAAGAAGTTTGATTGAGTAGAAATTACACACGTACCATGCGAATAAAACACACGAGCCGACATACTTTCAAAGCTCGCGAGTTCGAAGAAAAAGGGCAGAAACAAATCAGTCATACAAGAGTCCCTATCTCGCCTGAGAATTGAACGCCCCATAATATTACTCGAGGTGAATGCCATCGGGGACAATTCATGCTGGATGACCCCGATGTTCAATTTTCTAACGAAGGGGGAACTTCCTCTTGACCAAAGGGAGGCACATGCAACCAAACGAAGAGCATGCTCTTATATCGTTCTCGAGCACAAGCTGTATCGCCGTGGATTCTCCATCCCACTCTTGAAGTGCGTCGAAGAGTCCTTGGTCCCCGAGATAGTACGGGAAATCCACGAAGGAATCAATGCCCAACACATGGGTGGAAAGTCCCTAGCGCGAAAAGCTTTGCGAGCGGGGTACTACTAGCCGACCATGCAACAAGACACCAAAGAACACGTTAAGAAATGTGATAAGTGCCAAAGACACTCCGACATACACCTCGCTCCACCGCGCGAGCTGAACATGCTATCGTCCCCGTGACCATTTTCCTGGTGGGGAATGGACATCCTCAGACCTTTCGTGCAAGGGACATACCAAAACAAATTCCTTGTCGTGGCCGTAGATTATTTCACAAAGTGGATAGAGGCCGAAGCCCTCGCGAAAATCACCTCACACAAAATTCTTCATTTTTACAAACGAAACATGCTTGCTCGGTTTGGAATCCGACAAGCGCTCATCTTGGACAATGGCACCCAGTTCACCGACCAAGGTTTTCAAAGCTTCATTGCCAAACTCGGAACCAAACAACATTTTACCTCAGTCAAACACCCCCAGACTAACGGGCAAGTCGAAGCCGCAAATAAGGCTATCTTGCGAGGATGCAAACGCAAGCTAGGCGAAACCAAAAGGGGATGGGTCGAAGAATTACACAATGTCCTATGGGCTTATCGAACAACTCCCCACTCAAAGACTGGCGAGACACTATTCCGACTAACTTATGGCACCGAGGCAGTCATCCCAGTAGAAATCATGGAGCCATCTAGGTGAACTGAAATGCCCCTCGACAAGGAGATGAACGACGAGGCCCTGAGAGATGAGCTCGACCTTATTGAAGAAATACGATCAGGAGAAGCCCTGCGCGAGGCCACATTGAAATGACAGGTAGCCCTACGCCACGATAACAAAGTTATAAAGTGCGAGTTTCAGGTCGACAACCTAGTCTTGCAAAGAAACCAGAAGGATTCCCGCGAAGGAAAATTGGCCGCAAACTGGGAAGGACCTTACCGCGTCCAGAGAGCTACGTGAACCGGAGCATATTACCTCGAGCAATTGAATGGAGAACCACTACCTCGACCCTGGAATGCTGTAAAGCTAAAACAATATTATAGCCAAGCCCCTCACCTTCTGAGGACTTCGGTCGTTGAATACTCATCTTTAGCCGACAAAGGGAAAACTTCGACCACGTGAGCGTGTCGAGGTACGAACGCGACCTACCAATCAACAAAAAGCAGGATGTCGTTCATGTTTACGAGCAACATCTTTTCCCTACGGGAACACCTCAACCGATATCTGCTGTCGAAGTACCTCAACATGGCAGAACACCCAGTTCACGATGGGCAGTTCACGCCACAAGCGTAGGATCCCGATCGCGATAATACGCCCGTCCCGCGGAATTCCACTTCGCGCCCTCGACACACTTCGACACGTGTCGAACTAATATTAGGGCCGATCTCATATCTCCACACGGAAGACATGAACTTTGTGAGAAATTCATAATGACCACAACGACGGTCGGGCACATATATCCAAGGGATATATCAAGCATTCATCAAATAAATAGTCATAAACAACGCAATTATATGGCATCAAAGAGAAGCAACACAATTATAATATGCCGACCAAAAGGGCCGACGTTGTTCAAAATTACAAGTTATGCACGGCGGCCACAAAAGCTAAATGAATGATAGCGGGCACGCATGCCCTGAAATGACAGCGGACACGCATGCCCTAAATAAAAAATACAATCAAGCTTCATCTTCCCTGTCACTACTATCAGGGGGATAAAAGATCTTCCTGTTGATGACTTGGTTAAATGGTCCCGCTCCCTCGACCACTATGTCAACCTCCGGGTTCAAGATCTTTAGCTGCTCGACGGTAGTGTTGAAGCCATAACCAAGGGTATGAACGACGTCTTGTTCGAGCAAGCGGATGAGAGCGATCAAATTTGCCCTGGTTGCCACGCCCTTCTCTGCATCGGTCTCATCCTAGGCTGGGGAAGTGATCCCTTCCAACTCCGTCGTACAAGCGACCAGACGCTCGTTCTCTTTAGTGGAAGCCTCCAGTTAAGGCCTCAACTCATTTAAATCCTTGTGAAGCCGAACTTGGGCCTCGACCTTTGATTCATGGTTGAGGATGTCACACTTTAACTTCTCATTTTTGGCATAGGCCGTGTCGAGAAAGGCTTGAGCACTCGAGGACTCATCGTTTAGCGAAAGGGCTGTCTTGAGCACTCTTATCACAACGGCCACATCATCGGCCAAATTCTTCTGACGAACCTCCTTATCTTCAGACAAGATTACCTCCCTGTCCTCCTCGTGCACGCCGAGAAAGCTCTCCCCGCTGAAGAGATCACGATTTAGGTAGCAAGAAGGCAATACAAAGATCCTCGCAGGCACTTTGTCACCCTCGGGTGTTACGCCCGTAGCATTGTCCACACGCTTTCTCTTAGCCCCGGGCTCGTTGACGGGGATCTGGGCAGGCTCACCAGAGGAAACCGGATTTTTTGATGAGGAGGGTGAACCATTGGCCTGACCCGCAGACTTGGCCTGTTCTTGAAGCTGGGTGACTCTATTTTTGGGCCCAGAGGTGGACGCGTTCTTGGACCTCAACTTCAACAGACACTCAGAAAGGGATCCCATTCGACCTGCAATCAAAAGGAATCGTTAGTCGGGATAGAAAACCAAAAATAGCGCGAGCACATTACCGCATAAAGTGGAGCAAATTAATTAGGCTACGTCCCCTACCTAAAATCCTCATGGATTCCCTGTTTGAGGAGCATTCAAGTAAGACCTTCGTGTTGACCAACCTATTGACTAAAAGATACTCCCCCTTGTTATCGAATAAGAGGTTGTTGTTCACATCCACGCACTTCGCGGGGGAGAAACTCTTGACATAGGCCGATAGCTTCTCATATGAAAGCTGGTCTTGAGCGTCTAGGTCCTCAGGTTTCACAGCATAATATTCGGGCCTTTGTTCGAAGTGCTTCCACTGCCACTCGAGCGGAAATCAGGTCATAAGCCGAGTAACTGGCCGCCCATCCTCCACCTCTTCCACATGAGTATACAGGAAATCTATGGTCGCGTTCGTCAGGGGCTTCACAATGAAATACATCTCTTTGAAATTCTGGACAGACTCCAGGTAAGGCCTGAAGAGCTTCCCGAATTGCTTGAACGACACCCACACTTGCCCCCTCTGACGGATTGTCTTTGGAGGTGAAAGATACGTAAAAAGAGAGGAAGCGTGACACCTATCCTCAGACACTGGCAGACGAGCTTGAACACTCACATAAATGCCAGCGCGTTCGGGTGGAGTTGAGAAGGCGCCAATTGAAGCCACTAGAAAACCCCGACATGAAAATCATTGATGTGCAAGTGCATCCCCGCCTCTTTAAAGGCGAATTCATACATGGGGAACCGTTTTCCTGGGTACGTCGAGCATATTCTTCGGTCGCGGTGGAGAATTTGGAGCATCTAATTGGCGGGGGCCCCTTCTACGTGTACCTACGAGCAATTGAACACATCCGTTGCATCTTGGGAAAAGCACGACTATTTATTCCGGGGCTCAGGAGCAACCCAAGCCAAAGGGTCCTCGTCATTATGGGGCTCGTCTTTATAATTGGCGGCCGGAATGTCGTCACCGACTGGGTGCGCCATTATACTTGAAAAGCAGGGGAAAATAGTGAATTCAACATTATCAAATCCACCCTTCCACCGTAGATCAAGTAAAAGGGCGACGAACTCGACCCAAGTCCTCGACTACACGCTAAAGCGGACTATTTCATTGGGAGGTCATGTTGTCGGGGGGATGACCACTCACCGAGCGAGAAGCCCGAGATAATCCCTGTATCCGGGGAAACCATCCCCTGTGTTACGAATACTATTCAGGGAGACCCCCCTGACACTATAACTAATTAACATTTAACATTCATAAAGTGCCCGACACATTCATGAGTGCTCGACGCAGAATTCATGAACTTCAATCAACATTCATGAGTATTCATCATAAAACTCATAAATGCTCATCCAATCAAGGCATAATTTTGACATTTAATCCAGAAACACTTAAGAAACGTGGTGTTAAGAGGTTGTAACTTACTTGGATGAAGAACTCAAAGAGAAAATCTGGGAAGTTGAGAGGATTGCTTTACAGAACGAGCAAGGAAATCTGGGAAGTTGAGAGGATTGCTTCACACAGCGAGCGAGAAAAGTTGAAAGGAAAATTGAGAAGATGATAAATGAGACCCAGGGCCCCCCTTTTATAGGTGACCCACACCCCAAGAGGTCCCTCACGAAAGGTAATCATTTCTTGGGCCTTTTGGCTTTCCCCTTGAAGTGGGTGGCACCCCAAAGCATTAGCCACATGGCTCAACTGTGAACCGCATGTCCCTTCTAGATTGACGAGCATATGCCCGACTCCTACGCATTATACCCATACATGCACGAGACATATACCCCACACGAGGGAATGCTCGATGCTGGGGCGCGTACCCAGGCACATCCATTCAACCACCTCAGGGACGAAGTCATGCTCGACATATCGACAACTCCCTCAAGACAGGAGCATCAAAAGAAATCTCGCAGAGGCTCCCCATAACTAATACGGTCCTCTCGAGCAAGCGACTGACTCTTTTGGTCTCACTGCCCGTTCATCCATAATATCCCTCGATACACTTGAACTTGTTCCTTTGAGGACTTTAGCCGTCCTCCTCGATCAAGTCTCCGACATCGAGAGTTAAACTCAAGTCACCGCCCTTATTCTCAAGGGCAATAACTTGGAGGTCTCCTGATCTAGATTGGGCCTACACTTTCCCTTCGAATGGGAAGCCCAGAAATAGAGCCCGTGTTAGGGACCGTTGGGCAACTTCCCACACGACCCTTGGAGGACATGGCCCACGATCCCACGACAGTCATCTTAAACTGTCCTCCGGGAATCACGGGTCCAACCCTATTCTCACAGAGCAGTTGACCAGGGGGAGTCCACTTGTTGGACTCCATACACACGTAAGCCCTGGTAGTTCCTGTTATTGGGCCTCAACGTGGCCTAATAATAGGGACCTTGGCCCAACGCTGGGGGCTATAAATACGCTCTCTCCTAAGAGGGTCAGGTATTCAATTCAACACTTTCTAACTCTTACACTTGCTTGCTCATTCCGCAACTTACTTTGCCATCAGAGTGTCTTACAGGTATCCTCTATCTCATTCAACTTCTGCTCGCACTAACTGTGACGATCCATTTCTGATTCGGTAAGATCAATTTTCATTTATCTTAAACCAATCAATATTTATTTTTTCATCTTTTCATTAACCAATCAAAACGAATTTACGTATTACTAAAACACAATAAATTATAAAACAATCATAATTGTAATATTTTTCTATCAATCAAAATTGTAATGTTTCTTAGTAACAAATGTTACTTTTTATAAAATAATATTTACTCTACTTTATACAAATTACATTTTTTATAATAAAATAAAACTATATTCTATTCACTTATTTTTATTAATATTTCTTAAAAATATATGATTTTTAATTTTTATTAATAATAAACTTTATTTTAAAGATAATATTTTTTTGAATTCTAAGTAAATTTTATTATTTTATTATTTAAATAAAATAAAATAAAATATTTATTTTTTGGTTACAGAATAATATTTAATTTTGAAATATTTTTTTGATTTAGTGAATATTTAATTTTTTTAAAGAAAAGCGCTAAGTTGTAGCATTTTATTTATTTGTTTTTTATAATGAAATTTTGATATATTTGACTAAGGAAGATATTTAAATTGGTAAATAATTATTATATTTTCTCTCTTTTTTTTGGTATTATTAAATTTATTTAAGCTAAATATGGTAGTGGATTTAAATTTACTTTATATAAAATACGTGAAATATTCGTATATAAAAAAATATGGAATATAATATATTAATGGTAAAATTGATATTTTCAAAATATAAAATATGACCGTGGGTCTAAATTTACTTCATATAGAAATACATGAAATATTTGTATCTATTAATATAAGTATCATATATCTATTCAAAATATACATGAAATATGTAATGATTAACCCGAAAATATATCAATCTGGCGAAGAACCCAATAGCACATGGTCGAAGTAAGCATATCGAAATGATGTTCCATTATCTTCGAGAGCAGGTAGTAGATAGAAAGATGAATTTGGAACACTGCAGAACTGAGAATCAGATTGCAGACATCATGACAAAGGAAGTGCAAGTCGAAGTATTAGAAGGCTAAGAGTCATGATGAATATAGATAGTTTAGACACAATAAATTAGGTGGTGTGTTAAATTGTAATTCATAGTATCGAAAAGATTATGTTTATTTAGATTTAAATAGATTTGATTTAAGTCTAGAATATATTAGATTTGATTTAGTAACAAAATAAATATTTTGGGCTTTGGGCTTATGGTGCAAGCTCAGTTATAATCCCTATTTTTTGTAAGCAAGTCAAGCAAGTCATTCATAGTATTTTGCAGTTGCAAAGTGAATAAGAAAGTTTTCACAGTTTGTGAACAGAGAAAAACTCTGTAGAAATTATTTGTCTTGTCTTCTTTCTTTGTTTGTCTCATAATTAAATTGTCATTGTAGTAGAAATTCATCATAGACTTTAGTGAGTTTCCAATATTTTTCTCCTATATTTTTTATATTTTACTTATGCAACACTAGACTTAAAAAACTACATATCAATTGTTTTTTTTGAACTGTTTTTCACTTTATCTATAGCTCGCTCATAGTTCATTAAAAATACAATTCTAACTCAAATCAGAGAATTTTGACTAATTAAGAAAAATTACACTTACCTTTAAATTTCAAAGATTCTAGAATGCCATGTATTGTCATGTCTACATTGTTTATTTATAAATTAATATTTTGATAATGTCATATGTCTGATATATTTTCACTACATACAAAATATCTTTTATATTTTCACTGCATTCTCAGTTTAAAGTGCAACTTTTGTTTACTGCATACAAAATATCTTTTATTTGCATATCATTTCTTTTGACAAGTTTCTTTATTTATTTTTTACTTTAATAATGATTGAACTTGACAGATATATGAATGCCTTATGCGAGCTTGCAAATCTAACTTATGAAAAAATGAGTCTCTCAAAAGTTGTTCAACACTCCTTAGAGATAAGAAAACTAAAGTTAGAACTAAAGCAAAAATGTGATCATATTTTTTCTTTAGTATAGCTGCTATGTCCAAATACCTAAGCATATTATATCACTATTAGAAGCAATTTATGAATATAACATAGAAGCAAACTATCAATGTTATATTTTTTATCTAAATAAAATTTACACTATCAAAAATCTTTTATTGTAATTAACAAATATTAAAAGAAATATTTTACACTTTCTCTCCTTCTTTATTTTTTTATTTGCCACCTGACTTATTTATATTATTTTAGTCAATTATATTCAAAATTCAATTTTTTCACACTTTTGAAATTAAATTTTTTCATTTTTCCACACTTTTAAATTATCATTTAAGTATTTTAATAAACTACTATTATAAAAATTAATTTTAATTATATATTTCCAAGTCTACATTTATATAAATATGATTTTAAAAATTTTATTATAGTTTTTACGACGTATTTAATAAATTTTATTTATTTATTATCATTAAAAATATTAATTAATATATTTTATAATTTTAAAAAAATTAAAAAATTATTTTATCATAAAATTTGCTTTCCATCTCATGGACCACTAGATCATATTACTTATTTTTATTTTAATCAACAATTATCTTTATTTAAGAGTCAAAATCGTTATTTTTATTATGGGCAAACAATAATGTTACCAATCCAATTTAAGAAGTATGCATTATTTTATTTTCTATCTCGAAATATGTTTTAATTACTATTCATTGACATCAAATAGAAATTTTTGAATATTATATATTAATATCAAAATTTTAAATAATAAAATATTTTAACTCACATGTCACTATCAATAAAATACATATTTTATTTTAATCGATTAAATTTATAAGATCATGGTTCATTTTACAATTAAGAAACTCTTTTTAAAACTACATATGTATTTAAATATATGTTATACTTTATCAAAATGAATTTATCCGTGCAGGCACACGGTTTTATTAGTTTTATAAGAAAAATATTAAAGTATTATTTTGATTTTATATTTTCAATAACGAATAATTTTTTTATAGTGTATATTTTCATATTTTGATTTTATAACAAAACTTTATTACATTAATTTCATTTTATAATTTCAATGATAAATGTTATTTTTAATCTAATCCTTTTAATTTCATAATGACACATTTTGATTTTATAATAATACCTCAAAATTTTCACATTTTAATTTCGTCACACAATCTTTAAGCATTAATTTCATTTTATATTTTCAACAAATGAATTTTTATATAATTCTTTTAAATTCATAATGAGCTCTCAAACAATATATTTTTACATTTTGATTTTATTTTAATTTTACAAAAATTTAATACATTAATTTTATTTTATATTTTCAATGACAAATATTTTATATATAAATTAATAAAAAATAATTATTTTTGAGTTTTTTTAGGGGTTAAATTTTAAATTTTGAATAGGATTTCCAAATTATTTAAGACAACTATCTTGATCAATTTGATCAAGAAACACATAAACCAAAATACATTAATCAATGGGGCAACATGCACTCCACCCTTCTAATTTCATGGACAACATGAAATGTTACTTATCAAATTGACTTTACAGTGTTCTGAACGACCTATCAATTTAACATTATTGAAATGCAATACATGATAAATTAAATAACTTGAACCAAGAAAGATTATTAGCTTTAAAAACATCATTTAATATTGAACATCTGAGATTTATATCACGAATACCGCACCAAGACGACAGGTATTAACCGAGTCGCCCGTAGGGTAACCCTGGGGTGGATCCGAGATGCATAACGCCCATGCCAACAAAACCGCCCTAATAAAAGATGGTCATTATGACAGGAGACAACAAAATCAATGGCGTTTAAATGCTATTTATGATTCCAAGGCGACAAGGAAACTATAACAATAATAACTATGAATTTAGTGCCTTTACTCCATTTGATATTACACATTATAAATAGGCAAATCCCCAAATAAGAAAAGGGGGAGATCGTGAGACAATACTCCTGATCCTACCGAGGCTTCTCTTGATCAAAATTGGGGAAGACATTCATATTGTTCTTCAGAAATAGTTGGCGCACACTGTGGGGCCCGATAAAATTCTCCCTGGCCATACAACCATACCTAGATGAGAATTGTAACAAAAAATAAAAGAGAAAATCTCAGTGATGTATCCTCTCCCTTTCTCATCCTCAATATCCACTGCCCTCATCGTTTCCAAAACCAATTTCAGTTAATCTATTTCCCAATGAAAGGATTCATATTTCTTACTATATACGAAAACAACAACCTCACCAAAACATAGTTAGCGCGAAATCGAACGCATATTCTTCGCTGCCATGGCACCTTTGATCTCGTCACGATCTCTGATGACACACACGAGATGATATTTATGCCGCCACTACCCACCATAAACCCACATGTTTCTTGTACTTTAGATCAGAATCATCACGGGGAACCTTTGTGATTGAATCCCGATCTACCATTATTGGCATCTTAATCTTCCCAGAGAAATTAGAATTCCATTGTCATGTACGATTCAAAGATGGCAATTTCCTAATGATGTCCGGGTAGTACGTCGACCCTACTAACATTTTCAACGACATTTCATCCTATGATGTCCTACCTGACAACATTTTCGCTGACAACATATTTATTCAGATAAGTTTTATCCTTTCCATTCTATTTAATTCTAAATTTTACGATTAATGTAAGATCTTGGCATCAGTGGCCGATCTTAAGATCAATCTCAATATCCTAGATTTTGGTTTATACTCTCATGTATATGACTACGCGGACTTATAATTCCATGAGTTTTATGTACATGTAAATTAGATCTCACTGGAAAGGATGATGAATGTTAGAAAAATAAAAATATTTAACTTTATATTTGCTAATCATCTTTTCAGGACTATATACCATTGATTTCAAGATAGTGTTAAACCTTGGCTTTAAACTAAAATGATGGTATTCAATATAAATACTTGGAGGAATGGTTTTTGGTCCATCAATGTTGGGGCACAAATAGATGGTGACAAGAATCTCACGTGGTTCACCACCCATCTAGTCAAAAGGCAGACAACTGAATTCCTATTCCTAAGGATACGTGAGTCAGTAACTATCTTGACTTCCCCATTATCCAAGACACATCTTAAACAATAAACCACATTGTTGATGCAAACACTTTAAACTACTAATAAAATAAGATCTCAAAAGACCTTGATCCACTAATTCTTCACATGCACAATGTTGTACCCCAAAATTTTCCCTCTCATTTATCAAACATTTTCTCACAAGATCTCCATTGGTTCAAGACTGCACAAGGGCTAATCAGCTCAAGACACCTCCTTAAGCACTGATGGCTGAAATTAAGGTTTGATATTGCACAAGGATAATTTAACTTTAAATGCCTAATATGACTTTCATAGATCATCATGGACCCTCAAGATTACTCATGTCAAGTTTCAAGTCTTGGATCACATTTTTGCTCAGTCAATTGAGCAGTTGACCTAAAAATCAACTGTATTGGGGAAAAAGTCAACTGTGGCCAATTTACAGTCAAAATTCATAATTTTTGATCCATATCAACATTATAAACTCATATGTATCATTTTATCAAGTTTGGACCATAATTCCTCAAGAAAATTGATCAGATCATCAAAAGGGCAAAATTGTCAAAATTAGGGTTTTGACTGAGAAAGGGCAATTTATGATTTTTGACTTAGAAAATGGTTAATTGGTTTGAGGCATGATCTCAAGAGTTCAATTGCATTATTTTAACCTAATGTCACGACTCAAAACATTGCTCAAGGTCATTTGATTGATAGTTGATTTTCCAGTCAACTGATCAAAAGTCAACTGTACACTGAAAAGTCAAACTTTGACTTTTTGGTCAAAATCAAGTGTCAAAGACCACAATTCATCCAAACATGTCAAAATATGAAACTTGTTCATCAAGAAATCAAAAAGACAAGATTTCATTTTGAAAAGTCAAAGTTTTCAAACTTAGAAATTTTTCTAAGTGTTGAAAACTTCATATTTTTTCATAACTTTGAGCCAATTTTTCACCATGATGCAAGATGATTCAAAAGAAACTTTCAACATGAAAGTTGTAGATCTCCATGAGATCTAAAACAATGATTTACACAAATTCTCCTATAAATTTTTGGATCTCAAGTTATTAATCCATGAAGTCATAGTCATGAAACTAAATCACTTAGTGAAATTTTGAGCATTTTAGGTCAGGATTTTGACCTAACTTCTGACCCAAGTTTCACATAGTTCCATTTGGATTTTGCAAAAGTGATTCAAAGAGGGGTTATAGAGCACATTACAAGCTTTCCAAAATGTCCAATAATTCATTGAGATCATTTGTGAGCAAGGAGAATCAAAGGCCTGAAGTTGGGGTTTCAAGTTGTTTTGCAAGGCAATTTTTGTTATGAACAAGAATTCAAATCTCAATCCTATGCCGCACAAACTTTCTTTCCAGGCCTCTAAACCTCAATATCTCTTCCTAACCAGAAGATTACACTTGCTCTTGAGCTATTATCTATTTGATTCAAGCTTTATCCAAGATAATTTTCCATTAATGGCACAAAGGCACCATTGCCATTTACATAAAGCAAGCTTTATGCAAAGTCAACTTGCATTGAGCTTTGCACTTGTTCCTTCTACACAAACTTCCTCTACAAAGTCATATAAGCACATTTAAAGTTGGTAACCACTCTAGATATATTTGTACTATGTATTGAAACCATGTTTGTCAACCTTACTTCAAAATAAGCCAAGAAGCCAAAACATGTGATCTTGTACTTCTGACCACCTCAAGTATCCAAAACTTTTCCATACATATACACAAGTTGTTTGCAAGAAAACACATGCATACACAAGCCCTAAAACACACAAGAACTCAGAACCGAATCAAAAATCACCATTGTTGCACATTCTGACCAAAAACTTGAAACTCACATCTCCCTCGTGCGTTTTCAAGCGTTTTGGTTCCTAAAGCTTATAAACATCAAATACAACTCATCCCTGTCCCTGTTACACGACTGTAACACCATTTGCACCATCTTCCATTTTCAAAAATAGAGCTTTGCACTTGGACTTCTCCAACACGATTCAGCCATCTCCAGTACAAACTAAACTTTGCATTAGCATCCTAGAGGGTCACTGAAGCTATTCTGATCATCACAACACCTTAAGGAGTGCTCAAACTCATAATACGATTTCCAATTTTGAAGTAAGTTTCCTGAACTTTGAACTCTCTCTACAAGCATCATTATTGATTCATTTGTGAAGATAAAATGTAGGCCTCATTGCCTTGAAGTTGTACATATCCTTAGTTTTCATTTCTGAAAAAATTAAGGTTCAAATTAGGGCCAGAGAAATTCTCATCCATCTTTGATCTATAACTTTAGTTGTTTACATGGTTATATTCGTGAAGGAAAATAGCACAACTTTCATGTTTGCATTTTCCATTTTTGTTGAGAAATGAATGAAATATAGGTGGTCTGGCTGACTGAAGGTTGAAGATGAAGTACATGTCATGAAGACGTTTTACATTATGTATTTATTCTTTCATTTAAATTAACGGATGTATAGCCACCCCAATGGTAAGGCAGCGCGCTGGTAACCAAGAGGACGTGGGTTCAACACCCAGCGCGCTGCCCTTTGTCATTTTTCATATTTTTTCCACATTTTTGCCTCTTTACAGCACCTGGGCCCAACTTTGGGCTTTTCTCCATTTTTGCTGCACCACACCCCCATGTATGCTTGCTACCACACAGGTCCAAACCTTTTTTTATTTTCTGATTTTTAAACAAAAAAAACATTATTTTGGCCAGATTCAAAAAAACTATTTTTCTAACAACCCTCCCAAATTCAATTTTAACCTCCCTGACTTTATTATTTTTATTTTATTTTCATTTCATATTTTATTAATATTATTATTATTATTATTTTTATTAATAAAAAATCTAAAAATATTTATATTTTATTATTTATATTTATTTAGTTTATTTTTCTTCATAAAAACTAAAAGAACACAAAAACATTTTCATTTAATAAATTAGTTTCTTTTCAATAAATATTTAGACTAGGTTTTAACTATTATATTATTTTCTTGTGAATAAAATTAATTTAGATCTTAGGTTTATTTTAATTAATTAATTTTCATTTTTGTATTTTCCTTAAGATAAAACCTTTTCAATAGAAAAACCCTAAAAATACTTTTTTAACTTAAATTATTTTCTTATTTAGTTTAAATTTAATTTTGTTTAATTTTTTAGTTAATCTTCTTTAATTAGGTTAAAACCCTTTTTATGAACAAACCAAACAAAAATTATATTTTTCTTTTCACATTCATATTCTTGCATATTTATCTTCATTTTTGTACAATATTCAATATAGTTGTAATAATTATTTAGATTTAATTTCTTGCAAAATCCCCATTTGTAAATTTGTATATCCCCTCCCCTAAATGATGTAATATCTTAGTATTTTTATTTTCCATAATTTAATGCTTTATATACAAATGCTAGTAATTAGGGTTTGTATGGAAAGAATAAAATCAATGCTTAGAAAACCCTAATCAAGACAAATCAAGCATGTAAACCAATACACTTGCACACATACACCCCATAGGGTAAACCCACTTTGTTGCCTTATAAAGTGGCCATATTATGCATGTGAGGTATCTTAGCAAAAACAAACAAAATACAAGATCATAGTCCCTCGATGACGCTGTTGTACCCCAAAATTTGCCCTCCCATATTCTTCAAGATTTGCCAAGTCAAAGCTTCAAAAATCTCTCCAAGGGTTGCACAGTTCAAGGGCCTCATAACAGTCAAAATTAGGGTTTTGGTTCTGACAAAGAAAATGAAGTTTCCAAGGGTCCAATCAAGTCTCACATTCCTATAAACATGGTCAAGCATCCTCATACAAAGTTTCAAGACTTTCAGCACAAAATTGCACAGTCAAAAACCCTAATTGCACTACAGTCAACTGTAGGGGCAAAATGGTCATTTGACAGTCAAAAGTTCAAATTTTTGGCCAACATCTCATTTTGAAGCCATAAACATCATTTGATCAATGCTTGATCATGATTCTCAAAGCTTGGCTCAAAAATCATTAAGATGCAAAAGTTTCCTTATTTGGACAGTTGAAAAAGTCAACTGTAAATTGACCAGGGCATAACTTTCACACGGATTATCAGAAAAATTCCATCCAAAGCTCATTTTGAAGATAAAGACATTTCCTACAACTCCTCTTTATACTTCAAGTCCAAGAAATGCTCTCACAAAAAGTTATCAATTTCAACATTATAGGTCATTTTCAAAAGTCAACAAAAAGGGACTTTAAGTCAAAGGCCATAACTTGAGATTGGTAAATCAAAATGACATGGGACCAAAGGAATTGATTAGAGGACTCAAAGACCTTTCCAAAATGTCCAAGAACATGAGCAAATCTTAAAAATTGAGCAAGTTATGCCTTGTGGAAGTTGGGAAATTTTTGGATATTTTGAAAAGTCAACATTGATTCAAATGACCTAAAATTGATAATGGGCCTCTTTTTCTTCCACAATTCATCATCCAAGGCATGTGCACGACCATTTGGCCCAAAGGAAAGTATTTTTATCATTTTTATTTATTTATTTGGATTTTTAATCATTAATAATTCATTTAATTAATTAAAATACATGGAAAATACTAAACCTAATTTTTTGAATCTTTTTGTGCATGAAATAATCTCAAGATATTGTGTATAATCAGATTTGGAAAGAATCTTGCTAAATTGGCCATGATTTGAACTAAGTGAGCATGAAAAGATTTGAAAATAATAGCATGAAAAATCAAATATCCTATTCATCAATTCATGGATTTTGGATCAATTTTCTTTGACCTAATCACTCACATACATATATGAATGAAAACCCTATTCAGAACAAGGTCCAAGCGGCGCAGAAAAACCATATGCAAACTTGAATTTTCTCAAAAAAAGTCAAACACTGAAAACTGTTTTCCAGGGCGATTTAAGCTGAGATAATCATCTCATCACCTTCCTGAGACCTTAAGCAACGTGCCTGAATAGGTTTCCACGTCCCTAACCCTTTGAATCGGTATACAGAAGTCAATTTTTTCTCATAAAAATGCATATTCGTGTTTTAATTTTGAGGCATTCTCATAGCATTTTGTTTATATATTCATACTAAGCGATGTGTTCTGAAGCTAACCCTATATTTTAATTGCGTTTTTATGCACTATTGGAGAATCTGCCATTGTTGTCTTTTAGGGTTTTGCAAGCTTTGAATTGGGCGTTTCCAGATAGGGTAAAATTAGCACACCATAATGCCATGAACGAAACGAGCGTGCTTGGACGATTAAAACGGAACCCTCGCGCCTAATTTATGAGGCCCCAGGGGCTAATCGCTATTTTCCAATAGGGTGTCTATAGGGACGGTTCAAAACCGTTGCTGATTGTGTTTTTGTTTCAGGGAAAAATAAAGCCATGGAGAAGATGACTATGTGGCTAGCAGCGATTGGTCTATTTGAATTTTGCGCGCTAATTTTCCACTAACCATTATTTTCTCTTATATTAATTGTTTACTATTATATATTCAAACGCGCTAGGTGGCTCAGTGGCAAGCAATTGTGTTGGTGACCTTCAGGACCTGGGTTCGATCCCAGGTCCCCACCCCCTTTCATATTATTTTTCATCCAATGCTTATGTGCAGTTTCAGTGTGAAGACGCATCATACATCCTCAACATCAATCCGTCCACGTGCCTATTGAGATGGATCACAGGGTTCTAATTGGAAGAACATGATGGATGTTGGTCAACGCATATGCATACTTCCTGGAAAGTCAATCAGGCCAGAACTTATTGGGCTTAAAATTACTGGACTTCACCTCCACTTGGGGACAGCACCCCCCTCTAGTTTGTTTCTTTTACCCTTTTTTTATATATTTTTCTTTTCTTTATTTTAATTAATTTCTTTTAAATTATTGTTTTCATAATATATAAAAAACACCAAAAAATCAGAAAAGATAAAAAATAATAAATATTTTTATTTAACTAGTATTTTTGTAAATAAAGTTCATTAATTAACTTAGTTTTTTTAATTTAGGTTTTAACCTTAACTTTTTTTAATAAAAATCTAAAATTGGTAGAATTAGGGTTTGTAATAATTTTTATTCTTTTTTCTTTTCTTTCATAATAATTAAATATTTCCTATTATTTATTTTTGTAATTAAATTGCATGTAAATAATTAGATTAAGTTTAGGTTAAAATTTAATTCTTTCTTAATAAGCTAAAAAACAACTAAAATTAGGGTTAGCATTTTATTTTTCTCATAAAAATCATAAAGTACAAAAATACCAAAATAATTTCTTTTTCTTTCATTTAATTAATCATTTAATTTAATTTCATTAAAAAGGGGTCCAACGCCCTCGTTTCTAATTTTATTCCAATTCACATATTTATTTCTTTTTCGTATAATGTTTATGTACCTCTCCCAAAGCCGTGTAATTTCATAATCCCTCGCACTTTTATTTTAATTCTTTATTTGCTGTCAAATCGGGTCCTGGATTAATTTTGGCGATGTGGACCCGCGCCTGTTGTAATAGTTTAGAACTTTTATTTCTCGCAATTTTTTAACTATTAAATAAATGCATGCAAGAATGAATGACAAAAAATAAAAATAACGCGTAGATCACCAATAACATGACAAGATAAAATATCTGAATCTGACACACAAATCACACACCACCCCTAGGGTACGCCTCACTGTTGCCTTGCCTCGAAAGGTGATCGTCGAGTAGAGGATGTCTTAGTAAGTCCTCATGATCCGGGAACCTGGCATGAGGGTAGCTTCTAAGGTGTCTTCCCATTGCTCTGGTGATCACCATGTTCCGAACCTCGAATTGACCCGAACACCTCCAACGGTGGTGCTACCTACCTCTCAATGGTGGGATGGCACTACTTTAAAGGACATCTACACAGACGAATTCCTTAGGGTAGGTAGGTTCTCATAGGTACTTGCTCTAAATTTCAAACAAAAATTCAAAAATACTTTTCGCACCGACACATTTTCAAAAAGCTTTCAAAAGCATTTTTTCAAACACTCTTGAGGACCGATACAAGAGTCGAACTGGAATTTTCAAAGAAACTTTTTAAAACCCACATTGAAAAGCAAACAAACCATTTTTTGAAAACACAATGAGCAAGTATCTAAGAGCCCATGTGTGATCGGTGGATCTGGAACTGACTGTTTAACGCTGGTTCGCGAAATGTCGCGGAAGCAAGAGTCGCCACCGTCTTTTATTTTCTCCAAATGGAAAGGACAAAAGCACAGAAAAATTCCTTAAAGAGATTGCTCTCGGTTCGGGAGGTAGGTTATAGAAAGGGAAGGTGTTAGCACCCTTTCTATCCATGGTTATCCATGGGCTCTTAGATACTTGCTCATTTGTGTTTTCAAAAATGGTTTGTTTGCTTTTCAACTGTGGGTTTTAAAAAGTTTCTTTGAAAATTCCAGTTCGACTCTTGTATCGGTCCTCAAGAGTGTTTGAAAAATTGCTTTCGAAAGCTTTTGAAAATGTGTCGGTGTGAAAAGGATTTTTTGAATTTGTTTTGAGATTTAGAGCAAGTATCTAGAGTCGTCTACCTACCCTAAGGAATTCGTCTGTGTAAATGTCCTTTAAAGTAGTGCCATCCCACCATTGAGAGGTAGGTAGCACCACCGTTGGAGGTGTTCGGGTCAATTCGAGGTTCGGGACATGGTGATCACCGGAGCAATGGGAAGATACCTTAGAAGCTACCCTCATGCCAGGTTCCCGGATCATGAGGACTTACTAAGACATCCTCTACTCGACGATCACCTTTCGAGGCAAGGCAACAGTGAGGCGTACCCTAGGGGTGGTGTGTGATTTGTGTGTCGTTTTCAGATATTTTTATCTTTTGTCATGTTATTGGTGATCTAACGTTTGTTTTTATTTTTGTCCATACATTCTTTCATGCTTTGATTAACAGTTAAAAATTGCGAAAAGTAAAAGATTCTAAGCTATTACAAAAGGCGCGGGTCCACATCGCCAAAATTAAACCAGGACCCGATTTGACAGAAAAAATAAAGAAAGTAAAGAAAAGTGCGAGCAATTAGTTACACGGCTTCGGGAGAGATACATAGATATTTAAACGAAATAAAATAAATATGCGAATTAATAAGAATCGAAACGAGGGCGTTGGACCCTTTCGCAAAATTAAAATTACAGGGAATTAATTAATTAAAAAAAGAAAGGAAATTGTTTTTTGGAATTTTATGATTTTTAGGATTTTAGTGAAAAAGAATTAATTAAGATGAATGCTAACCCTAATTCTAGTTATTTTAATTTATTAAAAAAAAGAAGATTTAAAGTTTTATCCTAAAATTAACCCTAATTAATTTACATGCAATTTTAAGTACAAAAATAAATATCTAATATTTAATTATTATGGAATAAAAGAAAAAAAAGATGAAAATTAATTAAACCCTAGTTCTATGTTTTTTTAGATTTTTATTAAAAGAATTAAAATTACAACCTAATTTAAGACTAAATAATTTAGGAATTTATTTACAAAACTAAGATAAAATGTTTATTATATTTTTTTTCTCTCTTCTGATTTTTTATTGTTTTTTATTTTTATGAAACTATTAAATTAATTAATAAAATAATAATTAAAAGAAAGTATAAATAATAAAAACTAAAAATAAAGAAAGTGAAAAAAGCTTGGCAAACCTAGGGGGTTCAGACCCCAAACAGGAGGTTTTTCTTTAGTAATCTGGCCCAAGATGCTTTGGCCCGTTGGACTTTTCAGGACGCGTGTACACGCGTTGACTAGGGTGCATTGTACTCTCCAGATCATGGTCTTTGATTTGATGCCCAGGTACGCGTGGATGGTTGGATTGTGAGAGTGTATCATGGACCACAACATTGAGCCTGCATGTGAATTTTAATTGAAAAATAATATGGGAATAACGAAGACCCGGGGCTCGAACCCAGGTCATGAACGTTATCAACAATTGTCCCTACCACTGAACCAATTCACGCGCTGTTAACATATAATAACGAATAAATATTATAAAAGAAAACAAAAGCGTTAGTGGACTTTGCGCGCAAAAATTCAAATGAACCAGTCAGACCTCGCCACCTAAGCGTCTTCTTCGTTGGTTTTTATTTTCCTGAAACACAAACATGTTAGGCAACGGTTTTGCAAGCGTTCTTTTAGGCCATCTATGGAAAAATAGCGAATAGCCCTGTGATGCTCATAAATTGAGCGCGACACATGGATTCTTTTCGTCCAGACACGCTCGTTTTAATGGTCAAGGTCCCAAGTCTCAATTTTTCCTTGGATGGAAAGCCCCAAATTATAATTCCTGCAACCCTAAAAAACGATAATGGCGAAATCTCCCATAACACATGAAAGCTCAATTAAATGATAGGGTTAGCTTCAGAATGCTTCACTTAGTATGAATCCACAATTAAAATGCCATGAAAATGCATAGATGTTAAAACACGATTATGAAAAAAAAGTGGAAAAGTGTGACTTCTGTACAATGATTCAAGGCGTTAGGGACGTGGAAATCTATTCAGGCACGTTGCTGAAGGTCTCAGGAAGGTGATGAGATGAATATCTCAGCTTGAATCGCCCTCTAACCTTGTTTTCAGAATTGAGTTTTTTTGCAAAAATTTCAAGTTTTATGGATGCTTTTCTGCGCAGCTTCGTGGTTCTTTTCATTAGGTTTTGATTCCTTGTATAAGTATGAGTGAATTAGGTCAAGAAAAACAAACCAAATCATTTGCATTCATGGTTTTTGAAATTTGATTTTCAAAGATCTTTTTCAATCTTTTTTATGCACTTTTTGTACAAATCATGATCAATTCTCTCCAAATCTTTCCATATTTGATTATGCACGAATTATTGAGTAGATTTCATGCACAAAAAGATTGTAAAGCTTAGGTTAAATATTTTTCATGTATTTAATTTGATTTAAATGAATTATTATTAATAAAAATTCAAATAAATAAATAAAAAATGAAGAAATACTTCCCTTTGGGCCAAGTGGTCGTGCACATGTTTGGGACAATGAATTGTGGAAGAAAAATGGGCCCATTAGCAATTTTAGGTCATTTGAATCAATGTTGACTTTTCAAAATATCCAAAAATTTCCCAACTTCCACAAGGCATAACTTGCTCAATTTTTAAGATTTGCTCATGTTCTTGGACATTTTGGAAAGGTCTTTGAGTCCTATAACCAATGCCTTTGGTCCCATGTCATTTTGATTTAACAATCTCAAGTTATGGCCTTTGACTTAAAGTCCCTTTTTGTTGACTTTTGAAAATGACCTATAATGTTGAAATTGATAACTTTTTGTGAGGGAATTTCTTGGACTTTAAGTATGAAGATGAGTTGTAGGAAATGTCTTTCTCTTCAAAATGAGCTTTGGATGGAATTTTTCTGATAATCCATGTGAAAGTTATGCCCTGGTAAATTTACAGTTGACTTTTTCAGCTGTCCAAATAAGGAAACTTTTGCATCTTGATGATTTTTGAGCCAAGCTTTGAGAATCATGATCAAGCATTGATAAAATGATGTTTGTGGCTTCAAAATGAGATGTTGATCAAAAAATTGAACTTTTGACTGCCAAATGACCATTTTGCCCCTACAGTTGACTGTAGTGCAATTAGGGTTTTTGACTGTGCAATTTTGAGCTGAAAGTCTTTGAAACTTGGTATGAGGATGCTTGACCATGTTTATAGGCATGTGGGACTTGATTTGACCTTTGGAAACTTCATTTTCTTGATCAGAACACAAACCCTAATTTTGACTGTTTAGGAGGCCCTTACACTGTGCAACCCTTTGGGAATTTTGAAGCTTGACTTGGCAATTTCTTGAAGAATATGGGAGGGAAAATTTTGGGGTACAACAGTTGCCCCTGTTCAATCTTCTTAGACCTGAGGATGCAGATTGGCTGGCGTGCCTTTCGTAATCCGAGGGTAGAAGATGATTGAACACTAGAGTGCCCAGAAATTTGCGCTCACATAGTAGCAGTGATGGTGGAAATGGGCTTACAAATGCCATTTAGAGGTTGATGAATAGGATGATGGGCTTATAGATGCCATCTGGATGTTGATCGCGTAAGAGATTCCTTAGCGAGAACTTGCGTACCTGCAAAAGAAAAAAATGAGTACCTGACATGTTGCAGGAGCTGATTTTCAGATGCTTGGTATAGATGTGTCCTGACTGGTTACAGGAGCTGGATCTGGAGCTTCACAAGATGATGAATGAACCAGGGATGGTTACTACCTCAGCATGAACGGTGAGAGAACCTTGGGTGACTTTAACTTTAACAGCAATTGTTGAGAAAGTCTTGGTGGGAATTACCATCTTCGCAGTATCGGGAAGAGAACCAATAGGCAATTATAATTTCAAAAGCGGACGTTTGAGAAGAACCTGGAATGGAATTATCATCTCCGCACCGCTGGGGAGAGAACCATAGGAAATTATAATCTCAAAAGCGGACGTCTGAGAAAAACCTGGAATGGAATTAACATCTCACGCACCGTCGGGGAGAGAACCATAGGAAATTATAATCTCAAAAGCGGACGTCTGAGAAAAACCTGGAATGGAATTATCATCTCACGCACCGTCGGGGAGAGGACCATAGGAAATTATAATCTCAAAAGCGGACGTTTGAGAAAAACCTGGAATGGAATTATCATCTCACGCACCGTCGGGGAGAGAACCATAGGAAATTATAATCTCAAAAGCGGACGTTTGAGAAAAACCTGGAATGGAATTATCATCTCACGCACCGTCGGGGAGAGAACCATAGGAAATTATAATCTCAAAAGCGGACGTTTGAGAAAAACCTGGAATGGAATTATCATCTCACGCACCATCGGGGAGAGAACCATAGGAAATTATAATCTCAAAAGCGGACGTTTGAGAAAAACCTGGAATGGAATTATCATCTCATGCACCGTCGGGGAGAGAACCATAGGAAATTATAATCTCAAAAGCGGACGTTTGAGAAAAACCTGGGCTGGAATTATCATCTCACGCACCGTCGGGGAGAGAACCATAGGAAATTACAATCTCAACAGCGGACGTTTGAGAAAAACCTGAGATAACTTCTACTGAGTCTTCATCAGAAAAATCTGTTGGGAGTCGATTTAGCTGGACTAGAGAAGGCCTTGGACTGGATAAGAAATCTTTGGAGTCTTAGGGTCGATTAACTGAACCGGTCTAGGTCTTGGAATGTCTTCAACTGGGTCTTTATCAGAAAAATCTGTTTGGGGTCGATTTAACTGGACCAGAGAAGGCCTTGGACTGGATAAGAAATCTTTGGAGTCGATTTCACTGAACCGGTCTAGGTCTTGGAATGTCTTCAACTGGGTCTTTATCAGAAAAATCTGTTTGGGGTCGATTTAACTGGACCAGAGAAGGCCTTGGACTGGATAAGAAATCTTTGGAGTCGATTAACTGAACCGGTCTAGGTCTTGAAATAGCTGAGAACTTAACTGAATCTTTTCCTGAAAGGTAAAGGTCAGTCATATGCAATGCATGATATGGGTCAAGCAATGATGTTCTCAACATAAATGAGATTTGTAGGATATGATGCGTACATGCATGCTATAATGATGTATGCGATGTTTACAAATGTATGTTTTTCGTCTAGGAAAGTAAATCCTTGACGGGTGCCGGGAAGTCACTCCTGGGCTGATGTTGAAGAATAGACTTTTGCCTCCGCTGGGGATAATAGTTGCAAGAATACCGGTAGGAGAAGATGACTCCGTTGGGGAATAAACTTGGAGAATAGATATTCTGCGGGGAGGAAAGTACTCTAACGATCGTGCTGGGGAGTAATACTCTGTGGGGAGATAGATACTTTGCTGAGTTGTTGATAATAACTTGCTGGGGATACCATTGTTGTGTTGGAAGTGTTGATAGACTTCGCTGGGGATGAAAAGACTTTGTCGACGACGATCTTTCCATGGCTTTTGGCTGAGGATAACCCAGTTATATTCTGGTAAGGAAATAACTCTTTGAATAAAGCTGGGAGACGCGTTCGTGCTCTGCAGGGATAAGCTTCCAGAATCTACTGGGGATAAGCTTACTACTCGGGGAGATGTATTCCAACTTTCCTGGGGAATCTGGATTGGACTCTCTTGGGGAAGTTTTGAATTGTATTGGAAGGGACTCCACTGAATATTTGATATGCCGCCGGGGAACAATCTTTAGACCAAGATTGCCGGGGATGCTTGTTAAGAATATATATACTGCTGGGGAATGTTGAGACCTGCTGGAGATACCCAATTTCCTTAAGGTTTGATAATATAGCTTGGGGAGAGTGCACTGACTTGCTGGCTCACTCTCTGGGGAATTGGGATGTACTGGTTGAACCCTCCTTGATACCTTGGAGGACAGAACAATTGGACTGCTCAGACAACTCTTTATTGCCCCTGTTTCTATGGGGGAGGCACCTGTGGGATGCTGATAATTGTTGAGGGTCAAACCTTCTTCAGGTAGGCAAGTGACAAGATGACAGGACATAGTCGTACGCTTTGATCCCTAACTTTTGCCTGGACTGCCCTTTCGGGTTTTCAGTCCACCGGGATACCCATTTTTGCCCAAGCCGCCTTTTCAGGTTTTCGACTTGCCGGGTGTACATGTTTTTTCATTTCATCCCTTCATTTTGCCCGAACCCTTTTGGTTCGCCGGGAAGCCCTAATTTTTGCCTAGGTATGTCAACCTAGCGGGTCTTTGATTGTGCGTAGTATTTTTTCGACTATGTCCACGCTTTCGGAATGTAGGGTGCTGCCCCTGTTAGGAGTGTTTTGTCATGCCACCAGAAGGTGTTTGATCAGGTAAGATTCGTTGCTGGAATGCCCCCAAGTGACTCAGGCGGAGATTTGCCCCAGGCTATTTGGCCTTTGAGAGATTCTCCGAATCTTGACTTGATTGCCCCAGATGATGGACAATAATCATGCCATGCCCCTTGATTGGAAGCGCTTCTGTTCATTAGGCTTTCGTCGTGCGACCTTCTATGTTGTTCAAACAAAAAGTCATATGCAAACAAAGTTATGTTAAAAATGCAAAGCTTATGTCTGTCTTGAAGATTTTGAAAAATGCATTCTTTTTTCATAAAACAAGTGAATGTTTGTAAAACGTGATGTCAACTCGTTATTTACCGTAGGCCTTAAGGAGTCAGGATACCTTTCGTAACAGTATGCTTTCGAACTAACCCATGCTTCAGCTAGGACTTTTGAGGGTTATAACGTGGCCTGGTTCATGGTTTAAGAAACAAAGGATAAAGGCTCAAATTATTTGTACCCACCCGCTCTTCGTGATGTTCTCCAAACCTAAACTCAGTTGATCATATGCTAGACCTTGTTCGAGTCTTTGTTCTGATGTTCCAATGATGGTTCAGATGTTGATAACTTATTTCGAATAGGCAGTCATTCCTTTTTATTGAGGGTTTGTATGACCTCTTTCTTTTTTGATTTTGTTATCCCTGTTTTTTGCCTGACTGCTTCTTTTTGAATTTACAGTCAGCGGGATGCCCCAGTTTCGTAAGTCCCCTTTGTAGGTTTAGACTTTTTGGGCTTTTTATGAACCTTTTTTTTTTGATAATGACTGCCTGTCTTTACGATTGTTCGGAACCATCACTGTCTTTTGTTCTTGGAAAGACTCATTTGGTGCCATTCATTGTGCACTTGGATCAACTGAGAGACTACCCTGCCCCAGGTTATGATAAAGGGTTTCAATTTTCGAAAATAAAAAACTCCTACTTCTTTGGCTCAGAGGGGTTGACGAGGGATTATCTTCCTTATAACTCCAGTGTTTAGGATTTGAAACAATGCCTGTACCTCATCAGCGGGGTCTGTTCAAAATCATACTGTAAAGATCGTGGTATTGTTCTCGTCATCCTCCCTCAAGAGGCTTAGAATTTTAGATCAAGAATTGACATCAGAAAAAATATGAAAATAATTTGCATAGAGTGAATACGAATATATTGTTTCAGAACAGACATATGTGATGCATTAATGAAATAACAATGTTTAACATGAGTAAATGTTTGAACAAAAGAAAATTGCAACTTGAACATTCGAATGAACAAAAATTTCTCAATCCTAGCCATGATTTGGCAAGGGAGCAGTGATCACGTGGGGAGTCTTGGCTACTTTAAACTGAATCTCTCCAGCGTCGATCATGTCTTGGATTTTATTTTTCAAGCTCCAACAATCATCTGTAGTATGCCCCGGGCTGTCAGAGTGATAAGCGCAGCAGGCGTTGGGGTTATACTTTGGTGACGTTGTATTTTGGTTCTTCGGCGCTCCTTTTAGAGTTACCAGCTTGGTCTCCAGCAACTGTGGCAATATCTGGGATAAGGTCATGCTGAGCCGAAAGAACTGCCTTCTCTCGCTCTTTTGTTGGTTGTGATGTTGAATTTGTGACACTGGAGCCATTTGAGGAGCTCTTCCCTTACCTCCTTGTCTCAAAGGTGGTTGAACGATGACTGGCTTTTTACCCTTAGACTTTTGCCCCAGCTGGTTACCCTGAAGCAGTTGGTTGACGAGAAACCAGAGCTCATCTTGTCTTTGAGCTAACCCTTGAATGGCAGTCACCTGCCCCAGCATCTGGACCTTCAATGCATCCACCTCAGTTTGTAGGTGTTTCAGCCTTTCATCCTCAGCACTGTTCCTGACAAAAGTCTCCATGAGAAGTGTCCTTAGCTCCTCCTGCCCCTTGGATATATTCAGGAGGATTTCCCTGAACTGAGTCTCTTGAGCGAGAAGGTCCTGGTTATCTGGTTGGAAGGCCATTTCTGAAATAAACAACGAGAAAGGTAAGTGACCTGCAACAAAGATACCTGTTATGTAATGATGTGTATGACGTGCATGCAATGTTTTCAAGGACCTCGTGGGGTAAACGAGAAAATTGTTAGAGCTGGGATCCGGTAGTTTGATTGAAGGAACTGCATGTTGTTGAGAGTCCTTTTTCAAGGGTCAAAGGCTCACCATATCCAGTGGGTCATAGCCCCTGACTTTAGTCATCATGTCTGATTTTGATTTCCAAACAACCTTGGTTAAGGGAACCTTCTTCAAGAGTCAGAGCTCACCATATCAAGTGGGTCATAGCCCCTGACTTTAGTCGTCACGTCTGGTTTTGATTTCCGAACAACCTTGGTTAAGGGAACCTTCTTCAAGAGTCAGAGCTCACCATATCAAGTGGGTCATAGCCCCTGACAGCTTTGGCTAGAGGAAAATAAATCCTCTCTGCCCCTTGCTAGGTGTTTGATTTATCATGACCTGCATCACAAGCCTTTGAGATCCTTGAAATGGGTTAAGATGTATGCAATGGTATGATGTTATGGTATGCATGGGGTAATGTAGGTAACCCTGTTATGAGTCCCAATTAAGGACTGCAAACCAAGACCTGCAAGAAACTCAAGTAAACCTGTCATGAGTCCTAGTTAAGGACTAAAAACAAAAACTGCAAGGGACTTAGTAAACCCTATTATGAGTCCTAGTTAAGGACTATAAATGAAACCTACAAGGAAACTCCATAAACCCTGTTATAAGTCCTAATTAAGGACCATAAACAAAACCTACAAGAAACTCCAGTGTCAGATAATAAGCATGCAAGTAGTCCAGTATGAAAGCACACAAGTCACACTAGAGAAACCCTTAGAGTTTAGGCCAGCATGGGGTCTGGGTAGTACCCTCTTGAAGTTGGTGGGTTCATCCTGTCCTATTAGAAGTAACTGGGTTCTAGGGGTCCCAATATCACGGGATTGCCTTCATTGTTCATCGTTTCGATTTAGCCACTTGAATGGCGACCGAAATATTCCAGGAAAGCAACCCTCAATTGAGTGTAGTATCGAGTATCAACCAACCTCGGACTGCACCAAAGTCAGTTATCTCACTACCCTAAAGAGGCCAAGATAGTTCAATTAAGGTTCCTAAGGTCTGTTGATGCTTCACGACACCACGCGGAGGCCCCGTACTCTCCTTGACTAAACTCAAGGGTTACCGGTACACACCAAAGTGCCACATCAACGTAGTAGACTGTTTCAACCATGTCGGTATACCCCACACAGTTCCCTCACAGTCTTGTTGCTACTTTCTAAGAAGGTATCCCCCAGATCCGGGTTAGGATCTATAGAACTCCCAAGCAACCCACAATTTAAAGCACACAAGGAAAACAATTGAAAACACAGTTATGAACTAGCCCTAAGGTACACCTCACTTTTATAAGAGTCCCCAGCAGAGTCGCCAGTTCTGTGATCGGTGGATCTGGAACTGACTGTTTAACGCTGGTTCGCGAAATGTCGCGGAAGCAAGAGTCGCCACCGTCTTTTATTTTCTCCAAATGGAAAGGACAAAAGCACAGAAAAATTCCTTTAAGAGATTGCTCTCGGTTCGGGAGGTAGGTTATAGAAAGGGAAGGTGTTAGCACCCTTTCTATCCATGGTTATCCATGGGCTCTTAGATACTTGCTCATTTGTGTTTTCAAAAATGGTTTGTTTGCTTTTCAACTGTGGGTTTTAAAAAGTTTCTTTGAAAATTCCAGTTCGACTCTTGTATCGGTCCTCAAGAGTGTTTGAAAAATTGCTTTCGAAAGCTTTTGAAAATGTGTCGGTGTGAAAAGTATTTTTTGAATTTGTTTTGAGATTTAGAGCAAGTATCTAGAGTCGTCTACCTACCCTAAGGAATTCGTCTGTGTAAATGTCCTTTAAAGTAGTGCCATCCCACCATTGAGAGGTAGGTAGCACCACCGTTGGAGGTGTTCGGGTCAATTCGAGGTTCGGGACATGGTGATCACCGGAGCAATGGGAAGATACCTTAGAAGCTACCCTCATGCCAGGTTCCCGGATCATGAGGACTTACTAAGACATCCTCTACTCGACGATCACCTTTCGAGGCAAGGCAACAGTGAGGCGTACCCTAGGGGTGGTGTGTGATTTGTGTGTCGTTTTCAGATATTTTTATCTTTTGTCATGTTATTGGTGATCTAACGTTTGTTTTTATTTTTGTCCATACATTCTTTCATGCTTTGATTAACAGTTAAAAATTGCGAAAAGTAAAAGATTCTAAGCTATTACAAAAGGCGCGGGTCCACATCGCCAAAATTAAACCAGGACCCGATTTGACAGAAAAAATAAAGAAAGTAAAGAAAAGTGCGAGCAATTAGTTACACGGCTTCGGGAGAGATACATAGATATTTAAACGAAATAAAATAAATATGCGAATTAATAAGAATCGAAACGAGGGCGTTGGACCCTTTCGCAAAATTAAAATTACAGGGAATTAATTAATTAAAAAAAGAAAGGAAATTGTTTTTTGGTATTTTATGATTTTTAGGATTTTAGTGAAAAAGAATTAATTAAGATGAATGCTAACCCTAATTCTAGTTATTTTAATTTATTAAAAAAAAGAAGATTTAAAGTTTTACCCTAAAATTAACCCTAATTAATTTACATGCAATTTTAATTACAAAAATAAATATCTAATATTTAATTATTATGGAATAAAAGAAAAAAAAGATGAAAATTAATTAAACCCTAGTTCTATGTTTTTTTAGATTTTTATTAAAAGAATTAAAATTACAACCTAATTTAAGACTAAATAATTTAGGAATTTATTTACAAAACTAAGATAAAATGTTTATTATATTTTTTTTCTCTCTTCTGATTTTTTATTGTTTTGTATTTTTATGAAACTATTAAATTAATTAATAAAATAGTAATTAAAAGAAAGTATAAATAATAAAAACTAAAAATAAAGAAAGTGAAAAAAGCTTGGCAAACCTAGGGGGTTCAGACCCCAAACAGGAGGTTTTTCTTTAGTAATCTGGCCTAAGATGCTTTGGCCCGTTGGACTTTTCAGGACGCGTGTACACGCGTTGACTAGGGTGCATTGTACTCTCCAGATCATGGTCTTTGATTTGATGCCCAGGTACGCGTGGATGGTTGGATTGTGAGAGTGTATCATGGACCACAACATTGAGCCTGCATGTGAATTTTAATTGAAAAATAATATGGGAATAACGAAGACCTGGGGCTCGAACCCAGGTCATGAACGTTATCAACAATTGTCCCTACCACTGAACCAATTCACGCGCTGTTAACATATAATAACGAATAAATATTATAAAAGAAAACAAAAGCGTTAGTGGACTTTGCACGCAAAAATTCAAATGAACCAGTCAGACCTCGCCACCTAAGCGTCTTCTTCGTTGGTTTTTATTTTCCTGAAACACAAACATGTTAGGCAACGGTTTTGCAAGCGTTCTTTTAGGCCATCTATGGAAAAATAGCGAATAGCCCTGTGATGCTCATAAATTGAGCGCGACACATGGATTCTTTTCGTCCAGACACGCTCGTTTTAATGGTCAAGGTCCCAAGTCTCAATTTTTCCTTGGATGGAAAGCCCCAAATTGTAATTCCTGCAACCCTAAAAAACGATAATGGCGAAATCTCCCATAACACATGAAAGCTCAATTAAATGATAGGGTTAGCTTCAGAATGCTTCACTTAGTATGAATCCACAATTAAAATGCCATGAAAATGCATAGATGTTAAAACACGATTATGAAAAAAAAGTGGAAAAGTGTGACTTCTGTACAATGATTCAAGGCGTTAGGGACGTGGAAATCTATTCAGGCACGTTGCTGAAGGTCTCAGGAAGGTGATGAGATGAATATCTCAGCTTGAATCGCCCTCTAACCTTGTTTTTAGAATTGAGTTTTTTTGCAAAAAATTCAAGTTTTATGGATGCTTTTCTGCGCAGCTTCGTGGTTCTTTTCATTAGGTTTTGATTCCTTGTATAAGTATGAGTGAATTAGGTCAAGAAAAACAAACCAAATCATTTGCATTCATGGTTTTTGAAATTTGATTTTCAAAGATCTTTTTCAATCTTTTTTATGCACTTTTTGTACAAATCATGATCAATTCTCTCCAAATCTTTCCATATTTGATTATGCACGAATTATTGAGTAGATTTCATGCACAAAAAGATTGTAAAGCTTAGGTTAAATATTTTTCATGTATTTAATTTGATTTAAATGAATTATTATTAATAAAAATTCAAATAAATAAATAAAAAAATGAAGAAATACTTCCCTTTGGGCCAAGTGGTCGTGCACATGTTTGGGACAATGAATTGTGGAAGAAAAATGGGCCCATTAGCAATTTTAGGTCATTTGAATCAATGTTGACTTTTCAAAATATCCAAAAATTTCCCAACTTCCACAAGGCATAACTTGCTCAATTTTTAAGATTTGCTCATGTTCTTGGACATTTTGGAAAGGTCTTTGAGTCCTCTAACCAATTCCTTTGGTCCCATGTCATTTTGATTTACCAATCTCAAGTTATGGCCTTTGACTTAAAGTCCCTTTTTGTTGACTTTTGAAAATGACCTATAATGTTGAAATTGATAACTTTTTGTGAGAGCATTTCTTGGACTTGAAGTATGAAGATGAGTTGTAGG
This sequence comes from Vicia faba, assembly GCA_948472305.1. Lineage (NCBI taxonomy): Eukaryota > Viridiplantae > Streptophyta > Magnoliopsida > Fabales > Fabaceae > Vicia > Vicia faba. The sequence continues at coordinate 402,661,030 of OX451738.1, read as the reverse complement.
AAATGTCTTTCTCTTCAAAACGAGCTTTGGATGGAATTTTTCTGATAATCCATGTGAAAGTTATGCCCTGGTCAATTTACAGTTGACTTTTTCAGCTGTCCAAATAAGGAAACTTTTGCATCTTGATGATTTTTGAGCCAAGCTTTGAGAATCATGATCAAGCATTTATCAAATGATGTTTGTGGCTTCAAAATGAGATGTTGATCAAAAAATTGAACTTTTGACTGCCAAATGACCATTTTGCCCCTACAGTTGACTGTAGTGCAATTAGGGTTTTTGACTGTGCAATTTTGAGCTGAAAGTCTTTGAAACTTGGTATGAGGATGCTTGACCATGTTTATAGGCATGTGGGACTTGATTGGACCTTTGGAAACTTCATTTTCTTGATCAGAACACAAACCCTAATTTTGACTGTTTAGGAGGCCCTTACACTGTGCAACCCTTTGGGAATTTTGAAGCTTGACTTGGCAATTTCTTGAAGAATATGGGAGGGCAAATTTTGGGGTACAACACCATGGATAACCATGGATAGAAAGGGTGCTAACACCTTCCCTTTCTATAATCTACCTCCCGAACCGAGAGCAATCTCTTTAAGGAATTTTTCTGTGCTTTTGTCCTTTCCATTTGGAGAAAATAAAAGACGGTGGCGACTCTTGCTTCCGCGACATTTCGCGAACCAGCGTTAAACAGTCAGTTCCAGATCCACCAATCACAGAACTGGCGACTCTGCTGGGGACTTAAACTTAAAGTGAGGTGTACCTTAGGGTTAGTTCATAACTGTGTTTTCAATTGTATTGACTTGTCTGCTTTAAATTTGTGGGTTGCATGGGAGTTACATAGATCCTAACCCGGATCTGGGGATACCCTGTTTAGGTAGCATAAGCTGTGAGGGACCTGTCCGGCGTAGACCGACACGGGTGAAGCAGTGGCTACGTTGGTGTGGCACCTTGGTCTGTACCGATATCCCTTGTGTTGCAACGAGGAGAATATGGGTCTTCTGAGGAGTCATTAAGCACCAACAACCTTAGAACCTTAATTGACACAACTTGGCCATTAGAACAGTAGCAGTATGCTACGCCCATTGAGGCTAAACTCTCGTGATGGTTCTGGCTGCAAGAAAAGATTGCGATGCTGGAGTTATGACCGATTGAGGGTAGTCAATGATATTGGGATCCTCTAAGAACCCGGTTACTTTGATAGGACAGGTATGAACCAACAAACTGAAAGAGGGTAGTACCTAGACCTCATGCTGGCCTAAACTTTAGGGGCTTGCCTTGTGTGACTTGTGTGCCTTACCATGTTTGCCTGTGTATCTATTTGTGGTGTGCTTTATCATAACATCATAACATCATGAGCATTGCATGCATCCTGCATAAGGACTGACCATTTCAAAGACAAGAGGGTTTCATCTTTGCTCTATTTTGTAGGACATCATGATGCCTGTGCGAAGGAATACTATCCGGTTCAACTTTGTTCACTCACCTGAGTTGCTTGAAGAGTTGGTTAGCAGAATTCCAAATACCACGTCCTTCATTCAGAGGCATGGTTCTCTTCTCAGTTTAGTCACTGCAAAGCGGGATCAACAGTTGATGAGTGTTATGACCCAGTTCTATGACCCTCTGTACCAGTGCTTCACCTTTCAAGACTTCCAGCTGGTCCCTACCCTGGAGGAGTTCTCTGATTTGCTTGGTATCCCTATCTTGGATCAGACTCCCTTTACTGGTTGGGAAAAGACCCTCAGGCTTGAGGATGTTGCTGCAGCTCTTCCCCTGACACATCAAGAGGTAATGGACAACTGGGTAACTAGAAGCGGAGTTAAGGGTTTCTTGGCCAAGTTTCTGATTGGTAAAGCTAACAGTTTCTGGAACGACCTAGACTTTAGGGCATATGAAGACATCTTGGCTCTCTTAATCTATGGGCTAGTCTTGTTTCCTAATCCTGACAACTTCATCAATGTCACTGCCATAAGGATCTTTATGTCTCAGAATCCCGTGCCCACTCTCTTGGGTGACATCTTGCAACAACTTCATACTTGTACTACCCGAAGACGAGGAACCCTATGGTGTTGTATCCCTTTGTTGGTGAGGTGGTTTATTTCGCACCTCCCCAAGTTCGTGCTGAAGAACCAAGAAGGAAGAGGTTGGGCTCACAGGTTAATGTCTCTCACCGATAAAGACGTCATTTGGACTTGCAGAGGTTTGGATGAGATAGCTGTTATAGATCGATGCGGGGAATACCCTAATGTTCCTCTGATTGGTACTCAAGAAGGGATCTCTTACAATCCATGTCTAGCACTCCGTCAGTTTGGAAGAGCAAGAAGAGCAGGGCCTCATGAAATGTTGGTGCCTCACATCAGTTTTGAGTTTCAGGTGGATAGCGACGAGCTGCGTCGTAGGTTCATCAAGGCTTGGGACAAAGTTCATAAAGCTGACCCACAAGAGTTGGGGCCAAAGACTTCTTTACCTATGGAAGGCTACTACAAATGGGTTCGCATCCGTGCTCAGAAGTTAGGTATGCCGTATGGAGCTGTCAGACCCGTCATTCTTGAGTGTCCTGACAAAGATGGTGTTCCTCCAACTGTCCTTCCTCCTCAGATACCTACTGATTATGAGACATTAAAGAGGTCTTGGTCGCAACTGCGAGAAGAACGAGATTCTTACCGGGAAAAGTTCAACGAGCAGGAATTAAAGATCCAGAAGCTGACGAAGCAGTTGGAGAATGAGAGAGCTCTGAATGCCTACATCCGTACTGAGAAGAGGAGACCATGGGATCAATAAGGAGCTCTGGATGTTCTTTTACAATTTTATTTCCCTTTTCAATATTTCCTTTCATGTAACGCCTAAGGGCAACCTGTTGAATAATTTCAGTTTCAAAGTTGAATCTAATGAAGTGTGTTCCTTTTTTGTTTACAAAGTTGATTCCCGATTATCTTTGAAAACATAAATCATACGCATTCCATTCATCATGTGCATAGCAGGTTTTCTTCTTTTCAGGTTGCTTACCGTTCTTCGCTGTTTATTTCAGCATCATGAATCCTGACTCATCCTCAACTGAGATGTCCATCAAGGCTCTTCAGGCGCAAAATGCGCAATTTCAGGAATTAATCATGGGTTTGGCTCAGGGCCAAGAAGAGCTGAAGGCTCTGCTCCTGAAGAAGGAGAAGAAGAAGAAGAGAAGAACTGTTCTGTTCAACTCGGGCCGAAGGTTTGGCAATACTCTGCAGAATGAAGAGGTTGGTTCTTCTATTGGCAAGAGTACTCCTCAAGCGGAAAAAGGTCCTAGTCCGGTAGTCTCCGACAACGAGACTGATTTTGATGAAGAGCAATATCCTCCGGCAGAAGACCGTTACAAGCAGTTGGAAGACAGGTTGAATGCTATGGAGATCCAACAGGTACCTGGGCTGGATTTTGGAGATTTGGGTTTGTCTACTGGTGTAATCATTCCTCGTAAATTCAAAGCACCATCTTTCACTAAGTACGACGGGGCGTCTTGTCCCAAGCTACATCTCAGGTCCTATGTTCGGAAGATTCAACCGTACTCAGCGGATAAGAATTTGTGGATCCACTTCTTCCAGGAGAGTCTTTCAGGGACTCATCTCGAATGGTTCTATCAGTTGGATGGGACCAAGATTCGTAACTGGGAGGAGTTGGCTACTGCTTTCTATAAGTAGTATCAATATAATGCCGACCTTGCCCCTACACGTACCCAACTCCAGGGTATGTCGTTAGGTTCAAGTGAAGGTTTTAAGGAGTACGCTCAGAAGTGGAGAGATCTGGCTGGCAGGGTGCAGCCTCCGTTGACTGATCGGGAGTTAGTAGACATGTTCTTGGGGACCCTATCTGGGCCATTTTTCAACCATCTTATTGGGAATTCTTCTGCTGGATTCACTGATCTTATTCTGACTGGAGAGAGAATTGAGGCTGGGTTGAAGTCTGGTAAGATTCCGAAGGGTGCATCGTCTAGTTCTGAGAAGAAACCCTTCAAAAAGGAGGCTAGTGCTGTATATGGCTCCCGGAGACCAGAGAAATCTGAGCGCCGCCAATCTGTCAGTGCGATAATGATTGCCAAGCCTGCTGCCGCTCCTCGGCCAACCAATCCTCAAAGGGCTGAAAGACCCCGGAGAGAGTTTACCCGTTTGAGGATGACCCTGTCCCAAATCTTGCCGCAATTACTATCCACCAACCTAGTGACTGTCAGAGAGGCCCCAAAAGGTGTAAACACGGCCTCTCCCAAATACAACCCAAATGCTCGTTGTGCTTATCATTCTGATGGCCCGGGGCATTCCACTGATGATTGTTAGGCATTAAGGAATAAGGTGCAAGACCTTATTGACGCAAAGGAGATACAGTTCGAAGCGCCTGAGAGGCCGAATGTGGTAACTGCTCCTATGCCCCAGCATGGGGTAAATGCTATTGATGAAGAAGTGTACGCTGTTTCTGTGGATGATCTAGCCACTCCCTTAATAACTGTCAAGAAGAACCTACTGCTGGCCGGTTTATTTCCGGGTTGCAGTGAGGGTTGCCTGTTCTGTGCTGTTTCCCTATCTGGTTGTCCCTTGCTGAAGTTAGGCATCCAAAGCCTAATGGATAGCAAGGAGATTCTGTTTAAGAAGTCTGCTGTTCAGTTGGTTCCGGTAGAAGAAGTTTCTGTGGTTACCATCTTCAATAATCCAATCAAGGCTCTCCCGAAGAAGCCTGTTCAAATCATGACTGTTGCACCTGTGGTTATTACTGTTCCGGGGCCTCTCCCCTACGTATCTGATAAAGCTGTCCCCTGGCATTATGGGGCAGACGTATATGTGAATGGAATCAAACAAGAATTCAACACTGGCGCCAGTATCTGTGATATCACTGGCACAGCCAAGGTTACCCGCAGTGGCAGGCTCTTCTCGCCTGACATTGCACCGCCCGCTACTCGAAGACCCCTCCTCATATCACCTACAAGTGTACCTGTTCCTGTTGCTGATCAAGTTGTTTCCCCTGCCGCCGAGTCGTCTAATGCTCGGGGCAAAGGAATTGAAGTTGAGCCTGCCCAGATGGAGGCACCAATACCTATAAATGCTGAGGCCTCCCAACAAGAGATGGAGGAAATTCTAAAGATAATAAAAAAGAGTGACTTTAATGTTGTGGAACAGCTGGGGCATACGCCCTCCAAGATCTCCATGCTCTCCTTATTGCTGTGCTCCGAGGCCCATGCTAAGGCCTTAATCTCATTTCTCAAGACGACCCATGTGCCACAGGAGACATCTGCAGTCCAGTTCACTGATTGTGTAGCAAATCTGACAGCAGACAATGGCTTGGGTTTCTCAGATGCTGACCTGACTGCGAAGGGAAGAGACCACAATGATGCCCTGCATGTCTCTATCGAATGCAGGGGCACTACTCTGGCGCACATATTGGTGGATACTGGTTCTTCTTTGAATGTGCTACCCAAGAAGGCTTTAGACCGTTTGGATTGTGAAGGCCTGGAACTGAAACCCAGCAATATCATCGTCAGGGCCTTTGACGGTTCAAAAAGGATGGTTCATGGAGAGGTTGACATTCCCATTCGTGTGGGCTCTCAGGTGTTTGACTCTACTTTTTATGTGATGGACATCCGTTCATCGTACTCTTGTCTACTGGGTCGACCTTGGATCCATAAAGCTGGGGCAGTGACCTCTACCTTGCACCAGAAGCTGAAATACCCCGTCAGAGGGAAGATCGTCACTGTGCAAGGAGAGGAGGAGTATATGGTGAGCCATTTGAATTCCTTCAGATACATTGAGATGGACGGGGAGTTTATTGAAACCCCCTTTCAGCATTTCGAGGAGGTGCTTCCAATTTCAGCAGCAGCAGAGACAGCGGTAGAAAAGGATGTTCCCTTGAAGATGGCTTCCCTGAAGGATGCCCGGGCTGTGGTTCAAAAAGGTGAATGTGCTAATTGGGGCAGGCTTCCCGACTTTACATAGAAAACTGACAAATTTGGACTGGGTTTTACTGCAGAGGGTCAGAAAGCTATGCGGAAGGCGAAGACCAGAAGACCTCCTGTGCTCATTACAACTCCAGGAGTGAATGCTGTTGGGGAGGATAATGAAGTGGATGAAGCTGAGTTCAATAGCTGGATCTATCTGACGACTGAAGGCGGATTGACCAATTGGATTGCCAAAGACCATACTCCTGTTACTTTTGTTACGCAGTAATAAACTTCTTTGTTTTGTTATTTGTAATAAACAATAAATTGAACTTTATGGCCCGGTGTCTTACCCGGGGCACCGTGGCTTCATTTGTGAGGGCATATAAATTGTCATTTCATATATCATAAATGAAAATCTTGGACGTTTTCTCGCATTTCAAATCTTATGCTCCTTTTCTGTCTTTCCTTCCGTTATACATATTTCAAAACAGCTGTATTTACACACACTCACTCATACAGGTTTCAATCCACTCTGGATCTCACTGGTAACGACTCTGCTACTGCCAATTATGACTTCGAAAATCCGATCAACTTAGCCGAAGACGAAGGTGAAGATGATTGCGAAGTGCCTGGCGAGCTTGCAAGACTGTTACTTCAGGAAGAAAAGGCAATTCAACCACATGAAGAGCCAGTGGAAACCATAAACTTGGGTACTGAAACAGACAGGAAAGAGGTAAAGATTGGTGCCAACCTAGAGCTCAGCGTGAAGCAACGGTTGACTAAGATGCTACATGATTATGTGGAGATATTTGCCTGGTCCTACGAAGACATGCCCGGGTTGGATACTGATATTGTGGTCCATCACTTACCTACTAAGGAAGACTGCCCTCCGGTTAAGCAAAAGGTCCGTCGTATGCGTCCAGAGATGTCTGAGAAGATCAAAGACGAGGTTATGAAATAGTTTGATGCCGGGTTTCTTGCAGTGACTTCTTACCCTCAGTGGGTTGCTAATGTGGTGCCGGTACCAAAGAAGGATGGAAAAGTCAGAATGTGTGTTGACTACAGGGATCTGAACAGGGCCAGCCCCAAGGATGATTTCCCCTACCTCACATTGATGTCCTTGTTGATAATACAGCTCAACATAAGGTGTTCTCTTTCATGGATGGTTTCTCAGGTTACAATCAGATCAAGATGGCACCTGAAGACATGGAAAAGACTACATTTGTTACTCAGTGGGGCACCTTCTGTTACAAGGTCATGCCTTTTGGACTAAAGAACGCTGGGGCAACCTACCAACGTGCCATGGTTGCTTTATTTCATGACATGATCCATCATGAGATAGAAGTGTATGTTGACGACATGATCGCAAGGTCCCAGACTGAAGAAGAGCACCTGGATCATCTGCAGAAGTTGTTTGACCGTCTGAAACTGTACAAGCTGAGGTTGAACCCGAACAAGTGCACCTTCGGGGTAAGATCGGGAAAGTTGCTAGGCTTCGTTGTAAGTGATAAGGGTATTCAAGTGGACCCTGCCAAGGTTAAAGCTATTCGAGAGATGCCAGTTCCTAAGACAGAGAAAGAGGTCAGAGGCTTTCTAGGACGCCTGAATTACATTGCTCGCTTCATCTCACACCTGACTGCTACTTGTGAACCAATCTTCAAGCTGCTGAAGAAAGATCAGGTAGTACGTTGGAATGATGAATGTCAGGCCGCTTTTGATAGAATCAAAGAGTATCTCCAAGAACCACCCATCCTTATGCCACCGGTTGAAGGGAGACCTCTGATATTATACCTGACAGTACTTGACAACTCAATGGCGTGTGTGCTGGGCCAGCATGACGAGTCTGGCCGAAAAGAGCATGCCATTTATTACCTTAGCAAAAAGTTTACCGACTGTGAGACCCGATACTCACTGCTTGAGAAAACTTGCTGCGCTTTGGTATGGGCTGCTCGCCGGCTGAGACAGTATATGCTGACTCACACTACCTTGTTGATCTCAAAGATGGACCCTATAAAGTACATATTCGAGAAGCCTGCTCTGTCTGGGAGAATAGCAAGATGGCAAATGATCTTGACGGAATACGACATTCAGTACACGACCCAGAAAGCCATCAAGGGAAGTGTATTGGCAGACCACTTGGCACATCAGGCCGTAGATGACTATCAGTCAATGAACTTCGAGTTTCCAGATGAAAGCATCATGATTGTGACTGATTGTGAAGTACCTGGACCGGATGAAGGACCTGAGGAAGGATCCCGATGGTCTATGCATTTTGACGGAGCCTCCAATGCTTTGGGAAATGGTATCGGCGCTATAATCATATCACCGCAAGGCACTCATACTCCGCTCACTGCCCGACTATGTTTAAACTATACCAACAACATGGCGGAGTATGAGGCGTGCATCATGGGTCTTCAAGCTGCGATCGACTTAAGGATCAAGTTTCTGAGTGTCTTCGGAGATTCCTCTCTTGTGATCAATCAGATCAAAGGAGAGTGGGATACGAAACATCCGAATTTTATTCCTTACAGAGAATGTGTGTTGACCTTGATCCCCCACTTCACGAAGATAACCTTTGAACACTTTCCAAGAGAAGAGAATCAGTTAGCGGACGCGTTAGCTACAATGTCTTCTATGTTCAAAGTTAAATGCGATAATGAGGCTCCCCGGATCATCATCTAGAAACTGGACGAACCGGCATACTGTTGTGATCTCGAGACTGAGTTGGTGACTGAGAAGCCTTGGTACCATGAGGTGAAGAGATACTTGGAAGCTCAGGAATACCCTGAGGGTGCCTCTATCAATGATAAGAAGTTTCTGAGAAGGTTCGCAGCAAAGTTCTTCCTTAGCAACGACATCTTGTACAAGCGAAACCATGATTCAACCTTACTGCGTTGTGTGGATAAGACTAAAGCAGAAAGGATCATGGAAGAGCTACATGAAGGGACCTTTGGTACACACTCCAGTGGGCACACTATGGCTAAAAAGATCCTTCGGGCAGGGTATTTCTGGTCCACAATGGAAGCTGACTTCTATCAACATTCTCGGACATGCCACAAGTGCCAGATATACGCATACAAGGTGCATGTTCCTCCAGTTCCTTTGAATGTTCTGACTGCGCCTTGGCCGTTTGCAATGTGGGGCATAGACATGATCGGTGAGATTAAACCTACGACATCCAATGGTCATCGCTTCATCCTAGTGGCGATTGATTATTTTACGAAGTGGGTTGAAGCAGCTTCCTACGCTACGGTAACCAAGACTGTTGTGGCACGGTTCATTCGGCATAATCTGATCTGTCGGTACAACGTCCCAGAAAGGATCATTACAGACAACGGTACCAATCTGAATAATAAGATGATCACTGAGCTTTGCGAGCAGTTTAAGATACAGCACCACAATTCTTCTCCTTACAGACCGAAGATGAATGGGGCTGTAGAAGCAGCAAATAAAAATATCAAGAAAATCGTGCAGAAGATGACAGTGACTTATAAAGATTGGCACGAGATGTTACCGTTCGCTCTACATGGGTACCGTACCTCAGCTAGGACGTCAACCGGGGCAACTCCTTTCTCCTTGGTTTATGGTATGGAGGCAGTCTTACCGATCGAAGTGCAAATACCCTCTCTCCGGATAATGAAGGATGCAGATCTGAACGAAGATGATTGGATCCAGACACGACTTGATCAGCTAAACTTAATTGATGAAAAGAGACTTGCTGCTATCTGTCATGGTCAGACGTATCAGAAACGGATGATCAGAGCATTTAACAAAAAGGTCAGACCACAGGAATATCAAGTTGGGGATCTGGTGATCAAGCGAATCATCCTTCCTCAGAGTGATCCAAGGGGAAAATGGACCCCTACATACGAAGGGCCATTTGTGGTTAAACATGTGTTCTCAGGAGGAGCCATGATTCTAACCAACATGGATGGTGACGACCTTCCTCACCCTGCCAATGCAGACATAGTAAAAAGATACTACACATAAAAAAAGACCCGCTAGGCTGACATGCCTAAGCAAAAATTAGGGCTTCCCGTCGAACCAAAAGGGTTCGGGCAAAATGAAGGGATGAAATGGAAAAAATCTGTACACCCGGCAAGTCGAAAATCTGAAAAGGCGGCTTGGGCAAAAAAGGGTATCCCGGTGGACTGAAAACCCGAAAGGGCGGTCCAGGCAAAAGTTAGGGATAAAGCGTAATACTATGTCTCATTGGAGCACCTTGCATCCAGAATCCGGTATCTACATCAAGTTCAGACGGCATCGATCAGTCAGCTTCATCTTCAACCAAGGTCATCAAGTGATGAGACGCTCGGAGTTATAAAGGCAATAGCAGAGTTGAAACCCAGTGGATCATTCATTTCACACAGCTGTTTTATTTTCTTTTGTACAAAATTTGTATAAACTCTTTTGTTCGGCGGCGTTCTCTTACTAGGATGTCAGCCTCTTGTACACAAACGCCTATTTACAGGCCATTTAAAAATCAATACAAATATATTTTTCAGTTAAAATTGCCAATTGTTTTTCCTTTTTCTGTTTTGTTTTGCGAAGAACGTCCAAGGTTCAATTTGTGATATATGCATTGACAATAATTTGCTAACTCATGAATATTTGCATACGAAACAAAGGATTAATTACAGGTAACATTAGAAACAGGGGCAATAAAGAGTTGTCTAAGTAATCTAATTGTTCTGTCCTCCAAGATACCAAGGTAGGTTCAGCTAAAGAACATAACCAGATATCTTAATTCCCCAGAAAGTGAGCCAGCAAGCAATACACTCTCCTCAAGCAAAGCTACTATCAAACTTAAAGAAGTTGGGTATCCTCCAGCAGATCTCAACATTCCCCGGCAGCATATATATTCTTAACAAGCATCCCCGGCAGTCTTGGTCTAAAGATTGTTCCCCGGCGGTACATCAAACATTCAGTGGAGTCATCTTCCCCGACACAATTCAAAACTTCCCCAAGAGGAGTCCAATCCAGCTCCCCCAGGAAAGTGGAATCCATCTCCCCGAGCAGTAAGCTTATCCCCAGTAGATTCTGGAAGCTTATCCTCGCAAAGCACGAACGCGTCCCCCGGCTTTATTCAAAGAGTTATTTCCTTACTAGGATATAACTGGGTTATCCTCAGCCAAAAAGCCACGGAAAGGTCGTCGTCAACAAAGTCTTCCTATCCCCAGCGAAGTCTATCAACACTTCCAATACAACAAGGGTATCCCCAGCGAAGTTACCATCAACATTTCAGCAAAGTACCTATCTCCCCACAAAGTATTGCTCCCCAGCACGATCGTCAGAGTACTTTTCTCCCCGCAGAATATTCCATTCGCCAAGTTTATTCTCCAACGGAGTTATCTTCTCCTACTGGTATTCTCGCAACTATCATCCCCAGCGGAAGCAAAGATCTACTTGCCAACATCAGCCCAGGAGTGACTTCCCGGCACCCGTCAAGGATTTACTTTCCTAGACGAAAAATACATTCATAAACATCACACTTCCATACATCATTATAGCATGCATAGACGCATCATATCTTACAAATCTCATTTATGTTGAGAACATCATTGCTTGGTCCATATCATGCATTGCATATGACTGACCTTTACCTTTCAGGAAAGATTCAGTTAAATTCTCAATCATATTTCAAGACCTTGCCTGGTTCAGTTAAATTGACTCCAAAGATTTTCCTGGTTATTATCCAGTCAAAGGCGTTCTCTGGTCTAGTTAAACCAACTCCTAAAGGTTTTTTCTTTTGAAGACTCAGTTGAAGACTCCAAAGACCTTGTCTGGTTCAGTTAAATCGACTCCAAAGATTTTTTATCCAGTCCAAGGCCTTCTCTAGTCCATTTAAATCGACCCCAAACAGATTTTTCTGATGAAGACTCAGTAGAAGTTATCCAAGGTTTTCTCAATGATTGCTATTGAGGTTGTAATCGCCTATGGTTCTCTCCCCGATACTGCGGAGATGATAATTCCATCCAAGGTTTTCTCAATGATTGCTATTGAGGTTGTAATCGCCTATGGTTCTCTCCCCGATACTGCGGAGATGATAATTCCATCCAAGGTTTTCTCAATGATTGCTATTGAGATTGTAATCGCCTATGGTTCTCTCCCCGATACTGCGGAGATGATAATTCCATCCAAGGTTTTCTCAATGATTGCTATTGAGATTGTAATCGCCTATGGTTCTCTCCCCGATACTGCGGAGATGATAATTCCATCCAAGGTTTTCTCAATGATTGCTATTGAGATTGTAATCGCCTATGGTTCTCTCCCCGATACTGCGGAGATGATAATTCCCACAAAGATTCTCTCAATGTTTGCTGTTGAGGTTGTAGTCGCCTATGGTTCTCTCCCCGATAATGCGGAGGTGGTAATCCCAGGTTTCGCTCAATGTTTGCTGTTGAGGTTGAAATTATCCAAGATTCTCTCAATGTTTGCTGTTGAGGTTGTAGTCGCCTATGGTTCTCTCCCCGATACTGCGGAGGTAGTAATCATCCCAAGATTTTCTCAATGATTGCTGTTGAAGTTAAAGTCACCCAAGGTTCTCTCACCGTTCCTGTTGAGGTAGTAACCATCCCTGGTTCATTCATCATCGTTTGAAGCTCCAGATTCAGCTCCTGTAACCAGTCAGGACACATCTACACAAAGAATTTGAAGACCAGTTCCCGCAACATGTCAGGTAATCATTTTTCTTTTGCAGGTATGCAAGTTCTCGCTAAGGAAGCTCTTACGCGATCAACATCCAGATGGCATCTATAAGCCCATCCACCTTCCATCATCTCTTAGCATGGCATCTATAAGCCCATCATCCTATCCATCAATCTCCAAATGGCATCTATAAGCCCATTCCACCATCACACTGCTACGATGTGAGCGCAAATTTCTGGGCACTCTAGTGTTCAATCATCTTCCACCTTCGGATTATGAAAGGCACGTCTGCCAATCTGCATCCTCAGGTCTAAGAAGATTGAACAGGGGCAACTGTTGTACCCCAAAATTTGCCCTCCCATATTCTTCAAGATTTGCCAAGTCAAAGCTTCAAAAATCTCTCCAAGGGTTGCACAGTTCAAGGGCCTCCTAACAGTCAAAATTAGGGTTTTGGTTCTGACAAAGAAAATGAAGTTTCCAAGGGTCCAATCAAGTCTCACATGCCTATAAACATGGTCAAGCATCCTCATACAAAGTTTCAAGACTTTCAGCACAAAATTGCACAGTCAAAAACCCTAATTGCACTACAGTCAACTGTAGGGGCAAAATGGTTATTTGACAGTCAAAAGTTCAAATTTTTGGCCAACATCTCATTTTGAAGCCACAAACATCATTTGATCAATGCTTGATCATGATTCTCAAAGCTTGGCTCAAAAATCATCAAGATGCAAAAGTTTCCTTATTTGGACAGTTGAAAAAGTCAACTGTAAATTGACTAGGGCATAACTTTCACATGGATTATCAGAAAAATTCCATCCAAAGCTCATTTTGAAGAGAAAGACATTTCCTACAACTCCTATTCATACTTCAAGTCCAAGAAATGCTCTCACAAAAAGTTATCAATTTCAACATTATAGGTCATTTTCAAAAGTCAACAAAAAGGGACTTTAAGTCAAAGGCCATAACTTGAGATTGGTAAATCAAAATGACATGGGACAAAAGGAATTGGTTAGAGGACTCAAAGACCTTTCCAAAATGTCCAAGAACATGAGCAAAGCTTAAAACTTGAGCAAGTTATGCCTTGTGGAAGTTGGGAAAGTTTTGGATATTTTGAAAAGTCAACATTGATTCAAATGACCTAAAATTGCTAATGGGCCTCTTTTTCTTCCACAATTCATCATCCAAGGAAAGTGCACGACCATTTGGCCCAAAGGAAAGTATTTTTATCATTTTTATTTATTTATTTGGATTTTTAATCATTAATAATTCATTTAATTAATTAAAATACATGGAAAATACTAAACCTAATTTTTTGAATCTTTTTGTGCATGAAATAATCTCAAGATATTGTGTATAATCAGATTTGGAAAGAATCTTGCTAAATTGGCCATGATTTGAACTAAGTGAGCATGAAAAGATTTGAAAATAATAGCATGAAAAATCAAATATCCTATTCATCAATTCATGGATTTTGGATCAATTTTCTTTGACCTAATCACTCACATACATATATGAATGAAAACCCTATTCAGAACAAGGTCCAAGCGGCGCAGAAAAACCATATGCAAACTTGAATTTTCTCAAAAAAAGTCAAACACTGAAAACTGTTTTCCAGGGCGATTTAAGCTGAGATAATCATCTCATCACCTTCCTGAGACCTTAAGCAACGTGCCTGAATAGGTTTCCACGTCCCTAACCCTTTGAATCGGTATACAGAAGTCAATTTTTTCTCATAAAAATGCATATTCGTGTTTTAATTTTGAGGCATTCTCATAGCATTTTGTTTATATATTCATACTAAGCGATGTGTTCTGAAGCTAACCCTATATTTTAATTGCGTTTTTATGCACTATTGGAGAATCTGCCATTGTTGTCTTTTAGGGTTTTGCAAGCTTTGAATTGGGCGTTTCCAGATAGGGTAAAATTAGCACACCATAATGCCATGAACGAAACGAGCGTGCTTGGACGATCAAAACGGAACCCTCGCGCCTAATTTATGAGGCCCCAGGGGCTAATCGCTATTTTCCAATAGGGTGTCTATAGGCACGGTTCAAAACCGTTGCTGATTGTGTTTTTGTTTCAGGGAAAAATAAAGCCATGGAGAAGATGACTATGTGGCTAGCAGCGATTGGTCTATTTGAATTTTGCGCGCTAATTTTCCACTAACCATTATTTTCTCTTATATTAATTGTTTACTATTACATATTCAAACGCGCTAGGTGGCTCAGTGGCAAGAAATTGTGTTGGTGACCTTCAGGACCTGGGTTCGATCCCAGGTCCCCACCCCCCTTTCATATTATTTTTCTGTCAATGCTTATGTGCAGTTTCAGTGTGAAGACGCATCATACATCCTCAACATCAATCCGTCCACGTGCCTATTGAGATGGATCACAGGGTTCTAATTGGAAGAACATGATGGATGTTGGTCAACGCATATGCATACTTCCTGGAAAGTCAATCAGGCCAGAACTTATTGGGCTTAAAATTACTGGACTTCACCTCCACTTGGGGACAACACCCCCCTCTAGTTTGTTTCTTTTACCCTTTTTTTTATATATTTTTCTTTTCTTTATTTTAATTAATTTCTTTTAAATTATTGTTTTCATAATATATAAAAAACACCAAAAAATCAGAAAAGATAAAAAATAATAAATATTTTTATTTAACTAGTATTTTTGTAAATAAAGTTCATTAATTAACTTAGTTTTTTTAATTTAGGTTTTAACCTTAACTTTTTTTAATAAAAATCTAAAATTGGTAGAATTAGGGTTTGTAATAATTTTTATCCTTTGTTCTTTTCTTTCATAATAATTAAATATTTCCTATTATTTATTTTTGTAATTAAATTGCATGTAAATAATTAGATTAAGTTTAGGTTAAAATTTAATTCTTTCTTAATAAGCTAAAAAACAACTAAAATTAGGGTTAGCATTTTATTTTTCTCATAAAAATCATAAAGTACAAAAATACCAAAATAATTTCTTTTTCTTTCATTTAATTAATCATTTAATTTAATTTCATTAAAAAGGGGTCCAACGCCCTCGTTTTATGATTTTTATGATTTTTAGTGATTTTTAGTGATTTTTATGATTTTTGGTATTTTATGATTTTTAGGATTTTAGTGAAAAAGAATTAATTAAGATGAATGCTAACCCTAATTCTAGTTATTTTAATTTATTAAAAAAAAGAAGATTTAAAGTTTTACCCTAAAATTAACCCTAATTAATTTACATGCAACTTTAATTACAAAAATAAATATCTAATATTTAATTATTATGGAATAAAAGAAAAAAAAGATGAAAATTAATTAAACCCTAGTTCTATGTTTTTTTAGATTTTTATTAAAAGAATTAAAATTACAACCTAATTTAAGACTAAATAATTTAGGAATTTATTTACAAAACTAAGATAAAATGTTTATTATATTTTTTTTCTCTCTTCTGATTTTTTATTGTTTTGTATTTTTATGAAACTATTAAATTAATTAATAAAATAATAATTAAAAGAAAGTATAAATAATAAAAACTAAAAATAAAGAAAGTGAAAAAAGCTTGGCAAACCTAGGGGGTTCAGACCCCAAACAGGAGGTTTTTCTTTAGTAATCTGGCCCAAGATGCTTTGGCCCGTTGGACTTTTCAGGACGCGTGTACACGCGTTGACTAGGGTGCATTGTACTCTCCAGATCATGGTCTTTGATTTGATGCCCAGGTACGCGTGGATGGTTGGATTGTGAGAGTGTATCATGGACCACAACATTGAGCCTGCATGTGAATTTTAATTGAAAAATAATATGGGAATAACGAAGACCTGGGGCTCGAACCCAGGTCATGAACGTTATCAATAGTTGTCCCTACCACTGAACCAATTCACGCGCTGTTAACATATAATAACGAATAAATATTATAAAAGAAAACAAAAGCGTTAGTGGACTTTGCGCGCAAAAATTCAAATGAACCAGTCAAACCTCGCCACCTAAGCGTCTTCTTCGTTGGTTTTTATTTTCCTGAAACACAAACATGTTAGGCAACGGTTTTGCAAGCGTTCTTTTAGGCCATCTATGGAAAAATAGCGAATAGCCCTGTGATGCTCATAAATTGAGCGCGACACATGGATTCTTTTCGTCCAGACACGCTCGTTTTAATGGTCAAGGTCCCAAGTCTCAATTTTTCCTTGGATGGAAAGCCCCAAATTGTAATTCCTGCAACCCTAAAAAACGATAATGGCGAAATCTCCCATAACACATGAAAGCTCAATTAAATGATAGGGTTAGCTTCAGAATGCTTCACTTAGTATGAATCCACAATTAAAATGCCATGAAAATGCATAGATGTTAAAACACGATTATGAAAAAAAAGTGGAAAAGTGTGACTTCTGTACAATGATTCAAGGCGTTAGGGACGTGGAAATCTATTCAGGCACGTTGCTGAAGGTCTCAGGAAGGTGATGAGATGAATATCTCAACTTGAATCGCCCTCTAACCTTGTTTTCAGAATTGAGTTTTTTTGCAAAAAATTCAAGTTTTATGGATGCTTTTCTGCGCAGCTTCGTGGTTCTTTTCATTAGGTTTTGATTCCTTGTATAAGTATGAGTGAATTAGGTCAAGAAAAACAAACCAAATCATTTGCATTCATGGTTTTTGAAATTTGATTTTCAAAGATCTTTTTCAATCTTTTTTATGCACTTTTTGTACAAATCATGATCAATTCTCTCCAAATCTGTCCATATTTGATTATGCACGAATTATTGAGTAGATTTCATGCACAAAAAGATTGTAAAGCTTAGGTTAAATATTTTTCATGTATTTAATTTGATTTAAATGAATTATTATTAATAAAAATTCAAATAAATAAATAAAAAATGAAGAAATACTTCCCTTTGGGCCAAGTGGTCGTGCACATGTTTGGGACAATGAATTGTGGAAGAAAAATGGGCCCATTAGCAATTTTAGGTCATTTGAATCAATGTTGACTTTTCAAAATATCCAAAAATTTCCCAACTTCCACAAGGCATAACTTGCTCAATTTTTAAGCTTTGCTCATGTTCTTGGACATTTTGGAAAGGTCTTTGAGTCCTCTAACCAATGCCTTTGGTCCCATGTCATTTTGATTTACCAATCTCAAGTTATGGCCTTTGACTTAAAGTCCCTTTTTGTTGACTTTTGAAAATGACCTATAATGTTGAAATTGATAACTTTTTGTGAGAGCATTTCTTGGACTTGAAGTATGAAGATGAGTTGTAGGAAATGTCTTTCTCTTCAAAATGATATTTGGATGGAATTTTTCTGATAATCCATGTGAAAGTTATGCCCTGGTCAATTTACAGTTGACTTTTTCAGCTGTCCAAATAAGGAAACTTTTGCATCTTGATGATTTTTGAGCCAAGCTTTGAGAATCATGATCAAGAATTTATCAAATGATGTTTGTGGCTTCAAAATGAGATGTTGATCAAAAAATTGAACTTTTGACTGCCAAATGACCATTTTGCCCCTACAGTTGACTGTAGTGCAATTAGGGTTTTTGACTGTGCAATTTTGAGCTGAAAGTCTTTGAAACTTGGTATGAGGATGCTTGACCATGTTTATAGGCATGTGGGACTTGATTGGACCTTTGGAAACTTCATTTTCTTGATCAGAACACAAACCCTAATTTTGACTGTTTAGGAGGCCCTTACACTGTGCAACCCTTTGGGAATTTTGAAGCTTGACTTGGCAATTTCTTGAAGAATATGGGAGGGCAAATTTTGGGGTACAACACCATGGATAACCATGGATAGAAAGGGTGCTAACACCTTCCCTTTCTATAATCTACCTCCCGAACCGAGAGCAATCTCTTTAAGGAATTTTTCTGTGCTTTTGTCCTTTCCATTTGGAGAAAATAAAAGACGATGGCGACTCTTGCTTCCGCGACATTTCGCGAACCAGCGTTAAACAGTCAGTTCCAGATCCACCGATCACAGAACTGGCGACTCTGCTGGGGACTTAAACTTAAAGTGAGGTGTACCTTAGGGTTAGTTCATAATTGTGTTTTCAATTGTATTGACTTGTCTGCTTTAAATTTGTGGGTTGCATGGGAGTTACATAGATCCTAACCCAGATCTGGGGATACCCTGTTTAGGTAGCATAAGCTGTGAGGGACCTGTCCGGCGTAGACCGACACGGGTGAAGCAGTGGCTACGTTGGTGTGGCACCTTGGTCTGTACCGATATCCCTTGTGTTGCAACGAGGAGAATATGGGTCTTCTGAGGAGTCATTAAGCACCAACAACCTTAGAACCTTAATTGACACAACTTGGCCATTAGAACAGTAGCAGTATGCTACGCCCATTGAGGCTAAACTCTCGTGATGGTTCTGGCCGCAAGAAAAGATTACGATGCTGGAGTTATGACCGATTGAGGGTAGTCAATGATATTGGGATCCTCTAAGAACCCGGTTACTTTGATAGGACAGGTATGAACCAACAAACTGAAAGAGGGTAGTACCTAGACCTCATGCTGGCCTAAACTTTAGGGGCTTGCCTTGTGTGACTTGTGTGCCTTACCATGTTTGCCTGTGTATCTATTTGTGGTGTGCTTTATCATAACATCATAACATCATGAGCATTGCATGCATCCTGCATAAGGACTGACCATTTCAAAGACAAGAGGGTTTCATCTTTGCTCTATTTTGTAGGACATCATGATGCCTGTGCGAAGGAATACTATCCGGTTCAACTTTGTTCACTCACCTGAGTTGCTTGAAGAGTTGGTTAGCAGAATTCCAAATAACACGTCCTTCATTCAGAGGCATGGTTCTCTTCTCAGTTTAGTCACTGCAAAGCGGGATCAACAGTTGATGAGTGTTCTGACCCAATTCTATGACCCTCTGTACCAGTGCTTCACCTTTCAAGACTTCCAGCTGGTCCCTACCCTGGAGGAGTTCTCTGATTTGCTTGGTATCCCTATCTTGGATCATACTCCCTTTACTGGTTCGGAAAAGACCCTCAGGCTTGAGGATGTTGCTGCAGCTCTTCCCCTGACACATCAAGAGGTAATGGACAACTGGGTAACTAGAAGCGGAGTTAAGGGTTTCTTGGCCAAGTTTCTGATTGGTAAAGCTAACAGTTTCTGGAACGACCTAGACTTTAGGGCATATGAAGACATCTTGGCTCTCTTAATCTATGGGCTAGTCTTGTTTCCTAATCCTGACAACTTCATCAATGTCACTGCCATAAGGATCTTTATGTCTCAGAATCCCGTGCCCACTCTCTTGGGTGACATCTTGCAACAACTTCATACTTGTACTACCCGAAGACGAGGAACCCTATGGTGTTGTATCCCTTTGTTGGTGAGGTGGTTTATTTCGCACCTCCCCAAGTTCGTGCTGAAGAACCAAGAAGGAAGAGGTTGGGCTCACAGGTTAATGTCTCTCACCGATAAAGACGTCATTTGGACTTGCAGAGGTTTGGATGAGATAGCTGTTATAGATCGATGCGGGGAATACCCTAATGTTCCTCTGATTGCTACTCAAGGAGGGATCTCTTACAATCCATGTCTAGCACTCCGTCAGTTTGGAAGAGCAAGAAGAGCAGGGCCTCATGAAATGTTGGTGCCTCACATCAGTTTTGAGTTTCAGGTGGATAGCGACGAGCTGCGTCGTAGGTTCATCAAGGCTTGGGACAAAGTTCATAAAGCTGACCCACAAGAGTTGGGGCCAAAGACTTCTTTACCTATGGAAGCCTACTACAAATGGGTTCGCATCCGTGCTCAGAAGTTAGGTATGCCGTATGAAGCTGTCAGACCCGTCATTCTTGAGTGTCCTGACAAAGATGGTGTTCCTCCAACTGTCCTTCCTCCTCAGATACCTACTGATTATGAGACATTAAAGAGGTCTTGGTCGCAACTGCGAGAAGAACGGGATTCTTACCGGGAAAAGTTCAACGAGCAGGAATTAAAGATCCAGAAGCTGACGAAGCAATTGGAGAATGAGAGAGCTCTGAATGCCTACATCCGTACTGAGAAGAGGAGACCATGGGATCAATAAGGAGCTCTAGATGTTCTTTTACAATTTTATTTCCCTTTTCAGTATTTCCTTTCATGTAACGCCTAAGGGCAACCTGTTGAATAATTTCAGTTTCAAAGTTGAATCTAATGAAGTGTGTTCCTTTTTTGTTTACAAAGTTGATTCCCGATTGTCTTTGAAAACATAAATCATACGCATTCCATTCATAATGTTCGTAGCAGGTTTTATTCTTTTCAGGTTGCTTACCGTTCTTCGCTGTTTATTTCAGCATCATGAATCCTGACTCATCCTCAACTGAGATGTCCATCAAGGCTCTTCAGGCGCAGAATGCGCAATTTCAGGAATTAATCATGGGTTTGGCTCAGGGCCAAGAAGAGCTGAAGGCTCTGCTCCTGAAGAAGGAGAAGAAGAAGAAGAGAAGAACTGTTCTGTTCAACTCGGGCCGAAGGTTTGGCAATACTCTGCAGAATGAAGAGGCTGGTTCTTCTATTGGCAAGAGTACTCCTCAAGCGGAAAAAGGTCCTAGTCCGGTAGTCTCCGACAACGAGACTGATTTTGATGAAGAGCAATATCCTCCGGCAGAAGACCGTTACAAGCAGTTGGAAGACAGGTTGAATGCTATGGAGATCCAACAGGTACCTGGGCTGGATTTTGGAGATTTGGGTTTGTCTACTGGTGTAATCATTCCTCGTAAATTCAAAGCACCATCTTTCACTAAGTACGACGGGGCGTCTTGTCCCAAGCTACATCTCAGGTCCTATGTTCGGAAGATTCAACCGTACTCAGCGGATAAGAATTTGTGGATCCACTTCTTCCAGGAGAGTCTTTCAGGGACTCATCTCGAATGGTTCTATCAGCTGGATGGGACCAAGATTCGTAACTGGGAGGAGTTGGCTACTGCTTTCTATAAGCAGTATCAATATAATGCCGACCTTGCCCCTACACGTACCCAACTCCAGGGTATGTCGTTAGGTTCAAGTGAAGGTTTTAAGGAGTACGCTCAGAAGTGGAGAGATCTGGCTGGCAGGGTGCAGCCTCCGTTGACTGATCGGGAGTTAGTAGACATGTTCTTAGGGACCCTATCTGGGCCATTTTTCAACCATCTTATTGGGAATTCTTCTGCTGGATTCACTGATCTTATTCTGACTGGAGAGAGAATTGAGGCTGGGTTGAAGTCTGGTAAGATTCCGAAGGGTGCATCGTCTAGTTCTGAGAAGAAACCCTTCAAAAAGGAGGCTAATGCTGTATATGGCTCCCGGAGACCAGAGAAATCTGAGCGCCGCCAATCTGTCAGTGCGGTAATGATTGCCAAGCCTGCTGCCGCTCCTCGGCCAACCAATCCTCAAAGGGCTGAAAGACCCCGGAGAGAGTTTACCCGTTTGAGCATGACCCTGTCCCAAATCTTGCCGCAGTTACTATCCACCAACCTAGTGACTGTCAGAGAGGCCCCCAAAGGTGTAAACACGACCTCTCCCAAATACAACCCAAATCGGGTCCCTCGCACTTTTATTTTAATTCTTTATTTGCTGTCAAATCGGGTCCTGGATTAATTTTGGCGATGTGGACCCGCGCCTGTTGTAATAGTTTAGAACTTTTATTTCTCACAATTTTTTAACTGTTAAATAAATGCATGCAAGAATGAATGACAAAAAAATAAAAATAACGTGTAGATCACCAATAACATGACAAGATAAAATATCTGAATCTGACACACAAATCACACACCACCCCTAGGGTACGCCTCACTGTTGCCTTGCCTCGAAAGGTGATCGTCGAGTAGAGGATGTCTTAGTAAGTCCTCATGATCCGGGAACCTGGCATGAGGGTAGCTTCTAAGGTGTCTTCCCATTGCTCTGGTGATCACCATGTCCCGAACCTCGAATTGACCCGAACACCTCCAACGGTGGTGCTACCTACCTCTCAATGGTGGGATGGCACTACTTTAAAGGACATCTACACAGACGAATTCCTTAGGGTAGGTAGGTTCTCATAGGTACTTGCTCTAAATTTCAAACAAAAATTCAAAAATACTTTTCGCACCGACACATTTTCAAAAAGCTTTCAAAAGCATTTTTTCAAACACTCTTGAGGACCGATACAAGAGTCGAACTGGAATTTTCAAAGAAACTTTTTAAAACCCACATTGAAAAGCAAACAAACCATTTTTTGAAAACACAATGAGCAAGTATCTAAGAGTCCATGGATAACCATGGATAGAAAGGGTGCTAACACCTTCCCTTTCTATAATCTACCTCCCGAACCGAGAGCAATCTCTTTAAGGAATTTTTCTGTGCTTTTGTCCTTTCCATTTGGAGAAAATAAAAGACGGTGGCGACTCTTGCTTCCATGACATTTCGCGAACCAGCGTTAAACAGTCAGTTCCAGATCCACCGATCACAGACGCTATCAAAGTTGCCTTTCAAAAATGATCTTAGTCCCTAAAGAAAATTCTAAGATATCTTACAACATTGTTAATCATGGCTATACGATGACCCTTGCCCGTCCCTTTTACATTGAAAGATAGGGTTTCTTACCAAATAAATGGTAAGATAACAATGTCAAAGGAAAGAGGAAATAAACATGAAAGACTTTTGAGTAGGTAGATTACTCCTAGTTGCTTGCTCAATTTCAAAACCAAACGTCCTTGCTATTTTCAAAATAAACACTAACACTAACTCTTTCAAAAACATCTTTCAAACTTGAAAACATTTTCAAAGGATCAACACTTTGTATACATTCTTACGAACGAGAATCATTACAAAGTTTGCCTAAACGATGGCGCCTTTTCAAAATACTTTCAAAAACCACACAAAGCACATCTTCAAACAAAAGCAAGTGATCTAGAAAGTAACTAAGAGCCCATGGAAAACCATGGATGAAAAGGGTGCTAATAACTTCCCTTTTCATAATCTACCCCCGAACTCAAGAAAACATCTCAAAGGTCTTTCCTGTTCTTTTCAGCCTTTCCTTTTTGATAAAAGAAAAGTCAGTGGCAACTCTTGCTAACCGCAACATTTGCGATAAAACGCAAAACAACCAAGTCAGTTCTTCCACCGCGTTACAGAACTGGCGACTCTGCTGGGGAAATATTTTAAAAGTGGGGTTACCTTAGGGCTAGATCACATTTATTTGCTTTCATTGTTTGACTTGTATGCTTTATATTTTGGTTCTTTATTTGGGTTTGAATCCTCTACCCGGATTTGGGATACTTTATAGGTAAGTAGCAATACGTTGTGGAAACTGTGCGGGGTATACTGACATGGTCTAAGCAATAGCTACTTTAGTGTGACATATTTGTGAGTACCGGTAGCCCTTGAGTAGTCAAGGAGAATACGGGGCCGCTAATTGATGTCATGAAGCACTAACTAACTTCTAGAACCTTTACTTAACCAACTTGGCCTTTAGGACGTAGTGAGATGACCGACTTTGGTACAGTCTGAAGTTGGTAGATACTAGATACTACACTCATCGAGGTTTGGTTTTTTGGGATATTTCAGTCGCTATTAAAGAGGTTTGCGCTGAAACAATGCCCGAGAAAACAAACCAGTGATATTGAGCTCCCTTAGAACCCGATTATTATTGCTAGGACATGTTTGAGCCAACTAAACTTCAAGAGGGTACTTACCTATAATACTCCATGCAAGCCTAAACCTAAGGACTTGTGTGTTTTGTTTTTATATATTTAATTGTGCATAACATCATAAACATCATAACATCATACTCCTACTCACTAACCATTTCAAGGATTTTGGAATTTATCTTTGTTCTATTTTGTAGGACATGGATTCTATTCGCAGGAAAACCATTCAAGTCAATCTTGTAAGAATCCCTCCTAAACTTAAAGATTTAGCATCAAGGGTTCCCGAAAATTCTCCATTTACCGAAAGACATGGTCTCCTCCTAAACTTGGTTACCTCCAACACTGATGAGGACATGGTGAAGGTGCTCTTCCAATTCTTTGATCCTCTACACCATTGCTTCACATTTCCCGATTATTAATTTGTGCCAACTTTGGAATAATTCTCCCAACTCTTGAGGATTCCCATTTTTGTACCCCAAAATTTTCCCTCCCATATTTCTCAATATATTTCAAGTAAGGTCCTGAAATTGCTCAAGGAAGTCTAAGGGTTAACTAGACAAACTCTCTCCTAAGGCAGTCTACCTCAAATTAGGGTTTCAGTTTGCATCAAGATGTTTGAGTCCAAAGGATCCCAAATGCTCACCATTGTCATAATATGTTCTCAAGATCATGCATGTCAAGTTTCAAGCCTTGCAGAGGAAGTTTGCTCAGTCAATTGTTCAAAGGCCTGAAAATCGACTGTGCTAGGGCAAAAGTCAACTGTGTCCTACATACAGTCAAAATTCAATATTTTTGGTCAAAATTCTCATTTTGAAGTGTTATTCATCATTTGATCAAGGTTTGATCATGATTCCTCAAGTATTTCTCACAATTAATCAAAACCCAGAAGTTGCTAAATTAGGGTTTTGCAGGAAAAGTCAACTCAACTTTGACCAAGCATAACTTTCTCATACTTTATAAAAAATGACCATTTCAAAGCTCATTTTGAAGAGGATGGAATTACTTACAATACATCTTCAGTTCCCAAGTTCAAAATATGCACTCACAAGAAGATATGAATTTGGACATTATAGGTCATTTTGGAAACTCAACAAAAACACATTTTTTGTCAAAGCTTCATACATGAACATGGAAGACCAAATTGAGATGATACCAAAAGAGTTGCTTATAGGACATACTAAGATTTCTAAAAAGTACAAGAACACATGTCTAGGGTCAAAATTGAAGGAGTTATGCATTGGTGAAGTTGATCCTTTTTGCAAAATTGCCAAAAGTCAAATGTGCCCAAAATTGCAATTTTTGTCAAATCGGCCCAACTTTTTATGCTTGCATTGAGTTTGTAACATGACCCACGACCCATGATCCTTCCCACTTGTCATTATTTTATTTTTTCCATTTATTTTAATTTTATTTCAATTAAATCAAATAAAATCAAAATAAAATCATGAAAATATCAAAACTAATCAAAGCTTGAGATTTTATGCATGTTTAGGCCTATTATACAGCTGGAAAGAGAATCAAATCGTGCAAGCTTCATTTGGACACAAAAAGATTGGATTTGGCTTGATTTGGAAATATTTGCATAAGGATCAAATCTTGAATCAATGATCTTAATTAAGGAAGATTTGAAACAAGTTTGTAACCCTAATTCGTTCTAGGGTACATATAGAACAAGTGCAGGTCAAAAACAAGGAGATTAGAGGCGTGAGAAACAGAAAGCAAACTTGCAAAAATTCAACAAAAGTGGTGAATCAATTTCCAGTTTTCAGGCCATCTCAAGCCTTTCCAGCTATCTCAATCGCTTGCTGGATATCTCTGGGTCATATTGCAATCACTAGCAAGCATTCTCGTGCCCTGAAACGCGTTGTAAGTACCCCACGACTTCCATGTTTTTTTGAAATCGAATATCACAATTCTGTCACTTTTAGCATGATTTATTTGCATATTCTGAATCCTTGAATCATTTGAAAGCTAACGGTAATATCCAATTGCATTTTTATTGGCTATACAGCAAGTTGCCATGTTTAGGGTTTTAGTTTCGTTTTTAGGGATTTTGCACACAGGATTAATTGGCCATGGAGAGTGGTACCATGATGCTCGTGAGGTTGCAACGAGTTGATTGGTACCACTGGTATTGATTTATCATGCAGGGATAAGGTTTTAGAATGGACAAGGGTTATACCTACACCCCTTTGTCTGTAGGTAAAAGTTTTGGATCTAAAGCGACGGAGGTGATGAGGAAGATGATAACATGGCTTTCCCTGACTGGCCAATTCAAAATTCGCGCATTTTATAATATATTATTTTTTTCCCAATATAATGCTTGTTTATTAGTATTCATACAAAATAACAAGCCAACTCAGATGGTCAGCGTGTGTTGTGAAAGTGCCAAAGGGCATGGGTTCGATTCCCAGGTCCCCAACCTTGTTCCATATTATTTTTCTCTACATCATCAGGTACACGTGCATACAAGGAGCCTACCATACACCATCACTAACCATCCAACAGATCTCCAACAAGGCAGATCCAATGCCTTATCACATGGTGGTCCACAATACACCCCAGTCAAGCACGCGTATGGGATCAGGAAAGGTCAAACGGGCTGTTAGCATTTGGGTTCAGAAATTGCAAGTCTCACCCCCTCCTTTTCTATTCAAACACCAGGCCCATTCTATTTTTTTTTCTAATTTTTCTTTTATTTAATTTCTTTTATTTAATTATTTTCTAACCAAACTTAATTCCTTTTTTTTAAATCATAAAATCAATTTCACCAATTTAGAATTTAGGTTTTATTTTTATTTTATCAAATTTAATTTTATATTAGTTTTAATTTAATTTAGGGTAATTTTAACCTTTTTGTAAATAATTAAAATCAAATTAGGAAAAAAATAGGTTTAGCATGTAATTTAATTTTTATTTTCTTTTCGCAAAATAACAAAAATACAAAAATAGGTTAACTTAATTATTTTTCTTAACTTAAATTAATTAGTAATTAGGTTTTCTTTATTTATTCAGTTAAACTCTATTTTTCTCAAAATAACACAAAAACCACAAAATATGATTTTTCTTTCAATTAGGTTTAG
Organism: Vicia faba; assembly: GCA_948472305.1. Taxonomy (NCBI): domain Eukaryota; kingdom Viridiplantae; phylum Streptophyta; class Magnoliopsida; order Fabales; family Fabaceae; genus Vicia; species Vicia faba. Next base: position 402,633,831 of record OX451738.1, on the reverse strand, counting down.
ACGGGGTCAAAACCCTAATTTCTCTCGTTCTCGATTCATCGCGCGCATTTATTATTTTTGCGATATTAATGTAACTGCTTACAGTATGTAATAGTTTAATTAGGATTTTCTTTTATTTATCGTTTTACGGGTTTTTTGGCTATGTAATCAACCCCCCTCCCCGAAGCCTTGTAATAGCATAGTTTTATTTCTCGCATTTTGATTTTCGCAAATATTAACTGTTAGATGTATGATAGTAGGATTGTGTGACAAGATTACATGACAATTTAAAATGGCTAGCAAACCCTAAATGTGCAAAGATAATGACTTGAAATCAAATCACTCGCACATGCGCACTCCTAGGGTATACTCTCACTTCGGTTGCCTTCGGTAAACGATCATTAAGTATAGGGTGTTTTAGTGGTCGCCCTCTTGTCTAAACAAAGATCAAATGTCCCGTTCAGAAATGTTGCCTCTGAAAAATGTTGCCTCGGAAATGTTGCCTCAGAAAGGTTGCCTCGAAAATGTTGCCTCGAATATGATCTTAAAGACATTAGGGTTATTACTAAGGCGTTCTAACATTTCTTTAGTGATCGTACGTCCCTTACGAATTGACCCTTACAACTCCAACGACGGTGCTACCTACTCTTTAATAGTAGGATAGCGCTATCTAAAGGAAACAAGAATAGAAACAGTCCATTTTCGAGTAGGTAGATGCTAGTAGGTACTTGCTCAAAAACAAACTTTTTCACACTTACACTTTTCCAAACAAAGTTTTCAAAAACACTTCGTAACACTCTTGAGGACTGATACAAGGGTTAAAACGAAGTAAAACAAAAACTTTTCAAAACACACAAACACAGAAGCAATTTTTAAAATGATGAGCAAGTACCTAAGAGCCCGTGGAAAACCACGGATAGAAAGGGTGCTAATACCTTCCCTTTCTATAATCTACCCCCCGTACTCAAAATCTCGAAAAAAGGAATTTTTCTGTGCTTTTGTCCTTTCCAGTTGGATAAAATAAAAGTCTGTGGCAACTCTTGCTTACCGCGACATTTTGCAAAAACAAACGCAAAACGCAAACCCGCATTTTCTCAAAACAGTCCGGTTCTGCCACCGTATCACAGAACTGGAGACTCTACTGGGGAATAAATAAGTGGGGTATACCTTAGGATTAGTTCATCATAAATTGCTTCTCTTGTTTGTTTTGGTTGCTTTACTTTTAAAGGGTTTTGTATTGGGAGTTACTATAGATCCTAACCCGGATCTGGGGAACACCTTTTAGGTAAGTAGCAATAAACTGTGAGGGAACTGTACGACATAGACCGATACGGTTGAAGTAGTAGCTACATTGATGTGGCACATTGGTTGGTACCAGTATCCCTTATGGAGAAACAAGGAGAATACGGGGCTACTATGTGTGTCGTTAAACATCGACTGACCTTAGAACCCTTAATAGACCAACTTGGCCATTAGGAAGTAGTGAGATAGCCGGTCTCGGTGTAGAGTTGGGAACTGGTTGATACTCGATGCTACACTCATTGAGACCATACTCTCGAGATAGTTCCGGCCGTAAAAAAAGATTGCGTGAGCTGAAACCATGACCGATGGAGGATGGTCAGTGATATTGAGAACCTTTAGAACCCGGTTACTATTGCTAGGACAGGTTGAAACCAATTGAACTTCAAGAGGGTAATACCTTTGACTCCATGTAAGCCTTAAACTTAAAGGTTTTTGTGTGACTTGTTTGCCTTTGCCATGTCTGTTATCTGCTATACCTGTTGTTTGTTTTAACATGACATCATGCATCATAACACATCATGTATACTTCATTATACTAACCGTTTCAAAGATCGAGGGGATTTATCTTTGTTCTGTTTTTCAGATTATGGCTTCCATGCGCAGAAACACCATCCGAATTAACTTTGTGAAAATACCTGCTCAACTAAAAGAGTTAGCCTCGAGAGTTTCTGAGACTTCTTCGTTCATTAAAAGACATGGTCAGCTTCTTAGGTTGGTTACCTCAAAGTTTGATGAGCAGATGATGAGTGTGCTTTTCCAGTTCTTCGATCCTGTGCATCATTACTTCACTTTCCTAGATTATCAGTTGGTTCCCACTTTGGAGGAATTTTATCACTTATTGGGCATATCCATCCTTGAGCAGATGCCCTTCATAGGTTTAGAAGGGACTCCTAGACCAAAAGACATTGCTTCAGCTCTACATCTGAAACGGGCCGATGTAGTGTCCAATTGGGAGACACGAAGTAGGAATGAAGGTTTCTTAGCCAAGTTTCTGATGGATCAAGCTCAGTTATTCTGGGATAACTTGGATTTCAAGGCTTTTGAAGACATCTTGGCTCTCCTTATCCATGACTTGGTTCTCTTCCCGAATCCAGATTCCTTTGTAGATGTGAATGAAATTAATATCTTCCTGTCTCGCAATCTAGTGCCTACTCTTCTGGGTGATATCTTACACGCCCTCTACACTCGTACCGTGCGAAGAAGAGGGACCCTCATGTGTTGCATGCCGTTGCTGGCGAGGTGGTTTATTTCGCACCTCCCAAAATCTGTGTTGAAGAATGAAGAAGGTTTAGGATGGTCTTACAGGATAATGTCCCTTGCCCATACAGACATTCTTTGGAGTTCTAAGGCTATGGAAAGCACTGCTGTCATTGATCGTTGTGGGGGATACCCTAATGTCCCGTTGCTTGGAATCAGAGGGGGTATAACCTACAATCCCTGCCTAGCTTTACGACAATTCGGTCGTGCTCGGAGAGACGGTACTCATGAGCTACTTCTTACAGATATTGCCTTCGACTACAAGGAGGACGTTGACAAGCACCGCCGAAGGTTCATACGAGCTTAGGGCATGGTGAACAGGTCTGACCCCCAAGAGCTAGGACCAAGGACTTCACTCCCTATGCAGCCCTACCTCCAGTGGATCCGAGCTCACGCTCAGAAGCTTTGGATTCCCTATGAAGCTGTGTTGCCAGTGATAGTGGAGCCCACCAATGAAGAGGGCATTCCTTATACAGTCCTTTATCCCTACATGCCCACTGATCTTGGGGCATTGAAGAGATCCTAGATTCAGCTGAAAGAGGAGAGGGATACTTACCGGGAAAAGTACCAGGAGCAAGAAAGGAAGATCTTGAAGCTCACCAGGTAACTCGAGAATGAAAGAACGATCAATGACTATGTCAGCACGAAGGGGAAGCGTCCATGGGATTTCTGATTTTGCTTTTTCTAGTTTAGATTTGTTTTCCGTTTATTTCTTTGTAACGCCTTAAAGGCATTGTTGAACATTTTTACAAGTTAATCTAATAAAGTTTGTTTTATTTTTGTTTTGCAAATTTAAATCTCCCAAAGTATTTGAAATCATTACATACGCATCCCATTATCATGCACACCATTACAGGTACCATTATAGGTTTCTCATCTTCTTCGCCGTTTATTTCAGCACGAGATGTCTTTCAATCAAGTTATCAAAGATCTTCAGGCACAAAATGCTCAATTCCAAGAGATGTTCTTGAGTTTGGATAAAGGGCAAAAGGATTTGAAAGCTCGCATTCTGAAAGAGAAAGAGAAGAAGAAGAAGAAGAAGAAGAAGGTCGTTCTTCTGAGTATGGGCAAAAGGTTTGGGGATAGGTTGAAACAGCAAGCTGATCTGTCCCTTTCATCCAAGGAAGGGGAGAACCAAGAAGAAGAAAAAGGGCCCCAGTCCTGCCATTTCTGATGATGACACTGATTATGATGAAGAGCAATATCCTCCTGCTGAGGATAGGTACAAACAACTAGAAGACCGTCTGAGTGCTATGGAGATTCATAAGATCCCTGGTCTGGATTTCGGAGAGCTGGGATTGGTATCGGGAGTGGTGATCCCTCATAAGTTCAAAGCTCCGGTTTTTGCTAAGTACGATGGAGTATCCTGTCCAAAACTCCATCTCCGCTCGTATGTCCGGAAAATTCAACCCCACACTGCTGATAGAAATTTGTGGGTACATTTCTTTCAAGATAGTCTGTCAGGGACTCAGCTTGAATGGTTTTATCAGTTAGAAGGAGTTAATGTCCGAAATTGGGAGGACCTTGCTGCTGCTTTTTACAAGCAGTATCAGTATAACACCGACCTTGCTCCCGCTCGTACTCAGCTCCAGGGTATGTCTATGGGTGCAAGTGAAGGTTTTAAGGACTATGCTCAAAAGTGGAGAGATTTGGCTGGAAGAGTCCAACCCCCTTTGTCTGATAGGGAGTTGGTTGACATGTTTCTGGGGACGCTATCTGGTCAGTTTTTCAATCATCTGATTGACAGTTCATCATCCGGGTTTACTGAGTTAATTTTGACTGGGAAGAGAGTAGAAGCCGATATACGAAGTGGTAAGATACAAAAAGATACTTCATAAAGTACAATAAAGAAGCCTTTCACCAGTAAGAAAGAAGCTAGTACAGACTACGACTCGAGGAGCCAAAGTAGAATTGAACACCGTCAAGCGGTAAATGCGATAGTGATATTAAGACCCACAGTTGCTCCACAATGCAACAATCAACAAAGAATGGAGAGACCACAGAGACATTACACTCATCTCAATATGACCTTGTCTCAAATTCTACCACAGTTATTGAAGACCAACCTGGTAACTCTGAGGGAAGCCCCGAAGAATCCCAACACCACATCTCGCTATATAACCCGAATGCCTATTATGCCTACCACTCTGATGCCCCAGGTCATGATACAAATAACTGTTGGGCCCTGAAGAATAAGGTGCAAGACTTGATCGAAGCCAAAGAGATTGAGTTTGACGCTCCGGAAAAGCCCAACGTCATAACTGCTCCCATGCCCAAACATGGTCATGGAGTAAATGCTGTGGAAGATGATTTATTTGTGACCTCCGTGGAAGAAATTTCTACTCCTTTGATGATAGTTAAGAAGAATCTATTATTGTCCAGTTTATTTCGGGCTGTGGTGAAGGTTGCCACATATGTTCCATCCTGCCTGCTGGTTGCCACTTATTGAAATCAGGTGTTCAGTGCCTGATGGATAACAAAGAGATCATGTTCGAGAAGACTACGATTCTGTTGGTTCCAATTGAAGATGTTTCCATCATAACCATATCCGCCAATCCTTCCAAGGCTTCCTCGAGAAAGCCTGTTAGGATTACATCAGTCCCAAGAGTTGCTCCATTAATAATTATTGTCCCTGGTCCTATCCCATATATTTCGGATAAGGATGTCCCTTGGCACTACGGTGCAGATGTCTATTACCATGGAGTTAAGCAAGACTTAAAAAGTGAGGAAGTTGACGCTGATGTCAGCAATATTGTCGGGACTAGCAAGGTCACCAGAAGCGGAAGACTCTTTTCTCCCGAGATTTCCCCTCTGACTATTCACAAACCTATTATCATTCCACCTGCCAGTACATCAGCTACCATCCCAGTGCCTATTCCAGTTATCACCCCTGTCGCCGAGCCATCTGGCATTCGGGGCAAAGAAATCATAGGTGAGCCTGCCCGGACGCAGGAACCTAAGAAGATCATTGTAGAAACCTCCAAGCAGGAGATAGAGGAAATCATGAAGATTATCAAGAAGAGTGACTACAACGTAGTCGAGCAGCTGGGGCAGACCCCGTCTAAAATCTCCATGTTGTCCTTGTTATTATGTTCTGAAGCCCATGCAAAGGCTTTAATTGCATTCCTCAAGACTGCACATGTGCCGCAGGAAACTTCAGCCGATCAATTCAAAGATTGTGTAGCTAGTTTGACTACCGACAATGGGTTGGGTTTCTCAGACACAGATCTGACTGCTAAAGGAAGAAATCACAATGATGCTCTGCACGTCTCGATCGAGTGCAGGGGCACTACTATGACCCATGTACTAGTGTATACCGGTTCCTCTTTGAATGTTTTGCCAAAGAAAGCATTAGACCATCTGGATTGTGAAGGTTTGATTCTGAAGCCGAGCAATATTGTAGTCAGGGCTTTCGACGGGTCAAAAAGGATGGTGCACGGGGAGGTGGACATCCCGGTTAAAGTTGGCTCTCAGGATTTCACATCTACTTTCTATGTGATGGATATCCGACCATCATATTCTTGCTTGCTGGGTCGCCCTTGGATTCATAATGTTGAGGCAGTGACTTCCACGCTCCATCAAATGTTAAAATATCCGATAAAGGGGAAGATTGTCACGGTACGAGGTGAAGAGGAGTATATGGTGAGTCATCTTAATTCTTTTCTCTATATGGAGATGGATGGGGAATTCATCGAAACCCCTTGTCAGAACTTTGAAGAGGTCCCCCAGACTTTGGCGTCAACTGAAGTTGCTACTGACAAACCTCCGATGAAGATGGCTTCCCTCAAGGATGCCAGGGCTGTAATTGAAAAAGGTGGGTGTGCAAATTGGCTTCAGCTCCCTGATTTCACACATAAGACTGACAAGTTTGGTTTGGGCTTTGCTACAGGGGCTCAAAGGGCTGTTAGGCGCGCGCAGATTGGAAGACCTCCTCTGCATATCAATAATCCGGAAGTTAATACGGTGGAAGATGGTGAAGAAGATTCAGACATTGACAGCTGGATCTACCCTACTACCAATGGAGGATTGAACAACTGGACGGCAAAAGACTTCATACCTGTTTCTTTTATTTCACAGTAATTGACTTTTGTTTTGAAGTTTGTAATAAACAGTTTGAAACTTTATGGCCCGATGCCTTTCCCGAGGCATCTTGGCTTTGCTTGTGAGGGCTTATTATCTTGTCATTTCATATATCATCAATAAAATATTGGACATTTCTTGCATTACAAATTTTGCGCTCCTTGTTGTTCTTTTCTGTCTCTCACTTTATCAAAACAACTATGCTCTTACACACACTAACGTATCATAATGCAGATCCATATCCACTCTGGATCCTATTGATAATAACTCTGCTACTACCAGTTATGACTTTGAAAATCCGATCAACCAAGCCGAGGACGAAGGTGAGGATGATTGTGAGGTACCTGGAGAACTTGCTAGACTGCTGCTATAGGAAGAAAGGGCCATACCGCCTCATGAAGAGCCAGTCGAATTAGTAAATTTGGGTACATAGGAAGACATGAAAGAGGTCAAGATAGGTGCAAATCTGGAGCCTATTGTCAAGCAACGGTTGATACAGATGCTACGGGACTATGTTGAGATCTTCGTCTGGTCCTACGAAGACATGCCTGGGTTGGACACCGACATTGTCGTCTATCGCATGCCAACTAAAGAAGACTGTCCTCCAGTAAAGCAGAAGGTCCGCCGTATGCGCCCTGAGATGTCTGAGAAAATCAAAGCTCAGGTCATGAAATAGTTTGACGCCAGATTTCTAGTTATCACTTCTTACCCGCAGTGGGTTGCCAACATTGTTCCAGTGCCCAAGAAGGATGGTAAGGTACGGATGTGTGTGGACTATAGAGATCTGAACAGGGCAAGCCCCAAGGATAATTTCCCACTTCCTCACATCGATGTTCTAGTCGACAACACCGTGCATCATAAGATTTTCTCCTTTATGGATGGTTTTTCTGGTTACAATCAGATTAAGATGGCTCCCGAAGACATGGAGAAGACGATCTTCGTTACACAGTGGGGCACCTTTTGCTACAAGGTCGTGCTGTTCGGATTGAAGAATGCTGGGGCCACTTATCAGCGCACCATGGTCGCTTTATTCCACTACATGATTCACCATGAGATCGAGGTTTATGTTGATGACATGATTGCAAGGTCCCAGACTGAGGAAGAACACCTCGACCATCTACATAAGCTGTTTGACCGGTTGAAGACGTACAAGCTGAGGTTAAACTCGAACAAGTGCACCTTCGGGGTAAGGTCTGGTAAGCTTCTGGGTTTCGTTGTCAGTGATAAAGGTATTCAGGTGGATCCTGCAAAGGTAAATGCCATACAGGAGATGCCGGCTCCCCACATAGAAAAGGAAGTCAGAGGTTTTTTGGGACGTCTGAATTACATCGCCCGATTCATCTCACATATGACTGCTACTTGTGAGCCAATCTTCAAGCTGCTGAAGAAAGATCAAGTGGTAAAATGGAATGATGAATGTCATACCGCTTTTGAAAGAATCAAGGAATACCTCCAAGAGCCACCAATTCTGATGCCTCCAATTGAAGGAAGACCTTTGATCTTATACTTGACAGTACTGGATAATTTAATGGGGTGCGTGCTGGGGCAGCATGACGAGTCTGGCTGAAAAGAGCACGCTATTTACTACCTTAGCAAAAAGTTTACCAACTGTGATACCCGATACTCACTGCTCGAGAAAACTTGCTGCGCTTTGGCATGGGCTGCTCGCCGGCTGAGACAGTATATGCTGACTCACACCACTTTATTGATATCAAAGATGGACCCAATCAAGTATATCTTCGAAAATCACGCCTTATCCGGAAGAATAGCAAGATGGAAGATGTTCTTAACCGAGTATGACATCCAGTACACCACCCAAAAGGCAGTCAAGGGGAGTGTATTGGAAGATCATTTGGCGCATCTGGCCGTGGATGACTACCAATCCATGAATTTCGAGTTCCCGGATGAGAACATCATGTTGGTGACCGACTGTGAAAAACCTGGACCGAATGAAGGACCTGAGGAAGGATACCGATGGTCTATGTATTTCGACGGAGCTTCAAACGCATTGGGTAATGGCATCGGCGCTGTGATTATATCTCCTGAAGGCTGTCATACTCTGTTCACCGCCCGACTATGTTTCAACTGCACCAACAATATGGCGGAGTATGAAGCATGTATACTGGGTCTTCGAGATGCTATTGACTTAAGGATTAAGTTGTTGAGTGTATTCGTAGATTCTGCTCTAGTGATAAGTCAGATCAAAGGGGCGTGGGATACAAAGCACCCAAATCTTATTCCTTACAAAGAGTATGTACTGACATTGCTCCCACATTTTGAGGAGATAGCCTTTGAACACTTCCCGAGAGAGGAGAATTAGTTAGCAGACGCGCTAGCTACCATGTATTCTATGTTCAAAGTCAGGTGGGAAATGAAGCTCCCCAGATCACCATCGAGGGGTTGGACGAACCTGCAAATTGCTGTGACGTCGAGACTGAAGAGGTAGCAGATAAACCCTGGTTCCATGAGGTAAAGAGGTATCTTGAGGCTCAAGAATACCCCGAGGGTGCATCTGTTAATGATAAGAAGTTCTTGAGAAGATTCGCTGCGAAGTTCTTCATCAGTAATGAGATTCTTTATAAGCGTAACCATGATTCAACCTTACTGCGATGTGTGGACAAAAGCGAGGCAGAAAGGATCATGGCAGAGTTGCATGAAGGTACCTTCGGAACTCATTCCAGTGGACATACCATGGCAAAGAAAATCCTACGGGCAGGATATTATTGGTCTACTATGGAAGCCGATTGTTATCAGCATTCTCATACCTATCATAAGTGCCAAGTCTATGTTGATAAGGTGGATGTACCTCTAGTTCCTCTAAATGTTTTGATATCTCCTTGGCCTTTTGCAATGTGGGGCATCAACATGATCGGTGAGATCAGACCTACTGCGTCTAACGGACATCGTTTCATTCTGGTAGCTATTGATTACTTTATAAAGTGGGTCGAGGCAGCTTCCTTTGCTACAGTAACTAAGAACGTCGTGGCGCGGTTTATCTGACACAATCTGATCTGTCGATACGGTGTACCAAAGAGGATCATTACGGATAATGGTACGAATCTCAACAATACGATGATCATTGAGCTCTGCAAACAGTTCAAGATACATCATCACAACTCTTCTCCCTACCGGCCGAAGTTGAATACGGCTGTTGAAGCAGCTAATAAGAACATTAAGAAGATTGTGCAGAAGATGACGGTGACATACAAAGACTGGCACGAGATGTTACCATTCGCTCTTCATGGGTACCGTACCTCAGCACGAACTTCGACATGGACAACACCCTACTCTCTGGTGTATGGCATGGAGGCAGTCTTTCCCATTGAAGTCCAGATACCCTCTCTCCGGATTATGAAGGATGCAGGTTTGAGCGAAGATGATTGGATCCAGACCCGACTTGATCAGCTGAATTTAATCGATGAAAAAAGACTTATTGCTATTTTTCATGGTCAGACGTATCAAAAGCGAATGATCAAAGCTTTTAACAAGAAAGTCAGACGACAAGAATATCAAGTCGGGGATCTGGTGATCAAACGCATCATACTGCCGCAAGGTGATCCAAGGGGCAAATGGACCCCCACTTACGAAGGGCCATTTGTGGTTAACATTTTCTAGGGAGGAGCTATGATTCTAACCACCATGGATGGTGACGACCTTCCTCACCCCGTCAATGCAGACATAGTGAAAAGATACTACGCATGATCAAAGACCCGCTAGGTCGACTGGCCTAGGAAAAAATAAGGGCTTCCCAGCGAACCAAAAGGGTTCGGGCAAAAATAAGGGATGAAAATGAAAAAAACTGTACACCCGGCAAGTCAAAAACCTGAAAAAGTGGCTTGGGCAAAAAAGGGTATCTCGATGGACTGAAAACCCGAAAGGGCGGTCCAGGAAAAAATTAGGGATCAAAGCGTAACACTATGTCTCATTGGATCATCTTGCAACCAGACTTCGGTATCGACTATCAAGCTCAGACGGTGCCAATCAATCTGATCTACCTTCAACCAAGTAGCAAAGTGATGAGACGCTCAAAGATATAAAGGCAATAGAAGAGTTGGAACCCAGTGGGATTGTTTCACATAGCTATTTTTCTTTCTTTTACACACAAATTGTATAATTTCTGTCTCCTTGGCGGTGTTCTCTTACTAGGACGTCAGCCAATTGTACAAAGCGCCTATTACAGGCTAACTTCAAAAATCAATACAATTAATTTTCACAAAGAAATTTCAACTTGTGTTTTCTTTTTCTGTTTTGTTTTGCAAGGACGTCCAATGATTCATTTTTGATATATGCATTTGAGAATAATTGTTGCTCATAAATATTTACATGCGAAACAAAAGACAATTACTCGTAATTCCGAGAACAGGGGTAAACAAGAAATGTCCAAACCTTTCCAGTTGCTCTATCCACCAGGTACAGGGATAGACCCAGCTGGAGAATATGACTAAAGGTACATACACTCCCCGCAGAGTAAGAAGTACCTAAAGACAGTGGTGTTAATTCTCCCCAAGCAAAGTTTATCTATAACCAACGATAGAAGTTCACCATCAGTGGAGTTTATTTTTTCCACAAGCAGAAATTCAATCCCCGACAAGGTTCATTATCACCAGCAACGACAATTCATCCCCAATCGAGGTTATTTATCCAAATCAGCAGATCTTCTAGCAAAGCATTCCTCTTCCCCACAGAGTCATTTTCTCGCCAATTTATTCTCCAGTAGAGTCTCTCCCGACGGAATATTCTCAAACAGAACAGACGCAAGTCTCCGGTTAATCATCTTCGGTCGTTATCCCAAGCGAGAACGAAGAATTCAATTCCTTGTACTCTCCAACAGCAGTCCATGATTTATCCTCCCCAGCTAGAGAGTGTCATAAGAGCATTGCATATCCATACATCGTAGCACACGCATATGCTTCATACAACACAATCTCATTTATTTTGAGAACATCATTACTCAACACATCTCATACATCATGACATTACATACGACTAACTCTTTACCTTTTAGGGAAAGATACAATCAAGTTCTCACAAGTTTTCTCTGGTTCAGTCAAATCGATACTAAGATTTCTATCCCAAATTCAAAGCTATGAAGCCCGGAAATCGACCGTAAAATAGTTGAATCCCCAACGAGTTACTGTGAAGCCTGGAATCAGGCAGATAGCAGTACGAGACACCACGAAGCCTCGAATCGACCAGATAATAGTATATCATAAACACAAGTTGTAAAGCCCGAAAATCGACCAGAAAACAGCTTAACAAGATACAATGAAGCCTGGAATCAACCAGATAATGGTATAAGACATTGTGAAGCCTGGATTACGACCAGATAACAACAAAGAATACTACGAAGCCTGGGATCGACTAAATAGTGGTATATCTTTAATGCAAGTTATGAAGCCCGGATTCGACTGGATAATATATTGATTTATTCAAATACCATTGTTGTACCCCAAAATTTTCCCTCCAATATTTCTCAAAACATTTCAAGAAAGATCCTCAAGTTGCTCAAGGAAGTCCAAGGGTTGACCAGACAAGCTCTCTCCTAAGGCAGTCTACCTCAAATTAGGGTTTCATGTTGCATGAAGATGCTTGAGTCCAAGGGATCCCAAATTCTCCCCATTGTTCTAATATATTCTCAAGATCATCCATGTCAAGTTTCAAGCCTTGCAGAGGAAGTTTGCTCAGTCAATTGCTCAAAGGCCTGAAAATTGACTATGCTAGGGTAAAAGTCAACTGTGACCTACATACAGTCAAACTTCAAGATTTTTGGTTAACATCCTAATTTTGAAGTATTATTAATCATTTGATGAAGGGTTGATCATGATTTATCAAGGATTGCTCACAATTCATCAAGAACCAAACATTGCTAAATTAGGGTTTTGTAGGAAAAGTCAACTCAACTTTGACCAAGCATAACTTTCTCATACTTTATTAGAAATGACCCATCCAAATCTAATTTTTAATAGGATTCAATTCTATACAAACCATATTCATCTCCCAAGTTCAAAATATGCACTCACAAGAAGTTATGAATTTGGACATTATAGGTCATTTTGAAAAGTCAACAAAAACACATTTTTTGTCAAAGCTTCATACATGAACATGGAATACCAAATTGAGATGATACCAAAAGGGTTGCTTAGAGGACATCTCAAGATTTCTAAAAAGACCAAGAACACCTTCAAAGAGTCAAAATTGAGAACGTTATGAATTGGTGAAGTTGACCCTTTTTGCAAAATTGTTAAAAGTCAACTATGCCTAAAATTACAATTTTTGCTAAATGGGCCTAACGTTTTGCACTTGTCTTGAGTTGGTAGCAATGTCACGAGCCCTAGCTCTTTCCACTTGTCTTTATCTTATTTTTATTATTTATTTTGATTTTTATTTGAATTAAATCAATTTTAATCAAAACAAATCATGAAAAAATCTAAAACATTGAAATCTCAAGATTTTGTACATGTTTCAGGTCCTATATCCAGCTAGCATAAGATTGAATTCGTGCAAAGCCTTGGTGTGCACAAAAAGATTGAATTTGGCCTATTTTTGGAAGTATCTTCAAGTTAATCAAATCCAAATCAAAAGCTATGATGGAGAAAGATTGAGATCATGTTTGCAACCCTAATTCAATCATTGATATATATTGAACAATTGCAGACCTAAAGGACAAGGGGAGAGAGGCGTGAGAAGTCAGAATAAACTTGAAAAAAACACAAAAAAGTGCTGAGTCAAATTCATAGTTCCAGGCATTCTCAAGACCTTCTAGCCATCCCAATCGATTCCTAGGATCACAAGCAAGCGAAACCAATCAAGAACAAGGATTTTCCAGCACCATAACTCACTGTAAGTCAGCCACGACAATGGCTTTTTCTTGAATTCGAATTGCATAATTCTGACACTTATAGCATGAAATAATTATAGATTCTTGCTCCTTGAAACATTTACAAACTATCCATAATGTTTAATTGCGTTTTCATGGACTGTATTAGAGTTTGCCATTGCTAGGGTTTTTTGCTTCGATTTGGGATCTTTGTGTACAGGTGAAATTGGGCCATGAAAGAGGCACCATTATACTCAGAAGGTCCAGACGAGTTGATTCATGGCCTTAAAAGTTATTTATCTCACTTGTGTTTGATTTTGAGAATGGCAGGGTCTGTAGTTATGGACAAATGTCAGTAGGTAAAAGTCTGTGACTTTTACCAACGGAGCAAGGAGGAAGATGAAGACGTGGCAAGCAATCATTCGCCCATTTAAAATTTCGCGTGCTTGGACTTAGTAATTTATTGTTTTCTCATATTATAATTAATGTTTATACTATGTACAACAAAAGCTTGCAGCGCAGTTGGTAGCGGAGCAGTTGGAAAAGGCATTAGGACCTGGGTTCGAATCCCAGGTCCCCCCTATTATTTCTTGTTATTTTGCTTTCAGTGGTCAGACATGCACACAAGCCAAGAGACCACCATGGGACCTCATCATCCAACCTGCCAAGTGTCCAGGAGGCCAGATCTGAAAGACATCAATGAAGGAGCATCATAGGCTTGGGTCAATGCAAAGCATGGGATCTTGGAAGTCAAATGTGGGTCACCTTCTTTTGGGCCCAGAATCTGATTCTCACACCCCCCAAATTGCTCATAACCAGGCCCAAATCTCTTTTCTCTCTCTTTATATTTTCTTTAATTTTTTTCATTTAAATTATTTTTACTAACAAATTAATAATTCTTTTCATCAAAAAAATCAAAAAATAATATTTTTCATCCAATTAGATTTAGGTTTATTTTTTGTCAAAAATTAATTAATTTAATTAGGTTATTTAATTTTAGGTAACTTAAATTATTTTGTAAATAATTAAAATCAATTAGAACAATTAGGGTTTTAACTTAATTATATTTTCTTTTTTTCTTAAAATAACCAACAACACAAAAATAGGTTGAATTTAATTATTTTCTTTAATTAATTTAATTAACTAATTAATTTTGTATTTAATTTAAAAACCTCATTCTTTTCCTTAAAAATAATCAAAAACAACAAAAATAATTTTTTCTTTCAATTAGGTTAGAAGGGGTCAAAACCCTATTTCTCTCTCGTTCTAAATTTCATCGCGCGCACTTTATTATTATTTTTACCATATTAATGTAATTGCTCACAAGTTCTAATAGATTAATTAGGACCTTTTACTTTCATTTATCTCTTTTTTATGGGTTTGTTTTTGGCTATGTAAATACCTGAAGCCTTGTAATAGTGTAGTTTACTTTCCACACTTTAAAATTCCGCAAATATTAACTATTAGATGTATGAATAATAGAGATGCATGACAAGAATGTATGATTAATTTTAAAACGGTTAGCTAACCCTAAATGTGCAAAGATAATAAACTTGAAATTGAATCACTCACACATGCGCACTCCTAGGGTATACTCTCACTTCGGTTGCCTTCGGTAAACGGTCATTAAGTATAGGATGCTTTAGTAGTTGCTCCTTTGTCTAAACAAAGATCAAATTCCCGTTCGGAAAAGTTGCCTCGGAATGGTTGCCTCAGAATTATTGCCTCGAATAATTAATCTAAGACATTAGGGTTACTACTAGGACGTCCTAACATTGCTTTAGTGATCGTACGTCCCTTTCGAATTGACCCTCAAAACTCCAACGACGGTGCTACCTACTCACTAATAGTAGGATAGGATTGTCTAAAGGAAACAAACATAGAACAATTCTCTTTTTCGAGTAGGTAGATTAGTTCTTAAGTACCTGCTCAAATCCAAACAAACTTACTTTCACACATACACTCCTTTCAAACAAAGCTTTCAAAAATACTTCGTAACACTCTTGAAGACATAAGCAAGGATTAAATCGAAGTCAAAAACTTTTCAAATCAAACATACACAAGCAATTTTGAAAATGATGAGAAAGTACCTAAGAGCCCGTGGAAAACCACAGATAGAAAGGGTGCTAATACCTTCCCTTTCTATAATCTACCCCCCGTATTCAAAATCTCGAAAAAAGGAATTTTTCTGTGCTTTTTTCCTTTCCTTGTTGGATAAAATAAAAGTCGGTGGCGACTCTTGCTTACCGCGACATTTTGCAAACACAAACGCAAAACACAAACCAGCAATTCCTAAAATAGTCCGGTTCTGGCCACCGTATCACAGAACTGGCGAATCTGCTGGGGATTTAATAAGTGGGGTATACCTTAAGATTAGTTCATCATATTTGTTTCTATTGTTTGATTTGATTGCTTTATCTTTGTGGGTTTTGTATCGGAGTTACTATAGATCCTAACCCGGATCTGGGGAACACCTGTTAGGTAAGTAGCAATAAACTGTGAGGGAACTGTACGGCGTAGACCGATACAGTTGAAGCAGTAGCTATGTTGATGTGGCACATTAGTTGGTACCGGTATCCCTTGTGGAGGAACAAGGAGAGTACGAGGCTGCTATATGGGTTGTTAAACATCAACTGACCTTAGAACCTATAATTGACTAACTTAGCCATAGGAAGTAGTGAGATAGCCGACCTCGGCATAGAGCTGGGAACTGGTTGATACTCGATACTACACTCATTAAGACCATACTCTCGAGATAGTTCCAGCCGCAAGAAAAGATTGCGTGAGCTGAAACCATGACCGATGGAGGATGGTCAGTGATATTGAGAACCTCTAGAACCCGGTTACTATTATTAGGATAGGTTGAACCAACTGAACTTCAAAAGGGTAGTACCTAGACTCCATGCAAGCCTGAGACTTAAGGGCTATTGTGTGACTTGTTTGCCTTTACCATGTTTGTTACCTGCTATACCTGTTGTGTGTTTTATCATGACATCATGCATCATAACATAACATGCATATTTCATTAGACTAACCATTTCAAAGACCGAGGGGATTTATCTTTGTCCTGTTTTGCAGATTATGACTTCAGTACACAGAAATACCATTCAAGTTAACTTCGTGCAGATACCTGTTCAGCTCAGAGATTTAGTTTCAAAAGTTCCTGATACTTCCTCATTTGCTAGAAGACATGGTCATCTCCTTAGTTTGGTCACTTCAAAATTGGATGAGCAGATGATGAGTGTGCTGTTCCAGTTCTTTGATCCGTTGCATCATTGTTTCACCTTCCCGAATTATCAGCTAGTCCCCACTTTGGAGGAGTTTTCTGATTTATTAGGCATATCTATCCTCAGGAAGACACCCTTCACAGGTTTGGAGGAGGTTCCTAGACCTGAAGACATTGCTTCATCTTTACACTTGAAAAGGCTGATGTAGTGTCTAATTGGGAGACACAGAGCGGGGTTAAAGGTTTCTTGGCTAAGTTTCTGATCGATCAAGCTTAACAGTTCTGGGATAACTTGGACTTTCAAGCTTTTGAAGACATCTTGGCTCTCCTCATCTACGGCTTGGTTATTTTCCCGAATCCAGATTCCTTCATAGATGTGAATGCGGTCAAGATCTTCTTGTCTCGTAATCCAGTGCCTACTCTTCTGGGTGATATTTTACATGCTCTATATACCTGTACTGTGCGAAGAAGAGGGACCCTCATGTGTTGCACGCCGCTGCTGGCGAGGTGGTTTATTTCGCACCTCCCCAAGTCCGTATTGAAGAATGAGGAAGGTGTAGGTTGGGCTTACAGAATCATGTCCCTTGCTCATACGGACATTCTTTAGAGTTCTAAGGATATGGAAAGAGTAGCTATCATTGATCGATGTAGGGAATACCCTAATGTTTCGTTGCTTGGAATTAGAGGGGGAATAACCTATAGTCCTTGTTTGGCTTTGAGACAGTTTGGTCGCGCTCGGAGAGACGATCCTCATGAGCTACTTCTTACAGACATTGTCTTTGACTATAAGGAGGACGTTAAAGAGCATCGCTGAAGGTTTATACGAGCCTGGGGCATGGTGAACAGGTTTGACCCTCAAGAGCTAGGATTAAAGATCTGGGGTGGTGATCCCTCACAAGTTTAAAGCTCCTATTTTTTCTAAATACAATTGGGTATCCTGCCTGAAGCTACACCTCCGCTCGTACGTCAGAAAAATTCAGCCCTATACTGTTGATAGAAACATGTGGGTTCATTTCTTTCAAGACAGTCTGTCAAGGACTCAACTTGAATGGTTCTATAAATTGGAAGGAGCTAACGTCCACAACTGGGAGGATCTTGCTGCTGCTTTTTACAAGCAATACCAGTATAACGCCGACCTTGATCCCACGCGTACTCAGCTTCAGGGTATGTCTATGGGTGCAGGCGAAGGCTTTAAGGACTATGCTCAGAAGTGGAGAGATTTGGCTGGAAGAGTCCAACCCCCTATGTCTGATAGGGAGTTGGTGGATATGTTTCTTGGGACTTTTTCTGGTCCATTCTTCAATCATTTGATCGGCAATTCATCGTCTGGATTCACTGAATTGATTTTGACCGGGGAGAGGGTAGAAGCTGGTATCAAAAGTGGCAAGATACAGAAAGGTGCTTCATCGAGTACAGAAAGGAAGCCTTCAGGAAAGAAGCTAGTGCAGTTTATAGCTCGAGGAGCCAAAACCGACCTGAACGCCGCCAAGCAGTTAATGCGGTAGTAATATCAAGACCCACTATTGCCCCACAACGCAACAATCAGCAAAGAGTAGAGAGACCGCAAAGACAGTATACTCGGCTCAGTATGACCTTATCTCAAATTTTACCATAATTGTTGAAGACTAACTTGATAACTCTGAGGGACGCCCCGAAGAATCCCAGTACTACATCTCCGCTGTATAATCCGAACGCCCGCTGTGCCTATCACTCCGATAGCCCGTGGCATGATACAAACAAATGCTGGGCCTTGAGGAATAAGGTTCAAGATTTGATTGAAGCTAAAGAAATTGAGTTTGACGTGCCAGAAAAACCCAACGTCATGACTGCTTCTATGCCCAAGCATGGAGTAAATTCTGTGGATGATGATTCCTTTGTGACCTCTATGGAAGACATTTATACTCTGTTGATGACAATGAAGAAGAATCTATTATCGGCCGGTTTATTTCCGGGCTGTGGCGAAGGTTGCCACCTATGTTCAATCCTGCCTGCTGGTTGCCATTTATTGAATTCAGGTGTTCAACGCCTGATGGATAACAAAGAGATCCTGTTCGAGAAGACGTTGATTCCGTTGATTCCCGTTGAAGATGTTTCCATAATAACCATTTCCGCCAATCCTTCCAAGGCTTCCTCGAGAAAGCCTGTTAGGATTACATCTGTTCCGAGAGTTGCTCCATTAATCATTACTATTCCTGGTCCAATCCCATACACTTCGGATAAGGCTGTCCCGTGGCACTATGGGGCCGATGTGTATTATCATGGGATCAAACAAGACTTGAAGGTTGAAGAAGCTGATACTGTTGTCAGCAATATTGTCGGGTCTAGCAAGGTCACCCGAAGCGGAAGACTCTTATCTCCTGAGATTTCGCCACCAACTGTTCGAAAGCCTGTTGCTATTCCATCTGCCAGTACATATGCTACTATCCCAGTTCATATTCCAATTAGCACCCCTGTTGCCGAGTCATCTGACGCTCGGGGCAAAGAGATCATAGGTGAGCCTTCCCGGAAGGAGGCACCTAAGAAGATTGTTGTAGAAACCTCTAGGCAGGAGATAGAGGAAATTCTGAAGATTATCAAGAAAAGCGACTACAACATAGTCGAACAGCTGGGGCAAACCCCGTCGAAGATCTCCATGTTATCCTTATTATTATGCTCAGAAGCCCATGCAAAGGCTTTAATTGCTTTCCTTAAAACTGCGCATGTGCCGTAGGAAACATCTGCTGAATAATTCAAAGACTGTGTAGCTAGTTCGACCGCTGACAACGGGTTGGGTTTCTCCGACGCAGATCTGACTGCTAAAGGAAGGAATCACAATGACGCCCTGCATGTTTCGATCGAGTGCAAGGGCACTACTCTGGCCCATGTACTGGTGGATACTGGGTCCTCATTGAATGTTTTACCCAAGAAAGCGTTAGACCAGTTGGACTGTGAAGGGTTGGTTCTGAAGCCAAGTAATATTGTGGTTAGGGCCTTTGACGGGTCCAAAAGGGTGGTGCACGGGGAAGTGGATGTTCCTGTTAAAGTTGGCTCTCAGACTTTTGCATCTACGTTCTATGTGATGGACATTCGACCGTCTTATTCTTGTTTGCTAGGTCACCCGTGGATTCATAAGGCTGGGGCAGTGACTTCTACGCTCCATCAGATGTTGAAATATCCAGTGAAGGGGAAGATTGTTACAGTACAAGGAGAAGAGGAGTACATGGTGAGCCACCTTAACTCTTTTCGGTATGTGGAAATGGATGGGGAGTTCATTGAAACCCCGTGTCAGAACTTTGAAGAAGTCCCCCAGACTCTGGCGTCGACTGAAGTTCCTGTCGAAGAACCTCCAATAAAGATGGCTTCCCTCAAGGATGCCCGGGCTGTAATAGAAAAAGGTGGGTGTGCAAATTGGGGTCAACTCCCTGACTTCGCACACAAGACTGACAAGTTTGGTTTGGGTTTTACTGCAGAAGCTCAAAGGGCTGTTCGGCGTGCGCAGATTGGAAGACCTCCCCTGCATATCAGTAATCCGGAAGTGAATGCAATTGAGGATGATGAAGAAGAGTCAAAGTTCGAAAGCTGGATTTACCCAACTACCGACGGTGGATTGAGCAAATGGACAACAAAGGACTTCGTGCCCGTTTCTTTTATTACACAGTAATATACTTTTGTTTTGAGATTTGTAACAGACAATTTAAAACTTTGCGGCCCGGTGCCTTGCCCGAGACACTGTGGCTTTGTTTGTGAGGGCTTAACATTTGTCATTTTCATATATCATCAAAAAAGAATTGGACGTTCTCTTGCATTACAAATTTTGCGCTCCTTGTTTTTTTCCTTCTATTTTGCACTTTATCAAAACAGCTACTGTCTTACACACACTCACATATCATAATGCAGATCCACATCCACCATAGATCCCACTGATAACGACTCTGCTACTTCCAGTTATGACTTCGAAAGTCCGATCAACCAAGCCAAGGACGAAGGTGAGGATGATTGTGAAGTGCCTGGGGAGCTTGCTAGACTGTTACTACAGGAAGAGAGGACCATACAGCCCCATGAAGAGCCAGTAGAATCAGTAAATCTGGGTACAGAAGAGGACAAGAAAGAGGTCAAGATCGGTGCAAATCTGGAGCCTAGCGTCAAGAAACGGTTGATACAGATGCTGCGTGACTATGTTGAGATCTTCACTTGGTCTTATGAAGATATGCCTGGGTTGGATACCGATATTGTGGTACACCGCTTGCCAACTAAAGAAGACTGTCCTCTAGTGAAGCAGAAAGTTCGCCGAATGCGCCCAAAGATGTCTGAGAAAATCAAAGCTGAGGTCATGAAACAGTTTGATGCCGGTTTTCTAGCAGTTACTTCTTAACCGCAGTGGGTTGCCAACGTTGTTCCGGTGCCGAAGAAAGATGGTAAGGTACAAATGTGTGTGGACTATAGGGATCTGAACAGGGCAAGCCCCAAGGATGATTTCCCGCTCCCTCACATCGATGTTCTGGTCGACAACACCACACATTATAAAATCTTCTCCTTTATGGATGGTTTTTCTGGTTATAATCAGATTAAAATGGCTCCCGAAGACATGGAGAAGACGACCTTCGTTACGCAGTAGGGTACCTTTTGCTACAAGGTCATGCCGTTTGGATTGAAGAATGCAGGGGCAACATATCAGTGCGCCATGGTTGCTTTGTTCCATGACATGATTCACCATGAGATTGAGGTATACGTTGACGACATGATTGCAAGGTCCCAGACTGAGGAAGAACATCTTCACCATCTCCAGAAGCTATTTGACAGGTTGAAGTTGTACAAACTGAGGTTAAACCCAAACAAGTGCACCTTCGGGGTAAGGTCTGGTAAGCTGCTGGGTTTCATCGTTAGTGATAAAGGTATTCAAGTGGATCCTACAAAGGTGAAGGCTATACAGGAAATTCCAGCTCCCCGAACTGAAAAAGAAGTCAGAGGCTTTTTGGGACGTCTGAACTACATTGCCCGATTCATTTCACACCTGACTGCTACTTGTGAGCCGATCTTCAAGCTGTTGAAGAAAGATCAAGTGGTAAGATGGAATGATGAATGTCAGGCCGCTTTCGAATGGATTAAGGAATATCTCCAAGAGACACGTATCCTGATGCCTCCAGTTGAAGGAAGACCTTTGATCTTATACTTTACAGTACTCGATAATTCAATGGGGTGCGTGATGGGGCAGCATGACGAGTCTGGCCGAAAAGAGCATGCTATTTACTACCTTAGTAAAAAGTTTACCGACTGTGAGACCTGATACTCACTGCTTGAGAAAACTTGCTGCGCTTTGGCATGGGCTGCTCGCCGGCTGAGACAGTATGTACTGACTCACACTACTCTATTGATATCAAAGATGGACCCAATCAAGTATATCTTTGAAAAGCCTGCCCTGTCCGGAAGAATAGCGAGATGGAAGATGATCTTAACTAAGTATGACATCCAATACACAACCCAAAAAGAAATCAAAGGAAGTGTATTGGCAGATCATCTGGCGCATCAGACCGTGGATGATTACCAGTCTATGAATTTCGAGTTTCCGGATGAGAACATCATGCTGGTGACCGACTGTGAAAAGCCTGGACCGGATGAAGGACATGAGGAGGGATCCCAATGGTCTATGTATTTTGATGGAGCTTCAAATGTGTTGGGTAATGGCATTGGTGCCGTGATCATATCTCCTGAGGGATGTTATACTCCATTCACCGCCCGATTATGTTTTAACTGCACCAACAATATGGCAGAGTATGAAGCATGTATCATGGGCCTTCGAGCAGCTATTGACCTAAGGATTAAGTTCTTGAGTGTGTCCGGAGATTCCGCTCTCGTGATCAGTCAGATCAAAGGCGAGTGGGATACGAAACACCCAAATCTTATTCCTTACAAGGAGTATGTATTTACTTTGCTTCCGCACTTCGAGGAGATAACCTTGAACACTTCCCCAGGGAGGAGATTCAATTAGCGGACGCGCTAGCTACCATGTCTTCTATGTTCAAGGTTAGGTGGAACAATGAGGCTCCCCAGATTACCATCGAGAGGTTGGACGAACCCGCACATTGTTGTGACATTGAGACTGAAGAGGTAGCAGATAAGCCCTGGTTTCACGAGGTAAATAGGTTTCTTGAGGCTCAAGAGTATCCTGAGGGTGAATCTGTTAATGATAAGAAGTTTCTGAGGAGATTCGATGCAAAGTTCTTCATCAGTAATGGTGTCCTTTACAAGCGTAACCACGCTTCAACTTTACTGTGATGTATGGACAAGAACGAGGCAGAAAGGATCATGGCAGAGTTGCATGAAGGCACTTTCGGAACTCTTTCCAGTGGACATACCATGGCAAAGAAAATCCTTCAGGCAGGATATTATTGGTCCACCATGGAAGCCGACTGTTATCAGCATTCTCGGACCTGTCATAAGTGTCAAGTCTATGCTGATAAGGTGCATGTGCCTCCAGTTCCTCTGAATGTTTTGACAGCTCCTTGGCCTTTTGCAATGTGGGGAATTGATATGATTGGTGAGATCAGACCTACAACGTCCAACGGGCATCGTTTCATCCTAGTAGCGATTGATTACTTTATGAAGTGGGTTGAGGTAGCTTCCTTTGCTACAGTGACCAAGAACTTCGTGGCACGGTTTATTCGACACAATCTGATTTGTCGATATGGGGTACCAGAGAGGATCATTACGGACAATGGTACAAATCTCAACAATACGATGATCACCGAGCTCTGCAAGCAGTTCAAGATACAGCATCACAACTCTTCTCCTTACCGGCCGAAGATGAATGGAGCTGTTGAAGCAGCTAATAATAACATCAAGAAGATTGTGCAGAAGATGACAGTGATATACAAAGACTGGCACGAGATGTTACCATTTGCTCTTCATGGGTACCGCACCTCAGCGCGGAATTTAATAGGGGCAACACCCTACTCTTTGGTATACGGCATGGAAGCAGTCTTACCCATTTAGGTCTAGATACCCTCTCTTCGGATTATGAAGGATGCAGGTTTGAGCGAGAACGATTGGATCCAGACCCGGCTTGATCAGCTGAATTTAATCGATGAAAAAAGACTTATTGCTATTTGTCATGGTCAGACGTATCAAAAGCGAAGGATCAATGCATTTAACAAGAAAGTCATACGACAAGAATATCAAGTCGGGGATCTGGTAATCAAACGCATCATACTTCCACAAGGTGATCCCAGGGGCAAATAGACCCCTACGTACGAAGGGCCATTTGTGGTTAAGAACATTTGAAGGGGTGAAAAACACAAGAAGGGGGGGGGGGGGGGGGGGGTTGAATTGTAAAACTGGAATCTTAAAGCAATTGACAAGATATTTTTATCCTGGTTCGTTTGATCTCAAACTACTCCAGTCCACCCGTCAAGGTGATTTCGCCTCTCTCCAACGAGGTCTTAATTCACTATATTCAACTGAATACAAATCTGCTTTAACAACTGCTAAAGCCTTCTTGATTCAAACCACAATCCGGTTTGTCAAGGCAACACTTTCTTACAAAGGTATAAAACAAATGTGTGTGAATGTTTTCTACAAAACTATATCACAACTGTGATGTTTACACAAATGAAGCTTAGAATACTAGAATGCTAAACACTAATGGAGTATCAGAGTTTGTTGGTTTAGCAAAACTGGTAGATGAAGATTATTGTTCAGCTTTGTGCGTGTAGAGAGTTTGGAAGCATTAGCCATGATAATCTTCGAAGCCTTGTTTATATAGCACTTGAGAAGATGAACGTTGAAGCAAATATTCTTGATTCAATGCTAATAACAAGCTTTCCTTTTTGAGCAGATCTTGTCTAGAATGATGCCGTTGGAATTAATTAGCGTTCAATGCACAGTACTGTTGCTTCTTCAATGCACGTTCTGGCTTGGCTCATTCTGATTCTGCTTCGCTGCTGATGAACTATTTGTTTCTGTATCAGAGTGTTTTACGCGCAGTTCTGTTCATCAAGCTTCAGCATGTGCAAGCGTTGATCATCTGATCTTCACGTTCTGATTCAGCAACTTCTGATGCTGGTGTATCAAATCAAGTTCTGATGCTGAAGAAGTGATCTTGCTTATTTTAATCAGCATATCTGCAAGTCAGAGCATAGTAATTTTAGGCAGCATATAATTCAAACATGAAACATATAAATACTATGTCTTTTCACTTTGTTATCATCAAAACTTAAATATAGGGTACTAGATTCAAACATTGTTCTAACAATCTCCCCCTTTTTGATGATGACAAAAACTAGATATTTTAAATAAAAAATAACGTGAAAAGGTATCAGAGCTATGTATCAGAGTAAGAAGTACGGAGAAGTCAGAGTTAAGAGATACTCCCCCTGAGTTTGTTACTTCCCTTTGATATACGTGTTCTTCAGGATCAGATCTTTTTCTATCTTTGAGCATCAGATTATAGGTCTTTGACTTATCAGAGAGCAGAGCTTTTCCTGTCAGAGCTTTGCTTCGGATCAGAGTGTTAGGTCGATCAGAACTTCATATTTGATCAGAGCAACATGAGCTTCTACATCTTGATCAGATCTTCTAGCTTCTAGTCTTCATAGTGTTTCAAGAGCTTCCTTGTGCCTGTAGACTTAAGAACAAAACAAAAAAACATTTCAAGTAATAGAGTTAGAATGTTTGAGAATTTCTGTCTAGTTAGCCGTTATTGATTTTAAATATCATTCTTGTTCTCCCCCTTTTTGTCAGCAATCAAAAAGTGTTAGTGATGTGCTAAAACAATTTAGATCAGAAAAACAAATTGGATTAAAATAGTTCAGAGCAAAAGAACATTACACAAACATAGTCAAAACAGCACAACAGAAAATGAAGAAAACATGAAAAAAGTTATGCATGACAAAAATTTTAAGGTTGTGGGGGCATGCGTGAGAACAGGCTTTCCAGCATCGCTTGAATCTTTTCAGAAGTTTCATTCTGCTTCTGAACCATGGTGACAACAGTGTCAATTTTGCTGTCCTGTACATCCATTCTTGCTTTCATCTTTTGATCATTGTCGTCCATCCGCTGCTGTAGACGCAAGTCATTCATCCTTAGTTCTTCCAGAGCCTGCCTGTCCAAGGCAGCTTGAGAACTTTCAGAAGGAGGGAGCTTCTCAGAACTTTCAGCTACGTCTTCTGCTGGATTTTCTTCCTGAAGGGTCTTGTCTTCTTCTGATGGTTGCACCTGTGCAGCTTGCTCTTTCTCAGACCAGGATTCAGAGTCCAGAGGAAGCACAACTTCTTGAGGCAGCTGACTCTCAACTTCCTTCAGCAGCTTGCTAAAGTTCTGTTGAGCCTGCTCATAGTTGACGTCCTGCAGTTTGAGTGCTTCAGCACGAACCCATAGTCTGAACTGTGACCAGAGCTGATCAGAAGCAGCTGGGTCGATCATCCCCGGACAGACTTGCTTCAAAGAAGCAATCCATTGCAGCATACCTGTTTCAAAATTCAAAATACCAGAGCCAACATCTGGTTGCTTTGGTTTGGGTATGGCAATTTTGTGTCTTAGATCAGCAAGACGTTCAAGACTTGTTAAGTCAATGAAAGTTCTGCTGGGGTTTTCAGCGGTTTGGTTTTCAGAGGTTTGCTGAGGTGATGTTTGTTTTGAAGGAGGGTTATCAGAGTCAGAGGAAGATATTTCTATTGGAGTGGTTGGAGTTTTTGGAGGTGTTGATTCCTCTGAAGATGGCAACTGGGGCCTGACAATGGTGGTTCCACATGGCAACTGGATTGCCAGCGGTGAAGGTTGAGGTGAGTGGGGGTCAGAATGATGAGGAGATGGGGTTTCATAGCGGTGAAACTCTGTTTGTGGCGAAGGTGGTTTATTTTCTGGTTGAGGAGGTGGAATCTCTGATTGCTCAGGGATCAGAGGTTCTTCTGTGAGTGGTTGTTGTTGTTGTGGTTCTGGTTGTATTTCTGGTTCAGGTTGTGGTTCTGGTTGTATTTCTGGTTCAGGTTGTGGTTGAACAGAAGCATGTTCACGCTCAATATCAGCTAGCACTCTATCAAGTGCTGGTGTTGTTGAAACAGTTGGTTGTTTGGTAATTTTAATTGGAATTTTAATTCTGGTTCTTCTGAGTTGTAAGGCCTCAGAAGGGTCTTCTGGTATGGTTTCATCAAAGGTAGGGATTGGGATTGATATTCTGTGAGAGGTTTGAGGAGGAGCAACAGATGTTGGAATAGTAGATGAAATTGAAATAGGGGCAGCAGATGAATTACCTCGTTTCTTTGGAGTCTGATGAGATGATCCTTCTGCTTTCCTCTTCTTTGTCTTCTTCTGAGTCACTTCAGGTTGCACTTGACTCAGATCTTTGATCTTCAGCTTTGAACCTGCATCTTCTTCCTTGTATGAATCTGGATACTTGAGAAACATATCCGGTTGGGATTCCATTTCAGAAAATTTTGGGAAATCACTCAGAGGCACTCTTCTTCTGGAGATGTCAGCAGTTGAAGCAGCTCTGGGTTCCTTCTTAATATTTTCTATCAGCTTCATCTTTTTCAGGTTCTTAGCGTTCAGCGGTTTTCCAACAGTTGGTTCAAAATTGTCCAGCACTTTAGCTTCGCTCAGATAATCTATCAGCTTATTCTCTGTCAGAATATCTGATATGAGCCTTCCAAACGGTATCCAGTCCCTTTTGGTCCTTTCTTCTTCTCTAGTCTCTTTCACACTAGTCTTCAGATGGTTGAACAGGAAGTGTGCCAGATTGATCTTCACCCTCTGATCAATAAAGTAGATCAGAAATTGCTGATCCACGTTTATATAATCAGGAGAGCTTGTTGGCTTCCTGTGATTGAAACAGCCCAAAACAATCTTGGCCCATACTCTGCAGTGATCCTTCAGATCCTTAATTTTGCTGCTGAGAAAACCAAGAGTGAAAATGCAGTTGGCTACCACACCTATATCAGGGCATCTATCAGCCATGTCCACACACCGGACTCCACCACCACTTTGACCAATTAACCTAGCAATGAGGTCTTCAGAAATCACTATCTTCTTTCCCATGACAGAAGAGATGACTAGATGTTTATGAATCTTGGCGTGAATCCAAAATTCCTTGACAAGCTCTGGGAAAGTTGGTCCAACCAACCTATCGAAATACCTCTCCCACTTTTGAGCCCTAATCTCTTCAGTTAGGTCAAATCCATTATCCTTCAAACTTTCGAAATCGACGATTAACTCAGAGAGAACCTCAAGATTATTTACCGGTGTGAGAAGAGTTCTGGTAGGCACCTGATATTGCTCAGAAATTTCTTTCTTCTGATTCCCTGCAGAAATGCTGGAGGATGCCATTGTTCTCACTAAAAAGCTTTGAGAATGATTTGAGAGAAAAAAGGTTTCAAGAATATAAACTCAGAAATATGCAGAAAATACTTGAGAGATTATGAGAAAGCGTAAAGAATAAGAATGAAGAATGATGTGCTTAAATAAGGTTTTCAAAAATTATTTTGAAAAATTAAACGTTTTTAAGAGAGAGAAAAAAATAATGATTGCCATTAACAAGCGTGATTACTTTGCATTAAATGCTTGCTGATTTTGAGGGATTTGAGAAAGATACTTAAAAACGGTTACCAGACATGTGTCTCATTTCACCCAATCAGCGCTTTGCCTTCTCAGAAGCGTGCACGCGTTCTGCTTCAGAGATTTGCTGATGATTGGATGACACTTGTTTGATGTAGTGATCAGCACGTCTGTCTTTGAGATTAGACTCTCAGATCTTTAGACTTGCCTCTGATACAATCTGCATGTTCTATCTTTCTGAAAGGAGATTGATCAGAAGTTCACAGTAATATAATTACATTCTGAAGATAAATATATGGACTTAAAACATTTTCACTCTGGGCATACTTTCATGCTGAGATGTTTCAGAATGAAATTAAACCTATCTTCTGAAAGGGGTTTAGTAAAGATATCAGCCCATTGATGGTCTGTATCTATAAATTTCAAGTTTAAAATTCCTTTCTGAATATAGTCCCTAATGAAATGATGTTTTATTTCTATATGCTTAGCTCTAGAATGTAAAATTGGATTCTTACTTAAGCAAATAGCAGAAGTATTATCACAAAGAATAGGAATGTTACTCTCAAAAATCTGGAAGTCTTCAAGCTGACTTTTCATCCAGAGCATTTGTGTGCTACATCCTGCTGCTGCTATGTACTCAGCTTCTGCTGTTGACAAAGCAATTGTTGATTGCCTTTTGCTGGACCACGAGATCAGATTTTCTCCCAGAAACTGGCAGCTTCCAGAAGTACTCTTGCGTTCCACTCTATCTCCAGCAAAATCAGCATCACAGTAGCCTACTAAGCTGTAATCACTAGATTTTCTATAAAACAAACCCAGATTAGTAGTACCTTTCAGATACTTGAAAATTCGCTTAACAGCTGTTAAGTGAGATTCTCTAGGATCTGATTGGAATCTAGCACAAATGCATACGCTGAATAAAATATCAGGTCTTGAAGCTGTCAGATAAAGGAGAGAACCAATCATACCTCTGTAGACTTTCTGTTCTACGCTTTTGCTTACCTCTTCTCTTTCCAGAATGCACGTGGGATGCATTGGAATCTTTGATGGCTTACATTCTGAGAGGTCAAATTTCTTCAGAAGATCTCTGATGTATTTGCTCTGATGAATGTAAGTTCCCTCTGGAGTTTGATTGATCTGAATTCCTAGAAAGAATTTCAGTTCCCCCATGAGGCTCATCTCAAATTCTGCCTGCATACACTTAGCAAATTTTCTTCCAAGAGAGGGATTAGTAGAACCGAAAATGATATCATCAACATAAATTTGACAGACTAAAATGTCACTCTTAACTGTTTTACAGAATAGAGTGGTGTCCACTTTCCCTCTGGTGAATTCATTTTCAAGCAGAAAGTTACTTAGCCTTTCATACCAAGCTCTGGGAGCTTGTTTCAGACCATACAGTGACTTTTTAAGTTTGAAAACATATTCTGGATGTTTTGTATTTTCAAAACCAGGAGGTTGGTGTACATAGACTTCTTCTTCTATATAACCATTTAAGAATGCACTTTTGACATCCATCTGATACAGAGTGATGCCTCTATTAACAGCAAATGAGATTAAAAGTCTGATAGATTCTAACCTGGCGACTGGGGCAAAGGTTTCTGTATAGTCTATCCCCTCTTGCTGACTATAACCTTGTGCAACCAGTCGTGCCTTGTTTCTGACGACTTCACCTTGTTCATTGAGCTTGTTTTTGAACACCCATCTTGTTCCAATGACGTTGAATCCTTTTGGTCTGGGAACGAGATCCCATACGTCGTTTCTGGTGAATTGGTTCAGCTCTTCTTGCATTGCCAGAATCCAGTCATTATCCAGAAGTGCTTCATCAATAGAAGAAGGTTCAATCAGAGACACAAGTCCCATAAGGGTTTCTTCAGAGTTTCTGAAGCTTGCTCTTGTTCTGATTGGATCTTCCTTTCTTCCTAGGATAGTCTCTTCTGGGTGATCCACGCTGCTTCTGGGTAATCTCTTCTGAGGTTGATCAGCAGCAGTTGTAGGATTTCTAGCATTGCTCCTTTCAGACGTTGAAGGAATGTCTGTGTTGAGAGCTTCTGATGACTTGTCTTCAGAACCTGCAAATTCAATTTCTATACCTGCAAGATTTTCATTCTGCTTTGACTTTTCAGAGTCAAGCTTATCATCAAAACGAACACTGATTGATTCTTCCACAATCTGTGTTTTTGTATTGTATACTCTGTACCCTCTTGAGCGTTCAGAGTATCCTAACATAATACACTTCTGTGCCTTAGAATCAAACTTGTTCAAATAATTCTTTGTATTCAATATAAAGCAAGTACATCCAAATGGATGAAAATACGAAATGTTGGGCTTTCTGTTCTTCCACAATTCATATGGAGTCTTTTCCAGAATAGGTCTTATTGAGATTCTATTCTGAATGTAGCACGCTGTGTTTATTGCCTCTGCCCAGAAAGTCTTAGCAACGTTTGTCTCGTTGATCATGGTTCTGGCCATTTCTTGCAATGTTCTGTTCTTTCGTTCTACAACTCCATTTTGTTGGGGAGTTCTAGGACAAGAGAAATCATGCAGAATGCCTTTGTCATTAAAGAATGACTCAAAATCTTTATTTTCAAATTCTCCACCATGATCACTTCTGACTTTAACGATTCTAAGATCTTTTTCATTCTGAACTTGGTTACAGAAGGTAACAAACACAGAGTGTGACTCGTCCTTGTGTCTTAAGAACTTTACCCATGTCCATCTGCTATAGTCATCTACGATTACTAACCCATACTTCTTGCCACTGACTGAAGCAGTTTTAACTGGTCCAAATAAGTCAATGTGCAGAAGTTCTAATGGCTTAGAGGTAGAAACAACATTTTTGGATTTAAAAGAAGGTTTTGCAAATTTGCCTTTCTGACAAGCTTCACACAGAGCATCTGAATTGAACTTCAAATTTGGAAGTCCTCTGACCAGATTGAGTTTGTTAATCTGAGATATTCTTCTCATACTAACATGCCCCAATCTTCTGTGCCAGATCCACTGCTCGTTGTTAACAGACAGAAGACATTTTACGTTCTGACTCTTTAGTTCAGAAAGTTTTATTTTGTAAATGTTGTTTTTCCTCTTTCCATTAAACAGGATAGTCCCATCTTTCTGACTAACAGCTTTACATGATTTTTGATTAAAGATTATATCATAACTGTTATCACTTAATTGACTTATGGATAACAGGTTATGCATCAATCCATCAACTAGCAGAACATTATTAATAGAGGGAAGATTTCCGTTACCTACAGTTCCAGAGCCAATTATCTTTCCCCTCTGATTGCCTCCAAAGCCAACGTGGCCTCCAGGCTTAAGTTCCAGGCTTTGGAACATATGCCTTCTTCCCGTCATGTGTCGTGAGCAGCCAGAGTCCAGGTACCATGACTGGTGTTTCTGACTTGCTGCTAAAGATATCTGCAACATGTATTATTTTATCCTTAGGTACCCAGATCTTCTTGGGTCCTGACTTGTTAGTTTTACCAAAACTCTGGTTGAATTTTGGTTTCACAGAGTGATTACTACTAGTATATTTGATGTCATGTGTGTGACCATACACAAAGTGTGAATTTAACGGAGTGTGTTTAATAGTTAAATCCATGACATTCTTAGGTGTAGGAACCTTACCTTGGTATCCTATTCCTTTCCTGCCGTTTCTGCTAACACCATAGATCATTGAAGCCATTCTGCTTCTATCTATGCTCTTAGCTAAGAACTTCTGGAAACTGTGATCATACTCCTTGATGATCTCATCAGCGTTGCTGGGAGTTTCAGCAATTGGTTCCTTCTGAGCGTTTTGTAAAGAGTTTTCTAATTTTGAAATTTTGTCTCTCAGCTCAGAGTTTTCCAATTTGAGACTCTCAGACTTATTAGAGTCAGATTCAAGAGTCCTTTTCAGGTCTCTGAATTTAGCTCTAATCTGCTGATAACGTTCCAGAATTTCATTGAGGCTTTCAGCAAGTTCAGCCTTTGTAAAATTAACAGCGAAGTTAGGGAATACCTCTTCTGTGTCTGATTCTGAGTCTGATTCAGAAGCTTCACTGTCATCTGGAATGTTAGCCATGAGCGCTATGTTTGCCCTTTCATCATCTGATTCTGAGTCAGCTTCAGACGAGTCAGAGTCATCCCATGTGGCCATGAGACTTTTCTTCTTCTCTCTTCCAAACTTCTTTTTGGGCTTTTCCCTCTGAAGCTTTGGGCAGTCACTCTTATAGTGTCCTTGCTCATTGCACTCGTAGCAGATGATGTCTTTTGTGTTTGGCTTCTTGCTACCGGAGGAGCCTTCAGATCTTCTGTATCCAGATGAAGAATCTGTCCTTCTGTATCTGGAAGAAGACTCGTTCTGATCAGATCTTCTGGGATTCCTGAACTTCCTTTGTCTTTGCTTCCACAGTTGATTTACTCTTCTGGAGAGAAGGGAAAGCTCGTCTTCTTCTGATGAGGATCCATCAGATGTTTCTTCAACTGCCTGCAAAACTTTAGATTCAGATTTTCTGTTAGACTTTAAAGCTAAAGGCTTACCTTGCTTCTGAGGCTCGTCAGCTTCTAGCTCTATCTCATGACTTCTGAGGGAGCTTATAAGTTCCTCCAGAGTGATTTTGTTGAGATCCTTCGCTAGCTTCAGAGCAGTAACCATAGGCCTCCACTGCTTGGGTAAACTTCTGATTATCTTCTTGACATGGTCAGCAGTAGAGTATCCTTTGTCCAGAACTTTGAGACCAGCTACCAGAATCTGGAATCTAGAGAACATAGTTTCAATGGATTCAGATTCTTCCATTTTAAACGCCTCATACTTCTGAATGAGCGCCAGAGCTTTTGTTTCCTTGACTTGAACGTTGCCCTCATGCGTCATTCTGAGAGAATCAAAGATGTTCTTAGCTGTGTCTCTGTTGGAGATCTTCTCATACTCAGTATAGGAGATGGCACTGAGGAGGATGGTTCTGGCCTTATGGTGATTCTTGAAATCACGCTTTTGTTGATCAGTCATTGATTTTCTTTCAATCTTCTGACCAGTTGCATTCACAGGGTGCGTGTATCCATCTGTCACCATATCCCACAGATCAGCATCATGTGCTAGAAAGAAGCTTTCAATTCTGTCTTTCCAGTAATCAAAGTTTTCTCCATCAAAGACTGGAGGTTTGCCGCTGAATCTGTCTCTATCCTCATTGTTGTCATTGCTGAAATGAGAGTTGTTTCCTGCCATTGTGTTTTTCTGACGCTGGATCTTGTACTGACACGGTTAAGTGTTTTAGCTCAGAACCAGGCGCTCTGATGCCAATTGAAGGGGTGAAAAACACAAGAAGGGGGGGGGGGGGGGTTGAATTGTAAAACTGGAATCTTAAAGCAATTGACAAGATATTTTTATCCTGGTTCGTTTGATCTCAAACTACTCCAGTCCACCCGTCAAGGTGATTTCGCCTCTCTCCAACGAGGTCTTAATTCACTATATTCAACTGAATACAAATCTGCTTTAACAACTGCTAAAGCCTTCTTGATTCAAACCACAATCCGGTTTGTCAAGGCAACACTTTCTTACAAAGGTATAAAACAAATGTGTGTGAATGTTTTCTACAAAACTATATCACAACTGTGATGTTTACACAAATGAAGCTTAGAATACTAGAATGCTAAACACTAATGGAGTATCAGAGTTTGTTGGTTTAGCAAAACTGGTAGATGAAGATTATTGTTCAGCTTTGTGCGTGTAGAGAGTTTGGAAGCATTAGCCATGATAATCTTCGAAGCCTTGTTTATATAGCACTTGAGAAGATGAACGTTGAAGCAAATATTCTTGATTCAATGCTAATAACAAGCTTTCCTTTTTGAGCAGATCTTGTCTAGAATGATGCCGTTGGAATTAATTAGCGTTCAATGCACAGTACCGTTGCTTCTTCAATGCACGTTCTGGCTTGGCTCATTCTGATTCTGCTTCGCTGCTGATGAACTATTTGTTTCTGTATCAGAGTGTTTTACGCGCAGTTCTGTTCATCAAGCTTCAGCATGTGCAAGCGTTGATCATCTGATCTTCACGTTCTGATTCAGCAACTTCTGATGCTGGTGTATCAAATCAAGTTCTGATGCTGAAGAAGTGATCTTGCTTATTTTAATCAGCATATCTGCAAGTCAGAGCATAGTAATTTTAGGCAGCATATAATTCAAACATGAAACATATAAATACTATGTCTTTTCACTTTGTTATCATCAAAACTTAAATATAGGGTACTAGATTCAAACATTGTTCTAACAACATTTTCTCGGGAGGAGCTATAATTCTAACCACCATGGATGGTGACGACCTTCCTCACCCCGTCAATGCAGACATAGTGAAAAAATACTACGCCTAATCAAAGACCCGCTAGGTTGACTGACCTAGGAAAAAATAAGGGCTTCCCTGTGAACCAAAAGGGTTCGGGCAAAAGTAAGGGATGAAAATGAAAAAAACTGTACACCCGGCAAGTCAAAAACCTGAAAAGGCGGCTTGGGAAAAAAAGGGTATCCCGGTGGACTGAAAACCCGAAAGGGTGGTCCAGGCAAAAATTAGGGATCAAAGCGTAACACTATGTCTCATTGAGTCGCCTTGCAACCAGACTTCGGTATCGACCATCAAGCTCGGACGACACTAATCAATCTGATCTACCTTCAACCAAGTAGCAAAGTGATGAGATGCCCGAAGATATAAAGGCAATAATAGAGTTGGAACCCAGTGGGATTATTCACATAGATGTTTTTCTTTGTTTTACACAAAATTGTATAATTGCTATCTTTCGGCGGTGTTCTCTTACTAGGACGTCATCCTCTTGTACAAAAACGCCTATTTATTGGCCAACTTCAAAATCAATACAATTCATTTTCACAAAGAAATTTCAAATTATTTTTCTTTTTCTATTTTGTTTTGCAAGAACGTCCAATGGTTCATTTTTTCGATATATGCATTTGACAATAATTGCTGCTCATAAATATTTACATGCAAAACAAAAGACGATTACTCGTAATACCAGGAACAGGGGCAAACAAGAAATGTCCAAACCTTACAGTTGCTCTGCCCACCAGGTATAGGGATAGACCTAGCTGAAGAATACGACTAAAGGTATATTCACTCCCCGCAGAGCAAAAGGTATCTAGAAACAGTGGTTCTTCCCAAGCAAAATTTCTCTATCACCAGTACTAGAAGATTATCCCCAGCAGAGTTCATTTCTTCCATAGATAGAAACTTAATCCCCAACAGGTTTCATTATCTCCAGCAGCGGTAATTCATCCCCAGCCGAGGTCATTTCTCCGAATCAACAAATCCTCTAGCAGAGCATTTCTTCCCCACAGAGTCATTTTCTCGTCAGTTTATTCTCCAGCAGGATTATTCTCACAATCATCTTCGGTCGTTATCCCCAGCAAGAACGAAGAATTCAACTCTTTGCTCCAACAGCAGTCCGGATTTATTTTCCCCAGCTAGAGATTATCACAAAAACATTTGCATATCCATACATCATGACATATGCATACACACCATACGACACAATCTCATTTATTTTGAGAACATCATTGCTTGATACATATCATGCATTACATACAACTAACCTTTACTTTTCAGGAAAGATACAATCAAATTCTCACCAAGTTTAAGCTATGAAGCCCAGATTCGACTGGATAGTACCTTGATTTCTACAGCATATTGTGAAGCCCGGATTACGACCGGATAACAATATCAAAACCCGTGAAGCCTGGATTCGACCAGATAATGGTTTATCTTTAAGCTATGAAGCCCGGATTCGACCGAATAATAGTTTAATCCCCAGCGAGCCGTGAAGCCCGGATTACGACCGGATAACAGCTCAGCAAGTTACTTTGAAGCCTGGATTACGACCAGATAGCAGTCCGAGACACCATGAAGCCTGGATTCGACCAGATAGTGGTATGTCATGAACACGAGCCGTGAAGCCCGGATTATGACTAGATAATAGCTCAATAAGTTATTGTGAAGCCTGGATTACAACCAGATAGCAATACAAGACCATGAAGCCTGGATTACGACCAGATAATGGTAGAAGACGTTGTGAAGCCTGGATTACAACCAGATAGCAGCCAAAGACACTGCGAAGCCTGGATTACGACCAGATAGTGGTATATCTTTAATACAAGTTATGAAGCCCGGATTACGACCGGATAGTATCTTGATTTCTCCGAACACCATGAAGCCTAGATTCGACCAGATAATGGTATGAGACATCACGAAGCCTGGATTACGACCAGATAACGGTAAAAAACACTGAAGCCTGGATTACGACCAGATAACAGTGAGGGACACTGTGAAGCTTGGATTATGACCAAATAGCAGTCTACCCGGCCAATTACTATAAAGCCCGGATTCGACCGGATATTAGTAGGCCTAAAGCTAAAGGGAAGCCCGGATTACGACCGGATAACCATTTGATCTCTTCTGAAGCCTGGATTGCGACCAAATAAGAAGCAAGGTATTGTGAATCCTGGATTACGACCAGAAAACAGTACAAAACACTGCGAAGCTTGGATTTCGACCAAATAGCAGTTTACCTGGACAAATACTAAGAAGCCCGGAGTCGACGGAATATTAGTGCGCCCTAAATTCAAGTTGAAGCCCGAATGCGACCGGATAACAACTTAATTCTTTCTGAATCCTGGATTACAACCAGATAAGAATCGAGAAATTGCGAAGCCTGGATTACGACCAGATAGCAAGTTTAATCTCATCTCCCCAGTAAGTCACTGTAAAACCTGGATTACGACCGAATAATAGTTAGTCTTATCACTATGAAGCCTGGATCACAACCAAATAGTAGTTCATTTTCACATCTTCGACTAAGAGACGATTACCTAGTAGAATAACAGACGATCGAAGCTCCTAAAATTCTATTTCTTTTGAGGCAGAGATCAGCATTCCCCAACGTAGTCTTCCTCAACAACAGATATACATACTCTCGCTAAGAAATCTCTTATGCGATTGACACTCCTTCAGATGGCATCTTTAAGCCCATCTTCTGTCATTCATTTCCAAATGACATCTGTAAGCCCATTCCCGATATCGTACAAGACAATTACTACTTCATGTGAGTGCAAATTTCTGGGCACTCTAAGTGTTCAATCATCTTCCACCTTCGGATCACGAAAGGCAGAAAAGCCAATCTACATCCTCAGGTTTAAGAAGATTGAACAGGGGCAGCTGTTGTACCCCAAAATTTTCCCTCCCATATTTCTCAAAACATTTCAAGAAAGATCCTCAAGTTGCTCAAGGAAGTCCAAGGGTTGACCAGACAAGCTCTCTCCTAAGGCAGTCTACCTCAAATTAGGGTTTCATGTTGCATCAAGATGCTTGAGTCCAAGGGATCCCAAATTCTCCCTATTGTTATAATATATTCTCAAGATCATCCATGTCAAGTTTCAAGCCTTGCAGAGGAAGTTTGCTCAGTCAATTGCTCAAAGGCCTGAAAATTGACTGTGCTAGGGTAAAAGTCAACTGTGACCTACATACAGTCAAACTTCAATATTTTTGGTCAACATCCTCATTTAGAAGTATTATTCATCATTTGATTAAGGGTTGATCATGTTTCATCAAGGATTGCTCACAATTCATCAAGAACCAAAAGTTGCTAAATTAGGGTTTTGTAGGAAAAGTCAACTCAACTTTGACCAAGCATAACTTTCTCATACTTTATGAGAAATGACCCATAAAATGATAATTTTGAAGAGGATGCAATTATCTACAAACCATCTTCAGATCCTAAGTTCAAAATATGCACTCACAAGAAGTTATGAATTTGGACATTATAGGTCATTTTGAAAAGTCAACAAAAACACCTTTTTTTGTCAAAGCTTCATACATGAACATGGAATATCAAATTGATATGAGACAAAAAGGGTTGCTTATAGGACATCTCAAGATTTCTAAAAAGTCCAAGAACACCTTCAAAGAGTCAAAATTGAGGAAGTTATGCATTGGTGAAGTTGACCCTTTTTGCAAAATTGTCAAAAGTCAACTATGCCTAAAATTGCAATTTTTGCTAAATGGGCCTAACTTTTTGCACTTGTCTTGAGTTGGAAGCATGGTCCACGAGCCCTAGCTCTTGCCACTTGTATTTATCTCTCTTTTATTATTTATTTTGATTTTTATTTGAATTAAATCAATTTTAATCAAAACAAATCATGAAAAAATCTAAAACATTGAAATCTCAAGATTTTGTACATGTTTCAGGTCCTATATCCAGCTAGCATAAGATTGAATTCATGCAAAGCCTTGGTGTGCACAAAAAGATTGAATTTGACATATTTTTGGAAGTATCTTCAAGTGAATCAAATCCAAATCAAAAGCTATAATGGTGGAAGATTGAGATCATGTTTGCAACCCTAATTCAATCATTGATATATATTGAACAATTGCAGACCTAAAGGACAAGGGGAGAGAGGCGTGAGAAGTCAGAACAAACTTGAAAAAAACACAAAAAAGTGCTGATTCGAATTCATAGTTCTAGGCATTCTCAAGACCTTCTAGCCATCCCAATCGATTCCTGGGATCACAAGCAAGCGAAACCAATCAAGAACAAGGATTTTCCAACACCATAACTCACTGTAAGTCAGCCACGACAATGGATTTTTTTAAAATTCGAATTGCATAATTATGACACTTATAGCATGAAATAATTATAGATTCTTGCTCCTTGAAACATTTCCAAACTATCCATAATGTTTAATTGCGTTTTCATGGACTGTATTAGAGTTTGCCATTGCTAGGGTTTTTTGCTTCGATTCGGGATCTTTGTGTACAGGTGAAATTGGGCCATGAAAGAGGCACCATCATGCTCAGAAGGTACATACGAGTTGATTCATTGCCTTAAAAGTTATTTATCTCGCTTGTGTTTGATTTTGAGAATGGCAGGGTCTGTAGCTATGGACAAATGTCCGTTGGTAAAAGTCTGCGACTTTTACCAACGGAGCAAGGAGGAAGATGAAGGCGTGGCAAGCAATCATTCTCCCATTTAAAATTTCGCGCGCTTGGACTTAGTAATTTGTTGTTTTCTCATGTTATAATTATTGTTTACTATGTACAACAAAAGCTTGCAGCGCAGTTGGTAGTGGAGCAGTTGGAAAAGGCATTAGGACCTGGGTTCGAATCCCAGGTCCCCCCTATTATTTCTTGTTATTTTGCTTTCAGTGTTCAGGCATGCACACAAGCCAAGAGACCACCATGGGACCTCATCATCCAACCTGCCAAGTGTCCAGGAGGCCAGATCTGAAAG
This sequence comes from Vicia faba, assembly GCA_948472305.1. Classification (NCBI taxonomy): domain Eukaryota; kingdom Viridiplantae; phylum Streptophyta; class Magnoliopsida; order Fabales; family Fabaceae; genus Vicia; species Vicia faba. Next base: position 402,594,383 of record OX451738.1, on the reverse strand, counting down.
CCATCAATGAAGGAGCATCATAGGCTTGGGTCAATGCAAAGCATGGGATCTTGGAAGTCAAACGTGGGTCACCTTCTTTTGGGCCCAGAATCTGATTCTCACACCCCCCAAATTGCTCATAACCAGGCCCAAATATCTTTTCTCTTTCTCTTTATATTTTCTTTATTTTTTTCATTTAAATTATTTTTACTAACAAATTAATAATTCTTTTCATAAAAAAAATCACAAAATAATATTTTTCATCCAATTAGATTTAGGTTTAATTTTTGTCAAAAATTAATTAATTAAATTAGGTTATTTAATTTTAGGTAACTTAAATTATTTTGTAAATAATTAAAATCAATTAGAACAATTAGGGTTTTAACTTAATTATATTTTCTTTTTTTTCTTAAAATAACTAAAAACACAAAAATAGGTTGAATTTAATTATTTTATTTAGATAATTTAATTAAGTAATTAATTTTGTATTTAATTTAAAAACCTCATTCTTTTCCTTAAAAATAATCAAAAATAACAAAAACAATTTTTTCTTTCAATTAGGTTAGAAGGGGTCAAAACCCTAGTTCTCTCTCGTTCTAAATTTCATCGCGCGCACTTTATTATTATTTTTACCATATTAATGTAATTGCTCACAAGTTGTAATAGCTTAATTAGGACCTTTTACTTTCATTTATCTATTTTTTATGGGTTTGTTTTTGGCTATGTAAATACCCGAAGCCTTGTAATAGTGTAGTTTACTGTCCGCACTTTAAAATTCCACAAATATTAACTGTTAGATGTATGAATAATAGGGATGCATGACAAGAATGTATGATTAATTTTAAAACGGTTAGCTAACCCTAAATGTGCAAAGATAATAAACTTGAAATTAAATCACTCGCACATGCGCACTCTTAGGGTATACTCTCACTTCGGTTGCCTTCGGTAAACGGTCATTAAGTATAGGATGCTTTAGTAGTTGCTCTCTTGTCTAAATAAAGATCAAAGTCCCATTCGGAAAAGTTGCCTCGGAATGGTTGCCTCGTAATTGTTGCCTCGAATAATTGATCTAAGACATTAGGGTTACTACTAGGACGTCCTAACATTGCTTTAGTGATCGTACGTACCTTTCGAATTGACCCTCAAAACTCCAACGACGGTGCTACCTACTCACTAATTGTAGGATAGCATTGTCTAAAGGAAACAAACATAGAACAATTCTCTTTTTCGAGTAAGTAGATTAGTTCTTAAGTACTTGCTCAAATCCAAACAAACTTACTATCACACATACACTCCTTTCAAACAAAGCTTTCAAAAACACTTCGTAACACTCTTAAAGACAGAAGCAAGGGTTAAATCGAAGTTAAAAACTTTTCAAATCAAACACACACAAGCAATTTTGAAAATGATGATCAAGTACCTAAGAGCCCATGGAAAACCACAGATAGAAAGGGTGCTAATACATTCCCTTTCTATAATCTACCCCCGTACTCAAAATCTCGAAAAAAGGAATTTTTCTGTGCTTTTTTCCTTTCCTTGTTGGACAAAATAAAAGTCGGTGGAGACTCTTGCTTACCGCGACATTTTGCAAACACAAACGCAAAACGCAAACCAACAATTCCTAAAACAGTCTGGTTCTGGCCACCGTATCACAACCATGAAGCCTGGACTCGACCATATAGTGGTATAAGACACCTTGAAGCCTGGATTACGACCAGATAGCGGCAAAGGATATTGAAGCCTGGATCAAGACCAGATAACAGTATAAGGTATTGCAAAGATCAGAATTCGACCGAATAACAGTTTACCCGGCCAATTACTAAGAAGCCTGGAATCGACCGAATATTAGTATGCCTTAAATTCAAGTTGAAGCCCGGATACAATCGGATAATAAATTAATTCCTTCTGAAGCCTGGAGCACGACCAGATAAGAAGTGAGAAATTGCGAAGCCTGGATTATGATCAAATATCAAGTTTAAATCTCATCCCCTCAGTAAGTCGCTGTGAAGCCTAGAGCACGACCAAATAACAGCCGGTCTTATTTTCCTCAGCAAATCACTGTGAAACATGATGCACGACCAGATAGCAGTTCATTTTCACCTCCTCGACTAAGAGATGATTCCCCAACAGAGTAACGAACAACTGAAGCTCCTAAAACTCTATCTCTCTCAAGACAGAGACCAGCATTCCCCGGCGTAGTCCTCCTCAACAACAGGTGTACGGACTCTCACAAAGGAATCTCTTATGCGATCGACACTTCTTCTGATGGCATCTTTAAGCCCATCCTCTGTCATCACTCTCCAAATGGAATCTATAAGCCCATTCCCGACATCTCGAGACGAGTACCACTTCATGCGAGTGCAAATTTCTGGGCACTCTAGTGTTCAATCATCTTCCACCTTCGGATCACGAACGGCAGACAAGCCAATCTACATCCTCAGGTTTAAGAAGATTGAAAAGGGGCAGCTGTTGTACCCAAAAATTTACCCTCCCATATTTCTCAATACATTTCAAGTAAGGTCCTCAAATTGCTTAAGGAAGTCCAAGGGTTAACCAGAAAAACTTTCTCCTAAGGCAGTCTACCTCAAATTAGGGTTTCAGTTTGCATCAAGATGTTTGAGTCCAAAGGATCCAAAATTCTCACCATTGTCCTAATATGTTCTCAAGATCATCCATGTCAAGTTTCAAGCCTTGCAGAGGAAGTTTGCTCAGTCAATTGCTTAAAGGCCTGAAAATCGTCTGTGCTAGGGCAAAAGTCAACTGTGTCCTACATACAGTCAAACTTCAAGATTTTTGGTCAACATTCTCATTTTGAAGTGTTATTCATCATTTTATCAAGGGTTGATCATGATTCCTCAAGGATTGCTCATAATTCATCAAAACCCAGAAGTTGTTAATTAGGGTTTTATAGGACAAGTCAACTCAACTTTGACCAATCATAACTTTCTCATACTTTATCAAAAATGACCCACCCAAAGCTCATTTTGAAGAGGATGGAATTCCCTACAATCCATGAACATGGAAGACCAAATTGAGATGATACCAAAAGGGTTGCTTAGAGGACATCCTAAGCTTTCTAAAAAGTACAAGAACACATCTCTAGGGTAAAAATGGAAGGAGTTATGCATTAGTGAAGTTGACCCTTTTTGCAAAATTGCCAAAAGTCAAATGTGTCCAAAATTGCAATTTTTGTCAAATGGGCCCAACTTTTTATGCTTGCATTGAGTTTGTAACATGACCCACGACCCATGATACTTCCCACTTGTCATTATTTTATTTTTTCCATTTATTTTGATTTTATTTCAATTAAATCAAAATAAAATCATGAAAATATCAAAACTAATCAAAGCTTGAGATTTTGTGCATGTTTAGGCCTATTATACAGCTGGAAAGAGAATCAAATCGTGCAAGCTTAATTTGGACACAAAAAGATTGGATTTGGCTTGATTTGGAAATATTTGCATAAGGATCAATGATCTTAATTAAGGAAGATTTGAAACAAGTTTGTAACCCTAATTTGTTCTAGGGTACATATAGAACAAGTGCAGGTCAAAAACAAGGAGATTAGAGGCATGAGAAACAGAAAGCAAACTTGCAAAAATTCAACAAAAGTGGTGAATCAATTTCCAGTTTTCAGGCCATCTCAAGCCTTCCCAGCTATCTCAATCGCTTGCTGGATATCTCTGTGTCATATTGCAATCACTAGCAAGCATTCTCGTGCCCTGAAACGCGCTGTAAGTACCCCACGACTTCCATGTTTTTTTGAAATCGAATATCACAATTCTGTCACTTTTAGCATGATTTATTTGCATATTCTGAATCCTTGAATCATTTGCAAGCTAACGGTAATATCCAATTGCATTTTTATTGGCTATACAACAAGTTGCCATGTTTAGGGTTTTAGTTTCGTTTTTAGGGATTTTGCACACAGGATTAATTGGCCATGGAGAGTGAGACCATGATGCTCGTGAGGTTGCAACGAGTTGATTGGTACCACTGGTATTGATTTATCATGCAGGGATAAGGTTTTAGAATGGACAAGGGTTATACCTACACCCCTTTGTCCGTAGGTAAAAGTTTTTGATCTAAAGCGACGGAGGTTATGAGGAAGATAATAACATGGCTTTCCCTGACTGGCTAGTTCAAAATTCGTGCATTTTATAATATATTATTTTTTTCCCAATATAATGCTTGTTTATTAGTATTCATGCAAAATAACAAGCCAACTCAGATGGTCAGCGTGTGTTGTGAAAGTGCCAAAGGGCCTGGATTCGATTCCCAGGTCCCCAACCTTGTTCCATATTATTTTTCTCTACATCATCAGGTACACGTGCATACAAGGAGCCTACCATACATCATCTGTAACCAGCCAACAGATCTCCAACAAGGTAGATCCAATGCCTTATCACATGGTGGTCTAAATACACCCCAGTCAAGCATGCGTATGGGATCAGGAAAGGTCAAACGGGCTGTTAGCATTTGGGCTCAGAAATTGCAAGTCTCACCCCCTCATTTGCTATTCAAACACCAGGCCCATTCTATTTTCGTTTCTAATTTTTCTTTTATTTAATTTCTTTTATTTAATTATTTTCTAACCAAAATTAATTCCTTTTTTTTAAATCATAAAATCAATTTCACCAATTTAGAATTTAGGTTTTATTTTTATTTTATCAAATTTAATTTTATATTAATTTTAATTTAATTTAGGGTAATTTTAACCTTTTTGTAAATAATTAAAATCAAATTAGGAAAAAATTAGGTTTAGCATGTAATTTAATTTTTATTTTCTTTTCGCAAAATAACAAAAATACAAAAATAGGTTAACTTAAATTAATTAGTAATTAGGTTTTCTTTATTTATTCAGTTAAACTCTATTTTTCTCAAAATAACACAAAAACCATAAAATATGATTTTTCTTTCAATTAGGTTTAGACGGGGTCAAAACCCTAATTTCTCTCGTTCTCGATTCATCGCGCGCATTTATTATTTTTGCGATATTAATGTAACTGCTTACAGTATGTAATAGTTTAATTAGGATTTTCTTTTATTTATCGTTTTACTGGTTTTTTGGCTATGTAATTAATCCCCCTCTCCAAAGCCTGTAATTGCGTAGTTTTATTTCTCGCATTTTAATTTTTGAAAATATTAACTGTTAGATGTATGATAGTAGGATTGTATGACAAGATTACATGACAATTTAAAATGGCTAGCAAACCCTAAATGTGCAAAGATAATAACTTGAAATCAAATCACTCGCACATGCGCACTCCTAGGGTATACTCTCACTTCGGTTGCCTTCGGTAAACGATCATTAAGTATAGGGTGTTTTAGTGGTCTCCCTCTTGTCTAAACAAAGATCAAATGTCCCGTTCGGAAATGTTGCTTCAGAAATGTTGCCTCGGAAATGTTGCCTCGAATATGATCTTAAAGACATTAGGGTTATTACTACGGCGTCTGTTGTACCCCAAAATTTGCCCTCCCATATTCTTCAAAGATTTTCCAAAGATCAAGGTTCAAAGGCCACTCAAGGGTTGCACAGTCCAGTGGCCTCCTAACAGTCAAAATTAGGGTTTTGGTTCTGACAAAGAAGTTGAGGTTTCCAAGGGTCCAAACAAGTCCCACATGACTATAAACATTGTCAAGCATCCAGATGCAAGGTTTCAAGACTCACAGCACCAAGTTGCACTGTCAAAAACCCTAATTGCTCAACAGTCAACTGTAGGGGCAAAATGGTCATTTGACAGTCAAAAGTCCAAATTTTTGGTCAACATATTATTTTGAAGCCACAAACATCATTTGATCAATTCTTGATCATGATTCTCAAGGCATGGCTCAAAAAGTCTCAAGATGCAAAAGTTTCCATATTTGGACAGTTGAAAAAGTCAACTACAAATTGACCAGGGCATAACTTCCACATGGTTTATCAGAAAAATTCCATCCAAATCTCATTTTGAAGAGAATGACATTTCCTATAACTCATCTTCACACTTCAAGTCCAAGAAATGCTCTCACAAAAAGTTATCAATTTCAACATTATAGGTCATTTTCAAAAGTCAACAAAAAGGCACTTTAAGTCAAAGACCATAACTTGATATTGGTGAATCAAAATGACATGGGACCAAAGGCATTGGTTAGAGGACTTCAAGACCTTTCCAAAATGTCCAAGAACATGATCAAATCTTAAAATTTGAGCAAGATATGCCTTGTGGAAGTTGGGAAAATTTGGGAATTTTGAAAAGTCAACTTTACTTCAAATACCTCAAAATTGCTAATGGGCCACAATTTCTTCCAAGAATCATCACCCAAAAGCTATGCACGACCCATTGACCCAAAGGGGAGTTATTTTCCTATTTTTAATTAATTAATTGAATATTTAATCTATTTATTTCATTTAATTAAAATTAATTATAAGAAAAATACTAATCCATGCTTTTCAAATCTTTTTGTGCATAGAATTCACTCAAGATTTCGTGCACTATTCAATAAGGAAAGAATCAAGGTGATTGGCAATGATTGGCATCAAAAGGACATGAAAAAGATTGAAAAAGATACCATTGAAATCAAATCTCAAAAGCATTGAATACATGGTTGTTGGGCTTGGATTTTTGACCTAAATCATTCCATATACATACAGAAACCTAACCCTAATGATAAGGACAAGAAAGTTGCGCCCAAGAACACCAAACAACTTTGCATTATTTTCATAAAAAACTCAAAACTGTTTTCACAGTTCCAGCGCAATTCAAAGCAAAAGAACCATCCCACAAGCTTGCCAAGGTTACCAGGAATCTATTCCAATCAAAATCACGCTTCCATACTCAAAGAATTGGTAGATAGAAGCTTGACTTTCTTCTAAAATTTGCATATTCGTATTTGAATTTATACACATTTTCCATGCATTTTAATGTTTGATTTATACTGATGTGATGATTCTAAAGCTAATGGCATGATTCAATTGAAGAATGGCTGTCTGAATAGAGAGTTACCATGAATGTCTTTTAGGGTTTCAGGTACTTTAAAAGGGGGTTTCTTTCATGAGGAAAAATTAGGTAACGAGACCAGGACCATTGAACTCAGGGCATCTGGACGATTCAATTCCACACATCGCGCTCAATTTATATTACGCTATGGCCTAATCGTTATTTTTGCAGGTTTGAATTAGTGGGGGTTTAAAACCCCCGCTATCTGCTTTGTATTTCCAGGCAAATGAAGAAGAAGGTGGACGTGTCCATACATGACTGGGGAATTTGAACATTCGCGCGCTGATTTTTGTTTTAACACCACTAGTGTCTATTTTCTATTATATTAATTGTGCTCCACTATAATAACAAAGAAGCTTGAGTGGTTCAGTGGTTAGTGCGTTTGGCTTGCAGGTATTGGGACCTGGGTTCGATTCCCAGGTCCCCCACTTTCTTCAATAATATTTTTTCCAATACACTTCCATGCAGCGTGCTATCCAGGTTCCACAATACACCTTCACACCAGTGCCTGCCACATGTCCCTGAAGCTCAATCTGAGGGCCATCACAAGCAGCCTACCATACGCGCTGGTCCAAGGAGCCACACACCATCCCAGAAAAGTCAACAAAGGGCTTGAATTCATTGGGCCAAATTGCTTGCATGAACCTCCCAAACTGGGTCTGAATACCCTTTGGTTTGCACTCTTTTCTTTATTCATCTTATTTGATTTTCTTTTCTTAAACTCTTTTAATTATTTCTTTAATTTATCAAATTAATTTTTATAACACAAAAATACAAAAAAAAAACAGAAATCATTAAAAATAAAAATATGTTTTATTTAATATTTAATACATTTTTTGTAAATACTTGTAATTAATCAATTAGGTTAAATTAGGTTAAACTTCAACTTTTTTTAATAAATTAATAAACAATTTAGAACTAGGTTTTTACTTAACTTTTAATTCCAATTAATTCTTTTAAATTCCATAAATACAAAAACTCCAAAAAAAAAAGTTCTTTCTTTTATTTAATTTAATTAATTTTATAATTTCGATTTAATTTCTTTAAAGGGTCCAACGCCCTCGCATCTTCGATTATAATTACATTTCGCGCGTTTGCTTTTTATTTCCCTTTTAAATTTCATGTAATTGCCCCAAAGCCTTGTAATAGATAATTAAGCACTTATTTTCCGCACTTTATTCAAATCGGGTCTTGGTTTAATTTGGCGATGTAGACCCGCGCCCTTGTAATAGCGTAGGACTCTTATCTTTCCGCTCTTTAAATTCCCGCACCTTTTAACTATTAATAATCACATGAAAGAATGTATGCCCAAATAAAATCAATGCGTAGATCACCAATGCATGACAAGACAAATAATAACTGAAAACGACACACAATTCACACACCACCCCTAGGGTACGCCTCACTGTTGCCTTGCCCCTCGAAACGTGGTCGTCGAGTAGAGGACGTCTTAGTAAGTCCTCATGTCCATGAACATGGAATGGGGGTAGCTTCTAAGGTATCCTCCTATTGCTCTGGTGACCACACTGTCCCTAATCCTCGAATTGACCCGAACACGTCCAACGGTGGTGCTACCTACCCCTCAATGGTGGGATGGAACTACCTCAAGGACATTTACACAGACTAATTCCTTAGGGTAGGTAGACGAATCGTAGATACTTTCTCTAATTCAAAACAAATCAAAAAACTTCTTTTCACACCGACACTTTGCAAAAAGCTTTCAAAAACAACTTTTCAAACACTCTTGAGGACTGATACAAGAGTCGAACTGAAATTTTAAACGGAACTTTTTCAAACCCACTCACCTTGAAAAGCAAACAAACAATTTTGAAAACACAAATGAGCAAGTATCTAAGAGCCCATGGATAACCATGGATAGAAAGGGTGCTAACACCTTCCCTTTCTATAAATCTACCTCCCGAACCGAGAACTAATCTCAATAAGGAATTTTTCCGTGCTTTTGTCCTTTCCATATTGGAGAAAATAAAAGACGGTGGTGACTCTTGCTTCCGCGACACTTCGCGAACCAGCGTTAAACAGTCAGTTCCAGATCCACCGATCACAGAACTGGCGACTCTGCTGGGGATATTATAAAGTGAGGTGTACCTTAGGACTAAGATCACTTGTGTTTTCAATTGTTGTGCTTGTTTGCTTTATTATTGTGGGCTGCATCGGAGTTACATAGATCCTAACCCGGATCTGGGGATACCCTGTTTAGGTAGCATAAGCTGTGAGGGACCTGTCCGGTGTAGACCGACACGGGTGATGCAGTGGCTACGTTGGTGTGGCACCTTGGTCTGTACCGATATCCCTTGTGTTGCAACGAGGAGAATATGGGTCTTCTGAGGAGTCATTAAGCACCAACAGACCTTAGAACCTTAAATGACACAACTTGGCCATTAGAACAGTAGCAGTATGCTACGCCCATTGAGGCTAAACTCTAGTGATGGTTCTAGCCGCAAGAAAAGATTGCGATACTGGAGTTATGACCGATTGAGGGTAGTCAATGATATCGGGATCCTCTAAGAACCCGGTTACTTTTGATAGGACAGGTATGAACCAACAAACTGAAAGAGGGTAATACCTAGACCTCATGCTGACCTAAACTTTACGGGCTTGTCTTTTGTGACTTGTGTGCCTTATCATGTTTGTCTTTGTAAATATTTGTGGTGTGCTTTATCATAACATCATAACATCATGAGCATTGCATGCATCCTGCATAAGGACTGACCATTTCAAAGACAAGAGGGTTTCACCTTTGCTCTGTTTTGTAGGACATCATGATGCCTATGCGAAGGAATACTATTCGGTTCAACTTTGTTCACCCACCTGAATTGCTTGAAGAGTTGGTTAGTAGAATTCCAAACACTACATCCTTCATCCAGAGGCATGGTTCTCTTCTTAGTTTAGTCACTGCAAAGCGGGATCAACAGTTGATGAGTGTCCTGACCCAGTTCTATGACCCTCTGTACCAGTGTTTCACCTTTCAAGACTTCCAGCTGGTCCCTACCCTGGAAGAGTTCTCTGATTTGCTTGGTATCCCTATCTTGGATCAGACTCCCTTCACTGGTTGGGAAAAGACTCTTAGGCTTGAGGAGGTTGCTGCAGCTCTTCCCTTGACCCATCAAGAAGTAATGGACAACTGGGTGACTAGAAGTGGAGTTAAGGGTTACTTGGCCAAGTTTCTGATTGGTAAAGCTAACAGTTTCTAGAATGACTTGGACTTTAGGGCATATGAAGACATCTTGGCTCTCTTAATCTATGGGCTAGTCTTGTTTCCTAATCCTGACAACTTCATCAACGTCACTGCCATAAGGATCTTTATGTCTCAGAACCCTGTGCCCACTCTCTTGGGTGACATCCTGCAACAACTTTATGCTCGTACCGCCTGAAGACGAGGAACTCTATGGTGTTGTATCCCTTTGTTGGTGAGGTGGTTTATTTCGCACCTCCCTAAGTTCGTGCTGAAGAACCAAGAAGGAAGAGGTTGGGCTCATAGGTTAATGTCTCTCACTGATAAAGACATTATTTGGACTTTCAGAGGTTTGGATGAGATAGCTGTTATTGATCATTGCGGAGAATACCCTAATGTTCCTTTGATTGGTACTCAAGGAGGAATCTCTTACAATCCATGCCTAGCGCTCCGTCAGTTTGGAAGGGCCAGAAGAGCAGGACCTCATGAGATGCTGGTGCCTCACATCAGTTTTGAGTCTCAGGTGGATAGTGACGAGCTGCGTCGTAGGTTCATCAAGGCTTGGGACAGGGTTCATAAAGCTGACCCACAAGAGTTGGGGCCAAAGACTTCTTTACCTATGGAAGCCTACTACAAATGGGTTCGCATCCGTGCTCAGAAGTTAGGTATGCCATACGAAGCTGTCAGACCCGTCATTCTTGAGTATCCTGACAAAGATAGGGCTCCTCCAGCTGTCCTCCCTCCTCAGATACCTACTGATTATGAGACATTAAAGAGGTCTTGGTCGCAACTGCGAGAAGAACGAGATTCTTATCGGGAAAAGTTCAACGAGCAGGAATTAAAGATCCAAAAGCTGACAAAGCAGTTGGAGAATGAGCGAGCTCTGAATGACTACATCCGTACTGAGAAGAGGAGACCATGGGATCAATGAGGAGATTTGGATTTTCTTTTACAGTTTTTCCCTTTTCAGTATTTCCATTTTTTGTAACGCCTAAGGGCAACCTGTTGAACAATTTAAATTTCAAAGTTGAATCTAATGAAGTGTGTTCCTTTTTGTTTACAAAGTTGATTTCCGATTGTCTTTGAAAACATAAATCATACGCATCTCATTCATCATGTGCATAGCAGGTATTCTTCTTTTCAGGTTGCTTACTGTTCTTCGTTGTTTATTTCAGCATCATGAACCCTGAATCATCAACCGAGATGTCTATCAAGGCCCTTCAGGCACAGAATGCACAATTTCAAGAACTGATCATGGGTTTGGCTCAAGGTCAAGAAGAGATGAAGGCTTTGCTCCTGAAGAAGGAGAAGAAGAAGAAGAGAACTGTTCTTTTCAACTCGGGCCGGAGGTTTGGTAATACTCTGCAGAATGAGGAAGCTGGTTCTTCTATAGGCAAAGACAGTCCCCATGGGGGAAAGGCTCCAAGTCCAGTAGTCTCTGACAACGAGACTGACTTTAATGAGGAACAGTATCCTCCTGCTGAAGACCGGTACAAGCAGTTGGAAGACAGACTGAATGCCATGGAGATCCAACAAGTGCCTGGGCTGGATTTCGGAGACTTGGGCTTATCTACGGGTGTGATCATTCCTCACAAGTTTAAGGCACCATCTTTTACCAAGTATGACGGGGCATCTTTCCCTAAGCTGCACCTCAGGTCTTATGTGCGGAAGGTTCAACCGTACACAGTGGATAAGAACTTGTGGATCCACTTCTTCCAGGAGAGTCTTTCAGGGACTCATCTCGAATGGTTCTATCAGCTGGATGGGACCAAGGTTCGTAACTGGGAGGAGTTGGCTACTGCTTTTTACAAGCAGTATCAATATAATGCCGACCTTGCTCCTACATGTACCCAACTCCAGGGTATGTCGCTAGGATCAAGCGAAGGTTTTAAAGAGTATGCACAGAAGTGGAGGGATCTGGCTGGCAGAGTGCAGCCTCCGTTAACTGACCATGAGCTGGTAGATATGTTCTTGGGGACCCTATCTGGGCCATTTTTCAATCATCTTATCGAAAATTCATCTGCAGGGTTCACTGATCTTATTCTGACTGCGGAGAGGATAGAGGCTGGAATGAAGTCCGGTAAAATTCAGAAGGGTGCATCTTCAAGTTCTGAGAAGAAACCCTTTAAGAAGGAGGCCAGTGCTGTATATGGGCCTAGAAGACATGATAAAACAGAACGCCGCCAATCTGTCAACGCGGTGGTGATTGCTAAGCCTGCTGCCGCTCCTCGGCAAACCAATCCACCCAGGGCTGAAAGACCCAGAAGAGAGTTTACCCGGCTGAGTATGACCTTATCACAAATCTTGCCGCAGTTGCTATCCACCAACTTGGTGACTGTCAGAGAGGCTCCAAAGGTTGTGAACACTGCCTCTCCCAAGTATAATCCAAATGCCTGCTGTGCTTATCACTCTGATAGCCCGGGACATTCCACTGATGACTGTTGGGCCTTGAGGAACAAGGTGCAGGACCTTATTGATGCCAAGGAGGTACAGTTTGAGGCGCCTGAGAGGCCAAATGTGGTGACTGCTCCTATGCCCCAGCATGGAGTGAATGCCATTGATGAAGATGTGTATGCCGTCTCTGTGAATGATGTAGCTACTCCTCTGATGACTGTTAAGAGGAACCTACTGCTGGCCGGTTTATTTCCGTGTTGTAGTGAAGGTTGCCTTTTCTGTGCTGTTTCCCTTTCTGGTTGTCCTTTGTTGAAGTTGGGCATCCAAGGCCTGATGGATAGCAAGGAGATTCTCTTCAAGAAGACCACTGTTCTGTTTGTTCCTGTGGAAGAAGTATCTGTGGTTACCATTTTCAATAATCCAATCAAGGCTCCCCCGAGGAAGCCAGTTAAAATCATGACTGTCGCACCCATTGTGATTACTGTTCCGGGGCCTCTCCCCTATGAATCTGATAAGGCTGTCCCATGGCACTATGGGGCAGATGTATATGTACATGGTATAAAGCAAGAGTTCAACACTGGCACCAGCATCAGCAATATCACTGGTCCAGCCAAAGTTACCCGCAGTGGCAGGCTCTTCTCGCTTGACATTGCACCACCAGCTATTCGAAGACCTCTCGTTATAACACCTGCAAGTGCGCCTGTTCCCATTTCTGATCAAGTTGCTTCCCCTGCTGCCGAGTCATCTAATGCTCGGGGCAAAGGGATTGAAGATGAGCCTGCCCGGATGGAGGCACCAAAATCTGTGAATGTTGAAGCCTCCCAGCAAGAGATGGAGGAAATTCTCAAAATAATCAAGAAGAGTGACTTTAATGTTGTTGAACAGCTGGGGAATACCCCCTCCAAGATCTATATGCTCTCCTTGCTGCTGTGCTCAGAGGCCCATGCTAAGGCCCTGATTTCATTTCTAAAGACGGCCCATGTGCCACAGGAGACATCTTCAGACCAGTTTACTGATTGCGTAGCCAATTTGACAGCTGACAATGGTTTGGGTTTTTCGGATGCTGACCTTACTGCTAAGGGAAAGAACCACAATGATGCCCTGCATGTCTCTATAGAATGCAGGGGCACTACTCTTGCGCATGTGCTGGTGGACACCGGTACTTCCCTGAATGTGCTACCCAAAAAGGCCTTAGACCGGTTGGATTGTGAGGGCCTGGAGCTGAAACTTAGCAACATCATTGTCAGAGCCTTTGACGGTTCTAAGAGGATGGTTCATGGAGAGGTAGACATTCCTATTCATGTGGGTTCTCAAGTATTCGACTCAACTTTCTATGTGATGGATATCCGTCCATCTTATTCCTGTTTACTGGGTCGACCTTGGATTCAAAGCTGGGGCAGTGACCTCTACCCTACACTAGAAGCTCAAGTACCCCATCAGAGGGAAGATTGTCACTGTGCAGGGAGAGGAGGAGTATATGGTTAGTCATTTGAATTCCTTCCGGTATATTGAGATGGACGGGGAGTTTATTGAAACCCCCTTTCAGCATTTCGAAGAGGTACCCCCAACATTGGCAGCAGCAGAAACAGTGGTTGAAGAGGACTTTCCCTTGAAGATGGCTTCCTTGAAGGACGCCCGGGCTGTAATCAAGAAAGGTGAATGTGCTAACTGGGGCAGGCTCCCTGATTTTACACCTAAAACTGACAAGTTTGGACTGGGTTTTACTACAGAGGCTCAGAAAGCTGTGCGCAAAGCTAGAACCAGAAGACCTCCTGTGCTCATCACCAATCCAGGAGTGAATGCCATCGGGGATGAAGATGAAGTGGAAGAGTCGGAGTTTGATAGCTGGATCTACCCGACGACTGATGGTGGATTGACCAATTGGACTGCTAAAGATCATACTCCTGTTACTTTTGTTACGCAGTAATAAACTCCTTTGTTTTTGTTATTTGTAATAAACAATGAATTGAAACTCTATGGCCTGGTGTCTTACCCGGGGCACCGTGGCTTCATTTGTGAGGGCATATTAATTGTCATTTCATATATCATGAATAAAGACCTTGGACGTTTTCTCGCATTTCAAATCTTATGCTCCTTTTCTTTCTTTCCTTTCTTTATATATATTGCAAAACAGCTGTATTTACACACACTCACTCATACAGGTCTCAATCCACTCTGGATCTCACTGGTAACGACTCTGCTACTGCCAGTTATGACTTCGAAAATCCGATCAACTTAGCCGAAGACGAAGGTGAAGATGATTGCGAAGTGCTGGGCGAGCTTGCAAGACTGTTACTCCAGGAAGAGAGGGCAATTCAACCACATGAAGAGCCGGTGGAAACAATAAATCTGGGTACTGATACAAATAGGAAGGAAGTCAAGATTGGTGCCAACCTAGAGCTCAACGTGAAGCAACGGTTGAATCAGATGTTACATGATTATGTGGAGATCTTCGCCTGGTCCTGCGAAGACATGCCTGGGTTGGATACCGACATTGTGGTCCATCACTTGCCTACCAAGGAAGACTGCCCTCCGGTTAAGCAAAAGGTCCGCCGTATGCGTCCAGAGATGTCCGAGAAGATCAAAGCTGAGGTTATGAAGCAATTCGATGCCGGGTTTCTTGCAGTGACTTCTTACCCTCAGTGGGTTGCTAATGTGGTGCCGGTACCAAAGAAAGACGGTAAGGTTAGAATGTGTGTCGACTATAGGGATCTGAACAGGGCCAGCCCCAAAGATGACTTCCCTCTACCTCACATTGATGTTTTGGTTGACAATACTTCTCAGCACAAGGTGTTCTCTTTCATGGATGGTTTTTCAGGGTATAATCAGATCAAGATGGCTCCGGAAGACATGGAAAAGACTACCTTTGTTACTCAGTGGGGCACCTTCTGCTACAAGGTCATGCCTTTTGGACTGAAGAATGCTGGGGCAACCTACCAACGTGCCATGGTTGATTTATTTCATGACATGATCCATCATGAGATAGAAGTGTATGTTGACGACATGATTGCAAGGTCCCAAACTGAGGAGGAACACCTTGATCATCTGCAGAAGTTATTTGACCGTCTGAAACTGTACAAGCTGAGGTTGAACCCGAACAAGTGCACCTTCAGGGTAAGATCTGGAAAGTTGTTAGGTTTCGTTGTGAGTGACAAGGGTATTCAGGTGGACCCTGCCAAGGTTAAAGCCATTCAAGAGATGCCAGTTCCCAGGATAGAGAAGGAGGTCAGAGGCTTTTTAGGACGCCTAAATTACATTGCTCGGTTCATCTCACACCTAACTGCTACCTGTGAACCAATCTTCAAGCTGCTGAAGAAAGATCAGGTAGTACATTGGAATGATGAATGGCAGGCTGCCTTTGACAGAATCAAAGAATATCTCCAAGAGCCACACATTCTTATGCCACCGGTTGAAGGGAGACCTTTGATACTATACCTGACAGTACTCGACAACTCAATGGGGTGTGTGCTGGGGCAGCATGACGAGTCTGGCCGAAAAGAGCATGCCATTTATTACCTTAGCAAAAAGTTTACCGACTGTGAGACCCGATACTCACTGCTTGAAAAAACTTGCTGCGCTTTGGTATGGGCTGCTCGCCGGCTGAGACAGTATATGCTGACTCACACTACCTTGTTGATCTCAAAGATGGATCCAATAAAATACATATTCGAAAAGCCTGCTCTGTTTGGGAGAATAGCAAGATGGCAAATGATCTTGACGGAATACGACATACAATACACGACCCAGAAAGCCATCAAAGGAAGTGTATTGGCCGACCACTTGGCACATCAGGCAGTAGACGATTATCAGTCAATGAACTTCGAGTTTCCGGACGAGAGCATCATGATTGTGACTGATTGTGAAGTACCTGGACCGGATGAAGGACCTGAGGAAGGACCCCGATGGTCTATGCACTTTGACGGAGCCTCCAACGCTTTGGGTAACAGTATCGGCGCTGTGATCATATTCCCTCAAGGCACTCATACTCCACTCACTGCCCGACTATGTTTCAACTGCACCAACAACATGGCGGAGTATGAGGCATGCATCACGGGTCTCCAAGCTGCGATTGACTTAAGGATCAAGTTTCTGAGTGTCTTCGGAGATTCCGCTCTCGTGATCAATCAGATCAAAGGAGAGTGGGATACGAAACATCCGAATCTTATTCCTTACAAAGAATATGTGTTGACCTTGATCCCCCACTTCACAGAAATAACCTTTGAAAACTTTCCGAGAGAGGAGAATCAGCTGGCGGACGCGTTAGCTACGATGTCTTCTATGTTCAAGGTCAAATGGGACAATGAGGCTCCCCGGATCATCATCTGGAAACTGGACGAACCCGCATACTGTTGTGATCTTGAGACTGAATTGGTGACTGAGAAGCCTTGGTACCATGAGGTGAAGAGATACTTGGAAGCTCAGGAATACCCTGAAGGTGCATCTGTCAACGATAAGAAGTTTCTGAGAAGGTTCGCAGCGAAGTCTTCCTTAGCAACGACATTCTGTACAAGCGAAACCATGATTCGACCTTACTGCGTTGTGTGGATAAGACTGAAGCAGAAAGGATCATGGCAGAGCTGCATGAGGGTACCTTCGGAACACATTCCAGTGGACACACTATGGCAAAGAAAATCCTTCGGGCAGGGTATTTCTGGTCCACAATGGAAGCCGACTGTTACCAACATTCTCGGACATTTCACAAATGTCAGATTTACGCAGACAAGGTGCACGTTCCTCCAGTTCCTCTGAATGTCCTGACTGCACCTTGGCCTTTTGCAATGTGGGGCATAGATATGATCGGTGAGATTAAACCTACGGCATCCAATGGGCATCGCTTCATCCTGGTAGCGATCGATTACTTTACAAAGTGGGTTGAAGCAGCTTTGTACGCCACGGTAACCAAGAATGTTGTGGCACGATTCATTCGGCACAATCTGATCTGTCGATACGGCATCCCGGAAAGGATTATTACAGATAACGGTACCAATCTCAATAACAAGATGATCACTGAGCTCTGCGAGCAATTTAAGATACAACACAATAACTCTTCTCCTTACCGGCCGAAGATGAACGGGGCTGTAGAAGCAGCAAATAAGAACATTAAGAAAATCGTGCAGAAGATGACAGTGACCTATAAAGATTGGCACGAGATGTTACCGTTTTCTCTACATGGGTACCGTACCTCATCCAGGACGTCAACCGGGGCAACACCTTTCTCCTTGGTCTACGGCATGGAGGCAGTCTTACCAATTGAAGTACAAATACCCTCTCTCCGGATAATGAAGGATGCAGATCTGAGCGAAGATGCTTGGATCCAGACACGACTTGATCAGCTAAACTTAATCGACGAAAAGAGACTTGCTGCTATTTGTCATGGTCAGACGTATCAAAAACGGATGATCAGGGCATTTAACAAAAAGGTCAGACCACAAGAATATCAAGTTGGGGATCTGGTAATCAAGCGTATTATCCTTCCTCAGAGTGATCCAAGGGGCAAATGGACCCCTACGTACGAAGGGCCATTTATGGTTAAACATGTGTTCTCAGGAGGAGCCATGATTCTAACTACCATGGATGGTGACGACCTTCCTCACCCCGCCAATGCAGACATAGTAAAAAGATACTACGCATGAAAAAAGACCCGCTAGGTTGACATACCTAGGCAAAAATTAGGGCTTCCCGGCGAACTAAAAGGGTTCGGGCAAAATGAAGGGATGAAATGAAAAAAATCTGTACACCCGGCAAGTCGAAAACCTGAAAAGGCGGCTTGGGCAAAAAATGGGTATCCCGATGGACTGAAAACCCGAAAAGGCGGTCCAGGCAAAAGTTAGGGATAAAGCGTAATACTATGTCTCATTGGATCACCTTGCATCCAGAATCCGGTATCAATATCAAGTTCTAACAGCATCAACCAATCAGCTTCATCCTCGACTAGGTCATCAAGTGATGAGACGCTCGAAGATATAAAGGCGATAGCAGAGTTGGAACCCAGTGGGATTATTCTTTTCACACAGCTGTTTTGTTTTCCCTTTGTACAAATTGTATAAACTCTTTGGTTCAGCGGCGTTCTCTTACTAGGACGTCAGCCTCTTGTACATAAAACGCCTATTTACAGACAATTCAAAAATCAATATAAATGCACTTTTCAGACAAATTGCCTTTTGTTTTTCTTTTTTCTGTTTTGTTTTGCGAAGAACGTCCAAGGTTCAATTTGTGATATATGCATTTGACACTAATTGCTAACTCATAAGTATTTGCATACAAAACAAAGGATTAATTACAGGTAACATTAGAAGCAGGGGCAATGATGAGTGGTCTAAGCGATCTAATTGTTCTGTCCACCAAAGTACTAAGGTAAGTTCAGCCGAAAAACATGACCAATATATCTTAATTCCCCAGAGAGTGGGTCATCAAGTCAATGCACTCTCCCCAAGCAAAGTTATACAATCAGCCTCAAGGAAGTTGGGTATCCCCCGCAGATCTCAACATTCCCCAGCACATCATACAGATATTCTTAACAAGCATCCCCGGCAGTCTTAATCTAAGATTGTTCCCCGGCGGCATACCAGATATTCAGCAGAGCCACTTCCCCAATACATTTCAAAATTTCCCTAGGAGAGTCCAATCAAGATTTCCCCAGGAAAGTTTGAATCATCTCCCCAGCAGGAAGCTTATCCCTAGTAGATTCTGGAAGCTTCTCCCCCGCAGAGCACGAACGCGTCCCCCGGCTTTATTCAAAGGTTATTTCCCTACCAGGATATAACTGGGTTATCCTCAGCCAAAAGCCACGGGAAGGCCGTCCTCTGCAAAGTCTTCTTATCCCCAGCGAAGTCTATTAAAGCTTCCAACATAACAACGGTATCCCCAGCGAAGTTACCATCAACATCCCAGCAAAGTACCTCTCTCCCCACAGAGTACTGTTCCCCAGCTAGATCGCTAGAGTAATTATTCTCCCTGCAGAGTGTTCTATTCGCCAAGTTTATTCCCCAACGGAGTTATCTTCTCCTACCGGTATTCTTGCAACCATCACTCCCCAGTGGAAACAGAAGCTCTACATCAGCCCAGGATTTAACTTCCCGGCACCCGTCAAGGATTTATTTTCCTAAGATGAAAACATACATTCAAAAACATCACATACATCATGATACATGCATAAATGCATCATACCTTACAATCTCGTTTATGTTGAGAACATCATTGCTTGATCCATATCATGCATTGCATATGACTGACCTTTACCTTTCAGGAAAGATCCAGTTAAGTTCTCAGCTATGTCCAAGACTTTAGCCTGGTTCAGTTAAATCGACCCTAAGATTTTCCTGATTCTTATCCAGTCAAAGGCCTTCTCTGGTTCAGTCAGATCGACCCTAAGATCTCCCTGATTCTTATCCAGTTGAAGATATTCCAAGACCTTGCCCGGTTCAGTTAAATCGACCCTAAGATTTTCCTGATTCTTATCCAGTCAAAGGCCTTCTCTGGTTCAGTCAGATCGACCCTAAGATCTCTCTGATTCTTATCCAGTTGAAGATATTCCGAGACCTTGCCCGGTTCAGTTAAATCGACCCTAAGATTTTCGTGATTCTTATCCAGTCAAAGGCCTTCTCTGGTTCAGTCAGATCGACCCTAAGATCTCTCTGATTCTTATCCAGTTGAAGATATTCCAAGACCTTGCCCGGTTCAGTTAAATCGACCCTAAGATTTTCCTGATTCTTATCCAGTCAAAGGCCTTCTCTGGTTCAGTCAGATCGACCCTAAGATCTCCCTGATTCTTATCCAGTTGAAGATATTCCAAGACCTTGCCCGGTTCAGTTAAATCGACCCTAAGATTTTCCTGGTTCTTATCCAGCCAAAGGCCTTCTCTGGTTCAGTCAGATTGACCCTAAGATCTCCCTGATTCTTATCCAGTTGAAGATATTCCAAGACCTTGCCCGGTTCAGTTAAATCGACCCTAAGATTTTTCTGATTCTTATCCAGTCAAAGGCCTTCTCTGGTTCAGTCAGATCGACCCTAAGATCTCCCTGATTCTTATCCAGTTGAAGTTATTCCAAGACCTTGCTTGGTTCAGTTAAATCGACCCTAAGATTTTTCTGATTCTTATCCAGTCAAAGGCCTTCTCTAGTCCAGTTAAATCGATTCCTAAAGATTTTTTATGATGAAGACTCAGTAGAAGACATCCAGATTCTCTCATCGTTACTGTTGAGGTAGTAATCGCCCCAGATTCTCTGATCGTTACTGTTGAGGTAGTAATCTCCCCAGATTCTCTCATCGTTACTGTTGAGGTAGTAATCGCCCCAGATTCTCTCATCGTTACTGTTGAGGTAGTAATCGCCCGAGGTTCTCTCACCGTCCCGTTGAGGTAGTAACCATCCCTGATTCATTCATCACCGTTTGAAGCTCCAGACCCGATTCCTGTAACCGGTCAGGGCACATTTACACAAAGAGTTTGAAGACCAGCTCCTGTAATAGGTCAGGTAATCATTTTTCTTTTTGCAGGTACGCAAGTTCTCGCTAAGGAATCTCTTACGCGATCAACACCCAAATGGCATCTATAAGCCCATCCACCTATCCATCACTCTCCAAATGGCATCTGTAAGCCCATTCCCACCATCACACTACTATGTGAGCGCAAATATCTGGGCACTCTAGTGTTCAATCATCTTCCACCCTCGGATTACGAAAGGCACGCCAACCAATCTACATCCTCAGGTTTAAGAAGATTGAACAGGGGCAACTGTTGTACCCCAAAATTTGCCCTCCCATATTCTTCAAAGATTTTCCAAAGATCAAGGTTCAAAGGCCACTCAAGGGTTGCACAGTCCAGTGGCCTCCTAACAGTCAAAATTAGGGTTTTGGTTCTGACAAAGAAGTTGAGGTTTACAAGGGTCCAAACAAGTCCCACATGCCTATAAACATTGTCAAGCATCCAGATGCAAGGTTTCAAGACTCACAGCACCAAGTTGCACTGTCAAAAACCCTAATTGCTCAATAGTCAACTGCAAGGGCAAAATGGTCATTTGACAGTCAAAAGTCCAAATTTTTGGTCAACATCTTATTTTGAAGCCACAAACATCATTTGATCAATTCTTGATCATGATTCTCAAGGCATGGCTCAAAAAGTCTCAAGATGCAAAAGTTTCCATATTTGGACAGTTGAAAAAGTAAACTGCAAATTGACCAGGGCATAACTTCCACATGGTTTATCAGAAAAATTCCATCCAAATCTCATTTTGAATATAATTACATTTCCTACAACTCATCTTCACACTTAAAGTCCAAGAAATGCTCTCACAAAAAGTTATCAATTTCAACATTATAGGTCATTTTCAAAAGTCAACAAAAAGGCACTTTAAGTCAAAGACGATAACTTGAGATTGGTGAATCAAAATGACATGGGACCAAAGGCATTGGTTATAGGACTTCAAGACCTTTCCAAAATGTCCAAGAACATGATCAAAGATTAAAAATTGAGCAAGATATGCCTTGTGGAAGTTGGGAAATTTTGGGAATTTTGAAAAGTCAACTTTACTTCAAATACCTCAAAATTGCTAATGGGCCACAATTTCTTCCAAGAATCATCACCCAAAAGCTATGCACGACCCATTGACCCAAAGGGGAGTTATTTTCCTATTTTTAATTAATTAATTGAATATTTAATCTATTTAATTCATTTAATTAAAATTAATTATAAGAAAAATACTAATCCATGCTTTTCAAATCTTTTTGTGCATAGAATTCACTCAAGATTTCGTGCACTATTCAATAAGGAAAGAATCAAGGTGATTGGCAATGATTGGCATCAAAAGGACATGAAAAAGATTGAAAAAGATACCATTGAAATCAAATCTCAAAAGCATTGAATACATGGTTGTTGGGCTTGGATTTTTGACCTAAATCATTCCATATACATACAGAAACCTAACCCTAATGATAAGGACAAGAAAGCTGCGCCTAAGAACACCAAACAACTTTGCATTATTTTCATAAAAAACTCAAAACTGTTTTCACAGTTCCAACGCAATTCAAAGCAAAAGGACCATCCCACAAGCTTGCCAAGGTTACCAGGAATCTATTCCAATCAAAATCACGCTTCCATACTCAAAGAATTGGTAGATAGAAGCTTGACTTTCTTCTAAAATTTGCATATTCGTATTTGAATTTATACACATTTTCCATGCATTTTAATGTTTGATTTATACTGATGTGATGATTCTAAAGCTAATGGCATGATTCAATTGAAGAATGGCTGTCTGAATAGAAAGTTACCATGAACGTCTTTTAGGGTTTCAGGAACTTTAAAAGGGGGTTTCTTTCATGAGGAAAAATTAGGCAACGAGACCAGGACCATTGAACTCAGGGCATCTGGACGATTCAATTCCACACATCGCGCTCAATTTATATTACACTATGGCCTAATCGTTATTTTTGTAGGTTTAAATTAGTGGGGGTTTAAAACCCCCGCTATCTGCTTTGTATTTCCAGGCAAATGAAGAAGAAGGTGGACGTGTCCATACATGACTGGGGAATTTGAACATTCGCGCGCTGATTTTTGTTTTAACACCACTAGTGTCTATTTTCTATTATATTAATTGTGCTCCACTATAATAACAAAGAAGCTTGAGTGGTTCAGTGGTTAGTGCGTTTGGCTTGCAGGTATTGGGACCTGGGTTTGATTCCCAGGTCCCCCACTTTCTTCAATAATATTTTTTCCAATACACTTCCATGCAGCGTGCTATCCAGGTTCCACAATACACCTTCACATCAGTGCCTGCCACATGTCCCTGAAGCTCAATCTGAGGGCCATCACAAGCAGCCTACCATACGCGCTGGTCCAAGGAGCCACACACCATCCCAGAAAAGTCAACAAAGGGCTTGAATTCATTGGGCCAAATTGCTTGCATGAACCTCCCAAACTGGGTCTGAATACCCTTTGGTTTGCACTCTTTTCTTTATTCATTTTATTTGATTTTCTTTTCTTAAACTCTTTTAATTATTTCTTTAATTTATCAAATTAATTTTTATAACACAAAAATACAAAAAAAATCAGAAATCATTAAAAATAAAAATATGTTTTATTTAATATTTAATACATTTTTTGTAAATACTTGTAATTAATCAATTAGGTTAAATTAGGTTAAACTTCAACTTTTTTTTAATAAATTAATAAACAATTTAGAACTAGGTTTTTACTTAACTTTTAATTCCAATTAATTCTTTTAAATTCCATAAATACAAAAACTCCAAAAAAAAATAAGTTCTTTCTTTTATTTAATTTAATTAATTTTATAATTTCGATTTAATTTCTTTAAAGGGTCCAACGCCCTCGCATCTTCGATTATAATTACATTTCGCGCGTTTGCTTTTTATTTCCCTTTTAAATTTCATGTAATTGCCCCAAAGCCTTGTAATAGATAATTAAGCACTTATTTTCCGCACTTTATTCAAATCGGGTCTTGGTTTAATTTGGCGATGTAGACCCGCGCCCTTGTAATAGCGTAGGACTCTTATCTTTCCGCTCTTTAAATTCCCGCACCTTTTAACTATTAATAATCACATGAAAGAATATATTCCCAAATAAAATCAATGCGTAGATCACCAATGCATGACAAGACAAATAATAACTGAAAACGACACACAATTCACACACCATCCCTAGGGTACGCCTCACTGTTGCCTTGCCCCTCGAAACGTGGTCGTCGAGTAGAGGACGTCTTAGTAAGTCCTCATGTCCATGAACATGGCATGGGGGTAGCTTCTAAGATATCCTCCTATTGCTCTGGTGACCACACTGTCCCTAATCCTCGAATTGACCCGAACACCTCCAACGGTGGTGCTACCTACCCCTCAATGGTGGGATGGCACTACCTCAAGGACATTTACACAGACTAATTCCTTAGGGTAGGTAGATGACTCGTAGATACTTGCTCTAATTCAAAACAAATCAAAAAACTTCTTTTCACACCGACACTTTGCAAAAAGCTTTCAAAAACAACTTTTCAAACACTCTTGAGGACTGATACAAGAGTCGAACTGAAATTTTAAACGGAACTTTTTCAAACCCACTCACCTTGAAAAGCAAACAAACAATTTTGAAAACACAAATGAGCAAGTATCTAAGAGCCCATGGATAACCATGGATAGAAAGGGTGCTAACACCTTCCCTTTCTATAAATCTACCTCCCGAACCGAGAACTAATCTCAATAAGGAATTTTTCTGTGCTTTTGTCCTTTCCATATTGGAGAAAATAAAAGACGGTGGCGACTCTTGCTTCCGCGACACTTCGCGAACCAGCGTTAAACAGTCAGTTCCAGATCCACCAATCACAGCGTCCTAACATTTCTTTAGTGATCGTACATCCCTTACGAATTGACCCTTACAACTCCAACAACGGCTACCTACTCTTTAATAGTAGGATAGCGCTATCTAAAGGAAACAAGAATAGAAACAATCCTTTTTCGAGTAGGTAGATGCTAATAGGTACTTGCTCAAAAACAAACTTTTTCACACTTACACTTTTCCAAACAAAGTTTTCAAAAACACTTTGTAACACTCTTGAGGACTGATACAAGGGTTAAAACGAAGTAAAACAAAAACTTTTCAAAACACACAAACACAGAAGCAGTTTTTAAAATGATGAGCAAGTACCTAACAGTCCGTGGAAAACCACGGATAGAAAGGATGCTAATACCTTCCCTTTCTATAATCTACCCCCCGTACTCAAAATCTCGAAAAAAGGATTTTTTCTGTGATTTTGTCCTTTCCAGTTGGATAAAATAAAAGTCGGTGGCGACTCTTGCTTATCGCGACATTTTGCAAACACAAACGCAAAATGCAAACCATCATTTTGCAAAACAGTCCGGTTCTGCCACCGTATCACACCCATCCTCAATCAACTACCCTTCAACGATACGAAAATAGATCCAAAACCAGAAGAGATTGCTCAAGCTCTACACTTGCAACCATCTGATGTCACAACTAATTGGGAAACCAGGAGTGGTGTCAAAGGTTTCTTAGCCAAGTTCTTGTTTGAGAAAGCTCAAAACTGTTGGAACTCCTTGGACTTGCAAGCTTTTGAGGAAATTGTGGCTCTCCTCATCTATGGGATGGTTTTGTTCCCAAATCCTGACCAACTCATAGATGTAAACGCCATCAAAATCTTCATGTCTCGTAACCTGGTGCCTACTTTGTTAGGAGACATCCTACATTATTTTCACACTCGCACTATGATGAAAAGAGGTATCCTCACGTGTTGTACTCCTCTCTTGGCAAGATGTTTTATTTCGTATCTTCCCCAATCTGTATTGAAAAACGAGAAAGGTTCAAGGTGGTCACATAGGTTGATGACGCTCAAACATTCAGACATTCATTGGTGTTCCCGATCTGTGGAGAATGTTACTATCTTCGACCATTGTGGAGAATTCCCTAATGTCCATTTGCTTGGCATTAGAGGAGGAATCACCTACAATCCCTTTTTAGTCTTAAGACAATTTGGTTACGCTCGAAGGGATGGTCCACATGAGATGCTTATTCAAGGGTTGGTATTTGAATACGAGAATGATGATCAAGGTCACCACCATAGGTTTATCCGAGCTTGGAGGATATTGAACAAGGTAGATAGCAAGACATTGGGGCATAATAATTCCACCCCTCTTGAGCCTTATCTAAAATGGGTACGAGCTCGTGCTCAAATTATTATGATGCCTTACCCCTCCATTCTCCCGGTCATCAAAGAGCCTGTTGTGAAAGGAGATGTCCCATACACTATCCTGCATCCTGACATGCCCACTTCTCTCGAAGACATGCAAAGGGATTGGATACAACTTAAGGGGGAGCGAGACACTTTCGAGGCTCAATTTTACGCCAGTAATAAGAAGGTTTTGGAACTCACCAAGCATCTTCATAAGGAGCGGAGTTTAAACGCCTACATCGCACCAAAGAGGATGCGTTCAACTTTTTATCTTAGAGTTTTTGTATTTCTTTGTAAGCCCAAAGAGGCATGATGTACTGAAACTTTGATTTATTAATATAATGTGTTTTCCTTTTTATCTAAAGCAAATATAAGTCTCTATTTTCCTTGAAATCATTGCATATGCATTCCCATTCATCATAACATAAGCAAGTTTCTTACAACAAGTCTCTTTATCTTTCTACTGTTTATATCAGTAAGATGGATCTGGAGCAGACAGTAAAAGATCTCCAGGCGCAGAATGCCCAGTTTCAACAAATGTTCTTGACTCTAGCCAAAGGACAAGATGATTTGAAAACTTTGCTGATCGAAGAAAAGAAGAAGAAAGTAAAGAAAGCAATCAGTGTTCTGAATCTAGGAAGAAGGTTCCCAGGGCCAGCCAGATGGACCCTAGACTTCACAACATCATCTGGTGAAAAGGATAATCAAGAAGGGAAAAACAAAGAAGTGATTGCCCATCCAGAATCTGAAGAGGAAGAAGAAGAGGATTACTCTGAAGAAAAGTATCCTCCGGCCAATGACAAATACAAACATCTGGAAGAACGTCTAAGTGTAATGGAGATTCAGAAAGTGCCCGGGCTGGACTTTGAAGAGTTGGGTTTGGTGTATAGGATTGTTATTCCACCAAAGTTCAAGGCACAAGTGTTTGCTAAGTACGATGGTGTTTCGTGTCCCAAGATGCACCTCCGATCTTATGTGAGGAAGATACAGCCTCACACTGCTGACAGAGACTTGTGGGTCCGCTTCTTTCAGGATAATCTATCCAGGACTCAGCTAGATTGGTTCTATCAACTGGAAAGGGCCAATATCCATAATTGGGAGGACCTTGCCGCTGCTTTTTATAAATAGTATCAATACAACACATGCCTTTCTCCCACTCGTACTCAACTCCAGAGTATGGCTATGAGTTCAAGTGAAGGTTTCAAAGACTACACTCAAATGGAGGGACTTAGCAGGAAGAGTCCAACCTCCCCTGTCTGACAGAGAGCTAGTAGACATGTTTCTGGGTACCCTGTTCGGTCCTTTCTTAATCATCTAATTGGAAGCTCCTCAGCAGGCTTCACTAAATTAATCTTGACCGGGGAAAAAGTGGAAGCTGGGATTAAGAATGGGAAGATCCAAAAGGACGCATCCTCCAGTGCTGTGAGAAAACCATTTATTGGGAAGAAAGAATTTGGTGCTGTATACCCTTAAAGGAATCAGGACAGAACTGAATGTCGCCCAATGGTAGGGGCTGTCATGATCCCTAAGCCTACACCCACTCAACAAAGGAATAATCAGCCTAGAACAGAAAGTTAGGTAAGATAGTTTACCCGGATAAATATGACGCTGTCTCAAGTCCTACCACATTTATTGAGATCTAATCTGTTAACTTTGAAGGAAGCCCCGAAGAATCCCAACACCGTCTCTCCTCATTACCACCCTAATGCTCGTTGTGTTTACCATTCAGAAAGTCCATACCATGATACCAACAACTGCTGGGCTTTGAAAAACAAGGTGCAAGACCTTCTCGAGGCAAAAGAAATTGAATTTGATGCTCCTGAGATCCCAAATGTTATAACCGCTCCTATGCCCAAGCATGACCGTGATGTTAACGTTGTTGAAGATGATGTGTTTGTTACTGTTGTTGATGAACTTGTTACTCCTCTCCTGACCGTCAAGAGGAACCTGTTGAAGGCCGATTTATTTCCGGGCTATGGTGAAGACTGTCACCTCTGTTTATCCCTACCAACTGGATGTCATTTTTTGAAAGCAGGTGTTTAGCGCCTGATGGATAACCAAGAGATTTTGTTTGAAAAGACTTATGTTCCAACCATTTCTTACAATGATGTTTCAATAGTAACCATTTACGCCAATTCTTCCAGGGTCTCCACCAAAAGACCCATTAGGATTACATTAGTTCCTAAAGTGACTCCACTGATAATTACTATGCCTGGACCAATCCCGTACTCATCAGATAAAACTGTCCCCTGGAATTACGGGGGTGACGTCTACTATCACGGTGTCAAGCAGGATTGGTTGGCTAATGAAGACTCGATTTTTGAGAAGGTTGACCCCGACATCGGCAACATTGAGGGAACCAACAAAATAACCCAAAGTGGAAGAGTATTCTCCCTAGATATTGCTCCTCCAAAAACTTTTACCGATCCTGTGATCATCCCTGCTTTTGTTCCTACTACTATAATTCCTGTGGTTACCCCTGCTGACACCCCTACCACCGAGTTGACTGAGACTCGGGGCAAAGGCATTCTGGTAGAGCCTGTCCGGATGAAGGAGCAATCAGTATCTATCCCAGAAGCCTCTAAAAAGGATATGGAAGAAATTATGAAAATTATAAAGAGAAGCGACTACAACGTAGTCAAACAACTAGGGCAAACTCCGTCAAAGATTTCCATGCTAGCTTTACTATTGTGCTCTGAGGCTCATGCGAAGGCCTTGGTGAAATTTCTTAAAACTGCCCATGTGCCACAAGAAACCTCTGCTGATCAGTTCCAAGACTGTGTGGCCATTTTGACCGTGGATAATGGTTTAGGCTTTTCCGATGCTGATCTTACACCTAAAGGGAGGAGACACAACGAGGCGTTGCATGTCTCTGTCGAATGCAGGGACACAACTTTGGACCATGTCCTGGTTGATACTAGCTCGTCTTTGAATTTTCTACCTATGAAGGCTTTGGATAAACTCGACTGTGAATGTTTGACCTTAAAACCCAGAAACATAGTGGTAAGGGCCTTCGACGGTTCAAAAAGAATGGTGCATGGGGAGGTGGACATCCCCATTAAAGTTGGAACTCAAACCTTTGATTCAACTTTTTACGTGATGGACATTCTCCCTTCCTATTCCTATTTATTGGGCCGACCTTGGATTCACAACGCTGGTGCCATCACCTCTACATTACATCAGATGCTAAAATACCCAACCAAGGGAAAAATCATTACTGTCCATGGAGAAGAGGAATATATGGTCAGTCACTTGAACTCCTTTAGATACGTGGAATTGGATGGTGAATTCATTGAAACTCCATTTCATCATTTCGAGGAAGTCCCACAAACAGTGGCAGCAACCAAGACTGTGTCCCAAGTCTCGAAGATTACAAGGCCTCCACTAAAGATGTCTTCACTGAAAGATGCCAAGGAAGTAGTCGAAGAAGGTGGGTGTACTATTTGGGGCCAACAACCAGATATCCCTTACAAATCTAACAAATTTGGTTTGGGTTTCACTTCAGGAGCCCAGAAAGCTGTTCGTCGTGCTCGTTCCGTGGGACCACCTTTGAAGATTAGCAACCTTGGAGTCAACGCAGTAGAGGATAGTGATGATAGCTACGCCCTGGAGGAATGGATTTTCCCAACTATCAACGGAGGACTCACCAACTGGGAAGCCAAAGATTTTGTCCCAATTATTTTTATCCAACAATAATTGCCTTTAAATTTTTGTCGGACTTGTAATAATTAAACAATTTAGACTTTTAAAACCTTGTGTCTTACCCGAGGCACAACGGTCCATTTGTAAGGGTTGTTACCTCATTTTCATATGTCATCAATGAATCATGGACGTTTTTGCATGCAAACTTTGTGCTCTTTGTCTTTCTTTTTCTACATTTTATTTCTTTCTTTCAATGATAGCTATGCTCTTACACACACTCACATATCAAAATGCAAATCCACATCCACTCAGGATCCCATGGGTAACAATTCTGCTATGGCCTTTTGTGACTTTGAAAATCTAATCTACCAAGCCGAAGACGAAGGTGAGGAAGATTGCGAAGTTCCAGGGGAACTATCCAGGTTACTACAATAGGAAGAAAAGACCATACAACCCCCACGAAGAACCAGTGGACACAGTTAACCTAGGTACCGAAGAAGACAAGAAAGAAGTCAAGGTAGGAGCCAATCTGGAACCCAGTTTCAAGCAACATATATATTCGAATCAATATATATATATATATATATATATATATATATATATATATATATATATATATATATATATATATATATATATATATATATATATATATATATATATATACTTGATTCAGATCACATGAGGTTATGATTCGAATCATGTCAATTTTCTAATTCGAATAAATTCCACCCGAGATTTTTCCCATATTTCATATTGCTCATGATTCAAATTATATATTATACTTGATTCGATCATTCAGCTTATGACAAGAGATCACTCTCATAGGCTCAAAAACAGAATACTAACAAGGATTAAGGAGGTTCATTACATGAATGAAGATGGTTCTTATTGCTACAAGTTTTTAATAGCCAAAGCAATTACAAATAAATTGAAATGATAAAAGTGTACAAGCACAACATACAAACAATATAAAAATTACAAATACACAATCCAACAATAATCTAATTGATAAAAACATGAAAACACAATCAATACTTAAAGCACGCAAAAGGTACCACAAGATTCTTTGTGCTTTCAGTCTCCCCCTTTTTGATGTTTGGAAAATATGCGAGATTGTTATTGATGAACTAACCAACACGATATTTGGAATTTGAATGGTACATAATGAGTCTGGTGATTAACGCACATTACTTCTTTGATTTGTAAAAGCTTATAAAGCTCCCTTTTAATTAAACACTTAATGAGTGTAAATATCGATAATATATCAACTACATTTCCCCCTTTGTCAAATATAAAAAGGATAGAAACAAAAATAAATGCATATCAGAATCCTATATAGTACAAAAGCCATCTAGAAATGTCACACTCAACGAATCCCAAGCACACCACACAAATGACAATATGACACTTTAATCACTAATACACAATTTGAAGAAAATATCAAGATAAATATAGTAACAAAGAGAATAATAGTGATATGATATATACGTGAATCAAAAATCACATAATCCACAAGATACATAACCAAAGTAAGATCAATCACATCATCAAAACAGAAGGTTAATATAAAATTATATAATTAGAAACCAAAAAGATGCTAAATGTAATGAAATGCATGAAATGCAACATCATGGTAAATCATCAAGAAAAATATCAAATGGGTCAAATAAAGAGGAAGGAGGTGCAACTACAGTGCCATCAGGAACTGGAGTGGAGACATTTACTGCAACATAAAAGATGAGTGATGGTAGATGAAATTATTACCACCAAGGTAATCAACAAAAGTATTCAAAGCTTGAATCTGAGCTGTCATGCGACCCTCAATAGTTTGAATCTACTATTTTACTGCAACTCTCAACTCTACAATCAGTTGAACTCAGTTTCCTTCACTCTCTCTAGCCACATAATCGATCTTAGTCATGATCTGATCTTCTATGATTTGGTTGTCATCCAGAAGTCCACCAAATAGCTCATCAAGATAACTCTTTAACTTAACAGGAAATGAACCAAAAGGAGTAGAAGAAGCAGGAACAACAATAAGGTTAGCAAGTGGATCAACAATCTTGTTATCATATAACTTTGTACCGAAGTCCTTAAGATAGAAATATGACCCATCATCAGAATCCACATAGTATCTCATCTTAGATACACCATCATAATCAAGAATCTTCAGAGTCATAAACTAATCATCCTCCTTGGGCACAATCCCATTAACTTCCAAAATAAGCTGATCAAGCAAAAAATAAATCAAGGGATCCTTCTCGGTGTCCATGTAGTAATCCATCATGCCAACAATATACTCATCCCATCTCATACCATGGTTACTATTCAATAGCCACATAAGATAGAGGTCATGATCATTAGCTTGTACCTAATTTCTTAGTTTCCTGTACATAATCTTAACCACAATCCAGTGAAGCAGACGCGTGTCAAACTTGACTTGGATGATGCCAAAGTTTGACATACCTGGAGACTCAATAACACTCTTAAAAATAGCCAGTACATGTGAGACCATATCATAATTAGTCGATGCAACATTAACCAAAGCACCAATAGAGTCCAAGTCAAGATAGTTATTGAAATCAGAATAATTAAACTTGAATATCTTATCCTTAAATCTAATTTCTATGTCAGTAGTTTCACAACCAAATTACAGTAAAAGGCTTTGACGTAATAAGGACAATACTTATTTTTTAAGCCAATAAATTTCAGCAGGTTCACATTAGTAAAAGGTTGCAGAAACTTAATCCTCAATTCATTCTCAGAAGTATCATCAACATAGTACTCAAGGTGTATAAGTTTATCCATAAATTTTTCCTAATAACGTTTCAGACTATCCTCAGGGAGAATATGCTTTACCTTATGGCAGAGTGCTTCAATAGTCTGAATTCTGGATGACTTCTTCTTGAGTTTTCCATCAGGATTATCTTTTCTAGCTTGAACCTTGGACCTTGGCTTCTTTGGCGCAAAAGGATAATAAGAGGAACCCTGTGGTCTCTTCCCACGTTGCTTTTCAGTGAGGTTTCTTTATGGATTGCTTGAAGCCATAGTAGATGATGAATGAGATAATGATGATTATGAAATGATGTTATTGATTTGATTAAAAGGATTTTTCATTTGAAACAAGATGGAAAGAGAGAAATAAAGTTTGAAAACGAAAATGAATGGGTTTTTCTGAAAGGGCGTGACTTTTCAGCTCGTGATTTGTATCATGTGTTAAAACTGGTTCGAATCATTCAATTTATTTTTTAAGTAAGATGTGTTATGATTCGAATCAAATTCAAAAACTGATTCGAATCAATTTGAACAACTATTTTTCCAAAATGAATGATTTGAATCACAAATTTAGTGGTAAATGGAATGATTTGAATCATGAAACAATTTTTTTGAAGAAAACTTGAAAAATTGAGGCTTTTCAAATTGTTTATCAACTTAAAACATAAATTCCTTTCAATAAACATGTAAAACTATTTTAATGATATGATTGGATGCCAAAATAATCAAGATTATTTTGTTGCAAATGAAAATAAAATTTAATGTAGATGAATTCTATGTGGATGCAAAAAGGTAATTTCAATGCTCAAAATAAATGAGAATATATGATTGTATGAGATGAAGATGAATGTAATGAAATACATAACAATTAGACCGATGCATTGTAAGAATGAAGAATTTAAGCATACAATGCACTAACACATCACATATACAAAAATATTTCAGCCATTCCACACATAATGGCAATAATAATTATACTCATGTATACACTAAATAGATAAAGGAGGGTGTGATGCGGTGGGAGAATTGACTTGGGTGTTTTGCGTTTGATCGCAAATGTTGCGGTTAATAAGAGTTGCCACCGACTTTTCTTTTATCCAAAAGAAAAGGCGAAAAAGCATAGGAAAGACCTTTGAGATTGTTTCTTGAGTTCGGAGGGTAGATTATGAAAAGGGAAGGTATTAGCACCCTTTTCATCCATGGTTTTCCATGGGCTCTTAGTTACTTGCTAGATCACTTGCTTTTGTTTGAAATTATGCTTTGTATGGTTTTGAAAGTATTTTTGAAAAGAGGCCATTGTTTAGGAAAACTTTGTAATGATTCTTGTTGGTAAGAATGTATATAAAGTGTTTATTCTTTTGAAAATGTTTTCAAGTTTGAAAGAT
The DNA here is from genome assembly GCA_948472305.1 of Vicia faba. Lineage (NCBI taxonomy): Eukaryota > Viridiplantae > Streptophyta > Magnoliopsida > Fabales > Fabaceae > Vicia > Vicia faba. Next base: position 402,560,347 of record OX451738.1, on the reverse strand, counting down.
GTTTTGAAAGTGTAGGTGTTTGTTTTTGAAGATAGAAAGGATGTTTTTAATTTGAAATGGAGCAAGTAACTAGGAACATTCTACCTACTCAAAAGTCTTTTATGTTCATTTCCTTTTTCCTTTGACATTGTTATCTTACCATTGATTTGGTAAGTAACCCTATCTTTGGATGTAAACGGGACGGGCGTGAGTCATCGTATAACCATGATTAGCAATGTTGAAAGGTATCTTAGCATTTTTCTTTTTGAGGGACTAAGATCATTTTGAAAGGCAAAATTTGTAGCGTCATCGAGGGACTATGATCTTGTATTTTTTATTTGTTTTTGCTAAGATATTCCACATGCATAACATGGCCATTTTTATAAGGCAACCAAGTGGATTTTACCCTAGGGGTGCTTGTGTGCAAGTGTATTGATTTTCATGCTTTGTTTAGTCTTCGATTAGGGTTTGCTACTTGTTGATTTTATCTTCTCATACAAATCCTAATTATTAGCATTTATATAAAGCGATAAATTGCGAAAAGTAAAATTACTATGCTATTACATCATTAGGGGAGGGAGTGTAAAAATTTACAAATGGGGATTGCAAGAAAATTAAACCTAATTATCTATTACAACTATATTGAATATTGTATAAAATTGAAAATAAAATGCAAGAATATAAATGGAAAAAGAAATGATTTTTGTTGTTTTTATGAAAGGGATTTTGTCTTGACCTAATTAAAGAAAATGATTAATGAACAAAAAATTAAACATAAATTAATTAAGAAGGAAATTAAGTTAAAAATGTATTTTAGGGTTTTATTTATGAAAAGGTTTTAACTTAATAAAAATAATATGAATATTAATTAATTAAAATAAACCTAAGTTATAAATTAATTTTAACTAAGAAAATAAAATAATATACTAATTTAACCTAAGTCTAAAATTAATTATTTAAGAAAAATAAATTAATTTGTTTTAAGGAAATGTTTTTTTAGTCTTTTTGTTTTATAGAGAAAATAAAATATATAAGTATAAATAATAAATAAAAATAAATTTGGATTTTTTATGATTTATGAAAATAATAATAGTAATAATAATAATAACAATAGTATTAATAGCAATAATAAAAAAAATAAAAAAAATGAAATACAAATAAAAACAAGTCAGAGAGGTGGATTAGTAATGCAAGAGGTGTTGTGAGAAAAAAAGATCAGGCCCACATGGAAGCCCAGGCGCTGCCAAAAAGCACAAAAAGTCAGAAAATAGTGAAAAAATAACAAAAGGTCACACTGGGGCTTGAACCCAGGACCTAAGGGTGACAGCCGTGCGCTTTAACCACTGGGATGGTGATACATCCGTTAACTTGTGTGAAAAGATAAATACATAACACAAAATGCGCCCTGATTACACTTCATCTTCAACCTCCAGCCAAAGGATCTGCAGCTTGCTCATTTCTCAACAATTTGCAAAAATGTAAACATGAAAATTGCTCCATTTTGTCACACGAATTCAAACATATAAATATCATATGCTATAAATCAAAGATGAATGGGAATTTCTAAAAGTACCAAATTTTGACCTAAATATTTCAGAAAGTTCAAACTCAAAATTCTCCTAGCTCAATCAAAATAAATTAAATCTATGGACATGTATAGTTTCAGGGCAATGATGTCTACATTTTATCTTCACAAATGCAAGCCTAACAATACCTAAATATGAAGATAGAATTTCAAGAAAAATACCTCAAAACTAGAAATCGTGAAATGGATTTGAGCTTGTTTCAGGAAGTGCTGATGATCAGGTTAGCTTCCTTGGACCTCTAGGAAGCTAATGCAATGGCTGGCTTGAGCTGAGGGTGGCTGGAATGGTCTGTAGAAGTCCAACTGTGATTCTCTATTTTTGAACTTGGAAATGGATGAAGATGGTATTATAGTCGTGTAACAGGGATAGGTATGGCTTATGTATGATGTTTGGAAGCTTTTGGAAGCAAAAGGCCAGAAAACGTACGAGTGAAATGGAAGTTTGAAGTTCTTGGTCAGAATATGCAACAATGGTGGTTTGTGATGCAGTTCTATTTTTTTTTTGGAGTTTTCACGGCTTGTGTATGCGTGAGTTATATTGCAAATAGTGTATGTATTTATAGGCAAGAGGTTTTATGTCTTATAACAAGTCAGAATTTAAAAATCAAATGTTGTAGCATCTTTCTTGTTTTTAAAGCAAAGTTGAAACATCTTGTTCCAAGGTAAAGTATAGGGCTGCATAGAGTGGTTAGTATTTTGGACATGATTGCTTTTGGTTTATATGGTTTGTGTGTGCAGAAAGAACAAGTTCAATTCTCAAGGAGAGTGGACTTTGTGATTAAAGCCACTTTTCAAGAATAGCAATGGTGCCTTTCCTCCAAAAATGGAAATGCAACTTGGATAATGGTTCAAGTGCTTGGACAATAACTCCATATGTTGTGTAAACATTTAATTAAGGAGTGAATTGCAAGTTAGAAGCCTACAAAGTGAGATTATGCAGCATGGCTATGTGATTTGGTCCATTGTGCATCACAAATTCTGCCTTGTAAAATAACTTGAAACCCTAACTTTTGAGCTTCGATTCTCCTTGCTCACAAATGATCTCAAGGAGTTATTAGACATTTTGGAAATCTTGTAATGTGCTATACAACCCCTATTTGAATCACTTTTGAAAATTCCCCTTGGAACTATATGAAAAATTTCCATGAAGTTAGGTCAAAATCCTGCCTAAACAAGGGCAAAATTTCACTAAGTGTTCAATTTCATGACCATGACTTTATGAATTAATAACTTGAGATCCAAGCATTTTTAGAATAAGTTGTGTAACAAAATGTTATAGATATCATGGAGATATACAACTTTCATATTGAAAGTTTCTTTTGAATCATCTTGCATCATGGTGAAAAATTGGTTCAAAGTTATGAAAAAAACATGAAGTTTTAAACACTTAGAAAAATTTCTAAGTTAGAAAACTTTGACTTTTCAAAATGAAATCTTGACTTTTTGATTTCTTGATGAATAAGTTTCATGTTTTGACATGTTTTTATGAATTGTGATCTTTGACATTGGATTTTGACCCAAAAGTCAAAGTTTGACTTTTCAATGTACAATTGACTTTTGATCAGTTGACTGAAAATTCACTATCAATCCAATTGATCTTGAGCAATGTTTTAGGTCATTTCATTAGGTCAAAATGATTCAATTTAACTCTTCAGATCATGATTCAAACCAATTGATCCTTTGCTAGGTCAAAAAATCAGAAATTGCCCCTTCTCAATAAAAACCCTAATTTTGACCATTTTGCCCTTTTGATGATTTGATCAAATTTCTTGAGGGATTATGGTCCAAAATTGATCAAATGATACATATGAGTTTATAATGTTGATATGGATAAATAATTATGAAGTTTGACTGTAAATTGGCCATAGTTGACTTTTTCCCCAACACATCTAATTTTTAGGTCAACTGCTCAATTGACTGAGCAAAAGTGTGATCCAAGGCTTGAAACTTGACATGAGTAATCTTGGGGGTCCAAAATGATACATGAAAGTCACTTGAAGCATTGAAAGTTCAATTATCCTTGTGCAATTCCAAACCCTAATTTTGGTCATCAGTGCTTAAGGAGGTGTTTTGAGTTGATCAACCCTAGTGCAGTCTTGAACCAAGAGAGATCTTTGTGAGAAAATAAATGATAAGTGGGAGGGAAAATTTTGGGGTACAACAGAGGGTTGGGACGATTATACCAATTTGATGATATAAGCATAGTTTGTAGTATACAATACCAATCAGGAATCAACAACAAGAATGACATAAGCTATAATGTACGAACATGTCATATACTAATTAGATACAACTCCTCCTGCACATTTGAAGAACACTATCAGACTCTTTTTCATAAGGCTTCAGATGAACTTTGAACGATAATAGTTTGATTAATATTGATTGACACAACTTGTTAATCTAAAATTACTGATTCAACTCTTTGACGATTAATTAACACTTCAAGTATATTCCTTGAGTCATTTGAAATTGTTGAAGCTTCGGAGAATCAATGCCAATAGCCATAATGTTGCCTTCACCTTATTTTTGTGACAACCTTGGAAGAATAGGTCACTTAGAATATGCTTTTGTTTTCTTCTTCTATCTCATAATAATTTCCAGCATAATAATGTGAGTGTATGTCCATCTTTACTTGGGATCAATGCAAAACAACCTTGAAGACAAATTGTACAATAAAAAAATTACACATACCTCAAGAAATTGTTAGTTCAATCCTGGATGAATCAAATCTTAGAAAAACATCTTAAATTTAATTAATTTCTGATGAACATATTATCCTTATTTTGCTTGAAATAATCAATGCAATGTATATTATTAAATAATCAGGAACAAGTAAATCAATGTAAATTTCATCAGTGATTCATTGAAATGCATAAGCTTCCAAACAATTAGAAAAACTCCTCGGATTATATTGAAACATCTTCTTGATGAATATCAAGGATACCTAATTGTATTCAAGAAACGATAGCTGCACCTGTTACAAATATCGAACTTCACAAAAAACATTAGATATCCAAATTTACCATTAGTCCCTCTCAAGCTCTCAATCTTTAGAGGTGTATGACCATACACATGGAATTATGACTAAGGATCAAGATGGTGAACAGTTCCCGGAAACCTCACAAACCATTCTATAACACAAGGTGTTAGTCAAGGTATAGATGAATGTGAAAGTGAAACACAACACAAGGTTCTAATAAATTTCTAGGTGAATAAATCTTGGTTAAATATGATATTATTGAGATTGATTAATCATGAAAAATACAAAAATATTAATTAACTCAACCTCTAATTCATTCACACAACAACACAATTGCATAAAACAAAGATGCGACAAGAATGATAATGAATTTGACAAGAATTCACAATCAAGAGGTTATTTGTAGAAGAAGAATAGAAATATCCATGGTGTAAATAAGATTACACTAAGAAGAGAAGACAAAGAAAACACTTCTTGTCTCTATGGTTTTTTTTCCATAGGCTGTACACACTTGTTACTTTCATCAAAGAAAAAGTTATTTAAATGAAATATGAAAAATGGGTCTTTGAAGCAATTATTCAAATCAAGTGAAAATAATGATTCAAATCAATTTTGGACTATTGAACTTGTTGATTCGAATAAAGTGAAAACTATGACTCAAATTAATTTGGATAGAGGCAAAATGAACTTTAAAAGGGCATTTGATTCGAATCAATATATGTACTTGATTCAGATCACACGAGGTTATGATTCAAATCGTGTCTATTTTCTGATTTAAATCAATTCCACCAGAGATTTTTTCCATATTTCATAGAGCTCATGATTTAAATCATATATTATACTTGATTCAAATCAATCTATTGATATTTCAATTTTGATAATTTTAACTTGTGATTTAAGCTACGCCTGTGGAAATGGCAAAAAAGCAATCTTATAGGCTAAAAAACATAATACTAACAAGGATTAAAGAGGTTTATTACATGAATGAATAAAGTTCTTATTGCTACAAGTTTCTAATAGCCGAAGCAATTACAAATAAATTGAAATGATAAAAGCGTACAAGCACAATGAACAAATGATATCTAAATTACAAATACGCAATCCAACAATAATCGAATTGACAAAAACATCAAAACATAAACGATAATTAAAGCACGTAAAAGGTACCACAAGACACTTTATGCTTTCAGGGGCGAGGTGGTACCTTCCTTCAGGCGACCTTGCATCGTCTCCCTTTCTTATGGTGGTCCCAAGCTGTTGCCCTAGGAAAGTTTATTTGAAAATATAACACTATATTATTAAACACTTTGTATATACTTTAGAGTAATTTTAGTGTCTTTTCTCATTATTTTGACATTTCACAAATCTAACAATGGGGAAATTTGTGTAGTTTCCTAACAACCGGTATCAGAGCAGGTTAAGAATTCTATATATTTTCGTGAGAAATTGTTAGAAACTATTAAGAGGAGAAGTCATATTTGAGTGGGACTAATGGTCGCTGTTGTACCCCAAAATTTGCCCTCTCACTTATCAAGAATTTTCTCATAAGATCTCCTTTGGATCAAGACTACATTTGGGTTGATCAGCTCAAGACACCTCCTCAAGCACTGATGACTGAAAATTAGGGTTTGAGTTTGCACAAGGATTTTTGAACTTCCAATGATTCATATGACCTTCATGGATCATTATGGACCCCCAATATTACTCATGTCAAATTTCAAGCCTTGAATCACACTTTTGATCAATCAATGGGACAGTTAACCTAAAAATCAACTGTATTGGGGAAAAAGTCAACCATGGCCAATTTATAGTCAAATTTCATAATTGTTGATCCACTTCAACATTTTAAGCCCACATGTGTCATTTGATCAAGTTTGTACCATAACTCCTCAAGAAATTTGATCAAATCATCAAAAGGGCAAAGTGGTCAAAATTAGGGTTTTGATTGGGAAAGGGCAATTTCTGGTTTTTGACAAAGAAAATGGTCAATTGAGTTAAGGCATGACCTCAAGAGTCCAATTGGATCACTTTGACCTAATGACATGGTTCAAAACACTACAAGTCCATAGGCTTGACAGATGAATTTTTCAGTCAACTGATCAAAAGTCAACTGTATACTAAAAAGTCAAACTTTGACTTTTTGGTCAAAATCAAATGCCAAAGATCATAATTCATCAAAACATGCCAAAATATGAAACTTTTTCATCAAGAAATCAAGAAATCAAGATTTTATTTTGAAAAGATGAAATTTCTTAACTTAGAAATTTTTCTAAGTATAGAAAATTTCTTATTTTTTCACAACTTTGAGCCAAGTTTTCATCATGATACAAGATGATTCAAAGGAAACTTCCAACATGAAAGTTGTAGATATCCATGAAATCTACAACTTTGCCTCACATAATTTCTCCTAAAAATGCTTGGATCTCAAGTTATAATTTTGTGAATACATGCTCATGAACTAAAAATAACTTAGTGAAATTTTGCCCTAGTTAGGCAGATTTTTGACCTAACTTCATGGAAATGTTTCACATAGTTACAAGGGGAATATTCAAAAGCAATTCAAAGATGAGTTGTAGAGCACATTTCAAGCTTTCCAAAATGTCCAAGAACTCCTTGAGATCATTCTTGAGTAGGGAGAATCGAAGAGATGAAGTTGGTGTTTTGTCACTTGGATTACAAGCCATTTTATGAAGAACATTGGATCCAATCCTCAAGCATGCTGTACAAATACCACTTTGCAGGCTTATAACTTGACTTTCACTCCATAATTAAATGTTTTCACAGCTGTTGGAAGCTTTAACCCAGGCATTCAATGCATTGTACAAACTTAATTCCATTTTTGGGAGAAAGGCAACATTGCCATTTTTGAAAAGAAAGCTTTATACAAAGTCAGCTTGCATTGAGCCTTGCATTGGTTCTTTCTGCACAAACACACTCCACATAATCAGAACAAGTGTGCTTAAAAGTCTCAGCCCCCCTACAAGTTCTGTACTTCACCTTGAAACCATGCTTGCTAGCTTTGCTTCATAAACAAGTAACCAAGCAAAACATGTGAGTTTTTGAAATCTGAGTTAATACAAGTCTTGAAACCTTTTGCTTATAAGTAGATACACTATTGGCAAGTTAACACACGAAGGATATAGCCCTGAAACTGCCTCAAACATCCAAGAACCAAAAACCTATTCAAGAGCACCATTAACATACAGTTCTGAACCAAAACTCATGATCTTCATTTCCACTCGTGCGTTTTGAAAACTAATCACTCAAACACCTTCTAAACATCATATCAAAGCAATCCATATCCTTGTTTCCTCACTATAACTCTTCCATCACTATCCACCATTTTCAAAAACCAAGCTTGCAGGTTGACTTGAGTAGAGAGATTAAGGGACCTTCAAGGCAAAGTAAGAGTTGGGATACACTCAAGGAGGTCCAGGCAATCTAAACAGATCCTCAGGTTACCTCAAAAGCCACTCAAACTCCATTCACGACTCCAGCTGCAAGAGGTAAAAACTTAAACTTCTATCTCTTCATACAAGGATCATTAGATCCTGATTTGTGAAAACAAAATGTAGATATCCTTGCTCTAAAGCTAATCATGTTTATAGTTTTCATTTATTTTGACTGTGTATAGAGAATTTTGGATTTGAAATTTCTGAGAAAATTAGGTTTCAATTTAGGGCCAGCAAAATTAGTTTTTATCTTTGACATTTAGTTTACATAAGTTATATGTTTGAATTCGTGGGAAAAAACACTATAACTTTCACGTTTGGAGTTTCCATTTTTGTGGAGAAATGAGGAAGATACAGGTGGTCCGGCCATGGCTCAAGGTTGAAGATGAAGTTGCCTTCAGAAAGCAATTTTCCTTATATATTTATGGTTTTGCCTATATAAACAGATGTATAGCCACCCCAGTGGTAAAGCGCACGCCTGTTCACCCTATGGTCCTGGGTTCAAGCCCCAGTAAAACCATTTTGGCATTTTTCCAATTTTTGACATTTTTTAACTTCTGTTTGCAGGCGCTGGGCCCTTTGGGCCAGGAAATTCTTTTTTATTTTCGCTAACATATACCTTGTTTACTTATGGCACCTCCCTGGCCCATTTTTATTTTTATTTATTTATTTATTTCCTTTTCTTTTAAATACATTTTCTAAAATACCAAAAAATCATATAATGTATGAAAAATGTAGATTTATATTTTGACATAATTTAATTATTTTTCCACATAAAAATTATTTTATTTATCATACTTTATTTACCTTTTTTTAGTTTTCTTGTAAAGTTTTAATTAAAACTAAAATATTATTTAAAATATTATTATTGATACCAAGAGACTAAAGAATATTTTATAACACTATAATTTATTTTTCAAGACAAAAGATACAAAATATAAAAATACTTTTTTTTTATAAACTTCATTTCTTCTTAAATAGAACTAGGGTTTTATTCAAGAATCTTTTTCTTAATGATATTAAAATTGACTAATTATCTTCTTTATCAAATTAGTTTAAAATCAAGACCCCTCTTTTTTTTAAGAAACCAAAAACAAAATCCTTTCTTTGCATTTACATTTCTTGTATATTTAATTCATCTTGCATATTATTTATTTCAATTTCTTGTGCAAATTCAATTTTGTTGTAATATATAAATTAGGTTTATATTATTGTAATCCCCATTCATAACTTGTATACCCCCTCCCACAAAATGTTGTAATAGCGTAGTAACTTTAAATTATGCAATTTATCGCTTTTACATAACACACTAGTAATTAGGGTTTGTATGGAAAGAATAAAATCAATCAAATAGCAAACCCTAATCTAAGTCAAAAACAAGCATGAAAATGACACACTTGCACACAAGCACCCCTAGGGTTATCCCACTTGGTTGCCTTACAAAAATGGCCATATTACGCATATAAGGTATCTTAGCAAAACAAACAAACAAATACAAGATCATAGTCCCTCGATGACGCTATTCAAAGTTGCCTTACAAAATGATCTTAGTCCCTAAAAAAAAGGAATGCTAAGATACCTTGAAACATTGCTAATCATGTCTATACGATGACCCACACCCGTCCCGTTTACATCCAAAGATAGGGTTGCTTACCAAATCAATGGTAAGACAACAATACCAAAGGAAAAGAAAATGAACAAGAAAGACATTTGAGTAGGTAGATTGCTCCTAATTACTTGCTCCATCTCAAAACAAATATCCTTGCTATTTTTAAAACAATCACATACACTTTCAAAACATCTTACAAAATTGAAAAAACATTTTCAAAAGATCAACATCTTTGTATACATTCTTACGAACGAGAATCATTACAAAGATTGCCTAAACAATGGCCTATTTACAAAATACTTTCAAAAACCATACAAAACACAATTTCAAACAAAAGCAAGTGATCTAGCAAGTAACTAAGAGCCCATGGAAAACCATGGATAAAAAGGGTGCTAATACCTTCCCTTTTTATAATCTACCCTCTGAACCCAAGAAATAATCTCAAAGGTCTTTCCTGTGCTTTTTCACCTTTCCTTTTGGATAAAAGAAAAGTCGGTGGCGACTCTTGCTAACCGCAACATTTGCGATAAAATGCAAAACAATCAAGTCAGTTCTCCCACCGTATCACAGAACTGGCGACTCTGTTGGGGAGAATTCTAAAAGTGGGGTTACCTTAGGGATATATCACATTTACTTGCTTACATTGTTTGACTTGTATGCTTTACATTATGGTTCTTTGTTTGGGTTTGAATCCTCTACCCGGATTTATGATACATTATAGGTAAGTAGCAATACATTGTGGAAACTGTGCGAGGTATACCAATATGGTCTAAGAAATAGCTACGTTAGTGCGACATATTTATGGGTACCGGTATCCTCTGAGTTAATCAAAGAGAATACGGGGCCGCTGAGTGATGTCATGAAGCACTAATGAACTTTTAGAACCTTTACTTGACCAACTTGGTCTTTAGGATGTAGTGATATGACCGACTTTGGTGCAGTCCAAAGTTGGTAGATACTCGATACTACACTCATTGAGGTTTGGTTTCTTGGGATATTTCGGTCGCCATTAAAGAGGCTTGAGCTGAAACAATGACCAAGGAAACAAACCGGTGATATTGTGCTCCTTAGAACCCGGTTACTATTACTAGGACAGGTTTAGGTCAACTAAACTTCAAGAGGGCACTTGCCTATAAAACTTCATGCAAGCCTAAACTAAGGAATTGTTTGTTTTATTTGTATATGCATAATTGTAAATAACATCATGAACATCATATACATCCACTAACAATTTCAAGGATTTTTGGATTCATCTTTGTTCTTGTTTTGTAGGATATGGATTCACTTCGCAGGAAAACTATTCAAGTCAATCTTATGAGAATCCCTCCACAACTTAAGGAGATAGTTTCAAGGATCCCTGAAAACTCTCCATTCACCGAGAGACATGGTCGCCTACTCAACTTGGTCACCTCCGACACAGACGAGTACATGATGAAGGTGCTCTTTCAGTTCTTTGATCCTTTACACCATTGCTTCACATTTCCTGACTATTAACTTGTGCCTACTTTGGAAGAATTCTCCCAACACTTGAGGATCCCCATTCTCAGTCAACTACATTTCAACGGTACGAAAGAGATCCAAAGCTAGAAGAGATTGCTCAAGCTCTACACTTGCACTCATCTGATATCACAACTCATTGGGAAACAAGAAGTAGTGTCAAAGGTTTCTTAGCAAAATTCCTTTTTGAGAAAGCCCAAAGCTGTTGGAATTCCTTGGACTTACAAGCCTTTGAGGAAATTGTGGCTCTCCTTATCTATGAGATGGTTTTGTTTCCAAATCCTGACCAACTCATAGATGTCAACGCCGTCAAAATCTTCATATCCCGCAACCCGGTGCCTACATTGCTAGGAGATATCCTACACTCTTTTCACACTCGCACAATGAGGAAAAGAGGTGTCCTTATGTGTTGCACTTCTATCTTGGCAAGATGGTTTATTTCTCATCTTCTCCAATATGTATTAAAGAATGAGTAGGGTTCAAGGTGGTTGCAAAGGTTGATGACCCTCAAGCATTCAGACATTCATTGGTGCTCCCGATCCAAAGAGAATGTTATCATTGTCGACCGTTGCGTAGAATTTCCTAATGTCCCTTTACTTGGCATTAGGGTAGGTATCACCTACAACCCATGTTTAGCCTTAAGACAGTTTGGTTACACCCTAAGGGATGGCCCGTATGAGATGCTGATTCAAGGTTTGGTATTTGACTACGACAACGACGATCAAGGTCTTCGCCAGAGATTTATCCGAGCTTGGAGGATGTTAAACAAGGTGGATAGAAAGACTTTGGGGCACAAGAATTCCATCCCTCTTGAGCCTTACCTCAAATGGGTACGAATCCATTCTCAGAGTCTTATGATGCCTTACCCCTCCATTCTCCCAGTAACCATTGAGCCTGTCATGGAAGGAGATGTTCCATACACTATCCTACATCCTGACATGCCCACGTCTCTTGAAGAACTACAAAGGGATTGGATACAACTCAAAGGAGAGTGAGATACTTTCAAAGCCCAATTCTACGCAAGCGAGAAGAAGGTTTTGGAACTCACTAGGCTACTTCATGAGGAGCAGACTCTAAATGCCTACATTGCACCGAAAAGGATGCGCACTACCTTTTTATCTTAGAGTTTTTGTATTTTTTTCCCCAAGGGGAATTGATGTACTCAAACTTTATCTTATTAATATAACGTGTGTTTCCTTTTTGTCTAAAACAAATTTAAATCTTTGAAATTCTTGAAAACATTGCATGTGCATATACCATTCATCATAACATAAGCAGGTCTTTTGCAACAAGTCTCCTCATCTCTCTACTGTTTATTTAAGTAAGATGGATCTTGAGCAAACAGTGAAGGATCTCCAAGCTCAGAATACACAGTTTCAACAGTTGCTTTTGACCCTAGATAAGGGACAAGAAGAATTGAAGACTTTGTTGGCTGAAGAGAGGAAAAAGAAAACAAAGAAGGTGACTGGAGTCTTAAACACGGGAAGAAGATTTCATGGACATACAAGAAGGACTTTGGACTTTGCAACAACATCCGGTGACAGAGACAACCAATATGGTAAAGGAAAGGAGATAGTTGTCCCGTCAGAATCAGAGGAGGAAGAAGAAGAAAAAGACTACTCTGAAGAACAATGTCCTCCAGTTGATGACAAGTATAAACATCTCGAAGAGCGTTTGAGCGCGATGGAAATCCAAAAGGTGTATGGCTTGGACTTTGAGGAATTGGGTTTGGTGTCGGGGATTGTGATTCCTCCGAAATTTAAAGCACCCGTGTTCTTTAAATATGACGGAGTTTCATGCCCTAAAATGCATCTCCAGTCATATGTGAGGAAAATCCAACCCCACACCGCTGATAAAGACTTATGGGTGCACTTTTTCCAAGATAGTTTGTTTGGAACTCAACTTGACTGGTTTTACCAATTAGAAAGAGCCAACATTCACAATTGGGAAGATCTTGCTGCAACTTTCTACAAATAATATCAGTACAATGCTGATCTGGCGCCTACCCGTACTCAACTCCAGAGTATGGCCATGGTTTCCAATGAAGGTTTCAAGGACTATGCACAAAAATGGAGATATTTGGCTGGAAGAGTTCAAACCCCTCTGTCTGAAAGAGAATTGGTAGACATGTTCTTGGGCACCTTGTCTGGTCCCTTCTTCAATCATTTAATCGGAAGTTCATCTGCAGGTTTTACTGAACTAATACTAACCGGAGAAAGGATAGAAGCTGGTATAAAGAATGGAAAGATTCAGAAAGACACATCTTCTTCTACAGCTGTAAGGAAGCCCTTTATCAGAAATAAAGAGGTGGCTGCCGTATTTCCACAAAGAAACCAAGATAGGGCCAAACGCCGACCAATGGTGTGGGCTGTTATGATTCCTAAGCCTGCGTCCGATCAGCAAAGAAATAATCAACCAAGGATGAAAAGGCCATTCAGGAAGTTCACCAGAATCAACATGACCCCGTCTCAAGTATGACTTCGTCTGCTAAGATCTAACTTGGTGACCTTGAAAGAAGCTCTGAAAAACCCCAATACAACATCTCCTCATTATCGTCCCAATGCCCGTTGCACATATCACTCTGAAAGTCTTGGTCATGATACTAATAACTGTTGGGCTCTAAAGAACAAAATACAAGACCTCATTGAAGCAAAAGAAATTAAGTTCGATGCACCTGAAAAGCCAAATGTCATCTCTGCCCCTATGCCCAGACATGGCCACAATACCAATGCCATTGAAGAAGGATTGTTTGTTACTTCAATTGATGAACTCATGACCCCACTTCTGGCTATTAAAATGAATTTGTTGAATGCCGGTGTGTTCCCGGGCTGTGGTTAAGTTTGCCATCTCTGTCTGTCCTCCCCAACCGGCTGTCCTTTGTTGAAAATAGGCGTTCAGTGCCTAATAGATAACAAAGAAATTTCATTCGAGAAGATCCCTATTTCACCTATCCTTTTTGAAGATGTTTCTATCATTACCATTTCCACCAATTCTTCCAGGGTCTCCACCAAAAGACCCGTTAGAATTACATCAGATCCGAAAGCAGCTCCTCTAATAATCACAATGCCTGGACCAGTACCATATACATCAGACAAAACCATACCATGGAATTATGGAGGGGATGTCTATTACTATGGTATCAAGTAAGACTGGCCAGCGACCGAAGATTCAAGCTCCGAGAAGGTCAACTTCGACATCAGTAACATTGCAGGAACTAGCAAAATTACCCGAAGTGGTAGGATCTTTTCTCCAGAAATTGCTCCCCCAAAAGCAGTTTCTGGACCCGTAATCATTCCTGCAGTTGCTCCCCCAAAAGTTGTTCCTGGTCCTACATTTATCTCCAACAATACTCCATTTGACAAAGCCATTACAACCCCTGTAATCATTTCTACTGACACTCCTGCTGCCGAGTTAACCGAGGCTTGAGAGAAAGGTGTTATGGTTGAGCCTGTCCGGACGAAGGCTCAATCATTGACTATCCCCGGTACCTCCAAGAAGGAAATGGAGGAAATCTTAAAAATTATAAAGAGAAGCGACTACGATGTAGTTGAACAATTGGGGAAAACTCCCTCTAAAATCTCCATGCTGGCATTACTACTATGTCCTGAGGCGCATGCAAAAGCCTTGGTAAAGTTCTTAAAAACCGCCCATGTACCTCAAGAGACATCTGCCGATCAGTTTCAAGACTGCGTAGCCAGCCTAACTGCGGATAATGGTTTAGGTTTTTCAGATGCTGATCTGACACCGAGGGGAAGGAAGCATAACGAGGCATTGTATGTCTCAGTGGAATGTAGGGGCACAACTCTGGCGCACGCTTTGGTGGATACTGGCTCATCTCTGAATGTATTACCCAAAAAAGCTCTTGATAGACTTGACTGTGAGGGATTGACTTTGAAGCCAAGAAACATAGTAGTAAGGGCTTTTGACGGCTCGAAAAGGATGGTACACAGGGAAGTGGATATCCCCATAAAGGTTGGAAACCAAACTTTTAATTCAACCTTTTATGTAATGGACATCCTCCCTTCATACTCCTGCTTGCTAGGCCAACCATGGATCCACAATGCTGGCGCTGTTACTTCTACGTTTCACCAAATGTTGAAGTATCCAGTTCAAGGGAAGATTATCACCGTTCATGGAGAGGAAGAATACATGATCATCCATCTCAATTCCTTCAGATATGTGGAATTAGACGGTGAATTCATTGAAAATCCATTTCAACACTTTGAAGAGGTCCCTCAAGATGTGGTAGTGACCAAGGTTGTTCCCAAGATTTCAAGGCCTCCACTCTGGATGTCGTCACTGAAGGATGCCAAAGCAGTGGTGGAAGAAGGTGGGTGCACTATCTGGGGACAACTCCCAGATATCCCATATAAGTCTGAAAAGTTTGTCCTAGGTTTCACTTCAAGTGCTCAAAAGGCTGTACGTCGTGCCCGTGCTGGAGGGCCACCCTTAAAAATCAGCAATCGTGATGTCAATGCAGTAGAAGATGGTGAAGATGGCTGCAACCTGGAGGATTGGATCTTCCCGACTGTCAATGGAGGGCTCAGCAATTGGGAGGCTAGAGACTTCGTCCCGATCACTTTTATCCCTCAGTAATTTGTCTTTACATTTTGGTGGATCTTTAATATTCAAAACAATTTGCACTCTTAAAACCTTGTGTCTTACCCGAGGCACAATGGTCCATTTGTAAGGGTTATTATCTCATTTTTCATATGACATCAATGAATCATGGACGTTTTTGCATACAAACTTTTATGCTCATTGTTTTTCTTTTACATTTATTTTTCTTTCAAAGATAGCTATACCCTTACACACACCCACACTCACAATGCAAGTATACATCCATTCTGGATCCCATGGGTAACGATACTGCTATGGCCTTTTGTGACTCTGATAATCTAATCTACCAAGCCGAAGACGAAGGTGAGGAAGATTGTGAAGTACCGGGGGAACTTTCCAGACTGCTACAACAAGAAGAGAGAACCATCCAGCCTCACAAGGAACCCGTGGATACAATCAATCTAGGTACCGAAGAAGATAAAAAAGAGGTCAAGGTGGGTGCCAATCTGGAACCCAGTGTCAAGAAGCGTCTGATTCAGTTATTACACGATTATGTCGAAGTATTTTCCTGGTCGTATGAAGACATGCCAGGACTTGATGAAGATATTGTGGTACATCGTCTGCCTACAAGAGAGGATTGTCCTCCAGTAAAGAAAAAGGTTTGTCGAATGAGGCCGGATATGTCAGAAAAGATTAACATGAAGGTCATGAAGCAATTCAACGCTGGATTCTTGGCTGTCACCTCTTATCCCCAATGGGTTGCCAATGTTGTTCCCGTGCCCAAAAAAGACTGCAAGGTGCAAATGTGTGTAGACTACAAAGATTTGAATAGGGCAAGCCCAAAGGATGATTTTCCACTCCCCCACATTGATATCCTAGTTGACAATACGGCATAACACAAAGTGTTTTCCTTCATGCACGGATTCTCATGTTACAACCAAATCAAAATGGCGCCTGAGGACATGGAGAAAACAACCTTTGTCACATAATGGGGCCCTTTCTGCTATAAGGTAATGCCATTCGGACTAAAGAACGCCGGGGCAACCTATCAACGTGCCATGGTAGCCCTATTTCACGACATGATACATCACGAAATAGAGTTCTACGTGGACGATATGATAGCCATATCTCAAACAGAAGAATAGCATCTTGATCACTTACAAAAGCTGTTTGAGAGACTGAAGAAGTACAATCTAAGGTTGAATCCAAACAAATGCACATTCGGGGTACGGTCTGGTAAGCTCCTAGGCTTTATCGTCAGCAAAAAAGGTATCAAGGTCAATCCTGCCAAAGTTAAAGCGATACAAGAGATGCCTGCTCCTCATACTGAGAATGAAGTCAGAGGATTCTTGGGACGTTTGAACTATATTGCCAGATTCATTTCTCACCTGACAACTACTTGTGAGCCAATCTTCAAATTGTTGAAGAAAGATCAGATAGTCAAATGGAATGATGAATGCCAAGTTGCTTTTGATAAAATCAAAGAATACTTACAAGAGCCTCCTGTGTTGATGCCACCAGTAGAGGGAAGACCGTTAATCATGTATATGACTATTTTAGAAAACTCAATGGGGTGTGTATTGGGGCAGCATGACGAGTCTGGCCGAAAAGAGCATGCTATTTACTACCTGAGCAAAAAGTTTAACGACTGTGAAACCAGATATTCACTACTCGAGAAAACTTGCTGCACTCTGGCATGGGCTGCTCGCCGGCTAAGACAGAATATGCTGACTCATACTATCTTGTTGATATCTAAAATGGATATGATAAAATACATCTTCGAGAAGCCTGCTCTTTCTGGGAGAATAGCAAAGTGGCAGATGATCCTGACAGAATATGACATACAGTATACTACCCAGAAAGCAATAAAGGGCAATGTATTAGCCGATAACCTTGCTCACCAAGCTATAGAAGACTACTAGTCCATGAAATTCGAATTTCCAGATGAAGACATCATGACATTAGACAACTGTGAAGAATTCAGGACATATGACGGACCTGAACAAGGATCCCGATAGACCCTGTTCTTTGATGGGGCATCCAATGCACTCGGCAATGGTATTGGTGTTCTACTCATATCTCCGGAAGGGTGTCATACTCCATTTACTGCCAGACTGTGCTTCAATTGTACAAATAACATGGCGGAATACGAAGCGTGCATCTTCGATCTCAAAGCTGCCATAGACTTAGGGATCAAATCATTGGATGTATTCGGAGACTCAACTTTGGTTATCCGCTAGATCAAAGGGGAATTAGACACCAAACACCCTAACCTTATCCTTTATAAAGAACATGTTTTGACATTGCTACCACATTTTGAGAAGATTACCTTCAAGCATTTCCCGCGAGAAGAAAATCAGCTAGCAGACGCTCTAGCCACAATGTCATCTATGTTTAAACTTAATTGGGATAACGAGGCTCCCCAGGTCACCATTAAACAAATGGAGGAACCAGTACACTGTCACGAGATTAATACTGAAGAAGTAGTGGACCAACCTTGGTTTCACGAAGTCAAGAGGTATCTCGAGACTCAAGAAGATCCAGAAGGAGCTTCAATCAATGATAAGAAGTTCTTAAAGAGGTTTTCTGCTAATTTCTTCCTTAGTAACGACATCCTGTACAAACACAATCATGACTTTGTGTTACTTCAGTGCGTAGATAAAGTTGAAGTTGAAAGGATCATGGCTGAATTGCATGAAGGCACTTTTGGCACCCATTCCAGTGGGCATACGATGGAAAAGAAAATCCTACGGGCAGGCTATTACTGGTCTACCATGGAAGCAGATTGCTATCAATACTCTCGAACCTGCCATAAATTTCAGATATATGCTGACAAGGTGCACGTGCCTTCGGTTCCTCTGAATGTCTTGACGGCTCCTTGGCCTTTTGTTATGTGGGGGATTGATATGATTGGGGAAATCAAGCCGACAACTTCCAATGGACACCGTTTCATCCTAGTGGCCATTGACTATTTTAGAAAGTGGGTGGAGGCAGCTTCCTTCGCTTCCATTACTAAGAATGTTGTTGCCCGCTTCATCAAGCAAAGTCTCATTTGTTGGTACGGTATCCCAAAGAGGATCATTACCGACAATGGTACAAATCTCAACAACACTATGATCACTGCGTTGTGCGAGAAATTCAAGATTCAGCATCACAATTCTTCTCCCTATCCGCCAAAGATGAATGGTGTTGTCAAAGCTGCAAATAAAAACATTAAAAAGATCATACAGAAAATGACAGTCACATACAAAGACTAACATGAGATTTTACCATTTTCTCTCCACGGGTATCGTACCACGGATCGCACATCAACCGGGGCAACACCCTTTTCTCTGGTTTACGACATGGAAGTTGTCTTGCCTATCGAGGTCCAGATCCCCTCTCTGAGGATTATGAAGGATGCAGGGTTGAACGAAGACGATTGGATCCAGACTCGGCTTGATCAACTAAACCTGATTGATTTGAAAAGACTTATTGCTGTTTGCCATGGTCAAATGTATCGAAAGTGGATGATCAAGGCTTTCAACAAAAAGGTCAGACGCCAAGTGTATCAAGTTGGGGATTTAGTGATCAAACGCATCATACTGCCACAAGGTGATCCTAGGGACAAATGGACTCCTACCTATGAAGGACCATTTGTAATCAAAAGAATTTTCTCTGGTGGAGCAATGATCTTGACCACCATGGATGGTGACGACCTGCCGCATCCTGCAAACGCGGGCATAGTCAAAAGATACTACACATAAGAGACCCGCTAGGTTGACATACCTAGGCAAAATAAGGGCATCCCGGCGAACCAAAAGGGTTCAGGCAAAAGTTAGGGATAAAACAAAAAATCTGTACACCCAGCAAGTTGAAAACCCGAAAGGGCGACTTGGGCAAAAAAGGGTTTCCCGGTGGACTGAAAACCCGAAAGGGCGGTCTAGGCAAAAGTTAGGGAATTAAAGCGTATGACTGTGTCCCGTTGGATCACCTTACAAACAACCTTTGGCTTCCACTGACAAACTCAGGGTTTCTGATCAATGCAATTATCTTCAGACGAGGCAACAAATAGATGAGATGCTCAGAGATACGAAGGCTATAGCAGAATGGGAACCCCATGAGAATTTTACACATAGCTATCTTTTCTTTGTATCAAAATTTTTCTTTTTTACGACAGCATTCTCTTACTAGAATGTTTGTCTCCTTGTACACAAATACTTACTCAAGATCAATGCAAAAATATCTCTTTAAAAGTACAAAAACTATCTGTTTTTCTTTACGCTTGTGTTTTGTCTACAAAAACGTCCAATGATTCATTGTTGAACATATGCATTTGAATATAATTACTGTTTACAAATAAACAAAATGAAAAAAGGCAATTACTGATGGGTTGAATGGATAGGGAAATACCTCTAGGATATTACCTAAGAAATCCCCACAATACGTCGTTTAATCCCCAGCGAAACAAAATTCCCAGTTATCACTCCCTAGTAGAAGTCGTCAAATTTCCCAGGAGTCCCCAATGGAATTTTACAAGCAGTATACGACATTTCCCTTACAACAGAGTTTATTTCTCCAAACAGAAATTCATAAACACTTAGACTTCACAACATGAAGACTTATACTCCATATCCTCACCAGCAGTCAGTGATTTATTTTCCCCAGTACAACAACAGTGCAGCAAACTAGCTCATATACGCATGCATTGCATCCATATATCATAAACATGGATAACACAAATGCATTATACTATGCATTTCATACGACATAAACATTATGTTTTAGCTAACATTTTACCCTTTTCAGGATAAGGTTAACAACTACCATTAACAAATATTCAAAATCTTTTAATACAGTTCAGATACGCTCCAGACACAGATGCATTTCTGATACTCATTCAAACTCAGATTTCAGTTACAATACAGATACGCTCCAGACACGGACGCCATTTTGATACTCATTCAGACTCAACTTTCAGTTACAGAACATATACGCTCAAGACATGGACACCATTCTGATACTCATTCAGACTCAGCTTTCAGATACAATTCAGATACGCTCCAGACATGGACGCCATTCTGATACTCATTCAGACTCAGCTTTCAGATACAGTTCAGATATGCTCCAGACACGGATGCCATTCTGACACTCATTCAGATTCATACTTTAGATACAGTACATATACACTCCAGACGCAGATGCAATTCTGATACTCAAATTAAAATCAACTCTCAGATACAGTTCAGATACGCTCCAGACATAGACGCCATTATAATACTCATTCTTTCAGCTTACAAATTACAAATTCGACAATCACTCTTGGATGGAATATGCAAGCCCATCTCCTACATCTTTCTATCATCTCTCATAATGGCATCTTTAAGCCCATTCCCTCTACCATCACATTGCCGAGTGCAAATTTCTGGGCACTCTAGTTTCCAATAATCTTCCACCTTCGAGTCACGAATGGAAAAACTCGCGAGTCTAACTCTTCAGGCTAAAGAATATTGAACAGGGGCAGATGTTGTATCCCAAAATTTTCCCTCTCACTTATCAATAATTTTCTTACAAGATCTCCTTCGGATCAAGACTGCATTTTGCTTGATTAGCTCAAGACACCTCCTCAAGCATTGATGACTGAAAATTAGGGTTTGGGTTTGCACAAGGATTTTTGAACTTACAATGCTTCATATGACCTTCATGGATCATTATGAACCCCCAATATTACTCATATCAAATTTCAAGCCTTGGATCACACTTTTGATCAACCAATGGGACAGTTGACCTAAAAATCAGCTGTATTAGGGGAAAAGTCAACCATGGCCAATTTACAGTCAAATTTCATAATTTTTGATCCACATAAACATTTTAAGCCCACATGTGTCATTTGATCAAGTTTGGACCACAACTCCTTAAGAAATTTGATCAAATCATCAAAATGGCAAAATTCGTGGGAAGAAACACTATAACTTTCATGTTTGGAGTTTCCATTTTTGTGGAGAAATGAGGAAGATACAGGTGGTCCGACCATGGCTCAAGGTTGAAGATGAAGTTGGCTTCAGAAATCCATTTTCCTTATATATTTATGGTTTTTCCTATATAAACAGATTTATAGTCACTCCAGTGGTAAAGCGCCCGCCTGTTCACCCTATGGTCCTGGGTTCAAGCCCCAGCAAGACCTTTTTGGCATTTTTCCAATTTTTGACATTTTTTGACTTCTGTTTGCAGGCGCTGGGCCCTTTGGGCCTGGCAATTCTTTTTTATTTTTTCTAACATATACCCTGTTTACTTATGGCACCTCCCTGACCCATTTTTATTTTTATTCATTTATTTATTTCCTTTTATTTTAAATACATTTTCTAAAATACCAAAACATCATAAAACGTATGAAAAATGTAGATTTATATTTTGATATAATTTAATTATTTTTCCACATAAAAATTATTTTATTTATCATACTTTATTTACCTTTTTTTAGTTTTCTTGTAAAGTTTTAATTAAAACTAAAATATTATTTAAAATATTATTTTTGATACCAAGAGACTAAAGAATATTTTATAACACTATAATTTATTTTTCAAGACAAAAAATATAAAATATAAAAATACTTTTTTTTATAAACTTCATTTCTTCTTAAATAGAACTAGGGTTTTATTCAAGAATCTTTTTCTTAATGATATTAAAATTGACTAATTATCTTCATTACCAAACTAGTTTAAAATCAAGACCCCTTTTTTTTAAGAAACCAAAAACAAAATCCTTTCTTTGCATTTACATTTCTTACATATTTAATTCATCTTGCATATTATTTATTTCAATTTCTTGTGCAAATTCAATTTGGTTGTGTTGTACCCCAAAATTTGCCCTCCCATTTCATCAACATTTTCTCACCACAAGACCTTTGGAGCTCAAGATCAAGTTAGGGTTTACTCTGCTCAAGGCCCCTCCTTGCACTGTTGACCCAAATTAGGGTTTGAGTTTGCACAAAGATGTTTTGACCTAAAATGCCCAATATGATTTTCATGCTTCATGTTGGACTCACAAGTTCATCCATACCAAGTTTCAAGCCTTGATTCCAATCTTTGTCCAGTCAATTGGACAGTTGACCTAGAAATCAGCTGTATTGGGGAAAAAGTCAACTG
Source organism: Vicia faba (assembly GCA_948472305.1). NCBI lineage: Eukaryota > Viridiplantae > Streptophyta > Magnoliopsida > Fabales > Fabaceae > Vicia > Vicia faba. Next base: position 402,537,561 of record OX451738.1, on the reverse strand, counting down.
TGGTCAATTGACAGTCAAACCTCATGATTTTTGACCCACATCAACATTATGAACTCATATGGACCATTTGATCAAGTTTGGATCACAAATCCACAAGAAATTTGATCAGATCACCAAAAGGGCAAAATGGTCATTTTTAGGGTTTTGACTGCACAAAGGCAATTTTTGACTGTTTGACCTGACCAATGGCAAACCAAGCTCACATATGGACTCAAGGACTCAATGACATGGTCTTGACACATTTAACAAGTTCAAAAGATTCCAAATGCACAAGATTGACAGATGAATTTTCTAGTCAACTGATCCAAATTTGACTGTATACTGAAAAGTCAAACTTTGACTTTTTGGTCAAAATCAAGTGTCAAGATTCATTTTTCATCAAAACATGTCAAATTATGAAACTTGTTCATCAAGAAATCAAAAATTTCAAATTAGGGTTTGAAATGAAGAAATTTCATAACTTAGAAAATTTCTAAGTTATGAAACTTCCTTATTTTTTCCTAACTTTGTCCCATCTTTTCATCAAGATACATTTGGATTCAAACAAAACTCAAAACATTAAAGTTATATTCCATTGCAAAATCTACAACTTTTATTCACAAAGTTTCCTCAAAAGAAGCTTGTAGCTCAAGTTATGATTTTTGGAACAAGGGTACAAAACATTCGTAACTTAGAAATTTTTTGACCTATTTTAGGCAGGATTTTTGCCTAACTTCATGGCCACTTTTCACATGCTTCCACTTGGAATTTCAACTTGCATTACAAAGATGGATTGTAGTACATATTACAATCTTTCCAAATTGTCCAAGAACTCATCAAACACCCTTGTGGTTAGGGAGAATCAAATTTTTGAAGTTAGGCAAAAGTCACTTTGTTCATGGCCAATTTCATGTTCATAACACTTTGCATTTTTCAAGTCAGCTTGCACAAGCTAGATTACAGGCCTCTAATCCCATTCTCACTCAATAATTTAATGCATATCCTTTGTGTTCATGTCTTGTTTTGTGTATTTAACCATTACATACAAGATTAAGCCATAAATGGAAAAAGCATTTTAGCCATTTTTGAAAAGATCCACTTTATGTCAAGGTCCATATCTTTGAAGTACAAGGAAATCTCTGAGGCACAAAGGTGTGGACATATCCCACTGATCAAGAACAAACTTTGCAGCAGGTTTGAGGGGCCGGTAGGAGTTTGTAACCTAACTTGGCAACTTTTGCTTAAGAAGGAAGAAAACTTGCATTTTGAACAAGAACTTACATTCCTGCAAGAACCAACTAAAACAAACTTTCTACACACATTGCATACTCCCTAACAGACCTAAAACACGACCAAAGTACCCTTGATCCCTCTTCATACAGAAAATCACCATTTTGCTGCACAAAACAGGGCATTCTGCATTTTGATTTGGTCAGCTCAATCCATTCGTGCGCCTTGGCCAAAACCAGTTCAAACACGTCCTATATCATCCATACAAACTATCCCAAGCCCTAGCTACAGACTGTAACACCTCTAACCAAGTTCACCATTTTCATTTTTTCAGTTGTGCAGGTTGAGTTAAATAGCTCGATTCAGTTAGTTTCAAAGCAAGCTAGAGGTTGGGAGAGCATCCTTGGACCTCAAGCAAGCTGTACAAGTCCTCACACTGCATTGAAAGTACCTCCATTGTTGCACACGATTCAAGCTGAACAGGTAAAAGTTTGAACTTCTATCTCTCTATCCAAGCATATCTAGGCTTAGGTTTGTAAAGAAGTTATGTCCTACTCATGGCCCTGAAGCTATCCATATCATTACTTTTCATTTATGTTGTGTGTACTGAGAGAATTTTGAACCTGAATATTGAACAAAAGTTAGGTCAGGAATTGGGGGAGAAGAAATTCTCTCTCATTTCTGAGAGTTAGATCAAGTTCTTTATATGTATGAATTCGTGGTTTGATGCTTTACATTTTTTGTGTTATAAGTTTCTGTTAAAAATCAAAGAATCAGGATGTTTGAACAAGGTAGGAAAGGCGCGCGTTTTTGACAGAAATATTGGCTGGAGGTTGAAGACAAGCCTCCTTGGGCTGGGCCTGGAATTGTTTTTCTGTTTGCACCACATTTTTTCACTTACACCCCCTTGGCCCATTGTGTGATTTTTTAATCATTTTTGACTTTTTATTTTTTCCTCTGACTTATTATTTTTTGTTAAAATATAAAAAATATTAAAAACATTTTTCCATCCATTTTTGCATTTTATTTGCTTTATTTAAACTTGTACATATAAAATAATATATATCCTTTTATGTAAAATACTAAAAAATAATACAAAATACATTCTATTTTCTGATTTTATTTTATTTTATCTTTTGAAAACATTTTCTAAAAAATATACTTTTTTTGTAAAATAATTAATATTTTATTTTTGTGTATATTTAATATATTTAATACATAATATAAATACTTATATATTTATTAGAATATTTAGGATAAAAATACAAAAATAATACATTTTTATTTTTATTAATATTTCACCTCAAAAATTACTTTTACAATATACTACTTTTTTTATATATAATTATTAAATATTGTATATGATAAATAATTAATACTATTTATTTACAAAATTAGGGTTTTGCTCTAAACATGAAAATATCCAAAATTAACCTTTTTTTTATTATTTTTATTTCACTTGTAAATAAATCATACACTTACACAAATACATTGATACACTTACATTGCTTTATTCTTATACAGTGATCATTTTACATTTGCGATTGATTCGATTTGGTTGTAAATTTATTTGGACACCACTCTCCTATTAAGTCTCATCCCCATTTGAACATTTGTACCCCCATCCCCATGATTATTTTGTAATAATTTAGGACTTTAAATTCCGCATTTTAAAGCTTTCTAAATATGCCATGATAGACTTAGGATTTGTATGCAAATCAAAAATGACAAATAGCTTGACCTAATTCAAAGACAAAAAAAGCATGAAAATGGACAACACCAATCACACTTGCACCCCTAGGGTTACTCCACTTGTTGCCTTCAATAATGGGCCGTGTTGCATGTTGGGTGTTTTTGGCAAAACAAAACAAATCAAATGATCATAGTCCCTCGATGACGCTTTCGAAAGTTGCCTAAAAATGATCAAGTCCCTTAAAGGAAAAATTGCCAAAGACACTTGGCACTATTGCATTCATGGCCTAAACGATGACCCGCGCCCGTCCTGTTAACATCCTAACACAAGATTGTCCACCAAATACAATGGTGGAACAATACTGTTAAAAGGGTTAAAACATAGGAAAGATCTTTGAGAAATTTAGGGTAGATAGCTCTTGGTTACTTGACCAATCTTGCAAAACAATCCTTGCCATTTTTCAAAACACACATCACAACACACTTTCAAAACAACTTTCAAAAAAACATTGAAAACTTTTCAAAAGATAAGTATACATTTGTATACATTCAAACATGGATCATTACAAAGGTTGCCACAACAAATGGCCTATTTTCAAAACATTTTCAAACCCACACACAAAGCACCATTTCAAACAATTGAAAACGCAAGGCAAGTGATCTAAGCAAGTAACTAAGAGCCCATGGATAACCATGGATAGAAAGGGTGCTAATACCTTCCCTTTCTATAATCTACTCCCCGAACACAAGAAAACATCTCAAAGGTTTTTGCTGTGCTTTTTAACCTTTCCTTAGGATAAAATAAAAAGTCGGTGGCGACTCTTGCTCAACCGAAACATTTGCGAAAACAAACGCAAAACCCAAGTCAGTTCTCCCACCGTATCACAGAACTGGCGACTCTGCTGGGGAAAATTTTAAAAGTGGAGTAACCTTAGGGCTTAGATCATCCTCTTGCATGACTAATTGTTTGCTTTGATTGCTTTATATCTTGGCTCTCTTGTTTGGGCTTGAAATCCTACACCCGGATTTGGGGAAACATTCATAGATAGCAATACGTTGTGGAAACTGTGCGGGGTATACCGACACGGTTGAAGCAATAGCTATATTAGTGCGACATATTTGTGAGTATCGGTAACCCTTGAGTTCAATCAAGGAGAGTACGGGGCCGCTGAGTGATGTCACTAAGCACTAATGACCTAGAATCTTACTTGACCATCTTGGCCTTTTATTAGGGGTAGTGAGATGAACGGCTTTGGTGCAGTCCGAAGTTGGTAGATACTCGATACTGCACTCATTGAGGGTTGTTTTCTTGGAATATTTTGGTCGCTAGTTAAGTGGCTAAACCAAAACAATGAACATGGAAAACAATCCAATGATATTGAGCTCCTTAGAACCCGGTTACTATTTATAGGACAGGTTTTTAAGCCAACTTCACTCAAGAGGGTACTTGCCTATGAAACCTCATGCAAGCCTGAAACTAGGGTTTTGTGTGAATTGCTTGTACATATGTTTGTGCATACATCATGAACATCATAAAGCATCATATGCATACACTAACCATTTCAAGGATTTGGATCTTCATCTTTGTTCTTGTTTTGTAGGTCATGGAAATTCTTCGCAGGAAAACTATCCAAGTCAACCTTGTGAGAATCCCTCCTCAACTCAAGGAGCTCACATCCAGAATTCCGGAAAGCTCTCCCTTCAGTGAAAGACATGGTGGACTGCTCAGCCTAGTCAACACCAGCATTGAAGAGGACATGGTAAAGGTGTTGTTCCAGTTCTTTGACCCCCTTCACCATTGTTTCACATTCCCCGACTACCAATTGGTGCCCACTTTGGAGGAATTTTCTCAACTCTTGAGAATTCCTATTCTTAATCAACTACCCTACAACGGTACGGAAAAAGAACCAAAGCCTGAAGATGTTGCTCAAGCACTACACTTGCAACCATCTGACATCAAGGGGCATTGGGAAACTAGAAGCGGTGTCAAAGGCTTCTTGGAAAAATTCTTGTTTGAGAAGGCACAAGAGTGTTGGAATTCATTGGATCTACAAGCCTTTGAAGAAATTGTGGCACTCCTCCTTTATGGGTTGGTCCTGTTCCCAAATCCTGACCAACTTATAGATGTCAACGCCGTCAAGATCTTCTTATCCAGAAATCCAATACCAACATTGCTTGGGGACATTCTTCACTCATTTTACACACGAACAATGAGAAAGAGAGGTGTTCTCATGTGCTGTACTCCTCTCCTTGCAAGGTGGTTTATTTCGCACCTTCCACAATCTGTCTTGAAGAATGACCAAGGCTTAAGGTGGTCACAACGGTTGATGACCCTCACTTACTCTGATGTACATTGGTGTTCTCGGTCCAGAGAAAATGTCATCATCGTCGATCATTGTGGAGAGTTCCCTAATGTTCCATTGCTTGGCATTAGAGGAGGCATTACCTACAACCCTTGTCTAGCTTTGAGATAATTTGGATATGCACGGAGGGATGGCCCTCACGACATGTTGATTCCTGACCTAGTTTTTGACTTCGACAACAATGCGCAAGGACTTCGCCAAAGATTCATCAGAGCTTGGAGGATGCCTAACAAGGTAGACAGCAAGACACTGGGGCACAAGAACTCCATCCCTCTTGAGCCTTATCTCAAGTGGGTACGAACTCGAGCCCAGAGTCTAATGATGCCTTACCCTCATGTTCTCCCTGTGATTAAAGAGCCCGTTAAGGAAGGAGAGGTTCCCTACACCATCCTATATCCTGACATGCCAACATCATGGGAGGATTTGCAGAAGAGTTGGATCCAACTCAAGGAGGAACGGAACACTTTTGAAGCCAGCTTCTACGCCAGTGAGAAGAAGGTTTTGGAGCTTACCCGCCGACTCCATGAGGAAGAGACCCTCAACACCTACATCGCACCAAAGAGGATGCGCAACGTCTTTTTACCTTGAGAAGTTTTTGTAATATTTGGCCCATGGGGCATTTATGTACTGACAAATTTCTTCTTATTAATATGACGTGCGTTCTTTTTGTTTGCAACAATTTTGAATTTTCTAAATCGTTGAATGCTTTGCATAAATAAGCATATCATTCATCATGCGCATAAGCAGGTCTCCACACCAGGTTTCCTTATCTTTCTGCTGTTTATTTCAGTAAGATGGATCTCGAACAGACGGTCAAGGATTTGCAGTCTCAAAACTCATAGTTTCAACATCTCCTGATGACCTTGGCAAAGGGTCAGGAGGATCTAAAAGCCTTGCTTGGGAACAAAGAGCAAGTGAAAAAGAATAAGAAAAGAGTCGGGGTGGCTACCCTGGGAAGAAGGTTTGAGGGTGAAGCCAGAAGAGTTCTTGAATTTCCCCCTACGTCTGAAGAGGGAACCAGTAAAGGAAAAGGGGCTGCGGTACCTTCCGAATCTGAAGCTGAAGAAGAAGAGGCTGAAGAAGACGAAGACTACTTAGAGCAACAATACCCGCCCGCCGACGATAAGTACAAAAGCTTGGAAGACAGGTTGGCAGCTATGGAGCTGCAGAGAGTTCCCGGCTTAGATTTCGAAGATTTGGGATTAGTTGCTGGAATTGTGATCCCCCCGAAGTTTAAAGTGCCAATTTTTGCAAGATATGACGGGCTGTCCTGCCCAAAGATGCATCTCAGATCATATGTAAGGAAGATCCAACCTTACACTACAGACAAGAACCTTTGGATCCATTTCTTCCAGGATAGCCTTTCAGGGGCTCAACTCGAATGGTTCTATCAGCTGGATGGAGCCAGTATTCGAAACTGGGAAGACTTGTCTACTGCATTTTATAAGCAGTATCAATACAATTCCGACTTCGCTCCCATGCGTACCCAACTCCAGGGTATGTCACTGGGGACGGGCGAAGGATTCAAGGAGTATGCGCAAAAGTGGAGAGACCTGGATGGTAGGGTGCAGCCACCTTTGACGGACCGTGAGCTTGTCGACATGTTCTTAGGGACCCTGTCCGGTCCATTCTTCAACCACCTGATTGGTAATTCTTCTGCTGGGTTCACAGACCTGATCTTAACCGGTGAGAGGATAGAAGCTGGTATCAAGTCGGGGAAGATACAGAAAGGTGCCTCCGCGAGTACTGAAAAGAAGCCCTTCAAGAAGGAAGCCAGTGCTGTTTATGGTCCCAAAAGACAAATTAAACCGGAACGCCGCCAAACTGTCAACGCGTTGGTAATTTCAAAGCCTGCTGCTGCTCCTCAGCAGTATAACCAACCAAGGGGTGAGAGACCCAAAAGACAGTACACTCGACTCAGCATGACCCTGTCTCAGATTTTGCCGCAACTACTGTCAACCAATCTGGTAACTGTTAAAGAAGCTCCGAAGGTAGTGAACACAACTTCTCCAAAGTACAACCCCAACGCCCGTTGCGCTTATCACTCTGATAGCCCGGGGCATACTACGGACGATTTCTGGGCTCTGAGGAATAAGGTTCAGGACCTTATTGATGCTAAGGAAATACAGTTCGAGGCGCCCGAAAGGCCCAATGTTGTAACTGCTCCCATGCCCCAGCATAGTGAATGCTGTGGAAGAAGAATTGTATGTGGCCTCCGTGGATGATATTGTTACTCTGTTGTTGACTGTCAAAAGGAACCTGTTGCTAGCCGGTTTATTTCTGGGATGTAGTAAAGGTTGCCTTCTATGTTCTGTTTCACCTGCTGGTTGTCCTTTGCTGAAATCAGGTATCCAAAGCCTGATGGATAACAAATAAATCTTGTTCGAGAAGGTTGCTATTCCTGCTGTCCCTGCCGATGAAGTGTCCATTGTTACTATTTTCAACAACCCTCCTAAGGCTCCTTCAAAGAAGCCTGTCAAAATCATGTCCACTCAGAAGATTGCTCTTATCATCATCACTGTTCCGAGGCCTCTCCCTTATACATCCGACAAAGCTGTCCCATGGCACTATGGGGCAGATGTTTATGTTCTTGGAGTAAAGAAAGAGTTTGATACTAGTACCGGCGTCAGTAACATCACCAGGCCTGCCAAAGTTACTCGCAGTGGTAGGTTGTTCTCACCAAATATTGCGCCACCAACTATTCAGAGACCTCTTGTCATCACACCTGCAAGTGTGCCGACTTCCCTTCAAGTTCCTGTGTACCCCTGCTGCCGAGTCATCCGACGCTCGGGGCAAATGGATTGCTACTGATTTTCCTGCCCGGACGGAGGCACCAAAGACAACCAATGTTGAAGCTTCCCAGCAAGAGATGGAAGAGATTCTCAAGATCATTAAGAAGAGTGATTTCAATGTAGTTGAGCAGTTGGGGAACACCCCATCAAAGATTTCTATGCTATCACTGTTGTTGTGTTCAGAGGCCCATGCCAAGGCCCTGATTTCCTTCCTAAAGACGGCTCATGTGCCACAAGAAACATCTGCTGATCAATTTACCGATTGTGTGGCCAACTTGACTGCCGATAATGGGTTGGGTTTCTCTGACGCCGATCTGACTGCCAAAGGAAAGAACCATAACGACGCCCTGCATGTCTCCATTGAATGCAGGGGCACTACTCTTGCCCATGTATTGGTAGACACCGGTTCTTCATTGAACGTATTACCCAAGAAGGCCCTAGACAGGTTGGATTGTGAGGGTTTGGAGCTCAAGCCTAGTAACATTGTTGTCCGGGCCTTTGACGGTTCGAAAAGGATGGTACATGGGGAAGTTGACATTCCAATCAGGGTTGGTTCTCAAGTTTTTGATTCTACTTTCTATGTGATGGATATCCGACCATCCTATTCTTGTTTGCTGGGTCGTCCATGGATCCACAAAGCTGGAGCTGTGACCTCCACACTACATCAGAAGCTTAAGTACCCGGTTAGAGGGAAAATTGTGACAGTTCAGGGGGAGGAAGAGTATATGGTCAGCCACCTCAACTCGTTCCGGTACATAGAAATGGATAGGGAGTTCATTGAGACCCCCTTTCAACACTTTGAAGAGGTGCCTCAGACACTGGCATCAGCTGAGACTGTGACTAAAGAAGACTCTCCTTTGAAGATGGCTTCCTTAAAGGATTCCCGGGTTGTGATTGAGAAGGGAGAGTGTGCAAACTGGGGCCGACTTCCTGACTTCACTCCAAAGACTGACAAGTTTGGTTTGGGTTTCACTGCAGAAGCTCAGAGGGCTGTTCGTGAGGCAAGAATTGGAAAACCTCCTGTGTTCATCACCAACCCGGGAGTAAATGCTATTGAAGACGACGTGGAGGAATATGAATTCGACAGCTGGATCTACCCAACAACCGACGATGGACCAAGCAACTGGACTTCCAAAGACTTCACACCTATTACTTTTGTCACTCAGTAATGAACTCTTTTGTTTTGAATTTGTAACAGACAATATTTTGAAACTTTTATGGCTCGGTGTCTTACCCGGGGCACCGTGGCTTCATTTGTGAGGGCTTTTGTGTGTCATTTTCATATATCATTAATAAAAACATTGGACGTTTGTTGCATTTCAAAATCTTGCGTTCCTTTTCTTTCTTTATTATATATTGCAAAACAGCTATATTTACACACACTCACTTATACAGGTTCCAATCCACTCTGGATCTCACTGGTAACGACTCTGCTACTGCCAGTTATGACTTCGAAAATCCGATCAACTTAGCCGAAGACGAAGGTGAAGATGATTGCGAAGTGCCTGGTGAGCTCGCAAGACTGTTACTCCAGGAAGAGAGGGCCATTCAGCCACATGAAGAGCCATTGGAAACGGTAAATCTGGGTACTGAGACAGACAGAAAGGAAGTTAAAATTGGTGCCAATCTAGAGCTCAGTGTGAAACAACGATTGATTCAGATGCTGCATGACTATGTGGAAATCTTTGCTTGGTCTTAAGAAGACATGCCTGGGTTGGATACCGACATTGTGGTTCATCACCTGCCTACCAAGGAAGAATGCCCTCCGGTAAAACAGAAGGTCCGCCGTATGCGTCCAGAAATGTCCGAGAAAATCAAAGCTGAGGTTATGAAACAATTTGATGCCGGGTTTCTAGCAGTGACTTCTTACCCTCAGTGGGTTGCCAACGTGGTTCCAGTGCCGAAAAAAGATGGTAAGGTCCGAATGTGTGTTGATTACAGGGATTTGAACAGGGCGAGCCCTAAGGATGATTTCCCTCTGCCTCATATCGACGTTCTGGTTGACAACACTGCTCAGCATAAAGTATTCTCCTTCATGGACGGCTTCTCCGGTTATAATCAGATCAAGATGGCTCCTGAAGACATGGAGAAGACCACTTTTGTTACTCGGCGGGGCACCTTTTGCTACAAGGTCATGCCTTTTGGGTTGAAAAATGCTGGGGCAACCTACCAACGTGCCATGGTTGCGTTGTTTCATGACATGATCCATCACGAGATAGAAGTATACGTCGACGATATGATTGCAAGGTCCCAAACTGAGGAGGAACACCTTGACCATCTACATAAGCTGTTTAACCGTCTGAAGTTGTACAAGCTGAGGTTGAACCCAAACAAGTGCATCTTTAGGGTGAGATCTGTAAAATTGCTAGGCTTTGTCGTAAGCGACAAAGGCATTCAAGTGGACCCTGCCAAAGTGAAAGCCATACAAGAGATGCCAACTCCCAAGACAGAGAAAGAAGTCAGAGGCTTTCTAGGACGGTTGAACTACATTGCCCGATTCATCTCGCATCTAACTGCTACCTGTGAACCAATCTTCAAGCTGCTGAAGAAAGATCAAGTAGTACGTTGGAACGATGAATGTCAGACCGCTTTCGAAAGAATCAAAGAGTATCTCCAAGAGCCACCCATTCTTATGCCACCGGTTGAAGGGAGACCTCTAATATTATACTTAACAGTACTGGACAGTTCAATGGGGTATGTGCTGGGGCAGCATGACGAGTCTGGCCGAAAAGAACACGCCATTTATTACCTTAGCAAAAAGTTTACCGACTGTGAGACCCGATACTCACTACTCGATAAAACTTGCTGCGCTTTGGTATGGGCTGCTCGCCGGCTGAGACAGTATATGTTGACTCACACTACCCTGTTGATTTCAAAAATGGATCCAATCAAGTACATCTTCGAAAAACCCGCCTTGTCCGGAAGAATAGCAAGATGGCAGATGATCTTGATAGAATACGACATCCAGTACATGACTCAGAAAGCAATCAAGGGAAGTGTATTGGCAGACCATTTGGCACACCAGGTAGTGGACGACTACCAATCCATGAAATTTGAATTTCCAGACGAGGATATCATGGTAGTGACTGATTGTGAAGTACCTGGACCGAATGAAGGACCTGAGGAAGGATCCCGATGGTCTATGAACTTTGATGGAGCCTCAAACGCTTTGGGTAATGGTATCGGTGCTGTGATCATATCCCCTAAAGGCACTCATACTCCACTCACCGCCCGGCTATGTTTCAACTGCACCAACAACATGGCAGAGTATGAAGCATGTATCATGGGTCTTCAAGCTGCAATTGACTTAAGGATCAAGTTTCTGAGTGTCTTTGGAGATTCCGCTCTCGTGATCAATCAGATCAAAGGCGAGTGGGATACGAAACACCCAAATCTTATTCCTTACAAGGAGTATGTGCTGACGTTGATTCCCCACTTCGAGGAGATAACTTTTGAACACTTCCCAAGAGAGGAGAATCAGTTAGCGTACGCATTGGCTACGATGTCTTCTATGTTCAAAGTCAAATGGTACAACGAGGCGCCCCGGATCATTATTTGGAAGTTGGATGAACCTGCACATTGTTGCGATCTCGAGACCGAAGAGGTAACAGAAAAACCTTGGTATCATGAAGTGAAGAGGTACCTTGAAGCTCAAGAATACCCCGAAGGTGCATCTGTTAATGACAAGAAGTTCCTGAGAAGGTTTGCGGCAAAGTTCTTCCTCAGCAACGACATTCTCTACAAGCGAAACCATGATTCAACCTTATTGCGTTGTGTGGATAAGACTGAAGCAGAAAGGATCATGACAGAGCTACATGAAGGTACCTTCAGAACACATTCCAGTGGACATACCATGGCAAAGAAAATCCTTCGAGCAGGATATTTCTGGTCCACAATGGAAGCCGACTGTTATCAACATTCTCGAACTTGTCATAAATGCCAGATCTATGCTGATAAGGTGCACATTCCTACGGTTCCTCTGAACGTCTTGACAGCACCTTGGCCTTTTGCAATGTGGGGAATTGATATGATCGGCGAAATCATACCTACAGCATCCAACGGGCACCGCTTCATCCTGGTAGCGATTGATTACTTCACAAAGTGGGTCAAAGCAGCCTCTTTCGCTACCGTAACCAAGAACGTCGTGGCACGGTTCATTCGGCATAACCTGATCTGTCGATACGGCGTCCCAGAAAGGATCATTACAGACAATGGTACCAATCTTAACAATAAGATGATCGCTGAGCTCTGCGAGCAATTCAAGATACAGCACCACAACTCTTCTCCCTACCGACCGAAGATGAATGGGGCTGTAGAAGCAGCGAATAAGAACATCAAGAATATTGTGCAGAAGATGACAGTGACCTACAAAGATTGGCACGAAATGTTACCATTTGCTCTTCATGGGTACCGTACCTCAGCACGGACGTCAACAGGGGCAACTCCCTTTTCCTTGGTCTATGGCATGGAGGCAGTCTTGCCTATTGAAGTCCAGATACCCTCTCTCTGGATAATGAAGGATGCAGGTTTGAGCGAAGATGACTGGATCCAGACTCGGCTTGATCAATTAAACCTAATTGACGAAAAGAGACTCACTGCTATTTGTCATGGTCAGACGTACCAAAAACGGATGATCAGGGCATTTAACAAGAAGGTCAGACGACAAGAGTATCAAGTCGGAGATCTGGTAATCAAGCGCATCATTCTTCCTCAAAGTGATCCCAGGGGAAAATGGACCCCTACGTACGAAGGGCCATTTGTAGTTAAACATATCTTCTCAGGAGGAGCTATGATTCTAACCACCATGGATGGTGACGACCTTCCTCACCCCGCCAATGCATACATAGTAAAAAGATACTACGCATGAATTAAAAACCCGCTAGGTTGACACACCTAGGTAAAAATAAGGGCTTCCCGGCGAACCAAAAGGGTTCGGGCAAAAATAAGGGACGAAATGAAAAAAAAATTGTACACCCGGCAAGTCGAAAACCTGAAAAGGAGGCTTGGGCAAAAATGGGTATCCCGGTGGACTGAAAACCCGAAAGGGTGGTCCAGGCAAAAGTTAGGGATAAAGCGTAATACTATGTCTCATTGGATCACCTTGCATCCAGAATTCGGCATCAACTATCAGGCTCAGATGACTCCAATCAATCAGCTTCATCTTCAATTGAGCAGCAGAGTGATGAGACGCTTGAAGACATAAAGGCGATAGCAGAGTTGGAACCCAGTGGGATTATTTTTCACATAGCTGTTTTGTTTTCACAAAATTGTATAAACTCTATTTTACTCGGCGGCGTTCTCTTACTAGGACGCCAGCCTCCTGTACACAAAACGCCTATTTACAGGAAAATTTCAAAATCAATACAAGTTCAATTTTTCAGACAAATTACCCATCGTTTTTCCTTTTTTCTGTTTTGTTTTGCAAAGAACGTCCAATGTTCATTTTTGATATATGCGTTTGACATTAATTGCTAATCATGAATATTTGCATGCGAAACAAAGGACTAATTACAGATGACATCAGAAACAGGGGCAATAAAGAATTATCCAAACAATCTAGTTGCTCTGTCCACCGAGGTACCAAGGTAAGTTCGGCTGAAGAATGTAACCAAGTTACCTCAACTCCCCATAGAGTAAGACAAGATTCAGCAATACTCTCCCCAAGCAGAGCTGGTCTCCTGTCAGCCCCGAAAAGGCATATTGTTCCCCTAGCAAGTCAGCGATACTCTCCCCAAGCAGAGTTAGTCTACTGTCAGCCTTAAGGAAGTTGGGTATCCCTAGAAGATCTCAACATTCCCCAGCGGAGTATAGACATTCCTCAGCAAGCATCCCCGGCAGTCTTAATATAAGATTTGTTCCCCGGCGGAATACAGACACCCCAGTGGAACCATTCCCCAGTACAGTCCAAGGTTTCAATAGGAAAGTGGAATCCATATCCCCAGTAAATTCTGGAAGCTTATCCCCAGTAGATTCTGGAAGCTTATCACCTGCAGAGTACATACGTCTCTCGCCGACTTTATTCAAAGGTTATTTCCCCACCAGGGTATAACTAGGTTATCCTCAGCTAATTACCACGGAAAGATCGTCCTCGGCGAAGTTCTTCCTATTCCCCAGCGGAGTTCATCAAATTCCCCAACATAACTTATCAGTGGAATCCCCAGCGGAGCTCTCATCAAAACCTCAGCGAAGTATCTCTTCACACAAAGTAATTCCCCGCAGAGTAATCTCTCCAACAATTTTATTCCCCGACGGAGTCATCTTCTCCTACCGGTTTATTCTTGAACCATCATCCCCAGCGGAAGCGAAGAACTCTACTCTTCGACATCAGCCCAGGATTTGATTTCCCGGCCTTCGTCAAGGATTTATTTTCCTAGTCGAAAACACATTCATAGACATTTCACATTTTATACATCCTGATACATACATATCACACGATCTCATTTATTTTTGAGAACATCATGACATCATGCATCTCATACATCATGACATTGCATGCAGCTAATGTTTTGCCTTTTCAGGAAAAGGTCAATCCAAAGATGATTACTATCAACTATCGCAATTCCAGATTCGATACCTGTATCTAGCCAGGGCATATCTGTGAGTGATTTGATTGTAGGTTCGACACCTGTATCTAGCCAGGGCATATCTGCATGAAGAGTTTCCATATTCGATACCTGTATCCAGCCAGGGCATATCTGTAGACGACCAATTCCAGATTTGATTCCTGTATCCAGCCAGGGCATATCTGTAGACGACCAATTCCAGATTCGATTCCTGTATCTAGCCAGGGCACATCTGTGAGCAACTAATTGTAGATTCGATACCTGTATCCAGCCAGTGTATATCTGCATGAAAAGTTTAGAGATTCGATACCTGTATCCAGCCAGGGCATATCTGTAGACGACAAATTCCAGATTCGATACCTGCATCCAGCCAGGGCATATCTGTAGACGACAAATTCCAGATTCAATTCCTGTATCTAGCTAGGGCATATCTGTGAGTATTTAATTGTGGATTCGACTCCTGTATCTAGCCAGGGAATATCTGCATGAAGAGACTGAAGATCAACACCTGTAGCAAGCCAGGAAACCATCTTTCTTTCTCAAGTGCGCAAGTTCTCGCTAAGGAATCTGTTACGCGATCGACACCCCCGATGGCATCTATAAGCCCATCTCCACAACTATCCATCACACTTCCAAATGGCATCTATAAGCCCATTCCCGACATCACATTGTTGATACTCCACTATGCAAGTGCAAATTTCTGGGCACTTTAGTATTCAATCATCTCCCACCTTCGGATTACGAAAGGCACGCAAGCCAATCTACATCCTCAGGTCTAAGAAGATTGAACAGGGGCAACTGTTGTACGCAAAAATTTTCCCTCCCATTTCATCAATATTTTCTCACCACAAGACCTTTGGAGTCAAGATCAAGTTAGGGTTTACTCTGCTCAAGGCCCCTCCTTGCACTGTTGACCCAAATTAGGGTTTGAGTTTGCACAAAGATGTTTTGACCTAAAATGCCCAAGATGACTTTCATGCTTCATGTTGGACTCACAAGTTCATCCATACCAAGTTTCAAGCCTTGATTCCAATCTTTGCCCAGTCAATTGGACAGTTGACCTAGAAATCAGCTGTATTGGGGAAAAAGTCAACTGTGGTCAATTGACAGTCAAACCTCATGATTTTTGACCCACATCAACATTATGAACTCATATGTACCATTTGATCAAGTTTGGATCACAAATCCACAAGAAATTTGATCAGATCACCAAAAGGGCAAAATGGTCATTTTTAGGGTTTTGACTGCACAAAGGCAATTTTTGACTGTTTGACCTGACCAATGGCAAACCAAGCTCACATATGGACTCAAGGACTCAATGACATGGTCTTGACACATTCAACAAGTTCAAAAGATTCCAAATGCACAAGATTGACAGATGAATTTTCCAGTCAACTGATCCAAATTTGACTGTATACTGAAAAGTCAAACTTTGACTTTTTGGTCAAAATCAAGTGTCAAGATTCATTTTTCATCAAAACATGTCAAATTATGAAACTTGTTCATCAAGAAATCAAAAATTTCAAATTAGGGTTTGAAATGAAGAAATTTCATAACTTAGAAATTTTCTAAGTTATGAAACTTCCTTATTTTTTCCTAACTTTGTCCCATCTTTTCATCAAGATACATTTGGATTCAAACAAAACTCAAAACATTAAAGTTATAGTCCATTTCAAAATCTACAACTTTGATTCACAAAGTTTCCTCAAAAGAAGCTTGTAGCTCAAGTTATGATTTTTGGAACAAGGGTGCAAAACATTCTTAACTTAGAAATTTTTTGACCTATTTTAGGCAGGATTTTTTCCTAACTTCATGGCCACTTTTCACATGCTTCCACTTGGAATTTCAACTTGCATTACAAAGATGGATTGTAGTACACATTCCAAGCTTTCCAAATTGTCCAAGAACTCATCAAACACCCTTCTGGTTAGGGAGAATCGAATTTGTGAAGTTAGGCAAAAGTCACTTTGTTCATGGCCAATTTCATGTTCATAACACTTTGCATTTTTCAAGTCAGCTTGCACAAGCTAGATTACAGGCCTCTAATCCCATTCTCACTCAATAATTTAATGCATATCCTTTGTGTTCATGTCTTGTTTTGTGTATTTAACCATTACATACAAGATTAAGCCATAAATGGAAAAAGCATTTTAGCCATTTTTGAAAAGATCCACTTTATGTCAAGGTCCATATCTTTGAAGTACAAGGAAATCTCTGAGGCACAAAGGTGTGGACATATCCCACTGATCAAGAACAAACTTTGCAGCAGGTTTGAGGGGCCAGTAGGAGTTTGTAACCTAACTTGGCAACTTTTGCTTAAGAAGGAAGAAAACTTGCATTTTGAACAAGAACTTACATTCCTGCAAGAACCAACTAAAACAAACTTTCTCTACACATTGCATACTCCCTAACAGACCTAAAACACGACCAAAGTACCCTTGATCCCTCTTCATACATAAAATCACCATTTTGCTGCACAAAACAGGGCATTCTGCATTTTGATTTGGTCAGCTCAATCCATTCGTGCGGCTTGGCCAAAACCAGTTCAAACACATCCTATATCATCCATACAAACTATCCCAAGCCCTAGCTACAGACTGTAACACCTCTAACCAAGTTCACCATTTTCATTTTTTCAGTTGTGCAGGTTGAGTTACATAGCTCGATTCAGTTAGTTTCAAAGCAAGCTAGAGGTTGGGAGAGCATCCTTGGACCTCAAGCAAGCTGTACAAGTCCTCACACTGCATTGAAAGTACCTCCATTGTTGCACACGATTCAAGCTGAACAGGTAAAAGTTTGAATTACTATCTCTCTATCCAAGCATATCTAGGCTTAGGTTTGTGAAGAAGTTATGTCCTACTCATGGCCCTGAAGCTACCCATATCATTACTTTTCATTTATGTTGTGTGTACTGAGAGAATTTTGAACCTGAATATTGAACAAAAGTTAGGTCAGGAATTGGGGGAGAAGAAATTCTCTCTCATTTCTGAGAGTTAGATCAAGTTCTTTATATGTATGAATTCGTGGTTTGATGCTTTACATTTTTTGTGTTATAAGTTTCTGTTAAAAATCAAAGAATCAGGATGTTTGAACAAGGTAGGAAAGGCGCGCGTTTTTGACAGAAATATTGGCTGGAGGTTGAAGACAAGCCTCTTTGGGCTGGGCTTGGAATTGTTTTTCTGTTTGCACCATATTTTTTCACTTACACCCCCTTGGCCCATTGTGTGATTTTTTAATCATTTTTGACTTTTTATTTTTTCCTCTGACTTATTATTTTTTGTTAAAATATAAAAAATATTAAAAACATTTTTCCATCCATTTTTGCATTTTATTTGTATTTTATTTGTATTTTATTTGCTTTATTTAAACTTGTACATATAAAATAATATATATCCTTTTATGTAAAATACTAAAAAATAATACAAAATACATTCTATTTTCTGATTTTATTTTATTTTATCTTTTGAAAACATTTTCTAAAAAATATACTTTTTTTGTAAAATAATTAATATTTTATTTTTGTGTATATTTAATATATTTAATACATAATATAAATACTTATATATTTATTAGAATATTTAGGATAAAAATACAAAAATAATACATTTTTATTTTTATTAATATTTCACCTCAAAAATTACTTTTACAATATACTACTTTTTTATATATATAATTATTAAATATTGTATATGATAAATAATTAATACTATTTATTTACAAAATTAGGGTTTTGCCCTAAACATGAAAATATCCAAAATTAACCTTTTTTTTTATTATTTTTATTTCACTTGTAAATAAATCATACACTTACACAAATACATTGATACAGTTACATTGCTTTATTCTTATACATTGATCATTTTACATTTGCGATTGATTCGATTTGGTTGTAAATTTATTTGGACACCACTCTCCTATTAAGTCTCATCCCCATTTGAACATTTATACCCCCATCCCCATGATTATTTTGTAATAATTTAGGACTTTAAATTCCGCATTTTAAAGCTTTCTAAATATGCCATGATAGACTTAAGGTTTGTATGCAAATCAAAAATGACAAATAGCTTGACCTAATTCAAAGACAAAAAAGAATGAAAATGGACAACACCAATCACACTTGCACCCCTAGGGTTACTCCACTTGTTGCCTTCAATAATGGGCCATGTTGCATGTTGGGTGTTTTTGGCAAAACAAAACAAATCAAATGATCATAGTCCCTCGATGACGCTTTCGAAAGTTGCCTAAAAATGATCAAGTCCCTTAAAGGAAAAATTGCCAAAGACACTTGGCACTATTGCATTCATGGCCTAAACGATGACCCGCGCCCGTCCTGTTAACATCCTAACACAATATTTTCCACCAAATACAATGGTGGAACAATACTGTTAAAAGGGTTAAAACATAGGAAAGATCTTTGAGAAATTTAGGGTAGATAGCTCTTGGTTACTTGACCAATCTTGCAAAATAATCCTTGCCATTTTTCAAAACACACATCACAATAAACTTTCAAAACAACTTTCAAAAAAACATTGAAAACTTTTCAAAAGATAAGTACACCTTTGTATACATTCAAACATGGATCATTACAAAGGTTGCCACAACAAATGGCCTCTTTTCAAAACATTTTCAAATCCACACACAAAGCACCATTTCAAACAATTGAAAACGCAAGGCAAGTGATCTAAGCAAGTAACTAAGAGCCCATGGATAACCATGGATAGAAAGGGTGCTAATACCTTCCCTTTCTATAATCTACTCCCCGAACCCAAGAAAACATCTCAAAGGTTTTTGCTGTGCTTTTTAACCTTTCCTTAGGATAAAATAAAAAGTCGGTGGCGACTCTTGCTCAACCGAAACATTTGCGAAAACAAACGCAAAACCCAAGTCAGTTCTCCTACCGTATCACAGGTTGTAATATATAAATTAGGTTTATATTATTGAAATCCCCATTCATAACTTGTATACCCCCTCCCACAAAATGTTGTAATAGCGTAGTAACTTTAAATTATGCAATTTATCGCTTTTACATAACACACTAGTAATTAGGGTTTGTATGGAAAGAATAAAATCAATAAAATAGCAAACCCTAATCTAAGACAAAAACAAGCATGAAAACGACACACTTGCACACAAGCACCCCTAGGGTTATCCCACTTGGCTGCCTTACAAAAATGGCCATATTACGCATGTAAGGTATCTTAGCAAAACAAACAAACAAATACAAGATCATAGTCCCTCGATGACGCTATTCAAAGTTGCCTTACAAAATGATCTTAGTCCCTCAAAAAAAGGAATGCTAAGATACCTTGCAACATTGCTAATCCTGGCTATACGATGACCCACGCCTGTCCCGTTTACATCCAAAGATAGGGTTGATTACCAAATAAATGGTAAGACAACAATATCAAAGGGAAAGAAAATGAACAAAAAAGACATTTGAGTAGGTAGATTGCTCCTAATTACTTGTTCCATCTCAAAACAAATATCCTTGCTATTTTCAAAACAATCACATACACTTTCAAAACATCTTACAAAATTGAAAAAACATTTTCAAAAGATCAACATCTTTTTATACATTCTTACGAACGAGAATCATTACAAAGATTGCCTAAACAATGGCCTCTTTACAAAATACTTTCAAAAACCATACAAAACAAAATTTCAAACAAAAGCAAGTGATCTAGCAAGTAACTAAGAGCCCATGGAAAACCATGGATAAAAAGGGTGCTAATACCTTCCCTTTTTATAATCTACCCTCCGAACCCAAGAAATAATCTCAAAGGTCTTTCATGTGCTTTTTCACCTTTCCTTTTGGATAAAAGAAAAGTCGGTGGCGACTCTTGCTAACCGCAACATATGCGATAAAACGCAAAACAATCTAGTCATTTCTCCCACCATATCACAGTCGTAGACGAAGGAAAAGTGAAAATAAAAAAGTTCGATGGTGCAAGCTTTAGCTTTTGGAAGATGCAGATTGAAGATTATATGTATTGGAAAAAGCTACATCAACCTCTCATGGAAAACAAGCTAGTTTCAATGAAGGAAGATTAATGGAACCTTCTCGATAGGCAAGCACTTGGCATTATTTGATTATCTCTATCTCGAAATGTTGCTTTTAATATTGCAAAGGAGAAGAAAACTGATTGTATTATGAAGGCTCTTTCTAGCATGTATGAAAAGCCTTCAACATCAAATAAAGTTCACTTGATGATGAGAATATTTACGCTTCAGATAACAGAAGACATATTAATTGTGCAACATATCAATGAAATCAATATAATCACAACCCAATTGAGTTTAGTTGGTGTTGAATTTGAAAATGAGGTATGAGCATTGATACTTTTGTCTTTCCTTCTATATAGTATGAGTACTACTGTCACAACTCGATTTATCTCGCCGAGAAGTACAAAGATGAAAATTGATGATGTATGTGATTTGATTCTTAATAAAGAGATCCAACAGAGAGAGTTGGATGAGTAATCATCCTATTTAGTATTACATATAGAGGAAAGAGAAATAAGTTCAAGTAGGGGATATGGACGTGGTAAATCAAAGGACCGACGATCTATGGAAAGTCCCAATCTATGGAACTAGAGAATAGGCCATGAGTGAGAAAATGATGAATGTCATGCACTTAAAAGGAAAACTACCAGGTATTTGGTCAATATAAATTGACATGTTAGAAGACTCTAGACTCGAAAAGCAGAAGCGATTCAGCTTTCAGCCACGTGAGAGAACCCTAAAGAAGGAAAGACTCAATCTTGTTCACTCTGATGTTTTGGGTACACCAATTGTCTCATCTATTGGTGGGAAGACATACTTTATGATTTTTATTGGTGATCACTCTAGAAAGTTATGTGTATACTTTCTGAAATATAAGTCGGAAGTATTTGAGGCTTTCAAGATGGGGGAAACCATGGTAAAAATGAGAGAGGATTGAAGATCAAAAAGTTTTGAAATTACAATGGTGGTAAATATGAAAAGACTAAATTTAAGAAGTTATGATATGAGAACAAAATCAGAATGGAGAGTACCATGCCAGATACGCATCAATACAATGGTGTGGCTGAGTGTATGAATCAAATGTTGACTTATAGAGCCTGAAGATTGTGTATGCAGTCATGCTTCCCAAAGCCATTATGGGCAGAGGTAGTAAACATAGTAACTTGCTTAATTAACTAAGGTCCATCAGCTCCATTGGAGCATAAAATACCATAAGAGGTATGAAGCAGAAAAGAAGTAAAACTATCATATCTTAGAGTTTTAGTTGTGTAGCATATGCACACATAAGTGATCAAGGCAGGAATAAGCTTGATTTAAAATACAAGAAGTGCATTTTCATCGGTTATAGTGAGGATGAGTTTGGCTACCGCCTATGGGATGACGATAACGAAAAGATGATATGTAGTAGAGATGTGAACTTAAATGAAAGACCGATATACAAGGACAAGCATAATACATCTACCAACAACTAATAACTGAGTCGACCAATTTATGCAGAGGTAGAGGGCATCCCAAAAAGTCCTATAGAGGAGAATCCTCAGTCAGAGGAATCAACTGAACAAGATAGTGAGCAATAATCTGAGTTGTACTCTAAATCCTGTATTGAAAATGTCATCTTGACACCATATGCCTAACAGGAGATACATAGACTACATGTTGTAAAGTGATGAAAGGGAGTCTAAAGGTTTTGCAGATGCACGTCAGACCGTAGATTCTAGCAAGTGGGAGCTTGCTATGAAAGATGTTATGAAGTATTTTATCTTCAACCAGACATGGGAACTAGTTGCGTTACCTATTAAAAAGAAGGCACTTCACAAAAAATGTTTGTATAGGTTGAAGGAGGAGCATGATGGCTCCAAGAGATACAATGCTCGACTAGTTGTCAAAAGATTTCAGTAAAAAGAAGGATTTGATTCACTAAAATATTTGCTATAGTTGTGAAGCTCAATACTATTAGGTTTGTCCTAAGTATTGTGTCCAACAAAGAGACTTATATGAGGAGATCTACATGCAATAAGCTGAAGGTTTCTCAAAGGAAGGGAAATAAAATATGGTATGCAGATTAAAGAAAAGCTTGTATGGTTTAAAACAAGCTCTAAAATAGTGGTATAGGAAGTTTGAAAGCTTTATGCACAAGGAAGGTTTTCTGAAGTGCAATGCTGACCAATGTTGTTTCTTTAAGAGATATATGTCTAGTTATATCACTTTTCTATTTTATGTTGATGATATGTTAGTAGCAGGTACAAATATGGATGCAATCAGAAACTTGAAGTGAAATTATCAAAATAATTTGACATGAAGGATTTGGGTCCAACAAAGAAGATTCTTAGAATGAAAATCACGAGAGATAAACAAACAAGAATTTCGTAGTTATCTTATGCAAAGTATATTAATTATGTTTTGCAAAGATTCAACATGGGAAAGGCCAAGTCAGTTAGCACACCTGGCCATTCATTTTCACCTATCCAAGGACCAGTCCCTTTAGATGAAGTAAGAGAGAGAGAGAGAGAGAGAGAGAGAGAGAGAGAGAGAGAGAGAGAGAATTCATGGCTAAGATTCCATATGCTTCAACTATAGGAAGTTTGTTGTACACAATGGTAAGTACTAGAACATACATTGGCCATGTAGTGGGAGTTGTAAGCAGGTTTATGGAAAATCTAGGAAAAAAATTAGAAAGTCACTACGCCAAATAAGCTATTTAATAGCGCTTTTTTTTGTTTTTGATAGCGCTTAAAAGTGCTATTAACCGCGCCACTATTGTAAATATTTCTTATTTAATAGCACTTTAAAAGCGCTATTAAAGTACCAATTTATAATAGCGTTTTAATTAAAGTGCTATCAAAGTCAGTATTTTGCATGTTTTTTGTTTGTTTTTTTATAGCACTCTAAACAAAAAGCGCTAATATATAACATATGTTTGATAGCGCTTTCAAATAAAGTGCTAATAAATGGTACATATTTGGTACAATATTTTTAATAAGTACAGTACAATATTTTTTCTTACACAATCATTTTTTTTGGTGTAAATATAAAATAACTATATTCAATTCAACACAAATAACGCTTTAAGTTACTCATTGCATATATATTATGATCCATCAAATACCAAATAATATTTTAAATTACCAAATCCTATTGTTTCCAAATATCATAACATATAGAATATTAAGAGGGCGTTTGCATAGCCAAATTTGTAGATGCCCATCTATGAGTACTTCAATCCAAATCCAAAAACATACAATCAAATTCTCTAAACAAAACACCAAAAAAATAAGAAAGGATAACAAAACAATCCCATGTAGTAACCACCTTCATGATCCAAAAGCGTTGAACTCATAGATACAATCACTAATTAGGCAAAATAATTGCTTCTTGTTTTCCTGTATCATAGAAGGAATGTTGATTATGTATTGTACAATAAAAACTAATTCAACATATAAAGAATAATCAAACATTTAATATGGGTCTAACAAGAAGCACATAAAATAAGGAATGATTATTATAAACTAATAACAATAAATCGATATAACTAATGCAATAATTGAACTAATTAAGTCTAACAAGAACATGACTTGTAAACATATAGACCACAATTTCCATTATTAGATGCATATAAACACTAAACAGAATATAATTCAAATTCTCAAAATATACATAAACACTTAATTGTGTGTAACTTTCTTTTCATGATCCAGAACTAGATATCAAACACCTTACAATTGTTACTACGAATATCTAAAAATTTCAAGTAGAAACGGAAAACTATAAATCAATCATACAATAAGATATAAGTCATTTTTCCGTATTTTCCTATTTCAAAATTTAAATTCGAGACCAAGAAAGAACACTCAGTACCTCTGTGCCATATCTTCTAAACCAATAAAATACTAAAATCATTTATACGACAACTCTAAGTCCAACTCAAAAATTAAAATTAAACATCTAAGTCAAAACATTTGAACTCTAAATCCATGAGTAATATTTGTCTTGTTTATCAAGTATCAAGTCAAGGAAAAACTCACCGAAAACATCATCCACCACATAAGTAGCCCAATCCTCCTTAACCTCAGTTAACTTATCATGAGAGTAGGTACGACATTTGTGGTCAAAAAAGTACTTCAAATATGAAAACATCAACAATTAATCGTGTTAGAATTAAATTATATTAATTTAATTTACAAAAGAATAATAATAATAATTAAAATCACGTACATTTGTGGGGATCATAAATTCATTTTCCATGATGACCTCTTTCATAAATCGCATTACAAAGTATCCACAATCAACGCCATTAATTTGACGAGGACACTACAAAAAAAATTTTATATCGATTAATTTTACTCCACATAATTGTTTTAAAATAACATTAATTTAGACACATACCTTTATTTTTTGCCATGAGATTTTCTTTGACTTTGACACTTTAGGCACTTTAGAACTACTATTAGCACGATAAATTTGCAAAGCGCTAACAAAATGAAATTAACTTCAAATGAGTAATTATATAAATAATAATACGTACATAAATTTTAAATTAAAAGAGTCTATACTCACTTCTCAAACTTTGTTTTAAAATTTTGATGTTTTGTTGGCTCACCATTCAACGGATCCATGTAATATATCACCTCAGCATTGAGATTGATGACAAGCAACACCCAATGTTTCCTGCACCCAACATTTAAATATTGCATTAAAGATTCACATTCATTAGAGTTTTTTCTCGTTAATTTAATAACTTTTTGAATATAAATCTCACCCTAGATTACAAGGTGCAAGAATCATCTTATCCTTGAACTCCTCATCTTTCAAAAGTATTTTTACTATACTATTTCCTAGATTATCCTCCCGTGATACATGTGGAGATATGAAAGAGAACTTATTTATTAATCCATTTGGACTAATAAACTTGTCATACAAATACCTAGAAATGAACAACAATTGATATTAATATATTTGTCACCAATGTGAATATTAGTCAACAATACAAATAACATTAATATTAATAATATATTTGTCAAATAAGAGAATATTTGTAATAATAGAGGTACCTGGAAAATACAGTGATAATAGATGCACTTAACCAATTGTGATCAAGAATCTCCTTTATACTCTCTACACGTAGTTGCTCTAAAAACTCCTCACCAAATATACTTTCCTCCATTTTTATTTGAATTAATGATCCAACCCTCATCATCTTTTTCACATACATATCAAGGAAAGGTAAATTTGCAATACCAGCTGAACCGCCAACTCTAGGAGACTCTTCGATTTTGAATTTTTTGTTACTTTTGTTGGGTGATGAAACTGAATATTCAACACTGTGTTGAATATTGTTACCTTTGTTTTGGGATTGACCAGGAATCTAAAAAGTTGTATTAATTAATATTAGTGATCAAATAATAAAACAAGTGGCGATCAAGAAACTTGATTATAAGTAATTTACCTTTTCACATTCAGCAACAAATTCAAGAAGTTTCGTTGGCCATGGCACAATTGTTCCTATTGCTTGACCAACCATGGATACATCTCCATCTTCAACAGATATAGGCAATGGGGCATTTGGCACAATAGCAACTTCGATATTAACCTTGACATATCTAGGTGGTAACGTCATGCCATGTACCGTGTTACCTTTGGTGTTATATAGTTTTCCACGAGCAACCAAACAACGACTCGGGGAGGATAAATATATATTAACAGGAAAGAGACCCTAAACCAATAAGATATGAATAAAAAGATTAACATCATTATTGAAAGAACAAACATATCGAATTTGAGAGATAATAAAGAAACCAATTACCTCGGGAATGTTGCCAAATGATCCAGGGTTGCAAGAACCTTTATCACTAGGTAGTCGACTCTCAGCTACTTTTTCTGGTTGTTTCCTTTCTACCACTTGTTCAAGGTGTTGCCTCTGTGCCACTTTTTCAGGTTGTTGCAACCTCTCTGACACTTGTTTAGGTTGTTGCCTTTCTTCCACTTCTTCAGTTTGTTGCCTCTCTAGCTTCTCTCTATCCAACTTATCTCTCTCAATCTTTTCTCTCTCTAGCACCTCCAATCTACTTTTGAGTGAATTACAAAAGCTATACAATTTTTCAAAATCCATTTGTGTGGGGCGATTTTGGCGTGGTAATATGTCCCTAGAACATACCCCAAAACCATAAGTCCTAACACGTCCAGAGTAGTTTGGGAGATTAAGAGCCTCAAATAATATGTTTGTGGGACCAAGGTCTTGTCTCTCTTCTTCAGATAGAGCTTCTGTTAACTTCTCCTGACATTGATAAGTATAAAAGAAATAACCAATAGTTAGATACAAGTTGCAATTAATGGCTATTCTATCAAAATAAGACACAAAGACTCAATTAATTAAGGAAAATCGAGTTTAATGACTTCAAACTAACTAACAAAATACAAATTCGGTAACAATGATGAGTATAGAAAAAGTGTCACATCTATAATGTGAGCATTTTGGAAATAACATCTATAGTGTCACATCTAAAATTCGACTTACACATTGATCCACAACTCTTTGAACATTCTCATTATCAATCACCCCGCTCTTATTGACGCGGGCAGCCTTCCACACTTGACTACGGTTTATCTCACCAACTTCTGACTCTTCTACCTGTATATACATTTTTACAAATTAACATAGCAATTAAATTTTTTTATAATATTGTATAGTACATTTATACACATACTTACCATATCAGCTTCAAGACGAGCACACCCTAAACGTGACTTTCTATAGGGATGTTGAGGATTTAACGCTCTTTCTCGATTCTCATCACTAACTTTCTGCATTTATTATAAAAAAATGCATCCCACAACACTATCACTAATACTATAATCATGCAAAACTTTAAGGATCCATATCCAAGTGATAAAAGTATTACCTGAAACTTTGCAGTCATATGTTGGGCTACAAATTTATCCCAATCATCTTGTTTTATACAAAAAGAATATTTGGTCGGACGATGTTTAACAAAACCACCCTTACTATCTTTTAGATATGACCTCGCCATTTTTGTTCTGAATGCCCTGTGCAACTTTCCAGCTTCTCTATATACAAAGGCACGATGTTCCTCGCCAATTATAAAAGCTTTCTGCAAATAATTCAGTTTATTAAAACATAGTTCAGTTTATTTAAACATCCCAATGGATAGATTAACGAAATTAAAATTTTACAACTAGCTTAAGTTAGTGTGTTACTTCAATTTCATCCCAAATGTTTTGTTTATAAACCCCCACAGCCTCTTTATTTTTTTTCGCGCTCCAATTGTCCAAGCTTATTGGAACTAACCGACGAACTGTGACACCAATGAAACTAGCAAAAGTCTTGCTATTATGCTTGATTGGTTGACCTCTTGAATTCCATTGAACCTATAACAAAATTAAAGTGCAAATAAAGAATCAACAGTCTCACTAATAGTGTTTAACATTCAAATAGTTTCAAACAACTAACTCATAAAAGATAATCATGTATGTAACCATCACTCATACATAGTTCAGTAAAAGGAAAATTGCCAAGAGAGTAAACAGTATCATAAAACTCTAGCTATTTTACCTCAATTCTCTTTCCATTGCTTTTGGCTTTGTGAATTTTTTGCAATCGGGTCACACCACGTTTACCAATTGTTTTCTTACTAGACGAACCACTTTCATCATCAATAGAAGCCATATTTCACCTATAAAAATTTAAAAAGTTATATACCATACAAGAATAACATTAAGAAGCAATAACAATAAAAAAATGAAAAGCAAATAAATAAACCATACAAGATTAAGTCGGCCTTTTCCTCTTCCTTGTAGTTGGATTCCTACTTTTCTGTTTTCTAGTTACATAAAATGATGGATTGATCCAAATCCCATCACTGTGATCGTTTCTCATATAAAGAATATCATCTATAATTGATTCAGACTCAAGGGATTGTGAAGTATTAAAGAAAGGGTCATCCTCAACATCTATATTTGGAGTGGTGTGATCATTTATTTTGTTACTTAGAAACACAATAGACCACTTTTCATCAGCAGGATCAGTGACATAGAACACTTGGTGAGCTTGTGATGCTAAAATAAAAGGCTCGTCTTTATACCCTACTTTATTAAGATCGACCTTCATGAACCCAGGGTCAACTTGAAGGCCATTGTTATTGTCAACCCACTTGCAACCAAACACGGGCACTTGAAAGCATGAGTAATCCAATTCCCAAATACGTTCAATGACCCCAAAATATGACAATTTGGAAAATGCGGGATTTCTATTTTTGGAACTTGAGATATGCACAGATTCAGCTACGAGTGTGACACCGCTATTTTGCACAGTGCTTTGATGATCATGTTCTTCTGTATAAAATGTATACTTGTTAATTATATAACCAGAGTACGATAGAACATTTGAATTTGGACCATTTGCTAGCCATCTCAATCTTTCTGAAATTGAATCAGGATTTTTAGAAAATTCTGAAAAAATGTGTTCTTTTAGCCACGGTATAAAACTTCGATTGTGTTCTCTTGTTAACCAATTTTCACTCTTATTAGGGTTCAAACTTTGAAGTATTTCTTTGTGCTTTTCAACATATGGCTCAACCTCATCAGCATTGTGTAGAACATACAAGTGTGATTGCTCCAATTCGATGTCTGACATGGTTACTAGTTTACTTGCACCAATCCCTTCCCCTGTTGTTTTTCCAGAGTGTCGTGACATTGGAATCCCTATGGGCTCAATATTAGAGAGGTATTCAGTACAAAACTCAATGGCTTCTTCAACTAAATATCGTTCAACAATACAACCATCTGGTCGACTTCGATTCTTCACGTACCCTTTTATTATCTTCATGTAACGCTCAATCGGGTACATCCACCTCATATAAGCTGGTCCACAATATTGTGTTTCCATTATAAGATGGACTGTAAGATGAACCATTATGTCAAAAAATGAGGGTGGAAAATACATCTCAAGCTCACATAATGTGACAACAATTTCCTTTTGTAACATCGGTAACTTCTCAGGGTCAATAACTTTGCTACAAATAGCTTTGAAGAAAAAACAAAGTTTAGTTATGGTCCATCGCACATTTTCAGGTAAAATGGAACGTATAGCCACTGGAAGAAAGTTCTCCATTAAAACATGACAATCGTGAGACTTTAAACCCTTCAATTTGAGATCTTTCATAGATACCAAACTCTTAATGTTTGATGAGTAGCCCTCTGGAACTTTAACATTGTGAAGAACCTTACACAAGATCTTTTTCTCTTTTCTTGACAGAGTATGAGCTGCTGGAGGTAGAAATGTACGCTTCCCATCCCTCTTAACCGACTGTAACTCATTTCTTAATCCCATACTTTGCAGGTCTAACCTTGCATTAATGCCATCCTTAGACTTTCCTGGAAGATTGAGTAATGTACCAACGACATTCAAACACATTTTTTCCTATATGCATCACATCAAGGAAATGTCTAACATACAATGACTTCCAATACGGCAATTCAAAGAAAATTGACTTTTTTTTCCATCCTCCCTTTACAAGTTCACTTGAAAATGGCTTTCCAAAATTAGTGCTCAAAAGCTTTACCTTTTGGTATAATTGATCACCCGTCAAAGCCAAAGGAGCTCTATTTTCTTCTGATTCACCATTAAAAGCTTTTCTCCATTTTCGAAAATGATGGTTGGTATTTAAAAATCTACGGTGTCCAAGAAATACATTCTTCATACAATACTCCAATCGTATTGAATGTGTACCATCTTCACATATGGGGCATGCAAATTTTCCTTTGACACTGTAGCCTGATAGATTCCCATAGGCAGGAAAATCATTGATTGTTCCAAATAACATAGCCCTCAAGTTGAAGGATTCTTTTTTATACTCATCATATACCTCCACACCTGTCTCCCACATATGCTTTAAATCTTCAATTAATGGAGCCAAGTATACATCTATATCATTTCCTGGTTGCTTGGGCCCAGAAATTAACATACTCAACATCGTGTATTTGCGCTTCATACATAGCCATGGAGGTAGGTTATAAATCAACAAAATGACTGGCCAAGAAGTAAGTTTACTACTTTGAATACCATGAGGATTTATTCCGTCAGTAGACAATGCAAGACGTAGGTTTCTTTCTTCCTTCCCAAAATTTGGGTAATCATGATCAATTTTTGCCCATTGAGGAGAATCTGCGGGATGTCGGAGCATTCCATCAACAACCCTTTCATTTGCATGCCATGTTAAGTTCTTTGCGTCTTCTGCATTATGATACATGCGCCTAAATCTTGGTATTATCGGAAAATACCATAGCGTTTTGGCTGGAGCTGTTTCTTTCTTCTTATAGCGTGGGGCACTACATTTAGGACACATATTCAACGATGCATACTCCTTGCGAAATAAAATGCAATCATTTGGACAAGCATGTATCTTCTCATAACTCATGCCAATAGAACATAACAATTGTTTAGACTCATACGTTCGACTAGGGAGCACGTTGTTCTCAGGCAAAATATCCTTTAACAGAGTCAACAAGTCTGTGAAGCTCCTATCGGACCATCCATGGCGTGCTTTTAAGTTATACAACTTTAAGACCGTTGACAGTCTTGTGAATTTAGTACATCCATCATACAACGGAGTCTCTGCATCACTTACTATCCGCTCAAACATTTGAGGACAATCACGAAGATCTTCCTCAATTACATTGACAAATTCTTCAACTCGATCAAACGCATAATTCGTATCTTTTTCAAAATCATTTGATGAATCTCTCCCATTGCTCCTTTTTGTGGACTTGGTTTTTTTTTCCCCGTGCATTATCCAGCATGTGTAGCTTTTATCAATTCCATTACATATTAAGTGATCTTCCAAAACATTTGCACTAACATCCGTATAACAACATTCTAAGCAAGGGCATATGATTTTACTAGTGTCTTCAGCATGAGCAATAGCAAACCTAACGAACTCACGAACTCCATCTTCATATTCTTTTGACGCTCGATTGGCAAACATCTATTTTCGATCCATATTTCCTAACAAGTAACATATATAACTAGTTAAAAATTGGTTCTAACAACCAAATTATGTTCCATCTTGGATCATTTCACATTTGAAACTCTACTTTTAAATTGATTATTTCACATATTATGAACTGTATTATAATGGTATCTAACATGCTTATCAATATGATCTATCAGAGTAAAAACTCGAACAACTGGAATTTCATTATCAAGAGAGTGGTATAGATTGCCTAATACATATATCATAATACCCTCTAAAGTATACTGATCAAAGTTATTAAGTAATAGTAATTCATCGTTGGATAGTAAACCATTGTTTTTTATATATTCAATAGTAGAAGGTTTATTATCATCAATAAAGAGTTTTATTAAATTAGGATAATTTTTATATACATCACTTTTATCACTCAGGAATTATAGCATCATCAGGAAGTATTCAATTCAGATAATACTAATATTGGGTTTACTACTTTTTCTATTTAATATAATATTAAGGATCCACTAGTTTGTAAAGCTCTATATTCTCAAACCCACTTATTTTTATTAAACCACATAAAAACAGGACCAAGTCATGATTACGTTCTAAGGTTCAAACAAAAGGGTCTTCATATTTTATACTCACATGCCAAATTTATTTCCAAGACATTATTATAATAATAATTAATTTGACTTGTTGTAATAAATACTACAATATCACCATTTTATGATAATGAAATAAATTTTTACAGAACAATATCTCAATACCCAAATCAGCAAGCATATTATATTTTGAAGTTGATACCTATTACCCCCCCACAGTGACCAATCATAGGAAGAGAAATCATGAACTCAAACTGCCAGATATATATACATCAAGAACAAAGAAAGCTACAAGACAAACCAAAACACTGTCTCATCTTCCAGCAGTGTCACAGATCAACTAGTTATAGAAAACTTTGGAACATGATAGTATTAAATCACATTCTGAGTTCCAATGTGTTTTATTTTTGTTCAAAAGGAAAGGGAAAAGGAAATATATAATTACTGTGTGTTCTAGTGAAAACAGTGACGAGAATGGAAAAATATTGAATATATAAATGCATAAGAAAACAAAAGAAAATAGGACAATGTGTCAATTAAAGTTAACAGAAAAAGAAAAACTGTCATGTGTTATACTTCTTATTATGTCAGCTATGTTCTTTAACTTTAGGAATAAATGTCAAAAGACAATGATAAAACAGAGAACAATAATAAAACCTCAACATTGTATGAAAAACATAGAACAGTGATGAAACCAACCTGAATGTAGTTAATTATATCAAAGTTTGCAAGTCTTGATCCACCCTCTTGCTGTCTACAGAGCCACTGATCAAGTTTTTCCTGAAATCAAAAAAACATCCAACATTAACGAAATGCCAATTTTTGCTTGGATTGAAAAGAAGAATCGATTAATTGTGACTAAATCACACCAAAACAACAGAAGCCTTATCACTCAAACTAGAACAAACTTTTCAACTCATCTTCAACCAATGTACTGACTTTTTTGCTCTCCATAAAACTTCATTCCTCTCTTCTCTTCCTTCTTCCATGTCTACATTCTTTCTTCTGCACTCAACTCAGATGGCATAACACTTATATCATTCAATTCCCACTAGATATCACTTCCGCCTCTCATAAACTCAACATGAGTTCCTTCTCATTCAAAACCATACTCATGGGCTGGTCTCAAATACAACTCTTTCCACCGTGTAATCTCTCTCAACATTGATATTTACGGTTAACTAGGACTAGAAATTGAAAATTGCACACAACTTCAACACATAGACCTTAGTTAAAACTAATTCAATGGCCAAATACCTTACACTTCATGCCATTACTCACAACTGCTCACATCAATAACCAGCTCATCTCTCACCATTCAGGCACACATCAATAACACAAGCCTTATCACTCAAATTTCACGAACCCTCACAACTGCAACTTAACCTCACAAACCCTCATTACAGCTACTCAAAATCACGAATATCCGTCAACACAAAGACATCATAACGCTCACAAACAATACAGAGAATCAACGGATAGCAGAAACTGAAAAAAGAAATATTACCGGATACAAATGAAGAGAGGGATGACGACGACGTAGGTGAGATGACAAAGGGTTGAGTTCGACGGAGAATGAGATTTGGTTGTTCTTTCTTTTCGGTGTTTCCTCCTTCTGTTTGAGTATCGTTTGAGAAGTGAATCTGAATCTGAATCGATGGTGAATCCGATGGCTGAAGAATGGATCCGGGTGAAAACCGAAGGAAGGGATGACGGTGGTAAATCAATGACTAACGGCGGTGAATCAATGAAAACTGAAGGAAGCAGAGGAAGATTTGACGGCGGTGAATCAGTTGGGAGAATCAATGGCTAAGAAGGAAGCAGAGGAAGATAATGTTTTTGGGAGAATCAATGGTAGTGTTTTTGTTTTTGGCGGTGAGTGGATGCGGGAAACCCAATTTTCTGAAAATGTGTTTTGTTTTTTTTTATCAATTAATTAATTAATTCATTATTATATATAACATAGCGCTTTTTAATAAATGCTATTATATAGGTAGTCAAATAATAGCGTTTTATACAAAATGCTATCTTAAAGAAGTTTAATAATAGCGTTCTGGTACAAAGTGCTATCAAAATTACATAGTCTGTATTATATAATAGCGCCCGATTAAAAAGTGCTATTATAAATGTGTTTTTTCCATTTTAATAGCATTTTTTTTAAAGTGCTATTAAATTAGGTGATACAAAAAAATCATTTTTGGCGTAGTGAGTAGTCGATTTAATTTTGAGGTATCTACGAGAAACCATAGAGAAGTGTCTATAATTTGTAAAAGGAGAGTTAAAAGTACAAGGCTACATAGATGCAAACTCTAGAGGTGAAGTTAATCATTAAAGAAGTACCACCAATTACATTTTTATTATTGGTACTATAATCGTTAGTTGGATGTCACAGATACATAAGATTGTTGCTTTATACACTATAGAAGCTGAGTATGTAGCTATAATATAAGCTAGTAAGGAGTTGATATGACTTCAATAATCGTTAACAGAGATGGGATCATCCCGGAGAAGAGCGATCCGCACAATGATAGTCAATGTACAATACATATGGCAAAGAATTTAACATTTCACTCTAGAACAAAACACATTGATAAACATTACCACTTCATTAGTTCCTTGCTTGTAGATGATGTGCTAACATTGATGAAAATTATAGGAAGCAAGAACCCGTCAAACATGTTAACAAAAAATGGTGACCATTGACAAACATAAATTGTGTTCAACTTCAACTGACTTGCTAGAATGACAGATTGATAAAGGCTGCTTTTTGATCAGGGTGTGAAGACCGATTAAAATCAATCTTCAAGTGGGAGGTTGTTGGTCAAAGAAGGGAAACAAAGAGAAACAAAAGAAAAAGAAGAAAAAATAGTAAATATAAACGTGACTACGAAATATTTAAATAGTGATTAAACTAAAACCATTTATCTTTTATAAACGCGTGTTTCCTTAATTTCTAACAACAAGGGCAAATATCAAAACAAGTGAAAAGTGCAACCGTTAAGAGCCTGTTTTTCCATATTTTTTCAAAAATATTTTTCTTATAGAATTACATATTCTTGTGTAAAAAACATTTACAAATAAACATTTTATAAAAATTTTAAATGAAATTTTGGTTTGAATAGTTATTCTTAAAATGTTATTTTAGGTATTTTATCATGTTATTGAAACTTTTTTGGATATCAAATTTTCAAAAAAAATCACTTAATTATAAAGCTATTTTAAATAGCTTTTCATAAAAATCATTTTTGAAATACTACTTTTTGAAAAAAATTGTAATTTCGACTATGTTTTGATATTTAATAATGTATATTTATGTTATAGAATGTCAAAAGTAGTCTTTCAATAATGTATGTTTAAAAAATTTATAATATTTTAAAAACATTTTTATAAAAATAATTTTTAAAAATACAAAGAAAAAAATCTATTTTTTTAATTATAAATTAAGCCCTAAGTTCCATCAAATAAACAAATATAAGAATATTTCAATGAGAGAATTTTGTGAGGAATATTTAGAGGAAAATATTTCTTTGGATATAACTGGGTTGTGGATTTTATGAGAGAGTGATTATTATTAAACACTTTGTACATTTCATTTTATAGATTAATTTTAGTGTATCTCCATATTATTTTGTCCTTTCATAAATCCGACAATGAGAAGATTTTGTGTTATTTCCTAACACCCCGAACCCATCCTGAGCTCACTCCGTTAATAATTTGAAATATTTTATTTTAACAATTTATTATATTAATTATTTGGCTAGTACTTTGATATTTTGGTCTATATTTTATTATTTGAAATATTTGAAATATATATTAGCAATTTTTTGAGATAATTTTAATTTATTATTTCAAATGTTTATTAGAATTCGAGACAAATTATTGTTCGGGGGAAATTGACTATTTCAATTTCAAAATTTGATTATGATGCAGAGATGAGACGAGATGGAACCCCAGATCTGTTTAAAATGAAATTTGAATTTAATTATTTATCTTCCTTTGAGTTTGAGCGGAAAAAAATATTTAATGAGAATTTAGGTTTGAGTACGAGAAAGAATGAGTTAATGTAACATTTTCAACAAATTTATTATTTTCAATTTTATAATTTTATGTCTTAGCTTTTGATTTTGTGCAAATTTATTTTAGTCATGTCATTTCAATTTCACACCTTTTAAACTTTCTTTATTTTCAATTTTGATTTTTTTTTGTTTATATGTTGTAATTTACTTTTAAGAAATTAATTTTTTTTTTTTAATTTATGCATTTCTTTTCCTCTATCAAATGGAATGATATTTTTAGATTATTTGAGTTCTTCGATTTACTTGCTTCAAATTTGTAATTTAGAGTTATTTTTTATGGGAGAGTCTCAATTTCATTTGATCTCGAATATTTGTTGTCAGATTTACAGATTGTTTGAATGAGTTTTATTTTTTAAAAATTGAAATTCTGATATTCAGATCAAAGATGTCGAGACACCTTTTACTGAACTTGCATACAATGAACAATATGAACAATAAACACAATGCAGAAAATAAAGAGCACACAGAATTGTTAACCCAGTTTGGTAAATCAACGCACCTACTCTGGGGGCTACCAAGTCAGGGACCAAGTTAACTTGATAGTATCAATTCGTAGACCCACGTTACACTTTCACCTAGTTTACAATCTACTCACTTAATCACTAACCGTTCTTAACTTCTACCTAAGACTCACATAGGTATGAGACCCTTCTCAAATCCCTTTCAATCACAGTCACAATGATTGACCAATTCTTAACACTTAAAACAAACACTAAAGTCACACTTCAAAGACACACAATCATTCACTACTTCAAAGCTTTGAAATGATTGGCATAACTTACAACTCAAAAACAATCCTACTCTTTTATCAATATGATAATCGAAAGGCTCACAATAAGCACACAAACCCTAATCAAAATACACAGTAAGCTTCACACTAAAAATAGGTTAGTGACATTCTATTTAAATCCATCCTCTGGATTGGATTGAGCTTTACAAACGCAACACATCAGTTGCTAAAACTCAACATAATCTTCTGCACATATTAGGGCTTCAATCATTAGTTTCCTAAATTATCTCCTAATTTAGAAACTAATAATATTCCTTGTATTCGACTAGAATCTTTATCAATCTTCAACTTGCGTGTCACATGGATAACATAATATCTCCAAAATATTATGCACATGTAACAACTAAAATATCTAACAGTATAGTTGTACAAAATTATGATGTCGAAAGAACTTGCATATGACATCTTATTCGATATGTTGCTTCAGTAGATATGACATCTTCATTCAACATGTTTCTACTAAGTTCATTTTACCAAATATAATGTCAACCACAGAAATAGAGAATTAACAAAAATAATTTTGTAAATCAATTTTGAAAAATAAATTTTGAAGAAAAAAAAGAAAACATGTTTAATAATTTCATTTTTAAGAATTATTTTAAAATTGTACAATATTATAAAATTGTCATTCATGAAAAGTATCATTTTTTTTATATTTTTCACAATTTTTAAAAATAAAAACTAAAAATCAAAACATTTAAAACCTATTTTAATTTTTAAAAATCTCAATTTGAGAATTGCTTTTAAAAATAATTTTATAAAATTAAACTATTAAAATAATTTTATAAAAATTTTAAATTTTAAAAACTAATAAACAATTTTACAATACCAATTTATTTATTTATTTAATCAAAAGGTGGACAAGGCCACCACAAAAAATGTATTAGAAATAAAGGATGAATATACAGAGCTAGAAATCAGGGGGGATCAAACCGAAACCCCTTAATGAGAAACTCTTTAGCAAGGTAAACCTATGGAGTTTCTAGCAAAATCCCTGAGAATATCCCTATGAACAACATCCCACCAAGTAAAATCATTTACATGTAAGTCTATGTTAGCTAGTCTATATGCGCAACGATTGTCTTCCCTAAATATATGAGTGACCAAATAATTAATTGATCTAGAATGATGCAGAGCATTTTCCCATCTGATCCAGAGAGACAAAGGAACAATGTGAGGTTTGGTGAACGCTAAAACCAACAATTTTGAATATGCTTCAAGCCAAATATTGACCCAATTATTTTCTTTTGCAATCTCAATAGCCAAAATAGCTCCAAAAAGTTCTGCCATGAAGACATTCCCATGCCCGATAAAATTGGAAAAACGACCCAAATGATTGCCATTGTGTTCCCTGTTGTGAGCAACCCCTTCATAATTGTTTTTGAATGATAGAAAATATATGTGAAATAATCAATAAATGTTATCTACATGTGTGCATTATAAAAATATAGTATAACATGTTTAAAATGAGTTAAAAATGTGTTTTACATAAAAAACATTGTTATGAGTCGACACAAACTGTTTTTCATTGATACATACTCAAGCAAAGAATCATAAAAACGATTCAGCTTCAGTATGAGTCGACACATCCATGCTATGCATTGACTCATAACATGTTGATGCCCCTGAAATGCTATCTTCAACTATTATGCATCGATACGAAACTTCATAAATCGACACATGATATGTTGATGTCCCTGGAAAACATTTTTGAACTTGTATGCATCGATACATAACATCATGCATCGACTCATAACACGTTTTGTGTTCAAAAATTAAAAGTTTAATCAATATGTATTGAAACATACGTGTTATGCATCGACTCATGTAAAATAGTTGGTTATGTAATATGTTATAATATTTTATTGCATCGACTCATGACAACATGTATCGACTCATCCTGTATTTCATAACTAACATGAGTCGACTCATGCTAACATGCATCGACTCATAATACATTTTTCTGTCTCTAATCGTTTTCTGTTACATATATAAGCAAGTGTTTTCAGCAGCAAAAGCTATGACACATCATTACAATTGTGTGTATCAATTGTGAGAAGCAAGAAGCCTGAAAGATACTTCATCTTCATCATCTTCTCAACATATTCATTCAACAACAACAACGAAAATCAAACATCTTTGTTAAATTGAATCAAGAGATCAAGAGATAACATTTAGTTGTGCATTCAAGGGATCTCAGTTGGGTTGAAGATTGTGAAGGGGGCTTCGAGGAAAAACCAAGGTGTGTGTCCTTTAAGAACGGACGGGTTCTTGAGGGTTTGTTAGTCACGTTCGCATAAGTCAGATTCAGCCTTAGCGAGGGGTTTGGAAATCAGAGCGATTTTTGCAAACAGATCGTGGAAGCGGAGGATCGATTGTGGATCTTGCAAGGAATCTTGATACGGCTCATATCAAGTGGAGGTTCTTACAAGAAGAAGAAGAAGAAGAAGATCATAGGGATTTCTTTATGTCTGTGTAGTGTAACCTTGTATTCAAACATTCAGCAAATTGATATATGAGTTCTCAGTTTCAATTCTGAAATTGAGAAGGAGACGTACCCACGCGCGAGGACGACAGTGGAGAACTTCCTTACCAAACTGCCTGCGTATTGTTCTTTCTTTCTCTCTATCTCTTTACATTTTCCGCAACTTTATGATTCAATTGGCTTGCTGAGTTTTCTGTTTAATGATAAAATAATGGTTCAAATACTTTCATCAAATCACCATTATTAATGATCAAACAAGCATACGCCAACCGTTTGACAAAATTGCTTGCAAGTTTTTAATTCATTGGAAACATTGTTCTAGTGATAATTGCATTAAAAAC
This sequence comes from Vicia faba, assembly GCA_948472305.1. Classification (NCBI taxonomy): domain Eukaryota; kingdom Viridiplantae; phylum Streptophyta; class Magnoliopsida; order Fabales; family Fabaceae; genus Vicia; species Vicia faba. The sequence goes on along the minus strand of OX451738.1, from coordinate 402,497,663 downwards.
GTTAAGTAATCTTTGTTTAAGATTCATCTATTTCATACTAATAAAATCTAGCAAGTTTATCGCATGTTTGGTTTTCTAGTAGTCGGTTCAAAATAGACGAAAGTTGATTCAGGACCTCACTTTTTCGTAGCTTTTAACAAACTTTGATAGAAGATTTTAAATCCTCGAAAAATAAGGAGGTGATCTATTCACCCCCCCTCTCTCGATCACTTGCCACACCGTCTAACAAGTGGTATCAGAGCGCCAGTTCCCTGATGCTTTGTGTCTACTAGTAATGCTATGGCCTTTGAACCAAAGGGGGCGTATAATAGAGCTTCTGTTTTTAATAGTGAAAACTATGGCTACTGGAAAGACTACATGCGAGTACACATAAATTCCATTGACAGGAATGTATGGACTGCCATTCAGAATGGTCCTTTTCAAATTACCATGAGGAATGATGCAGGTGCAATAGTACCTAAACCTGAGGATCAATGGAATGAAATAGATGAAAAGAAATGGTTGTGCGATTGGAGAGGCAGAAATATGATAATCTCAGCACTTGGTGTTGATGAGTATTATAGGGTGTCTCATTGAACGTCCATTAAAGAAATATGGGATGCTTTAGAAATTTCCCATGAGGGCACTACTGAAGTTAAACAATCTCCCATCAACACACTCCATCAAGAGTTCAATCTCTTTTGCATGAAACGAGGAGAATTTGTCTCCGACATGCAAAAGAGATTTGTTTATCTTGTGAGCCGTTTAAATGCACTTGGAAAACCTGTTTCCAATGAAATTTCTACTAATAAGATTCTGATATGTCTTAGCAGGGAAGGGTAACCTAAAGTAACAGCTATCAAGGAAGCCAATGACCTCACTACGCTTACCATTACAACTCTGTTTGGCAAGCTGGAAGAACATCAACAAGAATTGCAAAGTCTTAAAAAATATGAAAACAAGAGTAAGAAGGAGAAGAATAAAGACAGGGAGGGTGAGAAGAAGTCAATATCTCTAATGGCTTCTATCTCTAAGTCCTCAAACAAAGAGTAAGATAATAATGACTCAACTAGTGATGAAAATTTTGATGATGAAGAAATGGGACTTTTTGTTCGGAGATACAATAGGTTTATTCGAAATAATGGAATCAAGCACTCCGATAAGAATCTCATAAGATTTCGAAAACAATCCAAAGAGCCAAGGCAAGAAGAAAATAAAAAGCAAAGAAGTAAAGGACCTTTCTACAATTATGGTAAACTTGGACCCTACAAACCGGACTGTTCAAAGATGAAAAAGGACAAAGGAAAAGCTCCACCAATGAAGTTCAACAAACAAAGAAGAGCTTACATTGCATGGGAAAACAATAGTGATTCATCAAACGATGACAATTCAAGTGATAGTGATGAGACTGCAAATTTATGTCTCATGGCACACGCCAAAAATCAGTCCTACGACAAGAAAAACAACCACAACAAGCAAGTAAGACAAGCATATCCTAACATCTTTTCTTCTATGTCTTTTTATGAACTAAAAATAGCTTTTGAAAAATTTCAAAACAAAGCTGAAGATGCTTTTAAGAGATTATCCTCCGATAAACACACATTTTCATTTTTGGAGAGTAAAGTCTATAAAGCTGAAAAAGACTTGAAATGTCTAAAAGCTAGTATTGTAGAAAGTTCAAAGGATAAGGATGTTAGAGGATGTATTACTAGAAGGGAATGTGAAGTTTGTCATATTTGGCAACAAGAGGTTAGAACTCTTAATGCCAAATTAGAAAAAGCTTTACAGCCCAAGGTTACTTTTGCCGTCGATCCTAAATTTTTTAAGAAAACATTGAATCCACCATATGCAAAATATTATTTTGTTGAAAAGATTCCAAAGGATTCAATGAGCAGAAGTAAGAAAATACATCATCATCATGGTTTGTGTCATTATTGTTGTCGTTTTGGTTATACCATTGAAAAATGTAAGTTTAGGAGATTTCTTGTTCCTAAAGGCATTTACCAATGGAGGCCTAAAGGAAACCATGTTACCACTTACCCACATGGACCCAATAAAAATTGGGTACCTACCTCTCTCTTTTGATATTGTAGGAAAAATGTCTTACATTCGTGGATAGAAGATGGTTTCTGGACAACGGGTGTTCAAGGCACATGACCGGTGACATATCGCTTTTCATTGACTTCAAAGCAAAGAAAAATGGATTTGTTACTTATGGAGACAATAACAAAGGAGAAATACTCGGTAAAGGTAGTGTAGATAATCCCTCTACCACTACTATTTCTGATGTCCATATAGTAGAGGGGCTTAAACATAATTTATTAAGTATTAGCCAATTGTGTGACAAAGGTTATAAAGTTACTTTCATAAACACTTGCTGCATAATTGAAAATACTGAACAAAATATTGTATTTAAGGGTATTAGAGTAAACAACGTCTATATGCTTGACCTTTTTGATGTATCATTAATAAGCACTAAGTGTCTAGTCACCTTAAATGATGATTCTTGGCTTTGGCATAGACGTCTAGCGCATGTTAACTTTGATTTGCTTAATAAGGTTGTATCTAAGGATCTAGTAGTGGGTCTTCCAAAGATAAAATTTACAAAGGATCACCTATGTGACGCGTGCCAAATGGGAAAGCAAACGAGGGTCTCTTTCAAATCTAAAAATATGATTTCCACTTCACGATCCCTTGAGCTTCTCCATATGGACCTCTTTGGACCTTCTAGAACAAAAAGTTTAGGAGGAAATTATTATGGTTTTGTGATCGTTGACGACTACTCTAGATTTACTTGGACTATATTCCTTCGTAGCAAAGATGAAACTTTTTCTGCTTTTAAGAGTTTTGCAAAACTATCCCAAAAAAAATGGAATTAAAAATAATTACAATTCGAAGCGATCATGGAGGTGAATTTCAAAACCATCTCTTTGATAGGTATTGTGAAAAGCATAATATTGAGCATAACTTTTCAGCACCTCGAACTCCACAGCAGAATGGAGTTGTGGAGCGCAAAAATCGCGTTTTAGAGGAGTTGTCAAGAACAATGCTCAATGAGGGTGGATTACCAAAATAATTTTGGGCTAATGCAATTAGCACAACTTGTTATGTTTTAAACAAAATATTAATACATGCTATTTTGGATAAAACACCTTATGAACTTTTAAAAGGAAGATGACCAAACTTGTCATATCTTCACGTATTTGGTTGTAAATGTTTTGTTTTGAATAACGGTAAAGAAAATCTTGGGAAATTCGATGCAAAAGCAGATGAAGGTATCTTTCTCGGATACTCACAATCAAGTAAAGCATATAGAATATATAATAAGCGTTTACTTACTGTCGAGGAGTCAGTCCATGTTTCTTTTGATGAATCTTATCCGAAAAATGTCGGAAAAAGTATTTCTCTTGATGGTGCAGGTGTATCTTCAGAAGACATACTCAAGGAAACTCTTGAAGGAAATTGATCAGTCCAAAACAGTTGACGATGAGGAGGAAAAAGATACAAGCCATACAAAATATGAGGAAGAAGAGTCAACGAAAGTAAATGATCCTCCAGCATCTTGGAAATCCTCAAAAGACCATCCCATTGACAACTTATTGGGAGATATCTAAAAAGGAGTGATGACTCTCTCTAAGATAAGTAATTTCTATTATCACTTCGCTTTTATTTCACAAGTAGAACCTAAAAATTCCAAAGAGGCCTTTATTGATGAATTTTGGCTAATGGCCATGCAAGAAGAACTCAATCAATTTAAAAGAAATGACGTTTGGGAACTTGTCCCTCATCCGCAAGACCTTTATATCATAGGCATCGAGTGGGTTTTTAGAAATAAACTTGATGAAAACGGAGTGATAACCCGCAATAAAGCACACTTAGTGGCACAAGGGTATAACCAAGAGGAGGGCATTGATTATGAGGAGACTTATGCTCCAGTTGATCTCCTTGAGTCTATACGTCTCTTGCTCGCTTATGCGTGTGCAAAAAATTTTAAGCTTTATCAAATGGACGTAAAGAGTGTTTTCTAAACAGAGTCATAAATGAAGAGGTATATGTCTCACAACCTCCTGGTTTTGAGAATAATGAATATCCACATCATGTTTTCAAATTAAAACGAGCTTTATATGGTGTTAAACAGGCCCCTTGGGTCTGGTATGAAAGACTTAGTAAGTTTCTACTTGGTCATGGTTATTCAAGAGGTAAAGTGGATACCACTCTTTTCATTAAATGTAAAGGAAAGCACATTCTTTTAGTTCAAATATATGTAGATGATATTATTTTTGGTTCAACTAATCTACACTTGGTCGAAGAATTTTCTAAGGTTATGCAGGGTGAATTTGATATGAGTCTCATGGGGGAGTTAAACTACTTCCCCGGTCTTTAAATAAAGCAGCTCAATGAAGGCACAATTGTATTTCAAACAAAATATTGCAAATAGTTGCTTAAACGATTTGGAATGAACAACTGAAAGTCAATTGATACCCCTATGCCTACCAACGGGAATTTAGACAAGGATGGACATGGTAAGAGTGTTGATGTCAAGAAATATAGAGGTATGATTGGATCCCTTTTGTATCTTACGGCATCTAGGCCTGACATCATGTTTAGTGTTTGCATGTGTGCACGATATCAATCAGATTATAAGGAATCCCACTTGAAAGCTATCAGGCGTATACTTAGGCATCTCAATAGCACATCTAAGTATGGGCTATGGTATTCCAAGGGAAGCGATTGCAGTTTAGTAAGTTACTCCGATTCTGATTTTGCTGGCTGTAAGTCATATATGAAAAGCACTAGTGGAACATGTCACTTGTTTTCAAACTCTCTAGTGAGTTGGCATAGCAAAAAGCAGATTTCTATGGCTTTGTTAATGGCTGAGGCTGAATACGTTGCAGCCGATAGTTGTTGTGCTCATATTTTATGGCTGAAGAAATAATTACAAGACTATGATATTCAATTAAAACGTATTCCAATAAAATGTGACAACACAAGTGCTATAAACCTTACTAAGTGTTGTACCCCAATTTTTGCCCCCAAGATCCCTTTATCATTCCATGTGGATTCACTCACAACAAGATCACACTAGGATTCTTGGTTCCCCTCCCTACATTTAGTTTTGCCCTTTTTGAGGGATTACCAAGCACCTTGACTTATGTTCCTTTTGTGATAATGAATATTGTTTTGTTTTCTTCATTTAACTAATAAAATATAATGTTGGTTTGTCTTGCTTGTTATCCATGTAGGTGAAGGCAATGAGATTTAACAAGCTACCCCATGGGTTCATGAGTTTATTTCCATGCCCTAGTCAATATAGCTTGAGAAGTTCAAACCTCACCATTGGATTGGTTTTTGGAGAATTGGCATGGCAAGGTTTCTTTGGTTCATCACATTTCAAGGTTATTATATTTGACTCAAAAGTACAAGGGGTTGATTGGAGAAGTTGTTATGTTTGGATAAGGCCTTGTTCCTATTGGTCACAAGAGCATACTTATATCAAATTTCAAGATATAAAAGTGGTTTTTGTGGCTATTATTTATCATTATCATCCTCAACAACTACTATTCACAAAGCAAGAATATTGGTACAAGAAGTTTGTTCAAACTTGTCAAAGTTCCTCAAAGCATTTTCTTGATCTAGGAGCTAGGGTTTTGAACCTCAAAGGAGTACATCTTTCTCACCTTTTGGTATTTTTGAGTGATTCCAAAGATATCCTTATCTTTAAAGGGTTATCAACAAATCACTTCAAAAGTTCCAAGGATTTTTCATGTGGAAGGAACTTGGTGAAGAAGAAAGATTACAAGTCATCTAGATGAATCCACAATTTTACATGAGTGACTTCAAATGGTCTTAACTTGGTCAATTTTTATCACCTTAAGTCCATTCTTTTTCCATAATGATCTTGAAGATGTGAACTTTATGCCTTCTTTTATGTGCAAAGTGGGAAAATGGATGGAAGTTGCCTTAAAGATGCAAAAGATTATAGGTCTATTCATGATTTTTTTCCAACTTCAACAAGTCATAACTTGCTCAAATTTTGGAGATTCTGAATGATCCAAGTTTCAAAGTGTCATTCAAGAGGTCTACTTCATGCCATCTTTTTTGGTCAAGAGCAAATTCCAAGTGGAAAGCCATGTTTGGATGCAAGACATTATAGGTCATTTTTGAAGAAGAATGTGAAATATTTCTAAGTATGGAAAGTCAACCCTTTTTCTTCAAATTTGACTCAATGAAACTTTCATCTCAAGCATCCATTTAAATCCATTACTTTTCCATTGCAAAGCTTGAAACCTCATCTTTCTAAAGCATCAAGAATCATGCCCTAAGATCCCTTGAGTTGAAAATGTCATTGGTCAGAAGTTGGAACTTTGAAATTGAATTTCTCACCAAGTCAGAATTTCGGAATCCATAATGTGGCCTCTAATCACAAGTTTTCCATGCGTTTTTGCCTATAAACATGTTTAGTGAAGTTCCAAATTTGTTTAGCGCATCAAAATGCAAGAATTAGATGAGTTTTGATGAAGTCTGTATCACACTTCACTCCTGCATCAGGTGTGCATGATTTCCCTCCAAAATGCATCATTCACTCTTCCTTTTGATCCCATTCGCTTCTCCTATAAATACATGAACTATCCCATTTAATTTCCCAAGCTTGGATAGCCAGAATCACCCTGCGAAACTTGCTCCATAACTCAATTTTCTGTAACTTCAAAATCCATTATCGACCCTTTTTCAATCCAATTTTTCCATCAATTCACCTTCCTTGATCTTCCCTAAAGCTAACCATATAATTACATTCAATAATCGTGCCCTATACTGCTCCATAGAAGTCCAGTTTCAGAGCTCTGCAACTCAACTTCAATAGGTAGATTCCTTCATCAATTCTTCAAAACTCTGATATCATTGTGTTGCTCTCATTGCCCTGGTTCTAGTTGCAACACTTACCTTTTACTGGAAACAGGTTTTGACCAAGAAATTTCAAATCCCTTTTCAAAACTTTCCTTCAAAATTGCTTGAGCTAGAGTTTATATAAATTTGGTGTGAGGGTGTGGTTGTCTTCTTCTTGAAGAGACGAAGCGAATGGCATAGGCCTGAGCTTATTATTTTACAGTTTGAGAGACCTGTAATTCGTGATGGCTGGAGGTTGAAGTTGACCAACGTGTCATCTTCTAACCAATGAAGGCGCGCCATCTGTATTTTTCAAATTCTGATTCAATTAATGATTCTGTACAATATTCACTAATGACCATGATACGCACCGCGCGCCAGATCCCTTGGATTTGATTACTTACGCGTTTTGAATTTCATCCAATGGTCCATGTATTTTACTTTTATTTTCTTTTTCTGATTTTTATATTTTAATTGTTTTAAATTTCAAAAAATAATAGAAAATTCATTTTTAGTCCAAAAACTCTGAAAAAATTATGAAAAATATTTTTGATTATTCTCTTTCTGATTTTTATTTTTTCAAAATTTAATTTTGTGTCTTGGAATTTTTTTACAAATTTTACACTTATTTGATTTGTTTTAAATGTTTAAAAATACTTTTATACATTTTTAAATTCTGAAAAAATTATAGAATGATCCAATGATATTGTGACAAATATTGGTGACCTTATTTTATTTTTGTTTCTGACTTTACTATTTTGTACCATTTTTTGTTTATTTGACCCATTTATTTTAATTTTAAAAATAGTTTCTGACTTTAAAAAATTACCAAAAAAAATTGTAAAATTACTTGGGCCTTTTTATGATTTTTCTATGGTGTTACTTTTCATTTCTTAATTAATTTGAATATAGTTGATATTTTTCTCATTATTTTCTATTTTTAAAATATTTTTAAAAATCCTTTTTTATGTATATTAAATGTGATATTATTTTGTGATTTTTTTCTAGCTGATCTTGGGTTAGATTTTGGATCATGAACTTTATTAACATCATTAGATCCATGGTGTTGAGTTTAACTCCACAAAAATGGATGAATGATTTTAACAATAGTATGATTAAAATTTAATTCAAATGTGGTTTGTATATTTTCCCATCCCTCTTCATCTCATTCCTTTCTTATTGCACTATATGTTTTTGGAGCATGATCTATATATCATGTCTCAAAATAAATGGTGCATAGATTGCTATTGACCGGACTCAAAATAGGTGCGACTTCTATATAAGTCCACTTACAATTGCTTAACACAGCGCTAAATTTTTTCCCGATTCGAATAAAGGATCATTCGTGGCCCAAACTTATGATTGCAAGTCCAAGTATGTTAATTTGATCTCTTTGATCCAATAACCTTGAGATTCATTATGTGGAGGCTTTGTATCTACCAATCCTCTAATGGATCTACAACACCTTTGGTCAACGCGGATCACTTAAACATTGTTGATCATTAAATAGAACTTATGAGAATTCCAAATGGATGATATACTTGACAAAAAGCAAATGCAACTTGTTGTGTGGAGGCTTTGGTTCTACCAATCCTCTAATGAGTTCCAAATGCAAGCTTCAAGATGGCCATCCAACTAACCACTAATTATTGACTTGTTTACCTTATACTTTTATTTTTTTATGCTTTATGTACTATTTACTTTTAGCATTTACATTTCATGCCATTTCCATCTTTGCTCATTTGAGCATTTATTTTCTTGCCATTTTTACTTTGCTCACTTGAGCTTTTCTTTTCCTTTCTTAAGACACTTAATAATCAACATAAACCCTAAAGAATCTTTAATGGTGCTTGGACTATTTGGTTACTATCCTTGGCATTATGGAGCATGGGACTTTTCTTGGAATTAGGATTAGAAACCTTGACCTATCTTGGAGATCTTATCTGATTATTTTGTCTGGAGTTCTTGAGGTTTACCTCGAGACATTGGGTTGCTTGTTTTTTTTTGTGTGCAGGTTTTTGTGATTATACCCTTTGTTTGTAATCTGGAATTCACCCGTATACAGCCGTTACTCTGCCCAATTTTTTTGTGAAGACTTAATGCACTTGAAGTTTGGTTCTCTCAAGAGGTCTAGTATTTCTTTGCTTGATTGGTTTCAATCCAAGGAATGGGAATTCTATCTTGGCTCATAATGTAAAGTATTGGTTTCTTGTTGGTTATATGGTTCTTATCCCTATATTTTACCTTATGCTTTAGGATAATCCCTTCTTCTCTTCCCATCTTCTTTAATTTGAAAAATCTTCTTTCCCTTTTTGAAAACTCTTCTTATTTTTGAAGTTGAACCACTTTCATAATAAACTTGGACTTATGTCCATGCATTTTCAAAACATTTTTCATAAATAAACTCCAATCAACTTAATAATGCCTTGACATTTTTGTGAGAAGACTAAAAGTCAATCAATCTCATTTCAAACCATTTTTCCACTTTTGCTTTTATCTTTAAACTTTTCTCAAAAAAGGTTGAACTCTTGTCAATCCTTGTAGTGATGCAAACAACTATACTTCTACAATATGTAGTAAAGAGAGATATTTTCCACTTGGCTGTTGAGTGAGGCATTGTTGATTTTTTAAAATCCAAGCCATATCCTCCACTTTGAGATGATGCAAATTCTCCTTTTCTCATGATTGTGGATAATAGGTATGTTTTCCATACGGACAATGACAATGATGTTTCATCTTATAAAATTAACCAACGCATTTGTGTTTTAAAATTTTTAAAAGAGGAACTACGCGTACCCTGATCCCCTATTGAAATAAAAGGTGGTACGTAGGCACTAAAGGTTCACAACTGCGGCAGGTGCAAAAATTATAAAAATAAATATATTTCTTTCCTCACCTCCACCATCCATTTTTTTTATATATACAACATTTTTTATAGCCAAAATATACAGATTTTACGAAGAGGCTCTTGCGGAGTACCGTAGATGTTTAGGGTGCTAATACCTTCCCTTTGCATAACCAACCCCCTTACCTTGAATCTTTCTCCCTCTTTTTGGGTTATTTGCTCTTTTCCCATTCCTTTGGAAACAATAAAGCGCGGTGGCGATTTTTATTTTGATTTGTATAAAGTCTAGTAAATCCAATGGCTTAGTCTTGAACATTTCTACCGCTACACTAAGAATCTTGTTTTACACTCACACACTAAACACATAGAGATTAGGAATCACTTTCTTCGCGATCATGTTGAAAAGGACGATGTTATGTTTGAGCATGTTAATACTAAAAATCAACTTGCTGACATTTTTACAAAACTAGTAGCAACAAAACCTTTATTCAACATTCATCGTGAGCTAGGGATTTAGATCTCTCTTACTAGATGTCTTAAGCATACATGTACTTAAATTATATGTATATCTCACCATGCTGTTGAGATGTGTTTTTAGCTTTTATACGTGTGTATTTAACATCTCATCAACAGAGGTAATATCTTTCCTCTCTACTTTCTCTGTAAGAATTCTCGATTACTTATAAATTGACCTTAATTGATCCATTAGTACTATATATATATATATATATATATATATATATATATATATATATATATATATATATATATATATATATATATATATATATATATATATATATATATATATATATATATATATATATATATATATATATATATATATATATATATATTCATTTTACATAAACTGTTTGAACTTAACATATGCAAATTACATTACATCATTATGTATGCATAATCATCTTCAGATAATTCATTTTTCATAATCATATAATTTCAAATGGGTATCATTTCCAACCATTCACAAGAACTTGTAGAAAACTACACTTCTGTCAAAATTTACTGTTATGAGTCAGCTCATACAATTATGAGTCGACTCATACTGAAGAAAAATATAAAAATAGAATTCAAAAATTGTTTTCCGATTGACACATCAAGGTTTGCATCGACACATGTTACTTCCGGTCGACACATACAATTCTTGGGTCGATGAAAAACATTAAAAATAGTTCTTCAATACAGGATGTGTCGACACATACACGTTTTGTGTCGACACATAAGGATAATAAATGCCTTTAACTTGAGTTGGGTCAACCCATCTACCCAATTTTATGTTTTAAACTCTTTTCGATTCTTTCATTCATTACATACATCGGCTAACCCTAGTCATCATTTGTCACTCTCATCATTCATTTCATCTTCCAAATACCCTCATCTCCAAATTCTTGACTACACTTCTTTAACAAAGAGAATGCCTCAAAAGACAAAAGGCAAGGGAAAACTTGTTGCAGGGCCATCTGGATCTGCTACAGATATCCCTGCGAGCGCTTTGTCTATCATGCATCCGACCATTACTGAAGAATTTGAGCAATCCTTCAAAACGAGGTTAGCTACGAAGCCTCATGTCTTCAATAAGGCTGAGGTTTTGTCTCTTCATATCACAGATGTATGTTATATTTTAGATGCTCAACAATTAGGGTCCTTTCTAAATGTTAGAGAAGATTATCATGAAGACTTTATAAGGGCCTTCTATGCTGGTTTAGAAATGAATAAAGGCTGGTGTTTTAAGGTTAAAATTGGAACAAGAAGATATGTATTTGAAGCAATTGACTGGCAAACTGTTTTTGGCATTCCATTTGGGAGGTCAGTAATGAAGAGCTATCATGACCAAAGCCTTGAGACTGACTATGATGAGGAAGCTTTCGTAGCCTCAATTTTGAAACTTGATAGACCTCTAGGTGAGTTTGAGCCCATAACCACTTGTACAATCAAAAGCATTCCTAGAATTCTTCACTGTATAATTTTTCATATACTGCTTCCTAGATCCGATGGCCACTCTAGGCTAGACAGGTCAGATATTCATCTTTTGCATATTCTTATAAATAGGGTGCCCCTAAACTGGCCAAATTACTTCGTCAAGCGCATGTTTCTTATGCGTAATAGTTAGAAAATATAGCCCTTGAATATACTGCATAAATAATGAGAATCATCAAGTTTTGGAATCTTTTTATTCCTCCTATCCCTCTTATCTCCCCTACTACTGCCCAAGAGTTCAATAAGGCAACTCTATCTCATATGGGATATAGATGGGATAAAAATTGCCAGTGTCTTTATTTTAAGGAGAAAGGGTCCAATATACGGGTATATAATTTTGATATACCCTCTGAACAAACTTTTGAGGATGAGAATCCCGTTGATGCAGACATGCCAGATATAAATGAGGATGCCCAACCTGAGGCAAATCAAGCTGGAACTGGTTAGGGTGATTGGGTGCCAAATCGGTGGTCTCCGACAAACTATCAATTTGATCAAACTGCACCACCTCATGCTGTTGTCACTACTGTTGCAGGCTCTTCCTCGGAAGCTCCTTCTTATCTCACTGCCATGTTTCAACAGATGGAGGTTGCCAATGATTCTCGACATGAAGAAGCGAGACGTTGGCATAACCAGCAAAGTGAATGGTACAAGGAGCATGAACAATGGCATGAGGAGAATACACGAATGTACCAAAACTAGCATTCATGGCACTTGGATTTGGTCAAATGGCACAAAGTATTCTACAATGGAATGACTAGCTTTATGGATAACTGTCGTGAGAATACTGGAATCATGGAAAATTTCAGAAATGTCGATATCCAAAACAGATTTCGACGATATCAATTCATGACCCAGAATCCTGATATCAACCCACCTCCTCCGCCTCCTCCACCATAAAACTATGATGAATCGTGTGATGGAAACAATCCTTGAGCATGTCATGCCATACATCTCATAACATTTGTCCTTATATATTTTATTCTGAAGTTTGTATTAAAGTTCTACTCAAACAATTTTTTGCTATAGCTTATGTAAACTGCATATTCTGTTTACTCAGTTATTATTTTCTACTTTCATTATAATTATTTTTTGTTTACTCTGTTATTACCATTCTTATGCCAACACTCATTCCATGTGAATGGCGTTGGTTATTTTTTTTACAAGATTGCTGAGATTGCTGAGTTTGGGTAATACATTGCAGCTTGGAGGCAATGTGTTGATTTGGATAATGCATTGCAGCTTAGAGGCAATGTGTTGAGTTTTCAAATACATTTCAGCTTAGAGGCAATGTGTTTGAGTTTGGATATTACATTGCGGTTTAGAGGTAATGTGTTGAGTTTGGGTAATACATTGCGGCTTAGAGGCAATGTTTTGAGTTTGCGAATACATTGCGGCTTAGAGGCAATGTGTTTGAGTTTTTAGGATACATTGCGGCTTAGAGGTGATGTGTTGAGTTTGCAAATATGCTGCGTGTTGTACCCCAAAATTTGCCCTCCCATATTTCTCAATACATTGCAAGAATAATCCCCAAGTTGCTAAAGATGGCTCAAGAGTTGGACAGTCAAATCACCTCCTAAGGCAGTCAATTCAAAACTAGGGTTTTGTGTTTCATCAAGGTATTTGCATTCAAATGGCCTCAAGTGCTCCCCAATGTCCTAATATGTTCTCAAGGTCATCCATGTCAAATTTCAAGCCTTGCAGAGGAAGTTTGGTCAGTCAATTGCTCAAGAGGTCCAAAAGTCAACTGTGACCTACAAATAGTCAAACCTCAAGATTTTTTTGTCAACAATATCATTTTGAAGGATAATTCATCATATTATCAAGGTTTTATCATGATTCATTAAGGATTGCTCAAAATTCATCAAGATTCAAAAGTTGCTAAATTAGGGTTTTGCAGGAAAAGTCAACTCAAATTTAACCAAGCATAACTTTCTCATACTTTATCAGAAATGACCCATCCAAAGCTCATTTTGAAGAAGATGCAATTTCCTGCAATCCATCTTCACACACCAAGATCAAGAAATGCACTCACAAGAAGTTACAAATTTGGACATTATAGGTCATTTTTGAAAGTCAACAAAAACACCTTTTTTTCCAAAGCTTATAACTTGATCATGGAATATCAAAATGAGATGCGACCAAAAGGCTTGGTTAGAGTACATCTCAGGGTTTCTAAAAAGTCCAAAAACACTTCCAAAAGTTCAAAATTGAAGAAGTTATGCATTGTTGAAGTTGGGCATTTTTCCAAAATTGCAAAACGTCAACTATCCCCAAAACTCCAAATTTTGACAAATGGGCCCACTTTTTTCCACTTGATTTGATCTTGTCACACTACACACGTGTCATATCTTCAATTTTATGTCCAATTATTAATTTTTCTATTTTATTTGATTTTTATTGATTTAATTAATTTTAAATCAATTTAAATCCAAATAAAATCCAAATCTTAATCAAATGGTATCTTTTTGATCATTACAGGTCTTTAATATCATTATGGACATGACCAAATTCGAATCAAGGCATATCATGACCAAATATTGGATTTTTTGACAAATATGGAAGCTTGTTCATGGAAGATCATATGAAATCTTGAATCATCAATACTCATGGATTCAAAGCCCAATTCTAAACCTAATTCACTCTAATATACTCACACAATGCAAAGGCACATGGGACATGACCAAGAGGCTGCAGAATACACAAATACAAAACTTGAAAAAGCTTGAAAAAAATTGGAAACTGAAATCCATATTGGAGACATTTTCAACACAAAAACTCAACGCTATATTGGAATCAAAACCAAGCCTTCTCCCTCCCTGAATCGCGCTGTAAGTACCCATGAACATGGCCCTGTACACGAAAACATAACCTCTGATTCTTGCATCCTTTTGCCAAAATCTTTGCATAATCATGCTCATCATTCAATTTCCAATCTTTCTGCAATATTTGATTTCATTTTTGTCGCCTGTAACCCTGTACCCGAAACTAGGGTTTTGGTTTTTGTTTTTTAGGCGTTTTGATTTCAGGAAAAATTGGAACAAACCATAAGCATAAATGAAATCAGTGAAAGGAGACGATCATGAATATGGTCTTATTTGGCATTTTCATGGCTTAGGGCGCATTTTAGGACGAACCCACGGATCTTGCTGCGGATAAAAATCCGCAGGTAAGAAAACCAGTGTTTCAACGAAGAAGACGACTATGTGTCTTCTCCTGATTGGTGGTTTCAAATATTCGTGCTACTTTTTTATTTATTTTTAGGCATAGTGGTTTGTTTTCAATATAATAATTGTTTCATATTCCATTAACAAAAGCATTACAGTGGCCCAGTGGTGGAAGCGCTAGTGCATTGGCTAATGGGACCTGGGTTCGAATCCCAGGTCCCCAACATATTTGCTATATTTTGCTTTCAGATATTCCAATGCATTTCAGGCCTTGCAGTGCACCACACTCCTCAAATCTCCAGGCGCCAGATGGCCCCCAGGCCAAATCTAAAGGCCCAGATTGGATGTGCACCATACACCCAAGTCAACAGGCGCGCATGGAATGGCCAAAGTCAGCGAGGCTTGAACACGTTTGGGCCTTGCAAAATGCTGATTCCACCTCCTCTCCAGGCCCAACACCCCCCTTGGTTTATTTCTATTTTCTTTTCATTATATTTATTTATTTGTTTTATTATTATTATTTTTATTTATTTAAACTAACCAATTAATAATTTTTCTCAATAAAATCAGAAAACACAAAAAAATATTATTTTTATTAAATTCATTATTTTATTTTTGTAAATAAATAAATTTAATTAATTTAGTGTTAATTAGGTTAACGTTTAATATCTTTTGCAAAATAATTAAAATCAATGTAGAATATTAGGTTTTTATTAACTTTGACCAATTTATTTTATTTCCTTAAATATAAAAAATCCAAAAACATTTTCATTAATTAATTAATTTAATTATTAACTTAGATTTAATTTCCATAAATTCAAAAATAACAAAAAAATGCTTTCTTTCCAAAAAAGGGTTAAAACCCTAAAAAATACGCCGATTTAGTTTTCTCGCACGCGATCCATATTTCCAATATTGTAATTGCTTCCGGTATGTAATAGCTTTTAATTAGGACTTTAATTATTTATCGCTTTATTTTACTTTCCGCAATTTAAATTAAAGGGTTTGTTTTTGGCGATGTAAATACCCGACGCCTTGTAATAGTTTATATTTAATTTCCACAATTTAAATTCCGCAACTATACACTGTTAGATGTTTGATAATAGGGAATGCATGACAAGATCGAATGTATGAACTTAAAATCAACATAGCTCACCAATGACATGTACAAAGATAAAACTTAACTGAAATAACACACTCGCACATGCACACTCTTAGGGTACACCTCACTTGGTTGCCTTCGAACACGGTCATTGAGTATAGGAAGTTTTAGAGGTCACCCTCTTGTCCAAAGATCATAGTCGCCTCGAAACGGTTGCCTCGGAAAAAATGATCTAAGACATTAGGGTTACCGCTAAGGCGTCCTAACGTTGCTTTAGTGACCATACGTCCCTTAATCGAATTGACCCTTAAATTCCAACGATGGTGCTACCTACTCATCAATAGTAGGATAGCATTGTCTAAAGGACATTAGCACAAATTAATTCCTTTTTCGAGTAGGTAGATGGTTCTTAAGTACTTGCTCTCTCAAAACAAAACTTTTCACACTTACACTCCTTCCAAACAAAAAACTCTTTTCAAACCCACGAACACAAAGAAAAGCAAACTTTTGAAATTTCCATTAAAGAAATATGGGATGCTTTAGAAATTTCCCATGAGGGCACTACTGAAGTTAAACAATCTCCCATCAACACACTCCATCAAGAGTTCAATCTCTTTTGCATGAAACGAGGAGAATCTGTCTCCGACATGCAAAAGAGATTTGTTCATCTTGTGAGCCATTTAAATGCACTTGGAAAACCTGTTTCCAATGAAATTTCTACTAATAAAATTCTGATATGTCTTAGCAGGGAAGGGTAACCTAAAGTAACAGCTATCAAGGAAGCCAATGACCTCACTACGCTTACCATTACAACTCTGTTTGGCAAGCTGGAAGAACATCAACAAGAATTGCAAAGTCTTAAAAAATATGAAAACAAGAGTAAGAAGGAGAAGAATAAAGACAGGGAGGGTGAGAAGAAGTCAATAGCTCTAATGGCTTCTATCTCTAAGTCCTCAAACAAAGAGAAGATAATAATGACTCAACTAGTGATGAAAATTTTGATGATGAAGATATGGGACTTTTTGTTCGGAGATACAATAGGTTTATTCGAAATAATGGAATCAAGCACTCCGATAAGAATCTCATAAGCTTTCGAAAACAATCCAAAGAGCCAAGGAAAGAAGAAAATAAAAAGCAAAGAAGTAAAGGACCTTTCTACAATTATGGTAAACTTGGACCCTACAAACCGGATTGTTCAAAGATGAAAAAAGACAAAGGAAAAGCTACACCAATGAAGTTCAACAAACAAAGAAGAGCTTACATTTCATGGGAAAACAATAGTGATTCATCAAACGATTACAATTCAAGTGATAGTGATGAGACTGCAAATTTATGTCTCATGGCACACGCTAAAAATCAGTCCTACGACAAGAAAAACAACCACAACAAGCAAGTAAGACAAGCATATCCTAACATCTTTTCTTCTATGTCTTTTTCTGAACTAAAAATAGCTTTTGAAAAACTGCAAAACAAAGCTGAAGATGCTTTTAAGAGATTATCCTCCGATAAACAAACATTTTCATTTTTGGAGAGTAAAGTCTATAAAGCTGAAAAAGACTTGAAATGTCTAAAAGCTAGTATTGCAGAAAGTTCAAAGGATAAGGATATTAGAGGATGTATTCCTAGAAGGGAATGTGAAGTTTGTCATATTTGGCAACAAGAGGTTAGAACTCTTAATGCCAAATTAGAAAAAGCTTTACAGCCCAAGGTTACTTTTGCCGTCGATCCTAAATTTTTTAAGAAAACATTGAATCCACCATATGCAAAATATTATTTTATTGAAAAGATTCCAAAGGATTCAATGAGCAGAAGTAAGAAAATACATCATCATCATGGTTTGTGTCATTATTGTTGTCGTTTTGGTTATACCATTGAAAAATGTAAGTTTAGGAGATTTCTTGTTCCTAAAGGCATTTACCAATGGAGGCCTAAAGGCAACCATGTTACCACTTACCCACATGGACCCAATAAAAATTGGGTACCTACCTCTCTCTTTTGATATTGCAGGAAAAATGTCTTACATTCGTGGATAGAAGATGGTTTTTAGACAACGGGTGTTCAAGGCACATGACCGGAGACATATCGCTTTTCATTGACTTCAAAGCAAAGAAAAAGGGATTTGTTACTTATGGAGACAATAACAAAGGAGAAATACTCGGTAAAGGTAGTGTAGATAATCCCTCTACCACTACTATTTCTGATGTCCATATAGTAGAGGGGCTTAAACATAATTTATTAAGTATTAGCCAATTTGGTGACAAAGGTTATAAAGTTACTTTCATAAACACTTGCTGCATAATTGAAAATACTGAACAAAATATTGTATTTAAGGGTATTAGAGTAAACAACGTCTATATGCTTGACCTTTTTGATGTATCATTAACAAGCACTAAGTGTCTAGTCACCTTAAATGATGATTCTTGGCTTTGGCATAAACGTCTAGCGCATGTTAACTTTGATTTGCTTAATAAGGTTGTATCTAAGGATCTAGTAGTGGGTCTTCCAAAGATAAAATTTACAAAGGATCACCTATGTGACGCGTGCCAAATGGGAAAGCAAACGAGGGTCTCTTTCAAATATAAAAATATGATTTCCACTTCACGATCCCTTGAGCTTCTCCATATGACCTCTTTGGACCTTCTAGAACAAAAAGTGTAGGAGGAAATTATTATGGTTTTGTGATCGTTGAAGACTACTCTAGATTTACTTGGACTATATTCCTTCGTAGCAAAGATGAAACTTTTTCTGCTTTTAAGAGTTTTGCAAAACTATCCCAAAACAAAATGGAATTAAAAATAATTACAATTCGAAGCGATCATGGAGGTGAATTTCAAAACCATCTCTTTGATAGGTATTGTGAAAAGCATAATATTGAGCATAACTTTTCAGCACCTCGAACTCCACAGCAGAATGGAGTTGTGGAGCGCAAAAATCGCGTTTTAGAGGAGTTGTCAAGAACAATGCTCAATGAGGGTGGATTACCAAAATAATTTTGGGCTAATGCAATTAGCACAACTTGTTATGTTTTAAACAAAATATTAATACGTGCTATTTTGGATAAAACACCTTATGAACTTTTAAAAGGAAGATAACCAAACTTGTCATATCTTCACGTATTTGGTTTTAAATGTTTTGTTTTGAATAACGGTAAAGAAAATCTTGGGAAATTCGATGCAAAAGCAGATGAAGGTATCTTTCTCGGATACTCACAATCAAGTAAAGCATATAGAATATATAATAAGCGTTTACTTACTGTCGAGGAGTCAGTCCATGTTTCTTTTGATGAATCTTATCCGAAAAATGTCGGAAAAGGTATTTCTCTTGATGGTGCAGGTGTATCTTCAGAAGATATACTCAAGGAAACTCTTGAAGGAAATTGATCGGTCCAAAACAGTTGACGATGAGGAGGAAAAAGATACAAGCCATACAAAATATGAGGAAGAAGAGTCAACGAAAGTAAATGATCCTCCACCATCTTGGAAATCCTCAAAAGACCATCCCATTGACAACTTATTGGGAGATATCTAAAAAGGAGTGATGATTCGCTCTAAGATAAGTAATTTCTATTATCACTTCGCTTTTATTTCACAAGTAGAACCTAAAAATTCCAAAGAGGCCTTTATTGATGAATTTTGGCTAATGGCCATGCAAGAAGAACTCAATCAATTTAAAAGAAATGACGTTTGGGAACTTATCCCTCATCCGCAAGACCATCATATCATAGGCACCGAGTGGGTTTTTAGAAATAAACTTGATGAAAATGGAGTGATAACCCGCAATAAAGCACGCTTAATGGCACAAGGGTATAACCAAGAGGAGGGCATTGATTATGAGGAGACTTATGCTCCAGTTGCTCTCCTTGAGGCTATACGTCTCTTGCTCGCTTATGCGTGTGCAAAAAATTTTAAGCTTTATCAAATGGACGTAAAGAGTGTTTTCTAAACAGAGTCATAAATGAAGAGGTATATGTATCAC
The DNA here is from genome assembly GCA_948472305.1 of Vicia faba. Taxonomy (NCBI): domain Eukaryota; kingdom Viridiplantae; phylum Streptophyta; class Magnoliopsida; order Fabales; family Fabaceae; genus Vicia; species Vicia faba. The sequence goes on along the minus strand of OX451738.1, from coordinate 402,477,712 downwards.
AACCTCCTGGTTTTGAGAATAATGAATATCCACATCATGTTTTCAAATTAAAACTAGCTTTATATGGTGTTAAACAGGCCCCTTGGGTCTGGTATGAAAGACTTAGTAAGTTTCTACTTGGTCATGGTTATTCAAGAGGTAAAGTGGATACCACTCTTTTCATTAAATGTAAAGGAACACACATTCTTTTAGTTCAAATATATGTAGATGATATTATTTTCGGTTCAACTAATCTACACTTGGTCGAAGAATTTTCTAAGGTTATGCAGGGTGAATTTGAGATGAGTCTCATGGGGGAGCTAAACTACTTCCTCGGTCTTTAAATAAAGAAGCTCAATGAAGGCACAATTGTATGTCAAACAAAATATTGCAAATAGTTGCTTAAACGATTTGGAATGAACAACTCAAAGCCAATTGATACCCCTATGCCTACCAACGGGAATTTAGACAAGGATGGACATGGTAAGAGTGTTGATGTCAAGAAATATAGAGGTATGATTGGATCCCTTTTGTATCTTACGTTATCTAGGCCTGACATCATGTTTAGTGTTTGCATGTGTGCATGATATCAATCAGATTATAAGGAATCCCACTTGAAAGCTGTCAAGCGTATACTTAGGCATCTCAATAGCACATATAAGTATGGGCTATGGTATTCCAAGGGAAGCGATTGCAGTTTAGTAAGTTACTCCAATTCTGATTTTGCTGGCTGTAAGTCAGATATGAAAAGCACTAGTGGAACATGTCACTTGTTTTCAAACTCTCTAGTTAGTTGGCATAGCAAAAAGCAGATTTCTATTGCTTTGTTAATGGCTGAGGCTGAATACGTTACAACCGATAGTTGTTGTGCTCATATTTTATGGCTGAAGAAATAATTACAAGACTATGATATTCAATTAAAACGTATTCCAATAAAATGTGACAACACAAGTGCTATAAACCTTACTAAGTGTTGTACCCCAATTTTTGCCCCCAAGATCCCTTCATTATTCCATGTGGATTCACTCACAACAAGATCACACTAGGATTCTTGGTTCCCATCCCTACATTTAGTTTTGCCCTTTTTGAGGGATTACCAAGCACCTTGACTTATGTTCATTTTGTGATAATGAATATTGTTTTGTTTTCTTCATTTAACTAATAAAGTACAATGTTGGTTTGTCTTGCTTGTTATCCATGTAGGTGAAGGCAATGAGATTTAACAAGCTACCCCATGGGTTCATGAGTTTATTTCCATGCCCTAGTCAATATAGCTTGATAAGTTCAAATCTCACCATTGGATTGGTTTTGGGAGAATTGGCATGGCAAGGTTTCTTTGGTTCATCACATTTCAAGGTTATTAGATTTGACTCAAAAGTACAAGGGGTTGATTGGAGAAGTTGTCATGTTTGGACAAGGCCTTATTCCTATTGGTCACAAGAGCATACTTATATCAAATTTCAAGATATAAAAGTGGTTTTTGTGGCTATGATTTATCATTATCATCCTCAACAACTTCTATTCACAAAGCAAGAATATTGGTACAAGAAGTTTGTTCAAACTTGTCAAAGTTCCTCAAAGCATTTTCTTGATCTAGGAGCTAGGGTTTTGAACCTCAAAGGAGTACATCTTGCTCACCTTTTGGTATTTTTGAGTGATTCCAAAGATATCCTCATCTTTAAAGGGTTATCAACAAATCACTTCAAAAGTTCCAAGGATTTTTCATGTGGAAGGAACTTGGTGAAGAAGAAAGATTACAAGTCATCTAGATGAATCCACAATTTTACATGAGTGACTTCAAATGGTCCTAACTAGGTCAATTTTTATTACCTTAAGTGCATTCTTTTTCCATAATGATCTTGAAGATGTGAACTTTATGCCTTCTTTTATGTGCAAAGTGGGAAAATGGATGGAAGTTGCCTTAAAGATGCAAAAGATTATAGGTCATTTAATGATTTTTTTTCCAACTTCAACAAGTCATAACTTGCTCAAATTTTGGAGATTCTGAATGATCTAAGTTTCAAAGTGTCATTTAAGATGTCTACTTCATGCCATCTTTTTTGGTCAAGAGCAAATTCCAAGTGGAAAGCCATGTTTGGATGCAAGACATTATAGGTCATTTTTGAAGAAGAATGTGAAATATTTCTAAGTATGGAAAGTCAACCCTTTTTCTTAAAATTTGACTCAATGCAACTTTCATCTCAAGCATCCATTTAAATCCATTCTTTTTCCATTGCAAAGCTTGAAACCTCATCTTTCTAAAGCATCAAGAATCATGCCCTAAGATCCCTTGAGTTGAAAATGTCATTGGTCAGAAGGTGGAACTTTGAAATTGAATTTCTCACCAAGTCGGAATTTTGGAATCCATAATATGGCCTCTAATCACAAGTTTTCCATGCGTTTTTTCCTATAAACATGTTTAGTGAAATTTCAAATTTGTTTAGCGCATCAAAATGCAAGAATTAGATGAGTTTTGATGAAGTCTGTATCACACTTCACTCGTGCATCAGGTGTGCATGATTTCCCTCCAAAGCGCATCATTCACTCTTCCTTTTGATCCCATTCGCTTCTCCTATAAATACATGAACTATCCCATTTAATTTCCCAAGCTTGGATAGCCAGAATCACCCTGCGAAACTTGCTCCATAACTCAATTTTCTGTAACTTCAAAATCCATTCTCGACCCTTTTTCAATCCAATTTTTCCATCAATTCACCTTCCTTGATCTTCCCTAAAGCTAACCATATAATTACATTCAAGAATCGTGCCCTATACTGCTCCATAGAAGTCCAATTTCAGAGCTCTGCAACTCAACTTCAATAGGTAGATACCTTCATCAATTCTTCAAAACTCTGATATCATTGTGTTGCTCTCATTGCCCTGGTTCTAGTTGCAACACTTACCTTTTACTGGAAACAGGTTTTGACCAAGAAATTTCAAATCCCTTTTTAAAACTTTCCTTCAAAATTGCTTGAGCTACAGTTTATATAAATTTGGTGCGAGGGTGTGGTTTTCTTCTTCTTGAAGAGACGAAGCGAATGGCATAGGTCTGAGCTTATGATTTTACAGTTTGAGAGACCTGTAATTCGTGATGGCTGGAGGTTGAAGTTGACCAACGTGTCATCTTCTAACCAATGAAGGCGCGCCATCTGTATTTTTCAAATTCTGATTCAATTAATGATTCTGTACAATATTCACTAATGACCATGATACGCACCGCGCGCCAGATCCCTTGGATTTGATTACTTACGCGTTTTGAATTTCATCCAATGGTCCATGTATTTTAATTTTATTTTCTTTTTCAGATTTTTATATTTTAATTGTTTTAAATTTCAAAAAATCATAGAAAATTCATTTTTAGTCCAAAAACTCTGAAAAAATTATGAAAAATATTTTTGATTATTCTCTTTCTGGTTTTTATTTTTTCAAAATTTAATTTTACGTTTTGGAATTTTTTTACAAATTTTACACTTATTTGATTTGTTTTAAATGTTTAAAAATACTTTTATACATTTTTAAATTCTGAAAAAATTATAGAATGATCCAATGATATTGTGACAAATATTGGTGACCTTATTTTATTTTTGTTTCTTACTTTACTATTTTTTTACCATTTTTTGTTTATTTGACCCATTTATTTTAATTTTAAAAATAGTTTCTGACTTTAAAAAATTACCAAAAAAAATTGTAAAATTACTTGGGCCTTTTTTCTGATTTTTCTATGGTGTTACTTTTCATTTCTTAATTAATTTGAATATAGTTGATATTTTTCTCATTATTTTCTATTTTTAAAATATTTTTAAAAATCCTTTTTTATGTATATTAAATGTGATATTATTTTGTGATTTTTTTCTAGCTGATCTTGGGTTAGATTTTGGATCATGAACTTTATTAACATCATTAGATCCATGGTGTTGAGTTTAACTCCACAAAAATGGATGAATGATTTTAACAATAGTATGATTAAAATTTAATTCAAATGTGGTTTGTATATTTTCCCATCCCTCTTCATCTCATTCCTTTCTTATTGCACTATATGTTTTTGGAGCATGATCTCTATATCATGTCTCAAAACAAATGGTGCATAGATTGCTATTGACCGGACTCAAAATAGGTGCGACTTCTATATAAGTCCACTTACAATTGCTTAACATAGCACTAAATTTTATCCCGATTCGAATAAAGGATCATTCGTGGCCCAAACTTATGATTGCAAGCCTAAGTATGTTAATTTGATCTCTTTGATCCAATAACCTTGAGATTCATTGTGTGAAGGCTTTGTATCTACCAATCCTCTAATGGATCTACAACACCTTTGGTCAACGCGGATCACTTAAACATTGTTGATCATTAAATAGTACTTATGAGAATTCCAAATGGATGATATACTTGACAAAAAGCAAATGCAACTTGTTGTGTGGAGGCTTTGGTTCTACCAATCCTCTAATGAGTTCCAAATGCAAGCTTCAAGATGGCCATCCAACTAACCACTAATTATTGACTTGTTTACCTTATACTTTTATTTTTTTTATGCTTTATGTACTATTTACTTTTAGCATTTACATTTCATGCCATTTCCATCTTTGCTCATTTGAGCATTTATTTTCTTGCCATTTTTACTTTGCTCACTTGAGCTTTTCTTTTCCTTTCTTAAGACACTTAATAATTAACATAAACCCTAAAGAATCTTTAATGGTGCTTGGACTATTTGGTTACTATCCTTGGCATTATGGAGCATGGGACTTTCCTTGGAATTAGGATTAGAAACCTTGACCTATCTTGGAGATCTTATCTGATTATTTTGTCTGGAGTTCTTGAGGTTTACCTCGAGACATTGGGTTGCTTGTTTTTTTTTGTGTGCATGTTTTTGTGATTATACCCTTTGTTTGTAATCTGGAATTCACCCGTATACAGCCGTTACTCTGCCCAATTTTTTTGTGAAGACTTAATGCACTTGAAGTTTGGTTCTCTCAAGAGGTCTAGTATTTCTTTGCTTGATTGGTTTCAATCCAAGGAATGGGAATTCTATCTTGGCTCATAATGTCAAGTATTAGTTTCTTGTTGGTTATATGGTTCTTATCCCTAGCTTTTACCTTATGCTTTAGGATAATCCCTTCTTCTCTTCCCATCTTCTTTAATTTCAAAAATCTCCTTTCCCTTTTTGAAAACTCTTCTTATTTTTGAACTTGAACCACTTTTATAATAAACTTGGACTTATGTCCATGCATTTTCAAAACATTTTTCATAAATAAACTCCAATCAACTTAATAATGCCTTGACATTTTTGTGAGAAGACTAAAAGTCAATCAATCTCATTTCAAACAATTTTTCCACTTTGGCTTTTATCTTTAAACTTTTCTCAAAAAAGGTTGAACTCTTGTCAATCCTTGTAGTGATGCAAACAACTATACTTCTACAATATGTAGTAAAGAGAGATATTTTCCACTTGGCTGTTGAGTGAGGCATTGTTGATTTTTTAAAATCTAAGCCATATCCTCCACTTTGAGATGATGCAAATTCTCCTTTTCTCATGATTGTGGATAATAGGTATGTTTTCCATACGGACAATGACAATGATGTTTCATCTTATAAAATTAACCAACGCATTTGTGTTTTAAAATTTTTAAAAGAGGAACTACGCGTACCCTGATCCCCTATTGCAAGAAAAGGTGGTACGTAGGCACTAAAGGTTCACAACTGCGGCAGGTGCAAAAATTATAAAAATAAATATATTTCTTTCCTCACTTCCACCATCCATTTTTTTTATATATACAACATTTTTTATAGCCAAAATATACAGATTTTACAAAGAGGCTCCTGCGGAGTACCGTAGATGTTTAGGGTGCTAATACATTCCCTTTGCATAACCAACCCCCTTACCTTGAATCTTTCTCCCTCTTTTTGGGTTAGTTTCTCTTTTCCCATTCCTTTGGAAACAATAAAGCGCGGTGGCAATTTTTATTTTGATTTGTATAAAGTCTAGTAAATCCAATGGCTTAGTCTTGAACATTTCTACCGCTACACTAAGAATCTTGTTTTACACTCACACACTAAACTAATAGAGATTAGGCATCACTTTCTTCGCGATCATGTTGAAAAGGACGATGTTATGTTTGAGCATGTTGATACTAAAAATCAACTTGCTGATATTTTTACAAAACTAGTAGCAACAAAACCTTTATTCAACATTCATCGTGAGCTAGGGATTTAGATCTCTCTTACTTGATGTCTTAAGCATACATGTACTTAAATTATATCTATATCTCACCATGCTGTTGAGATGTGTTTTTAGCTTTTATACGTGTGTATTTAACATCTCATCAACAAAGGTAATATCTTTCCTCTCTACTTTCTCTGTAAGAATTCTCTATTACTTATAAATTGACCTTAATTGATCCATTAGTACTATATATATATATATATATATATATATATATATATATATATATATATATATATATATATATATATATATATATATATATATATATATATATATATATATATATATATTCATTTTACATAAACTGTTTGAACTTGACATATGCAAATTACATTACATCATTATGTATGCATAATCATCTTCAGATAATTCATTTTTCATAATCATATAATTTCAAATGGGTATCATTTCCAACCATTCACAAGAACTTGTAGAAAACTACACTTCTGTCAAAATTTACTGTTATGAGTCAGCTCATACAGTTATGAGTCGACTCATACTGAAGAAAAATATAAAAATAGAAATCAAAAATTGTTTTCCGATTGACACATCAAGGTTTGCATCGACACATGTTACTTCCGGTCGACACATACGATTCTTGGGTCGATGAAAAACATTAAAAATAGTTCTTCAATACAGGATGTGTCGACACATACACGTTTTGTGTCGACACATAAGGATAATAAATGCCTTTAATTTGAGTTGGGTCAACCCATCTACCCAATTTTATGTTTTAAACTCTTTTCGATTCTTTCATTCATTACATACATCGGCTAACCCTAGTCATCATTTGTCACTCTCATCATTCATTTCATCTTCCAAATACCCTCATCTCCAAATTCTTGACTACACTTCTTTAACAAAGAGAATGCCTCAAAAGACAAAAGGCAAGGGAAAACTTGTTGCAGGGCCATCTGGATCTGCTACAGATATCCCTCCGAGCGCTTTGTCTATCATGCATCCGACCATTACTGAAGAATTTGAGCAATCCTTCAAAACGAGGTTAGCTACGAAGCCTCATGTCTTCAATAAGGCTGAGGTTTTGTCTCTTCATATCACAGATGTATGTTATATTTTAGATGCTCAACAATTAGGGTCCTTTCTAAATGTTAGAGAAGATTATCATGAAGACTTTATAAGGGCCTTCTATGCTGGTTTAGAAATGAATAAAGGCTGGTGTTTTAAGGTTAAAATTGGAACAAGAAGATATGTATTTGAAGCAATTGACTGGCAAACTGTTTTTGGCATTCCATTTGGGAGGTCAGTAATGAAGATCTATCATGACCAAAGCCTTGATACTGACTATGATGAGGAAGCTTTCGTAGCCTCAATTTTGAAACTTGATAGACCTCTAGGTGAGTTTGAGCCCATAACCACTTGTACAATCAAAAGAATTCCTAGAATTCTTCACTGTATAATTTCTCATATACTGCTTCCTAGATCCGATGGCCACTCTAGGCTAGACAGGTCAGATATTCATCTTTTGCATATTCTGATAAATAGGGTGCCCCTAAACTGGCCAAATTACTTCGTCAAGCGCATGTTTCTTATGCGTAATAGTTAGAAAATATAGCCCTTGGATATACTGCATAAATAATGAGAATCATCAAGTTTTGGAATCTTTTTATTCCTCATATCCCTCTTATCTCCCCTACTACTGCCCAAGAGTTCAATAAGGCAACTCTATCTCATATGGGATATAGATGGGATAAAAATTGCCAGTGTCTTTATTTTAAGGAGAAAGGGTCCAATATACGGGTATATAATTTTGATATACCCTCTGAACAAACTTTTGAGGATGAGAATCCCGTTGATGCAGACATGCCAGATATAAATGAGGATGCCTAACCTGAGGCAAATCAAGCTGGAACTGGTTACGGTGATTGGGTGCCAAATCGGTGGTCTCCGACAAACTATCAATTTGATCAAACTGCACCACCTCATGCTGTTGTCACTACTGTTGCAGGCTCTTCCTCAGAAGCTCCTTCTTATCTCACTGCCATGTTTCAACAGATGGAGGTTGCCAATGATTCTCGACATGAAGAAGCGAGACGTTGGCATAACCAGCAAAGTGAATGGTACAAGGAGCATGAACAATGGCATGAGGAGCATACACGAATTTACCAAAACCAACATTCATGGCACTTGGATTTGGTCAAATGGCACAAAGTATTCTACAATGGAATGACTAGCTTTATGGATAACTGTCATGAGAATACTGGAATCATGGAGAATTTCATAAATGTCGATATCCAAAACAGATTTCGACGATATCAATTCATGACCCAGAATCCTGATATCAACCCACCTCCTTCGCCTCCTCCACCATACAACTATGATGAATCGTGTGATGGAAACAATCCTTGAGCATGTCATGCCATACATCTCATAACATTTGTCCTTATATATTTTATTTTGAAGTTTGTATTAAAGTTCTACTCAAACAATTTTTTGCTATAGCTTATGTAAACTGCATATTCTGTTTACTCAGTTATATTTTCTACTTTCATTATAATTATTTTTTGTTTACTCTGTTATTACCATTCTTATGCCAACACTCATTCTATGTGAATGGCGTTGGTTATTTTTTTACAAGATTGCTGAGATTGCTGAGTTTGGGTAATACATTGCAGCTTGGAGGCAATGTGTTGATTTGGATAATGCATTGCAGCTTAGAGGCAATGTGTTGAGTTTGCAAATACATTTAAGCTTAGAGGCAATGTGTTTGAGTTTGGATATTACATTGCGGTTTAGAGGTAATGTGTTGAGTTTGGGTAATACATTGCGGCTTAGAGGCAATGTTTTGAGTTTGCGAATACATTGCGGCTTAGAGGCAATGTGTTTGAGTTTTGAGGATACATTGCGGCTTAGAGGCGAGGTGTTGAGTTTGCAAATATGCTGCGTGTTGTACCCCAAAATTTTCCCTCCCATATTTCTCAATACATTGCAAGAATAATCCCCAAGTTGCTCAAGAGTTGGACAGTCAAATCACCTCCTAAGGCAGTCAATTCAAAATTAGGGTTTTGTGTTGCATCAAGGTATTTGCATCCAAATGGCCTCAAGTTCTCCCCAATGTCCTAATATGTTCTCAAGGTCATCCATGTCAAATTTCAAGCCTTGCAGAGGAAGTTTGGTCAGTCAATTGCTCAAGAGGTCCAAAAGTCAACTGTGACCTACAAATAGTCAAACCTCAAGATTTTTTGTCAACAATCTCATTTTGAAGGATAATTCATCATATTATCAAGGTTTTATCATGATTCATTAAGGATTGCTCAAAATTCATCAAGATTCAAAAGTTGCTAAATTAGGGTTTTGTAGGAAAAGTCAACTCAACTTTAACCAAGCATAACTTTCTCATACTTTATGAGAAATGACCCATCCAAAGCTCATTTTGAAGAAGATGCAATTTCCTGCAATCCATTTTTGAAAGTCAACAAAAACACCTTTTTTCCAAAGCTTATAACTTGATCATGGAATATCAAAATGAGATGAGACCAAAAGTGTTGGTTAGAGTACATCTCAAGGTTTCTAAAAAGTCAAAAAACACTTCCAAAAGTTCAAAAATGAAGAAGTTATGCATTGTTGAAGTTGGGCATTTTTCCAAAATTGCAAAAAGTCAACTATCCCCAAAACTCCAAATTTTGACAAATGGGCCCACTTTTTTCCACTTGATTTGATCTTGTCACACTACACACGTGTCCTATCTTCAATTTTATGTCCAATTATTAATTTTTCTATTTTATTTGATTTTTATTGATTTAATTAATTTTAAATCAATTTAAATCCAAATAAAATCCAATTCTTAATCAAATGGTATCTTTTTGATCATTACAGGTCTTTAATATCATTATGGACATGACCAAATTCGAATCAAGGCATATCATGACCAAATATTGGATTTTTTGACAAATATGGAAGCTTGTTCATGGAAGATCATATGAAATCTTGAATCATCAATACTCATGGATTCAAAGCCCAATTCTAAACCTAATTCACTCTAATATACTCACACAATGAAAAGGCACATGGGACATGACCAAGAGGCTGCAGAATACACAAATGCAAAACTTGAAAAAGCTTGAAAAAATTGGAAACTGAAATCCATATTGGAGACATTTTCAACACAAAAACTCAACGCTATCTTCTTGCCTGACGTCCACTGAAGTTATTGGAATCAAAACCAAGCCTTCTCCCTCCCTGAATCGCGCTTTAAGTACCCATGAACATGGCCCTGTACACGAAAACATAACCTCTGATTCTTGCATCCTTTTGCCAAAATCTTTGCATAATCATGCTCATCATTCAATTTCCAATCTTTCTGCAATATTTGATTTCGTTTTTATCGCCTGTAACCCTGTACCCGAAACTAGGGTTTTGGTTTTTGTTTTTTAGGCGTTTTGATTTCAGGAAAAATTGGAACAAACCATGAGCATAAATGAAATCAGTGAAAGGAGACGATCATGAATATGGTCTTATTTGGCATTTTCATGGCTTAGGGTGCATTTTAGGACGAACCCACGGATCTTGCTGCGGATAAAAATCCACAGGTAAGAAAACCAGTGTTTCAACGAAGAAGACGACTATGTGTCTTCTCCTGATTGGTGGTTTCAAATATTCGTGCTACTTTTTTATTTATTTTCAGGCATAGTGGTTTGTTTTCAATATAATAATTGTTTCATATTCCATTAACAAAAGCATTACAGTGGCCCAGTGGTGGAAGCGCTAGTGCATTGGCTAATGGGACCTGGGTTCGAATCCCAGGTCCCCAACATATTTGCTATATTTTGCTTTCAGATATTCCAATGCATTTCAGGCCTTGCAGTGCACCACATCCTCAAATCTCCAGGCGCCAGATGGCCCCCAGGCCAAATCTAAAGGCCCAGATTGGATGTGCACCATACACCCAAGTCAACAGGCGCGCATGGAATGGCCAAAGTCATCCAGGCTTGAACATGTTTGGGCCTTGCAAAATGCTGATTCCACCTCCTCTCCAGGCCCAACACCCCCCTTGGTTTATTTCTATTTTCTTTTCATTATATTTATTTATTTGTTTTATTATTATTATTTTTTATTTATTTAAACTAACCAATTAATAATTTTTCTCAATAAAATCAGAAAACACAAAAAAATATTATTTTTATTAAATTCATTATTTTATTTTTGTAAATAAATTAATTTAATTAATTTAGTGTTAATTAGGTTAACTTTTAATATCTTTTGCAAAATAATTAAAATCAATGTAGAATATTAGGTTTTTATTAACTTTGACCAATTTATTTTATTTCCTTAAATATAAAAAATCCAAAAACATTTTCATTAATTAATTAATTTAATTATTAACTTAGATTTAATTTCCATAAATTCAAAAATAACAAAAAAATGTTTTCTTTCCAAAAAAGGGTCAAAACCCTAAAAAATACGCCGATTTAGTTTTCTCGCACGCGATCCATATTTCCAATATTGTAATTGCTTCCGGTATGTAATAGCTTTTAATTAGGACTTTAATTATTTATCGCTTTATTTTACTTTCTGCAATTTAAATTAAAGAGTTTGTTTTTGGCGATGTAAATACCCGACGCCTTGTAATAGTTTAAATTTAATTTCCACAATTTAAATTCCGCAACTATACACTGTTAGATGTTTGATAATAGGGAATGCATAACAAGATCGAATGTATGAACTTAAAATCAACATAGCTCACCCATGACATGTACAAAGATAAAACTTAACCGAAATAACACACTCGCACATGCGCACTCTTAGGGTACACCTCACTTGGTTGCCTTCGAACGCGGTCATTGAGTATAGGAAGTTTTAGAGGTCGCCCTCTTGTCCAAAGATCATAGTCACCTCGAAACGGTTGCCTCGGAAAAAATGATCTAAGATATTAGGGTTACCGCTAAGGCGTCCTAACGTTGCTTTAGTGACCACACGTCCCTTAATCGAATTGACCCTTAAACTCCAACGATGGTGCTACCTACTCATCAATAGTGGGATAGCATTGTCTAAAGGACATTAGCACAAATTAATTCCTTTTTCGAGTAGGTAGATGGTTCTTAAGTACTTGCTCTCTCAAAACAAAACTTTTCGCACTTACACTCCTTTCAAACAAAAAACTCTTTTCAAACCCACGAACACAAAGAAAAGCAAACTTTTGAAAACACTTTGACAAGTACCTGAGAACCCGTGGATAACCACAGATAGAAAGGGTGCTAACACCTTCCCTTTCTATAATCTACCTCCCGGACCCGAGAAACATCTCGAAAAAGGAATTTTTCTGTGCTTTTTTCCTTTCCTTGTTGGATAAAATAAAAGACGGTGGCGACTCTTGCTTACCGCGACATTTTTGTGAAAACAAACGCAAAACACGAACCAGCATTCCCAAAAACAGTCAGTTCTCTTCCCACCGTATCACAGAACTGGCGACTCTGCTGGGGAATTCATAAGTGAGGTGTACCTTAGGATTAGATCATTGTGTTTTCAATTGTATGCTTTGTATGATTTATATTTGTGGGCTTGTATCGGAGTTCTATAGATCCTAACCTGGATCTGGGGATACCCTTTAGGTAAGTAGCAATAAACTGTGAGGGAACTGTACGGCGTATACCGATACGGTTGAAGCAGTAGCTACATTGGTGTGGCACTTTAGATTGCACCGATATCCTTTGTGTTGGAACGAGGAGAATATGGGTCATCTAAGGGGTCATTAAGCACCAACTGACCTTAGAACCTTTAAATTGACCAACTTGGCCATAGAACAGTAGCAGTATGCTACACTCATTGAGACTAAACTCTTGCGATGATTCCGGCTGCAAGAAAAGGTTACTAAACTGGAATTATGACCGATTGAGGGTAGTCAGTGATATTGAGATCCTATAGAACCCGGTTACTATTTTTAGGACAGGTTTAAACCAAATGAACTGAAAGAGGGTAGTACTTAAGCTCCTTGCCAACCTGAAATCTAAGGGCTCTCTGTGTGACTTGTGTGCCTTTACCATGTTTGCTTTTTGTGGATACTTGTGGTGTGCTTACTATAATAACATCATAACATCATAACATTGCATTCATCTTGCATTGGACTAACCTATTTCAAAGACAGGAGGGATTCATCTTTGCTCTGTTTTGTAGGTCATCATGATGCCTATGCGTAGAAACACCATCCGGATTAACTTTGTCCAGGTTACCACTATGCTTAAAGATTTGGTTGTAAGGATGCCAGATACTACTTCCTTCATCAGAAGACATGGGCATCTTCTCAGTTTGGTCACCTCCAAATTGGACGAGCAGATGATGAGTGTTTTGGTCCAATTCTATGATCCACTCTATCATTGCTTTACTTTTTAGGACTACCAGCTGGTTCCCACCTTAGAAGAGTTCTCCGAGCTACTCGGTATCTCTGTTCTAGAACATACCCCGTTTACTGGTTGGGAAAAGATGCTTAGGCCCGAAGAGATTGCTGCAGCCCTTCATTTGACCAAAGAGGAAGTAATGGCTAATTGGGAGACTAGAAGTGGAGCAAAGGGCTTTCTGACTAAGTTCTTGGTTGGTAAGGCTAACTATTTCTGGGATAGCCTAGATTTCAAGGCATTCGAGGATATTCTGGCCCTTCTGATATACAACTTGGTATTGTTTCCGAACTCTGACTCCTTTGTTGATGTGAATGCGGTAAAGATCTTCATCTCTCGGAATCCGGTACCCACTCTCTTAGGTGACATTCTTCATCAGCTTTATGCTCGTACTGCCCGAAAGCGGGGAACCTTGATGTGTTGTGTTCCGTTATTGGCAAGGTGGTTTATTTTGCACCTTCCCAAGTCAGTGCTGAAGAATAAAGAAGGCATGGGCTGGGCTTATAGGGTGATGTCTCTTTCTCATAATGACATTATCTGAACTCTCAAGGGTATGGACGAGGTAACTGTTATTGATCAATGTGGGGAGTACCCCAATGTTCCACTATTAGGAACCCATGGAGGAATTTCTTACAACCCATGCTTAGCTCTACGTCAGTTCGGGCGTGCCAGAAGAGAAGGACCTCATGAGCTGCTAATGCCTAGTATTATCTTTGATTTTCAAGGGGATAGCGATGAGCAACGTCGCAGATTCATAAAGGCCTGGGATAGAGTTCACCAATATGATCCACATGAGCTGGGCCCAAAGACTTCACTTTCGATGGAGCCATATCTCAGATGGGTCCGTATCCGTGCCCAGAAGTTAGGTATGCCATATGAAGTTGTCCGGCCTGTCACTCTTGAAGTTTCTAATGAAGAAGGAGTTCTTCCAACCATTCTCCATCCTTATATGCCCACTGAAATTGGGGCACTGAAGATATCTTGGATGCAACTTAGGGAGGAACGGGATTCTTACCGAGAGAAGTTCAACGAGCAAGAGCAGAAGATCCAGAGGTTGACTAGGCAGTTGGAGAACGAGCAGATTCTCAACGACTATGTCCGCACTGATAAGAAGAGACCATGGGAACGTTGATTAACCTTTGATGATTTCCTTTCCAGTTTTTATTTACTTTTCAGTATTTCCATTCTTGTAACGCCCTGAGGGCATCAGTTGAACAATTTGAATTTTGAAGTTTAAATCTAATAAAGTGTGTTTCCTTTCTTGTTTACAAATTTGAATCCCGATTGTCTTTTAAATCATAAATCATACACATTTCATCCCATGCACTTCATAAACAGGTACCCATTACAGGTCTCTTATCTTCTTCACTGTTTATTTCAGCACTCATCATGTCTGCTGAACCTTCAACTGAGCAAGCTATCAAGGCCCTCTAGGCCCAGAATGCTCAATTTCAAGAGTTGTTCATGAATCTAGCTAAGGGTCAGCAGGACCTGAAGACCTTGATTCTGAAAGAGAAGAAGAAGAAGAAGAAGAAGAGGACAATCCTGTTCAACACAGGGCACATGTTTGGCAACAGGCTATAGAATGAAGTTGATCTGACCACCTCATCTGGAGGGAAAGGTAGTCAAGAGGAAAGGAGGGCTCCTAGCCATGTGGTCTTCGACAACGAGACGGACTATGATGAAGAACGGTATCCTCTTGCTGATGAAAAATACAAGAAAGTGGAAGACCGGTTGAGTGGTATGGAAGTTCAGAAAGTGCCTGGTCTGGACTTTGGTGATCTGGGTCTATCGTCTGGGGTGGTAATTCCCCATAAATTCAAGGCACCAGCCTTTGCTAAGTATGACGAAGTTTCTTGTCCGAAGCTACACCTCCGGTCATATGTGAGGAAGATTCAGCCGTATACCGCTGATAAAAACCTATGGATCCATTTCTTCCAAGACAGTCTCTCAGGGACTCAGCTTGAGTGGTTCTATCAGTTAGACGGAGCCAGTATCCGTAGTTGGGAAGATTTGGCTACTGCTTTCTACAGGCAGTATCAGTACAACTCCGATCTCGCTCCCACGCGTACCCAACTCTAGGGTATGTCAATGGGAACGGGTGAAGGATTCAAAGATTATGCTCAGAAGTGGAGGGACCTCGCCGGTAGAGTGCAACCACCCTTGGCTAACCGGGAGCTTGTTGACATGTTTCTGGGGACCCTGTCTGGTCCATTTTTCAACCACTTGATTGGAAGCTCCTCGTGTGGGTTTACGGATCTTATTTTGACCGGTGAAAGCATTGAGGCTGGTATTAAGGCCAGCAAGATACAGAAGGGTGCCCCATCAAGCACCGAGAAGAAGCCGTTTAAGAAAGAGTCTTGTGCTGTCTACAGTGCGAGAAGACAAAATAGACCTGAACACCGCTAAGCTGTTAATGCGGTTGTTATTTCAAAACCTGCTGGTGCTCCTCAGCACAACAATCAACAGAAGGATGAGAGGCCTCGAAGGCAATTCACCCGTCTCAGCATGACCTTATCTCAGATTCTGCCATAATTGATGAAGACTAATCTGGTGATTCCAAAGGAAGCTCCGAAGTATCCAAATACAACGTCACTAAAGTATAACCCTAATGCCCGATGTGCTTATCACTCTGATAGCCCGGGGCATAATATAGATGATTGTTGGGTTTTGAAGAACAAGGTACAGGATTTGATCGATGCGAAGGAGATTGAGTTCGGAGCACCAGAGAAGCCTACACAAGATGCAGGGGTGAATGCTATCGGGGGTGACGATGATGAAGAGTTTGATATCGATAGTTGGATCTACCCGACTGCCAATGGTGGATTAAGCAACTGGACAGTGAAGGATTCTATGCCCGTTTCAGTTATCAACCAGTAATGAAGCTTTTTGTTTTTGAATATGTAACTGACAATGTTTTAAACTTTATGGTCGGTGTCTTACCCGGGGCACCGTGGCTTCATTTGTGAGGGCTTTTGTGTGTCATTTTCATATATCATTAATAAAAGCATTGGGCGTTCTTGCATTTCAAATTTTGCGCTCCTTGTTTTTCTTTATTATATATTGCAAAACAGCCATTCACACACACTCATGTATACAGGTCCACATCCACTCTGGATCTCACTGGTAACGACTCTGCTACTGCCAGTTATGACTTCGAAAATCCGATCAACTTAGCTGAAGATGAAGGTGAGGATGATTGCGAAGTGCCTGGTGAACTTGCAAGACTGTTACTCCAGGAAGAGAGGGTTATTCAGCCACATGAAGAGTCGGTGGAATCAGTGAATCTGGGTACTGAGAAAGATAAGAAGGAAGTCAAGGTTGGTGCCAATCTGGAGCTTAGTGTGAAGCAACGACTGATTCAGATGCTGCGTAACTATGTTGAGATCTTTGCCTGGTCTTACGAAGATATGCCTAGTTTGGATACTGATATTGTGGTTCATCGCCTACCTACCAAGGAAGACTGTCCTCCAGTTAAATATAAGGTCCGCCGAATGCGCCCAGAGATGTCTGAGAAAATCAAGACTGAAGTTATGAAATAGTTCGACGCCGGTTTTCTAGCAGTTACTTCTTACCCTCAGTGGGTTGCCAATGTGGTTCCTGTGCCGAAGAAGGATGGTAAGGTCTGAATGTGTGTTGATTACAGGGATTTGAACAGGGCAAGCCCCAAGGATGACTTCCCTCTACCTCATATCGACGTTCTGGTTGACAATACTGCTCAGCACAAGGTATTCTCCTTTATGCATGGTTTCTACGGTTATAATCAGATCAAGATGGCTCCCGAATACATGGAGAAGACAACCTTTGTTACTCAGTGGGGTACCTTTTGCTACAAGGTTATGCCTTTTGGACTGAAGAACGCTGGGGCAACGTATCAGCGTGCCATGGTTGCTTTGTTTCATGACATGATCCATCATGAGATTGAAGTATACGTCGACGATATGATTGCAAGGTCCCAAACTGAGGAAGAACACCTTGACCATCTGCAGAAACTGTTTGACAGGTTGAAGTTGTACAAGCTGAGGTTAAATCCGAACAAGTGCACCTTCGGGGTGAGGTCTGGTAAGCTACTGGGCTTCGTCGTGAGCGACAAAGGTATTCAAGTTGACCCTGCAAAAGTGAAAGCCATACAAGAGATGCCAGCTCCCAGAACAGAGAAAGAAGTCAGAGGCTTTCTGGGACGTCTGAATTACATTGCTCGATTCATCTCGCACCTGACTGCTACTTGTGAACCAATCTTCAAGCTACTGAAGAAAGATCAAGTGGTACGTTGGAATGATGAATGCCAGGCCGCTTTCGAAAGGATCAAAGAGTATCTCCAAGAGCCACCCATTCTAATGCCTCCAGTTGAAGGGAGACCTCTGATCTTATACTTGACAGTACTCGACAACTCAATGGGGTGTGTGCTGGGGCAGCATGACGAGTCAGGCCGAAAAGAGCATGCTATTTATTACCTTAGCAAAAAGTTTACCGAGTGTGAGACCCTATACTCACTGCTTGAGAAAACTTGATGCGCTTTGGTATGGGCTACTCGCCGGCTGAGACAGTATATGTTGACTCACACTACTCTGTTGATATCAAAGATGGATCCAATCAAGTATATCTTCGAGAAGCCTGCCTTGTCCGGAAGAATAGAAAGATGGCAGATGATCTTGACTGAGTATGACATCCAATACACAACTCAGAAGGCAATCTAAGGAAGTGTGTTGGAAGACCATTTGGCACATCAGGCAGTAGATGATTACCAGTCTATGAGCTTTGAATTCCCGGACGAGAATATCATGTTGATAACTGATTGTGAGACACCTGGACCGGATGAAGGACCTGAGGAGGGATCCCGATGGTCCATGTACTTTGATGGAGCTTCAAACGCTTTGGGTAACGGCATTGGTGCTGTGATCATATCTTCTAAAGGCTCTCATACTCTGTTCACCGCCCGACTATGTTTCAACTGCACCAACAATATGGCAGAGTATGAGGCATGCATCATGGGTCTTCGGGCAGCAATTGATCTAAGGATTAAGTTTCTAAGTGTCTTCGGAGATTCCGCTCTCGTGATCAGCCAGATCAAAGGCGAGTGGGATACGAAACACCCCAATCTTATTCCTTATAAGGAGTATGTGTTGACATTGATTCCCCATTTCGAGGAGATAACCTTTGAACACTTCCCTAGAGAGGAGAATCAGTTGGCGGACGCGTTAGCTACGACGTCTTCTATGTTCAAAGTCAATTGGGACAATGAAGCTCCCCGGATTATCATCGAAAGATTGGACGAACCTGCACATTGCTGTGACATTGAGACTGAAGAAGTACCAGATAAACCCTGGTTTCATGAGGTAAAGAGATACCTTGAAGCTCAAGAATATCCCGAAGGTTCATCTGTTAATGACAAGAAGTTTCTGAGGAGGTTCGCGGCGAAGTTCTTCATCAGCAATGGCATTCTTTACAAGCGTAACCATGATTCAACCTTACTACGTTGTGTGGATAAGAATGAAGCAGAAAGGATCATGGTAGAGTTACATGAAGGTAATTTCAGGACTCATTCCAGTGGACACACCATGGCAAAGAAAATCCTTCGGGCAGGATATTATTGGTCCACAATGGAAGCTGACTATTATCAGCATTCTCGGACATGTCACAAGTGCCAAGTCTATGCTGATAAGGTGCACATACCTCCAGTCCCTCTGAATGTCTTGACGGTACCTTGGCCTTTTGCAATGTCGGGCATTGATATGATCGGCGAGATCAGACCTACAGCGTCCAACGGACATCGTTTCATCTTGGTAGTTATTGATTACTTTACGAAGTGGGTTGAAGCAGCTTCCTTTGCTACGGTAACCAAGAACGTCGTGGCACGGTTCATTTGGCATAATTTGATTTGTCGATACGGTGTACCAGAAAGGATCATTACGGACAATGGTACCAATCTCAACAACAAGATAATCACTGAGCTCTGCGAGCAATTCAAGATACAACATCACAACTCTTCTCCCTACCGGCCGAAGATGAATGGGGCTATAGAAACGGCTAATAAGAACATTAAGAAGATTGTGCAAAAGATGACAGTGACATACAAAGATTGGCACGAGATGTTACCGTTTGCTCTTCATGGGTACCGTACCTCAGCACAGACGTCAACAGGGGCAACACCCTACTCCTTGGTTTATGGCATGGAGACAGTCTTGCCCATTGAAGTTCAGATACCCTCTCTTTGGATCATGAAGGACGCAGGTTTGAGCAACGATGACTGGATTCAGACCCGGCTTGATCAACTAAACCTAATCGACGAAAAGAGACTTACTGCTATTTGTCATGGTCAGACGTACCAAAAACGGATGATCAAGGCATTTAACAAGAAAGTTAGACGACAAGAGTACCAAGTTGGGGATATGGTAATCAAGCGCATTATCCTACCTCAAGGTGATCCCAGGGGTAAATGGACCCTTACTTACGAAGGGCCATTTGTGGTTAAGAACGTTTTCTCAGGAGGAGCTATGATTCTAACCACCATGGATGGTGACGACCTTCCTCACCCCGTCAATGCAGACATAGTAAAAGGATACTACGCATAAACAAAGACCCGCTAGGTTGACTGGCCTAGGCAAAAATAAGGGCTTCCCGACGAACCAAAAGGGTTCGGGCAAAAATAAGGGATGAAAATGAAAAAAAATCTGCACACCCGGCAAGTCGAAAACCTGAAAAGGCGACTTGGGCAAAAAAGGGTATCCCGAGGGACTGAAAACCCGAAAGGGCAGTCCAGGCAAAAATTAGGGATCAAAGCGTAACACTATGTCTCATTGGATCACCTTGCATCCAAACTTCGGTATCAACTATCAAGCTCGGACGACACTAATCAATCTGACTCATCTTCAACCAAGTAGCAAAGTGATGAGATGCTCGAGGATATAAAGGCAATAGCGGAGTTGGAACCCAGTGGGATTATTCACATAGCTGTTTTGTTTTCTTTTCATAAATTGTGTAAATTTTGCTCGGAGGCGTTATCTTACTAGGACGTCAGCCTCTTGTACAAAAGCGCCTATTTACAGGCCAAACTTCAAAGCCAATACAATTCATTTTCAGACAAATTTTAAACTGTTTTTCCTTTATCTGTTTTGTTTTGCAAAGAACGTCCAATGTTCATTTTTGATATATGCATTTGACATTAATTGCTGATCATAAATATTTACATGCGAAACAAAAGATGAATTACTGGTAATAGCAGAAACAGGGGCAAATAAGAATTGTCCGAGCTGTATGGTTGCTCTGTTCACTAGGTGCAAAGGTAGATTCAGATGAGGAATATGGCTAAGATACCTTCACTCCCCGCAGAGTAAGGCAGTAATGGTAGCTCTCCCCAAGCAGAGTTTGATCTACCATCAGCACTAAAAGGGTCTTAATATTCCCCAGCGGAGTGTAAGAATATTCCCCGACAAGTATAAGAGTATCCCCGACAGTCTTAATATTCCTCAACGGAGTATAAGAATGTTCCCCCGGCAGAATACAAGATACCCCAGTAGAGTCAGTATTCCCCCAGCACGGTCTGAAAAAGCTTCCCCAACGGAGTGGAATCATCATCCCCAGTAGACTCTGGAAGCTTATCCCCGGCAGAGCACAAATAAATCTCCCCAGCCAAATTCAGAGGGTTATCCCCACAAGAGTCTAACAGGGTTATCCCTAAGCAAGTCGCGACTAAGAGATCATCCCCAATGAAGTTCTTTCCTATCACGAACAGGTATTCAATCCTCAACAGATTTAATATCACCAGCAACGGTAATCCATCCCAGCGGAGTTTATCGTTAAAATCCCCAGCGGAGCTTATCAGCGGAATCCCCAGCGGAGTTTATCAGTGAAATCCTCAGCAGAGCATCTCTTCCCCACAGAGTAATTCCCCTTGGAGTAATCTCCTCATCAGTTTATTCCCCAACAGAGTCATCCTCTCCTGCAGGTTTATCACCTTCATTCATCATCCCCAGCGGAAACGAAGAATCCAACTCTATTCTCCAACAGCTTCGGGATTTATTTTCCCCAGCTAAAACATCACATTTCCATACATCATGATACATGCATAAACGCATCATATAAAACAATCTCATTTATGTTGAGAACATCATTGCTTGATCCATATCATGCATTGCATATGACTGACCTTTACCTTTCAAGAAAGATGCAGTTAAATTCTCAACTATGTCAATGGAGACAAAATTAGTTAAATCGATTCCTAAATATTTTTCTGAGGTAGAGCCAGTCAATGGAGACAAAACCATTTAAATCGATTCCTAAAGATTTTTCTGAGGCAAAGCCAGTCAATGGAGACAAAATCAGTTAAATCGATTCCTAAAGATTTTTCTGAGGCAGAGCCAGTCAATGGAGACAAACCCAGTTAAATCGATTCCTAAAGATTTTTCTGAGGCAGAGCCAGTCAATGGAGACAAAACCAGTTAAATCGATTCCTAAAGATTTTTCTGAGGCAAAGCCAGTCAATGGAGACAAAATCAGTTAAATCGATTCCTAAAGATTTTTCTGAGGAAAAGCCAGTCAATGGAGACAAAATCAGTTAAATCAATTCCTAAAGATTTTTCTGAGGCAAAGCCAGTCAATGGAGACAAAATCAGTTAAATCGATTCATAAAGATTTTTCTGAGGCAAAGCCAGTCAATGGAGACAAAATCAGTTAAATCGATTCCTAAAGATTTTTCTGAGGCAAAGCCAGTCAATGGAGACAAAACCAGTTAAATCAATTCCTAAAGATTTTTCTGAGGCGAACACAGTCAATGGAGACAAAAACCAGTTAAATCGATTCCTAAAGATTTTTCTGATGCGAACGCAGTCAATAGAGACAAAATCAGTTAAAATCAATTCCTAAAGATTTTTCTGAGGCCAACCCGTCAATGGAGACAACCCGTCAATGGAGACAACCCGTCAATGGAGACAACCCGTCAAAGGAGACAACCCGTCAATGGAGACAACCCGTCAATGGAGACAACCCGTCAAAAGAGACAACCCGTCAATGGAGACAACCCGTCAAAGGAGACAATTAGTCAAAGAAGACAAAACCACCTATCGACAATCACCAAATGGCATTTGTAAGCCCATTCCCGACATCACAATGCTGATACTACACCATGCGAGTGCAAATTTCTGGTCACTCTAGTGTTCAATTATCTTCCACCTTCGGATCACGAAAGGCCCGAAAGCCAATCTATATCTTCAGGTTTAAGAAAATTGAACAGGGGCAACTGTTGTACCCCAAAAATTACCCTCCCATATTTCTCACTGCATTGCAAGAATAATCCCCAAGTTGCTCAAGATGGCTCAAGAGTTGGACAGTCAAATCACCTCCTAAGGCAGTCAATTCAAAATTAGGGTTTTGTGTTGCATCAAGGTCTTTGCATTCAAATGGCCTCAAGTGCTCCCCAATGTCCTAACATGTTCTCAAGGTCATCCATGTCAAATTTCAAGCCTTGCAGAGGAAGTTTGGTCAATCAATTGCTCAAGAGGTCCAAAAGTCAATTGTGACCTACAAATAGTCAAACCTCAAGATTTTTTATCAACGTTCTCATTTTGAAGGATAATTCATCATTTGATCAAGGGTTGATCATGATTCATCAAGGATTTCTCAAAATTCATCAAGATTCAAAAGTTGCTAAATTAGGGTTTTGTAGGAAAAGTCAACTCAACTTTGACCAAGCATAACTTTCTCATACTTTATGAGAAATGACCCATCCAAAGCTAATTTTGAAGAAGATGCAATTTCCTACAATCCATATTCACACCCCAAGATCAAGAAATGAACTCACAAGAAGTTACAAATTTGGACATTATAGGTCATTTTTGAAAGTCAACAAAAACACCTTTTTTGACAAAGCTTATAACTTGAGCATGAAATATCAAAATGAGATGAGACCAAAAGGGTTGGTTAGAGGACATCTCAAGGTTTCTAAAAAGTCAAAAAAAACTTCCAAAAGTTCAAAATTGAAGAAGTTATGCATTGTTGAAGTTGGGTATTTTTCCAAAATTGCCAAAAGTCAACTATCCCCAACACTCCAAAATTTGACAAATGGGCCCACTTTTTTCAACTTGATTTGATCTTGTCACACTACACACGTGTCCTATCTTAAATTTATGTCCAATTATTAATTTTTCTATTTTATTTGATTTTTATTGATTTAATTCATTTTAAATCAATTTAAATCCAAATAAAATCCAAATCTTAATCAAATGGTATCTTTTTGATCATTACAGGTCTTTAATATCATTATGGACATGACCAAATTCGAATCAAGGCATATCATGACCAAATATTGTATTTTTTGACAAATATGGAAGCTTGTTCATGGAAGATCATATGAAATCTTGAATCATCAATACTCATGGATTCAAAGCCCAATTCTAAACCTAATTCACTCTAATATACTCACACAATGCAAAGGCACAGGGGACACGACCAAGAGGCTGTAGAATACACAAATACAAAACTTGAAAAAGCTTTAAAAAATTGGAAACTGAAATCCATATTGGAGACATTTTCAACACAAAAACTCAACGCTATCTTCTTGCCTGACGTCCACTGAAGCTATGGGAATCAAAACCAAGCCTTCTCCCTCCCTGAATCGCGCTGTAAGTACCCATGAACATGGCCCTGTACACGAAAACATAACCTCTGATTCTTGCATCCTTTTGCCAAAATCTTTTCATAATCATGCTCATCATTCAATTTCCAATCTTTCTGCAAAATTTGATTTCGTTTTTGTAGCCTGTAACCCTGTACCCGAAACTAGGGTTTTGGTTTTTGTTTTTTAGGCGTTTTGATTTCAGGAAAAATTGGAACAAACCATGAGCATAAATGAAATCAGTGAAAGGAGACGATCATGAATATGGTCTTATTTGGCATTTTTATGGCTTAGGGCGCATTTTAGGACGAACCCACGGATCTTGCTGCGGATAAAAATCCGCAGGTAAGAAAACCAGTGTTTCAACGAAGAAGACGACTATGTGTCTTCTCCTAATTGGTGGTTTCAAATATTCACGCTACTTTTTTTTTATTTTCAGGCATAGTGGTTTGTTTTCAATATAATAATTGTTTCATATTCCATTAACAAAAGCATTACAGTGGCCCAGTGGTGGAAGCGCTAGTGCATTGGCTAATGGGACCTGGGTTCGAATCCCAGGTCCCCGACATATTTGATATATTTTGCTTTCAGATATTCCAATGCATTTCAGGCCTTGCAGTGCACCATACTCCTCAAATCTCCAGGCGCCAGATGGCCCCCAGGCCAAATCTAAAGGCCCAGATTGGATGTGCACCATACACCCAAGTCAATAGGCGCGCATGGAATGGCCAAAGTCAGCCAGGCTTGAACACGTTTGGGCCTTGCAAAATGTTGATTCCACCTCCTCTCCAGGCCCAACACCCCCCTTGGTTTATTTCTATTTTCTTTTCATTATATTTATTTATTTGTTTTATTATTATTATTTTTTATTTATTTAAACTAACCAATTAATAATTTTTCTCAATAAAATCAGAAAACACAAAAAAAATATTATTTTTAATAAATTCATCATTTTATTTTTGTAAATAAATTAATTTAATTAATTTAGTGTTAATCATGTTAACTTTTAATATCTTTTGCAAAATAATTAAAATCAATGTAGAATATTAGGTTTTTATTAACTTTGACCAATTTATTTTATTTCCTTAAATATAAAACATCCAAAAACATTTTCATTAATTAATTAATTTAATTATTAACTTAGATTTAATTTCCATAAATTCAAAAATTACAAAAAAATGCTTTCTTTCCAAAAAAGGGTCAAAACCCTAAAAAATACGCCGATTTAGTTTTCTCGCACGCGATCCATATTTCCAATATTGTAATTGCTTCTGGTATGTAATAGCTTTTAATTAGGATTTTAATTATTTATCGCTTTATTTTACTTTCCGCAATTTAAATTAAAGGGTTTGTTTTTGGCGATGTAAATACCCGACGCCTTGTAATAGTTTAGATTTAATTTCCGCAATTTAAATTCCGCAACTATACACTGTTAGATGTTTGATAATAGGGAATGCATGACAAGATCGAATGTATGAACTTAAAATCAACATAGCTCACCCATGACATGTACAAAGATACAACTTAACCGAAATAACACACTCGCACATGCGCACTCTTAGGGTACACCTCACTTGGTTGCCTTCGAACGCGGTCATTGAATATAAGAAGTTTTAGAGGTCGCCCTATTGTCCAAAGATCATAGTCGTCTGGAAACGGTTGCCTCGGAAAAATGATCTAAGACATTAGGGTTACCGCTAAGGCGTCCTAATGTTGCTTTAGTGACCACACGTCCCTTAATCGAATTGACCTTTAAACTCCAACGATGGTGCTACCTACTCATCAATAGTGGGATAGCATTGTCTAAAGGACATTAGCACAAATTAATTCCTTTTTCAAGTAGGTAGATGGTTCTTAAGTACTTGCTCTCTCAAAACAAAACTTTTCGCACTTACACTCCTTTCAAACAAAAAACTCTTTTCAAACCCACGAACACAAAGAAAAGCAAACTTTTGGAAACACTTTGAGCAAGTACCTGAGAGCCTGTGGATAACCACGGATAGAAAGGGTGCTAACACCTTCCCTTTCTATAATCTACCTCCCGGACCCGAGAAACATCTCGAAAAAGGAATTTTTCGGTGCTTTTTTCCTTTCCTTGTTGGATAAAATAAAATACGGTGGCGACTCTTGCTTACCGCGACATTTTTGTGAAAACAAACGCAAAACGCGAACCAGCATTCCAAAACAGTCAGTTCTCTTTCCCACCGTATCACACTGCGGCTTAAAGGCAACATGTTTATTTTTGAGGATACATTGCGGCTTCGAGGCAATGTTATGAGTTTGCAAATACATTGGGCTTAGAGGCATCGTTGAGTTTGCAAATACATTGCGGATTAGAGGCAATATACTGAGTTTTGAGGATACATTGCGGCTTAGAGGAAATATGTTGAGTTTTCGTTCGTTATTGCATGAAGACTTAGGTAATGGGCTGAACGCGTCACGACATGGAGGCTTAAATGACGGGTTGGATCGCAGGAGAAGTATTTGGTTAATGGACCCTTGGATGATTGAATCGAGGATAATATTGTTTGTTTGCTGCATGATACATACGTATGATGCCTGATATCGAGATGTTTGGATGTATGTAAAATGTATGATGTTTGACATCTATGTGGGACCCTGAATATATGCATATTGTATGCAAGAATGCATAGTGTATGTATACTCGAGATATGCAAAATGTGTGTATGTATGAAATGTGCGTAAGATGCGCATATGCCTTGGAACGTTACGAAGACTATTTTTGTCATTCTCTCCTTTAAACCATTGGCTCAGAGTTACCGATCCCCGGCGTTGTGCGTTTTTGTAGCATTGTTGATCTTGAACATAATGAACAATGTTAGTAAAGTTTGAACGTTGATTTTGTATTGTGAGTGCGTGTGCAGACGTAGGCGTAGGTACTGGCATGATGCGGACTTGCATATAGAATTTGTATTGTTGACGCAGGAGTATACATGTGCGTGGACGCGTGCAAACGTAATCCTCGTGTTGCAAGTGTAGGTATAGGCACTATAGAATTTGTGTATGGACGCATAGATGTAGGAGTAGGAAAAACCATGTGTATGGATGTAGACGTGGATTTTCCTTTGATATTTTTCTAACCAAAATATTTTTCGATATTTTGTCAAATGATTTTATTTTGTTAATTCCATAAAATGATTTCAAGACAATATTCACAAGTAATAATCGTAGTATTTTGTAAACAAATCTGAGAAAAGAAAAACATAATTCGAAAGATGTAAATAAAACAAATGTTTTATTGATATGCCTCTGAGTAGGAGAGAATACAAGATGCAATCCCTAGAAAGAGGTAATTACAGAAAGTTTTAAAATAGAAAATGGCAATGAAAAATGATAATCGCTACTGCTATTTCCCCATATCCTTTGATGATCTTATCTTCTTTGCTTCTGAGTCGTATGATTCCAAACTGTCCTTCCCTTCGTGGTTCATAGTCGTAGCTCTTAGATCGTAGTCTTTTTGTTCTTTATTTCTTTGTATGAAATCCCTAACTTTTTCCTGGATTGCCCTTTCGGGTTTTCAATCCACCGGGATGATTTTCTTGTTATATGCCCCTAATTTTTGCCTGGATCGACCTTTAGGGTTTTCGATCTACCGTGACGCTCCTTTTTTCCTAAGTCGCCCTTTCGGGGTTTGAGCTTAGCGAGCTTTTTATACATAGTATTTTTTGAATGCGTCTGATTTTGTTGGATGAGGTAGTTCTTCCCCATCCATTATTGTGAGGATGAGACCACCTCCGAAGAATGCTATTTTGACTACACATGGACCTTCGTAGTTGGGTGTCTATTTACCACGTGAATCGAGGCGAGGTAGTAAAATCTTCTTGAGCACTAGATCCCCTTCCTTGAATATTCGAGGGCGGACTTTCTTGTCGAATGCTCTCTTCATTGTCTTTTGATGTAGCTGACTATGACACAAAGCTATCAATCGTTTTTCTTTAATAAGGTTGAGCTGGTCAAGTCGTGTCTGCACCGACTCTGCTTCTTCCAGCTTTGTTTCCCTCAGGACCCAAAGTGATGGTATATCAACTTCCACCGAGAGCACCGCTTCCATGCCATATACTAGTGAGAAAGGAGTCGCGCCTGTCGATGTGTGTATAGAGGTGCGATAGCTATGCAGGGCGAAGGGAAGCATTTCGTGCCAATCTTTGTATGTCTTTACCATCTTTTGGATGATCTTCTTGATATTTTTGTTGGCTGCTTCGACGACCCCGTTAATCTTTGGTCTGTACGGTGAGGAATTATGATGCTCGATTTTGAAGTCATCGCATAATTCCTTCATCATCTTGTTGTTTAAATTGGACCTGTTATCTGTAATTATCCGGCTTGGGACACCGTACCTGCATATGATGTTCTGTTTGATGAAGCGTGTAACCACTTGACTTGTTACGTTGGCGTAGGACACTGCTTCTACCCACTAGGTAAAGTAGTCGATGGATACCAATATAAAGCGGTGTTCGTTGGATGCTTTTGGCTCGATCATGCCAATCATATCAGTTCCCCACATTGAAAATGGCCAAGGGGAGCTCATGATGTTCAGAGGAGCCGGTGGTACATTTATCTTGCCAGCGTAGATCTGACATTTATGACACATTTTCGTGTAGTGATAACAATCGGCTTCCATTGTTAACCAATAATACCCTGCTCTCAGAATCTTTCTAGCCATGGCGTGCCCATTTGTATGAGTTCCGAAAGTACCCTTGTGGATATCTCTCATGAGCGTATCTGCTTCTTGATTTTCCACACACCTTAGTATTACCATATCGTAGTTTCTTTTGTATACCACTTGTTGTACCCCAAAATTTGCCCTCCTATATTTCTCAATACATTTCAAGTGAGGTCCTCAAATTGCTCAAGGAAGTCCAAGGGTTGACCAGACAAACTCTCTCCTAAGGCAGTCTACCTCAAATTAGGGTTTCAGTTTGCATTAAGATGTTTGACTCAAAAGGGTCCCAAATTCTCACTATTGTCCTAATATGTCCTCAAGATCATCCATGTCAAGTTTCAAGCCTTGCAGAGAAAGTTTGCCCAGTCAATTGCTCAAAGGCCTGGAAATTGACTTTGTTAGGGCAAAGGTCAACTATGTCCTACGTACAGTCAAACTTCAAGATTTTTGGTCAAAATTCTCATTTTGAAGCATTATTCATCATTTGATCAAGGGTTTATCATGATTCATCAAGGATTGCTCACAATTCATCAAAACCCAAAAGTTGCTAAATTAGGGTTTTGTAGGAAAAGTCAACTCAACTTTGACCAAACATAACTTTCTCATACTTTATCAAAAATGACCCATCCAAAGCCCATTCTAAAGAGGATGTTATGACTTATAATTCATCATCATCTCCCAAGTTCAAAATATGCACTCACAAGAAGTTATGAATTTGGACATTATAGGTCATTTTGAAAAGTCAACAAAAACACCTTTTTTGTCAAAGATTCATGCATGAACATGGAAGACTCAATTGATATGAGATCAAAAGGTTTGCTTAGAGGACATCTTAAGGTTTCTAAAAAGTCCAAGAACACATCTCTAGGATCAAAATTGAAGGAGTTGTGCATTGGTGAAGTTGACCTTTTTTTGCAAAATTGCCAAAAGTCAAATGTGCCCAAAATTGCAATTTTTGTCAAATTGGCCCAACTTTTTGTGTTTGTATTGAGTTGGTAACATGATCCACGACCCATGATCCTTCCCACTTGCCTTTATTTTATTTTTGTCATTTATTTTGATTTTTATTTCAATTAAATCAAATTAAATCAAAATAAAATCATGAAAATATAAAAACTAATCAAGGCTTGAGATTTTATGCATGCTTAGGTCTCTTATACAGCTGGGAAAAGAATAAAATCGTACAAGGCTTGTTTGGACATAAAAATATTGAATTTCTCTTGTTTTAGAAAGATTTGATGCAAGGGTGAATCAATGATCAAATCTTCATAATTGCAAGGATTTGATGCAAACTTGTAACCCTAATGCACTCTATGATATATATTGAATAAATCCAAAGCAAAAGAACAAGGATTGGAGGCGTGAGAAGCTGAAAGAAAACTTGCAAAAAATCAACAAAAGTGGTGAATCAAATTCCAATTTCCAGGCTTCTTCAAGCCATTCCAAGCATACCATTCGCTTGCTGGACATCTAAGGATTTTATCCCAATCATCAGCAAGCATTTTCGTGCCCAAATACGCACTGTAAGTCTTCCACGAACTCCACGTTTTCTTGAAATTGAATCTTATCAATCTGGCATGGTTAGCATGATTTGTTTATATATTTTGCATCCTTGAAACATTTGCAAGCTAATGGTAACATTCAATTGCATTTTTATTAACTGTAGAGCAAGATGCCATAGTTAGGGTTCTTGGCTCGTTTTTGGGGTTTTCTGTTACAGGTACAATTGGCCATGGAAAGTGGTACCATGATGCCCGTGAGATTGTCACGAGTTGATTGGTACCATTGTTATGCGTTTATCATGCTTGCAGTGAGTTTGGAAAATCACAGGGCTGTACCTACGCCCTTTTGTCCGTAGGTAAAAGTTTCCACACTTTTAGCAATGGAAGGAGGTAGAAGATGATGGCGTGGCATCCCCTGACTGGACCATTCAAACTTCGTGCATTTTAATATATTATTGCACCTTTTTCCAATATAATGTTTGTTTGCTATCTGTTGTACAATAAAGCACGCTAGCTCAGTTGGTCAGGAGGCACTTGGAAAAGCCAAAGGGCCTGGGTTCGATCCCTAGGTCCCCCATATTATTTCATGATTTTATTTCTTGCATAATCAGGCACATGTACAGGCAAGGAGACCACCATACACCCTCAAGGAAGAGCCAACCAGATGTCCAACAAGCTGGACCTAAAGGCCATCCTTTGGAGGTCTACAATGCACCCTAGTCAACTTTCAACATGGGATCTGAAGAAGTCAACGTGGGCTAAGGCTTATTGGGCCCAAAACTGCCATTGACACTCCCTTATTGCTACTAACACCAGGCCCTTTTCTTTATTCTTCTTATATTTTTCTTTTATTTATTTAATTTTGATTAATTATTTTCTAACATAAAAATTAATTCTTTTTTTACAAAAACTCATAAAATCAATTTTTAAATTTTTAGATTTAGGTTTTTATTTTTATCAAATTTAATTTAATAATTAGTTTAATTTAATTTTAACCTTTTTGTAAATAAATTAAAATCAATTAGAAAGTTAAGATTTGTTTAATTTAATTTTTATTTTCTCTTCTTAAAAATAACAAAATGCAAAAATAGGTCAAATTAATTACTTTTCTCAAATTAAATTAATTAGTAATTAGGTTTGTATTTATTTAATTAAAACCTTATTTTCCTCAAAATAATCAAAAACAACAAAAAAATGATTTCTCTTTCAATTAGGTTTAGAAGGGGTCAAAACCCTAATTTTTCCTCGTTCTCGTTTCATCACGCGCGTTTATTTATGTTTACGATATTAATGTAACTGCTCATGGTATGTAATAGTTTAATTAGGATTTTTTTCTTTTATTTATCGTTTTACGGGTTTTTGACTATGTAATTAATCCCCCTTCCCGAAGCCTTGTAATAGGGTAGTTTTATTTCTCGCATTTTAATTTTCGCAAATATTAATTGTTAGATGTATGATAATAGGATTGCATGACAAGAATGTATGTTAATTTTAAAATGGTTAGCCAACC
The DNA here is from genome assembly GCA_948472305.1 of Vicia faba. Taxonomy (NCBI): domain Eukaryota; kingdom Viridiplantae; phylum Streptophyta; class Magnoliopsida; order Fabales; family Fabaceae; genus Vicia; species Vicia faba. Next base: position 402,445,859 of record OX451738.1, on the reverse strand, counting down.
CTAAATGTGCATAGATAATAACTGAAATCAAATCACTCGCACATGCGCACTCCTAGGGTATGCTCTCACTTCGGTTGCCTTCGGTAAACGATCATTAAGTATAGGGTGTCTTAGTGGTTGCCCTCTTGTCTAAACAAAGATCAAATGTCCCGTTTGGAAATGTTGCCTAGGAAATGTTGCCTCGGAAAGGTTTCCTCGGAAATGTTGCCTCGAGTATGATCTTAAGACATTAGGGTTATTACTAAGACGTCCTAACATTGCTTTAGTGATCGTACGTCCCTTTTGAATTGACCCTTACAACTCCAAAGACGGTGCTACTTACTCATTAATAGTGGGATAACGCTGTCTAAAGGAAACAAGAACAGAAACATTCTTTTTTCGAGTAGGTAGATGCTAGTAGGTACTTGCTCAAAATCAAACTTTTCCACACTTACACTCTTTTCAAACAAAGTTTTCAAAACGACTTCGTAACACTCTTGAAGACAGAAGCAAGGGTTAAATCGAAGTAAAACAAGAACTTTTCAAAACACACAAACACGGAAGCAATTTTTAAAATGATGAGCAAGTACCTAAGAGCCCGTGGAAAACCACAGATAGAAAAGGTGCTAATACCTTCCCTTTCTATAATCTACCCCCCGTACTCAAAATCTCTAAAAAGGAATTTTTCTATGCTTTTGTCCTTTCCAGTTGGATAAAATAAAAGTCAGTGGCGACTCTTGTTTACCGCGACATTTTGCGAACAAAAAACGCAAAATGCAAACCAGTAAAAACAGTCGGTTCTGCCACCGTATCACAGAACTGGCGACTCTGCTGGGGATTTATAAGTGGGGTATACCTTAGGATCTAGGTCATTAAAATTGCTTCTCTTGATTGCTTTGTTTGCTTTATTTTGAGGGTTTTGTTTGGGGTTACTATAGATCATAACCCGGATCTAGGGAACACCTTTTAGGTAAGTAGCAATAAACTGTGAGGGAACTGTACGACGTAGACCGATACGGTTGAAGCAGTAGCTATGTTGATGTGGCACATTGGTTGGTATCGGTATCCCTTGTGGAGAAACGAGGAGAATACGGGGCTGCTATGTGTGTCGTTAAGCATCAACTGACCTTAGAACCCATAATCAACCAACTTGGCCAGTAGGAAGTAGTGAGATAGCCAGTCTCGATGTAAAGCTGGGAACTGGTTGATACTCGATGCTACACTCATTGAGACCATACTCTCGAGACAGTTCTGGCCACAAGAAAAGATTACGTGAGTTGAAACCATGACTGATGGAGGATGGTCAGTAATATTAAGAACCTTTAGAACCTGGTTACTATTGCTAGGACAGGTTGAAACCAACTGAACTTCAAGAGGGTAATACCTAGACCCTATGCAAGCCTTAAACTTAAGGGTTATTGTGTGACTTGTTTGCCTTTACCATGTCTACTATCTGCTATACTTGTTGTGTGTTTTATCATGACATCATGCATCATAACATAGAATGCATACCTCATTATACTAACCATTTCAGAGACCGAGGGGATTTATCTTAGTTCTATTTTGCAGATTATGACTTTCGTGCGTAGAAACACCATTCGAGTTAACTTTGTGCAAATACCTGCTCAACTCAAAGATTTAGCCTCGAGAGTTTCTGATACTTCTTTATTCATTAGGAGACATGGTCAACTTTTTAGCTTGGTTACCTCAAAGTTTGATGAGCAGATGATGAGTGTGCTCTTCCAGTTCTTCGATCCGGTGCATCATTGCTTCACTTTCCTGGATTATCAGCTAGTTCCTACTATGGAAGAGTTTTCTCATTCATTAGGCATATCCATCCTTGAGCAAATGCCTTTCACATGTTTGGAAGAGACTCCTAGGCCAGAAGACATTGCTTCAGCTTTACATTTGAAATAGGCTGATATAGTATCTAATTGGGAGACACGAAGCAGGGTTGAAGGTTTCTTGGCCAAGTTTCTGATGGATCAAGCTCAACTATTCTGGGATAACTTGGACTTTCAGGATTTTGAAGACATCTTAGCTCTCCTAATCTACGATTTGGTTCTTTTCCCGAATCCAGATTCCTTCGTAGATGTGAATGCGGTTAAGATCTTCCTGTCTCGCAATCCTGTGCCTACTCTATTAGGTGATATATTACATGCCTTCTACACTCGTACTGTGCAAAGAAGAGGGACTCTCATGTGTTGCATGCCGCTGCTGGAGAGGTGGTTTATTTCGCACCTCCCCAAGTCTGTGTTGAAGAATAAGGAAGGTTTAGGATGGTCTTACAGGATAATGTCCCTTGCTCATACACACATTCTTTAGAGTTCAAAGGCTATAGAAAGCACTGCTGTCATTGATCGATGTGGGGGATACCCTAATGTCCCGTTGCTTGGAATCAGAGGGGGTATAACCTACAATCCCTGCCTAGCTTTACGACAGTTTGGTCGGGCTCGGAGAGACGGTCCTCATGAGCTACTTCTTACAGATAATGCCTTTGACTACAAGGAAGACGTTGACGAGGATCTCCGAAGGTTTATACGACCTTGGGGTATGGTGAACAGATCTGACCCTCAAGAGCTAGGACCAAGGACTTCTCTCCCAATGCAACCTTATCTCCAGTGGGTCCGAGCTCGTGCTCAGAAACTTGGGATGCCTTATGAAGCTGTGTTGCCAGCGATTGTGGAGCCTACCAATGAAGAGGGCGTTCCTTATACAGTCCTTTATACCTACATGCCCACTGATCTTGGGGCATTGAAGAGATCCTGGATTCAGCTTAAGGAGGAGAGGGATACCTACCGAGAGAAGTACCATGAGCAAGAAAGGAAGATCTTGAAGCTCACTAAGAAACTTGAGAATGAATGGACGATCAATGACTACGTCAGCACGAAGGGGAAGCGTCCATGGGATTTCTGATTTTGCTTTTTCTAGTTTAGATTTGTTTTTCATTTATTTCTTTGTAAACGCCTTAAAGGCATTGTTGAACTTTTTTGCAAGTTTAATCTAATAAAGTTTGTTCATTTCATGTTTTGCAAATTTAAATCTCCCAAAGTCTTTAAAATCATTACATACGCATCCCATTATCATGCACATCATTATAGGTACCATCACAGGTTTCTCATCTTCTTCGCTGTTTATTTCAGCAGTTATGTCTTCTGATCAAGCTAACAAAGATCTTCAGGCATAAAATGCCTAATTCCAAGAGATGTTCTTAAACTTGGCTAAAGGGCAAGAGGACTTGAAAGCTCTCATCCTGAAAGAGAAAGAGAAAGAGAAGAAGAAGAAGAAGAAGAAAAAGGTTGTTCTTTTTAGCATGGGTAAAAGGTTTGGGGATAGGCTGAAACAACAAGTTGATCTGTCCCTTTCATCTAAGGAAGAGGAAAACCAAGAAGAAGAAAAGGGACCCAGTCCTGCAGTTTCTGATAATGATACAGATTATGATGAAGAACAATATCCTCCTGCTGAGGATAGGTACAAACAACTTGTAGACCGTCTGAGTTCTATGGAGTGTCAGAAGATCCCTGGTTTGGATTTTGGAGAGCTGGGATTGGTATCAGGAGTGGTGATTCCTCATAAGTTCAAAGCTCCGGTTTTTGCTAAGTACGATGGAGTATCCTGTCCTAAACTCCATCTCCGCTCGTATGTCCGGAAAATTCAACCCCACACCGCTGATAAAAATCTATGGGTACATTTCTTTCTAGATAGTCTGTCAGGGACTCAGCTTGAATGGTTTTATCAATTGGAAGGAGCCAATGTCTGAAATTGGGAGGACCTTGCTGCTTCTTTTTATAAGCAGTATCAGTATAACACCGACCTTGCTCTCACTCGTACTCAGCTTCAGGGTATGTCTATGGGTGCAAGTGAAGATTTTAAGGACTATGCTCAAAAGTGGAGAGATTTGGCCAGAAGAGTCCAACCCCTTTTGTCTGATAGGGAGTTAGTTGACATGTTTCTGGGGATGCTATCGGGTCCATTTTTCAATCATTTGATCGGCAGTTCGTCATCTGGGTTTACTGAATTGATTTTGACTGGAGAGAGAGTAGAAGATGGTATCCGAAGTGGTAAGATACCGAAAGGTACTTCATCAAGTGCAGAAAAGAATCCTTTCACCGGTAAGAAAGAAGCTAGTGCAGTGTACGGCTCGAGGAGCCAAAGCAGACCTGAACGCCGTCAAGCGGTGAATGCGGTAGTGATATCAAGACCCATAGTTGCCCCACAGTGCAACAATCAGTAAAGAATGGAGAGACCGCAAAGACAGTACACTCGGCTTAATATGACCTTGTCTCAAATTCTACCACAATTATTGAAGACCAACCTGGTAACTCTGAGGGAAGCCCCGAAGAATCCCAACACCATATCTCCGCTATATAACCCGAACCCCCGCTGTGCCTATCACTCCGATAGCCCAGGTCATGATACAAACAACTGTTGGGCCTTAAAGAATAACTTGCAAGATTTGATCGAAGCTAAAGAAATTGAGTTTGATGCTCTGGAGAAGCCCAACGTCATAACTGCACCCATGCCCAAGCATGGCTCGGGAATCAATGCTATTGAGGTTGTCTCCACCACGAAATATGCTGGTGAAGAAGACTCAGATATCGACAGCTGGATCTACCTGACTACCAACACTAGATTGAACAGTTGGACGACGAAAGACTTCGTACTTGTTTCCTTTATTTCACAGTAATTGACTTTTGATTTGAGATTTGTTAAAAACAGTTTGAAACTTTATGGCCCGGTGCCTTGCCCGAGGCTTCATGGCTTTGTTTGTGAGGGCTTATTACTTGTCATTTCATATATCATCAATAAAGCATTGGATGTTTTCTTGCATTAAAAATTTTACGCTCCTTGTTTTTCTTTTCTATCTCGCACTTTATCAAAATAGTTATTGTCTTACACACACTCACATATCATAATGCAGATCCACATCCACTCTGGATCCCATTGATAACAACTCTGCTACTGCCGGTTATGACTTCGAGAATCCGATCAACCAAGCCGAGGACGAAGGTGAGGATGATTGTGAAGTGCCTGGGGAACTTGCTAGACTATTACCATAGGAAGAAAGGGCCATGCAGCCTCATGAAGAGCCAATGGAATCAGTGAATTTGGGTACAGAGGAAGACAAGAAAGAGGTCAAGATAGGTGCGAATTTGGAGCCTAGTGTCAAGCAACGGCTGATACAGATGCTACGCGACTATGTTGAGATTTTCGCTTGGTCTTATGAAGATATGCCTGGTTTGGACACTAATATTTTGGTGCACCGTCTGCCAACTAAAGAAGACTGCCCTCCGTTAAAACAGAAGGTTCGCCGTATGCGCCCAGAGATGTCTGAGAAAATCAAAGTTGAGGTCATGAAACAGTTTGACACCGGATTTCTAGCTGTTACTTCTTACCCACAGTGGGTTGCTAACGTTGTTCCAGTGCCCAAGAAGGATGGTAAGATGAGGATGTGTGTGGACTATAGAGATCTGAATAGGGCAAGCCCCAAAGATGATTTCCCACTTCCTCACATCGATGTTTTGGTCGACAACACCGCGCAGCATAAGATCTTCTCCTTTATGGATGGTTTTTCTGGTTACAATCAGATTAAGATGGCTCCCAAGGACATAGAGAAGACAACCTTCGTTACGCAGTGGGGCACCTTTTGCTACGAGGTAATGCCTTTCGGGTTGAAGAATGCTGGGGCAACGTATCAGCGCGCCATGGTTGCTTTGTTCCACAACATGATTCACCATGAGATTGAGGTTTATGTTGATGACATGATTGCAAGGTCCCAGACTGAGGAAGAACACCTTGACCATATCCAGAAACTATTCGACAGGTTGAAGGTGTACAAGCTGAGGTTAAACCCGAACAAGTGCACCTTCGGGGTAAGGTCTGGTAAGCTGCTGGGTTTCATTGTTAGTGATAAAGGTATTCAAGTGGATCCTGCCAAGGTAAAGGCTATACAAGAGATGTTAGCTCCCCGCACAGAAAAAGAAGTTAGAGGCTTTTTGGGACGTCTGAACTACATTGCTCGATTCATTTCACATCTGACTGCTACTTGTGAGCCAATCTTCAAGCTGCCGAAGAAAGATCAAGTGGTAAAATGGAATGATGAATGTCAGGCCACTTTCGAAAGGGTCAAGGAATATCTCCAAGAGCCACCTATTCTGATGCCTCCAGTTGAAGGAAGACCTCTGATCTTATACTTGACAGTACTCGATAATTCAATGGGGTGCGTGCTGGGGTAGCATGACGAGTCTGGCCGAAAAGAGCATGCTATTTACTACCTTAGCAAAAAGTTTACCGACTGTGAGACCCGATACTAATTGCTCGAGAAAACTTGCTGCGCTTTGGCATGGGCTGCTCGCCGGCTGAGATAGTATATGCTGACCCACACTACCCTATTGATATTAAAGATGGATCCAATCAAGTATATCTTTGAGAAGCCTGCCTTGTCCAGAAGAATAACAAGATGGAAGATGATCTTAACTAAGTATGACATCCAGTACACAACCCAAAAGTCAATCAAGGGGAGTGTATTGGCGGATCATTTGGCGCATCAGGCCGTGGATGACTACCAATCCATGAATTTCGAGTTCCCGAATGAGAATATCATGTTGGTGACCGACTGTGAAAAACCTGGACCGGATGAAGGACCTGAGGAAGGATCCCGATGGTCTATGTATTTCGATGGAGCTCCAAACACATTGGGTAACAACATCGGCGCTGTGATTATATCTCCTAAAGGCTGTCATACTCCGTTCACCGCCCGACTATGTTTTAACTGCACCAACAATATGGCGGAGTATGAAGCGTGCATCATGGGTCTTCGAGCTGCAATTGACCTAAGGATTAAATTCTTGAGTGTGTTCGGAGATTCTGCTTTAGTGATCAGTCAGATCAAAGGTGAGTGGGATACGAAGCACCCAAATCTTATTCCTTACAAGGAGTATGTACTGACGTTGCTCCCATATTTTGAGGAGATAACCTTTGAACATTTCCCCAGAGAGGAGAATCAGTTAGCAGACGCGCTAGCTACCATGTCTTCTATGTTCAAGGTCAGGTGGGACAATGAAGCTCCCCAGATTACCATCGAGAGGTTGGACGAACCCGCACATTGTTGTGACATTGAGACTGAAGAGGTAGCAGATAAACCCTGGTTCCACGAGGTGAAGAGGTATCTTGAAGCTCAAGAGTACCCCGAGGGTGTATCCGTTAATGACAAGAAGTTTCTGAGAAGGTTCGCTGTGAAATTCTTCATCAGTAATGGGATTCTTTATAAGCGTAATCATGATTCAACCTTACTGCGATGCATGGACAAGAACGAGGCAGAAAGGATCATGGAAGAGTTACATGAGGGTACCTTCGGAACTAATTCCAGTGGACATACCATGGCGAAGAAAATCCTACGGGTAGGATATTACTGGTCTACTATGGAAGCCGATTGTTATCAGCACTCTCGAACCTGTCATAAGTGCCAAGTCTATGCTGATAAGGTGCACGTACCTCCGGTTCCTCTGAATGTTTTGACAGCTCCTTGGCCTTTTACAATGTGAGGCATCGACATGATTGGCGAGATCAGACATACTGCGTCCAACGGGCATCGTTTCATTCTGGTAGCTATTGATTACTTTACGAAGTGGGTTAAGGCAACTTCCTTTGCTACAATAACCAAGAACATCGTGGCGAGGTTCATCCGACACAATTTGATCTGTCGATACGGTGTACCAGAGAGGATCATTACAGACAATGGCACAAATCTCAACAATACAATGATCACCGAGCTCTGCAAACAATTCAAGATTCAGCATCACAACTCTTCCTCTTACTGGACGAAGATGAATGGGGATGTTGAAGCAACTAATAAGAACATCAAGAAGATTGTGTAGAAGATGACGGTGACATACAAAGACTGGCACGAGATGTTACCATTCGCTCTTCATGGGTATCACACCTCAGTGTGGACATCGACAGGGGCAACACCCTACTCTTTGGTGTATGGTATGGAGGCGGTCTTACCCATTGAGGTCCAGATACCTTCTCTCTGAATTATGAAGGATGCAGGTTTGAGCGAGGACGACTGGATCCGGACCCATCTTGATCAGCTGAATTTAATCAACGAGAAGAGACTTACTGCTATTTGTCATGGTCAGACGTATCAAAAGCGAATGATCAAGGCATTTAACAAGAAAGTCAGACGACAAGAGTATCAAGTTGGGGATCTAGTGATCAAACGCATCATACTTCCAAAAGGTGATCCCAAGGGAAATGGACCCCTACGTACGAAGGGCCATTTGTGGTTAAGAACATTTTCTCGGGAGGAGCTATGATTCTAACCACCATGGATGGTGACGACCTTCCTCACCCCGTCAATGCAGACATAGTGAAATAATACTACGCATAATCAAAGACCCGCTAGGTTGACTGGCCTAGGCAAAAATAAGGGCTTCCCGGCGAACCAAAAGGGTTCGGACAAAAGTAAGGGATGAAAATGAAAAAATTTGTACACCCGGCAAGTCGAAAACCTGAAAAGGCGTCTTGGGCAAAAAAAGGGTATCCCGGTGGACTGAAAACCCGAAAGGGCGGTCCAGACAAAATTAGGGATCAAAGCGTAACACTATGTCTCATTGGATCATCTCGCAACCAGACTTCGGTATCGAATATCAAGCTCGGACGGTGTTGATCAATCTGATCTACCTTCAACCAAGTAGCAAAGTGATGAGACGCTCGAAGATATAAGGGAAATAGAAGAGTTGGAACCCAGTGGGATTGTTTCACATAGCTGTTTTTCTTTCTTTTACACAAATTGTATAAATTCTGTTCTTTCGGCGGTGTTCTCTTACTAGGACGTCAACCTCTTGTACAAAAAACGCCTATTACTGGCTAACTTCAAAAATCAATAAAATTCATTTTCACAAAGGAATTTCAACTTGTGTTTTCTTTTTCTATTTTGTTTTGCAAGAACGTCCAATGGTTCATTTTTTATATATTCATTTGACAATAATTGCTGCTCATAAATATTTACATGCGAAACAAAAGACAATTACTCGTAATTCCAGGAACATGGGCAAACAAGAAGTGTCCAAACCTTACAGTTGCTTTACCCACCGGGTACAAGGATAAAGTCAGTTTGAGAAAATGACTAAAGGTACATACACTCCCCGCAGAGTAGGAAGTGTCAGAAAATAGTGGTGTTAATTCTCCCCAAGCAGAGTTCATCTATCACCAACAATGGAAGACTATCCCCAGTGGAGTTTATTTCTTCCACAAGCAGAAACTCAAGCCCCAACAGGGTTTATTATCACCAGTAACAATAATTCATCCCCAGCCGAGGTTATTTCTCCAAATCAGCAGATCTTCTAGCAGAGTATCTCTCTTCCCCATAGAGTCATTTCCTTGCCAGTTTATTCTCCAGCAGAGTTATTCTCCCGCCAATTTATTCTCAAATCATCTTCAGCGAGAACGAAGAGTTCAACTCCTTGTACTCTCCAACAGCAGTCCGGGATTTATTTTCCCTAACTAGAGAATATCATAAAAACATTGCATATTCATACATCATGGCATGTGCATCATACAACACAATCTCATTTATTTTGAGAGCATCATTACTCAATACATGTCATACATCATGGCATTACATACGGCTAACTCTTTACCTTTCAGGGAAAGATACAATCAAATTCTCACAAATTTTCTCTAGTTCAGTTAAATTGGTGCTAAGATTTCTATTCCAATTCAAGCTATGAAGCCCGGATCCGACCGGATAATATCTTGAATTCTCCATCAATACTGCGAGGCCTGGAGAACGACCGAATAACAGTATCAAAATACCGTGAAGCCTGGAATCGACCAAATAGTGGTTCATCTTAAATTTAAGCTATGAAGCCCGAATTCGACCGGATAATAGTTTAATCCCTAACAAGTTATTGTGAAGGCTGAAGAACGACCAAATATCAATGCAAGTTACTGTGAAGCCTGGAAATCGACCAGATAGCAGTACAAGACACCATGAAGCCTGGAAGCGACCAGATAATGGTATGTCATAAACACAAGTCGTGAAGCCCGAAAATCGATCGGATAACAGCTAGCAAGTTATTGTGAAGCCTGGATTACTACCAGATAGCAATACAAGATATCATGAAGCCTAGACTCGACCAGATAATGGTATAAGACGTTGTGAAGCCTGGATTATGACCAGATAGCAGCAAAGAATACTATGAAGCCTGGAGTCTACCAGATAGTGGTACATCTTTAATGCAAGTTATGAAGCCCGGATTCGACCGGATAATATCTTGATTTCTCCAAACACCATGAAGCCTGGACTCGACCAGATAATGGTATAGGACACCGTGAAGCCTGGATTACGACCAGATAGCGGCATAGAATATTGAAGCCTGGGATACGACCAGATAATAGTATAAGGTACTTCAAAGCTCGGAATTCGACCGAATAACAGTTTACCTGGCCAATTACTAAGAAGCCTGAAATTGACCTGATATTAGTGTTGCCTTAAATACAAGTTGAAGCCCGGGTACGACCGAATAACAATTTAATTCCTTCTGAAGCCTGGAGCATGACCAGATAAGAATTGAGAAATTGTGAAGCCTGGAAGACGACCAAATAGCAAGTTTAATCTCATCCCCCCGCTAAGCCACTGTAAATCCTGGAGCACGACCAGATAGCAGTCGGTCTTATTTTCCTCAGCAAATCACTGTAAAGCCTGGAACACGACCAGATAGCAGTTCATTTTCACCTCCTCGACTAAGAGATGATTCCCCAGTAGAATAACGGACGACTGAAGCTCCTAAAATTATATTTCTCTCAAGACAGAGACCAGCATTCCCCAGCGTAGTCCTCCTCAACAACAGGTATACCGGACTCTCATAAAGGAATCTCTTATGCGATCGACACTCCTTCGGATGGAATCTTTAAGCCCATCCCCCGTCATCAATCTCCAAATGGCATCTATAAGCCCATTCCCTACATCACAAGACAAGTACCACTTCATGCGAGTGCAAATTTCTGGGTACTCTAGTGTTCAATCATCTTCAACCTTTAAATCACGAAAGGCAGACAAGCCAATCTACATCCTCATGTTTAAGAAGATTGAACAGGGGCAGCTGTTGTACCCAAAAAATTTCCCTCTCATATTTCTCAATACATTTCAACTGAGGTCCTCAAATTGCTCAAGGAAGTCCAAGGGTTGACCAGACAAACTCTTTCCTAAGGCAGTCTACCTCAAATTAGGGTTTTAGTTTGCATCAAGATGTTTGAATCAAAAGGGTCCCAAATTCTCACTATTGTCCTAATATGTCCTCAAGATCATCCATGTCAAGTTTCAAGCCTTGCAGAGAAAGTTTGCCCAGTCAATTGCTCAAAGGCCTGAAAATCGACTGTGCTAGGGAAAAGGTCAACTGTGTCCTACATACAGTCAAACTTCAAGATTTTTGGTAAAATTTATCATTTTTAAGCATTATTCATCATTTGATCAAGGGTTGATCATGATACATCAAGGATTGCTCACAATTCATCAAAATCCAAAAGTTGCTAAATTAGGGTTTTATAGGAAAGGTCAACTCAACTTTGTCCAAACATAACTTTCTCATACTTTATAAAAAATGACCCATACAAAGCCCATTTTTAAGAGGATGCAATTCCCTACAATTCATCTCCAGCTCCAAAGTTCAAAATATGCACTTACAAGAAGTTATGAATTTGGACATTATAGGTCATTTTGAAAAGTCAACAAAAACACCTTTTTTGTCAAAGCTTCATACATGAACATGGAAGACTCAATTGAGATGAGACTAAAAGGGTTGCTTATAGAACATCTTAAGCTTTCTAAAAAGTTAAATAACACATCTCTAGGGTCAAAATTGAAGGAGTTGTGCATTGGTGAAGTTGACATTTTTTGCAAAATTGCCAAAAGTCAAATGTGCCAAAAATTGCAATTTTTGTCAAATGGGCCCAACTTTTTGTGTTTGTATTGAGTTGGTAGCATGATCCACGACCCATGATCCTTCCCACTTTCCTTTATTTTATTTTTGTCATTTATTTTGATTTTGAATTCAATTAAATCAAATCAAATCAAAATAAAATCATGAAAATATCAAAACTAATCAAGGCTTGAGATTTTGTGCATGTTTAGGTCTCTTATACAGCTGGGAAAAGAATCAAATCGTGCAAGGCTTGTTTGGATATAAAAAGATTGAATTTCTATTGTTTTAGAAATATTTGATGCAAGGGTGAATCAATGATCAAATATTCATAATTCCAAGGATTTGATGCAAACTTGTAACCCTAATGCACTCTATGATATATATATATATATATATATATACATATATATATATATATATATATATATATATACATATATATATATATATATATATATATATATATATATATATATATATATATATATATATATATATATATATTGAATAAATCCAAAGCAAAAGAAAAAGGATTGGAGGCGTGAGAAGCTGAAATAAAACTTGCAAAAAATCAACAAAAGTGGTGAATCAAATTCCAATTTCCATGCTTCTTCAAGCCATTCCAAGCATACCATTCACTTGTTGGACATCTAAGGATTCTATCCCAATCATCAGCAAGCATTTTCGTGCCCAAATACGCACTGTAAGTATTCCACGAACTCCAAGTTTTCTTGAAATCGAATCTCATAAATCTGGCATGGTTAGCATGATTTGTTTATATATTTTGCATCCTTGAAACATTTGCATGCTAATGGTAACATTCAATTGCATTTTTATTAACTGTAGAGCAAGATGCCATAGTTATGGTTCTTGGCTTATTTTTGGGGTTTTCTGTGACAGGTACAATTAGCCATGGAAAGTGGTACCATGATGCTCCTGAGGTTGTCACGAGTTGATTGGTACCATTGTTATGCGTTTATCATGCCTGCAGTGAGTTTTAGAAAATCACAGGGCTGTACCTACGCCCTTTTGTCCGTAGGTAAAAGTTTCCACACTTTTAGCAACGGAAGGAGGTAGAAGATGATGACGTGGCATCCCCTGACTGGACCATTCAAACTTCGTGCGTTTTAATATATTATTGTGCCTTTTTCCAATATAATGTTTGTTTGCTATCTGTTGTACAACAAAGCACGCTAGCTCAGTTGGTCAGGAGGCGCTTGGAAAAGCCAAAGGGCCTGGGTTCGATCCCCAGGTCCCCCGTATTATTTCATGATTTTATTTCTTGCATAATCAGGCACATGTACAGGCATGGAGACCACCATACACCCTCAAGGAACAGCCAACCAGATGTCCAACAAGCTGGATCCAAAGGTCATCCTTTGGAGGTCTACAATGCACCCTAGTCAACTTGCAACATGGGATCTGAAGAAGTCAACGTGGGCTAAGGCTTATTGGGCCCAAAACTGCTATTGACACTCCCTTATTGCTACTAACACCAGGCCCTTTTCTTTATTCTTCTTATATTTTTCTTTTATTTATTTAATTTTGATTAATTATTTTCTAACATAAAAATTAATTCTTTTTTTTACAAAAACTCATAAAATCAATTTTTAAATTTTTAGATTTAGGTTTTTATTTTTATCAAATTTAATTTAATAATTAGTTTAATTTAATTTTAACCTTTTTATAAATAAATTAAAATCAATTAGAAAATTAGGATTTGTTTGATTTAATTTTTATTTTCTCTTCTTAAAAATAACAAAATGCAAAAATAGGTCAAATTAATTACTTTTCTCAAATTAAATTAATTAGTAATTTGGTTTGTATTTATTTAATTAAAACCTTATTTTCCTCAAAATAATCAAAAACAACAAAAAAATGATTTCTCTTTCAATTAGGTTTAGAAGGGGTCAAAACCCTAATCTTTCCTCGTTCTCGTTTCATCACGCGCGTTTATTTATTTTTACGATATTAATGTAACTGCTCATGGTATGTAATAGTTTAATTAGGACTTTTTTCTTTTATTTACTGTTGTACCCCAAAATTTGCCCTCCCATATTCTTCAAAGATTTGCCAAGACATGCTTCAAAATTCCCCAAGGGTTGCACATTGCAAGAGCCTCCTAAGCAGTCAAAATTAGGGTTTGTGTTCTGAGCAAGAAAATGAAGTTTTCAAAGGTCCAATCAAGTCTCACATGCCTACAAATATGGTCAAGCATTCTCATATCAAGTTTCAAGACATTCAGCACAAAATTGCACAGTCAAAAACCCTGATTGCACTACAGTCAACTGTAGGGGCAAAATGGTCATTTGACAGTCAAAAGTTCAAATTTTTGGTAAACATATCATTTTGAAGCTACAAACATCATTTGATCAATGCTTGATCATGATTCTCAAAATTTGGCTCAAAAATCATCAAAATGCAAAAGTTTCCTTATTTGGACAGCTGAAAAAGTCAACTGAAATTGACCAGGGCATAACTTTCACATGGATTATCAGAAAAATTCCATCCAAAGCTCATTTTGAAGAGAAATACATTTCCTACAACTCATCTTCATACTTCAAGTCCAAAGAATGCTCTCACAAAAAGTTATCAATTTCAACATTATAGGTCATTTTCAAAAGTCAACAAAAAGGGACTTTAAGTCAAAGGCCATAACTTGAAATTGGTAAATCAAAATGACATGGGACCAAAGACATTGGGTAGAGGACTCAAAGACCTTTCCAAAATGTCCAATAACATGAGAAAAGCTTAAAAATTGAGCAAGTTATGCCTTGTGTAAGTTGGGAAATTTTTGGATATTTTGAAAAGTCAACATTGATTCAAATGACCTAAAATTGCTAATGGGCCCATTTTTCCTCCATAATTCATCATCCATGGCATGTGCACGACCACCTGGCCCAAAGGGAAGTATTTTCTCATTTTTTATTTATTTATTTGAATTTTTATTTATAATAATTCACTTAAATCAATTAAATATGTGAAAAATATTTAACTTAACCTAACAAATCTTTTTGTACATGTTTTAGCCTCAAGATTTCGTGCATATGCAGATAAGGAAAGATTTGGAGAGATTGGAGATGATTTGAACCAAAAACACATGAAAAAAAGATTGAAAAGTAGAAAATCAAATTTCCAAAATCAATGAATGCAATGGATTTGATTGATTTTTCTTGACCTAATGGACTCAATACAAAAGCCTGAATACAACCCTAGTGCAAGAACACGCGCAGCTGCCCAACAAAGCCATAACCAAACTTGAAATTTTTCTCAAAAAAGTCAATTCTGAAAACTCACTTCTAGGGCGATTCAAGGCAGAATTTTTGTTCCATTAGTTTCCTCGAACATCACTGGACGTGTCCCAATCAAAAACATTCACTCAAACTCCAAGAATTGGTAACACGAATGCAAACTGTACCAAGAAAAATTCATAATCGTGCATCATGATTTACGCATCCTTTGTAATTTTTAATACTTGATTCATGTTCATTATGAAGTTTTGAAGCTAACCAATACATTTAATTGTATTTTTATGTGCTACACGCGATTATGCCATGTTTGATTTTTAGGGTTTACAGAGCTTCAGATTAGGGGTTTTTGACTGGGGAAAAATTGGCCCTCAAGACCACCACCATCCAACTCAGCACACTCAGGCGACCTTAAGACCACCCTCGCGCTCAATTTATGAGTGACTGAGGGCTAATCGATATTTTCCCTAAAGCCACCTAACAGAACGCGTATAAAACCGTTGCTTAATGTTTTGTGTTTCAGGAATGTGGAGAAGACGATATCGTGGCACACGGTGATAGGTTGATTCAAAAACGTGTTGGTTGGAAAACGTGTTGGTTGGAAAGGTACATGACCTGGGTTCGAGCCCCAGGTCTTTCATGTTTCCATATTATTTTTCAATTTCCAATCATATGCAGTTTCAATAATAAAGCGTACCATGCACCTTCTCCACCAAGCCATCCACGCGTCCATCAGGATCAGATCAAAGGCTACGAATTAAGAGACACGGTGAGTCCCAGTCAATGCTTCAACATGCTACCTGGCAAAAGTCAAACGGACCAAGGTAGTTGGGCCAGAATTCTTGGATTAAACCTCCTATTTGGGGACTACCACCCCCCCTGGTTTGCAATTCTCTATATTTTCCTTATATTTTATTTTCAATTATTATTTTATTTTCTTTATTGTTTTGAATTAATCAATTATTTTCACAAAATATAAAAATACACATAAAAATCAGAAAAGAGAAAAAATAATAAAATATTATTTATTTTAGTATTTTCATAAGCAAATTTGCATGTAAATAAAATTAGTCTTAAATTAGGAGTTAATTTTAATTCTTTTAATAATAAATCAAAAAATGTAGAACCAGGGTTTAATTAACAATTTTTCATCCTTTTTATTTTTCTTTTATAATAATTAAAATAATTAAATATTTATTTTCATGAATTAAATTGAATATAAAAATTAGGTTTAATTTAGGTTAAATTTTAACGTCTTCTTAATAAATCAAAATAAAATAGAATTAGGGTTAGCGTTTAATTGCAATTAATTTTTTCTATTAAATCTTAAAATACTAAAAAACACCAAAAAACAAGTTCTTTCTCTTTTAATTAATTAACTCCGTTATTAATTTAGTTTTTGCAAAAGGGTCCAACGCCCTCGTTCGTAATTTCTTATTTCTTTGCATATTTATTTTATGTCATTTAAATAATCATGTACCTCTCCCGAAGTCATGTAAATTACTTCTCGCACTTTTAATTCTTTATTTGCTTTTCTTTATTTTTCTGTCAAATCGGGTCCTGGTTAATTTTGGCGATGTGGACCCGCGCCTTTTGTAATAGCTTAGGAATTTTACTTTTTGCAATCTTTAACTGTTAATCAAAAGCATGAAAGACTGTATGGACAAAATAAAATCAAGCGTAGAACACCAATAACATGACAAAAGACAAAAATAAATGAAAACGACACACAAATCGCACACACTACCCCTAGGGTACGCCTCACTGTTGCCTTGCCTCGAAAGGTGATCGTCGAGTAGAGGATGTCTTAGTAAGTCCTCATGATCCGGGAACCTGGCATGAGGGTAGCTTCTAAGGTGTCTTCCCATTGCTCTGGTGATCACCATGTCCCGAACCTCGAATTGACCCGAACACCTCCAACGGTGGTGCTACCTACCTCTCAATGGTGGGATGGCACTACTTTAAAGGACATTTACACAGACGAATTCCTTAGGGTAGGTAGGTACTCGTAGATACTTGCTCTAAATTTCAAAACAAATCAAAAATACTTTTCACACCGACACATTTTCAAAAAGCTTTCGAAAGCAATTTTTCAAACACTCTTGAGGACAGATACAAGAGTCGAACTGAAATTTTCAAAGAAACTTTTTTTAAAACCCACAGTTGAAAAGCAAACAAACCATTTTGAAAACACAAATGAGCAAGTATCTAAGAGCCCATGGATAACCATGGATAAAAAGGGTGCTAATACCTAGGGATGTCAATGGGGCGGGGCGGGGCCGGGGGGACACTTCCCCATCTTTTTCCCCGCCATCAAATTCATTCCCCGTCCCCGTCCCCGATCTCCGTCACGGGGGAATTTCTATCCCCATCCCCGTTCCCCGCGGATCCCCGTTCCCCGCGGGGATCCCCATAGATCCTACATTTATTCATTAATATTTTATTTTTTTAAAATGTTTATATTTTCTATAAAAATAAAAAGCACAAAGAATTCACATATTTATTATGTTATTAAAAAATACTAGTATTTGACATTTATTATTTTTTATTAAAAATACTAATGGAACACAAAATAATAATATTTTTTTTATAAATTTCTATAATAGGCGGGGCGGGGTCCCTGCGGGGCGGGGGGTGTATTCCCCGTCCCCGTCCCCGAAATGCTCTCGGGGGAATTTTTCTCCCCATCCCCGCCCCCACGGGGGAAAATTCCCCATCTTTGGGGCCCCGAACGGGGCGTTCCCCGTGGGGATCCCCATTAACAGGTCCAAACTGACATCCCTACTAATACCTTCCCTTTCTATAATCTACCTCCCGAACCGAGAGCAATCTCTTTAAGGAATTTTTCTGTGCTTTTGTCCTTTCCATTTGGAGAAAATAAAAGATGGTGGCGACTCTTGCTTCCGCGACATTTCGCGAACCAGCGTTAAACAGTCAGTTCCAGATCCACCGATCACAGAACTGGCGACTCTGCTGGGGACCAAACTTAAAGTGAGGTGTACCTTAGGGCTAGTTCATAACTGTGTTTTCAATTGTCTTCTTTGCTTGCTTTACTATTGTGGGTTGCATCGGAGTTACATAGATCCTAACCCGGATCTGGGGATACCCTGTTTAGGTAGCATAAGCTGTGAGGGACCTGTCCGGCGTAGACCGACACAGGTGAAACAGTGGCTACATTGGTGTGGCACCTTGGTCTGTACCGATATCCCTTGTGTTGCAACGAGGAGAATATGGGTCTTCTAAGGAGTCATTAAGCACCAACAACCTTAGAACCTTAATTGACACAACTTGGCCTTTAGAATTGTAGCAGTATGCTACGCCCATTGAGGCTAAACTCTCGTGATGGTTCTGGCCGCAAGAAAAGATTGCGATGCTGGAGTTATGACCGATTGAGGGTAGTCAATGATATTGGGATCCTCTAAGAACCTGGTTACTTTTGATTAGGACAGGTATGAACCAACAAACTGAAAGAGGGTAGTACCTAAACCTCATGCTGGCCTAAACTTTAGGGGCTTGCCTTGTGTGACTTGTGTGCCTTACCATGTTTGCCTTTGTATCTATATGTGGTGTGCTTTATCATAACATCATAACATCATGAGCATTGCATGCATCCTGCATAAGGACTGACCATTTCAAAGACAAGAGGGTTTCACCTTTGCTCTGTTTTGTAGGACATCATGATGCCTGTGCGAAGGAATACTATCCGGTTCAACTTTGTTCGTTCACCTGAGTTGCTTGATGAGTTAGTTAGCAGAATTCCAAATACCACTTCCTTCATCCAGAGGCATGGTTCCCTTCTCGGTTTAGTCACTGCAAAGCGGGATCAACAGTTGATGAGTGTTCTGACCCAGTTCTATGACCCTCTGTACCAGTGCTTCACCTTTCAAGACTTCCAGCTGGTCCCTACCCTGGAAGAGTTCTCTGATTTTCTTGGTATCCCTATCTTGGATCAGACTCCCTTTACTGGTTGGGAAAAGACCCTCAGGCTTGAGGATATTGCTGCAGCTCTTCCTTTGACCCATCAAGAGGTAACAGACAACTGGGTGACTAGAAGCGGAGTTAAGGGTTTCTTGGCCAAGTTTCTGATTGGTAAAGCTAACAGTTTCTGGAATGACCTGGACTTTAGGGCATATGAAGACATCTTGGCTCTCCTAATCTATGGGTTAGTCCTGTTTCCTAATCCTGACAACTTCATCAATGTCACTGCCATAAGGATCTTTATGTCTCAGAATCCTGTGCCCACTCTCTTGGGTGACATCTTGCAACAACTTCATGCCCGTACTACCCGAAGACGGGGAACCCTATGGTGTTGTATCCCTTTGTTGGTGAGGTGGTTTATTTCGCACCTCCCTAGGTTCGTACTAAAGAATCAGGAAGGAAGAGGTTGGGCTCACAGGTTAATGTCTCTCACCGATAAAGACATCATTTGGACTTGCAGAGGTTTGGATGAGATAGATATTATTGATCGATGCGGGGAATACCTAATGTTCCTCTGATTGGTACCCAAGGAGGGATCTCTTACAATCCATGTCTAGCACTCCGTCAGTTTGGAAGAGCAAGAAGAGCAGGTCCCCATGAAATGTTGGTGCCTCACATCAGTTTCGAGTTTCAGGTGGATAGTGACGAGCTGCGTCGTAGGTTCATCAAGGCTTGGGACAAGGTTCATAAAGCTGACCCACAAGAGTTAGGGCCAAAGACCTCTTTACCTATGGAAGCCTACTACAAATGGGTTCGCATCCGTGCTCAGAAGTTAGGTATGCCGTATGAAGCTGTCAGACCCATCATTCTTGAGTGTCCTGACAAAGATGGGGTTCCTCCAACTGTCCTTCCTCCTCAGATACCTACTGATTATGAGACATTGAAGAGATCTTGGTCGCAACTGCGAGAAGAGCGGGATTCTTACCGGGAAAAGTTCAACGAGCAGGAATCAAAGATCCAGAAGCTGACAAAACAGTTGGAGAATGAGAGAGCTCTGAATGCCTACATCCGTACTGAGAAGAGGAGACCGTGGGATCAATAAGGAGCTCCTGATGTGCTTTTACAGTTTTATTTCCTTTTCAGTATTTCCTTTCATGTAACGCCTAAGGGCAACCTGTTGAATAATTTCAGTTTCAAAGTTGAATCTAATAAAGTGTGTTCCTTTTGTTTACAAAGTTGATTCCCGATTGTCTTTGAAAACATAACTCATACACATCTCATACATCATGTGCATAACAGGTTTCTCCTCTTTTCAGGTTGCTTACAGTTCTTCGCTGTTTATTTCAGCATCATGAATCCCGACTCTTCATCAACTGAGACCTCCATCAAGGCTCTTCAGGCGCAGAATGCGCAGTTTCAGGAATTGATCAAAGGTCTGGCCCAAGGCCAAGAAGAGCTGAAGGCTATGCTCCTGAAGAAGGAAAAGAAGAAGAAGAGAAGAACTGTTCTGTTCAACTCGGGCCGAAGGTTTGGTAATGCTCTGCAGCAGGAAGAGGCTGGTTCTTCTGTTGGCAAGAGTTCTCCTCAGGCAGAAGCAAGGGTTCCTAGTCCGGTAGTCTCCGACAACGAGACTGATTTTGATGAAGAGTAGTACCCTCCTGCAGAAGACAGATACAAGCAACTGGAGGACAGGTTGAAGGCTATGGAGGTTCAACAGGTACCTGGGCTGGATTTCGGAGATCTGGGTTTGTCAACCGGTGTGATCATCCCTCACAAGTTCAAAGCACCATCCTTCTCTAAGTATGACGGGGTGTCTTGTCCCAAGCTGCATCTAAGGTCCTATGTTCAGAAAATTCAGCCGTACTCTGCGGATAAGAATTTGTGGATCCACTTCTTCCAGGAGAGTCTTTCAGGGACTCATCTCGAATGGTTCTATCAGCTGGATGGGACCAAGGTTCGTAACTGGGAGGAGTTGGCTACTGCTTTCTATAAGCAGTATCAGTATAATGCCGACCTTGCCCCTACACGTACTCAACTCCAGGGTATGTCGTTAGGTGCAAGCGAAGGTTTTAAAGAGTACGCTCAGAAGTGGAGAGACCTGGCTGGCAGGGTGCAGCCTCCGTTGACTGATCGGGAACTGGTAGACATGTTCTTGGGGACCCTATCTGGGCCATTTTTCAACCATCTTATCGGGAATTCTTCTGTTGGGTTCACTGATTTGATTCTGACTGGAGAGAGAATTGAGGCTGGGCTGAAGTCTGGGAAGATTCCGAAGGGTGCATCATCTAGTTCTGAAAAGAAACCCTTCAAGAAGGAGGCTAGTGCCGTGTATGGTTCCAAGAGATCAGAGAAACCTGAGCGTCGCCAATCTGTCAGTGCGGTAATGATTGCTAAGCCTGCTGCTGCTCCTCGGCCGACCAATCCTCAAAGGGCTGAAAGACCCCAGAGAGAGTTCACTCGCTTGAGTATGACCCTATCGCAGATCCTGCCACAGTTGCTATCCACCAATTTAGTGACTGTCAGAGAAGCGCCGAAGTTCCCAAATACTGCATCCCCCAAGTACAACCCGAATTCTCGTTGTGCTTACCATTCAGACAGCCCGGGGCATTCTACTGATGACTGTTGGGCATTAAGGAGTAAGGTGCAAGACCTTATCGATGCAAAGGAGATACAGTTTGAAACGCCTGAAAGGCCTAATGTGGTTAATGCCCCTTTGCCTCAGCACGGGGTAAATGCTGTTGACGAAGATGTTTATGCTGTTTCTGTGGATGATCTAGCCACTCCTCTGAAGACTGTCAAGAAGAACCTACTGCTGGCCGGTTTATTTCCGGGTTGCAGTGAGGGTTGCCTGTTCTGTGTTGTTTCCCCATCTGGTTGTCCCTTGCTGAAGATAGGCATCCAAAGCCTAATGGATAGCAAGGAGATTCTGTTTAAGAAGTCTGCTGTTCAGTTGGTTCCGGTGGAAGAAATTTCTGTGGTTACCATATTCAACAATCCGATCAAGGCCCTCCCGAAGAAGTCTGTTCAAATTTTGACTGTCGCACCTATTATTATCACTGTTCCGGGCCCCCTGCCCTATGTATCTGATAAAGCTGTCCCTTGGCATTATGGGGCAGATGTGTATGTAAATGGGATTAAACAAGAATTCAACGCTGGCGCCAGCATCTGTGACATCACTGGCCCAGCCAAAGTCACCCGCAGTGGCAGGCTCTTCTCGCCTGACATTGCACCTCCCGCTGCTCGAAAACCACTTCTGGTAACTTCTGCAAGTGTACCTGTTCCTGTTGCTGATCAAGTTGTTTCTCCTGCTGCCGAGTTATCCAATGCTCGGGGCAAAGGAATTGAAGTTGAGCCTGCCCAGATGGAGGCACCTATACCTGTAACTGCTGAAGCCTCCCAACAAGAAATGGAGGAGATTCTAAAGATTATAAAGAAGAGTGACTTTAATGTTGTGGAACAGCTGGGGCACACGCCCTCCAAAATTTCCATGCTCTCTTTGTTGCTGTGCTCCGAGGCCCATGCTAAGGCCCTAATCTCATTCCTCAAGACGGCCCATGTGCCACATGAGACATCTGCAGTCCAGTTCACTGATTGCGTAGCAAATCTGACGGCAGACAATGGCTTGGGTTTCTCAGACACTGACCTGACCGCAAAGGGAAAATACCATAATGATGCTCTGCATGTCTCTATCGAATGCAGGGGCACTACCTTAGCACATGTGTTGGTGGATACTGGTTCTTCTTTGAATGTGCTGCCCAAGAAAGCTTTGGACCGTCTAGATTGTGAAGGCCTGGAATTGAAACCCAGCAATATCATCGTCAGAGCCTTTGACGGTTCAAAAAGGATGGTTCATGGAGAGGTTGACATTCCGATTCGTGTGGGTTCTCAAGTGTTTGACTCTACATTTCATGTGATGGATATCCGCCCATCTTACTCTTGTCTATTGGGTCGACCTTGGATACATAAGGCTGGGGCAGTGACCTCTACCTTGCACCAGAAGCTGAAGTACCCCGTCAGAGGGAAGATCGTCACTGTGCAGGGAGAGGAGGAATATATGGTGAGTCACCTGAATTCCTTCAGATACATTGAGATGGATGGGGAGTTTATTGAAACCCCTTTTCAACATTTTGAGGAGGTGCTTCCAATTGCAGCAGTAACAGAAACAGCAGCAGAAGAAATTGTTCCTTTGAAGATGGCTTCCCTGAAGGATGCCCGGGCTGTGGTTCAGAAGGGTGAAAGTGCCAACTGGGGCAGACTTCCAGACCTTGCTCAGAAGACTGATAAATTTGGGCTGGGCTTTACTACAGAAGGTCAGAAAGCTATGAGGAAAGCAAAGATCGGAAGACCTCCTGTGTTCATCACAAGTTCAGGAGTGAATGTTGTTGGGGAAGACAACGAAGTGGATGAAGCGGAATTCAATAGCTGGATCTACCCGACGACCGAAGGCGGATTGAACAATTGGATTGCTAAGGACCATACTCCTGTTACCTTTGTGACGCAGTAATAAATTTCTTTGTTTTGCTATTTTGTAATAAACAATAAATAAACTCTATGGCCCGGTGTCTTACCCGAGGCACCGTGGTTCTATTTGTGAGGGCATATAAACTGTCATTTCATATATCATGAATGAAAATCTTGGACGTTTTCTCGCATTGCAAGTTTTATGCTCCTTTTCTGTCTTTCTTTCCTTTACATATATTTCAAAACAGCTGTATTTACACACACACTCACTCATACAGGTTTCAATCCACTCTGGATCTCACTGATAACAACTCTGCTACTGCCAATTATGACTTCGAAAATCCGATCAACTTAGCCGAAGACGAAGGTGAAGATGATTGCGAAGTGCCTGGCGAGCTTGCAAGACTGTTGCTTCAGGAAGAGAGGGAAATTCAACCCCATGAAGAGCCAGTGGAAACCATAAACCTGGGTACAGAGACAGACAGGAAAGAGGTAAAGATTGGTGCCAACCTAGAGCTCAGCGTGAAGCAACGGTTGACTCAAATGCTGCATGATTATATGGAGATCTTTGCTTGGTCCTACGAGGACATGCCTGGGTTGGATACCGATATTGTGGTCCATCACTTGCCAACTAAGGAAGACTGCCCTCCAGTTAAGCAAAAGGTCCATCGAATGCATCCAGAGATGTCTGAGAAGATTAAGGCCGAGGTTATGAAACAGTTTGATACCGGGTTCCTTGCAGTGACTTCTTACCCTCAGTGGGTTGCTAATGTGGTTTCGGTACCAAAGAAGGACGGTAAGGTCAGAATGTGTGTCGATTACAGGGATTTGAACAGGGCCAGCCCCAAGGATGACTTCCCCTTACCTCACATTGATGTCCTTGTTGATAATACGGCTCAGCACAAAGTATTCTCTTTCATGGATGGCTTTTCAGGTTACAATCAGATTAGGATGGCACCTGAAGACATGGAAAAGACTACCTTTGTTACTCAGTGGGGCACCTTCTGTTACAAGGTCATGCCATTCGGGTTGAAGAACGCTGGGGCAACCTACCAACGTGCCATGGTTGCTTTATTTCATGATATGATCCATCATGAGATAGAAGTGTATGTTGACGACATGATCGCAAGGTCCCAGACTGAGGAAGAGCACCTAGATCATCTGCAGAAGTTATTTGACCGGTTGAAACTGTACAAGCTGAGATTGAACCCGAACAAGTGCACCTTCGGGGTAAGATCAGGAAAGTTGCTAGGCTTCGTGGTAAGTGACAAGGGTATTCAAGTGGACCCTGCTAAGGTCAAAGCTATTCAAGAGATGCCAGTTCCCAAGACAGAGAAGGAAGTCAGAGGCTTTTTAGGACGCCTGAATTACATCGCTCGCTTCATATCACACCTGACTGCTACCTGTGAGCCAATCTTCAAACTGCTGAAGAAAGATCAGGTAGTATGTTGGAACGATGAATGTCAGGCTGCTTTTGACAGAATCAAAGAGTATCTCCAAGAACCACCCATCCTTATGCCACCGGTTGAAGGGAGACCTCTGATACTATACCTGACAGTGCTTGACAATTCAATGGGGTGTGTGCTGGGGCAGCATGACGAGTCTGGCCGAAAAGAGCATGCCATTTATTACCTTAGCAAAAAGTTTACCGACTGTGAGACCCGATACTCACTGCTTGAGAAAACTTGCTGCGCTTTGGTATGGGCTGCTCGCCGGCTGAGACAGTATATGCTGACTCACACTACTTTGTTGATCTCAAAGATGGATCCTATAAAATACATATTCGAAAAGCCTGCTATGTCTGGGAGAATTGCAAGATGGCAAATGATCTTGACGGAATACGACATTCAGTACACGACCCAGAAAGCCATCAAGGGAAGTGTATTGGCAGACCACTTGGCACATCAAGCTGTAGATGACTATCAATCAATGAACTTCGAGTTTCCAGACGAAAGCATCATGATTGTGACTGATTGTGAAGTACCTGGACCGGATGAAGGACCTGAACCAGGATCCCGATGGTCTATGCACTTTGACGGAGCCTCCAATGCTTTGGGAAACGGTATCGGCGCCATAGTCATATCTCCACAAGGTACTCATACTCCATTCACTGCCCGGTTATGTTTCAATTGTACCAACAACATGGCGGAGTATGAGGCGTGCATCATGGGTCTTCAAGCTGCGATCGACCTAAGAATCAAGTTTCTGAGTGTCTTCGGAGATTCCGCTCTTGTGATCAATCAGATCAAAGGAGAGTGGGATACGAAACATCCAAACCTGATTCCTTACAGAGAATGTGTGTTGACCCTGATCCCCCACTTCACAGAGATCACCTTTGAGCACTTTCCAAGAGAAGAGAACCAGCTGGCGGACGCGTTAGCTACAATGGCTTCTATGTTCAAAGTTAAATGGGATAATGAGGCTCCCCGGATCATCATCTGGAAACTGGACGAACCGGCATACTGTTGCGATCTCGAAACTGAATTAGTGACTGAGAAGCCTTGGTATCATGAGGTGAAGAGATATCTGGAAGCTCAGGAATACCCTGAAGGTGCATCTGTCAATGACAAGAAGTTCCTGAGAAGGTTCGCAGCAAAATTCTTCCTTAGCAACGGTATCTTGTACAAGCGAAACCATGATTCAACCTTACTGCGTTGTGTGGATAAGACGGAAGCAGAAAGAATCATGGAAGAGCTACACGAAGGGACCTTTGGTACACATTCCAGTGGGCACACTATGGCTAAGAAAATCCTACGGGCAGGATATTACTGGTCCACAATGGAAGCTGACTGCTACCAACATTCCAGGACATGCCACAAGTGCCAGATTTATGCAGACAAAGTGCATGTTCCTCCGGTTCCCCTGAATGTTCTGACTGCGCCTTGGCCGTTTGCAATGTGGGGCATAGACATGATCGGCGAGATTAAACCTACGGCATCTAATGGGCATCGCTTCATCCTAGTGGCGATTGATTATTTTACGAAGTGGGTCGAGGCAGCATCTTATGCTACGGTAACCAAGACTGTTGTGGCACGGTTCATTCGGCACAACCTGATCTGTCGGTACGGCGTCCCGGAGCGGATTATTACAGACAACGGTACCAATCTGAACAACAAGATGATCGCTGAGCTCTGCGAACAATTCAAGATACAGCACCACAATTCTTCTCCTTACAGACCGAAGATGAATGGGGCTGTAGAAGCAGCAAATAAGAACATCAAGAAAATCGTGCAGAAGATGACAGTGACTTATAAAGATTGGCACGAGATGTTACCGTTCGCTCTACATGGGTACCGTACCTCAGCTAGGACGTCAACCGGGGCAACTCCTTTCTCTCTGGTTTATGGCATGGAGGCAGTCTTGCCGATCGAAGTGCAAATACCCTCTCTCCGGATAATGAAGGATGCAAATATGAACGAAGATGATTGGATCCAGACACGACTTGATCAGCTCAACCTCATTGACGAAAAGAGACTTGCTGCTATCTGTCATGGTCAGACGTATCAGAAACGGATGATCAGGGCATTTAACAAAAAGGTCAGACCACAGGAATATCAAGTTGGGGATCTGGTAATCAAGAGAATCATCCTTCCTCAGAGTGATCCAAGGGGCAAGTGGACCCCTACGTACGAAGGGCCATTTGTGGTTAAGCATGTGTTCTCAGGAGGAGCAATGATTCTAACCAACATGGATGGTGACGACCTTCCTCACCCCTCCAATGCAGACATAGTAAAAAAATACTACGCATGAAAAAAGACCCGCTAGGCTGACATGCCTAGGCAAAAATTAGGGTTTCCCGTCGAACCAAAAGGGTTCGGGCAAAATGAAGGGATGAAATGAAAAAATCTGTACACCCGGCAAGTCGAAAACCTGAAAAGGCGGCTTGGGCAAAAATGGGTATCCCGGTGGACCGAAAACCCGAAAGGGCGGTCCAGGCAAAAATTAGGGATAAAGTGTAATACTATGTCTCATTGATCACTTTGCATCCAGAATCCGGTATCTACATCAAGTTCAGACGGCATCGATCAGTCAGCTTCACCTTCAACCAAGGTCATCAAGTGATGAGACGCTCGGAGTTATAAAGGCAATAGCAGAGTTGAAACCCAGTGGATCATTCATTTCACACATCTGTTTTATTTTCTTTTGTACAAAACTTGTATAAACTCTTTTGCTCGGCGGCGTTCTCTTACTAGGACGTCAGCCTCTTGTACACAAAATGCCTATTTCCAGGCTATTCAAAAAAATCAATACGAATATATTTTTCAGTTAAACGTGCCAACTGTTTTTCTTTTTCTGTTTTATTCTGCGAAGAACATCCAAGGTTCAATTTGTGATATATGCATTGACAATAATTTGCTAACTCATAAATATTTGCATACGAAACAAAGGATTAATTACAGGTAACACTAGAAACAGGGGCAATAAAGAGTTGTCTAAGCAATTTAGTTGTTCTGTCCTCCAAGGTACCAAGGTAGGTTCAGCTAAAGAATATGACCAGTACATATTAATTCCCCAGAGAGTGATTCAGCAAAACAGTGCATTCTTCTCCAGGCAGAGTTATCAAGTCTCAAGGAAATTGGGTATCCTCCAGCAGATCCCAACATTCCCCAACAGTATACATATACTCTTAACAAGCATCCCCGGCAGTCTTGGTCTAAGATTGTTCCCCGGCGGCATATCAAACACTCAAAGAAATCACTTCCCCAGCATATCAAAACTTCCCCAGGAGAGTCCAATCCAATTCCCCCAGGAAAATTGGAATTCATCTCCCCCAAGCAGTAAGCTTATCCCCAGTAAATTCTGGAAGCTTGTCCCTCGCATAGCACGAACGCGTCGTCTGGCTTTATTCAAAGAGTTATTTCCTTAACAGGATATAACTGGGTTATCCTCAGCCAAAAGTCACGGAAAAAGAGTCCTCGACGAAGTCTTCTTACCCCAGCGAAATCCATCAACACTTCCAACAACAAGGGTATCCCCAGCAAATTATTATCAACCCTCAGCAAGGCATCCCTATCCCCACAGAGTATTGCTTCCCAGCATGGTCGCTAGAGTATCTTTTCTCCCCGCAGAATCTTCCATTTGCCAAGTTTATTCCGCAACGGAGTCATCTTCTCCTACCGGTATTCTTGCAACTATCATCCCCAGCGGAAGCAAAAGCTTATTCTTCAACATCAGCCCAAGAGTGACTTCCCGGCACCCGTCAAGGATTTACTTTCCTAGACAAAAACATACATTCATAAAACATCACATATATCATTATAGCATGCATAGACGCATCACACCTTACAAGTCTCATTTATGTTGAGAACATCATTGCTTGATCCATATCATGCATTGCATATGACTGACCTTTACCTTTCAAGAAAGATGCAGTTGAAATTCTCAATCATATTTCAAGACCTAGACCGGTTCAGTTAATCGACTCCAAAGATTTCTTATCCAGTCTCAGGCCTTCCCTAGTCCAGCTAAATCGACTCCCAACAGATTTTTCTGACAAAGACTCAGTAGAAGTTATCCCAGATGGTTCCCTCTCCGACGGTGAGTGAGGTGATAATTCCTTTTCTATGGTTCCCTCTCCGACAGTGAGTGAGGTGATAATTCCTTCCCAGATGGTTCCCTCTCCGACGGTGAGTGAGGTGATAATTCCTTTTCAGATGGTTCCCTCTCCGACGGTGAGTGAGGTGATAATTCCTTTTCAGATGGTTCCCTCTCCGACGGTGAGTGAGGTGATAATTCCTTTCAGATGGTTCCCTCTCCGACGGTGAGTGAGGTGATAATTCCTTCCCAGATGGTTCCCTCTCTAACGGTGAGTGAGGTGATAATTCCTTTTCAGATGGTTCCCTCTCCGACGGTGAGTGAGGTGATAATTCCTTTTCAGATGGTTCCCTCTCCGACGGTGAGTGAGGTGATAATTCCTTTCAGATGGTTCCCTCTCCGACGGTGAGTGAGGTGATAATTCCTTTTCAGATGGTTCCCTCTCCGACGGTGAGTGAGGTGTTAGTTCCTTTTCAGATTATAATTTCCTATGGTTCCCTCTCCGATGGTGAGTGAGGTGATAATCCCTTTTAGATTATAATTGCCTATGGTTCTCTTCCCGATACTGCGAAGATGGTAATTCCCACCAAGGTTTTCTCAACAAGCGTTGTTAAAGATAAAGTCACCCAAGGGTCTCTTACCATTCATGCTAAGGTAGTAACCCCTGGTTCATTCATCATCTTTTGAAGCTCCAGATACAACTCCTGTAACCAGTCAGGACACATCTGTATCAAGCATCTGAAATCAACTCCTGCAACGTGTCAGGTACTCATGTTTCTTTTTGCAGGTATGCAGGTTCTCGCTAAGGAATCTCTTACGCGATCAACATCCAGATGGCATCTATAAGCCCATCATCCTATCCAGCAACCTCTAAATGGCATCTATAAGCCCATTCCACCATCACTGCTACTATGTGAGCGCAAATTTCTGGACACTCTAGTGTTCAATCATCTTCTACCCTCGGATTACAAAAGGCACGTCAGCCAATCTGCATCCTCAGGTCTAAGAAGATTGAACAGGGGCAACTGTTGTACCCCAAAATTTGCCCTCCCATATTCTTCAAAGATTTGCCAAGACATGCTTCAAAATTCCCCAAGGGTTGCACATTGCAAGAGCCTCCTAAGCAGTCAAAATTAGGGTTTGTGTTCTGAGCAAGAAAATGAAGTTTTCAAAGGTCCAATCAAGTCTCACATGCCTACAAATATGGTCAAGCATTCTCATATCAAGTTTCAAGACATTCAGCACAAAATTGCACAGTCAAAAACCCTGATTGCACTACAGTCAACTGTAGGGGCAAAATGGTCATTTGACAGTCAAAAGTTCAAATTTTTGGTCAACATATCATTTTGAAGCGACAAACATCATTTGATCAATGCTTGATCATGATTCTCAAAATTTGGCTCAAAAATCATCAAAATGCAAAAGTTTCCTTATTTGGACAGATGAAAAAGTCAACTGAAATTGACCAGGGCATAACTTTCACATGGATTATCAGAAAAATTCCATCCAAAGCTCATTTTGAAGAGAAAGACATTTCCTACAACTCATCTTCATACTTCAAGTCCAAGGAATTCTCTCACAAAAAGTTATCAATTTCAACATTATAGGTCATTTTCAAAAGTCAACAAAAAGGGACTTTAAGTCAAAGGCCATAACTTGGGATTGGTAAATCAAAATGACATGGGACCAAAGACATTGGGTAGAGGACTCAAAGACCTTTCCAAAATGTCCAAGAACATGAGAAAAGCTTAAAAATTGAGCAAGTTATGCCTTGTGGAAGTTGGGAAATGTTTGGATATTTTGAAAAGTCAACATTGATTCAAATGACCTAAAATTGCTAATGGGCCCATTTTTCCTCCATAATTCATCATCCATGGCATGTGCACGACCACCTGGCCCAAAGGGAAGTATTTTCTCATTTTTTATTTATTTATTTGAATTTTTATTTATAATAATTCACTTAAATCAATTAAATATGTGAAAAATATTTAACTTAACCTAACAAATCTTTTTGTACATGTTTTAGCCTCAAGATTTCGTGCATATGCAGATAAGGAAAGATTTGGAGAGATTGGAGATGATTTGAACCAAAAACACATGAAAAAAAGATTGAAAAAATCTTAGAAAATCAAATTTCCAAAATCAATGAATGCAATGGATTTGATTGATTTTTCTTGACCTAATGGACTCAATACAAAAGCCTGAATACAACCCTAGTGCAAGAACACGCGCAACTGCCCAACAAAGCCATAACCAAACTTGAAATTTTTCTCAAAAAAGTCAATTCTAAAAACTCACTTCTAGGGCGATTCAAGGCAGAATTTTTGTTCCATTAGTTTCCTCGAACATCACTGGACGTGTCCCAATCAAAAACATTCACTCAAACTCCAAGAATTGGTAACACGAATGCAAACTGTACCAAGAAAAATTCATAATCGTGCATCATGATTTACGCATCCTTTGTAATTTTTAATACTTGATTCATGTTCATTATGAAGTTTTGAAGCTAACCAATACATTTAATTGTATTTTTATGTGCTACACGCGATTATGCCATGTTTGATTTTTAGGGTTTACAGAGCTTCAGATTAGGGGTTTTTGACTGGGGAAAAATTGGCCCTCAAGACCACCACCATCCAACTCAGCACACTCAGGCGACCTTAAGACCACCCTCGCGCTCAATTTATGAGTGACTGAGGGCTAATCGCTATTTTCCCTAAAGCCACCTAACAGAACGCGTATAAAACCGTTGCTTAATGTTTTGTGTTTCAGGAATGTGGAGAAGACGATATCGTGGCACACGGTGATAGGTTGATTCAAAAACTCGCGCGCGTTTCCAAAGCCATTGACAATCTTCTTTTATAATATTTATTTGTTATATTAGTTTACAGATAAACAAAGCGCTTCAGTGGCAAACGTGTTGGTTGGAAAGGTACATGACCTGGGTTCGAGCCCCAGGTCTTTCATGTTTCCATATTATTTTTCAATTTCCAATCATATGCAGTTTCAATAATAAAGCGTACCATGCACCTTCTCCACCAAGCCATCCACGCGTCCATCAGGATCAGATCAAAGGCTACGAATTAAGAGACACGGTGAGTCCCAGTCAATGCTTCAACATGCTACCTGGCAAAAGTCAAACGGACCAAGGTTGTTGGGCCAGAATTCTTGGATTAAACCTCCTATTTGGGGACTACCACCACCCCCTGGTTTGCAATTCTCTATATTTTCCTTATATTTTATTTTCAATTATTATTTTATTTTCTTTATTGTTTTGAATTAATCAATTATTTTCACAAAATATAAAAATACACATAAAAATCAGAAAAGAGAAAAAATAATAAAATATTATTTATTTTAGTATTTTCATAAGCAAATTTGCATGTAAATAAAATTAGTCTTAAATTAGGAGTTAATTTTAATTCTTTTAATAATAAATCAAAAAATGTAGAACCAGGGTTTAATTAACAATTTTTCATCCTTTTTATTTTTCTTTTATAATAATTAAAATAATTAAATATTTATTTTCATGAATTAAATTGAATATAAAAATTAGGTTTAATTTAGGTTAAATTTTAACGTCTTCTTAATAAATCAAAATAAAATAGAATTAGGGTTAGCGTTTAATTGCAATTAATTTTTTCTATTAAATCTTAAAATACTAAAAAACACCAAAAAACAAGTTCTTTCTCTTTTAATTAATTAACTCCGTTATTAATTTAGTTTTTGCAAAAGGGTCCAACGCCCTCGTTCGTAATTTCTTATTTCTTTGCATATTTATTT
Organism: Vicia faba; assembly: GCA_948472305.1. NCBI lineage: Eukaryota > Viridiplantae > Streptophyta > Magnoliopsida > Fabales > Fabaceae > Vicia > Vicia faba. The sequence continues at coordinate 402,413,008 of OX451738.1, read as the reverse complement.
TATGTCATTTAAATAATCATGTACCTCTCCCGAAGTCATGTAAATTACTTCTCGCACTTTTAATTCTTTATTTGCTTTTCTTTATTTTTCTGTCAAATCGGGTCCTGGTTAATTTTGGCGATGTGGACCCGCGCCTTTTGTAATAGCTTAGGAATTTTACTTTTTGCAATCTTTAACTGTTAATCAAAAGCATGAAAGACTGTATGGACAAAATAAAATCAAGCGTAGAACACCAATAACATGACAAAAGACAAAAATAAATGAAAACGACACACAAATCGCACACACCACCCCTAGGGTACGCCTCACTGTTGCCTTGCCTCGAAAGGTGATCGTCGAGTAGAGGATGTCTTAGTAAGTCCTCATGATCCGGGAACCTGGCATGAGGGTAGCTTCTAAGGTGTCTTCCCATTTCTCTGGTGATCACCATGTCCCGAACCTCGAATTGACCCGAACACCTCCAACGGTGGTGCTACATACCTCTCAATGGTGGGATGGCACTACTTTAAAGGACATTTACACAGACGAATTCCTTAGGGTAGGTAGGTACTCGTAGATACTTGCTCTAAATTTCAAAACAAATCAAAAATACTTTTCACACCGACACATTTTCAAAAAGCTTTCGAAAGCAATTTTTCAAACACTCTTGAGGACAGATACAAGAGTCGAACTGAAATTTTCAAAGAAACTTTTTTTAAAACCCACAGTTGAAAATCAAACAAACCATTTTGAAAACACAAATGAGCAAGTATCTAAGAGCCCATGGATAACCATGGATAGAAAGGGTGCTAATACCTTCCCTTTCTATAATCTACCTCCCGAACCGAGAGCAATCTCTTTAAGGAATTTTTCTGTGCTTTTGTCCTTTCCATTTGGAGAAAATAAAAGACGGTGGCGACTCTTGCTTCCGCGACATTTTGCGAACCAGCGTTAAACAGTCAGTTCCAGATCCACCGATCACATTTACCGTTTTACGGGGTTTTGGCTGTCTAAAGGAAACAAGAACATAAACTCTTTTTTTCGAGTAGGTAGATGCTAGTAGGTACTTGCTCAAAATCAAACTTTTCCACACTTACACTCTTTTCATACAAAGTTTTCAAAATGACTTCGTAACACTCTTGAAGACAGAAGCAAGGGTTAAATCGAAGTAAAACAAGAACTTTTCAAAACACACAAACACGAAAGCAATTTTTAAAATGATGAGCAAGTACCTAAGAGCCTGTGGAAAACCACAGATAGAAAGGGTGATAATACCTTCCCTTTCTATAATCTATCCCCCGTACTCAAAATCTCAAAAAAGGAAATTTTCTGTGCTTTTGTCCTTTCTAGTTAATAAAATAAAAGCCGGTGGCGACTCTTGCTTACCGCGACATTTTACGAATAAAAAACACAAAATGCAAACCAGTAAAAACAGTCGGTTCTGCCACCGTATCACACCACTCCATTACTCAGAAAGAATTTTGAAGCTAACCTTTGCAAGGTTCGTAAAACCAAGGTATGTTGTCAGGTCCTTCCTCAATAGCAAGGCAGTGTGCGGGATCTTCAAAATGTCTGATCATAATACGTGGTTCGTGATTTGGCCAAGTCACTTTGAACATAGCTGATAGGGTTACCAGGGCGTCTGCCATTTGATTTTCTTCTTGCGGGATATGACTGAAAGTGATCTCTGTAAATTTCATGGCTAACTCTAAAACATGATCCCGATATGGAATCAGTTTAGGGTGTTTAGTATCCCATTCGCTATTAACCTGGTATATGACTAATGCAGAATCCCCAAATACTTCGAGGTTCTTTATTCTCAAATCGATGGTAACTTCCAGTCCTAGTATACAGGCTTCGTATTCAGTGATGTTGTTGGTGCAGTCAAAACACAACCTTGTAGTGTAGGGTTTATGATAATTCTTTGGAGATGTTAATACTGCCCCTACACCGTGACTTAGTGCATTTGAAGCCCCGTCGAACAAGAGTGTCCAACGTTCCCCTGGCTTGGGCCCTTCGTCAGGTCCTGGTATTTTGTAATAGGCTATAAATATGACATCCTCGTCGAGAAAGTTGAACTTCATGGGCTAATATTCTGATAGCGGTTGGTGAGCCAGAGGATCAACTAGTATACTACCTTTGATGGCCTTCTCTGTGACATATTGGATGTCGTATTCTGATAGTAGCATCTGCCATCGTGAGATTCTTCCTTAAGAGATGTCTTTTCAAACACGTACTTTAGAGGATCCATTCTTGCTATTAACCACATAGTGTGGGTCAACATATATTGTCTCAATCTATTTGTAGCCCAAGGCAATGCGTAACAAGTTTTATCAAGGAGTGAGTACCTGGTTTCGCAGTCAGTGAATTTCTTGCTGAGGTAATAGATCGCATGCTCCTTTCTACATGTTTTATCCTGTTGTCCCAAGATAAAACCAAATTGACCCTTCGAGCACTGTCAAATACATGATGAGTGGTCTTCCGGGGACTGGTGGCATTAAGACTGGTGGCTCTTGTAGATATTGTTTTATCGTCTCGAAGGCAGTTTGACAATCATTATTCCATACTATTGTCTGATCTTTTCATAATAACTTGAATGTTGGCTCGCATATAGCTGTTAGATGCGATATGAACCTTGAGATGTAATTCAATCGCCCTAAGAAACCACGTACTTCTTTTTCTGTCCTTGGTGCGGGCATTTCTTATATAGCTTTTACTTTGTCGGGGTCCACCTTGATACCCCACTGGCTTACAATAAAACCTAACAATTTTCCTGATCTGACGCCAAATATGCATTTATTTGGATTTAACCTCAGTCTGAACTTACACAGCCGCTCGAATAACTTTTGGAGATGTATGATGTGTTCCTCCTCCGTATGGGATTTGGAAATCATATCATCTACGTATACATCAACCTCTTTGTGGATCATATCATGGAATACCGTGACCATTTCCCTCTGATAGGTTGCCCATACGTTCTTGAGACCGAATGGCATTACTTTGTAGCAGAAAGTTCCCCAAGGTGTCAAGAAAGTAGTATTTTCCATGTCTTCGGGTGCCATTTTGATCTGATTATAGCCCGAGAAACCGTCCATAAATGAGAATACTGAGGCTTGAGCGGTGTTATCCATTAGGACATCTATGTGGGGTAATGGGAAATCGCCTTTGGGGCTTTCCTTGTTTAGGTCTCGATAATCTACGCACATGCGTACTTTTCTATCCTTCTTGGGTACTGGTACAATGTTAGCTATCCAGGGTGGATAATCTACCACTGCTAGGAACCCTGCGTCGAACTGTTTGAGAACCTCTTCTCTGATTTTACTGGACATATCTGGACGAGTTTTTCCAAGTTTTTGTCTAACTGGAGAACACCCTTCTTTGAGAGGTAGTCCATGCACCACGATGTCTGTATCCAACCCTGGCATGTCCCTGTAGGACCAAGCGAATATATCCACATACTCATATAGTAACTTGATTAGCCTGTCTTTGACGTTCTGCTCCAACATTACCCTTAGCTTGATTTCTTTCGGGTCTTCCTCTATGCCCAGGTTAATGGTCTCAATAGCCTCTTGATATGGTTGTATTTTGTCAGCCTTTCGCTCTATTTCCCTTGCCATTTCATCAGAGAGTTCAAGATCTTCATCATCTTCCTCACCGGCTTGGTTGATAGGAGCATCAAAATCGTATCGGGTCATAGCAGTAACGTTATCGGTAATTTCCGGCATGGATATGCACATTTATCATGTTTTTGTGCATATTTTAGTGCTTGGAATTTGAAAATGCGTATGCAGAGAAAGTATTGCCATTTTTTAAATTTAATAGATAAATGCAAAAGAAAGATAAGGATCTTGATTGAAAACAGAATATAACTTTTATTAATTGTAAATATTGTCTGAAACCAAAAACAGGGAAAACCCTTACAAGCAACCCCTATGCCTCGGCTTTGCCATAGGTTCTTTCAAAACGAGAAATATTACTTAGAAAATAAAAATGTCTCAAGAATCTCCACAACAGTCATTCCTTTGAGCTCTTCTCCTGGGACACCCTCTTTGATGAAGTCAGTTTCCCTTTTGGTATTAATTTTGCTTGATATCATCACCACATGTCCTCCATGCTTTGTTCCTTTGCTGACAAAAGTCTCTTGGATCAGAGGGAAACATGCTTTGCCTTTTGGAGTAGCTTTCGATGACTCATAGCCAAAACAAAAGTGATTCTTCTTCTCAGGAATTTTTGGGAGCTTTCCCCAGCGTTTCGAGGCATCACATCCCAGATCTCTCCATGATGTTACTTTAGTCTTGTTACCCTTCTCGACTGGTAATGTTACCATTGAAGCAATTTCCAAGGCTTGTAACGGGGTAGCTATACAGTCTTCGTCGGCACTGATATATCTGTACAAGTTATGTGGCTTACGAAAATATCTTCCTCGTTGTCAATTATGATTAATTTCCCTTCCACTAGGAACTTCAATTTTTGATGCAGGGTTGAGGTTACTGCCCCTGCCGCATGGATCCAAGGTCTCCCCAGTAAGCAAGTGTATGTTGGTTCAATATCTATGACCTGGAAAGTGATATTGAAGATATACGGTCCAATCTTAAGTGGAAGGTCCACCTCTCCTAACACCGAGTTTCGAGAACCGTCAAATGCCTTTACTATCGTAGAACTTGGTCTCATTACCACGTCGTCTATTGTTAACTTTACGAGACTTGACTTTGGCAACACATTAAGAGCGGAACTGGTGTCAGTAAGAACCCTGGACAAATGGGTAGTACCTATTTGCATGGTAATGTGGAGGGCCTTGTTATGAGCTCGGCCCTGTAGCGGTAATTCACTGTTACTGAAACCCAGGTAGGATCTGGGCGTTAGATTTGTTACGACATTGTCAAATTGGTTTACTGAAATTTATTTTGCGACATGAGCTGAACTTAACACCTTCATCAAAGAATCCCGGTATGCTTCAAAGTTGATGAGTAGCGAGAGTATGGAGATTTTTGCTAGAGTTTGGTGGAGCTGACCCACCACTATGTAGTCACTCTTTTTGATTATTTTCAGAAACTCTTTTGCCTCCTGATCAGTAAAGTCCTTGCTCGGAGATTCTATTTATTGATTTGTATCAACCATTGCTTTTCCCCTGTCCTTTGTTGGAATCACATCTGTCTTTTTTGATAGTTCGGCTCCAAAAATTCGACGACTTCGGGTTTGAAATTGCAGGTCCCTGACTTAGGGATGGCCCGCTTTCTTGCTTCACTCTGTTGATGTACACAGATGAGTCATAAATGCATGGTACTTCCTTGTTATTTTCATTAGGGATAGGTGACGTTCCCTTAATTACCATCATAGCTTTTGGAGTGGTGGGTATTAAGAGAGTATGCTTAGGTGCCTTCTTGTGATCTCTGCTGATTCTCCCCATGGGATGACTAGAGTTTTCTTGGTAAGGCTTGGGCCCTGGCATGGGATTACCAGTGGCTTTTTTCCTCCAATTATGGCTACATATTTTTCTTCAGGGTACAGTCCAAATTGGACTATCCCCTGATCCACCAGCTTTTGCAGAGTTGTTTCAAAAGCTTTATTATGCTCTAGCAAGAATCCACATTCGAACAAATATTCTTTCAACAAGTTGATAGGGGTTTTTTCCTTTATGGTTGCCCCAAAGTCGGTAACCACCTCAATTGCATTTATTGTTGGCCCATTGTGCGGAGGCATAAGGTTTGATTTGATGTTAGGCTTCTCAAAGGTGATGTCTTGAGATTCTAACAAATCCTGAACCTTATGCTTGAATGCCCAACATTGTTCTATGGTGTGCCCTGGAGAGTTAGAATGGTACTCACACCTGGCGCCGACATTGTATCTTTGCGGGAGTGGCCCGACTGAAGGAGCTAAAGGCTTGATTTCCACCAAGGATGACTTAACTAAGTGTTGTAATAACTGGCTTGGTGGCATGGGCAGTGGATCAAAATTTTTGGGTGGCCTTTTAAATCTGTCTTTCCTTTGTCCTTGTGGGATTACCAATGGTTGTGATGTCCTTGGTTGTGAGGCCACAACATTGACTTCCCCCTCCTTTCTTCTTGGGAAATTTGAAGCCGGTCTTTTTGAATTATAAGGGGCATTTGACGACCCCCCTGATATCTTCCCACTTTTTAACCCTGTTTTGATTCTTTCTCCAATAGTCACTAGGTCTGAGAATCCCAACGAGACACTTCCCACCATTTTCTCATAATAAATCCCTTGTAAGGTTCCCATGAACATGTGTACGAGTTGTTTTTCCAGCAGTGGTGGTTGTACACGGGATGCCATCTCTCTCCATCTTTGAGCATATTCTTTGAAGGATTCTTCCTTCTTTTAGGACATATTTTAGAGTTGCATGCAGGTAGGCGCCATGTTCAGGTTATATTTGTAATGCTTCAAGAAAGCATTAGCAAGATCAGCCCAGGTTCGGATATGTGTTCGTTCCAACTGCATGTACCAGTCTAAAGATGCCCCACTCATACTGTCTTAGAAACAGTGGATCATTAGCTTCTAATCATGGGCATGGGCATGCATCTTCCTGCAATACATACAAAGATGATTCCTTGGACAAGTGAGCCCTTTGTATTTTCCAAAGTCGGGTACTTTGAATTTTGGCGGTATCACCACATCAGGAACTAGACCCATTTCCATAGCGTCTACTTCAAAAGCATCAAACCTTTCCACAACTTTTAACCTTTCCTCCAGGGCTTTATACTGATTCATTACCAGTGGATTATCTGCAACATGGGTACCAGTTGTCTTTAAGGGTGCCTGGTGAGCATCCTCTTGGTCATGATCTCTGTATTGTAAGTCTAGGTAGTTATCTGCGTTGTTGGTTGGAATTTGTAGGGTATGTGATGCCCCTACTTTTGATGGTGGTGGGATAAACCCTTCAGTTTCAACCTCTTGCTGGGCCATGGTGGACTTTTGGGGTCCTGCTTCCAGCTCTTTCCTTGGATGGTGATCGCTCGATGCACCAATGGTTTGGGCTACCTCTTCAAAAGCTACCCTGGGAATTTGATCCTGCCTGTCAATAATTTTCTTCAAAGCTAGAAGAACTTGACTCAAATCTCCTTTCATTGAGCTTACGTCACCCTTCACTTGGTTAATATCCTCTTTGAACACAGCTTGAGTCTCCTCGATTTGTTCCATTTCTTTTTGTTGATGGGCCCTTGTTTGATATGGAGGCCAAGGAGGTGGAGGTCTTCTTTTACCAATGGCTTAACTGGAGAGATTTTTAAAGAAAAAGAGTTTTGATATGACATGCAGGTGTTTTATAAATGCGTGCGCGCGAATGGATGTGCACGAACATGAAATGATTTTCTTGTTTTAAATGTCTTATTCACTTGGGTACATGCTTATATTTTTACTTATTATTTTACTTGGTGACTAGCTTTAAAATAGACATGCCGTCGAGATAGGGAAACAAAATGCTTTTATTAAAAGTAACATAATCCAGATATTGAAAAATATTACAACTTGAAATCAAAAATTGTTTGCATAAACATAAATAAAGGGAACTAAATCTTCTAGGTGCGCCTGCGGATGTGTGCTCTGAAGCCATCAACCATTGCTCAGAAAAGCTGGAGAAAGTCTTCAACATCCTTCAGAAGAAGAACCATTACATTCTCTGCATCTTTTAGACTTCTAGGGATGTCCTCGATGAGATTGTTGGCTAGGTAGACAAGCTTTTCATGTTTGTCTTTATAGTGCCTGTATTCTTGATAAAGATGTGGGATTATCTTATGGTTATCTCTCCCAACTTGGGAGGTCTTGGTATACTGCTCTTCCCAATACATATTTTCACCCCTCGTTTCTTTATAAAGCCTTCGTTGGATGAGGAAATCTTTTTGAAGACCATGCAGCTCTAAGCATACATGCTCATATTCTCGAGTTTTCTGAGTAAGGAGTTTCTCTACCTCTATCCTTTCATGGCATGCTTTGACCTCTGATTCTTGGCTGTCTTGAAGTTCAGTGGCGAGGTACTTTATTTGCTCTTCTTGATCTAAGGAAGCTTGTCTCAAACTTTGGATTTGGGCTCTTAGATTTTCCTCTAGCACCTTCTTATCATGTGTTGCCTTTTCATACCATCTAGTTAACCTTCTGATTTCAGCGGTGGCCTCTTCTAACCTTTGGTTATGGGAATCTAGGTTGAATGTTGCACTCAACAACCCTTCAGTTGTATGCTTTCATTTGAGACTTTCTTTCTCCAACTCCTTTTAACTTCTTTCATTTTGTTCGTCCTTTGACTCAAGTATAAGCTGCATCTGTTTATTTTCTTTGGTCAGATTGAGGAGATTGAGTTCCAATGCTTCTTTCTCTTTTTGAGCTTGCTTTAAGGAACTTTTCAGATTGTCGACTTCTTCCAAAGATATGGGTGTTATCTCTGGTACCTCTGATTTGTACTCTGGATCTTTCTCGAATGGAAGCTTGATAATTCGTACCCTATCTCGGACCCATTCGGTGTAGGGTTCCCTTGCTATGGCATTCTTTCTTTCGGATATCCTCTTGTTAACCTTGTTCCAAGCTCGAATAACCTTGCTGAGCAACCCTTGGTATTCTATACCCATATTGTGGATGATAAATGGTCGGAGTTGTTCGTCAGAAGGTTTGTCTTCCAAAGGATACCCTAACTGTCGTAGGGCCAAAGTAGGATTGCAATTAATACAGCCTCACAATCCAATTAGAGGGACATTAGGAAAGTCCCCATAGCTAATAGTGATATCACCAATATCCAGCTTCCTTGCATACCATAATATAGAGTTTGCAGTGAGAGATCTTAATTTTTGTGGCCACTCGTATCTGGTCAATTCTGGGATCATATAGTCTTCTTTGTAAAGATGAGTCATGAACCAAGTATATAGAAGCGGGATGCAACAACTTAGCGTGCCTTTCCTCTTTTCATACATCATATGCAAAGTTTAATAAATGTCAGCAAGCAAAGCGGGAGTAGGATACGTATTAAAGATTTTCGCACCCCAAAATATGCTAATTGCTGCGGGGTCAATATAGTCCACAGTCTGAGGAAATAAAATTACACCAAATACCAACAGCCCTAAACAATCAACACAAGATTCCCACTCCTTATAATTAGAAAATTCTAGTGCCTTAGCTTCCAAGTATATCCTTTTGATTCCTTGTATTAGACCTTCTCTTCGGTAATTTTGCACTAACTCAGGGTAGGGGATCCCTAAGCATTTTTCCAAAAATTTGACTTCAACGGTTTGTCCAATACTTACGTAGGCCTTTTCTTTGGAAAATTTTAGAATTTTGTCAAATTCTTCCAGAGCCAGTGCTAGATGGAAGTCTTGGACGGTTAAACATCTCAAGGGAGGGTCATAAAACTGAATTAAGGCAGAGACTGCATCCATTTGAACCTCTACTTTAGTCAAGTCAAGGGTTTCCCCATAGCGGAGAGCGTACATCTTCAGAGCTCTCTCAGATAATTTCCCTTTATAGTTTTGATTTTAGAAAGGTCAAGCTTGTAGGCATTGACGCAGACAAGTTGTTTCCCTCTGGTATCCATTTTTAAGACAATCACCAGAAATCTTGATTTTTGTTATATTTTTTACTTTGTACCCTGTGAATAAGACAAATAAAAGAAGCAAATGATGAACATGAGATATACATGAATGCATGAATGTATAAGTGTTGGGTTGAGTAATGGGGTTTTGTGACAGGTTTTTGTGATGGGTACCCCTATAAGGTAGGCTCCTTAATTTTGACCTACGGTAAATCTACCCTCCCAGGGGGTGGTTTCCTTAAGGGTATCATGAATAACACCAGAGGGAAAAGGCACAAGGGCATCCCTTAAATGGAGCCTCTTTATGGACCGATACTTTCGTCTCAAAGTCGTGAAAGGTTTCGTCATGAGATTTCGGGTTAAGGTCGTTACAAAGAGTCATGGGTGTCCTTCCAAAGTCCTACTCGTCAAGAGGATATCTCTCGATAAGTATTTCTTTTTCGAAAGTCCACCGACTCTAGGCGAAGTCGTCACATAAACTCACAGGGATGATGTACCCCCTAAGCTAATAGACGAACCTTCTTTCTAAGGGTTATATTGAAAATATTTTTGAAATAAGAATTTCCGCCACATAGTAAATATATGATAAAAAGAATTGAAAATAAATAAATAAATGCAATAAATAAATAATGTAATAAATATAGAATTCAATAAATAAATAAATAAATATAAAACCCCAAAGTAAAAACCCTAAAACCTAAAGTTGAATTCCCCAGCAGAGTCGCCAGCTGTAGCGATTGGTTTTTTAATCAAGAGTCGCCACTATTAGTTTTTATCCTAGGAAAGGGAACCTAACAGAAAACCCTAATTCGCAGACAGAGATTCTAGGTTTCGGACTCAATTAGACGAAAGGAAGGTGTTAGGCACCTTTCATCCACCTTGTTCACAAGGATACTAAGCTCTAGGTTTAGGTTTAAGGTAAACTGGATTTTAAGTTTTAACTAGAAAGAGTTTGTTTTTTTATAGGAGAACTCGCTACGGTTTTTGATCGTATGCCTACGTATCCTCTTATGAGGAATCAGAGTCCCAATTCATAGTTCGTAGGGTTGGTGTTTTTTAGGGGTTTGCAAACAATTTTGAATCACCTCGCACTCGATCGGGAGTAGTGATTGCGGAGATTTTGACTGAGTGCGCAGTAAGTCAAAATTAGTTTGAAGCCTTTTTGCAAAAAAACAGTTGATTAGTTTAGTTTATTGTGAAAAATAGATAGATGATTTGTTGGATATTTTTTATAATATTAATTATGAAATCTCTTAATTAATGCATGATTTAATGCAATAGTAATAATAATATAGACATGAATCTTTGATTAAAATATTTAAATGATAATAATACATAATAATATTATAATATTAAAAATAATATTCATTATATTTTAAAGAAAAGAAATTAAATGAATAAATGAAATAAGTAATAAGAATTTATAATAAAGAAAAAAAGAAAATAATAATGAAAGGAAATTAGAAAAAATTGAATTAGTTTCAAGGGGGTGCATTTTAAGCTGAGTAGTAAAAGGGGTAGGGTATGAATAGTCAGGGCCTGAATTCAGATATTGAATTCAGGCCCAGTAAGCTTGGGGGTGCGCTACTGAACTAACAAGCAAAACAAGGAGGTGTTCTTTGAAGTTGGGCCCAAATTCAGATATTGAACTGGGCCCAGAGGTAGGGGTGTAGCGTGCGTTGGAGTTTAGTAATTATGAAAAAGGGCGGTGTCAAAACGAATGGGCCTGGCTCAAACACAATTTTTAGGGAGGCCTGGCTAATCGCGTACGCAGGGTGCACAAGAGTTGTAGTGAGACTTGGGCTCACGGCCGTTTGATGATGATTGTATGGATATAATTGAGTGAACATATTAACTACAGTAATTGCGCGTGTACCGAATAACAACGGAACATAAAACATTGCTTTTTTTCTCCAATTTTCATCTCATTTTTTGTTTAGTCTCCCTCGTTCTCTCTCTCTCTCTCTCTCTCTCTCTCTCTCTCTCTCTCTCTCTCTCTCTCTCTCTCTCTCTCTCCCTCCTTACAAACCATTTCCCTACCTTCTCCTACCCCAAACCCTAACCCCAGAATACGTTCATCGCGGCGGCGCCATCGAGCCAAATCGAATAAACCCCCAAACAATATAGGAACAACCGAAAAGAAGCTAAGTTCATTACCCTTTCACGTTGTATTCTGACTTTGAGCTTCTGTCTGATTTAACACTAATCCCTTTTCTCCTGCTTGTTTGCAGGTTCTGGCGAAGATGGTAGCGACGGAAGATTGAATGGCGGTGGTGCTATTACGTGATTAGGGTTTCAGATATTGAAACCTTAATCACCCTCTTCGTCCGGTCTTCAACAACTTGGATCAACGCTTGAGGTTCTCCGCCTTTCTTTGTTTCAGAATCTCTCCCTTCTTCAAATTCTTTTCTTTGTTTTTGTATTCAAAGTCTGAATCCCTCTCCCTGTGTTCTTATTTTTGTATTTATAGGGTTAGATTTAAGGTTTCGTAGTTTTAAGAGTTGTTGTTATAAATTGATTAGATTTAGGAGATCAGATCAATCAGGGATTCAAAATTATTGTAACTGATTCGTTTTAGATTGTAATTTGTTTGATTGAATGTTTTATGAGATTCTGGAATTGGAATTGAAGAAAACATTGATTATGTATTAAACTATAAGATTGAGATTTATTTGTATTATGTATATTTGTAAGATTTGAATTGGAGATTTGATTTGGTAATTACGACCCTGAGATTTGTTTTTGATCTATACAGTACCCGTTTGCTCAAATGAAAATGCGCGTTTCTTCTGTGCAATCTGCACAGTAATTATTCCTAGTTTGGGTATGCACTGTGTGTTATTCCTTGTTTTTTCTTATTCAGTATGTTTCCTGAATTTGGGCCCATCAAGATTCAGCCCAGCGCATTACTGTTTTTCTTACATTGAAAATAATATTATAACTTTGATACGGTACTGGACCCGATCTTTTGGACTACTTTACAATACATTTTCAAACTTTAACAAATATAAAAGAATTATAAAAAATGTCTAATAAAATTCTTTGTAAAATCTTTTTAATAACAAAAATAATTATAATACATCTCTTAATAAAAGGTAAACGAATATAATAAAAAATTTAATAATAATAACGTTTTTTTTTGGAAATAAGACAATAATGACAAAAACGTCAAATGGGCTGGCTAACAAAAAACTCAATGGAATTATAAATCTATAACCATACCCCTATTTTGCTATTCAATGACTAAAACGAAAATGGGCGAAATAAATTCTAATGGACTTTAAATTTAAAGTTTCATCTCTTATTTTTACTAACAACAATAACACTTAATGAACCCTTATGTAGCAATTATTAACTAATAGCAACTTAAATTTAAGTAGACTTAATAATTTAATAACTTAGTAATAATTTTATTTTTTTTGAATTGCATGGGCCATGGGCCATGGGCCAACATGCGTCGTGAACGGATTTACGAGTCTTTCCGATTTAGAAAGCTTCATTTTCTTGAATTAAAATACACTCTTCTTTCTTGGATAAAGATTGGCCATCAGATGCTGCTGTGCCATCTTTAATTAAATATTTCTTCTATTTAAATCTTGCAAAATAAAATCACCGAGGTATGACAAATTTGGGGTACGACACATGAGAAGGAACGTTTGTATTCCTAGTGTCCTTAATCAACGTCACTCGCTTCTTGTCCACTAGGTTAGTGATACCTCTACTCAACACATCTTCAGCCAAGCAAAATATGAGGGGAGATAGCGGATCCCCCCGGCTAACCCCACTCGGACATGAAAAATAGCCTTTTGGAGAACCATTTATAGAAATCGAAATGGAAGCCGAGTGTAGAATGAAGCTGATCCAGTGACAAAATTCCCCAACAAACCCATAAGTTTTGAGGACCTTAAGTAAGAAATTCCAGCTAAGAGTATCGAAAACCTCAGAAATATCCACTTTAAGAGCTAAATTACCAGCCTTACACTTGTTTTGAAGAAGGTTAATCGCTTCTGAACTAACACAAATCCAATCTTTGATACTTCTACCCTTTATGAAAGCTCTCTGTTAAGGAGAAATGATAAAAAGAAGCATCTTTGATAACCCGTCTACAATGATCTTTGTCACAATCTTGTACTTGAAGTTGGCAGGACAATTGATCTATATTACTCGATGGAGTATGTATTAGGAACCTTGAGAATCAAAACTAAAAGATTGTAACCAATTCAATACAGGACAATTGGCCTATATTGCTCAATGGAGTCCGCATTACAATACCAATTCAAATATACCGTTAGTGTTGAAACCAAAAATCACCGTCAACATTGTTAAATTTGATTATGTAACTACTTGTATTGTATCTGTTTGTTAAATTTAATAACTGTGTTATACATATTTCAGCTACTCATGTATTCGTTATTAGTGTTTTTACATTTATGAAAAAAACATGAAACATTAAAATTCTTGAATTTTTGAATAGGTGGACCAAAATGAAAAAGGTAAAATAGACGTGCTAAAAGCGTTGCTAAGCCAAAAACAAAAAGACTAGTTTATTTTGGTGAGTTATGCATCTTTGCTGAATAGATGGATTCAAACACAGTATCGGTTAAGTACAGAAAATGGGATATTAAAGCAGGGGCCAGTTTTATAAAGAAAGTAAAATCAAAGAAACTTGAGAAAGTAGGGGCCATTATATGGAAATCGGAATTATATTGCATACCATATGGAACATAACAAATAGTAAAGGTTTGTTTTCAGATTTTATTTAAAAGTGATTATATTAAAATAAAAGGAACATTCCGATATCCTTAGATTTAGTTGAGTACCGGTATTCTCATACAATTAAACAATCACATATAAAAATAAGATAAATTTATTTTATAATATGAGAAATATGATAAATATATTTAAATATTTTTTTAAAAGTGAAAATAGAAGAAAATTTGTGTAAGAAAAAATAAAATATTTATCATATTTTTATTAGAAAATAATAAAAATCACACCTATGAAATTGTGTCTAAGTTTTCTTCTTTATAATATTGCTAACGATAGATAATTCTATTTATAAATAAAAATTAATAAGATACCCGTGCATTTGCATGGATAAATTTATTTGATATTATATAAAATATATTTAGACACATGTAAATTGGAAATAAGTGACTCAATTATAAATAATCATATAAACTCAGTTGTATTAAATAACCATATAAAAAAAGGACCTGTGAGATGGAGAAAAAATAAAATTGTAATATTTGAAAATAAAAGTGATCTCTCAAATAAAAATAATTGTTGATTAAAATAAAATAAACACTATGCTAATAGTGATCCGTGAGATAAAAAAATTATTTGATGCGATATAAAATATATTTAAATACAAATGAAAATTTTAAAATGATTTACTTAATTGTAAAATGAACAATAATCATATAAATTTAATTGTATTAAATAATCATAAAAATAAAATAAAATAACCATGAGATGGAAAGAGAAAAAAAATTAATATTTAAAGTTAAGGATTTTGTCTCTCAAATTAAGACAATGATTGATTAAAATAAAATAAATACCATGTTGATAGTGATTCGTGTGTAAATAAAATTTTAATTTTATTAAAATAAAAAATAGATTATTAGTATTTTAGTGATAATAAATAAATGGAGAAAAAAATTAAAATGAAAATGAGAAAGCGTAGGAAAAAGAAATGTGAGAGATTTGAAATTTTAATCAAGAGAAAGAATGAGTGTATGTAATAACTAGTTGTAATTTAATTGGTGAAAGTTGAAAAATTAATGACACGTGCTATAATAGGATATGAGAATGAAAAGAGTAAACATTATTTGATTACTTAAATGCTTTTTTCTTAGTATAAAGAATTTGTGGTGAAAGGGCAATTTCAGAAGTTCATACAATTGATTTTTAGTAAATAGATAGTTTTAAGATGGTACACAAAGTCTTTAAACTTAAATTCGAACTAATTCAATCTTATCAAACTTAATTATAAAATATAAGATATGTCTTTATATTTATACGACCTCCTTCTTTCCGGCGACACCAATTGACTACACAACGATCACTCAATGCAAATGGTACAACATCTTTTTCATTGTTTTTCGTCTGCTCGACTCAGTTAAACAAGCAATGTAGTTATAACCATTGTTCGGGAAGCTGGATTGGACATCTTTGACAGATCTAAGTACAACAGAAAAGTTACACTAAGAGGTTCCTAATCCAATCATTTTGTGTTGCGAAGGGAAGCTTGCTCCCAACTTGGAAGGGCCATACTGAGTCTCAACTAGCACCATTAAGGCTTTTCACAGGAAACTTATTGCAAGGATTTGAAATGTTTTGAAGTTGACATGCTATTACAACTAAGTCGCTCCTTTGTTTTATATTTGAATACATGTAAAAAATATTCGAATGTAACCCTTTATGGAGAAAATTAATGAATAAATTTACTGAAATTATCACTTTTATAGACAATAGGGTTGAGAATTAACACCGTCACTCTTAATGGCACCAATTTTCAAGAACAAAGAAAAATAGCCACAAGCGTCAAACTAGATGCAGGTGAATTCCTTAAAGATGCCTCGCAAGATGAAAGAGGAATGTAGCATTAGGCAATACCCCCGATTGGTAGCTAGCCTCTCCAGAGTGCATGTGGTGGAGCCCTACTCACGTTGTCCTTGAACCAAATTCTTACCCGTGGGCATGGAAGGGGAAAAAACCCTTGACCGAGTGCAATCCCCTAAGACGTGTAATAAGTTAAAGATCAATCTTCATCAGTGAGACCATAAAAAGTAGCAGGGACAACCACCCAAGAAAGGATAATGATCAATCTAGAAAATGAAAGCATAATAGTATGTCAAATGACGAAACAAAACCATGCATAAAATTGTTCATAAGAGCAAGGACAATGACAATTACAATACAAGTAGATGACAAGTTAAAGGATGAAAGTCGACATGGCTGTAGAATGAACGGAAAAGTTAAAGTCGTGCCTAGGAAAGCATAGATTTTTTGAGGGAGACAAGCTTTCCGTTCACGACATCCTATTCAACATTGAATTTATTCCTTGGGATATTCACTATAGGACAAAGTGAAATTCTGGTGTACAGATATCAAATGTTCTAAGAGATATCGAGACACTGATGTCTGATCAAAATATAATGACAAGATAAACATAGTTAAGAATAATGAAAGTAAACAACACACAAAACTGTTTACCCAGTTCGGTGTACAACAACACCTACGTCTGGGGGCTACCAAACCAGGGAGGAAATCTACTAAATAGTATCACTTTGTAGACCCACAACAAACTATCACCAGTTTACAATTTACTCACCTAATCGCTGCCCGTGCTTAACTTCTACCTTAGACTCACCTAGGTATAAGACACTTCTCAAATCCCTTTCAATCACATCAGTGATGAAAAAACTAATACTTAGAAAGTTTCAGAAGTTACACTTTAGAGACACACAATCACTCAATTCTTAAAAGCTTAAGAATGATCAACAAAACTTACAACTCAATAGAGACAATCTTACTCTTATATCAAGATGATATCAGAGAGTCTCACAATAAACAACACAAACCCTAAAACAATATTATACGTTCCACACACTATTAGGTTTTTGATCTGCTATTTATAAAACAACTTCTAGACTGGATTTGGGCTTCAAAAATGCAGCAAGGCAGCTGCTGAAAGTCTCCATAATTTTCTGCATTATAATAGGTCTTCAATCAAGAGTTTCCTAAAATGTCTCCATATTTAGAAACTCATAATATCTTTGAATTTAAAATAGAATCTCTAATCCCTCAACCTTAAATGCCACATAGGATAACATAATATTCATATAATATTCTGTAACCAAATAAATCCAAACTGCAACATGTTTAAAAACTTAATAGACACGATGTTGAATCTTCTGCATAGGATATCTTGCTCAACATGTTTCATCGCAAGTTAAAACATCTTTTTCAACATGTTGCTGCCAAGTTAGTTTTACCAAAATTCGTGCCAATCATAAAAATAGAGAATTAACAATCTCCCCATTTGGAAAATTTTGGATAAAACTTACAAACAACCTTTGCACACAAAATACCACAACATAGGTTTAAAAATAAATCAAACACACATATCAGAAGCACATTGTGATACGGTGGCAGAACCGACTGTTTATACTGGTTTTGCATTTGTGTTCACAAATGTTACGGTAAGCAAGAGTCGCCATCGACTTTTCTTTTATCCAAATTAAGGAAAGGGTGAAAAGAATAGAAAAATACCTTTTGGAGAATTTTCTGAGTAAGGGGGGTAAATTATGGAAAGGGAAGGTGTTAGCACCCTTTCCATCCGTAGTTTTCTATGGGATCTTAGATGCTTAGCTCATTTTTTAAATACCTTGTGCTTTGTGTTTTTTAAAAGTATTTTTGAAATTGCCTTAGCGCGGCGATTCGCTTTATGATAACTGTTGTATCAGTCCTCAAGAGTGTTGATAAAGCGAATTTTTTTGAAAGTGTTTTTAAAATGTTTTTGTGTAGGTGCAAAAGATTGCTTTGAGAAAGCATTTAGGAACTATCTACTTATACTCGAAAAGTTTGTTATTTTCCTCCTATCCTTTAGACAGTGCTATCCTACTATTAGTGAGTAGGTAGCCATATCGTTGGATGTTTTGAGGGACATTCGAAGGGGCATACAGTCATAAAGGTAACATATGGAGACGCTTTAGCAATTTCATTTAAGGGACTAGATCATTTACCGAAAGGAAACACTGTAGGGTCTCGAGGGACTATGATCTTTTGATTTACGGGTCTTTTCTAAAGTGTCCCCACTTTCGAGGGACATGACTATTTTATTTCCGAAGGCAACCAAAGTGGGCGTACCTTAGAGTTGTATATGTGCAAGTGATTCATTTCAGTTCATTTATCTTTGTTATTAGGTTTGCTAGCGTTTTATTTTCAGTCTTTCCATACAAGCCTAGTTACTGAGAGTTAATATTTTGCAGAAATTTAAAGTGAGGGAATCGTAAACCGTACGCTATTACAAGGCTTTTGGGGAGGGGTATTTACATGTCCAAACTTTTGGGGAAATAAATAAAGCGGTAAAGTTCCCTAATAATTATCTATTACAGTCCATCAGCAGATACAAAAATATTTAAAAAAAATTGAAAGGAACTATTGACGCGCACGAAATGGAGAAGAACGTCTAAAACCCTAAATAAACTAAATAAATGAAAATCTTTTTTTGGTTTTGTTGATTTTAAGAAAAATAATTAAATTTAAATGAGAAAGACTAAATTTAACCCTAAAGAAAACTAATTCCAATGTTTTTTTGTATTTTTGTTAAGAAAGTATTTGAATTAAAATACTTATTTCTGATTGATTTTAAATTGATAAAATAAAAGTCAAAATAATAAATTAATTAATTTAAAGAAATTGATTTTAATGGTAAAAGACTAGATCTAATTTTTTTGTGATTTTGTTTTAATGTTGATAAAAAAAGCAAAAAATACCAAAAAAAAAGAAAATGAAAAAAGGGTCCTTCGATCCAGGGAAGGAAATGATCATTCGATCTTGGGAATGATATGGTTCTTTCGATCCTGGGAATGATATGGTTCTTTCGATCCAGAGGAAAGGGGCCTTCGATTCAGAGAAGGGTGACTATCCTTCACTCCAACGGAGGAAGTTATCCTTCTATCTAATGAAGGATGTTGCTTTCGATCCAAAGGGAATTATTGAAAGTTCCTGAAGGATCACCTGTGAGCGCACTAAATCTGCAAAGATATGTTAGCAAAAATAAAAGCATGACCTGGATGTCAAACCCAGGTCCTTCGATTCTGTGCATATTGGCCTTCTTTAGGCTAGATCTGCAACATAAGCGTTAGAGACAAAAAGAAACAAATAAGGACCTGAGTATCACACCCAAGTCCTTCGATCATGAATGAAAATCGAATGACTATGACATGCAAAGAAAATATAGAACTTGATTCCTTACATTTTCCTTACCAACCGTGGTATATGAATTTGTGGTGTTGGAGATGCCTAGTGCTTGGGCACGCTCTCTACAAACTTCAGGAAGTGGATTGGGCGTTTGCTGAAGATTGCTTCAATGTGGACCACCTACGAGTTTTTTTGATAACTTTGGTATAGCTTATGAGGCAGCGTGTGCGTGTAGTCTGTATGTTCTGTGTAGTGTCTCTGTCTCCCTGACCAATGTCCTTTATGTATGTGTCTGGCTTTGTATTTATAGCGATGTGAGGGTGCATGGAAATGGCAAGGGACAACCATTAACTAGGCTTTGAAGGCAAAAATCAGACACATTAAAATACTTCCATTTTTGAAGTATTCATGCCTCTTTGAGCCTTGGGATGAATCTGGACATGCTTCACTCTTTCGAATACCTTCAGGCCATGCCCTTCGACTAGCCTTGAGTTATCTCCTTCGAATGGCTCTGGTTTCATCCTTATAGCTCCTTCGATTGAGTCTATCTACCCCAATTCGAATTGCTCGGATCTTTGATGACTCTGAATTCCAATTGTTCAGAGTTTTCCCTTATCAATGCTTCTTCGAAAGCCCATCAAGTATTTTCTATTCGATTGGCGCTGACACTACTCAACTAGACCAATCGAAAGACTTCATTCTGGCCAGTCGAAGCTTCCTTTGGCATTGATAACACGAAAATGTATCGCTTTTTAGGCCTAATTTACACGAGTTATTTATATGTTTTTATCGAATAATATGCATCACAAAGGTATTTTTATTTGTTTTTAGGTAAATTATATTTTCCAAGGCATAAGATGGAAAATAAGCTAAAAGGAGCAAAACAAGCTAAGAAATGGCAAGAAGAAAGAAGAAAAATGACATTCTGCCAAGAAACTCACACCAGATGACGTTACGAGCGCAACGCTTAGTGTTACGAACGTAACGCCTAGCGCACACTGTTACGAACGTAACGTAACGCGTTACGAACGTAACAAAGGGCCTAGTTGTTACGAACGTAATGAATTCCATTACGAACGTAACACATAAAAACTCAGTCAGCCACGAAGCAGCCCACACGAAGTCCACACGACCTCATTCCATCAGTTGAGAATTTAGCGCACGTACTGAAATAATGGAACATGACAGTTACAAGAGAGGGCCTATATATATGTTCAAGATTTCACTTTGACGGGGTGGGAGAATTTGTTCCAGAACCATAATTTCTTTCTGCATTGCTTTACTTTGTTTTCTTGCTTTTGAACCATCATTTTCCTTTCAAGCCTCTGTAATTTTCCAGTTCCCTAAAGTGTTAATTCTTCACATCGAAGGATTAACACACACTTAGTTCTATATTTCAATTAATTGTATCGCAAAAGCTACTGTACGAATTCAAGATTACCACGGCAATATAAATTACAGGTTTTTTTATGCAATTCGATCTTTGTTGTTTATATGCTATGTTGATTATTTTCATGAACTGTATTTTACGTTGCATGTTTTCTAAATACATTATATCTGGCTAATTTTGTTTGTACCGATATGTGACTCTTAAGCACCCAAGGAATTCGGTGATAACTTGGCTAAAATCTTTTATAAATAATTTCTGGTTTCCAATTTCCATATTTAATTTAACTACCCTTGTCACGAGAGTGAAAGGATATTTAACACGATTTTGCCACGAGAGTGAGAAATTAATTAAGGCAAGAACCTGCATGTGAGAGCTGGGGTTCGACCCAAATAGTGGTAACGAAACATTGATTTTTAAATACACGAGAGTGTTTTAACAAATTAATTAAACTGGAGTTGTTTTCAAAAAGTGTTATTAAATTTAAAGTGCATCCACTAGGTTTAGTAGCATAACTTATTTCATGAACACAAGAGTGTATGTCTCAGGTTTTTAAACAATTCGTTTTTATCAAAATACTTTATATGCCAAGTGACTCACCGAGTTCCCAAAGTCCGACTATCACATATCGGTATAACTATTACTATTGCTTTTAATTAAAACCTTTTCCCCCTAAAACCAAATATTCATCGCTTAGTTAACCATTTGTAACATTAGATCGTATGCGATTGATCCTCAGTCTCTGTGGGTTCGATAATCATTTAAAACTAGAACAAATAAACTCTATACTTGCATTTAGTATCCCGATAGACTCATAATGTCCCGATCAAGTTTTTGGCGCCGTTGCCGGGGACTGATTAGTCAATTAAGTACAATTCTTCTGTTGCACGTTTAGACTAGGCAACAGAAACCCTTTTTCGATTGTATGCCAAGGACTCGCTCACAAGGCGAACCTCTTGACAAATCGACGGACGAACCTGAACGCATCCTTTCCGTAAGACGTGCAGTAAGGGATTGCTGTTTAAATCACGCTATTCCTTTACCGAAACGCGAAATCAAGATTGATTCCGAAACAGATTCTAATTCTTCCTCTGAAACCGAAACCAATCCAGAAATAGACATGGCCGAAGAACGAAGGACCCATCCACTGAAGGAGTACGAAGCTCCATCACAACAAGAGCCCCACAATAGCATTGCTGCTCCAGCAATTAATCGAAACGATTTTGAGTTGAAACCGTCGTTGATATCAGCTATCCAACAACGCCAATTCTCTGGAAATCCTACCGAGGATCCAAATGAACATCTTACGAAATTCGTTCAATTTGCCGACACAGTTATAGAAAATGGTGTTAGTAAAGATGCAATAAGATTACGTCTTTTTCCTTTTTCGCTAAGAGATAGAGCTTGGGCTTGGTTGCAATCCTTGCCATCAAATTCCGTCACTACATGGGAAGGAGTTAAGACTGTATTCTTAGCACGATATTTTCCCCTAAGCAAGACTGCTGCATTAAGAGCCCAAATCAACGAATTTAGGCAGAAGGATACTGAATCGCTATTCGATGTATGGGAACGCTACAAAGATATGATGCGAATGTGCCCACATCACGGATTAGAAAACTGGCTGATTATCCATACGTTTTACAATGGACTCTTGTACAACACAAGACTCTCTATAGATGCCGCCACAGGTGGTACACTGATGGACAAGCCTTACGACGAAGCTAACCAACTCATTGAAAATATGGCTCAAAACCACTATCAGTGGGGAGGAGAAAGAACACCTGTGGAGAAAACTCCAGCCAAAAGTGGGATGTACGAGATTAGTAGCCTAGATAAAGTTAATGCTAAGGTAGATGCTCTTACCCAAAAGATAGAAAGCTTGACCTTACCTCCTGCAGCCACCGTGGCTGCCGTAACCCCAAACTGCGAAGTTTGTGGAGTTCCTGGTCATGTTGGAACCGAATTTCAAATCCTAGCAGGAATATCAGTTGATCAGGTGAATTATGCTCAAGCTAATCCTTATTCTAATACCTGTAATCCTGGTTGGAAAAACCATTCTAACTTCTCGTACAAGAATAATAACGCTTTATATGCACCTGGCCAAGCACCCGCCGTACCTCCATGCTATCCAAAACCCGCTGCTAATGTTCCTAACATTCCTAGGAAGTCTAACCTTGAAATCCTAATGGAAAACTTTATTGCTACTCAAGCTCAACAAAACAAAGAATTCCTCTATCAAAACATTCACACCAGTGAACAATTGAAGCAATTAGCGAATAAGGTAGATGCCCTAGCAACTCATAATAAAATGTTAGAAACCCAAATCTCACAAGTAACACAACACCAAGCTAGTTCTGCCGCACCTGCTGGTACGTTTCCTGGACAACCACAACCCAATCCTAAAGGACATTCTAATGCTATCACATTATGAAGTGGGACAACACTTGGTGGACCGGTAGATCCTAGACTCCAAAACCCGACCATGTATCAAAAACCTGAAAAGGAAGCAGAGAAATCGAAAGAACAATCTGAGAATGTAGAGGAAGACGCAAACAAGAGCGGAGAGGTTTCAGAAAAAGATAAACCTTACGTACCTCCACCGCCATATAAACCACCAATTCCATACCCTCAAAGACTTACAAAATCCAAAAACGAGGGACAATTTAAGAAATTCGTATAACTTCTGAAACAACTAAACGTCACTATTCCGTTTACAGAAGCTATAAATCAAATGCCTTCATATGCTAAATTCCTAAAGGAAATACTGTCTAATAAGAAAAAAATTGTTGAAAATGAAACCGTTATGCTAACTGCCGAATGTAGTGCCATAATTCAAAATAACATGCCTCCAAAGCTAAAGGATCCTGGTAGTTTCTCCATACCATGTGTAATTGGAAAATCTGTCATAGACAGAGCTCTATGCGATTTAGGAGCAAGTGTTAGTCTAATGCCCTTATCTATTTGCGAGAAGCTCAAACTAGGTGACATGAGACCTACCAAGATGTCCTTACAACTAGCCGACATATCAGTCAAATTCCCTGTTGGTATGCTAGAAAACATTCCAGTTCGAATATGACATTTTACATACCTACTGACTTTATAATAATGGACATAAAGGAAGATTCAAATATTCCCATCATATTAGGAAGGCCATTCTTAGCCACTGCAGGAGCCATTATCGACGTTAAGAAAGGAAAGCTTACCTTCGAGGTAGGAGAATAAAAAGTAGAATTTATTCTTTCCCAATTCTTCAAAGCCCCTGCTATAGACGACTCATGCTGTTTCCTAGATATTATCGATGAATGTGTCAAAGAACTAGAAAGTCAAGAAGACACCTATTATGGAATATTGAAAATTCTAACACCATCTATTTTCGAGGATGATGACTGGAGACAGGAATATCACGATGCCAACCTAAGCGAATGTTTCGCCTTAACACCCGATCCTACCCCAACTGCTAAGAAAACTGGTATAAAACTTAAAACGTCACCTAAAGATCTAAGGTATGAATTTTTAGATAAAGAACTCGAACGACCAGTTATAGTCAATGCCAACTTAGCGAAGATCGAAACCGAAAAACTTCTTAATGTGTTAAGGAAGTATCCAACCGCATTGTGATATAACATATCAGATCTAAAAGGAATAAGTCCTTCTGTCTGTATGCACCGCATTATGCTAGAAGAGGACTACAAGACTTCTAGAGAACATCAAAGACGAATAAATCCTATTTTAAGTGAAGTCGTAAAGAAAGAAGTGCAGAAACTACTAGAGGCAGGCATCATATACCTGATATCCGATAGCAACTGGGTCAGTCCAGTTCACGTAGTACCTAAGAAAGGAGGTGCCACGGTTATAACAAACACAAAAGGCGAATCAGTAGCACAACGTACCCAAATAGGATGGAGAATGTGTATCGATTATAGAAAACTAAACAAATCTACGCGCAAGGACCATTTCCCATTACCATTCATAGATCAAATGCTCGAGAACTTAGCTAAACATTCCCACTTCTGCTATCTTGACGGATACTCAGGATTCTTTCAAATTCCCATTCATCCTGATGATCAAGAGAAAACTACGTTCACATGCCCCTATGGTACCTTTGAATACCGAAGAATGCCATTTGGACTATGTAACGCACCTGCAACTTTTCAACGATGCATGATGGCAATTTTCGCAGACTTTTTGGACGGAATTATGGAAGTATTCATGGACGATTTTTCTGTCTGCGGAGAAAGTTTTGACGGATGTTTATCAAATCTTGAGTTGGTACTAAAATGCTGTGTCAATGTCAACCTAGTGCTCAACTGGGAAAAATGTCATTTCATGGTGAGACAAGGAATTGTGTTGGGTCACATTGTATCAAACAGAGGGATTGAAGTCGATAAAGCAAAAATCGAAATTATTGAAAACCTTCAACCACCCAAAACAGTTAGAGAAATAAGAAGTTTTCTAGGACACGCTGGTTTTTACCGACGTTTTATAAAAGATTTCTCTAAAATCACTAAGCCACTAAATGAACTATTGATGAAAGACATTGAGTTTATTTTCGACGATAAATGCTTAAACGCATTTGAGACGCTTAAAGAAGCATTAATTTCAGCACCTATAATGCAACCTTCTGATTGGAACCAACCATTTGAAATAATGTGCGACGCGAGCGATTATGTTGTAGGTGCAGTCCTAGGACAACGCAAGGATAAAAAGCTTCACGCTATTTACTACGCAAGCAGAACACTTGATCCCACACAAATGAATTACGCCACTACAGAAAAGGAACTCTTAGCTGTTGTATTCGCGTTGGACAAATTTCGTTCCTACTTAGTAGGCGCCAAAATTGTTATTTACACGGATCATGCTGCGATCCGATACTTGCTAAGTAAGAAAGACGCCAAACCAAGACTACTCAGATGGATCTTACTCCT
The DNA here is from genome assembly GCA_948472305.1 of Vicia faba. Lineage (NCBI taxonomy): Eukaryota > Viridiplantae > Streptophyta > Magnoliopsida > Fabales > Fabaceae > Vicia > Vicia faba. The sequence continues at coordinate 402,387,261 of OX451738.1, read as the reverse complement.
ACAAGAGTTTGACTTGGAAATAAAATACAAAAGTGGAACTGAAAACGTAGTAGCAGACCATTTATCAAGATTGGATGGAATCCAAACCGAGAGTCTTCCCATAAACGATGATTTCCCATATGAACGCCTTATTGCTCAACTAGAGACAGCTCCTACCGACAGTTTAGAACAATGCGATGAACATTTAACAACTGCGGTAATAGAAGCTATCTGTACCAACACCACATTAACATGGTACGCTGATTTTGTTAACTACTTAGCCGCCAGTGTTCTACCACCCGATTTAACGTACCAACAGCGAAAGAAATTCTTCCATGATCTTAGACAATACTTTTGGGATGAACCACTACTCTTTAAAAGAGGTGCCGATGGTATCTACCGTTGCTGTGTTCCTAACGATGAAGTGGACGACGTCATTGCTCATTTCCATTCCGCCCCTTATGATGGACATGCTAGCACTTCAAAAACTTGTGCAAAAATACTACAAGCTGGTCTTTTTTGGCCTACTTTATGGAAAGACGTCCACGTAGCAATTATGAACTACGATAGATGTCAGCGCACAGGAAATATATCTAGACGTGACGAAATGCCGCAAAAAGGGATTCTCGAAGTTGAAATTTTCGATGTATGGGGAATTGATTTCATGGGACCGTTTCCCGCATCCTTTGGAAATAAATATATACTGGTAGCTGTTGATTATGTATCAAAATGGATTGAAGCCATCGCTGCACCCACAAACGATACACGAGTGGTACTTAAATTATTCAAGAATGTTATCTTCCCACAATTCGGTATACCAAGATTAGTAATTAGTGATGGTGGTTCCCATTTTATCTCTAGAATTTTCGAAAAACTACTTTCAAAGTATGTCGTTAAACATCGCATAGCCACACCATACCATCCTCAAACAAGTGGACAAGTGGAAGTGTCAAATAGGGAAATTAAACAAATCCTTGAGAAAACCGTAGCCACATCTAGAAAGGATTGGTCCTCCAAGCTAAATGATGCTCTTTGGGCATATAGGACAGCTTTTAAAACCCCTATAGGAACAATGCCGTTTAAATTAGTTTATGGAAAATCTTGTCATTTGCCAGTAGAACTAGAACATAAAGCTTATTGGGCTATTAAAACTCTTAACTTAAATTACACGATTGCTGGCGAGAAACGAATATTAGATATCCATGAATTAGAAGAATTGCGTTTAGACGCTTATGAAAATGCTAGAATCTATAAGGAGAGAACAAAAAAATGGCATGATAAGCGTATCTCGAGGAAAGAATTTAAGGAAGGAGACATTGTACTCCTATTCAACTCTAGACTGAAACTCTTTTCGGGTAAATTACGTTCCAGGTGGTCAGGACCATTCGAAATTAATAAAGTTTTCCCTAGTGGTGCGATATAAATTAAAGGAAATTCCATAGAACCATTTATAGTCAATGTCCAACGTTTAAAGCATTATTTTAACGGCGAAAATCTAAACTACTCGGCTTATCTGAAATTAAGTGAGCCACCTACCCCGATACCTAACTGAATAGGTACTGTCTGTCGAGCCATCGACATGAAACAAAAGTGCTTCATGAGAGGCAACCTATGTTTACTTTTAATTGTTTTTGTTGTTTTGATATGCTTTTTATTTTTTAACTTTGTTTTAATCTTTCAATTTTTATGTTGCATTCTTTATTTCTTTTTATTTTGATTAACTTCAGCATTTTAACCTGAAAATACTAACTTAGTTTTTCATACATTTATTAAATATTTTCAGGGTAATTCATTAGCTTTATTTTTTTAGCTCCATGGCACGTATGAACTACATGAACATAACCCTGAGAGGTAGGCATCAGAGAAGGCGCTTTGAGGATCTAGCTGAGCGAGAGATGCGTCCAACCATTTATGCTGACGACCATGCGATGAATGCCTTAGGCATTCGTGAGAGCGTTATGTATCTGCTTAACCAATTAGGTTGGGACGTTGCTTCAATTCGGAGACGCTATTGTACCTACCGTAAGCTGACCCTTGAGTTTTTAAGCACACTAAGCTATCTGCCAAACCATGGGTTAGGTTTCAACCGCGGGCTGATCACCTTCAGAATGTTTAATATGGACTACTGCTACAATCATAGGGAGTTTGCCGATCTGTTAGGATTCCCTAATGGCCCTGATGTTTTCACCATGACCCAAGAAGACCTAATGCTAGAACATGACCTTGATTACTTCTGGGGTAGTATTGCTGGAAACAACCATCCTGAGCCAAATGATCTTTACTCGGAGTCCATCCATAACCCTGTTATTAGGTACTTCCACAAAATCATTGCCCACACCCTCTTTGGAAAAGAGCAGAATGTTACAGCTATGTCACGTGATGAGCTTTTCATCATGTATTGTGCTTCGCAGAACCGTCCAGTTAATGGTGCCACCTACATGATTGCTAATATGGAGCGCATTATCCAAACAGAGAATGCACCAATCCTCATAGGTGGGTTAGTTACTATGATCTCCAATGCTATTGGACTTCGAAGACCTATGTTAGGAACAAATCCGCACTGTGGGATTAGGTCAATGAATATTGAGTTTTGCTTTCACACTAGCTTCATAGGAAACCTTGGGCCGAATGAATTTGAGCTGCTGATTAACCATGAAACTGTTCATCAGTTTGTACTCCCAGATCCTATTACTAGTATCCATAACAGAGCAAATTGGCTTTTTAATCTCCACCATCCTCCTACACCGCCTTCGACTCCATCCACTATTCAAATTTATGAAGTCTCAAATACCCCTCCAGCTGCTGAAGAATCCGATCCTGAAACACCACCTGGATACCACCAATTTCCTGACCCATGGGATCAGCCTGTAGTGTCCACTGAGTCTACCTTCCCAGTTCCTGAGACACCACCACCACCTCCACCTGCTATCACACTCGACTCTTTGAATACTGAAATAACCGGCATGCGGGGTGAGCTTACCTCTTTACGTGCGGCATCTCACATTCACAACCCCACAACTAGGTACTACTTCAAGATTCTCTCCAACACCATTTTTGGACGAGCTAATAGCAACAAAGTCAACTCAAAGGAGGTATTTTTACTTCATTGCTGCTTAGCTAGGAAAACCAAGGTAAATGCTACTCCTTTCCTTCTACGTCATATTGAGTCCCTTTGTGCAAGGGGACAACAACCATTTTTGATCGGAGGACTGATAACCACATTAGCTCATGGGCTTAATTTGCAAAGCCAACTGGAGACTCTTGATGCTCTACCGCCTCTTCTCATGGATTTGGATAACTGCAAATACATGCGTTTGATTAGGAATCGAGATGATGGAAGGTATAACTTGATGGTGAAGAACACGATTGTTCCAAGTGTGATTATGCCGGATAGGTTGCTCACAAATGTGGCGAATATGGATAAGTGGATTTATGATTTAAATGCCCCTGAACCCGACCTAGCTTCTCAGATGAATCAAAATCCTTAACCTGTTGATGAGGTAGAAGAAGAAATGGATGCACAACAGCAAATAACACCTCAATAGGATATACCAAGCACTTCTACTAGGCGTAGAAGAAGGCCTTGTTGCCCGACTACTGAAGACCTTTATGAGGCAATGATGGATCAAAACCAAAGTATGACAGATATGCATGCTCAGCTTACCTGCCAATCCCAACAGGCCACTGATATCCAAGCTCAGCAAACTGCAATGATGCAACTCATGCAACAGATGCAGCAGCAACAAATTGAACAAGGAGCTAGGTATGAGGCCCGTATGGATACTTTGACGACATAAATGGGTGGTTTGAGTGTACGCATGGACGCTTTTCAAGAGATCCTGCACCATGTTGGATTGCCCTGCTTTGATGGGCAGAGAAGAGGTCGTGGAAGAGCCAGAGGGAGAGGGCCTGAATGAAGATATCTCCTCCCATCCTTACCTCCTTTACCTTATTTTGAAACATTGAGGACAATGTTAGATTTAAGTGTGGGGGAGGAAACTCTATCATTTTATTTCTCTTTCTAGATTAGATTTAATTTTTCGCATCGTTTTTCCTTTCTTGTACTTTCCCTTCAATAAAACAACTTCATGTACAATTAAGTCCTTAATTGCTAAGTTCTTTTTCGTGCATTATTGGATTTCCCCAAACTTTACAATTCTTGAGCCATGACGAAAAATTTACGATTATCACACAACGCGATGTGTCCAAACGGCTAGCTAAAATCAAATATTCAATTAAGTTTAGGACACTTGAGGAAGTTTGACAAAATCGTTACGGTTTTGACATTTTAGAACTCCATCTTATGCGATGCCATTTCGGGTACTTATTATACCTCCAACTGCGAATTTTACTTTAAATTAGCCCCTAGTAGTTTATCTAGCAGTCGACACCGTCAAAACACAAACTACGCAAGGAACCGATGAATATAAGTGAATGATCCGAAAGAGATGATGATAAAATAGAAATCTTTGTCATGAAATGCCCAAAGTAAGTTAGGTGACCCTCACTCGGTCATTTAGCCCAAAGGATGTAATTCTCACAAGATAAAAGAAAACTTATTGTAAATTGGTTCAGAAGTATCTGGTACTGAACTTGGTAGGGCGGACTACGGACCGATCCACCGCAATTTACAATTAAGTTATAAAAAGAAGGGGTTACCACTTATAAGTTCCAGAACCCCAAGAATCAACGGATCATAGTCGCTAACCGGTTACTTTGCTATGTGTGTGTGGAGATAAAGGGCTTAATGTGATTGCGCTTGAATGAACACGGGTGAAATTTAGTTTAAAGGGTTGATTGGTGTTATAACAACATGACTCAGAACAATTTGCATAATGGGAGTACTCTAATGTCGTCACTGTACCTCTTTTTGCGTCTAAATCTCTTGGCCTAATCAAAATTTACAAACAAGCTAGTTTGCGAACATCGTCGCGTGTGTTTAATTCGTCGTTTTTATAAACCTCCTTATCTTTTTGCTTGAGGACAAGCAAAGGTTCAAGTGTAGGGGAGTTTGATAACACGAAAACGTATCGCTTTTTAGGCCTAATTTACACAAGTTATTTGTATGTTTTTATCAAATAATATGCATCACAAAGGTATTTTTATTTGTTTTCAGGTAAATTATATTTTCCAAGGCATAAGATGGAAAATAAGCTAAAAGGAGCAAAACAAGCTAAGAAATGGCAAGAAGAAAGAAGAAAAATGACATTCTGCCAAGAAACTCACACCAGATGACGTTACGAGCGAAACGCTTAGTGTTACGAACGTAACGCCTAGCGCACACTGTTACGAACGTAACGTAACACGTTACGAACGTAACAAAGGGCCTAGCTGTTACGAACGTAATGAATTCCATTACGAACGTAACACTTAAAAACTCAGTCAACCACGAAGCAACCCACACGACCTCATTCCATCAGTTGAGAATTTAGTGCATGTACTGAAATAATGGTACATGACAGTTACAAGAGAGAGCCTATATATATGTTCAAGATTTCACTTTGACGGGGTGGGAGAATTTGTTTCAGAACCATAATTTATTTCTGCATTGCTTTACTTTGTTTCCTTGCTTTTGAACCATCATTTTCCTTTCAAGCCTCTGTAATTTTCCAGTTCCCTAAAGTGTTAATTCTTCACATCGAAGGATTAACACACACTTAGTTCTATATTTCAATTAATTGTATCGCAAAAGCTACTGTACGAATTCAAGATTACCACGGCAATATAAATTACAGGTTTTTTATGCAATTCGATCTTTGTTGTTTATATGTTATGTTGATTATTTTTCATGAATTGTATTTTACGTTGCATGTTTGCTAAATACATTATGTCTGGCTAATTTTGTTTGTACCGGTATGTGACTCTTAAGCACCGAAGGAATTCGGTGATAACTTGGCTAAAATAATTTATAAATAATTTATGGTTTCCAATTTCCATATTTAATTTAACTACCCTTGTCATGAGAGTGAAAGGATATTTAACACGATTTTGCCACGAGAGTGGGAAATTAATTAAGGCAAGAACCTGCATGCGAGAGCTGGGGTTCGACCCAGATAGTGGTAACGAAACATTAATTTTAAAATACACGAGAGTGTTTTAACAAATTAATTAAACTGGAGTTGTTTTCAAAAAGTGTTATTAAATTTAAAGTGCATCCACTAGGTTTAGTAGCATAACTTATTTCATGAACACGAGAGTGTATGTCTCAGGTTTTTAAACAATTCGTTTTTATCGAAATACTTTATATGCCAAGTGATTCACCGAGTTCCCAAAGTCCGACTATCACATATCGGTATAACTATTACTATTGCTTTTAATTAAAAACTTTTCCCCCTAAAACCAAATATTCATCGCTTAGTTAAACATTTGTAACATTAGATCGTATGCGATTGATCCTCAGTCTCTGTGGGTTCGATAATCATTTAAAACTAGAACGACTAAACTGTATACTTGCAGTTAGTATCCCGATAGACTTATAAAGTCCCGATCAGGCATGAATGTGCTTGTGCAGGGGCTTGATCCTGGAAGTATGTTGGATTTTGGTCAGCAAATCTCTTGGACCAACACTCATCATGAAACAAACTTATTTCCAATGATTGTGTGTCTCCTTCGAGTGGAACACATGTATATCCTTCGAATGTCCCTTTTTCATTCTACGAATGGACCACCAATGTGTGCTCATAATGTGGAAACCCTATGCTTGTGAAAGGAATGCAGGCATGAAGAGGAAATCTATGCATTGTGCGCTGAAGGCAAGCCTAGAGGAAGTAATTTTCTTGTGGGTCAAAAGGAAACATAGAGGCGAGTTGAAGGGGCCTTGACCTTGTGGAAGCTTTATGAACTAAGCTTGATCAAAGGAGACTCAGCGCCCAATCGAAGTTTGTATGCAGGAGTCCACTACTGGTGAATCGAAGCACACTTATAGGGGGCTACTGCTGGTGAATCGAAACAAACTTGTAGGGGGGCCATATGCTCAAATGAAACTTGGACCAAGGCTTGTTTGAAGGGAACCCAACACTCAATCGAAGCCAGTGGGCCAATGCTTGATCGAAGGGTTTTAGATGCCCAATCGAAGCTTGTGAGACAGACATCACTCGAAGGGTGTCAGACTCCCAATCGAAGCTCCTTGTCTAGATGCCAATCAAAGGACACATGACCATCATTTAAAAAAATTCACTTTCTTCAAGCAAGTGTTTGTAACCACCCATGTAAGACAAAACCTTGGGAAACATGAGAGGGAAAATTTTATGGTACAACAACTGCCTCTGTTCAATCTTCTTAAACTTGAAGATTTAGATTGGTTTGTCTGCCTTTCGTGATCTGAAGATGGAAGATGATTGAACACTAGAGTGCCCGAAATTTTTACTCGTATAAAGAAACATTGATGGTTGATGATGTCGGGAATAGGCTTACAGATGCCATTTGGAGAAGATGACTAAGAGCCGTCAGAGATGGGATTAAAGATGCCATCCAAAGTAGATGCTGATTTCATAAATGGTCCCTTTGTGGGTAATTCTTGCTCCTGCTATTTGAGGATGACTCCATTGGGGAGTGTGGGTATCTGTTATACTCCCGCTTGAGGAAAACTCTGTGGGGAATAAAGGCTAGGAGCTTCAGTTGTCCAAGACTCTACTGAGGAGTTATCTCTGTACTGGAGAGATGGGAGTTTGTTGCTTTCTGGTCGAAATCCACGCTTCACAGTAACTTGTTGGGGATACTGGAATTAACCGTTACATGAAAATGTATTAGGAAGAGCTTGTGTAGGGCTGTTTCAGGATGAGTCCTTGTTAGTATGCATCCGAAGATATATGAGAAGGAGCCTGTGTGGGGCTGCTTCAGGATGAGTCCGTGTTAGACTGCATCTGGGTGATGAGAAAGAACTCGTGTAAGATTACTTCAGGATGAGTCTGTGTTAGACTGTATCTGGAGATATATGAGAAGGATCCTATGTGGGGCTGCTTCAGGATGAGTCTGTGTTAGACTGCATCTGGATGATGAGAAGGAACCCGTGTAAGATTGCTTCATCTGGTCATGTAGATAGTTTTCCTGTCTGGTTTCAGGTTTTAATCTATAATTAGCTGTCCACAGATAGTTGTCCTGTCTGGTTTCAGGTATTAATCTGGAACTTGAAAATTGTCGATCGTTGAGATAGTTGTCCTAGCTTGTTACAGGTATTAATCTCTGACCCGAGAAAGAAGGATAGTTTTCCTGGCTTGTTACAGGTATTAATCTTCAATCTCCTCATATAGATAGTTTTCTGGAATAAGTATCAGAATGTCAGCCGTATCTAGATCGCATCTGAATTGTTTCTAGAAGGAAATCTGGAATAAGTGTTAGAATGACATCCGTCTCTGGATCGTATCTCCACCATTTCTAGAAGAAAATATGGAATAAGTATCAGAATGTCAGTCGTATCTGGATCTCATCTGAAGTGTTTCTAGAAGGAAATCTGGAATAAGTGTCAGAATGAAATCCATCTCTGGATCGTATCTGCACCGTTTCTGGAAGAAAATATGAATCGTTTCTAGAGGAGAATCTGGAATAATTGTCAGGATGACATCCGTCTCTGGATCGTACCTGAACCGTTTCTAGAAGAGAGTCTGCTTTATTTAGAATGTTTCTGCTGGGAATTCCTATTTTGCTATTTTGAGAAGAAATCCGTTGGGGAACATTGATTTTGTTTGATTGTACGTGCTCTTTTAATGGAAATCTGCCCCGGCTAGTCAGGACTTTATGAGAGATTTCTTAGAATTTTGACTTGACTTCCCCAAATGTGTTAGGCACCATGTCATGCCTCCTTCTTATGGAAGGCCTGTTACTGGAATTTTTTTTCCATCTGAGGTGATTCTGTTCATCGAGAGGATTTTAGTTCATTGAATATTCGTCCTCGAATTTCTCCGCTGTTGAAGAAATAGTCATATGCAAGCAATGGTATTTTAAAAATGGAAAGCTTATGTCTGTCTTGAAGTTTGAAAATTCATTTTTTAGTAAAACAAACAAATTTGTAGGAGTGTGATATCAACTCAAGATTTAATAGCAAACCTTATAGGAATCAGGATACCCTTTGTAACAGTAGGGTTCCGAACTAACCCATGCTTTAATTAGGACTTTTAAGGGTTGTAGTCTGGCCTGGTTCACGGTTTAAGAAACAAATGATAAAGGCTCGCAATTTATTTGTACCCATCCCGTTCTTCGTGATGTTCTTCAATCCTATGCTCAGCTAATTGTGCGTTTAGATCCCAATTGAGTTTGAAATCTTTCCTATGATATTTGATGATGGTTCACAAATTGAACGTTTGTTTGAGAAGGCAGTCATTTTTGTAACCTTTTCATTTTTGTTGAGTATTTGTAGGACCTCTTTTTTGATTTTGTTATCCATGCCTTTGCTTGAACTGTTTCTTTTGCGATTACAGTCAGCGGGGTGCCTCAGTATTTCTCAAGTCTCCTTTATAGGTTTTTGACTTAACGGGCTTTTATTTTGAGAAATAATGACTGCATTTCTTGACGATTATGTGGAACCATCACCGTCTTTTGTAAAGTAACTTCTACACTATTTTTCATGTATGAAGGTAGAGCTTGCGACTGAATGCATGTCTGAATTAACTCGGAGTACTACCCTGCCCTAGGTTATGATTAAGGGTTTTAATTTGTGTGCGTGATATGGTGGCAGAACCGAATGTTAATACTGGAGATCTGCCCCAGGTCATTCATATGGAGATCTGCCCCTGGCTATTTGGCATCTTTGAGAGATTCCTTGAATCTTGACTTGACTGTCCCAGATGATGGACAATGATCATGCCATGCCCCTTTGGTTGGAAGTGTTTTTCCACTTGAGGTGATCCTTTTCATTGAGAAAGTTTTTGTTCACTGAATATTCATTGTGTGGATTTCTCTGTCATTTGAACGATTAATCATGCACAAACAAAGTTATTTAAAGAATGAAAAACTCATGTCTGTCTTGAAAATATATATTTTTTTTTTGAAAATGTGTTTTGTGTAGTAAAACAAAATTTGCAAGAATGTGATATCAACTCAGGATTCATAGCAAGTCCTACAAGAGTCAGGATACCTTTGTAACAGTATGCTCTCGAACTAACCCATGCTTTATCTAGGACTTTTAAGGGTTGTAACGTGGCCTGGTTCACGGCTTAAGAAACAAAGGATAGAGGCTCAAAATTTATTTGTACCCACCCGTTCTTCGTGATTTTCTTCAGTCTTATGCTCAGTTAATTGTGCATTTTGAATCCCAATTGAGTTTGGCATCTTGTCCTTGATATTCTGGTGATAGTTCAGCAATTGAACATTTGCTTGAAGAAGGCAGTCATTTTTGTAACCTTTCCTTTTTGTCGAGGATTTGTAGTAAACTCTTTTTTTTTCTATCCTTGTCTTTTGCCTGAACTGTTTCTTTTGTGATTACAGTCAGTAGGATGCCCCCGTTTTTTCTTAAGTCTCCTTCATAGGTTTTGACTTAATGGGCTTTTATTGTGAGAAATAATGACTGTCTGCCTTGATGATTATGCGGAACCATCACCATCTTTTGGAGAGCATCTTCTACACTATTTATCATGTATGAAGGGAAAGTTGGCGATTGAATGCACCTCTGAATTAACTGAGGAAACTACCCTGCCCCAGGTAATGATTAAGGGTTTTAATTTGTGTGAAAATAAAAACTCCTACTTCTTAGGCTAAAAGGGGTTGATTAGGGATTATCTTCCTTATAACTCCATTGTTTAGGATTTGAAACAACGCCTGTACATCATCAGCGGGGTCTGTTAAAAATCATACTGTAGAGATTGTGGTATCCTTTTCGTCATCCTCCCCCTAAAGGCTTAGAGCTTTTGATCGAGAGTTGAATATCACGAAAAGGAAGTATAAAGCAGTTTAAGCATAATGAAAACAAATTAATTCAAGACAAACACGTGTAATGCATTAATGAAATAACAATGTTTTGACATGACAATAATTGTTTGAATAAACAAAGAAAGTACAACTCGGGAATTCAAATGAACAAAAATGATTTCAACCCTAGCCATGATTTGGCAAGGGAACAGTGATCACATTGGGAGTCTCAGGAGGGTCGAACTCAATCTCCTTGGCGTCAATCATATTCTGAATCTTGTATTTCAGCGCCCAACAATCATTGGTATCGTGCCCTAGACTTCCAGAATGATAAGCACACCTTGCATCAGGATTGTAGTTAGGAGAGGAAGTCTTAGGGTTTGGATGAGGACCTATCACCGTAATCAGATTCATGCTCAACATGTGTTGCAATGCTTGTGACAATGTCATGTTGATTTGGGTGAACTGTCTCTTAGGCTCGTCCTGCCTTCGCTGATTTCCCTGTTGTTGTGGTCGTTGCACGCGTGCCGAATTAGAGACCAGCACTGCCCCCACAGGTTGGTGGTAGTCTGCCTTATTACGTCCCTTCTGGCCGTGCACAACATTGGCTTCTCTCTTACCACTAAATGGCTTCTTCTCAGCATTAGAAGATGCAGCCATCGGGATCTTCCCGCTCCTGATGCCACTTTCGATCCTCTCTCCAGTCAGAACCATTTCTGTGAACCCGGATGAGGAACTCTCAATCAGCAAATTGAAGAATGGGCCTGTCAGAGTGCCCATGAACATGTCTACCATTTATCGATCATTCAGAGGAGGTTGTACTCGGCCTGGTAGATCCCTTTATTTTTGTGCATATTCCTTGAACCCTTCTCTTGAGCCCATGGATACATTCTGCAGTTGCACTCGAGTTGGTGCTAGCTCAATGTTGTATTGGTACTGCTTGTAGAAAGCAGTAGACAAGTCTTCCCAGGTATGGATGTCAATTCCTTCTAGCTGGTGAAACCAATCCAGTTGAGTGCCAACCAAACTTTCTTGGAAGAAATGGACCCATAACCTCCGGTCAGTAGTGTGAGGCTGGATCTTCCTGACATAGGACCTTAAGTGCAACTTAGGGCAGGAGACACCGTCATATTTAGCAAATGTGGGAACCTTGAACTTTGGTGGGATGACCACTCCAGGAACCAGACCTAACTCTTTGAAATCCAGACTGGGCACCCTTTGGATCTCCATGGCATTGAGCCGACCCTCCAATTGTTTGTATTTTTCATCAGCAGGAGGATACTGCTCCTCATCATAGTCAGGTTCATCTTCTTCAGACGTTGTATTTTTGTCTCCTTTGTCTGATTCCTCATCTTCTTCCTCTTGATTACCTCCTCCCTTTGATGGGGTTGCAGAATCTAGAGCTCAGTTAGTTGGCCTTCTTCTTCCTACATTCGAAACACGAACTGGTTTCTTCGCCCTCTTAGCCTTCTTTTTGACGATCAGAGCTTTCAGGTCTTCTTGCCCCTGGGTCAGAGTCAGGAACATTTGTTGAAATTAGGCATTTTGAGCCTGCAGGTCTTTGATTATTTGTTCGAGAGCCATTTTTTTGCTGAAATAAACAGCGAAAAGATGAGAAACCTGTACTGGAAGACCTGTTATGCAATGATGTGTATGATAAATGTATGCAATGTTTTCAAGGATCTCGCAGGGTAAATAAGAAATGTCAGAAGTTGAAATTTTACAGCTTTGATTAAAGAACTTTGTATCATTGAGAGTCCTTCTACAAGAGTCAAGCTCACCATATCAAGTGGGTCATATCCCCTGACTCAAGTTGTTGAGTTTTTATCTTCTGACGGTATTGGCTAGAGGAAAATAAATCCCCTTTGCCACTTGCTAGACGTCTAATTTACCATAACCTGCATCACAAACCCTTGAGATCCTTGAAATGGTTAAGGAAATGATGTGGCATGATGTTTTGATGTGTATGCTATGCGTTAAGCAAGAATGTAGGGTGACAAACACAACCATGCAAAGAATTCAAGTTGTTAGACAATGAAGGTAAACAAGTCACACAAGTAGCCTTAGGTTTAGGCTTGGATGAGGTTTGTAGGTACGTACCCTCTTGAATATTCAGTTGGCTCAACCTGTCCTATTAATAGTAATCGGGTTCTAAGGAGCCTCAAAATCACCGACCTTCCCTTCAGAGACGGTTTCAACTCCACACCGAAGTATTGCGGCCAAAAAATCCTAAAAGTCCAGCCTCAATGAGTGTAGTATCGATTATCAACCAATCTTCGGTCGGAACCAAAGCTGATTATCTCACTACTTCCTAATGGCTAGGATGAGTCAATTTAAAGGTTCTAAAGGTCAGTTAGTGCTTAGTGACACTATGAGGAAGCCTAATGTTATCCTTAACTTACTCAAGGAACATTAGTACAATCCAAAGTATCGTGCTAACGTAGCCACCACTTCGTCCGTATCGGTCTACGCCGTACAACTTCCATGGTTTATTGCTACTTACCTAATAAGGTGCCCCAGATCTGGGTATAGGATCTTTACAAGAATACCCCAACAAACCTTTAAAAGTAAAGCAATCAAAGCAAACAGAAGAAAGCAATTTAAAATTATCTAGACCCTAAGGTAAACCCCACTTTAAAATTTTCCCCAACAAAGTCGCCAGTTCTGTGATACGGTGGCAGAGCCGACTGTTAATACTGGTTTGCATTTTGTATTCACAAATGTCGCGATAAGCAAGAGTCTCCACTGACTTTTCTTTTATCCAACAAAGGAAAGGGTGAAAAGAACAGAAAAATACCTTTTTTTTGAGATTTCTGAGTACGGGGGTAGATTATGGAAAGGGGAGGTGTTAGCAGCCTTTCCATCCATAGTTTTCCATGGGCTCTTAGGTACTTGCTCATTTTCTAAAATTGCTTGTGTGTTTGTGCGTTTTGAAAATATTTGAAAATTGCCTTAGTGTGGAGATTCACTTTATGGTAACTCTTGTATCAGTCCTCAAGAGTGTGATAAAGCGTTTTGAAAACTTTTGTTTAAAAAGTATGTTTGAAAGTGTAGGGTGTAAAAATCTGATTTGAGCAAGTACCTAACAATTATCTACCTACTCGAAAAAAGGCGTTCTTTTCCTCCTATCCTTTAGACCGTGTTATCCTACTATTAGTGAGTAGGTATCCCGAGTGAGGTATACCCTAAGGGTGCAAGTGTGCAACAGTGCTTTTTTCAGATATATTTTCTTGAAGTTAGTGGTCTAATGGTTAATTGATTTATCTTGTCATGCACGCCTAAGTTACTAACTGTTATATATATAAGCATATACAGAATATAAAAGTGAGAAATAAAGGGTCCTACGCTATTACAGGGCTTTGGTGTAGATACATAAATAATGAACGAAAATTAAAAATGCGGAATTAAAACCCTAATTAAACTATTACAAACCGGGCGCAATTACATAATGAAAAAGATAATATAGCAGAAATAATAAACACGCGAGGAATAACGAAGCGCCTAAACCCTAAAATGCGTTTGGGTTAAAAGAAAATATTTTTGTTGTTTTTATTTGGAAAAAGGTTAAATGATAAAAAGTAGTTAATTAATTTGGAAAAAATTATTAATTAAAAAAAATTAATTCTAGACAAAAAACAAAATATTTGATATTTTTAAGTAGAAAAAAAAGATTTGAAATTTAAACCTAGATTCTAATTGAAAAAAAACAAATTGAAATATTTAAATCAAATTGATTTACAAAATTTATTTTAATAATAAAAAAACCTAAATCCTATTTTTTTTGGTGATTTTACAGATTTTATGATTAAATAAAAAAATTGATTTTTTTGAAATAATTAAAATAACAAAGAAATTAAATTAGAAAAAATAGTAAAAATAAAGAGAAGAGTGGGCCTGATATTGAAGCATTTGTGGGGGTGTGAAGAAGAATTGATAGGCCCAGATTGATGCAAGCCCACCATCCTGTGTTGGATCTGGTGTGGTGGCTTCTGGGATGTCCACTATGCACACTTGAAGCTGGAGTGTTTGATCTGGGCACCTGCAGATCTGATGGCATGAATTTGAGGGTGCAAGGTGTACGCGTGGGAAAGCAGCGTATGGAATATGAAATAAACAAGTCAGAAAACATAAAACGTTGGACCTGGGAATCGAACCCAGGTCCTTCCCCTTTCTATGCGCTTCCCTTACCAACTGAGCCAAGTGTCCATTCGTTATATCAAACAACAACAAAACACTATAACACAAAAAATGATCAGAGTTTTAAAACACGCGCACTATTTCAAATGGTCCAACTATGATATGCACGCCATCATTTTCTTTAGTTGGCTGTCGTTTTAGCCTAATACTTTAACCTACGGATAAGATCCGTCACTAAAAGACCTGCAAATCTCCAAAATTTACAACAAGCAATATAAATGCAATTTAAAACCATGGATCAACTGGGTTTGATCCACTGAGCATGATGTTATACATTGTTATGTCCAATTTTTCCTGCACCTCAAAACCCTAAAACGAAGGTTAAAACCCTAACAATGGCAGTTTGTCATATATGTATAAAAACCGGAAATTAGGTATTCAAATACATTCTAAATGCTCATACAAACAATAATGCATAATCAAAACCTATTTCTAATGCGTGTATGATCAAAATCGAATTAAAAAAATTAAGGGCAAACCGTGATGATGTAGATGGTGATTCTGGATGATGTGATGCTTGGAAATAATGATGTTAGCTTCAGAATGCCCCCGAGAATGGACTGCAAACGTCAACACTCCTTGAATCCTTATACAAATATCAAACCAATTGCCACTTTTTTTGAAAAAATTGGAACTTGCAGTCAGTGTTCTATGCGGCAAAACCTATCTTTTTTGATCAGGCAAGGTTATGAATATATACTAGAGTGCATTAGGTCAATAAAATTGGATGCAATCTTGAAGATTTGGAGGAAGACGATTTGATTTGCAATTGATACTTTAAGTTGCTAAATTTGGATAAAACATGCTCTTTTCTTTCCAATCAGCCCTTGCATGAAATCTTGACTTGATCATCTGATTCTAGACCTATGATATGATCCTAAAACAACTCTTTGGATTTTATTTCATTATTTCACTATTTTATTTGATTTATTATGATCTAAATGAATAAAAATTCAAATAAATTAAAACAAATCTCATAAAAATAAAATAATGAATTTAAATATCCAAAATAAGTCCATGGATGTGTTTGAGATCCAAAACCCACGCCCATTAGTCCAAAAGATTCAATTTGCTCACATGGACTTTTCTGCAATTGCACTCGAGTTGGTGCCAGGTCGGCATTATATTGGTACTGCTTGTAGAAAGCAACAACCAAGTCTTCCCAGGTATGGATGTTGGTTCCTTATAACTGATAGAACCACTCCAATTGAGTGTATGTCAAACTTTCTTAAAAGAAATGTACCCACAGATTCCTATCAGTAGTGTGGGGTTGAATTTTCCTGACATATGACCTTAAGTGCAGCTTAGGGCAGGAGACACCATCGTACTTAGAAAATGTAGGGACCTTGAATTTATGCGAGATGACCACCCCTGAGATCAACCCTAGCTCTTCAAAATCCATCCCGGGTACCCTCTGGATATCCATAAAATTGAGTCGATCCTCCAACTGTTTGTATTTATCATCAGTAGGAGGATACTGCTCCCCAGAATAGTCAGCTTCATCTTCCTCAAACCCTAGATTGTTGTTTTCTTCCGTTGGCTTCTCTTCTTGATTGTCCCCCTCATTTGAAGGGGTTGCAAAATCTAGAGCTCGCTTAGCCGGTCCTCTGAATCTTCTACCCAAATTCAAAACACCAGCTGGTTTCTTTGGCTTCTTGGTCTTCTCTTAGACGATCAGAGCTTTCAGATCTTCCTGCCTCTTGGCCAGAGCCAAGAACATTTACTGAAACCGAGCATTTTGAGCTTGGAGATCCTTCACTGTTTGTTCAAGAGCCATTTCTTTTGCTAAAATAAACAGCAAAAAGATAAGAAACCTGTCTTGAAATACCTACTTATGCAATGAAATGTATCATAATGTTTATGCAATGTTTTCAAGGACTTTTAAGATCATAAATTTGCTTAGTCAAAGAGAGAACAAACCTTAATTGCATTCATAAGTTTAAATGATTAGAATGATGCCTCTTGGGCTTACAATGGAATAAACAAAGATAAACAAAACTCCTAAATCAAACAGGGCTCCGGCTTCCCATGAGCGCATCCTCTTTGGTGCTATGTAGGCATTCAAGCTTTATTCTTCATGCAGTTTTCTTGTAAGATCTAAAAACTTTTTCTCACTTGCATAGAATTGGGCTTCAAAGGTATCTCGTTCCTGTTTGAGTTGAATCCACGATCTTTGCAATTGCTCGAGATTAGTTTGCATGTCAGGATGGAGAATGGTATGAGGTACATATGTATATGCAATGGGTTCCAGGATAATGGGTAGAATGGCGGGGTAACACATCATGATATTTTAAGCGCGAGCTCGTACCCACTCAAGATAAGGCTCCAAAGGAATGGAGTTCTTATGCCCCAGTGTCATGCTTACCACTCTGTTCACCATGCCCCAAGCTCGGATGAACCTCTGACGGTACCCTTGAACACCACCCTCGTAGTTCAAAACAATGCCTTGAACTAATACACCACGAGGACCATCCCTCCTAGCATACCCAAACTGACAAGGGTTATAAGTGATTCCTCCCCTAATGCCTAGGAGAGGTACATTGAGGAATTCCCCACATCGATCAATGATGGTAACGTCTTCCACAGATCGAGGACAGCAGTGAATATCGGAATACGTTAGAGACATCAACCTATTAGACCACCACATCCCTTGCTCATTCTTCAATACAGATCAGGGTAGGTGTGAAATAAACCACCTAGCCAACATGGAGTGCAACGCATGAGGGTTCCTCTTCTCTTTACCGTGCAAGTGTGAAAGGAGTGCAGAATGTCTCAAAGCAAAGTAGGAACCGAATTATGAGCCATGAAGATTTTGACCGCATTGACGTCTATGAGTTGGTCCGGATTAAGAAACAGTACCATCCCATAGATGAGAAGGGCCAATACCTCCTCAAAGGCTTATAAGTCCAAAGTATCCAAAAAATAATGAGCTTTTTTAAACAATAACTTGGCTAGAAACCCTTTGATACCGCTTCTTGTTTCCCAATTTGCCATGACGTCAGACCGTTGTAGATATAGGGCTTGAGCAATTTCTTTAGGCTTTGGGTCTCTTTCCATACTGTTGAAGGGTAACTGATTGAGAATACGAACACCCAATATCTGAGAAAACTATTCCATGGTAGGCACCAACTGGTAGTCGGGAAATGTAAAGCAGTGATGTAAAGGGTCAAAGAACTGGAAGAGAACTTTCACCATGTCTTCATCAGGGCTTGAGGTGACCAAACTGAGGAGTCAATCATGTCTTTTAGTGAACAGGGAATTCTCAGGAATCCTTGATGCCAGTTCCTTGAGTTGAGGAGGTACCCTTACAAGGTTAACTTGGATAGTATTTCTGTGAATGGGAGCCATGTCCTACAAAACGGACACAAAGATAAGTCCTAAAAGTCCTTGAAATTGTTAGTGTGATATGCCATGTTATGATGCTATGATGTATGTAAAACCAAATATATACAATCACAAAAACAAATCCTTAGGCTTAGGATTACATGGATTCCATAGGTAGGTACCCTCTTGAAGTATAGTTGGCTCAACCTGTCCTAGTAATAGCAAACGGGTTCTAGGGAATCTCAATATCACTAATCTTTCTTCACCGAGCATTGTTTCAGCGCAAGCCTCTTTATTAGCGACCTAAATATCCCGGAAGTCAGATCTCAATGAGTGTAGTATCGAGTATCAAATAACATTGGACTGCACCAAAGCCAGCTATCTCACTACTTCCTAATGGACAAGTTGGTTCAACTAAAGGTTTTAAGGTCAGTTGATGCTTCATGACACCACACAACGGCCCCGTATTCTCCTTGACTACTTCAAGGGCTACCAGTACCAACAAATGTGTCACATCAACGTAGCCATCGTTTCAACCGTGTCACTATACCCTGCACAATCCCCACGATCTATTGTTACTTACCTAAAAGGTGCCCCGGATCCGGGTGTAGGATCTTTACAAGTAAACCCAAGCAAAACCCTCAAAGTTTAAAGCAAGCAAAGCATACAAGGAAAGCAATTTAAATATTAACTAAGCTCTAAGGTAACCCCAATTTTTTAGGATTTCCCAGCAGAGTCTCCAGTTCTGTGATACGGTGGCAGAACCGTCTGTTTATATTTGTTTTACGTTTGTGTTTGGAAATGTTGCGGTAAGCAAGAGTCGCCACCGACTTTTCTTTTATCCAAATTAAGGAAAGGGTGAAAAGAACAGAAAAAGACCTTTTCGATAATTTTCTGAGTAAGAGGGGTAGATTATGGAAAGGGAATGTATTAGCACCCTTTCCATCCGTATTTTCTATGGGCTCTTAGATGCTTAGCTCATTTTTTAAATACCTTGTTCTTTGTGTTATTGAAAAGTATTTTTGAAATTGCCTTAGTGCGGTGATTCGCTTTATGATAACTCTTGTATCAGTCCTCAAGAGTGTTGACAAAGCGATTTTTTTTGAAAGTGTTTTTGAAATGTTTTTGTGTAGGTGCAAAAGTTTGCTTTGAGCAAGCATTTAGGAACTATCTACTTATACTCGAAAAGTTTGTTCTTTTCCTCCTATCATTTAGACAGTGCTATCCTACTATTAGTGAGTAGGTAGCCCTATCGTTGGATGTTTTGAGGGACATTCGAAGGGACATACAGTTTAAAGGCAACATATGGAGACACTTTATCAATTTCATTTAAGGGACTAGATCATTTACCGAAAGGCAACACTGTAGGGTCATCGAGGGACTATGATCATTTGATTTACCGGTCTTTGCTAAAGCGTCCCCACTTTCGAGGGAAATGACTGTTTTATTTCCGAAGGCAACAAAAGTGGGCGTACCTTAGAGGTGTGTATGTGCAAGTGATTCAATTTAGTTCATTTATCTTTGTTATTAGGCTTGCTAGCGTTTTATTTTCAATCTTTCCATACAAGCCTAGTTACTGACAGTTAATATTTTGCAGAAATTTAAAGTGCGGGAATCGTAAGTCCTACGCTATTACAAGGCTTTTGGGGAGGGGGTATTTACATATCCAAACTTTTGGGGAAATAAAGAAAGCGGTAAAGAGCCCTAATAATTATCTATTACAGTCCATCAACAGATACAAAAATATATTTAAAAAAATAGAAAGGAACTATTGACGCGCACGAAATGGAGAAGAACGTCTAAAACCCTAAATAAACTAAATAAAAGAAAATCTTTTTTTGGTTTTGTTTATTTTAAGAAACTAATTAAATTTAAATGAGAAAGACTAAATTTAACCCTAAAGAAAACTAATTCCAATATTTTTTTGTATTTTTGTTAAGAAAGTATTTGAATTAAAAAACCTATTTCTGATTGATTTTAAATTGATAAAATAAAAGTCAAAATAATTAATTAATTAATTAATTTAAAGAAATTTATTTTAATGGTAAAAGACTAGATCTATTTTTTTTGTGATTTTGTTTTAATGTTGATAAAAAAAGCAAAAAAAAAAGCAAAAAAATAAGAAAATGAAAAAAGTGCCCTTCGATCCAGGGAAGGAAATGATCCTTCGATCCTGGGAATGATATGGTTCTTTTGATCCTGGGAATGATATGGTTCTTTTGATCTAGAGGAAAGGGGCCTTCGATTCAGAGGAGGGTGGCTATCCTTCGCTCCAATGAAGGAAGTTGTCCTTCGATCCAATGAAGGGTGTTTCTTTCAATCCAGAGGGCATTATTAAAAGTTCCTGATGGATCACCTGTGAGGGCATTGAATCCGCAAAGATATGTTAGCAAAAATAAAAGTATGACCTAGGTGTCAAACCCATCTCCTTAGATTCTGTACGCATTGGCCTTATTTAGGCTGGATCTGAAACATAAGCGTTAGAGACAAAAAGAAACAAATAAGGACCTGGGTATCACACCCAAGTCCTTTGATCATGGATGAAATTGGAATGACTATGACATCCAAAGAAAATATAGAACTTGATTCCTTACATTTTCCTTACCAACCGTGGTGTATGAATTTGTGGTGTTGGAGATGCCTAGTGCTTGGGCATGCTCTCTGCAAAATTCAGGGAGTGGATTGGGCGTTTGCTGAAGATTGCTTCGATTTGGACCACCTATGAGTTTTTTTGATAACTTTGGTATAACTTATGAGGCAGCGTGTGCGTGTAGTCTGTATGTTGTGTGTAGTGTATTTGTCTCCCTGACCAATGTCCTTTGTGTATGTGTCTGGCTTTGTATTCATATGGATTTGAGGGTGCATGGAAATGGCAAGGGACAACCATTAACTGGGCTTTGAAGGCAAAAATCAGACACATTAAAAGACTTCCATTTTTGAAGTATTCATGGCTCTTTGAGCCTTGGGATGAATCTGGACATGCTTCACTCTTTCGAATACCTTCAGGCCATGCCCTTCAATTGGCCTTGAGTTGTCTCCTTTGAATGGCTCTGGTTTCATCCTTATAGCTCCTTCGATTGAGTCTATCTACCCCAATTCGAATTGCTCAGATCTTTGATGACTCTGAATTCGAATTGTTCAGAGTTTTCCCTTATCAAGGATTCTTCAAAATCCCCTCAGGTCTTTGCTCTTTGATTGGCTCTGACACTACTCAACTAGCCCAATTGAAAGACTTCATTCTGGCCAGTCGAAGCTTCCTTTGGCATGAATGTGCTTGTGCAGGGGCTTGAGCCTGACAGTATGTTAGATTTTGGCCAACAAATCTCTTGGACCAAGACTCATCATGAAATAAACTTATTTCCAATGATTGTGTGTCTCCATCGAGTGGTACACATGTATATCCTTCAAATGACCCTTTTGCATTCTTCGAATGGGCCACCAATGTGTGATCATAATGTGGCAACCCTATGCTTGTGAAACGAAGGCAAGCATGAAGAGGAAATATCTGCCTTGTGCGCTGAAGGCAAGCCTAGAGGAAGTCATTTTCTTGTGGGTCGAAAGCAAACATAGAGAAGTTGAAGGGGCCTTGGCCTTGTGGAAGCTTTGTTAACTAAGCTTGATCGAAGGAGACCCAGCGCCCAATCGAAGTTTGTACGTAGGAGTCAACTGCTGGTGAATCGAAGTACACTTATAGGGGGCTACTGCTGATGAATTAAAACAAACTTGCAGGGGGCCATATGCCCAAATGAAACATGGACCAAGGCTTATTCAAAGGGGACTGAAAACTCAATCGAAGCTGGTGGACCAATGCTTGATCGAAGGGTTTTAGATGCCCAATCGAAGCTTGTGAGACAGACATCACTCGAAGGGTCTCAGACATCTAATCGAAGCTCCTTGTCCAGATGCCAATCGAAGGACGCATGACCATCATTAAAAAAAATTCACTTTCTTCAAGCAAGTATTTATAACCACCCATGTAAGAGAAAACCTTGGGAAACATGAGAGGGAAAATTTTGGGGTACAACAGCTGCCCCTGTTAAATCTTCTTAAACCTGAAGATTTAATTTGGTTTTGTCTTCCTTTCATGATCTGAAGGTGGAATATGATTGAACACTAGAGTGCCCAGAAATTTGCACTCGTATGAAGTAACACTGATGGTTGATGATTTAGGGAATGGGCTTACAGATGCCATTTGGAGAAGATGACTGAGAGCCATTGGAGATGGGCTTAAAGATGCCATTCAAAGTAGATGCTGATTTTATAAATGGTCCCTTGGGGTAATTCTTGCTCCTGCTGTCTGAGGAGGACTCCACTGGGGAATATGGGTATCTCTTATTCTCCCGCTTGAGGAAAACTCTGTGGGGAATAGAGTCTAGGAGCTTCAGTTATCCAAGACTCTACTGAGGAGTTATCTCTATACTGGAGAGATGGGAGTTTGCTGCTTTCTGGTTGAAATCCATGCTTCATAGTAACTTGTTGGGGATAATGGAATTAACCGTTACCTGAAAATGTATTAGGAAAAGCCTGTGTAGGGCTGTTTCAGGATGAGTCTGTGTTAGTCTGCATCCGGATATATATGAGAAGGAGCCTATGTGGGGGCTACTTAGGGATAAATTCGTGTTAGACTTCATCTGGATGATGAGAAGGAACCCGTGTAACATTACTTCAGGATGAGTCCGTGTTAGATTGCATCTAGAGATATATGAGAATGAGCCTGTGTGGGGCTGCTTCAGGATGAGTCCGTGTTAGACTGCATCTGGATGATTAGAAGGAACCTGTGTAAGATTGCTTCATCTGGTCATGTAGATAGTTTTCCTGTCTTATTTCAGGTGTTAATCTGCAATCAGTTGTTCTCAGATAGTTGTCCTGTCTGGTTTCAGGTATTAATTTGGAACTTGAAAATTGTCGGTCATTGAGATAGTTGTCCTAGCTTGTTACAAGTATTAATATCTGACCCGAGAAAGAAATATAGTTTTCCTGGCTTGTTACAGGTATTAATCTTCAATCTCCTCATATAGATAGTTTTCCTGGCTTGTTACAGGTATTAACCTACAGTCAGTCGTCCACAGATAGTTGTCGCGGCTTGTTACAGGTATTAATCTAGAACTTTATTTTTTGTCGGTCATTGAGATAGTTATCCTGTCTGGTTTTAGGTATTAATCTTTGACCTGAGAAAGAAAGATAGTTTTCCTGGCTTGTTACAAGTATTAATCTTCAAAATCCTTATGTAGATAGTTTTCCTGGCTTGTTACAGGTATTAATCTACATTCGGTCGTCCACAGGTAGTTATCTTAGCTTGCTACAGGTATTAATCTGGAACTGTGTTTTTGTTAGTTGTTGAGATAGTTGTGTTGTCTGGTTTCAGGTATTAATCTCCGACCTGAGAAAGAAAGATGGTTTTCCTGGCTTGTTATAGGTATTAATCTTCAATCTTCTCATGTAGATAGTTTTCCTGGCTTGTTACAAGTATTAATCTACAATTGGTCGTCCATAGATAGTTATCCTGTCTTGTTTCAGGTATTAATATGGAACTTGCTTTTGTTGGTCATTGAGATAGTTGTCCTGTCTGGTTTCAGGTATTAATCTCTTACCTGAGAAAGAAAGATAGTTTTCCTGGCTTGTTACATGTATTAATCCTCAATCTCCTAATTTAGATAGCTTTTCTGTCTTGCTACAGGTATTAATCTATAGTCGGTCGTCCACAAATAGTTGTCCTGGCTTGTTACAGGTATTAATCTGGAACTTGTTTTTGTTGGTCATTGAGATAGTTGTTATGTCCTGGTTTCAGGTATTAATCTCTGACCTGAGAAAGAAAGATAGTTTTCTTGGCTTGTTACATGTATTAATCTTCAATATTCTCATGTAGATAGTTTTCCTGGCTTGTTACAGGTATTAATCTACAGCCGGTCGTCCATAAATAGTTGTCCTGGCTTGTTACAGGTATTAATCTGGAACTTGGCAATGTTGGTCACATAGATAGTTCCCCGTATGGTTTCGGGCATTAATCCGTGGCCTGCCGTATTTGTTGGTAAACCCGTCTTGCTTCGGGAGTTCATACCACTTGGTCGTGTAGATAGTTTCCCCATCTGGTTTTGGGTATTAATCTTTGACCTACTGTATAAGTTGATAGTTTTTGTCTGTCTGCTAATTTAACCTGAAAAGGTGAAACCAGTTTCATGCGATGTCATGATATATGAATTGCATGATGCTCTCAAAATAAATGAGATTGTGATATATGCATTTGTGCTGCATATGTTATGATGTTTGTAGAATAATGCATGAATTCAGTGTATGAACGTATTCAACTGTTCCATTGCAGTGTTGTTGAATTAGGGAAAATAAATCCCTGATTGCTGCTAGGGATGAAGAATGTATGTCTTCAGATTTTGTTTGAAGTTGACATGCTGGGAGATAAACTTCCGTTGTTAGAGAAATAAACTCTGTTGGGGAAGGTGAACTCTGTGAACTGTTTAGGGATTTTGTGAAATCCTGCTGAGGAATCCTGAGAAGGTTGGCGACTTCACTAGGGAATTTTTTGTTGGAGCAGTAATTTAGAGATTCTTGCTCTGCCAAGGATATGAGAACCTGACACCATTAGGTTGCATACTGAGAATATGGCAGTGACCTTGTAGCAGGATGCCCCTTCCTCTATACCTGCTGGAGGAAATATCTGCGGGGATTTTGTGGATGAATCTATGTCGTGATTGTACTTGAAGATATGTTGAAATAAGTGTCAGAATGACATCCGTCTTTGGATCGTATCTGAACCATTTCTAGAAGAGAATCTAGAATAAGTATGAGGATGACATCCGTCTCTGGATCGTACCTGAACCATTTCTAGAAGAGAATATGGAATAAGTATCAGGATGGCATCTATCTCTAGATCATATTTGCACCGTTTCTAGAGGAGAATATGGAATAAGTATCAGGATGACATTCGTCTCTGGATCGGACCCGGACCGTTTCTAGAAGAAAATCTGGAATAAGTATCAGAATATCAGCCGTATCTAGATCGCATCTGAACTGTTTCTAGAAGGAAATCTGGAATAAGTGTCAGAATTACATTGGTCTCTGGATCGTATCTGCACCATTTTTGGAAGAAAATCTGGAATAATTATCAGAATGTCAGCCGTGTCTGGATTGCATCTGAATTGTTTCTAGATGGAAATATGGAATAAGTGTCAGAATGACATCCGTCTCTGGATCGTATCTGCACTGTTTTTGGAAGAAAATCTGGAATAAGTATCAGAATGTCAGCCGTATCTGGATCACATCTGAACTGTTTCTAGAAGGAAATATGGAATAAGTGTCAGAATGACATCCGTCTCTGGATCTTATCTGCACCGTTTCTGGAAGAAAATATGGAATAAGTATCAGAATGTCAACCGTATCTGGATCTCATCTGAACAGTTTCTAGAAGGAAATCTGGAATAACTGTCAAAATGACATCCATCTCTGGATTGTATCTGCACCGTTTCTGGAAGAAAATTTGGAATAAGTATTAGAATGTTAGCCGTATCTGGATCGCATCTGAACTGTTACTAGAAGGAAATCTAGAATAAGTGTCAGAATGACATCCGTCTCAAGATCATATCTGCACCGTTTCTGGAATAAAATCTGGAATAATTATCAGAATGTCAGCCGTATCTGGATCTCATCTGAACTGTTTCTAGAAGGAAATATGGAATAAGTGTCAGAATGACATTCATCTCTGGATCGTATCTGCACCGTTTCTGGAAGAAAATCTGAATAGTTTCTAGAGGAGAATATGGAATAATTGTCAGGATGACATCCATCTCTGGATCGTACCTGAACCGTTTCTAGAGGAGAAGCTAGAATAAGTGTCAGGATGACATCCGTCTCTGGATCGTACCTGAACCGTTTCTAGAAGAGAGTCTGCTTTATTTAGAATGTTTCCGCTGGGAATTCCTATTTTGTTGTTTTGAGAAGAAATCCGTTGGGGAACATTTATCTTGTTTGATTGTACGTGCTCTTTTGATGGAAATCACATTTGATGCCCCAAGTGATGGAGATCTTCCCTGGCTAGTCAGGACTTTATGAGAGATTTCTTTGAATTTTGACTTGACTGCCCCAGATGTGTTAGGCACCATGTCATTCCCCCTGATTATGGAAGGCCTGTTACTGGAAATGTTTTTTTTTCCATCTGAGGTGATTTTGTTCATCGAGAGGATTTTCGTTCATTGAATATTCGTCTGTGAATTTCTCTGTCGTTGAACAAATAGTCATATGTAAGCAATGGTATTTAAAAAATGCAAAGATTATGTCTGTCTTAAAGTTTGAAAATCCATTTTTTAGTAAAACAAACAAATTTGTAGGAGTGTGATATCAACTCAGGATTTAATAGAAAACCTTACAGGAATCAGGATACCCTTTGTAACAGTAGACTTCCGAACTAACCCATGCTTCAATTAAGATTTTTAAGGGTTGTAGCGTGGCCTGGTTCACGGTTTAAGAAACAAAGGATAAAGTTTTGAAATTTATTTGTACCCATCCCGTTCTTCGTGGTGTTCTTCAATCCTATGCTCAGCTAATTGTGTGTTTAGATCCCAATTGAGTCTGGAATCATTGCTCTAATATTTGATGAAGGTTCAGAAATTGAACGTTTGTTTGAGAAGGCAGTCATTTTTGTAACCTTTTCATTTTTGTTGAGGATTTGTAGGACCTCTTTTTTGATTTTTTTATCCCTGCCTTTGCCTGAACTGTTTCTTTTGTGATTACAGACAACGGGATGCCCTAGTTTTTCTTAAGTCTCTTTCATAGGTTTTTGACTTAACAAGATTTTATTTTGAGAAATAATGATTGCCTATCTTGATGATTATGTAGAACCTTCACCGTCTTTTGTAGAGCAACTTCTACACCATTTGAAAAGTATTTTTGAAATTTCCTTAGTGAGGCGATTTGCTTTATGATAACTCTTGTATCGGTCCTCAAGAGTGTTGACAAAGCGAATGTTTTTGAAAGTGTTTTTGAAATGTTTTTGTGTAGGTGCAAAAGTTTTCTTTGAGCAAGCATCTAGAAACTATCTACTTATACTCGAAAAGTTTGTTATTTTCCTCCTATCCTTTAGACAGTGCTATCCTACTATTAATGAGTAGGTAGCCGTATCGTTGGATGTTTTGAGGGACATTCAAAGGGACATACAGTCATAAAGGCAACATATGGAGACACTTTAGCAATTTCGTTTAAGGGACTAGATCATTTACCGAAAGGTAACACTGTAGGGTCATCGAGGGACTATGATCTTTTGATTTACGGGTCTTTGCTAAAGCGTCCCCACTTTCGAGGGATATGACTGTTTTATTTCCGAAGGCAACCAAAGTGGGCGTACCTTAGAGGTGTATTTGTGCAAGTGATTCAATTCAGTTCATTTATCTTTGTTATTAGGTTTGCTAGCATTTTCTTTTCAATCTTTCTATACAAGCCTAGTTACTGACAGTTAATATTTTGCTGAAATTTAAAGTGTGGGAACCGTAAATCCTACGCTATTACAAGACTTTTGGGGAGGGGGTATTTACATGTCAAAACTTTTGGGGAAATAAAGAAAGCGGTAAAGAGCCCTAATAATTATCTATTAAAGTCCATCAGCAGACACAAAAATATAAATAAAAAAAATAGAAAGGAGCTATTGACGCACACGAAATGGAGAAGAACGTCGAAAACCCTAAATAAACTAAATAAAAGAAAATATTTTTTTGGTTTTGTTTATTTTAAGAAAATAATTAAATTTAAATGAGAAAGACTAAATTTAACCCTAAATAAAACTAATTCTAATATTTTTTTGTATTTTTGTTAAGAAAGTATTTGAATTAAAAAACCTATTTCTGATTGATTTTAAATTGATAAAATAAAAAGTTAAAATAATTAATTAATTAATTTAAAGAAATTGATTTTAATGGTAAAAGACTAGATCTAATCTTTTTGTGATTTTGTTTTAATGTTGATAAAAAAAGCAAAAAAAAAGAAGCAAAAAAAATAAGAAAATGAAAAAAGGGTCCTTCGATCCAGGGAAGGAAATGATCCTTCGATCCTGGGAATGATATGGTTCTTTCGATCCTGGGAATGATATGGTTCTTTCGATCCAGAGGAAAGGGGCCTTCGATTTAGAGGAGGGTGGCTATCCTTCGCTCCAATGAAGGAAGTTGTCCTTTGATCCAATGAAGGGTGTTCCTTTCGATCCAGAGGGTATTATTGAAAGTGCCTGATGGATCATCTGTGAGGGAACTTAATCTACAAAGATATGTTAGCAAAAATAAAAGCATGACCTGAGTGTCAAACCCAGGTCCTTCGATTATGTGCGCATTGGCCTAATTTAGGCTGGATCTACAACATAAGCGTTAGAGACAAAAAGAAACAAATAAGGACATGGGTATCACACCTAAGTCCTTCGATCATGGATGAAAATCGAATGACTATGACATGGAAAGAAAATATAGAACTTGATTCCTTACATTTTCCTTACCAACCGTGGTGTATGGATTTGTAGTGTTAGAGATGCCTAGTGCTTGGGCATGCTCTTTGCAAACTTCAGGGAGTTGATTGGACGTTTGCTGAAGATTGCTTTGATTTGGACCACCTATTAGTTTTTTTGATAACTTTGGTATAGCTTATGAGGCAGCGTGTGCATGTAGTCTGCATGTTGTGTGTAGTGTCTTTGTCTCCCTGACCAATGTCCTTTGTGTATGTGTCTGGCTTTGCATTTATAGGGATGCGAGGGTGCATGGAAATGGCAAGGGACAACCATTAACTGGGCTTTGAAGGCAAAAATCAGACACATTAAAAGACTTCCATTTTTGAAGTATTCATGCCTCTTTGAGCCATGGGATGAATCTGGACATGCTTCACTCTTTCGAATACCTTCAAGCCATGTCCTTCGATTAGCCTTGAGTTATCTCCTTCGAATGGCTCTGGTTTCATCCTTATAGCTTCTTCGATTGAGTCTATCTACCCCAATTCGAATTGCTCAGATCTTTGATGACTCTGAATTCCAATTGTTCAGAGTTTTCCCTTATCATGGCTTCTTTGAAAGCCCCTCAGGTCTTTGCTCTTCGATTGGCTCTGACACTACTCAACTATCCCAATCGAAAGACTTCATTCTGGATAGTCGAAGCTTCCTTTGGCATGCATATGCTTGTGTAGGGGCTTGAGCCTGGAAGTTTGTTGGATTTTGGCCAGCAAATCTCTTGGACCAAGACTCATCATGAAACAAACTTATTTCCAATGATTTTGTGTCTCCTTCAAGTGTAACACATGTATATACTTCGAATGGCCCTTTTTCCTTCTTCAAATGGGCCACCAATGTGTGATCATAATGTGGCAACCCTATGCTTGTGAAACAAAGGCAGGCATGAAGAGGAAATCTCTACCTTGTACGCTGAAGGCAAGCCCAGAGGAAGTCATTTTCTTGTGGGTCGAAAGCAAACATAGAGGCAAGTTGAAGGGGCCTTGGCCTTGTGGAAGCTTTATGAACTAACCTTGATGGAAGGAGACTCAGCGCCCAATCAAAGTTTGTACACAGGAGTCCACTGCTGGTGAATCGAAGCACACTTGTAGGGGCCTACTACTGGTGAATCGAAACAAACTTTCAGGGGGACATATGCCGAAATGAAACTTGGACCAAGGCTTGTTCGAAGGGGACCCAACGCTTAATCGAAGCTAGTGGGCCAATGCTTGATCGAAGGGTTTTAGATGCCGAATTGAAGCTTGTGAGACAAACATCACTCGAAGGGTCTCAGACACCCAATCGAAGCTCCTTGTCCAGATGCCAATCGAAGGACACATGACCATCATTAAAAAAATTTCACTTTCTTCAAGCAAGTGTTTGTAACCACCCATGTAAGAGAAAACCTTGGGAAACATGAGAGGGAAAATTTTGGGTTACAACACACATCAATAGAAAAATAACTATCAGAGGCTAGCAGCAAAAACAAATATTAGAGTATCAGTAAGTGGAAGCTACTCAACACAGTAATAGAGAAAAGTAAATTTTCATCCAGATTAATGTTAGGACATCATGTATGACATCTCTTCACAACAGTCCAATCCAGAGCAAGGACTCCCTCTCAAAACCTGCTAAGATAAACCTCATAGAATCATAAGTTCTCTCGTGCTCAATAGCAGCCAACACAATTAGTGGTTAGAGTACACACACATTACTCCCCTTTTTAGCCATAATATGACAAATGTAAGAAGCTAACCAAAATAAAACCACATTAGTACATTAGCACATAAACAGAAGTAGCACAAAGTGCACACAAGGTGCTAAAGATGTTCTGGGAATTTAACCCTTACAAAACCATAAACCAAAAGAAAATACAAATAAACAACAACCATGCATCAATGTAGACATAATTAGTAGTTGCATACTCTTCTCCTTCACCATCACTATCACCATCATATGCAACATTTTCACCATCTACAGAATCATCACATGTAGATTCATCACCTTCAGATTCAGCACTGTCAACAGTAACATCACTAGTAGGTCCAACCTGGTTTTTCTCTTCTTCCATCAAAGCTTTAATCAAACATTCAAGATAGATATTTCTAGCAATGCTAGTACTTATAGAGTCTTCCAATTCCATGTATGTCTCCTTCAATTGAGAAATTATTCCTTTCTTTAAAGTGACAAAGCCAGGCACATGTGAAGATGTGACAACAATGTCTAGAGCATGTACTCCACCAAACAGTCTATAATGCAAAGTCAAAGGGGATTCCCTTTTCTTCACACTATCAATAGCCAATAAAATACCAGGATGTTGTTTCAAAATAATTCCACAGATGAGAGAGCGAAAACAAATAGGCAGCTTCACATCATATGAGGATGCTTGCTTCAGAATTTGATCAAAGATGTATTTTCCAAAATCAAAATTCCTTTCTTTTCCAACAACATAAATGAACTTACCAAGGATAGTAGAAATAATAGTTGTATGGTTTGTGGGAACCCAATTAATAGTTGCAATCCTATGAAGAATAACGTACTTGATGGGAAAAATAACAAGTGTACTATTTTTCCTCTATAGTAATAATGAGGAAAGTTCCCCGAATGTCGATCTCAAGGACTGCGTATAAATATGGAGTTCGAATTGTTGTTCAATTAAACAAAAACTAGATTTTAGGTTTAATTTTATTAAATAAAATAATTGTGAATAAAATAAATAGATGCGAAAAACTATTTTGACAGATATGAGTAACATTCCAGGGAAGATGTATGATTTTCCCTGCAACTACCTTGCATCCTGATCTCTTCAATAAGTTCATAACATTCAATTATTAGCTCTTTAGGTTATCTTCCCCTAAGTCCTTAGTGGGAAAACCTTTGAACCTTCATCATAAATCCTAAGTCCTTAGAGATTTTTGATGGAGTCAAGCCTTTGTTTTATCAAGAGTTATTTGGTAACTATAGGGTATCCCTAGTCCTAGGTGATATCTACTATAGCCTAATTGTACAAAAACCTTTACAACCGCGATCCAGCTGATTGTTAACCATAATCAATCCTAATTTGTCTGATCAGGAAAGTATAAAAACATTGTACAACTAAATTGAATAGAGAAGACTATTATATTAAAGAAATTCAGGAATCAAAATCATTTACAAAGTCAAATTAGAGACACCCCCTAACATCTGGGGGATTAGCTACTCATATTGTTCAAAATAATCACAAGACAAAATATAGACATTACAAGGATTGAGATGTACTTTGATCTTCAATTGCTTCCGTGCTAGAAAATATTCCGCTCTCCGAAAATCTTGACTTCTCCAATCTTCAGTCGTGTAAACCATTCTCTTTTTCCTATAAAAGGTCAAAAAGTCTTATAAACCAAATAAGGGTTTTCACTACTAACTCAAACTGGGTCGAAAACATAAACCAGACCCATAAAACGACCTGAAACAACTAAATTTCTAAAGTCTGCAACTTTAATGAATTTTTCGAGGCTTCTATAGTCTGAATCATCTTCTGAATTCAAAATGAAAGTTTTATCTCTTTTTTTCAACTTTCCAACTAATATTAGAACGCGTCGATCTGATTCATGTAGCTCCAGTTATGAATTTTTTAGTGAAAGCTGGTCCATTAACACATTGTCTGACACGACCCATATCAGGTGACACGTGTGGCCGTGTTAGGCCTCCTGAAGCATGCCGGAAACTTTTCGGAAACTCTTAATTTTGCACTTTTTTCACACTGGTTTGTCCCGATTTATTAATGTAAACCTGAAAACAGTAAAACACACAACCAACGCATAAAAAATGGTAAAATGAAATAAAACACTTGACCTAAAAAGAAAATATAACTAAATTAATGGTAAATAAATGTGTAAAAACCCTTGATCAAACTCCCCCAAACTTAAACCGTTGCTTGACCTCAAGCGGCAATCATAAGAGCTCATGAAATTCGCAGCATACCGATACTCATACGTGAGATATCCGTTCACATTGATCAAAAGGCATTCTGTCCGATGTTCACATGACGCGAAGAGTTTGTTTAAGAACCTTTTAATCTCAAGCTTCCTCTTCAGATACTTCTCTAACTATGCTTTGTACTTAAGTCTCTTTTTAATTTTCCTCCTTTTTCAATCGGACAGTCAAATTAAGGCAATGAGAATTATTATGATCATCACATGCACAAGAGTAATCAAGAATTTTTTGTTTAGGCACCAAATAAGCAGCATTGGCTAGTTTTAGTTATCGATGAAATTTTCAAACTTTGCAGTTATATATTATCCTTTTGGATGATGTTTTGGAATTAACCCCCTTTGGGCTGAATAACCGAGTGAGGGCTACCCAACTTAGCGAGTCAGTTGCCTTTTACCGCCTTTTCATCATTTGGTGCCAAATTTATTTATTTCTCTATCAATCATACATGCATGTGAATCTATATTATGCCAGACTGTAAAGATAAACTACTTCAGGAGTACTTCTCATATTCAAGCACTATGGTACAAATCTACACGTTAGACTCGTATCATTGTCACATTATTTCGAACTTCCTACCAAAACAAAAATTTTCGGTAAAAATTTGAGAAGGACTTCAACTCATGGATTTACACAGTAATTAAAAAACCGAAAAATAAATAAAAAGAAAAGAAATAAACCCCCCCAAACTTGACTAAACATTGACCCCAATGTTTCAGAACAAACTCGAGGAAGGTGACTCACAGAGGATAATGCAACACCAGATGCTGCCTCATAGCTTTCACCAGTAAGGCTCCCTTTTTATTACCTGCAGACAAAGCGAAACAAACACAAAAAGAAAAATTATGTTATTAAAAGCGTGGGTTACCTCCCACGAAGCACTTAGTTTAACGTCGCATGGCTCGATGGTTCATCCCCTTGTTAGGGTGGCATATATGACACATAGAGCACATCATCTTTCTTCTTTCTTTTGTTTGGTAGCAATCCCATGAACTTAAAGTACTGATGATGTTGCTTCCAAATCATTTTCAGCTTGATTTTATTAAACAAGGCATAAATGAAATCTAATACTTTGTCAATTTCTTATCTGTCATCAGCCTTGTTGTGAAAATAATTTATAGGGAGACTCTTTTGTTAAAGATTTTCTGGTTGGATGTCCATATCTTCACAAATTGTGAAAATTTTAGTTTTATCCAAAACTAGATCATCTTCAAGTTTACTTATTTCTTCTTCCCCATTATTCTTGTTTACCTCAAATTCTTCTATTCTTACTGCATCTTTGTCATATGATGTTATGCACTCTTCTTTTAGTTTCACATATTCTTCTTCCAACTGCATTTTTCGCCACAAACTTACCTCTCTCCTATATGCTTTAAAAATTTCATCCACCTCTTCCAAAGTTAATCATGCATAAGGATGTAATACGGTGGGAGAACTGACTTGCTTTTGCATTTTATTGCAAATATGCGGATAGCTAGAGTCTCCACCGACTTTTCTTTTATCCAATACAGAAAGGGTGAAAAGAACAAGAAAGACCTTTTTCAATTTTGAGTTCAGGGGGTAGATTATGAAAATGGAAGGTGTTAGTACCCTTTTCATCTGTAGTTATCTACAAACTCTTAATCACTAGCTCACTTTGTTTTTTTTTTAATTTGCTTTGTGTATGTGTTTGAAAATATTTTGAAAAATGCCTAAGTATGGCGAATTTGTAATGATTCTCGTATAAGTTAAGAATGCGTACACAATGTTTGTTTTTGAAAATATTTCAGAGAAAAGTGTTTGTGAAAAAAGATGTTTTTGTGAGCAAGCGATTACGATCCATCTACCCACTCAAAAGTCTTTCATGTTATTTTCCTCCTCCTTAGATAGTGTTATCCTACCATTAGTTAGAAGGAAGCCCTGTCATTGGATGTGAAGGGACATGCGTGGGTCATCGTACAGTCATTGAAAGCAACTTGTAGAGACGCTTTAGCAATTTATCGTAAGGGACTAAGATCGTTCATTGAAGGCAGCATCGTAAGGGTCATCGAGGGACTACGATATTTTGTATCGGAGGGACTTTGCTAAAGCGTCCCCACGTTCGAGGGACATGACTGTTTTTATTCAAAGGAAACAAGTGGGGTCACTCTAGAGTTGAGTGTGTGAAAAGTGACTCAATTAAGTTATTTAATCTTGATTAGGGTTATCTAACGATTTATTTTAGATCTTGCCATACATGCCCTACTTACTAGCAATTATAAGGAAAGCAGTAAATTGCGGAAAGTAAAGGTGCGAAAAGTAAACCTAAACTATTACAAGTCTTTGGAAAAGGGGGTACAAAATTCTAAAATCGGGGAAAACAGAAAGCAAATAGAAACCCTAATTAAACTATTACATGTTGTAGCAATTACATAATCGGAAAAAACTAATGCGAAAGTAAATGCGCGATGATCGTAAAACAAAGGGAAAAAACAAATTGAAAATCGTTAAGTGATCGTTTGATGATTAATTGCATGATTAACCTAAAAACTAATTAGTTTTAATAAAAAAGAAGTTAATTAGTTAACTAAATTAAACAAAACCCTAAAAAATTTATGTTGATTTTATTTAATTAATTAAGAAAAGAAATCAATAAAAAAAATCTAAGTCTAAATTAATGTTAATTTTTTTATTTTAAAAGTTAGTTAAAATTATATTTAAAAAAGGTTAATTAAAATTATGTCAAAAAGGTTAAAGAAAAATGAATAAATAAAATAAAATGGGATTGGGCTTTTTATATCACAAACCGGGGGGTGTAAGGAGATAAGTTTATTAGGCCCAAACAACAAGCCCATGCGCCTGTAACAAATTCAGTGTGGCTCTCCATTGAGGATTGAACATGGGCCAGCAGATCTGGGGCGTCAGATTTGATCCTGTGGAGATCTAATGATGATGAGATGAGGCGCATGGTGAGCGCATTGCACTAGCTCGCGTAGAATCTGCAAACAAGAAAATATGTGAAAATAAAAATATCAGGGGCAGGGATCAAACTCGTGCCTTGGTATGCTAATGCTTTAGTCATGCTCGCTTCTACCTCTGGGGTGGCTATACGTCTGTTAACATAATTGAAACAATAAATATCTATTATAAAAACGAATATATTAACCGAGAGGTGTCGGAGCCCTAGCTCTGGTCGTCTTCTACGGCAACCTGTAATGTTCAAAACCTGCAAATTCAAAGCGCTAGTGATCCAAAACGTCCTACCCCCGTTAATTCGACCCTCCTGAATCCAAATATGGGCTTAGTTTTGTCTATAAGTCCTTGTAGATTGAGTTACGACACAAGTATAGCAAATCAGAGCAAACATGGCAATTTTCAATTTTGCATGCATGGGACCTCTGCGATTGTTCTATCCTACATTATTGAATCTCATGAGCACATAGAAAACATTAGCAAGCGTTAGAATGCAGTAAAACAAGAAATACAAAATTTCAAACATGGATGAAATCGTGATGCTAGCAATGTGATTTCACGCGTTTTGGACCATCAAATTTGGTCCAAGCTTACTCTATATGCTTGCTGGAAGAGAATGGAATGAAAGCTTTGTGGTGAAAGGGCTTGAAAATAGGTTTTGAAGACTTTAGGGTTCTTGATAAAAGTTTGATATTTTTGGCAAAATTGTGAGGCAAGGATTCGTGTGTTGCTGCATGAGGTTTGCTGAGATTATATAGTGACAATTAGGGCAAAAACAAATGGGCTTGGACCTTGTGTAATAATAAGGTATGATTTTATCTTATTTATTTTATATTACTAATGGATAAATAAAAATAATAAAAATAAAAATAGTTTAAGGGGTGAATGAACAAGGTCTGAGGTATATGAAGAGTTTAATACATATTTGGACTCTTAAACCATGGCCCAATACTCCAAAATATCAAGCTTGCTCAATTTAAACTTCATGCATTTGTTCAAATTTCCCAACTTTCAATGGTCATAACTTGCGCAATTTTTATCTTTTCAAGGTAATATTGGACTTTTTGGAAATCTAAAGATGTACTCTACAACTCTTATGTTGATCATTTTTACTTTTGAATACTTTATCTTAATGTAAGTTGCCTTGACAAAAAGTGTCTTTTTGTTGACTTTTGAAATGACGTGTAATGTATTGGCTTATATCTCTCAAATGATGCATTTTTTTGGACTTGAGCTTAGAGAGACAAAGTTGTAGAGAATTGAATTTCCTTCAAAATGGGATTTAGTTGGGAAAAGATGATAAAACATGTGAAAGTTATGCTTGGTCAAAGTTCAGTTGACTTCTCCTAAGGAAACCCTAATTTGGCAACTTTTGACTTTTGATGATTTGAGGGTTTTTCTTGAGGAATCATGATCAACCCTTGATCAAATGATTAATATCACTTCAAAATGTTGATGTTGACAAAAAATCTTGAGGTTTGACTGTATGTTAACAACAATTGACTTTTTACCCAATATAGTTGATTTTTATTCATCTGAGCTATTGACTGAGCAAATTTATGGCGCAAGGCTTGAAACTTGACATGAGAATTCTTGAAGACCTATAGAGAACCATGAAAACCACTTGAGACCTTGAGAACCCAATCTTCCTTGTGAAAAACAAAACCCTAGTTGTGGACCCATTGCTTAGGAGGAGAATTTGTGTGATCAATTCTTGAGCCAACTTGAGCATTAGAGGACCTTTTGAGAATGTTTTGAAGAAAAATGGGAGGGAAATATTTTGGGTACAACAGGTGCCTCTGTTCAATCTTCTTAAACTTGAAGAGTTAGATTGGCATGTCCTCCATTCGTGATCTGAAGGTAGAAGAGGATTGAACACTTAAGTGCCCAGAAATTTGCACTCGCATGTGCATGGAGTAACACTGTTGGTTGATTGTATCGGGAATGGGATTAAAGATGCCATTTTGAGAGGTGATGTAGAGTCTTCGGAGATGGGCTTATAGATGCCATCCAGAGTAACTATTGATAGGAATATCAAAATAATTCTATGCCTGACTTTGTCTTAGAAGATATATTTGGAATGAGTCTATGACTAACTTCGTCCAAAAGAATATTAGAATAAATCTATGCTTGATTTCATCTAAATGATATACTAGAATGTGTCTATGCTCGACTTTGTCTAGAAGATACATTTGGAATGAGTCTACGTCTGACTTTGTCCAAAAGAATATCAGAATAAATCTATGTTTGATTTCATCCAAATGATATACTAGAATGAGCCTACTCTCGACTTTGTCTAGAAGATACGTTTAGAACGAGTCTACGCCTGACTTTGTCCAAAAGAGTTTCAGAAGGAATCTACGCTTGATTTCATCTGAACTAGAAGATGTCTATGCCCAGATTCGACTATAAGAGGTATTGGAAGGAGTCTACACCTTACTTTTTTCTAAAAAGAGTATCAGAAGGAAATCTATGCTTGACTTTATCTGAATGATGCACTAGAAGATGTCTACTCCCGAATTTATCTAGAAGATATATTGGAAGGAGTCTACGCCTGAATTTTTCCAAAAAGATTATCAGAAGGAAATCTACGCTTGACTTCATCTGAATGATGCAATAGAAGATGTCTACGCCCAACTTCATCTAGAAGAGATATTTTTCAGAATGACTCTCTGGGGAACGTGCTTAAGTAGCCACTTGTCAGATTTAGTCTCTGAGGGAAATGCTTTGTCAGAATTCAACTTCTGAAGAAAATTGTTTGGTCATGTAGATAATCCCCCCGTCCTATTTTAGGAATTGATCTACAAACTATCTGATAAATTGCTGATAATATTTGTCTATTTGCATATTAACCTGAAAAGAAAAGTTAGTTTTATGCAATGTCATGATGTATGTAATGTATTGCGTAATGATGCTCTCAAAATAAATGAGATCGTGCTATATGCGTTTCGTATGTATATGCTATGATAAATGATGTATGAATATGAGATGTCATTGAAGTGTCTCGGTTTCTCCGTATAACATCTTTGATCAGGAAAATAAATCCCTGATTGTTGTTAAGGATGGCGATATTAATTCTTCAATCTTGTTTAGAATGTCTCTACTGGGGGCTCATGCTTGCTATTTGAGGAAACTCCGTTGGGGAATTTGATTTCTGTTTGGGGAGAAGAGCTCAAGAACATTGGTCTCTACCGAGTTTTTGATGTGGATGTTAACTCGTCTAGAGAGGATAAGTTTAACTGATATCTAGTCCGATTTGAGATGTCGTAGCAACTCTTTGGGGATAGTAGTTTGGACTACCCTTTGCTGGAGAGAGAAGTTTTACCGGTGATTTGCAGTAGTCAAAGTGATAAACTCAAGCTGGGAAGACTGTATCCTGTTGGGGAAAT
The DNA here is from genome assembly GCA_948472305.1 of Vicia faba. Classification (NCBI taxonomy): domain Eukaryota; kingdom Viridiplantae; phylum Streptophyta; class Magnoliopsida; order Fabales; family Fabaceae; genus Vicia; species Vicia faba. The sequence goes on along the minus strand of OX451738.1, from coordinate 402,348,171 downwards.
AAACCCTGTTGGGGAAATAAACCCTGTTTGGGAAATAAAACTTGTTGGGGAATAAACCCTGCTGGGGAAATAAACCTTGTTGGGGAAATAAACCCTGCTGGAGAAACACTATGTTGAGGAATATGCTCTGCTAAGGAATTTTACTGTGTTGGAGAAATAAGCTCAGTTGGGGGAGAGAATTCTGTGAGTCGTGCTAAAGACATACTTTCTAACGAGAGTTAGGACTTCATAGGTTGACGATGTTTCCGGGGAACAAATCATACTCCTTTATCCGCTGGGGGGATCTGCTCGTAAGTATGATTAGTATATTTCAGACTTGCGGGAAATGTGTCGAGTTCGTGAAGATGACTCCGCGGGGGATAATCTTATGGGAACTACTCTGTGGTAATTATTCTGTGGAGGTTGTTCTATGATGATTTGTGGATGACTTGAACATTATCTCGCCTCCTGGAGTCTTGAGTAAATACTTATTCCTGCTTTTATGAACATATCTGTTAACAATAATCAAATTTATATGCATATGTTCATTAAATTTAGTCATTGGTAGTTTTTGCAAACAAAACAGAAAAAGTAAAACAAAATTTAAACATTGAAATTGTGTTTATATTGATAGCTTTCCCATAAAAAGGCGGTTGTTATACAAAGAGACGGAAATCCTAGTAAGAGGAAATCGTCGTGAAATGAAAAGGGTACAAAGTGAAGACAAAATATATAGCTATGTGTAAATGATCTCGTCATATTTCAACTATGCTATTTCCCCTATATCTTCGAGCATCTTATCCCTTACTGTCGGAAGAAGTTGATTGAATTGATTTGTACCATTTAAACTTGACGTTGGTAATAAAGCTGGCTATGAGTGATCCAACAGGAGATAGTCGTACGCTTTAATCCCTAACTTAGCCTGGACCGCCCTTTTGGGTTTTCAGTCCACCAGGATACCCTTTTTTGCCCAAGCCGCCCTTTCAGGTTTTCGACTTGCCGGGTGTACAATCTTTTATATATTTATCCATGATTTTTGCCCGAACCCTTTTAGTTTGTCGGGATACCCTTACTTTTTCCTAGGACAGTCAACCTAGCGGGTCATTTTTTATGCGTAGTGTGATACGGTGGCATAACCGACTGTTTTTACTGGTTTTACATTTTGTGCTTTTGTTTGCAAAATATCGCAGTAAGCAAGAGTCGCCACCGACTTTTATTTTATCCAATCATGGAAAAGGAAAAAGAACAGAAAAAACCTTTTTTCGAGATATTCTGAGTACGGGGGGGTAGATTATAGAAAGGGAAGGTGTTATCACCCTTTCTATCCATGGTTTTCCATGGGCTCTTAAGTGCTTTTCTCATTTTTAAAATTGCTTGTGTGCGCTTGTTTTGAAAGTGTTTTACTTCATGATAACCCTTGTATTAGTCCTCAAGAGTGTGACAAAGTTTGTTTTGAAAATTTGTTTTGAAAGGTGTTTGTGTGAAAAGTTTTTTATTGAGCAAGTACTTAAGATTCTACCTACTCGAAAAAAGATTGTTCATTCTATTTCCTTTAGACAACACTATCCTACTATTAAGGAGTAGGTAGCATCGTCGTTGGAGTTGTAAGGGACATTCGAAAGGGACAAGGACAATCACTAAAGAAATAGTTAGAGAACTTTAGTAGTAACCCTATAGTCTTAATATTTTTCCGAGGCAACATTTCTGAGGCAACATTCGAATGGGACACTTTGATCTTTTAGACTGGAGGGCAACCACTAAAATTTCCTATGCTTAATGATTGTTTACCGAAGGCAACCGAAGTGAGGTAAACCCTAGGAGTGAATATGTGCATATGAGTTGTTTCAGTTATTTAATCTTTGCATATTAGGTGATCCACCGTTTTAAATTTCAAGACATTCTTGCCATACAATCCTTTTAGCATAAATCTAGACAGTTAAATATTTGCAGGAATTTAAAAGTGCAAGAAAATAAACCTAACTATTACAAGGCTTTGACAGTTACATAATTATCTTGACGGGAAATAAAAGTGCGGAATTTAAAACCCTAATTAAAACTATTACAAGCTCGAAACAGTTACAATAATAATGAAACAAATAAAAATGCGCGCGGTAAATCAAATGCGAGGGATGTTGAAAAATAAACTAAACCCTAATTGAAAGAAAAAGATTTTTGTACATTTTTTTATTGGAGAAAACAATGAAATTGCAATTTAAATGAAAACCTAATTTCTAATTGCTTTTTAATTATGAAAAAGAGTATTTAAGTTAACCTAATTAACCTAATTAATTAAAATAAGTATTTTAATGAAAAAAAGATTTTGGTGTATTTTTTAAAGAAAATTAATTAAATTATGTACAATTCAAATCCTAGGTCTAGTTATTTTTAATTATAAAAAGAGATTAAATTGCCTTAAATTAATTAAACTAAATTAATTGAGAAATAAAATATTTTTTATTAAAAAGATTTTATGTATTTTGTGATTTTTTTTTTGATTTTATAGAAAAATAATAATTTTGGGTTAATTAATTAAAACAAATAAAAGAAATTAATTAAAGAAATTAAAAAGAAAATAGAAAAGAAAATGCAAACTGGGCCTGTGTTGAATAGCAAGTCTGTGGGTGTCAAACTGAAATCTCTAAGGCCCAAAACGCTCCAAGCCCAGTCAGCCTTGGATTCCTTGTAGCGTTGACTTGAAGGCGCATCATAGGCCCTCACGGCTGGAGTGTTGGATCTGATAGCATGCTTGATCAAACGTTTGGACGCAAGGATGCATGGTGGGCGCTTGACAAGGTGGTGTATGGAATCTGCAAGCACAAAGTTAGAAAATAAAATTTGCTGGGACCTGGGATCGAACCCAGGTCCTCCCACCCAATACCAAGCGCGCTTTACCACTGAGCCATCTGCTTTGTTTTGTTAATAATCCAAGAATAAAATATAATATACAAAAATGTGGATAACTGAACAAAAAGCATGAGAGATTCAAACGGGCGAATGGTTGGCTGACACATAACCGTCTTCTACCTCTCTTTGTCGTTTTAGATCTTTATACCTTTACCTACAGTCAGCTTCCATGGCTAAAGACATGTGCAATTCTAAAATTCACGAGACACAATATAAATGGAATTGAAGACCATGGTTCGACCGGTCATGATGCCCCGGTCATCCCAATATCCAGCTTATGGTCTAATTTTTCCTATAGCCAAAAGCCCTAAACTGCACTCCCAAACCCTAACAATGGAAAAGGCACGTATTGGCTTCAAAAATGCAAATAAATCATTCAGTCAGCTTGCAAACATGATGAGGATCACAAATATATAACTTAAACATGCTAATGATGCAGGAATTATGATAATCGTTTCTGAAAAAATTTGCAAACCGTGTGACTGCTACGAGATGATTCTGGACTTGGGGCGGCTTGCAATTGATTGTGATGGCTTCTTGAGACGTCCATCAATTGATTGGCAGTGTTAGGATGACTTGAGATGGCCTGTGGAGTGAAAACCGATTCACTCTTTTCTTTGAATTTTTTGAAGTTTGTTCTGGCCTCTTACACGACTGCAACCCTTGTGCCATGCTTTGTTCTTGTCCATTATATATCTAGGAATGAATTATGGTTACCAATTTGGATTGAATCTTTGCAATTATAAGAGATTTGATTTGATTTTCAAGCTTATGTAAACTTGCTATTTTGAGCCAAATCTTCCCTTTCTTGTACCAATTATGCTTGATTCGTTTTGGCCTTGATAATTCAGCATATTTTGATTGCCAACCTGTCCAAAAACCAAATCAAATCATATCTTTGCTATTATTCATCAATTATTTGATTTATTTCAATTTTTAATTAATAAAAAATCAAAATAAATTGAAAAATGAATAAAATAATGGGTGGATGAATATTTGAGTCGTGGACCACATTATAAGTGATATGCAAGCATAAAAAGTTAGGTCTATTTAGCAAAAAATGCATTTTTGAGCATATTTGACTTTTGGCAATTTTGCAAAAAGGGTCAACTTTGACAAGGCATATATCTTCCAATTATAACCCTAGAGAGGTGTTATTGGACTTTTTAGAAACCTTATGATGTCCCCAAAGCAACCCTTTTGGTCTCATCTCAATTGAGTCTTCCATGTTCATATAAGGAGCTTTGACCCAAAATGTGTTTTTGTTGACTTTTCAAAAGGACCCATAATGTAAAAATTCATATCTTTTTATGAGTGCACATTTTGAACTTGTGAGATGAAGATGAATTGTAGGGAGATGCATCCTCTTAAAAATGAGATTTGGATGGAAAATTTATAATAAAGCATGTGGAAGCTATGCTTGGTCAAAGTTTGGTTGACTTTTACTAAGAAACCCTAATTTAGCAACTTTTGGGTTTTGATGAATTTGGAGCATTCCTTGGGGAATCATGGTAAACCCTTGATCAAATGATGAAAGTCACTTAAAAATGTTAATGTTGACCAAAAATCTTGAATTTTGACTGTATGTGGGTCACAGTTGACTTTTGACCTAGAACAGTCGATTCTCAAGCATCTGAGTAGTTGACTGAGCAATGTTCTTGTGCAAAGCCTGAAATTTGACATGTAGGGTCTTGAGAACATATTAAGACCATGGAGAGCATATTAGACCTTTAGATTCCACCTATCTTGATGAAAATAGAAACCCTAATTTGAGGTACACTGCCTTAGGAGAGAGTTTGTCTGGTCCATTCTTGGGCAACCTTGAGCAAATTGAGGATCTCAATGGACATGTATTGAGTAAAAGGAGAGGGAAAATTTAGGGGTACAACAGCTGCCGCTGTTCAATATTCTTAAACCTGAGGATGTAGATTGGCTAGCCTGCCTTTCGTGATCTGAAGGTGGAAGATGATTGAACAGTAAAGTGCCCAGAAATTTGCACTCGCATGAAGTGGCACTTGATTTATGATATCGAGAATGGGCTTACAGATTCCATTTGGAGGTCGATAATGGAATATTGGAGGAGAGGGGCTTAAAGATGCCATCCTGGATGAGACGGAGAATTGTCGGAGATGGGCTTAAAGATGCCATCTAGATAATGTTAATTTCCTAAGATATTCCTTTGACGAGAGTCCCTGTTGTTGTTGATGAGGAATCTGCTGAGGAATGTTGGTATCTGTCTTGGAAGAAATAGAATTTTAGGAGTTTCAGTTGTCCGTTACTCTACTGGGGAAATAACTCCTGCTTGAGGAAGCGGAAGTGAACTGCATATCTGGTCAGGGTACAAGCTGCACCGCGACTTACTGGGGAAATACGAAACCAATCGTGTTTGATTAGGTCCAGGTCTTACAGTGTTGTGGACTGTCATCTAGAGATAAGAGAGAAGGAACCTGGATAGTAAGGTTACTTCAATATGAAAGCCTGGATAGTAGGGCTATAAGAAGGAACCTGGATAGTAGGGTTACTTTGATATGAAAGCCTGGATAGTAGGGTTGTGAGAAGGAACCTGGATAGTAGGGTTACTTCGATATGAAAGCCTGGATAGTAGGGCTATAAGAAGGAACCTGGATAGTAGGGTTACTTCGATATGAAAGCCTGAATAGTAGGGCTGTGAGAAGGAACCTGGATAGTAGGGTTACTTCGATATGAAAGCCTGGATAGTAGGGTTGTGAGAAGGAACCTGGATAGTAGGGTTACTTCGATATGAAAGCCTGGATAGTAGGGATGTGAGAAGGAACCTGGATAGTAGGGTTACTTCGATATGAAAGCTTGGATAGTAGGGCTATGAGAAGGAACCTGGATAGTAGGGTTACTTCGATATGAAAGTCTGGATAGTAGGGCTGTGAGAAGGAAGCGGGATAGTAGGGTTACTTCGATATGAAAGCCTGGATAGTAGGGATGTGAGAAGGAACCTGGGTCGTAGGGTTACTCCAAAGTGATAGTGTAGATTAGTTAACCCGTTTGATTTCGGGAACTGAGTTTCCATTAGTCTTCTGTAAATGTAACTTGCATAACTGCTGAATTTGTTGAAGCTAATCCTCTTTTCCTGAAAATATATCAGGGTTAGTTATATGCGATGCATGAAATACAGGGTGAGATGATGTTCTCAAAATAAATGAGATTATGCTGTATATGATATGCATGTGTATGTCATGATGTATGTTCATGAAATGCTATCAGAGTATGCTCGCATCTGGGAAAATAAATCCCTGACGGTTGCTGGAGATTTGTAAATATTCTATCGGGAGGAGATGCTGCTTGAGAATAAACTCCACGGGGAACAAACTTATTGGAAGAGATACTTTGTTGGTAGACCTGCTGATCTGGAGGAATAAACTTAGTTGGGGATGAAATCCCGTTGCTGGAGATGATGAGCTCTGTTGGAGATTGAGCTTCTATATCTGTAGAAATAAACTCTGCTTAGGGGATGAAGTTTACTGACTAGCCCGCGATTATGAACCTCGGTTGGGGGTGATTACGTCCTGTTTCAGGGGAACTGGCATTAATGCCTTTGGATACTTTTAATCTGTGGGGAGTGTATGTGCTGATAATCACATTCCAAGGCTGACTCTACCCCGATACCTACTGGGTAGAGGAACCGTCGGGTTTGGTATTTCTTGTTTTTTCCCTATTTCTGGAATTACGAGTAATTGTCTTTTGTTTCTTATGTAAATATTTATGAGCAGCAATCATTTTCAAATGCATATATCAAAAATAAATCATTGGACGTTCTTGCAAAACAAAACAGAAAAAGAAAAATGAATTGAAGTTTCTTGTGAAAATGACTTGTATTGATTTTGAAGTTGGTGTGTATTAGGCGTTTTGTACAAAGAGGCGGACGTCCTAGTAAGAGAACACCGCTGAAAGATAGAAATTATACAGTTTATGTAAAAGAAAGAAAAACAGCTATGTGAAACAACCCCATTGGGTTCCAACTCTACTATTGCCTTTATATTTTCAAGCGTCTCATCACTTTTCTACTTGGCCGAAGGTTGATCAGATTGGTTGGCGCCGTCCGAGCTTGATAGTCGATACCGAATTCTAGTCGCAAGGTGATCCAATGAGACATAGTGATACGCTTCAATCCCTAACTTTTTCCTGGACCGCCCTTTCGGGTTTTCAGTCCATCGGGATACCCTTTTTTGCCCAAACCGCCCTTTCGGGTTTTCGACTTACCGGGTGTACATATTTTTTCATTTTCATCCCTTATTTTTGTCCGAACCCTTTTGGTTCACCAGGAAGCCCTTATTTTTTCCTAGGCCAGTCGACCTAGCGGGTCTTTGATTATGCGTAGTATCTTTTCACTATGTCTGTATTGACAGGGTGAGGAAGTTCGTCACCATCCATGGTGGTTAGAATCATAGCTCCTCCCAAGAAAATGTTCTTAACCACAAATGGCCCTTCCTACGTGGGGGTCCATTTTCCCCTGGGATCACCTTGCGGCAGTATGATGCGTTTGATTACCAGATCCCTGACTTGATATTCTTGACGCCTGACTTTCTTGTTAAAATCCTTGATCATTCTCTTTTGATATGTCTGACCATGGCAGATAGCAGTAAGTCTCTTTTCATCGATTAGATTTAGCTGATCAAGTCGGGTTTGGATCCAGTCGTCTTCGTTCAAACCCGTATCCTTCATAATCCTGAGAGAAGGTATCTGGACTTCGATGGGTAGGACTGCCTCCATGCCATATACCAGAGAGTAGGGTGTTTCCCCTGTCGACGTCCGTGATGAGGTACGGTACCCATGAAGAGCGAATGGTAACATCTCATGCCAGTCTTTGTATGTCACCGTCATCTTTTGTACAATCTTCTTGATGTTCTTATTAGCTACTTCAACAACGCCATTCATCTTCGGCCGGTAGGGAGAAGAGTTATGATGCTGTATCTTGAACTATTTACAGAGCTCGGTGATCATTGTGTTGTTGAGATTAGTACCATTGTCAGTAATAATCCTCTCTGGTACACCATATCGACATATCAGATTGTGTCGGATAAATCGCGCCACGACATTCTTGGTTACTGTAGCAAAGGAAGCTACCTCAAACCACTTCGTAAAGTAATCAATGGATACTAAGATGAAGCGATGTCCATTGGAAGATGTGGGTCTCATCTCTCCGATCATGTCGATGCCCCACATCGCAAAGGGCCAAGGAGCTGTCAAGACATTCAGAGGAACCAGAGGTACATGCACCTTATCAGCGTAGATTTGGCACTTATGGCAAGTTCGAGAGTGCTGATAACAGTCGGCTTCCATAGTGGACCAGTAATATCCTACCCGTAGGATCTTCTTAGCCATGGTATGTCCACTAGAATAGGTTCCGAAGGTGCCTTCATGTAGATCTGTCATGATCCTCTCTGCTTCGCTCTTGTCTACACACCATAATAGTGTGGAGTCATGGTTGCGTTTATAGAGGATTCCATTACTGAGGAAGAACTTTGCAGCGAACCTTCTCAGAAACTTCTTATCATTGACAGATGCCCCTTCAGGATATTCCTGAGCCTCGAGATATCTTTTGACTTCGTGAAACCAGGGTTTGTCTGCCACTTCTTTGGTATCGATCTCACAGCAGTGTGCTGGTTCATCCAACCTCTCAATGGTAATTTGGGGAGCATCGTTGTCCCACCTAACCTTGAACATAGAAGACATGGTAGCTAGCGCGTCCGCTAACTGGTTCTCCTCTCGTGGGAAATGTTCAAAGGTTACCTCCTCAAAGTGTGGGAGCAATGTCAGTACATACTCTTTGTAAGGAATGAGATTTGGGTGCTTCGTATCCCACTCTCCTTTGATCTGACTTATCACTAGAGCGGAATCCCCGAATAACCTTAAGAACTTAATCCTCAGGTCAATAGCAGCTAGAAGACCCATGATATATGCTTCATACTCCACCATGTTGTTGGTGTAGTTGAAACATAATCGGGCGGTGAATGGAGTATGACAGCCCTCAGGAGATATGATTACAGCGCCAATGCCGTTACCCAGTGCGTTCGAGGTTCCATCAAAATACATAGACCATCGGGATCCCTCCTCAGGTCCTTCATCCGGTCCATGTTCTTCGTAGTCAGTCACCAACATGATATTCTCATCCGGGAACTCAAAATTCATGGACTGGTAATCATCCACGGCATGATGAGCCAAATGATCATCCAATACACTTCCCTTAATTGCCTTTTGGGTTGTATATTGTATGTCGTATTCGGTTAAGATCATTTTCCACCTTGCTATCCTTCCGGAGAGAGCGGGCTTCTCGAAAATATACTTGATCGGACCCATCTTTGATATCAACAAGGTAGTGTGAGTCAACATATACTATCTCAGTCGGTAAATAGCCCATGCCAAAGCGTATCAAGTTTTCTTAAGCAATGAGTATCGTGTCTCACAGTTGGTAAACTTTTTGCTAAGGTAATAAATTGCGTGCTCTTTTCGACCAGACTCGTCATGCTGCCCCAACACACACCCCATTGAATTGTCTAACACTGTCAAGTATAATATCAAAGGCCTTTCTTTAACTGGAGGCATCAGAATTGGCAGTTCTTGAAGGTATTTCTTGATTCTTTCGAAAGCAGTCTGGCATTCATCATTCCACTTTAACACTTGATATTTCTTCAGAAGCTTGAATATTGGCTCACAAGTAGCAGTCAGATGTGAAATGAACCGGGCGATGTAATTAAAACGTCCTAAGAAACCTCTAACTTCCTTCTCTGTGCAGGGAACTGGCATCTCCTGTATGGCCTTTACCTTCGCAAGGTCTACCTGAATACCCTTGTCACTGACGACAAAACCCAGAAGCTTACCAGATCTTACCCCGAAGGGGCACTTGTTCGGATTCAACCTCAGCTTGTATGTTTTCAACATGTCAAATAATTTCTGGAGATGATCAAGGTTCTTTTCCTTAGTATGAGACCTGGATATCATGTCATCAACATAGACTTCGATCTCGTGGTGAATCATATCATGGAACAAAGTGACCATGGCGCGCTGATAAGTTGCCCCAACATTCTTCAACCCAAAAGGCATCACCTTGTAGCAGAAGGTGCCCCAATGTGTAATGAAAGTTGTCTTCTCCATGTCTTCAGGAGCTATCTTGATCTGGTTGTAGCATGAGAAACCATCCATGAAAGAGAAGATTTTGTGTTTACACAGTGTTGCCGACCAGAACGCCAATGTGAGGAAGTGGGAAGTCATCCTTGGGGCTTGCCCGGTTCAAATCTCTGTAATCAACACACATCCGTATCTTACCGTCCTTCTTAGGTACCGGAACAACGTTGGAAACCCATTGTGGATAGGAAGTGACAGCTAAGAATCCTGCGTCGAACTGTTTCATGACCTCTGCCTTGATCTTCTCCGACATTTTGGAACGCATACGACGAACCTTCTGTTTTATCGGCGGACAATCTTCTTTAGTCGGCAGGTGATGCACCACAATATCTGAGTCCAAACCAGGCATGTATTCATAGGACCAAGCGAAGATCTCAACATAGTTGTGCAACATCTGTATCAACCTCTGTTTGACGCTAAGCTCCAGATTTGCACCTATCTTAACCTCTTTTCTGTCTTCTTCAATACCCAAATTCACTGTCTCAACCGGATCTTCATGAGGATGTATGGCCCTCTCTTCCTACTGTAGTAGTCTAGCAAGTTCTCCAGGCACCTCACAATCATCCTCACATTCGTCCTCAGCTTGGTTGATCGGATTTTTGAAGTCATAAGTGGCAATAGAAGAGCTGTTATCAATGGGATCCAGAGTGGATATGGATCTGCATTATGATACATGAGTGTGTGTAAGAGAATAGCTGTTTTGATAAAGTGAAAGTAGGAAATAAAAACAGAGAGCACAAGATTTGTATGCAAGAAATGTCCAATGCTTTATTAATGATATATTAAATGACAAATAATAGCCCTCACAAGCAAAGCCAAGGTGCCCTTGGCAAGGCACCAGACCGTAAAGTTTCAAATTATTTATTACAAATCTTAAAAACAAATAAGTCAATTACTACGGAATAAAAGAAACAGGTATAAAGTCCGTATCCGTCCAGTTACTCGGTCCACCGTTGGTTGTTGGGTAGATCCAGCTGTCGATGTCTGAGTCCTCCTCGCTGTCTTCAATGGCATTAATTCCCCGATTGCGGATGCGTAAGGGAGGTCCTCCAGCCCGAGCGCGTCGAACAACCCTTTGAGCCCCTGTAGTAAAGCCCAAATCAAATTTGTCAGTTTTATGAGTGAAATCAGGGAGCTGAACCCAATTGGTACACCCACCTTCTTCAACCACATCCTTGGAGTCCTTGAGGGAAGCCATCTTCAAAGGAGGTTTGTTGGTAGTAGTTTCAGTTGATGCCAAGATCTGAGGGATTTCTTCGAAGTTCTGACGAGGAGTTTCTTTGAATTCCCCGTCCATCTCTATGTAGCGGAAGGAGTTGAGGTGACTCACCATATATTCTTCTTCACCCCACATTGTGACAATCTTTCCTTTCACCGAATACTTCAGCATTTGGTGGAGTGTGGAAGTGACTTCCCCAGCCTCGTGGATCCAAGGACGACCCAGCAAACAAGAATACGACCGCCTGATATCCATCACATAGAAAGTGGACCCAAAAGTCTGAGAACCTACTTTGACAGGGATGTCCACCTCCCCGTGCACCATTATTTTTGACCCATCAAAAGCCATTACCATAATGTTACTAGGCTTTAAAGTCAAACCCTCGCAATCCAGTCGGTCCAACGCCTTCTTCAACAGAACATTCAGCGAAGACTCAGTATCTACTAGCACATGAGCCATAGTGGTGCCCCTGCATTCAATCGAGACATGCAGAACATTGTTATGCTTCCTTCCTTTTGGTGTCAACTCCACATCTTAAAAACCAAGCCCATTATCAGCAGTCAGGCTGGCCACACAATCTTTGAACTGATCAGCTGAAGATTCCTGCGGCACATGCGCAGTCTTGAGAAATGCAATCAAAGCCTTTGCATGGGCTTCATAACACAACAGCAAATACAACATGGATATCTTCGATGGGGTCTGCCCCAACTACTCGATCACATTGTAGTCGCTCTTCTTAATGATTTTCAGTATTTCCTCCATTTCTTGCTTAGAGGCTTCCACAACAATTTTCCTAGGCGCCTCCGTTCAGGCAGGCTCACCTATGATTTCCTTGCCGCGGGTATCAGATGATTCGCCGACAGGGGTGATAACTGGAGTAAGAACAGGAACTGTAGTTAATGTACTAGCAGGAACAACAGCTGGAATGATAATAGGCTTGTTGACAGTCTTAGGGGAAATCTCGGGAGAGAAGACCCTTCCACTTCGAGTAACTTTGCTGGTTCCGACAATGTTACCAACATCAGGATCTCAGCCTCTTCATCTTTCAAATCTTGTTTGATGCCATGATAGTACACATCGGCACCATAATTCCATGTGACAGCTTTGTCTGAGGCATACGAGACAAGACCATGAACAGTGATTATTAGTTGAGCAATTCTTGGAGCAGATGTAATCCTAACAGGTCTTCTCGAGGAAACCTTGGAAGTATTGGCGGAAATGGTTATAATAGCAACGTCTTCAGATGGAAAAACGGGAACCAAAGTTTTCTCAAACAAAATTTCTTTGCTATCTATCAGGCGTTGGACACCTAACTTCAGCAAACGGCAACCAGAAGGTAGAAACAAACATATGTGGCAGCATTCACCACAACCCGGAAATAAACTGGCCAACAACAAATTCTTCTTGACAGTCATGAGAGGATTAGAAACTTCATCAACATAGGTAACAAACAAATCAGTATCAACAACATTAATTCCACGACTGTGTTTAGGCATGGGAGCAGTTATGACATTTGGCCTCTCCGGAGCATCAAAATCTATTTCCTTGGCTTCAATCAAGTCTTGTACTTTGTTTCTCAAAGCCCAACAGTCGTTTGTATCGTGGCCAGCACTCTTAGAATGATAGACACACCGGGCATTTGGATTATATCGGGGAGATGTAGTATTTGGATTCTTGGGAGCCTCCTTCAAGGTTGCCAAGTTGGATCTCAGCAGATGAGGTAGAACTTTAGCCAATGTCATGTTGATGCAGGTAAACTGCAGTTGTGGTATTTCTACCCTTTGTTGATTGTTGCATTGTGGAGCAACTGCAGGTCTAGGTATCATCACGGAACTTACTATTGGACGATGTTCAGCCCTATTCTGACCCCTTGGGCTGTAGATGGCAATGGCTTCCTTCTTACCAGCAAAAGGATTCTTTATTGAACTCGAAGAGGCATCCTTCTATATTTTACCACTTCGAATCCCAGCTTCTACTCTTTCCCCAGTTAGGATCAGCTCAGTGAAACCAACTGATGAGCTGCCGATCAAATGATTGAAAATGGACCAGATAGCGTCCCCAGAAACATATCAACCAACTCCCTATCAGACAATGGGGGTTGAACTCTCCCAGCCAAGTCTCTCCATTTTTATGCATAATCTTTAAAGCCTTCACTTGCACCCATGGACATACTCTGGAGTTGAGTACGAGTGGGAGCAAGGTCGGCATTATACTGATACTGCTTGTAGAAAGCAGCATCCAGATCTTCCCAGTTTCGGATATTTGCTCCCTCCAGCTGGTAGAATCATTCAAGCTGAGTCCCTGACAAACTATCTTGAAAGAAATGAACCCACAAATTTCTATCAGTTGTGTGGGGATGGATCTTTCTGACATAAGAATGGAGATGGAGTTTTTGGGAAGGACAACCCATCATACTTAGAAAAAACTAGAGTTTGAACTTCTGCGGGATGACTACTCCCGACACCAATCCCAATTCTACGAAATCCAGTCCAGGTATCCTCTGAACTTCCATGGCACTCATACGATCTTCCAACTGTTTGTATCTATCCTAAGCAGGAGGATATTGATCATCATTGTAATCGATATCATTATCAGAAACTACAGAACTGGGATCCTTCTCTTCCTCCTGATTCTCCCCTTCCTTAGATGAAGAGGTCAGATCGGCTTGTCGCTTCAACCACTCTCTAAACCTTCTACCCATACTCTAAATACCAACAACCTTTTTCTTTTTCTTCTTTTCTTTCAGGATGAGGGCTTTCAGATCCTCCTACCCTTTTTCCAGACTTATAAACATTTGTTGGAACTGGGCGTTCTGTGCCTGAAGGTCCTTGATGGTTTGCTCGGAAGACATTTCGTGCTGAAATAAACAACGAAGAAGATGAGAAACCTGTAATGGTACCTATAATGATGTGTATGATAATGGGATGCGCATGCAATGATTTCAAAGACTTCGGGAAATTTTAATTTGCAAACCAAAATAAACAAAAACTTTATTATCTAAATTTGAAGGTTCAAAATGCCTTTTAGGCGTCACAATTAAAAAACAAATCTAAAATTATAAAAGACATCAAAATTCCCATGGGTGCTTCCTCTTCGTGCCGAGATAGTCATTGAGTCCTCTCTCTTTATGCAGCTGCTTTGTGAGCTCTAGAACCTTCCTCTCTTGAGCATGGAATTGATCCCTGTAAGTATCCCGCTCCTTCATCATCTGAATCCAAGACCTCTAAAATTCTCTAAGATCAGTGGGCATCTAAGGATAGAGAACTGTGTAAGGAATACCCTCTTCTGTAGTGGGTTCCACAATTATTGGTAAAACGGCCACATAGGGCATCATAAGTTTCTGGGCACGAGCTCATACCCATTGTAGGTACGGTTCCATAGGAATGGAAGTCTTTGGCCCTAAAGCCTTGACGCCAGATCTGTTTACCATGCCCCAGGCTCGTATGAACCTCCGGCGATACTCTTTGACATCATCCTCATAGTTGAATACAATACCCTCGATAAGAAACTCATGGGGACCATCCCTTCGAGCGTAACCAAATTGTCGTAGAGCTAAACAAGGGTTGTAGGTTATACCCTCTCTGATGCCAAGTAGCGGGACATTAGGGTACTCTCCGCAGCGGTCAATAATGGCAGTGTTTTCCATAGCTCGAGAACACCAAAAAACATCCGTATGAGCGAGTGACATTATCTCTTGCGACTAACCCAAACCTTCTTCATTATTCAGTATGGACTTAGGGAGGTGATAAATAAACCACCTCGACAGCAATGGCATGCAGCACATAAGAATCCCTCTTCTCTTCATGGTACGAGTATGGAGAGTGTGCAAAATATCTCCGAGCAAAGTAGGTACAAGGTTGCGAGAGAGGATGATCTTGATAGCATTCACATCTATGAATGAGTCCGAATTATGGAATAGGACTAACCCATAGATTAGAAGAGCCAAAACCTCCTTAAAAGCCTGAAAATCCATATCATCCCAAAACAGTTGGGCCTTGTCTATCAGAAACTTAGCTAGAAAACCCTTGACTCCGCTTCTTATTTCCCAATTGGATACCACATCGGCCCGTTTCAGATGCAAAGCTGAGGAAATGACTTCTGGCTTAGGAATTTCTTCTAGACCTGTGAAGGGTAACTGCTCAAGAATGGGTATATCCAACAGCTGAGATAATTCTTCCAAGGTAGGCACCAACTGATAGTCTGGAAAGGTGAAGCAGTGGTGCTTGGGATCAAAGAAATGAAAGAGTACACTCATCATCTTTTCATCAAAATTTGAAGTAACCAGGTTGAGAAGTCGACCATGTCTCTTAGTGAACGCAGAAGTTTCAGAAACCCTTGATGATAGCTCTTTGAGTTGGGAAGGTATCTTCACAAAGCTGACTCAGATAGTGTTTCTATGAACGAAAGCCATGATCTGCAAAACAGAACAAAGATAAATTCCCTTGGTCTTTGAAATGGTTAGTCATGATATGCTATGGTATGATGTTTATGATGTCATGATAAATCACAGGTATAACAAACACAAGTATATCAAGCACAGTCAAATCACACAAAGTCCTTAGGTTTAAGGCTTGCATGAGGTCAAAGGTAGTACCCTCTTTAAGTTTAGTTGGTTTCAAACCTGTCTTAAAAAGTAACCGGGTTCTAGAGGATCTCAATATCATTGACCATCCTTTATCGGGCATTGTCTCAGCTCAAGTAATCTTTTCTTGCGAGCGAAATATCCAGAAAGTCTAATCTCAATGAGTTTAGCATCGAGTATCAACCAATCCTCAGCTCTACACCGAGGCCGACTATCTCACTACTTTCTAATGGCCAAGTTTGTTCAACTAAGGTTCTAAGGTCCGTTAGTGCTTCACGACACCATGCGACGGCCCCGTATTCTCCTCGTTTCCCCATGAAGGATACCGATACCAACCAAAGTGCCACACCAACACAGCCACCGCTTAAACCATATCGGTCTACACCGTACAGTCTCCACGATCTATTGCTGTTTACCTAATGAGTGCCCCCAGATCCGGGTGTAGGATCTATAGTAACCCAAACAAAACCCTTTAAGAATAAAGCAAACAAGCAAGAAAGCAATTTGAAACATGACCTAGATCCTAAGGTATACCCCACTTATTTATTCCCCAGCAGAGTCGCCAGTTCTGTGATACGGTGGCAGAATCAGCTATTTTTACTGGTTTTACATTTTGAGTTTTTGGTCGCAAAATGTCACGGTAAGCAAGAGTCGCCACCAACTTTTATTTTATCCAATCACGGAAAAGGAAAAAGAACAGAAAAAACCTTTTTTCAAGATATTCTGAGTACGGGGGGTAGATTATTGAAAGGGAAGGTGTTAGCACCCTTTCTATCCATGGGTTTCCACGGGCTCTTAGGTGCTTTGCTCATTTTTAAAATTGCTTGTGTGCACTTATTTTGAAAGTGTTTTACTTCGTGATAACCCTTGTATCAGTCCTCAAGAGTGTGACGAAGTTTGTTTTAAAATTTTTTTTTGAAAGGTGTTTGTGTGAAAAGTTTTTTATTGAGTAAGTACTTAAGATTCTACCTACTCGAAAAAATATTGTTCATTCTATTTCCTTTAGACAATGCTATCCTACTATTAAGGAGCAGGTAGCATCGTCGTTGGAGTTGTAAGGGAAATTCGAAAGGGACAAGGACAATCACTAAAGCAATAGTTAGAAAACTTTAGTAGTAACCCTAAAGTCTTAAGATTTTTCCGAGGCAATATTTCCGAGGCAACATTTCCGAGGCAACATTCGAATGGGACACTTTGATCTTTTAGACTAAAGGGCAACCACTAAAATCTCCTATGCTTAATGATTGTTTACCGAAGGCAACCGAAGTGAGGTAAACCCTAGGAGTGAATATGTGCATATGAGTTGTTTCAGTTATTTAATCTTTGCACATTAGGTGATCTACCGTTTTAAATTTCCAGACATTCTTGCCATACAATCCTATTAGCACACATCTAGACAGTTAAATATTTGTAGGAATTTAAAAGTGCGAGAAAATAAACCTAACTATTACAAGGCTTTGACAGTTACATAATTATCTTGACGGGAAATAAAAGTGTGGAATTTAAAACCCTAATTAAAACTATTAAAAGCTCGAAACAGTTACAATAATAATGAAACAAATAAAAATGCCTGCGGTAAATTAAATGCGAGGGATGTTGAAAAATAAACTAAACCCTAATTGAAAGAAAAATATTTTTGTACATTTTTTATTGGAGAAAACAATGAAATTGCAATTTAAATGAAAACCTAATTTCTAATTGCATTTTAATTATGAAAAAGAGTATTTAAGTTAACCTAATTAATTAAAATAAATATTTTAATGAAAAAAAGATTTTGGTGTATTTTTTAAAGAAAATTAATTAAATTATGTACAATTCAAATCCTAGGTCTAGTTATTTTTAATTATAAAAAGAGATTAAATTGCCTTAAATTAATTAAACTAAATTAATTGAGAAATAAAATATTTTTTATTAAAAAGATTTTATGTATTTTGTGATTTTTTTTGATTTTATAGAAAAATAATAATTTTGGGTTAATTAATTAAAACAAATAAAAGAAATTAATTAAAGAAATTAAAAAGAAAATAGAAAAGAAAATGCAAACTGGGCCTGTGTTGAATAGCAAGTCTGGGGGTGTCAAACTGAAATATCTAAGGCCCAAAACGCTCCAAGCCCAGTCAGCCTTGGATTCCTTGTAGCGTTGACTTGAAGGCGCATCATAGGCCTTCATTGCTGGAGCGTTGGATCTGATAGCATGCTTGATCAAACGATTGGACACAAGGGTGCATGGTGGGCACTTGACAATGTGGTGTATGGAATCTGCAAGCACAAAGTTAGAAAATAAAATTTGCTGGGACTTGTGATTGAACCCAGGTCCTCCCACCCAATACCAAGCGCGCTTTACCACTGAGCCATCTGCTTTGTTTTGTTAATAATCCAAGAATAAAACATAATATACAAAAACATGGTTAACTGAACAAAAAGCACGCGAGATTCAAACGGGCGAATGGTTGGATGACACATAACCGTCTTCTACCTCTCTCCGTCGTTTTAGATCTTCATACCTTTACCTACAGTCAGCTTCCATGGCTAAAGACCTGTGCAATTTAAAAATTCACGAGACACAATATAAATGGAATTGAAGACCATGGTTCGACTGGTCATGATGCCCCGGTCATCCCAGTATCCAGCTTATGGTCTAATTTTGCCTGTATCCAAAAGCCCTAAACTGCACACCCAAACCCTAACAATGGCAACGGCACGTATAGGCTTCAAAAATGCAATTAAATCATTCAGTCAGCTTGCAAACATAATGAGGATCACAAATATATAACTTAAACATGCTAATGATCTAGGAATTATGATAATCATTTCTGAAAAGTTTTGCAAACCGTGTGACTGCTACGCGATGATTATGGACTTGAGGAGGCTTGCAAATGATTGGGATGGCTTCCTGAGACCTCTATCAATTGATTGGCAATGCTAGGATGACTTGAGATGGCCTGTGGAGTGAAAACCGATTTACTATTTTCTTTGAATTTTTTGAAGTTTGTTCTGGCCTCTTACACGACTGCAACCCTTGTGCCATGCTTTGTTCTTGGCCATTTTATATCTAGGAATGAATTAGGGTTACCAATTTGGATTGAATCTTTGCAATTATAAGAGATTTGATTTGATTTTCAAGCTTATGTAAACTTTCTATTTTGAGCCAAATCTTCCCTTTCTTGTACCAATTATGCTTGATTCGTTTTGGCCTTGATAATTCTGCATAATTTGATTGCCAACCTGTCCGAAAACCAAATCAAATCATATCTTTGCTATTATCAATCAATTATTTGATTTAATTCAATTTTTAATTAATAAAACAACAAAATAAATTGAAAAATGAAGCAAATAATGGGTGGGTGAATATTTGAGTCGTGGACCATATTATAAGTGAGATGCAAGCATAAAAAGTTAGGCCCATTTAGCAAAAAATGCATTTTTGAGCACATTTGACTTTTGGCAATTTTGTAAAAAGGGTCAACTTTGACAAGGCATATATCTTCCAATTATAACCCTAGAGATGTGTTATTGGAATTTTTAGAAACCTTAGGATTCCCCCTAAGCAACCCTTTCGGTGTCATCTCAATTGAGTCTTCCATGTTCATATAAGGAGCTTTGACCCAAAATGTGTTTTTGTTGACTTTTCAAAAGGACCCATAATGTGAAAATTAATATCTTTCTATGAGTGAAAATTTTGAACTTGTGAGATGAAGATGAATTATAGGGAATTGCATCCTCTTCAAAATGAGCTTTGGATGGAAAATTTCTGATAAAGCATATGGAAGTTATGCTTGGTCAAAGTTTGGTTGACTTCTATTGAGAAACCCTAATTTAGCAACTTTTGGGTTTTGATGAATTTGGAGTATTCCTTGGGGAATCATGGCCAACCCTTGATAAAATGATGAAAGTCACTTCAAAATTTTAATGTTGACCAAAAATCTTGAAGTTTGACTGTATGTGGGTCACAATTGACTTTTGACCTAATATAGTCGATTCTCAAGCATCTGAGCAGTTGACTGAGAAATGTTCTTGTGCAAGGCCTGAAATTTGACATGTAGGGTCTTGAGAACATATTAAAACCATGGAGAGAATATGAGACCTTTAGAGTCCACCTATCTTGATGAAAATAGAAACCCTAATTTGAGGTACACAACCTTATGAGAGAGTTTGTCTGGTCCATTCTTGGGCAACCTTGAGCAAATTAAGGATCTCAATGGACATGTATTGAGTAAAATGAGAGGGAAAATTTTGGGGTACAACACGTAGTATTTTTTAACTATGTCCGTGTTCACAGGGTGTGGAAGATCTTCTCCGTTTATGGTGGTAAGTATCATAGCACCGCCATAAAATATCATCTTGATCACAAATTGACCTTCGTAGGTGGGAGTCCATTTTCCCCTGGGACCACCCTATGGTAGGATGATGCGCTTTATTACCAAGTCACCTGCCTGATATACTCGATGCTTGATTTTCTTATTGAAGGCTTTGATCATACGCTTCTCATAAATTTGACCGTGATAAACAATTGCAAGCCTCTTCTCGTCAATTAAGTTCAACTGGTCCAGCCTAGTCTGGATCCATTCGTCTTCGTCCAAGTATGCATCTTTCATAATTATCAGTGAATAAATCTGAACTTCGACAGGTAGGACAACTTCCATACCATAAACCAGAGAGAATAGGGTTTCCCCAGTTGACGTGCGTACTGAAGTGCGATAGCCATGAAGATAAAATGGTAACATCTCGTGCCAGTCTTTGTATGTCACTGTCATCTTCTATATAATCTTCTTAATATTCTTATTGGTGGCTTCTACTGCGTCGTTCATCTTCAGTCGATACAGAGAAGAATTATGGTGCTCGACCTTGAACTGCATGTAGAGTTCCATGATCATAGTGTTGTTGTGATTGGTACCATTATCTATGGTAATCCTCTCAGGGATGCCATATCGACAGATAAGATTGTGCTTGATGAACCGAGCCACAACATTCTTAGTAATAGAGGCAAACAAGGCTGCTTCAACCCACTTTGTAAAGTAATCAATGACGACGAGGATGAAGCGATTTCTGTTGGAAGTAGTAGGTTTAATCTCTCCAATCATATCAATGCCCAACATTGCAAACAACCAAGGAGCAGTCAAGACATTCAGAGGTACTGGAGGCACATGTAATTTGTCAGCATAGATCTGGCACTTGTGACAAGTTCTTGAGTGGTGATGATAGTCAGTTTCCATAGTCGACCAATAGTAACCCACTATCAGAATCTTCTTAGCCATAGTATGTCCACTAGAATGAGTACCAAATATATCTTCGTGCATATCTTCCATAATATTCTCCGTCTCTTTCTTGTCCACACAACGGAGTAGAGTCGAATTATGGTTGCGCTTGTACAGAATTCCGTTGCTCAGGAATAACTTACCTGAGAACCTCTGTAGGAATTTCTTGTCATTGATAAATGCTCCTTCAGGATACTCTTGAGGCTCAAGATATCTTTTCACTTCATGAAACCATGGCTTCTCTACTACTCCGTCAATGTCGACTTTGTAGTAGTGTGCAAGTTCGTCTAGCCTTTCAATGGTAATTCTGGGAGCCTCATTATCCCATCTGACTTTGAACATAGATGACATGGTAGCTAACGCATCTGCCAATTATTTCTCTTCTCGTGGGATGTGCTCGAAAGTGATTTCCTCGTAGTACTGAATTAAGGTCAGCACATGCTCTCTATAAGGAATGAGGTTCGGGTGCTTTGTATCGCATTCTTCCTTAATCTGACTAATTACCAGAGTTGAGTCCCTGTATACATTCAAGAAATTGATTCATAGGTCAATAGCAGCTCTGATGCCCATGATGCACGCTTCGTCTTCAGCCATGTTATTGGTACAGTCAAAGCACAATCTGGCGGTGAAGGGTTCATGGTAACCCTGGGGAGAGATAATTACAACACTAATTCCATTTCCAAGTGCGTTAGAAGCTTCGTAGAAAACCATAGTCCATCGGGATCCTGGCTCAGGTCTTTCATACGGTCCAGGTTCTTCGCAATCTATAACTAGCATAATGTTCTCATCCAGGAATTCGAAGTTCATAGATTGGTAGTCTTCTACGGCTTGATGAGCCAAATGATCTTCCAGTACACTTCCTTTAATTGCTTTCTGAGTGGTGTACTGAATGTCATATTCTATCAAGACCATTTTCCATCTGGCTATTCTTCCGGAGAGTGCAGGCTTCTCGAATATGTACTTGATGGGATCCATTTTAGAGATCAACAAGGTAGTATGAGTCAACATATACTGTCTCAGTCGACGAGCAGCCCATGCCAAGATGCAACAAGTTTTCTCGAGTAGTGAGTATCTTGTTTTAGAGTCGGTAAACTTTTTGCTAAGGTAGTATATTTCATGCTCTTTTCGACCAGACTCATCATGCTGCCCTAATACACACCCCATTGAGTTCTCTAACACTGTTAAATACATAATCAGAGGTCTTCCTTCAACTGGTGTCATCAGGATTTGAGGTTCTTGTAGGTACTCCTTGATTTTGTCAAAGGCTACCTGACAATCGTCATTCCACTTTACTACCTGATCTTTCTTCAGTAACTTAAAGATCGGCTCACAAGTAGCGATCAAATGAGAAATAAATTTGGCAATGTAATTTAGTCATCCCAAGAAACCTCTGACTTCTTTCTCGGTGCGGGGAGCGGGCATTTCTTGAATAACTTTTACTTTAGTGGGATCAACCTCAATTCTTTTATCGCTGACAAAGAAACCCAGGAGTTTAGCGGACCTCACCCCGAAGGTGAACTTGTTCGGGTTCAGCCTCAGCTTATACTTCTTCAGTCTCTCAAACAACTTATGTAGATGGTCCAGATGCTCTTCTTCAGTCTGTGATCTGGCTATCATATCATCGACATAGACCCGTATCTCGTGATGAATCATGTCATGGAACAAAGCTACCATAGCACGCTGATATGTTGCGCCAATGTTCTTCAACCCAAAAGACATAACCTTGTAGCAGAACGTGTCCCCACTGTATGACAAAAGTAGTCATTTCCATGTCTTCAGGTGCCATCTTGATCTGATTATACCCCGAGAAACTGTCCATGAAGGGAGAATACCTTTTGTTGAGCGGTGTTGTCGACCAAAACATCAATATATGGAAGTGAGAAGTCATATTTGGGGCTCTCCCTATTCAGATCCTTGTAGTCTACACACATACATACCTTGTTGTATTTCTTTTGGCACCAGAACAACATTTGTAACCCATTGAGGATATGATGTCACTACTAAGAAACTCGCATTGAATTGTTTCATAACCTCAACCTTCATCTTCTCTAACATCTCGGGACGCATATGACGAACCTTATTTTTTATCGGAGCACGTCCTTCTTTCATTGGCAGACGGTGGACTACAATATCAGTATCGAGCCCTGGCATGTCTTTGTATGACCAAGCAAAGATCTCAACATATTCATGCAACATCTGTATTAACCTGTTCTTGACACTGTCCTCTAAGTTGGCGCCTATCTTGACTTTTTTCCTGTCTGTTTTAGAACCCAAGTTTACCACCTCAACTGGTTCTTCATGTGGTTGAATAACTTTCTCTTATTCCACTAACAGTCTGACAAGTTCTCCTGGTATCTCACAATCTTCCTCACCTTCGTCCTCGGCTTGGCAGATCGGATTTTCAAAGTCATAAGAGGCAATAGCATAACTGTTATCAACGGGATCCAAAGTGGATGTGGATCTGCAATGTATTGTGTGGGTATGTGTAAGAACACATAGCTATTTGAAAGTGATAAAAATAAAAATAAAGACAGAGAGCACAAAATTTGAATGCAAAATGTCCAATGCTTTATTAAATGAAAATATGTTTATGAAATGACAACCCTTAACAAATGCACCATTGTGCCCCAGGTAAGGCACAAGGCTTAAAGTCATTATTCAAATATTACAAAGCAAAAACTCGAAAGCAATAAAAAACAGAAATGTAGCTATTACTCCTGACTAAAGGAGATAGAGATAACGTCTTCGGCCTTCTAGTTGTTGAGCGCATTTCCAATGGTAGGAAAGATCCAGCTGTCAAGGTCATAATCACTATTAGCATCTTCTATCATGTTAACTCCGTTATTGCTAATGTAGAATGGTAGCCTTCCAGCACGAGCGTGGCGAACAACCCTCTGACCCTCTGCAGTGAAACCCAAACCAAACTTGTCAGATTTATAGGGAATGTCAGGAAGCTGACCCCAAATAGTACAACCACCTTCTTCTACAGTAGCTTTAGCATATTTCAATGAATCCATCTTGGGCGGAACCCTAGTAACTTTGGGAATGGCTGAGACATCTTCAGTAATGGCTGGAGGGATAACTTCAAAAGTATGACAGGGAGTCTTGATGAATTCACCATCCATCTCCACATAGAGGAAAGAGTTCAAGTGGATAACTATATAATCTTCTTCACCGCAGACAATAAAAATCTTTCTGTTCACAGGATACTTTAACTTTTGATGTAGGGTTGAGGTGACAATGCCTGCCCCATGGATCCAGGGGCGTCCCAGGAAGGAGGAATAAGCTGACCAAATGTCCATTACATAAAAGGTAGATTCAAAGATCTGCGGACCCACTTTGATTGGAAGATCCACTTCCCCATTGTTGTACCCCAAAATTTGCCCTCCCTTTTTCACAAGAAATCCCAACCCTAGGGTTTTCTCAGATTTTCAAGATTGACTCAGGAATCGATCAAACAGACTTTTCTATGGTAGTAAATCAAGAATTAGGGTTTTCTCTCGCATTTCTCAGAAGAAACATAATTCTCAGAAGTTCAATTAGCTGCCACATGTTTTCACACTTTTTCAAGTTTACTGGTTGTTCTCAAGGTCTGTTCATCTGGGACAAGAAATGGGAGCTAAGATTGTCATTTGGAATATTCAGGTTTTATCTGATCCAGGTTAACCAGATAATATACGTCTGTTAAAGACATCTGCTTGTTAATGGAATGAAACGTTTGCTTGTTAATGGAATTAAATGTTTGCTTGTTTATTGGAATACCCAGTGCGTATTTTGATTGGAATGCTGTTGCAAGGTTACGAGACGACAAAGTTATTGGATTACTTAAAGTTTAAGTTATCTGTATTAGAATTGGTGGAATTCAATTTCAATTATTTTGATCTGAGAATCTTAAAGGATTAAGTGAAGATGCAAAGAAAGAATTGCAAATTATTGACAGTAGAAGAGTTTTATTGGATAAAGACTTTTTCATTTATTTCAAAAAATGTTACAATACAGTTTATTATTTAAATGCTTTAAGTTGTGCAACTTAATGTATTTGAAAATTAAATTGGTACATTTGTTTGAATATTTATCCCTAAGTTACAAAGAAAAAAAGTCTAAGCCTAAGCTCCATTGCTCCCGTGCTCGCCATAAAGTCTTCTGCTTCCTCTGCTTTGTCATCACCCAAGTTGTGCTCACATGAAAGAAAACAGGATTAGTACAGTTAATTAAATAGAATTTTCAAACAAAAAAAGAAAGGAAAATATTCATCATTAAAGTTTGCCGTCCGGAATCAGAGTGCTATTTTTCATCACGTTTTATTTTCTCTTCGCAAATCACAAGAAGATTGCTCTTCTTGGTTCACAAAGAGAAAAATAAAAATGCAAATTGAAGATTGCAAAAGCAAAATTATTCAAAGGCAAAGCATAAGGCGCAAAAACTGCATTACAAAACAAGGAAAATTGAATGCAAACATTGCAGCAAACTGAATGCAAACATTGCAGTAAACTAAGGCAAACATTGCCGCAAACTGCATTACATAACATGTGCCAAACTATACTAAACTGTAAAGCCAAGCAAACTGAACAAAGCAAACTGGATGCAAACTGTCAAGCAAAGCAAACTGGATGCAGCATACAATGCAGCAAGTACAAATGCAGCAGAATAGCAGGCTAAAAGTAGAAATGCAGCAGAATAGCAGGCAGAAGTAAAATGCAGGAGGTAAACCAAATGACAAGCAAAAAGCTTGTCATAGCTTTTCATCATTTTCCAGGTATTTATGGGCAAAACTTTTCAGAAAATAAGAAAAAGCAAAAATTTCTTTGTCATTAAGAGAGAAAGAGAGAAAAGGGATCACCTTTTTAGTATTGTACATTTGGCTAAGAAAATGGATCACAAGATATAATACCATAAAAACAGCAAGAAGAAAAGGCCCAACGGTTTCAAGCAAAAACTATAAGTCCCAGTCTGCTAACCAAAGGTAAAGAGATCTGTTATAAAACAGAAGTCAAAAACCTGTAACAGTTAGAAACCACAAACTCCAAGCCAAGCCTAAAACTTCACCAAGTATCAAAGCCTGCTAACCAATTCAAAAACAGAAAAAAGCTTGCCAAACAAAAAATACCTGCTATCAAACCTAAATCCCCAACCTGTTGTAAAACTATAACAACAACAAACAACGTGTTAACAATTTGGGCACAACATCAAAAACCTGTTAGCAGAATCAAGCTACGAACCTGAAACTACAACTCTCCCAAAACCACAAAAATACCCCAAACCTGCAATTCTCAAACAAACTCCAAGCCAACAGCCTGAAACTGCACAACCAGAAAAAAAACCATATAGAAGTTCAAACCACAAAGCCTGCTAGCACAATCAAACTACCAAATCACAAAACCTGCAAAAGCCATTTCCAACTGCAACTATCAGAAACACAAGCCTGAAAACTCACAAAACAACAAGTATCCAAACCTGTTATCAAACTCAACAAAATCTAAACATATCAACAACAGAGTTTCAGAAGATAAAAATCAAAAGTTTCAGAACTGTAATCATCATCAACAAAAAAGCTACCAATATCAAAGTTTCAGAATACACTAGCATCAGTTCAAGAGAGAGGAAGTAGTTTCAGAAGCCAATCATCATCAACATTCAAACTCAAAGAGAGAGGAAAGAGAAATCAAAGTTTCAGAACAATAGCCATCATCAACAAAAACCAACAAAATCAAAGTTTCAGTAATATCAAGCATCATCATTCAAGGTTCAAAAGGGACAAAAAGAGTTACCGAAGAGCTCGCCGTCATCATCCCTCCTTGCACCTCTAGCCACCAGGGAGCTCCATCTCCCCATCTCACCTTTCCTCTCCTCTTCATAGAAAAAGTCCCAAGGTATGCTTCTCAAACCCTTTACTGTGTTTTAGGCATATAAAAACCATAGGTTAAACAACTAAGCAAATCCAAACAACGAACTGTTAAAATAAAAAAGGACGAACCGTACCGTTTTAAAATAGAGCCACTAATCTTTGAGAGGATGTGAGAAGTGAGGGTACTCCGGCGGCTTAGGCTTAGAGGAGGATCATAACAATTGAGAGAGAGAGAGGTGAAGAGGGAGAACAAAGAAACGGCGCCGCTGTAAAACGTACACAAACCCTAACAAATGTTACAACTTGAGCAATTGGGCTTCCACCATAAGCCCATAACATTGCTAATTCGCCCCTCACCCCCTTGAGCTTTTTTTTTGTCTCAGCAAGTGATATAAACATTGGGCTTCCATCCCTAAGCCCACACGAGTTGCTAGTGTACCCCTTCCCTCCATTCTGACCCCTCTTTCACCTCTTATTTTTGTTTTGGGCCTAACCCCAAGCCTCCAAATCCCTAAAGCCCATCTCTCTTCTCTTAGTTTGTTTTGCTTTTATTTGTTTTTTTTTAAAATATACTAGTAAATATTTTCATACATTTTCTTTTTTAACCCTAAAAAATAAAATCATTTTTTTACTTTTAATTTTTATAACTTTTTAAATTTAATTTGTTACTAATAATAAAAACATCAAAGAAATTTTTAGTTTACTTTCTTTAAACCTTTTTTTAATTGATTAATAAAAATACCAAAAATAATAGAGATTTTGTTTAATTAATTTTTCTTTAAACTTTTCCTTTCATAATTAATAAAATACAAAAAGAATAATAATAATATAATATTTAATCTTTCTTTTTTAGAATATATTTTTATTTATTTATTTTTAAGTAAATACATGCATTTCATAATATTATTGATTTCTTCATTTGTTAGAGCTTTGTATTGAATTGCGATAATTCGATTTGGTTGTAATACTTGATATTTAGACATTATTATTCTTATGAGATTCATCCCCATTTGTAATAATTTGTACCCCCATCCCCGGATACTTTTGTAATAACTTAGACTTTTAATTCTCGTACTTTATGCTTTCAAATATTCCATGATTAGAGACTAGGGTTTGTATGCAAAAATCCAAAATCAAAATAAATAGCTTGACTAATACAAAGACAAAAAGCATGAAAATTGACAACACAATGCACACATGCACCCTTAGGGTTTCATCCACTTGTTGCCTTGAAAATGGCCATGTTATGCATGCTAGGTATCTTGGCAAAACAAAAACAAAACAAAAGATCATAGTCCCTCGATGACGCTATCTTGGTTGCCTATACAAAATGATCTAGTCCCTTGGAAAATTTGCTAAAGGTACTTAACACAATTGCTATCATGGTCTATACGATGACCCGCGCCTGTCCCGTTTAACATCCAAACACAAGGTTGTTTACCAAATACAATGGTAAAATAACACTATCAAAAGGGTTAAAAACGTATAGGAAAGACTTTTGAGTAAAATAGGGTAGACAACTCTTAGTTACTTGATCAAAACTTGCAAAGCATCCTTGCTATTTTCAAACACACCTCACAACACAATTTCAAAATATTTCCCAAATTAAACTTTCAAACATTGAAATATCTTTTCAAAAGACAAACACCTTTTTATATATTCAAACAAGAATCATTACAAAGGTTGCCTAGACAAGGCCTCTTTTTCAATGCATTTTTAAAAACCACACACAAAGCACCATTTCAAACAATTGAAAAGCAAAAGCAAGTGATCTAAACAAGTAACTAAGAGCCCATGGATAACCATGGATGAAAAGGGTGCTAGCACCTTCCCTTTTCATAATCTACCCCCGAACCTAAGAAAACATCTCAAAGGCCTTTCCTGTGCTTTTTGACCTTTCCTTTGGATAAAATAAAAAGTCGGTGGCAACTCTTGCTAAACCAAAACATTTGCGAACACAAACGCAAAACCTCAAGTCAGTTCTCCCACCGTATCACAGAACTGGCGACTCTGCTGGGGAAAATTATAAATGTGGGGTTACCTTAGGGTTTAGATCACCTTTACATGCTTACCTTGTTTGCTTTGATTGCTTTACATTTGGTTCTATTGTTTGGGTTTGAATCCTTTACCCGGATTTGGGAAACATTCATAGGTAAATAGCAATACATTGTGGAAACTGTGCGGGGTATACCGAAATGGTTGAAGCAATATCTTTATTAGTGCGATATATTTGTGGGTACCGGTAGCCTTTGAGTCAATCAAAGAGAATACGGGGCCGCTGAGTGATGTCATGAAGCACTAATGAACTCTTAAAACCTTTACTTGACCATCTTGGCCTTTTTAGGGGTAGTGAGATGACCGGCTTTGGTGCAGTCCGAAGTTGGTAGATACTCGACACTACACTCATTAAGGGTTGTTTTCTTGGAATGTTTCGGTCGCCAATAAAGTGGCTAAACTGAAACAATGAACACAGAAAATAATCAGGTGATATTGAGCTCCTTAGAACCCGGTTACTATTTATAGGACAGGTTGAGCCAACTAAACTTCAAGAGGGTACTTACCTATGAAACCCCATGCAAGCCTGAAACTAGGATCTTGTGTGATTTGCTTGTACATATACTTGTGCATACATTATGAACATCATGAAGCATCATTTACATCCACTAACCATTTCAAGAGTTTGGATCTTCATCCTTGTTCCTGTTTTGTAGGTAATGGAATCACCTCGCCGGAAAACTATTCAGGTCAACCTTGTGAGGATTCCTCCTCAACTCAAGGAGCTTGTTTCCAAGATTCCAGAGAATTCTCCCTTCACTGAAAGACATGGTAGACTTCTCAACTTGGTCAACTCCAACATTGAAGAAGACATGGTGAAAGTTCTCTTTCAGTTCTTTGACCCCCTACACCATTGCTTTACATTTCCTGATTACCAACTAGTGCCTACTTTGGAGGAATTTTCTCAACTTATGAGGATTCCTATTCTCCATCAACTACCCTACAAC
The DNA here is from genome assembly GCA_948472305.1 of Vicia faba. Lineage (NCBI taxonomy): Eukaryota > Viridiplantae > Streptophyta > Magnoliopsida > Fabales > Fabaceae > Vicia > Vicia faba. The sequence goes on along the minus strand of OX451738.1, from coordinate 402,318,230 downwards.
GGTACGGAAAGAGAGCCAAAGCCTGAAGATGTTGCTCAAGCCTTACACTTGCAACCATCTGATATCAAAGGTCACTAGGAAACCAAAAGTGGTGTCAAGGGTTTCTTGGCAAAGTTTCTGTTTGAGAAGGCACAAGAATGCTGGAATTCTCTAGATCTGCAAGCTTTTGAGGAGATTGTAGCACTTCTCATCTATGGGTTGGTCTTGTTCCCAAACCCTGATCAGTTTATAGATGTGAATGCTGTCAAGATTTTCATATCTCAGAATCCTGTGCCTACATTGCTTGGGGACATCTTACACTCATTTCACACATGAACAATGAGGAAAAGAGGTTTTCTCATGTGCTGTACTCCTCTTCTAGCAAGGTGGTTTATTTCTCACCTTCCCCAGTCAGTCTTGAAGAATGAACAAGGTTTGAGGTGGTCGCAACGGTTGATGACTCTTACACATTCTGATTTCATTGGTGTTCTCGGTCCAGAGAAAATGTCATCACCATTGATCGTTGTGGGGAATTCCCTAATGTCCCATTACTTGGCATTAGGGGAGGCATTACCTACAACCCCTGTTTGGCTCTGAGACAACTTGGGTATGCCCAAAGGGATGGCCCACATGACATGCTGATTCCGGACTTGGTTTTTGACTTCGACAACAATGCTCAAGGACTTCGACAAAGGTTTATCCGAGCTTGGAGGATGCCCAACAAAGTGGACATTAAGACACTGGGACACAAGAATTTTATCCCCCTTGAGCCTTACCTCAAGTGGGTACGAACCCGCGCCCAGAGTCTTATGATGCCTTACCCCTACATTCTCCATGTGATCAAAGAGCCTGTTATGGAAGGAGAGGTTCCATACACCCTCTTACACCCTGACATGCCAACATCATTGGAAGATTTGCAAAATAGTTGGATACAGCTCAAGTAAGAACGGGACACTTTTGAAGCCAGCTTCTACGCTAGTGAAAAGAAGGTTTTGGAACTTACTCGTCGACTCCATGAAGAGCAGACTCTCAACACCTACATCGCACCAAAGAGGATGCGCAACGTCTTTTTACCTTAGAATTTTGTATTATTTTGCCCATGGGGCACTTATGTACTAACAGATTCTATCTTATTAATATGACGTGCGTTCTTTTTTTGTTTATAACAACTTTGAATTTCTGAATCCTTGAATGCATTACATGAATACATATCATTCATCATATGCATAAACAGGTCTTCACACCAGGTTTACTTATCTTTCTGCTGTTTATTTCAGCAAGATGGATATAGAGCAGACGGTCAAAGACCTACAAGCACATAATTCATAGTTCCAACAACTCCTCATGACCTTGGCAAAGGGTCAAGAGGACCTTAAAGCATTGTTAGAAAAATAAAAAGAAAAGGAAAAAGGAAAAAAGAAAAAGAAAAGAGTCGGGGTGGCTACTCTGGGAAGAAGATTTGAGAACCAAGCTAGAAGAGTCCTGGATTTCCCCTCAACGTCTGATGAATGGGTTGGCAAAGGAAAGGGAGTTGCGGTGCCCTCCGAGTTTGAGGCTGAAGAGGATGAAGAAGAAGATGAAGATTACTCCGAGCAGCAGTACCCTCCTGCAGACGACAAGTATAAGAATTTGGAAGAGTGATTGGCAGCTATGGAGGTACAAAGGGTGCCTGGGCTGGATTTCGAAGAGCTGGGGTTGGTTGTTGGGATTGTGATTCCCCCTAAATTCAAGGTGCCTACATTTGCCAAATACGATGGTTTGTCTTGTCTGAAGATGCACCTACGGTCTTACGTCAGAAAGATCCAACCTCATTCTTCTGATAAGGATCAGTGGGTCCACTTTTTTCAAGATAGTCTTTCGGGTACGCAATTGGACTGGTTCTACCAGCTTGAGAGGGCTGACATACATAATTGGGAGGATCTGGCTGCTGCTTTCTACAGACAATATCAATATAACACAGACTTAGCACCTACTCGTACTCAACTGCAAAGTATGGGTATGGTCTCTAATGAAGGGTTTAAAGAGTATTCCCAGAAGTGGAGAGACTTGGCTGGAAGGGTGCAACCACCATTGTCTGAAAGAGAGCTTGTTGATATGTTTTTGGGGACGTTGTCTGGTCCATTCTTTAATCACCTGATAGGGAGTTAATCAGTGGGGTTCACTGAGTTAATTCTGACTGGTGAACAAGTTGAAGCGGGCATCAAGAGCGGTAAAATTCAGAAGGACACCTCTGCTTCCGCTGCCATCAAGAAAATTTTTCCAGCTAAGAAAGAAGTCTCAGCTATATACTCTCAAAGAGGACGGGGAAGAGAGGAACTCCGGCCAGCAGTGGGGGTCGTATTAATTCAGAAGTCCGCATCAGATCAGCCTAGAAATAGTCAACCAAGGAATGATCAACCCAGAACCTATCAGCAAAGGGTAGAAAGGCCACAACGACAATATACCCAGATAAACATGACACCCGCTCAGGTCCTTCCCCATCTCCTGAAATTAAACCTTGCTAATTTGAGAGAGGAACCGAAGAATACAAATACCACTTCTCCACATTATCATCCCAACGCAAAATGTGCTTATCATTCAGATAGCATAGAGCACGACACCAACAACTGTTGGGCCCTCAAAAACAAGATCCAGGATTTAATAGATTCCAAGGAGGTAGAATTCGATGCGCCCGAAAAGCCGAATGTGATTTCTGCCCCAATGCCGAAGCATGGTCACAGTGCCCATGCTATTAAAGAGGATCTGTATGTTGCTGCTGTTGATGACTTAATGACCCCTTTGCCAATAATCAAGATGAATCTGTTGAAAGCCGGGATCTTCCCAGGCTGTGAAAAAGATTGTTACTTTTGTTCGTCTCTACAATCCGACTGTCTGTTATTGAAGTTAGGCGTCCAACGCCTAATGGATAATAAAGAGATTCTCTTTCAGAAAACTCCTGTTACTCCTGTTACTCCTGTTACTCCAATCAACGATATTGCTATAATTACCATTTCCGACAATCTTTCCAAGGTCTCCAAAAGACCTGTTAAGATTACACCCGATTCAAAGATTGTACCTCTGAAGATTACTATGTCGAGGCCTATCCCATACAATTCCAATAAGATGATACCGTGGAATTATGGAGGAGAGATTTTCTACCACGGTGTTAAGCAGATTGAACCAGTGGAAGAGAATTCCGATGAAGAAACTCTTGACATAGGAAATATTGCGGGGACAAGTAAGATCACTCGTAGCGAAAGAATCTTCTCTCCGGAGATTGCTCCTCCAAGGGAAATCTTCGGACCCTCAAGTGCTCCTGTGCCAGTCAAATATTTATGCGAAGTCCAGTGATTGAAGAAATTGTTACTCCCGAAGTTGTACCCTCTGCTATTACTGCTGATAAAGGTAAGGGGATCCAAGAAGCGCCCGTCAGAACGAGGGCTCAGCCTTTGGTTATCCCCGAGACCACCCAAAAGGAAATGGAGGAAATTTTAAAGATAATCAAGAAGAGCGACTATGATGTCGTAGAACAATTGGGGCAAACCCCTTCAAAAATCTCCATGCTGGCCCTATTGCTCTGTTCTGAGGCTCATGCCAAAGCCTTGATCAAATTCCTGAAGACGGTGCACGTGCCTCAAGAAACTTCTGCGGATCAGTTTCAAGAGTGTGTAGCCATCCTAACCGCCGACAATGGTCTTGGCTTCTCTGATGCCGATCTAACATCTAAGGGAAGAAAGCATAATGATGTGCTGCATGTTTCGGTAGAGTGCAGAGGGACCACACTTGCTCACGTTCTAGTTGATACTGGGTCATCTTTAAATGTCCTGCCAAAGAAAGCATTGGACAGACTAGACTGTGAAGGTTTAACCTTAAAGCCTAGTAATATCATTGTTAGAGCCTTCGACGATTCTAAGCGGATGGTCCACGGAGAGGTGGACATCCCAATTACGGTGGGAACAGAAATTTTCAACTCTACATTTTATGTGATGGACATTCGTCCTTCATATTCATGCTTGTTGGGAAGACCATGGATCCACAACACTGGGGCAGTCACTTCTTCTCTACACCAAATGCTCAAATACCCAATTCAGGGTAAAATCATAACGGTTCATGGTGAGGAGGAGTATATGATAAGCCACCTTAACTCTTTCCGCTATGTGGAGTTAGATGGCGAATTCATAGAAACCCCTTTCCAACACTTTGAAGAGGTTTCTCCTGAAGTTGCGGCAGCTAAGACAACGACTTCTATACCCATTATTACCAAGCCTGTGTCCCGGATGTCATCCCTTAAAGATGCGAAGGCTGTGATCGAGGAAGGCGGAAGTACAGTGTGGGGTCAACTACCAAATTTTCCTCTCAAGATAGATAAGTTCGGTTTGGGTTTCACTGCTCATCACGGAGTTCATGCTTTGGAAGATGTTGAAGACGAAAGCAATTTTGAAGATTGGATTTTTCCGACTATTGAAGGAGGACTGAACAACTGGGAGGCGAAAGACTTCGTTCCCATTACTTTCATAAATCAGTAATTTATCTTTCGAACATTTCTGTTGGTCTGTAATAATTATTAAACAATCTGTACACTCTTTTTGCCTTGTGCCTTACCCGGGGCATATAGGTCCATTTGTAAGGGATTGATTTCTTCATTTTCATATGCCATTTTTAATGAATCATGGACGTTTTCATCTATAAACTTTTGTGTTTATTTTCTTTCTTTTTACATTTTATTTTGTTTAAAGGTGGCTATCCCTTACACGCACCCACGCTCGCAAAATGCAGGTACCCATCCACTCCGGATTCCATGGGTAACAATTCTGCTATGGCCTTCAGTGACTCTGAAGATCTGGTCAATCATACCGAATACGAAGGTGATGAAGACTGTGAAGTGCCTGGAGAGTTGGCTAGACTTTTACAACAGGAAGAGAGGGCTATTCTGCCCCATGAAGAGTTGTTAGAGACTATCAACTTGGGTACTGCCGAAGACAGAAAAGAGGTTAAAATGGGTGCCAACCTAAAGCCAAATGTCAAGGAGCGTTTAGTTCAGCTATTGAATGAATATGTTGAGATCTTCGCCTGGTCCTATGAAGACATGCCAGGACTCGACACAGATATTGTGGTTCACCGTCTCCCTACTAGAGAAGACTGTCCACCAATTAAACAGAAAGTCTGCCGAATGAGGCCCGATATGTCTGAAAAGATCAAAGCCGAAGTAATGAAGCAGTTCAATGCCAGGTTTCTTTCTGTTACTTCCTATCCACAATGGGTTGCTAACATTGTGCCCGTGCCTAAGAAAGATGGCAAAGTGAGAATGTGCGTGGATTACAGAGACTTAAACAGGGCTAGTCCTAAAGATGACTTTCCACTACCGCACATTGACATCTTGGTTGACAACACAGCTCAACATAAGGTGTTTTCTTTCATGGATGGATTTTCAGGGTACAACCAGATCAAAATGGCCCCCGAAGACATGGAGAAGACTACTTTTGTTACGCAATGGGGTACCTTCTGCTATAAAGTGATGCCATTCGGACTGAAGAATGCCGGGGCAACCTATCAGCGAGCCATGGTAGCTTTGTTTCATGACATGATGCATCATGAGATTGAAGTCTACGTAGACGACATGATAGCCCGTTCACAAACAGAAGTAGAACACCTCGACCATCTGCAGAAGCTGTTTGTCAGATTGAAGGAGTATAAGCTCAGACTGAACCCTAGCAAGTGCACCTTAGGAGTTAGGTCTGGTAAACTCTTGGGATTCATCATCAGCAACAAAGGCATTGAGGTTGATCCTGCCAAAGTCAAAGCCATACAAGAAATTCCTGCCCCTCGCACTGAAAAGGAGGTCAGAGGTTTCTTAGGACGCATAAACTACATTGCAAGGTTCATTTCTCACCTGACATCTACCTGTGAGCCAATCTTCAAACTGTTGAAGAAGGATCGGGTGGTTGAATGGAATGATGACTGTCAAGTTGCTTTCGATAAAATCAAGGAGTATTTTCTAGAACCTCCTATATTGATTCCGCCCGTTGAAGGGAGGCCACTAATCATGTATCTGACTATTTTGGATAACTCAATGGGGTCCGTATTGGGCCAACATGATGAGTCTGGTCGAAAAGAGCATGCCCTTTATTACCTTAGCAAAAAGTTTACCGATTGTGAGACTCGCTATTCACTGCTCGAGAAAACTTGTTGCGCTTTGGTATGGGCTGCTCGCCGACCAAGGCAGTATATGTTGACACATACCACTCTGCTAATTTCTAAAATGGATCCGATCAAGTACGTCTTTGAAAATCCCGCTTTATCTGGAAGAATCGCTAGATGGAAAATGATCCTGACTGAGTATGATATCCAGTACACAACCCAAAAAGCTATAAAGGGGAGTGTACTAGCTGACCATCTAGCTCATCAAGCTGTCGAAGATTACCAATCCATGAAGTTCGACTTCCCTGACGAGGACATCATGACATTGGACAACATTGAAGATAACAGACCGTATGACGGACCTGAACAAGGATCCCGATGGACCCTATACTTTGATGGTGCTTCAAATGCACTTGGCAACGGTATCAGCGTGATACTTATATCTCCACAAGGTTGCCATACCCCTTTCACCGCTAGACTCTGCTTCAGCTGCACCAACAATATGGCCGAGTATGAAGCTTGTATCTTTAGTCTCAAGGCTGCTATTGACTTGGGAATCAAATCTTTGGTTATGTTTGGGGACTCAGCTTTAGTTATCAGTCAAATTAAAGGAGAGTGGGACACTAAACATCCTAATCTCATCCCATACAAAGAACATGTCCTGACATTGTTACCTCATTTCGAACAGATTACCTTCGAACACTTCCCGCGAGAAGTAAATCAGCTAGCAGATGCTCTAGCTACAATGTCTTCCATGTTTAAACTTAACTGGGATAATGAGGCTCCCCAAATCACCATTGAGCCGATGGACGAACCTGCACATTGTCACGAGATTAATACCGAAGAAGTAGTGGAGCAACCCTGGTTTCACGAAATCAAAAGGTATCTCAAGACTCGAGAATATCCTGAAGGAGCTTCAGTCAACGACAAAAAGTTCCTAAGGAGATTTGCTGCCAAGTTCTTCCTGAGCAATGGTATCCTATACAAGCGCAATCATGATTGTGTTCTGCTTTGTTGTGTGGACAAGGTTGAAGCTGAGCAGATCATGACTGAACTGCATAGTGGTACATTTGGCACCCATTTGAGCGGACATACGATGGCTAAGAAAATCCTAAGGGCAGGCTACTACTGGTCTACCATGGAAGATGACTGTCATCAATACGCCCGCACTTGTCACAAATGCCAAGTCTATGCGGACAAGGTGCATATTCCTCCGGTTCCTCTCAATGTCCTGACAGCTCCTTGGCCATTCGCAATGTGGGGTATCGACATGATTGGAGAGATCAAGCCTACAGCGTCCAATGGACACCACTTCATCCTGGTGGCCATTGATTACTTTACCAAGTGGGTCGAAGCAGCTTCTTTCGCCTCTGTTACAAAGAATGTGGTTGCCCGCTTCATCAAGCAGAACCTCATTTGCCGGTACGGTATCCCCGACCGTATCATCACGAACAACAGTACAAACCTGAACAACACTATGATCACCGCTCTGTGCGAACAGTTCAAGATTCAACATCACAATTCATCTCCCTATAGGCCAAAGATGAACGGTGTTGTCGAAGCTACGAACAAAAATATCAAGAAGATCATTCAAAAGATGACAGTCACCTACAAGGACTGGCATGAGATGTTACCGTTTGCTCTGCACGGATACCGTACCACGGCGCGTACTTTAACTGGGGCAACCCCCTTTTCTTTGGTATATGGCATGGAAGCTGTTTTACCTATGGAGGTTCAGATTCCTTCTTTGAGAATTATGAAGGATGTTGGTCTAAGTGAAGACGATTGGATTCAGACTCGGCTTGATCAACTTAACTTGATTGACGAGAAGCGACTTACTGCTGTTTGTCACAGTCAGACGTATCAAAAACAGATGATCAAAGCTTTCAACAAGAAAGTCAGACGTCAGGTATATCAAGTCGGAGATCTTGTAATCAAGCGGATCATCTTGCCGCAAAGTGATCCCAGGGGAAAATGGACTCCTACTTATGAAGGACCGTTTGTGATCAAAAACATCTTTTCTGGTGGGGCTATGATTCTAACCACCATGGACGGTGATGATCTGCTGCACCCTGCAAACACAGACATAGTCAAAAGATACTACGCATAAAAATCCCGGTGAATCGAAAACCCGAAAGGGCGGTTCAGGCAAAAATTAGGGATAAACAAAAAAAATCTGTACACCCGGCAAGTTGAAAACCCGAAAGGGCGACTTAGGCAAAAAAGGGTTTCCCGGTGGATCAAAAACCTGAAAGGGCGATCCAAGCAAAAGTTAGGGAATTAAAGCGTATGACTATGTCTTGTCGGATCACTTTAAGGACAATCTCTTCACGGACAAGCTCCAGGCTTCTGATCAATCCAATCATCTGCGGACGAAGTGACGAATGGACAAGATACTCAGAGTTGCGAAGGCTATAGCAGAATGGGAACCCCATGGAATTGTTACACATATCCATCTTTGTTTGTATAGATTTTTCTCAATTTTATGGCAACATTCTCTTACTAGGATGTCTGTCTCCTTTGTACAAAATACTTACACAAAGTTAATACAAAGTTACTTCAAAGTGAAGAAAACTGTTTGCCTTTTCTTTCTTTTTTATACTTGTGTTTTATTTGAAAACGTCCAATGATTTATTAAATGAGCATATGCATTTGAATATAATCACTGCTTACAAATAAAACGAAATGAGAAAGAATAATTACTCATAGGATGGAAGTGTAGGAAAGTGTCTTTAGGCTATTCCAGGAGAAATCCCCTGCAATACATCATCTAGATCCTAGGCGAAACTAAAGCTTTGAAATGCATATCCCCAGCGGAGTTAAGTTTCAAGGATCCCCATCAGAGTTGAGTTTTCAAGTTCCCAATCCACAGTGGAGCAAAACTTTGAACTACAAACCCTCAGTAAGAATGAAGCTTTCTTCCCCAACGGAGTCAAACCTTCGACCTTTGAACACCAATGGAGACCATCCAGTTTTCTCCCTTTTCCCCAGAGAGTCGCTTTAAAACTAGATAATTCCTCAGAGAGTTATTTTTAAACTTTTTCCCCCAGTGAAGTTGCCAATCAAATCAGCACGTCACTAAGACCCCCAGTGGAGAGGAAACTTTGAGCTACCAATCCCCAGCAGAAACCATTCAGTTTTCCCCTGATATCCTCAACAGAACGGAGTTTCTCATTTTTGAAATCCCCAGTAGATTGGCATACTCCCAACCTCCTGACCCAAACGCCTGAATGAAGATTCTCATTCTTGCTTCCCTGGAAGATTGGCATATAACCCGAGTTCCTGATATTCCTGACAGAATGAAGATTCTCATTCTCAAAGTGGCATACAACCTAAACTCCTGAACTTCTTTCAAACAGGAATAAGCTTTTCCCCAGAGTCCTGAGCTTACTCTCCAGCAGGATAGCCACTCCCCAACAGTACAACTATTCCCCACAGAGTTTTTACTCCCCAACAAAATCAAGATTCTCATCTTTTATTCTCCAGCAAAGTTGCCAGAGCCTTCTTTACTCTCAGCATAAATTTGTCAGAGTTTTTAATCCCCTGCAGATCGAAGATTCTCGTTCTTGACTCCTCAGCACAAATTCCCCTAGCAGAATGAAGATTCTCATTCTCAATTCCCCAACGGAGTTCTCCTCAAACAACAAAAACAGGAATCCCCGATAGAAGTATTCTAAGCAAAGCTTGAAGACACACATACTCTTCAATAGTGGTCCAGGATTTATTTTCCCCGACAGTAGTTAAAGATTTCATTATCTCCAGCTATCCAGGATTTATTTTCCTCAGCAAGACAACTCATCAGCTTACATGCGCATACATTTCATTCATATATCATAAACATTGATAAAACACATATATTGCATCATACATTTCATGCAACATAACTTTGTGTTTCAGCTAATATTTTACCCTTTTCAGGATAAGATTAACAAGCTACCAGTATACAATCTGAAAATAGTTTACGGATGCCTCCAAACACGGATGTTAATCTATCGCTTGTTCAGATTCAACTTATTGAAAACAGTTTACGGATGCTCCAAACACGGATGCTAATCTATTTCTTATTCAACTTCAAGGATCATGAAAACAGTTTACGGATGCTTCCATACATGGATGTTAATCTATCGCTTGTTCAGTTTCAGCCTCATTGAAAACAGTTTACGGATGCTCCAAACATGGATGTTAATCTATTGCTTGTTCAAACCCAAGGATCATGAAAACAGTTTACGGATGCTTCCAGACATGGATGTTAATCTATCGCTTGTTCAGATTCAGCCTCATGAAACCAGTTTACGGATGCTTCTAGACACGGATGTTAATCTATCGCTTGTTCAAATTCAAGGATCATGAAAACAGTTTACGGATGCTTCCAGGCACGGATGTTAATCTATCACTTGTTCAGATTCAGCCTCATGAAAATAGTTTACGGATGCTTCCAGACACGGATGTTAATCTATCGCTTGTTCAGATTCAGCCTCATGAAAACAGTTTACGGATGCTTCCAGACACGGATGTTAATCTATCTCTTGTTCAGATTCAAGGATCATGAAAACAGTTTACGGATGCTCCAGACACGGATGCTAATCTATTGCTTATTAAACTTCAAAGATCATGAAAACAGTTTACGGATGCTCTAAACATGGATGTTAAACTATCGCTTGTTCAGATTCAGCTCATGAAAGCATCTTACGGATGCTCCAAACACATATGCTAATCTATTTCTTATTCAGACCCCCAGCTCAGAGACGTTCAAGACATGGATACCTTTCTGATACTCATTCTTTCACCTACAACATACAATTCAATAAACATTCTTGGATGGCATCTTTAAGCCCATCTCCGACAAGATTCTGTCGCATCTCCAAATGACATCTTTAAGCCCATTCCCTCAAACTATGCTTTGACGAGTGCAAATTTATGGGCATTCTAGTGTCCAATCATCTTTTACCTTCGAGTCGCAAATGACAAACTCGCCGATCTAACTCTTCAGGTTCAAGAAGATTGAACAGGGGCAGCTGTTGTACCCCAAAATTTTCCCTCCCTTTTTCACAAGAAATCCCAACCCAAGGGTTTCCTCAGATTTTCAAGATTGACTCAGGAATCGATCAAACAGACTTTTCTATGGCAGTAAATCAAGAATTAGGGTTTTCTCTCGCATTTCTCAGAAGAAACATAATTCTCAGAAATTCAATTAGCTGCCACATGTTTTCACAATTTTTCAAGTTTACTGGTTGTTCTCAAGGTCTGTTCATCTGGGACAAGAAATGGGAGCTGAGACTGTCATTTGGAATATTCAGGTTTTATCTGATCCAGGTTGACCAGATAATATACGTCTGTTAAAGACATTTGCTTGTTAATGGAATGAAACGTTTGCTTGTTAATGGAATGAAATGTTTTCTTGTTTATTGGAATACCCAGTGCGTATTTTGATTGAAATGCTGTTGCAAGGTTACGAGACTACAAAGTTATTGGATTACTTAAAGTTTAAGTTATCTGTATTAGAATTGTTGGAATGCAATTTCAATTATTTTGATCTGAGAATCTTAAAGGATTAAGTGAAGATGCAAAGAAAGAATTGCAAATTATTGACAGTAGAAGAGTTTTATTGGATAAAGACTTTTTCATTTATTTCAAAACTGTTACAATACAGTTTATTATTTAAATGCTTTAAGTTGTGCAACTTATTGTATTTGAAAATTAAATTGGTACATTTGTTTGAATATTTATCCCTAAGTTACAAAGAAAAAATTCTAAGCCTAAGCTCCATTTCTCCCGTGCTCGCCACAAAATCTTCTGCTTCCTCTACTTTGTCATCACCCAAGTTGTGCTCACATGAAAGAAAACAGGATTAGTACACTTAATTAAATAGAATTTTCAAACAAGAAAAGAAAGGAAAATATTCATCATTAAAGTTTGCCGTCCGGAATCAGAGTGCTATTTTTCATCACGTTTCATTTTTCTCTTTGCAAATCACAAGAAGATTTCTCTTCTTGGTTCACAAAGAGAAAAATAAAAATGCAAATTGAAGAATGCAAAAGCAAAATTATTCAAAGGCAAAGCACAAGGCGCCAAAACTGCATTACAAAACAAGGCAAACTGAATGCAAACATTGCAGCAAACTGAATGCAAACATTGCAGCAAGCTAAGGCAAACATTGTAGCAAACTGCATTACATAACAAGCGCCAAACTATACTAAACTGTAAAGCAAAGCAAACTGAACAAAGCAAACTGGATGCAAACTGTCAAGCAAAGAAAACTGGATGCAACATACAATGCAGCAGGTAGAAATGCAGCAGAATAGCAGGCTAAAAGTAGAAATGCAACAGAATAGCAGGCAAAAGTAAAATGCAGGAGGTAAACCAAATGATAAGCAAAAAGCTTGTCATAGCTTTTCATCATTTTCCATGGATTTATGGGCAAAACTTTTCAGAAAATAAGAAAAAGCAAAAATTGCTTTGTCATTGAGAGAAAGAGAGAAAAGGGATCACCTTTTTAGTATTGTACAGTTGGCTAAGAAAATGGATCACAAGATATAATACCATAAAAACAACAAGAAGAAAAGGCCCAACGGTTTCAAGCAAAAACTATAAGTCTCAGCCTGCTAACCAAAGGTAAAGAGATCTGTTATAAAACAGAAGTCAAAAACCTGTAACAGTTAGAAACCACAAACTCCAAGCCAAGCCTAAAACTTCACCAAGTATCAAAGCCTTCTAACCAATTCAAAAACAGAAAAAAGCTTGCCAAACAAAAAAAACCTGCTATCAAACCAAAATCCCCAACCTGTTGTAAAACTATAACATCAGCAAACAACCTGTTTACAATTTGGGCACAACATCAAAAACCTGTTAGCAGAATCAAGCTACAGACCTGAAACTACAACTCTCCCGAAACCACAAAAATACCCCAAACCTGCAGTTCTCAAACAAACTCCAAGCCAACAGCCTGAAACTGCACAACCAGAAAAAAAAACCATATAACAGTTTAAACCACAAAGCTTGTTAGCACAACCAAACTACCAAATCACAAAACCTGCAAAAGCCATTTCCAACTGCAACTATCAGAAACACAAGCCTGAAAACTCACAAAACAACAAGTATCCAAACCTGTTATCAAACTCAACAAAATCTAAACATATCAACAACAGAGTTTCAGAAGAGAAAAATCAAAAGTTTCAGAACTGTAATCATCATCAACAAAAAAGCTACCAATATCAAAGTATCAGAATACACTAGCATCATCATAGTTCAAGAGAGAGGAAAGAGTTTCAGAAGCCAATCATCATCAACATTCAAACTCAAAGAGAGAGGAAAGAGAAATCAAAGCTTCAGAACAATAGCCATCATCAACAAAAACAAACAAAATCAAAGTTTCAGTAATATCAAGCATCATCATTCAAGGTTCAAAAGGGACAAAAAGTGTTACCGAAGAGCTCGCCGTCATCATCCCTCCTCGCACCTCTAGCCACCAGGGAGCTCCATCTCCCCATCTCACCTTTCCTCTCCTCTTCATAGTGAAAGTCCCAAGGTATGCTTCTCAAACCCTTTACTGTGTTTTAGGAATATAAAAACCATAGGTTAAACAACTAAGAAAATCCAAACAACGAACTATTAAAATCAAAAAGGACGAACCATACCGTTTTAAAATAGAGCCACTGATCATTGAGAGGATGTGAGAAGTGAGGGTACTCCGGCGGCTTAGGCTTATAGGAGGATCAGAACAATCGAGCGAGAGAGAGGTGAAGAGGGAGAACAAAGAAACGGCGCCGCTGTAAAATGTACACAAACCCTAACAAATGTTACAACTTGAGCAATTGGGCTTCCACCATAAGCCCATAACATTGCCATTTCGCCCCTCACCCCCTTGAGCTTTTTTTTGTCTCAGCAAGTGATATAAACATTGGGCTTCCATCCCTAAGCCCACACGAGTTGCTAGTGTACCCCCCTCCCTCCATTCTGACCCCTTTTTCTCCTCTTATTTTTGTTTTGGGCCTAACCCCAAGCCTCCAAATCCCTAAAGCCCATCTCTCTTCTCTTAGTTTGTTTTGCTTTTATTTGTTTTTTTTTAAATATACTAGTAAATATTTTCATACATTTTCTTTTTTAACCCTAAAAAATAAAATCATTTTTTTACTTTTAATTTTTATAACTTTTTTAATTTAATTTGTTACTAATAATAAAAACATCAAAGAAATTTTTAGTTTACTTTCTTTAAACCTTTTTTTAATTGATTAATAAAAATACCAAAAATAATAGAGATTTTGTTTAATTAATTTTTCTTTAAACTTTTCCTTTCATAATTAATTAAATACAAAAAGAATAATAATAATATAATATTTAATCTTTCTTTTTTAGAATAGATTTTTATTTATTTATTTTTAAGTAAATACATGTGTTGTACCCCAAAATTTGCCCTCCCATATTCTTTAAAATTTGTCAAGATCAATCTCCAAATGGCATCTGCAAGCACCCTCCTAACACAGTCAAAATTAGGGTTTTGGTTCTTACAAGGAAGTTGAGGTTTCCAAGGGTCCAATCAAGTCCCATATTCCTATATACATTGTCAAGCACCTACATGTCAAGTTTCAAGGCTCACAAGGTCAAGTTGCACAGTCAAAAACCCTAACTGCTTCACAGTCAACTGCAGGGGTAAAATGGTCATTTGACAGTCAAAAGTCAAAAATTTTGGTCAACATCTTATTTTGAAGCCACAATCATCATTTGATCAATTCTTGATCATGATTCCTCAAGCATGGCTCAAAAAGTCTCAAGATGCAAAAGTTTCTATTTTTGGACAGCTGAAAAGTCAACTGTAACTTGACCAAGGCATAACTTTTTCATGTTTCATCAGAAAAATCCCATCCAATGTTAATTTTGAAGGTGATGACATTTCCTACAACTCATGTTCACACTCCAAGTCCAAGAAATGCTCTCACAAAAAGTTATCAATTTCTACATTATAGGTCATTTTCAAAAGTCAACAAAAAGGCACTTTAAGCCAAAGACCATAACTTGAGATTGGTAAATCAAAATGACATGGGACCAAAGGCATTGGTTAGAGGACTTCAAGACCTTTCCAAAATGTCCAAGAACATGTTCATAGCTTCAAAATTGAGTCAGATATGCATTGGAGAAGTTGGGAAATATTTGGGAACTTTCAAAAGTCAACTTTGCCTAAAACATTTCATTTTTGCTAATGGGCCTCAAATTCCTTCTTGAATCTTTACCCAAGGCTTATGAACGACCCATTAATATTAATTGGAATTATTTTCTTATTTTTATTAATTATTTGGATTTTTAATTAATTAATAATTCATTTAATTAATTTAATTGTAGGAAAATATCAAAACATGGTTGTCAAATCTTTTTATG
This sequence comes from Vicia faba, assembly GCA_948472305.1. Taxonomy (NCBI): domain Eukaryota; kingdom Viridiplantae; phylum Streptophyta; class Magnoliopsida; order Fabales; family Fabaceae; genus Vicia; species Vicia faba. The sequence goes on along the minus strand of OX451738.1, from coordinate 402,302,765 downwards.
AAGCAAATACATTCCATACATGTTGAAGATCTCGTGCATCACTCAAGGGGACAAGATCTCCCAAATTGGCAAGGTTTTTCATTCAAAAAGATTGGAAAATATTTGATTGGAAATCAAAGATGCAAACTTGAATACAATGGATTTATGGGCCTAATTTTAACCTAATTCTCTTCACATACAAAGGCTGAAGCAAACCCTATTCCTGGACACGTGAAAGCTTCCATAGAAAACCATAATCAAATTCTAAAAAATTCAGGAAAAGTGTGAAACTGAATTCTTATTTGCAGCACAATTCAAAGCCTCTTTTTGATTCAAACATCCTGCCTGAGTCTCCAGGAAGTCATTGCCATCAAGAACCAGTCCAAATAGGCAAAGAATCAAAGAACACAAGTCACACGGTTTGAATATATTTCCAAAATTGCATAACATGATTCATGCGTTTTTAATCCATTTTCTTGGTTGATTTATGTTAATAGGGACCTTCTGAAGCGATTGGTATAATCCAATTTGGTTATAGCCTTCTGAATCGAAAATCACCATGGAAGAACATTAGGGTTCCGAAGCTGTTAAATTAGGGCTTTACGCATAAGGAAAAATTAGACCTTGGAACAAGCATGGTTGAATTCGTCAAGGCCAGACGAATTCAACCAGACCCTCGCGCTCTTTTTATGTGACCTGTGTGCCTAATCGCTATTATTGACACTTTTGTTTTGTGGGGGTTTAAAACCCCCGCTATCTATTTGATATTATTGCAGGTAAACGAAGAAGATGGTGAGCTGGCCAAATGCTAGTGGATCATTCAAACATGGCGCGCGCTTTTTGTGTTCCCAGCATAGTTATTACTTTTCATATATTATTTTTATTGGTTATTATGTTTACAAACCAATGCAGATGGCGTAGTGGTTGGAGACGTGGCTGGCAAACACTGGGACCTGGGTTCGATTCCCAGGTCCCCCATATAATTCTTGATATTTTTTCTAAAGCAATCTCATGCAGCGCTTGTACCAAAATTCCACCATGCACGCCCAACAATAGCTTGCCATGTGGCTTCAAGCACCCATCCAGTGGCCAGGAGATGAAGCCCATAATACTCCCCAGTCAAACAGCATGCACGTGATCAGGAAAAGTCAATCAGGCTTAGAGTTCTTGGGCCAGAATTTCTCACAAAAAACCTCCATATGGGCCATCTTACCCCCCTTGGTTTGCAATTTATTTTCTTTTCTTTTAAATTTCTTTTAATTGTTTTAATTATTATTATTAATTCACCACAAATTAATTTTTCCTAATAAAAATCAGAAAATCAAAATTGTAAATATATTTTAATTATTTATTAATTTCACCATTAACTTATTTTTGTAAATAAATACTAATAACTAACTTAGCTTAATTTAGGTTTAAATTTTAATCCTTTTCCTTAATAAATAAAAATTGCATAGAATTAGGTTTTGACCTTTTTTAATCATTTTCTTATTATCATCATTATTAATTATTATTATTTTTTGTACATACAAATGTAAATTAATTAATTAGTTTAAATTAGTTTAACTTTAACATTTTCATTAATAATTAAAATAAACTTAGAACTAGGGTTTTCTTGACTTTTAATTTATTTTATTATCATTAAATACAAAAACATAAAAAACATCTTTCTTGTAAATAATTAATTAAATTAGTATTAGGTTTAATTTTAATTTAATTTCAAGCAAAGGACAAAAAACTCTTAATTTCTCAAAAGGGTCAAAAACCCATAAGGACGTCCAATTTAATTCTTTCGCGCGTTATTTTTTATTTTGATTATTATGGAACTGTTTCCGGAATGTAATAGTAATTAGGTTTATTGCTTTCTTTACTTTCCGCACTTTATCAAAAACGGGTCTTTGTTTTTTTGGCGATGTATAGACCCGCGCCTTGTAATAGCGTAGCTTTTACCTTTCCGTATTTTATTTTCCGCACTCCTAACTGCTAAATTGCATGAAAGAATGTATGATAATTAAAAACAACTCGTAGCTCACTATCGCATGATCAAAGATAAACATAAACTGAAACAACACACATGCACTTGCCACTTCTAGGGTACGCCTCACTCGTTGCCTCGAATGTGGTCGTCAAGTATAGGGTGTTTTAGCGGTTGCCCTTATGTCTAAGATCCAGTTGCCTCGAAACGGTTGCCTCGGATTAAAAAGGATCTAGGACATTAGGGTTACTTCTAAAGTGTCCTACTATTGCTTCGGTGACCACAATGTCCCTCAATCAAATTGACCCGAACACCTCCAACGGTGGTGCTACCTATCTCTCAATGGTGGGATGGCACTACCTTAAGGACTCTTACATAGCCTAATTCCTTAGGGTAGGTAGATGACTCATGGGTACTCGCTCTCTCAAAAACAAACCAAACATCTTTTCACACTGACACTTTCAAAAGTTTTCAAAAAAACAAAATTTTCAAACACTCTTGAGGACAGATACAAGAGTCACTCAGAAATCTTTCAAAACGAAACTTTTTTCAAAAACCCACACACACTTGAAAAGCAAACAATTTTGAAAACATAAGAGCAAGTACCTAAGAGCCCATGGATAACCATGGATAGAAAGGGTGCTAACACCTTCCCTTTCTATAAATCTACCTCCCGAACCGAGAAACATTCTCGAAAAGGAATTTTGTTGTGCTTTTGTCCTTTCCATATTGGAGAACATAAAAGACGGTGGCGACTCTTGCTTACCGTGACATACGCGATCCAGCTTTAAACAGTCAGTTCTATTTCCACCGATCACAGAACTGGCGACTCTGCTGGGGAGATTATAAAAGTGAGGTGTACCTTAGGATTAGACCACTCTTATGTTTTCAATTGTATGTCTTGATTGCTTTATATTTATGGGCATTGCATCGGAGTTTCATTGATCCTAACCCGGATCTGGGGATACCCTTTTAGGTAGCATAAGCTGTGAGGGACCTGTCCGGCATAGACCGACACGGGTGAAGCAGTGGCTACGTTGGTGTGACACCTTGGTCTGTACCGATATCCCTTGTGTTGCAACGAGGAGAATATGGGTCTTCTGAGGAGTCATTAAGCACCAACCGACCTTAGAACCCTAAATTGACCCAACTTGGCCATAGAACAGTAGCAGTATGCTACACCCATTGAGGCTAAACTCTCGCGATGGTTATGGCCGCAAGAAAAGATTGCGACGCTGGAGTTATGACCGATTGAGGGTAGTCAGTGATATTGGGATCCTCTAGAACCCGGTTACTTTTGATAGGACATGTCTTAACCAACGAAACTGAAAGAGGGTAGTACCTGAACTTCATGCTGGCCTAAACTCTAAGGGCTGTCTTGTGTGACTTGTGTGCCTTCAAACTTGAAATACTTGCCCATACTTGTTATCTGACAACATTGAGCTACTTGCAGGTTTTGTTTATAGTCCTTAAACTGGACTTATTACAGGGCTTACTTACACCTCACACGTTTGCATCCACGTGCATAACATCATACCATCATACCATTGCATACATCTTGCATAAGGATTAACCCATTTCAAGGATCTCAAGGGTCTGTGATGCAGGTCACGATGAGTCAAAATGTCTAGCAAGGGGCAAAAGGGGATTTATTTTCCTCTAGCCAAGGTTGATAACTTGAGTCAGGGGCTATGACCCACTCGATATGGTGAGCCTTGACTCTTGAAGAAGGACTCTCCAAAACATGAAGTTCCTTCAATCAAGCCACCAGATTCAAATTCTAACAATTTTTCTTGTTTACCCCGCGAGATCCTTGAAAACATTGCATGCATGCATACACATCATTGCATTACAGGTACCCTTTGTACAGGTCACTTACCTTCCTCGTTGTTTATTTCAGCAATGGCTTGCCAACAAGACAATCAGGAGCTTCGTACTCAAGAGACTCAGTTCGGGGAAATCCTCCTAAATCTATCCAAGGGGCAGGAAGAGTTGAGAACACTCCTCATGGGGACTTTGGTCAGGAATAGTCCAGAAGACAGTAAGGATGAACGGCTGAAACATCTGCAAGCTGAGGTGGATATAATGAGAACCCAGATGCTGGGGCAGATGACTCTCATTCAAGACTTAGCTCAAAGACAAGAAGAGCTCAGGGTTCTCGTCAACCAACTGCTTCGGGATAACCAACTGGGGCAAACATCTAAAGTTGAAGAGCCAATCATCATTAAATTCCCTTTGAGACAAGAAGACAAAGGAAAAGCTCCTCAACTTGCTTCAGGGTCACAAATTCAGCATCAACCTCACCAGCTTCAGCAAGACAGTATGAAGCAAGTAGTCAGGGTTGGAGACCAAGCCGGTAATCAGCCCCCAAGAAGTCAAAGGTTTGGTTTGATGAATAGACCTCTCCGAGCTACTACTACTTCACAGGTCCAACAACGACCTCGCCAAGAACAACGGGTTGATCAGAGCAAGCCAAACAAGCCTAAGAGGCAATTCACCCAGCTCAACATGTCGCTGTTTCAAGCCTTACAACGCCTGTTGAGATTGAATCTGATCACTCTAAGGGACCCTCCTAAGAATCCCAACAGGACACCTTCAAGGTATAACCCCAACGCCCGCTGCGCCTATCACTCTGACAGCCCAGGGCATGCTACAAACGACTGCTGGTCTCTGAAGAACAAGATCCAGGACCTGATTGATGAAGGAGCAGTGGAATTCACCCCAGATGGTCAGGTCGAGTTCTTCTACTACCCCTAGACGAGAAGACCTTTTGTTCATTGGAAGTTTCAAGTTGTATTTTTCTTCGCTTGTTCAAACATTTGTTCATGTCAAACTCTCTTACTTTATCAATGCATCGCATATGTCTGTTTTGAATCAATATATTCGCATTCGCTATATTCAAACTGCTTTCATTTTTTGATGTCAACTCTTGATCTAAAATTCTAAGCCTCTTGAGGGAGGATGACGAAAACGATACCACAATCTACAGTGTGCTTTTGAACAGACCCCGCTGATGAGGTACAAGCATTGTTTCAATTCCTAAACACTGGAGTTATAAGGAAGATAATCCCTCGTCAACCCCTTCGAGCCAAAGAAGTAGGAGTTTTTCTTTTCACAAAAAAATTAAAACCCTTAATCATAACCTGGGGCAGGGTAGTCTTCTCAGTTGATCCAGGTGCACAATGAATGGCATCAAAGGAGTCCTTCCAAAGCAAAAGACAGTGATGGTTCCGAATAATCATAAAAACAGGCAGTCGTTATCTTTCAAAAAACAAAAGACCAATAAGTCAAAACCTATGAAAGAGACTTACAAAACTGGGGCATCCCGCTGACTGTAAATACGAAAAGAAACAGTTCAGGCAAAATTTAGGGATAACGAAATCAAAAAAAAAGAAAAAGAAAGAGGTCCTACAAACCCTCAACACAAAAGGAAATGACTTCCTATTCAAAATAAACTATCAGTATCCGAACCATCACCGGAATATCAGAGCCAAGACTCAAACAAGATCTAATGCACGATTAACTGAGTTTTAGGATTGAAGAACATCACGAAGAGCGGGTGGGAACAAATATACTTTGAGCCTTTATCCTTTGTTTCTTAAACCGTGAACCAGGCCACGTTATAACCCTTAAAAGTCCTAGCTGAAGCATGGGTTAGTTCGAAAGCATACTGTTACGAAAGGTATCCTGACTCCTTAAGGCTTGCGGTAAAATAACGAGTTGACATCACATTGTACAAAATTTGTTTGTTTTACTGAAAAAAATACATTTCCAAAAACTTCAAGACAGACATAATCTTTGCATTTTTAATATAACATTGTTTGCATATGACTATTTGTTCGAACAACAGAGAAATTCGCACGACGAATATCTAGTGAACAAAAGCACTTCCAACCAAGGGGCAGACATGAGCATGGTCCATCATCTGGGGCAGTTAAGTCAAGATTCGGAGAATCTCTCAAAAGGCTAACCAATTTGGGGCAAATCTCCATCTGGATCACTTGGGGCATTGGACAATCAAACAGAGATCTTCTGGTAGTAGGGCAACACAACACTACTGATAGGGGCACCTCCCTACATCCTGAGAGCATGGACATAGACGAAAAAATACTGCGCATAATCAAAGACCCGCTAGGTTGACACACCTAGGCAAAAATAAGGGCTTCCCAGCGAACCAAAAGGGTTCGGGAAAAAATAAGGGATGAAATGAAAAAATCTGTACACCCGGCAAGTCGAAAACCTGAAAAGGCGGCTTGGGAAAAAATGGGTATCCCGGTGGACTGAAAACCCGAAAGGGCGGTCCAGGCAAAAGTTAGGGATCAAAAGTGTACGACTATGTTCCGTCATCTCGTCACTTGCCTACCATAAGAAGATTTTTCAATCGGCAGTCATCAAGCACCTCCACATGTATCTTCTCCCACAGAAACAGGGGCAATAAGAATTGTCTGAACGATCTAGTTGCTCTGTCCACCAAGGTACCAAGGTAAGTTCAGCTGAAGAACATGACCAAGTTACCTCCACTCCCCGCAGAGTAAGGACAGGTTTCAGCAATACTCTCCCCCGAGCAGAGTTGGTCTCTCCTCAGCCCCGAAAAGGCACGGTATCTCCAGCAAGTCAGCGATACTCTCCCCAAGCAGAGTCAGTCTACTGTCAGCCTTAAGGAAGTTGGGTATCCCCAGAAGATCTCAATATTCCCCAGCGGAGTATACAAATGTTCCTAAACAAGCATCCCCGGTAGTCTTGGTATAAGATTGTTCCCCGGCGGAATACAGACACCCCAGTAGAGCCACTTCCCCAATACAGTTCAAAAAGTTTCCCAGGAGAGTTGAATCATCCTCCCCAGTAGATTCTGGATGCTTATCCCCAGTAGATTATGGAAGCTTATCCCCTACAGAGTACGAACGCTCTCCCCGGCTTTATTCAAAGGTTATTCCCCACCAGAGCTTATAACTGGGTTATCCTCAGCTAATTACCACGGAAAGATCGTCCTCGGCGAAGTTCTTCCTATCCCTCAGTTGAGTTCATCAAATCTTCCAACATAACTCATCAACGGTATCCCCAGCGGAGTTATCATCAAAATTCTCAATGAAGTATCTCTCCCCACATAATAATTCCCCGCAGAGTAATCTCTCCAACAAGTTTATTCCCCAACGGAGTCATCTTCTCCTACCGGTTTATCCTTGCAACCATTCTCCCCAGTGGAAATGAGGAACTCTACTCTTCGACAGCAGCCCAGGATTCAACGAACCTCCCGGCATTCGTCAAGGATTTATTTTCCTAGACGAAACACATTCATAGACATTTCACATTTCATATATCCTGCTTACATACATGATAAAGTGCATACTACACTATCTCTGAACATCATGACATCATGCATTTCATACACCATGACATTGCATACAACTAACTCTTTACCTTTTCAGGAAAGATCGATCAACAGATAAAAGTCATTATCTTTTGAAGTAGCAGTCACCTGATTCCTTCGTCATCCCATTAAGGTAGAAGTCAACAGATTCCTTCATCATCCCGTTGAGGTAGAAGTCAACAGATTCCTTCATCATCCCGTTGAGGTAGAAGTCAACAGATTCCTTCATCATCCCGTTAAGGTAGAAGTCAACAGATTCCTTCATCATCCCGTTGAGGTAGAAGTCAACAGATTCCTTCATCATCCCGTTGAGGTAGAAGTCAACAGATTCCTTCATCATCCCGTTGAGGTAGAAGTCAACAGATTCCTTCATCATCCCATTGAGGTAGAAGTCAACAGATTTCTTCATCATCCTGTTGAGGTAGAAGTCAACAGATTCCTTCATCATCCCGTTGAGGTAGAAGTCAACAGATTCCTTCATCATCCCGTTGAGGTAGAAGTCAACAGATTCCTTCATCGTCCCGTTGAGGTAGAAGTCATCAGATTCCTTCATCATCCCGTTGAGGTAGAAGTCATCAGATTCCTTCATCATCCCGTTGAGGTAGAAGTCAACAGATTCCTTCATCGTCCCGTTGAGGTAGAAGTCATCAGATTCCTTCATCATCCCGTTGAGGTAATCGTCCCTGATTCCTTCATCATCCTGCTGAGGTAGTAATCGTCCCTGATTCCTTCATCATCCTGCTGAGGTAGTAATCGTCCCTGATTCCTTCATCATCCCGCTGAGGTAGTAATCGTCCCTGATTCCTTCATCATCCTGCTGAGGTAGTAATCGTCCCTGGTTCCTTCATCATCATGCTGAGGTAGTAATCGTCCCTGATTCCTTCATCATCCTACTGAGGTAGTAATCGTCCCTGATTCCTTCATCTCCCTGCTGAGGTAGTAATCGTCCCTGATTCCTTCATCATCCTGCTGAGGTAGTAATCGTCCCTGATTCCTTCATCACCCTGCTGAGGTAGTAATCGTCCAAGATTCCTTCATCATCTATTCGGAGTAGCAATCGTCTCAGATTCCTTCATCACGTCATTATCAAGAAAACCGTTTGAAATTCCAGATTCGATTCCTGTATCCAGTCAGGGCATATCTGTTGACGACTAATTCCAGATTCGATTCCTGTATCTAGCCAGGGCACGTCTGAAGAGTTTGAAGATTCGATTCCTGTATCCAGCCAGGGCACATCTGCATAAAGAGTTTGAAAATCAATCCCTGTAACAGGCCATGTAATTATTTTTCTTTCTCAGGTACACAATTTCTCGCTAAGGAATCTCTTACGCGATCGACACCTAGATGGCATCTATAAGCCCATCCACATACCAACAGTCTCCAATTGGCATCTATAAGCCCATTCCCGACAAGGTTCTGTCACATCTCCAGATGGCATCTATAAGCCCATCCTCCTATCCGTCATCTCTCCAAATGGCATCTATAAGCACATTCCCGCCATCATGCTGCTGATACTCTACTATGTGAGTGCAAATTTCTAGGCACACTAGTGTTCAATCATCTTCCACCTTCGGATCACGAAAGGCACGCAAGCCAATCTACATCCTCAGGTCTAAGAAGATTGAACAGAGGCAACTATTGTACCCCAAAATTTGCCCTCCCATATTCTTCAAAATTTGTCAAGATCAATCTCCAAATGGCATCTGCAAGCACCCTCCTAACACAGTCAAAATTAGGGTTTTGGTTCTTACAAGGAAGTTGAGTTTTCCAAGGGTCTAATCAAGTCCCATATGCCTATATACATTGTCAAGCACCTACATGTCAAGTTTCAAGGCTCACAAGGTCAAGTTGCACAGTCAAAAACCCTAACTGCTTCACAGTCAACTGTAGGGGTAAAATGGTCATTTTACAGTCAAAAGTCAAAATTTTTGGTCAACATCTTATTTTGAAGCCACAATCATCATTTGATCAATTCTTGATCATGATTCCTCAAGCATGGCTCAAAAAGTCTCAAGATGCAAAAGTTTCTATTTTTGGACAGCTGAAAAGTGAACTGTAACTTGACCAAGGCATAACTTTTTCATGTTTCATCAGAAAAATCCCATCCAATTTTAATTTTGAAGGGGATGACATTTCCTACAACTCATCTTCACACTCCAAGTCCAAGAAATGCTCTCACAAAAAGTTATCAATTTCTACATTATAGGTCATTTTCAAAAGTCAACAAAAAGGCACTTTAAGCCAAAGACCATAACTTGAGATTGGTAAATCAAAATGACATGGGACCAAAGGAATTGGTTAGAGGACTTCAAGACCTTTCCAAAATGTCCAAGAACATGTTCATAGATTCAAAATTGAGCAAGATGTGCATTGGAGAAGTTGGGAAATATTTGGGAACTTTCAAAAGTCAACTTTGCCTAAAACATTTCATTTTTGCTAATGGGCCTCAAATTCCTTCTTGAATCTTTACCCAAGGCTTATGCACGACCCATTAAGATTAATTGGAATTATTTTCTTATTTTTATTAATTATTTGGATTTTTAATTAATTAATAATTCATTTAATTAATTTAATTGTAGGAAAATATCAAAACATGGTTGTCAAATCTTTTTATGAAGCAAATACATTCCATACATGTTGAAGATCTCGTGCATCACTCAAGGGGACAAGATCTCCCAAATTGGCAAGGTTCTTCATTCAAAAAGATTGGAAAATATTTGATTGGAAATCAAAGATGCAAACTTGAATACAATGGATTTATGGGCCTAATTTTAACCTAATTCTCTTCACATACAAAGGCTGAAGCAAACCCTATTCCTGGACACGTGAAAGCTGCCATAGAAAACCATAATCAAATTCTAAAAAATTCAGGAAAAGTGTGAAACTGAATTCTTATTTGCAGCGCAATTCAAAGCCTCTTTTTGATTCAAACATCCTGCCTGAGTCTCCAGGAAGTCATTGCCATCAAGAACCAGTTCAAATACGCAAAGAATCAAAGAACACAAGTCACACGGTTTGAATATATTTCCAAAATTGCATAACATGATTCATGCGTTTTTAATCCATTTTCTTGGTTGATTTATGTTAATAGGGACCTTCTGAAGCGATTGGTATAATCCAATTTGGTTATAGCCTTCTGAATCGAAAATCACCATGGAAGAACATTAGGGTTCCGAAGCTGTTAAATTAGGGCTTTACGCATAAGGAAAAATTAGACCTTGGAACAAGCATGGTTGAATTCATCAAGGCCAGACGAATTCAACCAGACCCTCGCGCTCTTTTTATGTGACCTGTGTGCCTAATCGCTATTATTGACACTTTTGTTTTGTGGGGGTTTAAAACCCCCGCTATCTATTTGATATTATTGCAGGTAAACGAAGAAGATGGTGAGCTGGCCAAATGCTAGTGGATCATTCAAACATGGCGCGCGCTTTTTGTGTTCCCAGCATAGTTATTACTTTTCATATATTATTTTTATTGGTTATTATGTTTACAAACCAATGCAGATGGCGTAGTGGTTGGAGACGTGGCTGGCAAACACTGGGACCTGGGTTCGATTCCCAGGTCCCCCATATAATTCTTGATATTTTTTCTAAAGCAATCTCATGCAGCGCTTGTACCAAAATTCCACCATGCACGCCCAACAATAGCTTGCCATGTGGCTTCAAGCACCCATCCAGTGGCCAGGAGATGAAGCCCATAATACTCCCCAGTCAAACAGCATGCACGTGATCAGGAAAAGTCAATCAGGCTTAGAGTTCTTGGGCCAGAATTTCTCACAAAAAACCTCCATATGGGCCATCTTACCCCCTTGGTTTGCAATTTATTTTCTTTTCTTTTAAATTTCTTTTAATTGTTTTAATTATTATTATTAATTCACCACAAATTAATTTTTCCTAATAAAAATCAGAAAATCAAAATTGTAAATATATTTTAATTATTTATTAATTTCACCATTAACTTATTTTTGTAAATAAATACTAATAACTAACTTAGCTTAATTTAGGTTTAAATTTTAATCCTTTTCCTTAATAAATAAAAATTGCATAGAATTAGGTTTTGACCTTTTTTAATCATTTTCTTATTATCATCATTATTAATTATTATTATTTTTTGTACATACAAATGTAAATTAATTAATTAGTTTAAATTAGTTTAACTTTAACATTTTCATTAATAATTAAAATAAACTTAGAACTAGGGTTTTCTTGACTTTTAATTTATTTTATTATCATTAAATACAAAAACATAAAAAACATCTTTCTTGTAAATAATTAATTAAATTAGTATTAGGTTTAATTTTAATTTAATTTTAAGCAAAGGACAAAAAACTCTTAATTTCTCAAAAGGGTCAAAAACCCTAAGGACGTCCAATTTAATTCTTTCGCGCGTTATTTTTTATTTTGATTATTATGTAACTGTTTCCGGAATGTAATAGTAATTAGGTTTATTGCTTTCTTTACTTTCCGCACTTTATCAAAAACAGGTCTTTGTTTTTTTGGCGATGTATAGACCCGCGCCTTGTAATAGCGTAGCTTTTACCTTTCCGTATTTTATTTTCCGCACTCCTAACTGCTAAATTGCATGAAAGAATGTATGATAATTAAAAACAACTCGTAGATCACAATCGCATGATCAAAGATAAACATAAACTGAAACAACACACATGCACTTGCCACTTCTAGGGTACGCCTCACTCGTTGCCTCGAATGTGGTCGTCAAGTATAGGGTGTTTTAGCGGTTGCCCTTATGTCTAAGATCCAGTTGCCTCGAAACGGTTGCCTCTGATTAAAAAGGATCTAGGACATTAGGGTTACTTCTAAAGTGTCCTACTATTGCTTCGGTGACCACAATGTCCCTCAATCGAATTGACCCGAACACCTCCAACGGTGGTGCTACCTATTTCTCAATGGTGGGATGGCACTACCTTAAGGACTCTTACATAGCCTAATTCCTTAGGGTAGGTAGATAACTCATGGGTACTTGCTCTCTCAAAAACAAACCAAACATCTTTTCACACTGACACTTTCAAAAGTTTTCAAAAAAACAAATTTTTCAAACACTCTTGAGGACAGATACAAGAGTCACTCAGAAATCTTTCAAAACGAAACTTTTTTCAAAAACCCACACACACTTGAAAAGCAAACAATTTTGAAAACATAAGAGCAAGTACCTAAGAGCCCATGGATAACCATGGATAGAAAGGGTGCTAACACCTTCCCTTTCTATAAATCTACCTCCCGAACCGAGAAACATTCTCGAAAAGGAATTTTGCTGTGCTTTTGTCCTTTCCATGTTGGAGAATATAAAAGACGGTGGCGACTCTTGCTTACCGCGACATACGCGATCCAGCTTTAAACAGTCAGTTCTATTTCCACCGATCACAACATGCATTTCATAATATTATTGATTTCTTCATTTGTTAGAGCTTTGTATTGAATTGCGACAATTTGATTTGGTTGTAATACTTGATATTTAGACATTATTATTCTTATGAGATTCATCCCCATTTGTAATAATTTGTACCCCCATCCCCGGATACTTTTGTAATAACTTAGACTTTTAATTCTCGCACTTTATGCTTTCAAATATTCCATGATTAGAGACTAGGGTTTGTATGCAAAAATCCAAAATCAAAATAAATAGCTTGACTAATACAAAGACAAAAAGCATGAAAATTGACAACACAATGCACACATGCACCCTTAGGGTTTCATCCACTTGTAGCCTTGAAAATGGCCATGTTATGCATGCTAGGTATCTTGGCAAAACAAAAACAAAACAAAAGATCATAGTCCCTCGATGACGCTATCTTGGTTGCCTATACAAAATGATCTAGTCCCTTGGAAAATTTGCTAAAGGTACTTAACACAATTGCTATCATGGTCTATACGATGACCCGCGCCTGTCCCATTTAACATCCAAACACAAGGTTGTTTACCAAATACAATGGTAAAACAACACTATCAAAAGGGTTAAAAACGTATAGGAAAGACTTTTGAGTAAAATAGGGTAGACAACTCTTAGTTACCTGATCAAAACTTGCAAAGCATCCTTGCTATTTTCAAACACACCTCACAACACAATTTCAAAATATTTCCCAAATTAAACTTTCAAACATTGAAATATCTTTTCAAAAGACAAACACCTTTGTATATATTCAAACAAGAATCATTACAAAGGTTGCCTAGACAAGGCCTCTTTTTCAATGCATTTTTAAAAACCACACACAAAGCACCATTTCAAACAATTGAAAAGCAAAAGCAAGTGATCTAAACAAGTAACTAAGAGCCCATGGATAACCGTGGATGAAAAGGGTGCTAGCACCTTCCCTTTTCATAATCTACCCCCGAACCCAAGAAAACATCTCAAAGGCCTTTCCTGTGCTTTTTGACCTTTCCTTTGGATAAAATAAAAAGTCAGTGGTAACTCTTGCTAAACCAAAACATTTGTGAACACAAACGCAAAACCTCAAGTCAGTTCTCCCATCGTATCACACCCATGTACCATCCTTTTTGACCCATCAAAGGCTCAAACTACAATATCACTGAGTTTCAGTATGACCCCTTCACAATCAAGTCTGTCTAGGGCGCCCTTCGGCAGAACGTTTAACGAGGAACTAGTATCAACCAAAACATGAGCCAGAGTAGTTCCCCTGCATTCAATGGAGACATACAAGGCCTTATTGTGGTTTCTTCCCTCAGGAATCAGATCAGCATCATAGAAACCTAATCCATTATCAGTCGTTAAGCTAACAACATAACTTTCAAATTGATCGGCAGAAATCTCTTGTGGTACATGAGCACTCTTCAAAAATTTCACTAATGCATGTGCATGGGCTTCAAAACACAATAACAGGGATAGAATGGAGATTTTGGACGGGGTCTGCCCCAGCAGTTCAATAATTTTATAATTAATTTTGCGGATGATTATCAATACCTCTTCCCACTCTTGTCTAGAGGTGTCTTCAATTGTAGCTTTCTTAGGTGCCTCTGTCTAGGCAGGCTTTGTTATTTTCTCTTTACCCTGTACCCGAACAGTTGGCTCGGTGGCTGTAACTATGACAGGTGTAGAAATAGTCTTCAGAGATATTTCTGGGGAGAAGACCCTTCCGCTTCTAGTAAACTTACTAGTCCCAATAATATTGTCAATACCGAAATCAGTAACTTCAGTAACTTCATCTTCAACAGTCGGTAGTTCTTGTTTGATGCCATGGTAGTAGACGTCAGATCCATAGTTCCAAGGAATAGCTTTATCCGAAGAATATGGGATAGGTCCAGGTGTAGTGATGATCAAAGGAGCAGCTTTCGGGTTGGTAGTAATCCTTACAGGACCTTTGGAGGTGATCCTGACAGGAGGGCTAGAAATTACAGATAAGTCTTGACACAAATTCTCAGCAGACGAACCCTTCTCAATCAGAATTATATGATTGTCCATTAGGCGTTGAATTCCTTCCTTCAGTAATTTGTAGCCATTGGATTGGGCTGCGAAGCAGTAACATTTTTCAATACAGCCTGGAAATAAATCGGCATGTAGCAGATTCTTCTTGATTATGGGTAGAGGAGTAACCAATTTACTTACAGCAACAACATAAAGAACATCTTCAATTGCACGTATTCCTTTTTCATGCTTCTTCATAGGCATAATGATTACGTTCAGATCTCTGGAGGATCGAACTCAATCTCGTTGTTGTCAATCATATCCTGAATTTTGTTTTTTAGGGTCCAACAGTTGTTGGTGTCGTGCCCAGAACTGTTAGAATGGTAGGCGCATCTCGCGTTTGGATTGTACTTAGGAGATGAGGTATTGGGATTCTGAGGAGGATCCCTTAGCATAACCAGCTCCGCTTTTAGTAAATGTTATAACGCCTAAGACAATGACATATTAATCTTGGTAAAATTCCTTCCAGAGCGTCTGACCTACGCATATTTCCATGTTGTTATTGTTGAACAGGTGCAAGATTAGAAATCAATACCGCTCCCACAGACTGATTTCGATCACTTTTACCATGACCCTTATGGCCATAAACAACATTGGCCTCCTTCTTACCATTGAATGTATTCTTCACAACACTCGAAGACGCATGCACTTGAATTTTTCCACTCTTAATTCTAGTTTCAACTCGTTCTTCAGTTAGAATCAGCTCAGTAAAACCAAATGAAGAACTCCCAATTAGATGATTAAAGAATGGACATGTTAGAGTGCCCATGAACATATCAACTAGATCCCGATCCGACAAGGGAGATTGCACCCTTCTAGCTAAGTCTCTCCACTTCTGGGCATCTTTTTTGAACCTTTCATTCGGACCCATAGTCATGTTTTGTAATTGCACGCGGGTTGGTGCAAGGTCAGCATTGTATTGATACTGCTTGTAGAAAGCAGCTGCCAAGTCTACCCAAGTGCGGATGTTGGTCCCCTCCATATGATAGAACCACTCGAGTTGTGTACCAGACAAACTTTCTTGAAAGAAGTGAACCCATAACTTTCTGTCAGCAGTATGGGGTTGGATCTTCCGAACATATGATCACAGATGAAGTTTCAGACAAGACAAACCACCATATTTAGAAAAATCAGGAACTTTGAACTTGTGAGGGATAACTACCCCCGGAATAAGACCCAACTCTCTGAAATCCAATCCAGGCACTCTCTGGATTTACATAGCCTTAAGACGGTCTTCTAGATGCTTGTATCTATCATCAACAGGAGGAGACTGTTCATTAGAATAGTCTTCGTCCTTAGAAATTTTACCAGAACAAAGGTTGCTTCGACCTTCAGCCCTAACACTTCTACCATCCTCCTCTTGGTTGTCATCTTCATTAGAGATGATATCAGCAGTTTGAACTTGTTTAGCAGGACCTTTGAATCTTCTTCCCATGTTGAGGATATCAATTGGCTTCTGAGTCTTCTTCTTTTTGGCAATGAGCGCCATCATATCCTTCTGTCCTTGAGCTAGGTTCAGGAGGGTCTCCTGGAATTGGGCATTCTGAGCTTGGGGTTCCTTAACAGTCTGTTCAAGAGCCATCTTTTACTGAAATAAACAGCAAGAAGATGATAAAACTTGTATGAGAAAACCTATTATGTAATGATGCATGATATGTAGATGTAATGCTTTCAAGGATCATTGTGGGATTTAACTTTGTTTAAACAAAAGGAAACAAGAGAAATTTTAGTAAATAGCTCGAATTATAATCGCTTTTAATAAAGAGAGTTACAAAATAGCAAAAATATAAATTCAAGTCTCCCATAGACGCTTCTTCTTTGTGTTGACATATGCGTTAAGGCTTTGTTCTTCGTGGAGTCGTTTCGTCAGCTCCATTACTTTCTTCTCGCTAGCATAGAATTGAGCTTCGAAGGCATCTCTTTCTTCCTTTAGTTGAATCTAAGACTTATGTAGTTCTTAGAAGTCGGTAGGCATACCAGGATGAAGAACAATATGAGAAACATTCCCTTCGGCAACAGGCTCTACGATCACTGGTAAGATAACAGGATATGGCATTTTAATATTTTGAGCACGAGACCGCACCCATTCGAGGTAAGGCTCTAGAGGAATGGAATTATTGTGTCCCAAAATCTTGCTATCAATCTTGTTAACTGCGCACTAAGCACGTATAAACCTTTGATGGTAATTTTGAGGGTCGTTCTCATAGTCGAATACAATACCCTGAATGAGCATATCATGAGGACTATGCCTTAGAGCATAACCAAACTGACGCAGAGCTAGAAAGGGGTTATAAGTGATGCCTCCTCTTATACCAAGGAGTGGTACATTAGGGAATTCCCCGCAGTGATCAATAATAGTGACATCTGTCTGAGATCGAGAACACCAATGTATATCTGCATTAGTGAGTGACATCAATCTTTGAGACCACCTCAAACCTTGTTTATTCTTTATCACTGATTGGTGAAGGTGAGAAATAAACCACCTGGGCAGTAGAGGTATGTAACACATAAGAGTTTCCCGCTTCTTCATAGTACGAGTGTGGAGGGAATGCAAGATATCCCCAAGCAAAGTAGGTACCAAATTATGAGTGAGAAATATTTTGGTGGCGTTCACATCTATGAATTGGTCTGGATTAGGGAATTTTACCAAACCGTAGATCAACAAAGCCAAAATATCCTCAAAAGCACAAAACCTATTTCTCGCTTGCATAGAATTGGGCTTCAAAGGTATCTCGTTCCTATTTAAGTTGAACCCAAGACCTTTGTAATTCCTCGAGAGTATTTGGCATGTCAGGATGGAGAATGGTATGAGGTACATCTGAATCTGCAATGGGTTCCATGATGATGGGTAGAATGGAAGGGTAAGGCATCATGAGATTTTGAGCGCGAGCTCGAACCCACTTAAGATAAGGCTCCAAAGGGATGGAGTTCTTATGCCCCAATGTCTTGCTATCTACTCTGTTCACCATGCCCCAATCTCGGATAAACCTCTAACGGTACCCTTGAACATCATCCTCGTAGTTGAACATAATGCCTTAAACCAATACATCATGATGACCATCCCTCCTAGCATACCCAAACTGTCGCAACACCAAACAAGTGTTATAAGTGATTCCTCCCCTAATGCCTAGGAGAGGTACATTAGGGAATTCCCCATAGCGATCAATGATGGTAACGTCTTCCACAGATCGAGAACACCGGTGAATATCTGAATGCGTGAGAGATATCAACCTATTAGACCATCTTAAGCCTTGTTCGTTCTTCACAATAGACTGGGGTAGGTGCAAAATAAAACACCTAGACAACAGAGGAGTGCAAAACATAAGGGTTCCTCTTCTCTTTACAGTGCGAGTGTGAAAAGAGTGCATAATTTCTCCAAGAAAAGTAGGCACCGGATTATGAGACATGAAGATTTTGACCGCATTGACGTCTATGAGTTGGTCCGGATTAGGAAACATTACCATCCCATAGATGAGAAGGGCCAATACCTCCTCAAAGGTTGGTAAGTCCAAAGTATCCAAAAAATAATGAGCTTTTTTAAACAATAACTTGGCTAGAAACCCTTTGATACCGCTTCTTGTTTTCTAATTTGCCACGACGTCGGACCGTTGTAAATACAAGGTTTGAGCAATTTCCTCAGACTTTTAGTCTCTTTCCATAATGTTGAAGGGTAACTGATTAAGGATAGGCACACCCAATAACTGAGAAAACTCTTCCATGGTAGGTACCAACTGGTAGTCGGGAAATGTAAAGCAGTGATGTAAAGGGTCAAAGAACTGGAAGAGAACTTTCACCAAGTCTTCATCAGGGCTTGAGGTGACCAAACTGAGGAGTCGACCATGTCTTTTAGTGAATGGGGAATTCTCAGGAACTCTTGATTCCAATTCCTTGAGTTGAGGAGGTACCCTTACAAGGTTGACTTGGATAGTATTTATGTGAATGGGGGTCATGTCCTATAAAACAGACACAAAGATAAGTCCTAAAAGTCCTTGAAATGGTTAGTGTGATATGCCATGTTATGAAGTTATGATGTTATGTAAAAACAAATATATACAATCACACAAACAGATCCTTAGGTTTATGATTTCATGGATTCCATAGTGTTGTACCTCAAAATTTGCCCTCCCATATTTCTCAATACATGGCAAATGAGGTCCCCAAATTGCTCAAGGAAGTTCAAGAGTTGACCAGACAAACACTCTCCTAAGGCAGTCCACCTCAAATTAGGGTTTCATTTTGCATCAATATGCTTGAGTCCAAAGGATCCCAAATGCTCACCATTGTCCTAATATGTTCTCAAGATCATCCATGTCAAGTTTCAATCCTTGCAGAGGAAGTTTGCTCAATCAATTGCTCAAATACCTAGAAATCGACTATGCTAGGTCAAAAGTCAACTGTTGGCCCACATATAGTTAAACTGCAAGATTTTTGGTCAACATCCTCATTTTGAAGTATAATTCATCATTTGATCAAGGGTTGATCATGATTCCTCAAGGATTGCTCACAATTCATCCAAACCCAAAAGTTGCTAAATTAGGGTTTTGCAGGAAAAGTCAACTCAACTTTGACCAAGCATAACTTTCTCATACTTTATCAGAAATGACCCATCCAAAGCTCATTTTGAAGAGGATTCAATTCCCTACAATTCATCGTCAGCTTCAAAGTTTAGAATATGCACTCACAAAAAGATATGAATTTTGACATTATAGGTCCTTTTGAAAAGTCAACAAAAACACATTTTGGGTCAAAGCTTCATACATGCACATAGAAGAATCAATTGTGATGAGACCAAAAAGGTTGCATAGAGGACATCCTAAGCTTTCTAAAAAGTCCAAGATCACCCTCATAGGGTTAAAATTGAGAGAGTTATGCATTGGCCAAGTTGACCATTTTTGCAAAATTGCCAAAAGTCAAATGTGTCCAAAATTGCATTTTTTGCTAAATGGGCCTAACTTTTTATGCTTGCAATGAGCTTGTGATGTGATCCACGACCCATGAGCCCTTCCACTTGTCATTATTTTATTTTATTATTTATTTTGATTTTATTTCATTTAAATCAAATAAAATCAATATAAAATAATGAAAATATCAAAAATCAATTAAACCTTGAGATTTTGTGCATGATTAGA
Organism: Vicia faba; assembly: GCA_948472305.1. Taxonomy (NCBI): domain Eukaryota; kingdom Viridiplantae; phylum Streptophyta; class Magnoliopsida; order Fabales; family Fabaceae; genus Vicia; species Vicia faba. Next base: position 402,282,874 of record OX451738.1, on the reverse strand, counting down.
GTCATTATTTAGCTGGTGGCAAGATCAAATAGTGCAAGGCTTCATATGGACAGAAAAAGATTGAAAATGCTTGTTTTGGAAATATTTGGTGCAAGGAATAAATCAATAGTCAATCTTCATAAATGGCAAAGATTTGATGCAAATTTTTACCCTAATGCACTCTATTATAGATAGTGAACAAAGGCAGACCAAAATAAAAAGAATTGGAGGTTGAAAAAGCTGCAAGCAAGAATTGAAAATTGTCAAAAAAGTGATAGACTGATTTCCAGTTTGGAGGCTGATTCACAGACTTTCAAAGCCACCAATCGTTTCTTGGAATCTCTCTGAAGCTAGCACGACCAGTTGCAAATCTCCATACACCCAGAATCTCCCTCTAGACGTCGCACGGCTTGCATTCTTTTTCAGATTTCATTGCTATGATTCTTGCATCATGAACATGTTTCAATGGTATATTTGTGTTTGTTGTCATGTTTGCATCATGTATGGACCATTTAATTGAAGTTTTAACGCTTGTATGAACATCTTTCATAGCTAGGGTTTGCTTTGTTGTTTTGGGGCTTTCCAATAAAGGAACAATTGGCTTTAATGAAGGATACCATTGTGATCAGAGGGTCAAACCCAATCGATCCATGGTCTTGAAACTCATTTATATTGCTTAGATGTCATTTTTGAAATACACAGGGTTATGGCTACAGCACCATGTCCGTAGGTAAAGATGTTGTTATCTAAAATGACTGATGGGAGGAAGAATATAAATGCGTGGCACCCCCTGGTTGGGCAGTTTGAAATTCCGCGCGTTTTTCATACTTAACCATAGTGTATGATATTTTGTTTATTATTATTATTATGTATACAACAAAAGCGCATAGCTCAGATGGTAGCGTGGGGTTGGAAAAGTGCAAAGGACCTGAGTTCGATTCCCAGGTCCCAAACTTTGTTCTTAATATTTTTCCACAGGAAATCTAACGCTTTGTAGGACAAGGTGCTCACCGTACACCATCAGGATCAGGCCCTCTAATCCATCAACGTCCCCAGATCAGCATGCCACCTTGGAAGGACCACCATGCGCCTGAGTCAAGCATGCATACTGGATTAAGGAAAAGTCAAAAAGGCCTTAGCCTTTATGGGCCCAGAAATTCAGTTTTCACCCCCCTTTTCAGCAACAACATCCAGGCCCATTTACTTTTCTTTTAATATTTCTTTTCTTTATTTTTATTATTTTAATTTTCATTATTTATTTTAATTCACAAATTAATTTATTTTTCATAAAAAAATCATAAAATCAATAATAATAAAAAATTAGAATTAGACATTTTTATTTTAGTTTGTTTGATGTAATTTAGTTTAACCTAGGGATACCTTAATTTATTTTCATACTTAAAATTAAACTAGAGAATTAGGTTAACTTCTATTTTTTTATTTTCCATGTTTTCTCAAAATAACTAAAATTACAAAAATAACTTTTAGAATAAATTAATTCATTTTTTTCTTAAAATTAAAATTAATTAGAATTAGGCTTTTCTTCTTTTTTTAAATTTAATGTAATAATTTCTCTATTTTCCTAAATAACCAAACAAAACAAAACATTTTTTAACTAATCGCAATTAGGTTTAAGTCAAGAGTCAAAACCCTAGTTGTCTCGTATTCGATTCATCGCGCGCGTATTATTTATTTTTTGTCAATATTTTTGTAACTGTTCATGGTTTGTAATAGTTTAATCTAGGGTTTTATTTATCACTTTTCCCCAGGTTTTTGGCTATGTAATTAATCCCCCTCCCCGAAGCCTTGTAATTGCGTAGATTTACTTTCTCGCATCTTAATTCTCGCAAATATTTGATTGTTTAGATGTATGTTAATAGGATTGTAAGATAAGATTGCATGACAAATTAATACAGTTAGAAAACTCTAATATGCAAAGATAAATAACTGAAAACAAATCACTCGCAGATATCACTCCTAGGGTATACTCTCACTCTGGTTGCCTTCGGTAAACGATCATTAAGTATAAGTTGTCTTAGTGGTTGCCCTCTTGTCTAAAAAGATCAAATGTCCCGTTCAAATGTTGCCTCGAATATGATCTTAAGACTCTAGGGTTATTACTAAGGTGTCCTAATATTTCTTTAGTGACCGTACGTCCCATTCGAATTGACCCTTACAACTCCAATGACGGTGCTACCTATTTCTCAATAGTAGGATAGCGCTGTCTAAAGGAAATGAGAATAGAAACGATATTTTTTCGAGTAGGTAGATTCTAGTAGGTACTTGCTCAAATCAAAGCTTTTTTTTCCACACAAACTCCTTTCAAACAAATTTTCAAAACAAACTTCGTCACACCCCTAAGGACTGATACAAGGGTTATCACGAAGTCAAACTTTTTCAAAACAAAGCACATACACAAGCAATTTTAAAAGATGAGCAAGTACCTAAGAGCCCATGGAAAACCATGGATAGAAAGGGTACTAACACCTTCCCTTTCTATAATCTACCCCCCGTACTCAAAATATCTCGAAAAAGGATTTTTTCTTTACTTTTTTCCTTTCTGGTTGGATGAAATAAAAGTCGGTGGCGACTCTTGCTTACCGCGATATTTTGCAAACACAAAACGCAAAAACGCAAACCAGCATTTCAAAACAGTCGGTTCTGCCACCGTATCACAGAACTGGCGACTCTGCTGGGGAGTTATTAAGTGGGGTATACCTTAGGATCTAGTTCATCATAATTGCTTCTCTTGTTTGTTTTGTTTGCTTTACTTTTAAGGGTTTTGTTCGGGGTTACTATAGATCCTAACCCAGATCTGGGGAATACCTTTTAGGTAAGTAGCAATAGAATGTGAGAGAACTGTACGGCATAGACCGATACGTTTGAAGCAGTGGCTACGTTGGTGTGGCACTTTGGTTGGTACCGATTGTTCAGATTTTTCCCTTATCAGAGTTTCTTCAATTAAGTCACCATCTGCATCAATTCGAATTGCTCAGAATTCTCTTCGTCAGAGCATTGTTCTTTTTGATGATTCTGAATTCGAATCTGTTCAGAGTTTCCCTTATCAGGGCTTCTTCGAAATCCCCTCAGATCTTTTCTCTTAGATTGGCTACAACTTGCTACTCATGTCTCCTTTGATTGGACCCATCTATTTGCCTTAGCTGCTTGATTATGGAAAATTCAAATAGCCCAAACGAGAACTTCATTCTGGCCAGTCGAAGCCTCTTTTGTCTTTTCCTCCGAATGCCATTGCGCAGGAGGCTTGGGCCTGGAAACATGTAGGACCAAGACTCATCATAAGACAAACTTGCTTTCAATAATTATGTGTCTCATTCAAATGGACCTTCTATATATATCCTTCTAATGGACTTTTTACGTGTCTTGCGAATAGTCCACATGTATGCCTTGTGTCTTCTTCGAATGGGCCACCAATGTGTGTCCTTCGGATGGACCTTTGGAGTGCTCTTTCGAAGGGGTGATATTGTGTGTCATAGTGCAGAAACTGTGTTGAGGGGTCTTGGCCTTGTGCATTGAAATCAAACACAGAGGAAGTCTTTACCTTGTGCGTTGAAGGCAATCATAGAAGAAGCCTTTGCCCTTGTGAATCCAAGACAAGTCTGAGGAAGCCTCTGCCTTGTGGATTCAAAGGCCAGTTGAAAGGAGCCTTTGACTTAGTGAATCGAAGGAAAGCATGAAGAGGAATTTTCCTAGTGAATCAAAGGTTGCATGTAGAGGCCTTTTGCCTTGTGAATCAAAATAAACATGTAGGAGGTCACTGCTGGTGAATCGAATGGAACTTGTAGGGGGTTCTTGCCTAAATGAAACTTGGAACAAGGCTTGCTCGAAGGGGACCCAACGCTCAATCGAAGTTCGTGGGCCAATGCTTGATCGAAGGGTTTCCGATGCCCAATCGAAGCTTGTGAGACAAATATCGCTCGAAGTGTTTTAAGAGCCCATTCGAAGCTCCTTGTCCAGATGCTAATTGAAGACCCTTTGGTTCACCTGCCAATCGAAGGAAATTGTTGACATGCCTTCAAAGTACACTTTATTCAGATACCAATCGAAAGCCACATGACCATCATTCAAAAAATTTCATTTTCTTCAAACAAGTGTTTATAAACCGCCCATGTAAGAGAAAACCTTGGAAGACACGAGAGGGAAAATTTTGGGGTACAACAGCTGCCCCTGTTCAATCTTCTTAAAACTGAGGATTTAGATTGGCTTATCCGTCTTTCGTGATCTGAAGGTGGAAGAGGATTGAACACTAGAGTGCCCAGGAATTTGCACTCATATGAAGTAACACTGATGGTTGATGATGGTGAAAATGGGCTTACGGATGCCATTTTGTAGAAGATGACTGAGAGTCGTCAGGGATGGGCTTAAAGATGCCATCCAAAGTAGATTCTGATTACATAAATGATCCATTTTGTGGGGAATTTTTGCTCCTGCTGTCTGAGGAGGACTCCGCTGGGGAATGTGGGATTCTGTTGTTCTCCTGCTTGAGGAAAACTCTATGGGGAATAGAGCCTAGGAGCTTTAGTTGTCCAAGACTCTATTGAGGAGTTATCTATGTACTGGAGAGATAAGAGTTTGCTGCTTTCTGGTTGAAATCCAGGTTTCACAGTAACTTGCTAGGGATAATTAACCGTTACCTAAAAATGTAATAAAAGAGCCTATGTAGGGCTGTTTTAGGATGAGCCTGTGTTAGTCTGCATCTAGAGATATATGAGAAGGAGCCTGTGTGGGGCTGTTTCAGAAAGAGTCCGTCAGTCTGCATCGGGAGATATATGAGAAGGAGCCTATGTAAGATTGCTTCAGGAAGAGTCCGTGTTAGACTGCATATGGAGATCATGAGAAGAAACCCGTGTAAGATTGCTTCATCTGGTCATGTAGATAGTTTTCCTATCCGGTTTTAGGTGTTAATCTACAATCAGCTATTCACAGATAGTTGTCCTGTCTGGTTTTAGGTATTAATCTGTAACTTGAAAATCGTCGGTCATTGAGATAGTTGTCCTGGCTTGTTACATGTATTAATCCCTGACCCGAGAAAGAAAGATAGTTTTCCTGGCTTGTTACAGGTTTTAATCTTCAATCTCCTCATGTAGATAGTTTTCCTGGCTTGTTACAGGTATTAACCTACAGTCAGTCATCCACAGATAGTTTTCCTGGCTTGTTACAGGTACTATTCTGGAACATGAAAATTGTCGGTCATTGAGATAATTGTCCTGTCTTGTTTCAGGTATTAATCTCTGACCTGAGAAAGAAAGATAGTTTTCCTGGCTTGTTACAGGTGTTAATCTTCAATCTCCTTATGTAGATAGTTTTCCTAGCTTGTTACAGGTATTAACCTACAGTCGGTCGTCCACAGATAATTGTTCCAGCTTGTTACAAGTATTAATCTGGAACTTTGTTTTTTGTCGGTCATTGAGATAATTATCCTGTCTGGTTTCAGGTATTAATCTCTGACCTGTTGTATAAGTTGATAGTGTTTGTTTGTCTACGAATTTAATCTGAAAAGGTAAAATCAGTTTCATGCAATGTCATGATGTATGAATTGCATGACGCTCTCAAAATAAATGAGATTGTGATATATGCATTTATGCTGCATATGCCATGATGTTTGTAAAATGATGTATAAATGCAATGTATGAACGTGTCAGTCATTCAATTGTTGTATTGTTGAACTAGGGAAAATGAATCCCTGATTGTTGTTGGGGATGAAGAATGTAGGTCTTCATTTTTTTGTTCGAAGTTGAATGCTGGGAGACAAATCTTCCATTGTTAGAGAAATAAACTCTGTTGGGGAAGGAAGACCTCGTGAACCGCCTGGGGATTTTGTTGAAATCCTGCTAGGGGATCCCGAGAAGCTTGGTGACTGCACTGGGGGATCATTTGTTGGAGCAGTAATTGGAGATTTTTGCTCTGCCGAGGATATGAGAATACCTGACACGACTAGGCTGCATACTGAGAATATAACAGTGACCTCGTAGTAGGATGTCTTTGTCTCTGTATCTGCTGGAGAAGGTATCTACTGGAGAAAATATCTGCGGGGATTTTGAGGATAGCCCTTAGACATTGTCCCGTTTCTTAAAGCCATTAGTAACTGTCTTTCTGTTTTTTATGCGTATATTTGCAAGTAGTAATCACATTCAAATGCATATGTTCAAAAATAATCACTGGACGTTTTTGCAAACAAAACAGAAAAATAAAAACAAATATTTTGGAACTTTCAAAGAAATAGCTTTGTATTAACTTGAATAAGCGTTTTTGTACAAGGAAACGAACATCCTAGTAAGAGAATACCGTCGTAAGAATGAAACTAACACAAAATAGTGTACAAAGAAAAACAACTATGTGCAATGATCCCAATGGGTTCCCATTTTGCTATTGCCTTTATGTCCTTGAGCGTCCTATCTCTTTCGCTGCTTGTCTGAAGCTGATTGGATTGATTAGTATGTTTGAGCTTAATAGTTGATACTAAAGATTGGCTGTAAGGTAATCCAACGGGACATAGTTATACGCTTTAAATCCCTAACTTTTTCCTGGACCGCTCTTTTGGGTTTTCAGTCCACCGGGATACCCTTTTTTGCCCAAGCCGCCTTTTCAGGTTTTCGACTTGCTGGGTGTACAAATCTTTTATGTATATCCCTAATTTTTGCCCAAACCCTTTTGGTTTTTCGGGATGCCCTTATTTTTTCCTAGGCCAGTCAACCTAGCGGTTCTTTCTTTATGCGTAGTATCTTTTAACTATGTCCACGTATATCGGGTGTGGAAGGTCATCACCGTCCATAGTGGTTAAAATCATGGCTCCACCAGAAAATATGTTCTTGATCACAAACGGCCCTTTGTATGTAGGAGTCCATTTTCTCCTGGGATCACCTTGTGGTAGTATGATACGCTTGATTACCAGGTCACCGGCCTGATATACCTGACGTCTGACCTTCTTGTTAAAAGCTTTGATCATACGTTTTTAGTACATCTGACCTTGACAGACAACCGCGAGCCTCTTCTCGTCAGTCAGGTTTAATTGGTCAAGTGGAGTCTGAACCCTCCGTCTTTGCTCAAACCTGCATCCTTTATGATACTCAAGGAAGGGATCTGGACTTCTATGGGTAGGACAGCTTCCATACTGTATACCAAAGAGAAAGGAGTTTCCCCTATTGATGTGCGCATTATGGTGCGGTAACCATGAAGAGAAAATGGTAACATCTCGTGCCAGTCTTTGTATGTCACCGTTATCTTCTGTATGATTTTCTTGATGTTTTTATTAGCAGCTTCTACAATGCCATTCATCTGATAAGGAGAAGAGTTATGGTGATGGATCTTGAATTGCGTGCATAGCTCGGTGATCATAGTGTTATTGAGATTGGTACCATTATCTGTAATGATTCTTTCTGGAATACCATACCGACATATAAGGTTATGTCTGATGAAACGAGCCACAATGTTCTTGGCAACAGAAGAAAATGAAGCTGGCTTGACCCACTTTGTAAAGTAATCAATGGCAACCAGGATGAAGCGGTATCCAATAGAAGCTGTAGGTCTGATCTCTCCAATCATGTCGATGCCCCACATTGCGAATGTCCAAGGAGCAGTCAGGATGTTTAAAGGAACCGGGGGCACATGTACTTTACAAGCATAGATCTGGCACTTGTGACAAGTTCGTGAACGCTAATAATAGTCTGCTTCCATAGTGGACCAGTAGTATCCTGTCCGTAGGATCTTTTTAGCCATCGATGTGCCCACTGGAATGAGACCCAAAGGTACCTTCGTGCAAATCAGTCATAATCTTTTCTGCCTCACTTTTGTCTACACATCGAAGCAAGGTAGAGTCATGATTGAGTTTGTAGAGGATCCCATTATTGAGGAAGAACTTGGCAGAGAACCTTCTTAGGAACTTCTTATCATTGACTGAAGCTCCCTCAAGATACTCTTGGGCTTCAAGCTATCTTTTGACTTCATGGAACCAAGGCTTATCCACTATTTCTTCAGTACCAATCTCGTGACAGTATGATGGTTCATCAATCCTTTCAATAGTGATATGAGGAACCTCATTATCCCACCTGACTTTGGACATGGATGACATCGTCGCTAGTGCGTTTGCTAATTGATTTTCCTCTCGTGGAAAATGCTCAAAGGTAATTTCTTCAAAGTGTGGGGTCAGTGCCAAAACATGCTCTTTGTAAGGGATGAGATTAGGATGCTTCATGTCTCATTCTCCCTTGATTTGACTGATCACTAGGGATGAGTCTCTAAATACACTCAAGAATTTGATCCTCAAGTCGATAGCATCTTTGAGATCTATAATACATGCTTCATACTCAGCCATATTGTTGGTGCAATTGAAACATAACCTGACAATGAAAGGAGTATGACAGCCTTCAGAAGATATGATCATATGGCTGATGCCATTGCCAAGAGCGTTGGAAGCTCCGTCAAAAACCATAGTCCATCAGGATACTTTTTCAGGTCCTTCATCCGGTCCAGGTTCTTCATAATCAGTTACTAATATGATGTTCTCGTCCGGGAACTCAAAATTCATGGATTGGTAGTCATCCACATCCTGATGAGCTAAAAGATCAGCCAATACACTTCCCTTAATTGCTTTCTGGGTTGTATACTGAATGTCATATTCGGTCAGGATCATCTGCCATCTTGCTATTCTTCCAGAGAGAGCGGGCTTCTCGAAGATGTATTTGATATGATCCATTTTAGATATCAATAAGGTAGTGTGAGTCATATATTGTCTCAGTCGGCGAGCAGCCCATGCCAAAGTGCAACAACTTTTCTCGAGTAGTGAGTATCTTGTTTCATAGCCGATAAACTTTTTGCTAAGGTAGTATATTGCATGCTCTTTTCGACCAGACTCGTCATGCTGCCCCAGCACACACCCCATTGAAATCTCCAATACTGTTAAGTACATGATTAGAGGTCTTCCTTTGACTGGAGGCATTAAAATTGGAGGCTCTTGAAGATATTCTTTGATTTTGTCAAAGGCGTTCTAGCAGTCGTCATTCCACTTCATCGCTTGATCTTTCTTCAGTAATTTGAATATTGACTCACAAGTAGCGGTTAGGTGGGAAATGAATATGGAAATGTAGTTTAGGTGTCCCAAGAATCCCCTAACTTCCTTCTCAGTGCGAGGAGCTGGCATTTCTTGTATAGCTTTAACCTTTGTATGGTCCACTTTAATGCCTTTACCACTGACAACGATACCTAAGAGCTTACCAGATCTTACTCCAAAGGTGCACTTATTTGGGTTCAACCTTAGTTTGTACTTTTTCAGCCTTTCAAACAGCTTCTGTAGATGATCAAGGTGCTCCTCTTTAGTCTGGGACCTAGCTATCATATCATCAACATAGAACTCTATCTCGTGATGGATCATATCATGAAACAAAGCTACCATGGCACGCTGATAGGTTGCCCCGACGTTCTTTATCCCAAATGGCATGACTTTATAACAGAAAGTGCCACACTGTGTGACAAAGGTCGTTTTCTCCATGTCCTCAGGTGCCAATTTTATCTGATTGTACCCGGCAAAACCATCCATGAAGGAAAATACCTTATGCTGTGCATTGTTGTCAACCAGAATATCAATATGGGGAACCGGAAAGTCATCCTTGGGGCTTGCCCTATTCAGGTCTTTGTAATCCACAGACATACGTACTTTACCATCCTTCTTAGGTACTGGAACAACATTGGCAACCCATTATGGATAAGAAGTGACAGTTAAGAAACCGGTATTGAAATGTTTCATGACTTAGGCCTTAATCTTTTTTGACATCTCAGGCTGCATGTGATGAACCTTCTGTTTCACTAGAGGGCAGTCCTCTTTTGTAGGTAGGCGATGAACCACAATATCAGTGTCAAGTTCCGGCATGTCTTCGTATGACCAGGCAAAAACCTCAACATAGTCATGTAACATCTGTATTAACCCCTCTTTGACACTATGCTCCAAATAGGAACCTATCTTGACTTCTTTCTTGTCCTCTTCAATACCCAAATTAACTGTTTCAACCGGCTCTTCATGAGTCTGTGTTGCCCTTTCTTCCTGTTATACAGTCTGGAAAGTTCTCCTGGCACTTTACAATCTTCCTCTCTTCATCCTCGGCTTGGTAGATCGGACTTTCAAAGTCATAACTTGCATTAACATAACCATTATCAATGGATCCAGAGTGGATGTGGATTTGCAGTTTGATATGTGGGTATGTGTAAGAGCATAGTTGTATATTTTTTGATAAAGTAAAAACACAAAAGAAAACAAAGAGCGTAAAATTTATATGCGAAACGTCCAATGTTTTATTGATGACATATGAAAATGAATTAATGACCGTCACAAATAGACCATTGTGCCTCGGGTAATACATAAGGCTTTAATGTTTCAATTGTTCAAATATTACATATCCTCAAAACAAAAGACAAATTACTCTTGAATAAAAGTAATGGGCATAAAATCTTTAGCCTCCCAATTGCCGAGTCCACCGCTGATGGTTGGGAAGATCCACTTGTCCAGGTCATAATCACTATCACTGTCTTCTAGAGCATTTACTTCATGGTTGCTGATCCATAAAGGTGGTCCCCTGGTGCGAGCACGACGAAAAGCTCTCTGGGCTCCTGAAGTAAAACCCAAACCAAATTTTTCAGATTTGTAGGGAATATCCGAAAGTTTCCCCAAATTGTCCACCCACCTTCTTCGACTACTACCTTGGCATCCTTCAGAGAAGCCATCTTCAGTGGAGGTATGTTAATCTTCGGGACCTTGGAAGCAGTCTTGGTTGCAGAAAACGTTTGTGGAACCTCTTCAAAGTTATGACAGAGGGTCTCAATGAACTCGCCGTCCATTTCAACATACCTGAAAGATTTCAGGTGACTCACCATTGACTGGGTACTTCAGCATCTGATGCAGGGTAGAAGTAACAACACCGGCCCCATGGATCTAAGTTCGACCCAATAAACAGGAGTAAGACGGGCGGATGTCCATCACATAGAAAGTTGAGTCAAAAGTATGAGTACCAACTTTGTTAGGGATGTCCATCTCCCCATGCACCATTCTTTTAGAACCGTCGAAGGCCCTCACCACAATGTTACTGGACTTTAGTTTGAGTCCTTCGTAATCTAACCTGTCCAGAGCATTCTTGGGCAAGACATTCAGTGACGAACCTATATCCACCATAACATGGGATAATGTAGTGCCCCTGCACTCAATGGAGAAATGCAGGGAATCATTGTGTTTCCTTCCCTTGGGATTTAAATCCGCATCAGAGATTCCCAGGCCATTGTCAGCTGTCAAACTAGCCACACAATTCTCGAGTTGATCAGCGGAGGTCTCTTGAGGCACGTGGGAAGACTTCAGGAATTTTACTAAAGCCTTAGCATGGGCTTCAGAGCATAAGAGTAAGGCCAGCATTGAGATTTTTGAAGGGGTATGCCCCAATTTTTCCATGACATTATAATCACGCTTCTTGATTATCTTTAAAATCTATTCCATTTACTTTTTAGAAGCCTCCAGAATGACTTATGGGTGCGCCTTCGTCTGGACAAGCTCAACCAATACCTCTTTGCCCCGAGTCTCGGCCGACTTAGTAACATGGATAACAACAGGGATAACAATAGGAGTAGCAATGGGAGTATTGACGAGAATAGCAACAAGAATGATCACAGGAGTAGCAACAATTTTTGGAGAGATCTCAGGAGAGAAAACTCTTCTACTTCTCGTTATTTTATTAGTCCCAACAATATTGTCGACGTCAGGATCAGTATCTTCGGCAACTTTGTCTTCAATAGCCAACAGGTCTTGCTTGACACCATGGTAATATACATCAGCCCCATAATTTCAGGGAACAGCTTTATCCGAGGAATATGGTATTGGCCCAGGGAGGGTGATAATCAAGGGAGAAAACTTGGGAACAGATGTAATCCTGACAGGTCTTTTGGTGGAGACCCTGGGAGGATTCTCAGAAATGGTAATTATCGAAACATCTTCACAAAAATTTATTACAAAGGGAACTTTCTCGAAAAAAATTTCTTTGTTAACCATCAGGCGTTGGACGCCCATCTTTAACAACCAATAACCATCTGGTAGAGACATACATGAGTGGCAGCCTGCACCACAGCCTGAAAATAAACCGGCTCGCAATAGATTCTCTTTAATAGTCAGAAAAGGAGTAGCTAACTCATCCACAAAATGATCATCATCAACAACATTGACACCTTGGCCATGTTTGGACATGGGTGAAGTTATTACATTAGGCGTCTCTGGAAGGTCAAACTCAATCTCCTTCGCCTCAATGAGATCCTGTACCTTATTCTTTAAAGCCCAACGATTGTTTGTATCATGCTCCAGAGTTTCAGAATGGTAGGCACATCGAGCATTTGGGTTATAGCGGGGAGAGGCAATATTAGGATTCTCCGGGGCCTCCTTCAGAGTTACCAAATTGGACTCCAACAGATGTGGAAAAATTTGGGATAAGGTCATATTGATCCGGGTGAACTACCTTCTGGGTGTGTGATACGGTGGGAGAACTGGCTTGAGGTTTTGCGTTTTTTGTTTGCAAATGTTTCGGTTTAGCAAGAGTCGCCACCGACTTTTATTTTATCCAAAAGGAAATGTAAAAGAGCACAGGAAAGACCTTTGAGATTTTTTTTGGGTTCAGGGGGTAGATTATGAAAAGGGAAGGTGCTAGCACCCTTTTCATCCATGGTTTTCCATGGGCTCTTAGTTACTTGTTTTAGATCACTTGCTTTTGCTTTTCAATAGTTTGAAATGGTGCTTTTGTGTGTGGTTTTGAAAGTATTTTGAAAAGAGGCCTTTGTTTAGGCAACCTTTATAATGATTCTTGTTTGAAAGTATACAAAGGTGTTTGTCTTTTGAAAAATGTTTCAATGTTTGAAAGTTGTTTGGAAATTGTTTTGAAATGTGTGTGTGTTTTTGAAAATAGCAAGGATTGTTTGAAAGAGATCAAGTAACTAGGAGTTATCTACCCTACTCAAAAGTCTTTCCTACACATTTTTAACCCTTTAATATTGTTGTTTTACCATTGCATTTTGTAAACAACCCTATCTTTGGATGTTAAACGGGACGGACGTGGGTCATCGTATGACCATGATAGCAATGGTGCCAAGTATCTTAGCAAGTTTTAGGGACTAAGATAATTGTTTTTAGGCAACCAAGATAGCGTCATCGAGGGACTATGATCTTTTTGTTTTGTATTGTTTTTCCAAGATACCTAGCATGCATACCATGGCCATTTTAAGGCAACAAAGTGGATGAAACCCTAGGGGTGCTTGTGTGCAATGTATTGTCATTTTTCATGCATTTTTGTCTTGTGTTAGTTCATGCTATTTGTTTTGATTTTGTTCTTTGCATACAAAACCTTAGTTTACTATCATGGCATATGAAAGCAATAAAATGCGTAAAGTAAATCTAGACTATTACAAAAATATTATGGGGAGGGGGGGTACAAGTTTTGAATAGGGGGATATTGCACAAAAATAAAACCCTAAAACTATTACAACCATATTGAATTCTTGTACAAATAAATAAATAAACAAATATTTAAATATGGAATAAAATGTAAATATGCACAAATGTTTCTTTGTATTTATTTTATGTATGAGAAAATAAGTTTATTCAAGTTTAAAATAAAAAAAAATATTAATTATTTTTGAAAGGGGGAAGAAACCCTAATTTTTTAAAAAGATATATTCTATATTATTCATTTTTAATCAAGAAAAATAATAATAATATGTACAAAATATTAAAAAATTGAAATATGTATAAAAATATTATTTTAAGTGTACAAATAATAAAAATAAAAATATATAATATTTTTATATTATTTACAAGGTTTATTTAAGAAAATAAGTTTTATTATTACTAATAAACTATCTTTTATGCCAAAAAATAATAAAAATAATAAAATAAAATGCAAAAATTAAGAAAATAATTTTTTGGGGTTTTTCAATGTTCATAAAAAATATTAAAGTCAGAAATCACAAAAGAAAAAAATGCAAAATAAAACAAATGGGCCAAGGGGGTGCAGAAAGTAAAAGGGGGGTGTGAATAGTCAAAAAGCCAGGCCCATGCCCAATCTCACTTCATCCCTGTCCTCTGAACAGAAAAACGCGCGCGCCCTGCTTTAAACTGTATCTCCTGCATACGTGCTTAAAAACGAAATCTTGCAACATGAAACTTATAGCATTTTTAGTCACGATTTCAATGATATAAAAAACTTGACCTAACTCTCAAAGATCAGAGAGAATTTTAATGGCCCTAATTTCTGACCTAAAATTTTCAGCATGTTCAACTATCAAATACTCCTAGCTCAGTTAATATAAATGAAATCTACACATATGTACAGCTCAAGCAACTTAAGAACTACATTTTTGCTTCACAAACCTAAGCTTAATGATGCCTAAATAAGGAGATAGAACTTTGAAAATTACCTTGTTCAATTGAGTTTGGATATGGAAATGTAGCAACTTTGAGTGAGGCCTGAAGTTCTTTTGAGCTTGCTTAAAGTTCCCTCAAACTTTCCCAATGCTCAGCTTGCTTTGCACTTGCCTGAATCTCTCTATAGAAGTCAACCTACAAAGCTTCAAAATGAAAATGGTGATCCTCGAAACAGAGGTTACAGTTGCTGAAAAAAGGCTTGGATAGTTCAAGTGTGATGTATAGAATGTGCTTGAAGTGGTTCTAAGCCAAACGCACGAGGCAAAATGGAAATGGCTTGGTGTTTGCAGAAGTTGCCCTGTTTTGGGAAGAAATGGGGTTTTTGGTGTTTGAGGGTGTTTGAGAGCTTAGCAAATCGTGTATAGGCTTGTTACAATATGCTGAAGTTGTTTCAAATGATAACAAAGCTTGGTTTTATCAGATAGAAGAGATATGCTGACTTTTGCAAGTTGGCTTGTTTTTGAAGAAAAGGTGGAAGTGACTTGACAAAGGTTGTACTTGCTAGCTCATGGGATGTAGAGGGTTGGTACACTTTTCCCGATGTTCATGGATCTTGTTTGCAACCATAGATCAGGTTCAATGCTCAAGGAATACAAAATTGCAAAAAGCATGCTTTATCAAAGTAGCATTGTAACCTTTATGCCATTTTTGGAATAATTCCTTGTGCAATGCTCCATAGCTTAGAACAATTCCATTTTCCAATGTATTTGCATTAAATTAAGGAGTGTGGAAAGGATTAAGACCTGTAAAACAAGTACATGCATGCTTAGGACATATTTGCAACTTGTAACAATGTGAAAAATGCCATGGACAAAAGTGATGATTTTCCATTTTCAAACTTTAGATTCTCCCTAACCATAAATGATCTTGGAGAGTTCTTGGACATTTTTGAAATCTTGTAACATTCTCTACAATCCATCTTCGAAATGCATTTTGAGATTTCTCTTGGAACTAGGTGAAAAGTTGCCATGAAGTTAGGTCAAAATCATAACTTGAGATCCAAGCATCTTCTGGGAAAACTTTGTGAATCAAAGTTGTAGATTTTTTGGAGGACTACAAGTTTTATGTTTTAAGTTTTGTTTGATTCCAATTGAATCATAGTGAAAAAGTTGGGAAAAGTTGGGAAAAAATAAGAAATTTTCATAACTTAGTAAATTTCTAAGTTATGGAAAATTTCAAACTTAAACCCTAATTTTTGAAATTAGGTTTATTGGTGAACAAGTTTCATGTTTTGACACATCTTGATGAAATATGACCCTTGGCACTTGATTTTGCCTAAAAAGTCAAAGTTTGACTTGTCATTGTACAGTTGATTTTTGATCAGTTGACTGGAAAATTCATCTGTCAATCCAATGCTTAGGAGATCTTTTGAACTATGTGATTAGGTAAAGATGGTGCCATTGAGTCCTTGAAACCATGCTTGAACCTAATTTTCCATTGGCTAGGTTAAAAATCAGAAATTGCCCTTTCTCAGTCAAAACCCTAAAAATGACCATTTTGCCCTTTTGAAGATCTGATCAAATTTCTTGAGGAGTTGTGGTCCAAACTTGATAAAATGGTTCATATGAGTCTATAATGTTGATGTGGATAAAAAATTATGAGGTTTGACTGTAAATTGGCCATGGTTGACTTTTTCCCCAATACAACTGATTTTTAGGTCAACTGTCCAATTGACTGGGCAAAAATGTGATTCAAGGCTTGAAACTTGGTATGGGCAATCTTATAGGTCCAACATGAAGTATGAAAGTCACATGAGGCATTGGAAGTCCAAAAATCCCCGTGCAAACTCAAACCCTAATTTCAGGCTATCATTGCAAGGAAATGTCTTGAGCTGAGCAAAACCTAATCTAGTCTTGAGTCCAAAGAGTCTTGTGAGGAAAATCTTGATAAAATGAGAGGGAAAATTTTAGGGTACAACAGCTGCCCCTGTTCAATCTTCTTGAACCTGAAGAGTTAGATTGGCGAGTTTGTCGTTCGTGACTCAAAGGTAAAAGATGATTGGACACTAGAGTGCCCGTAAATTTTCACTCGTCAAAATGTAATTGAGGGAATGGGCTTAAAGATGCCATTTGGAGATGTGATAGAATCTTGTTGGAGATGGGCTTAAAGATGCCATCCAAGAATGTCTGCTGAGTTGTAAGTCAGGAGAATGAGTATCAGAATGGTATCCATGTCTGGAACGTATTTGAACTGTATCTGGAGACTGAATCTGTATGAGCAAGGGAATAGCTGTCGTGTCTAGAGCGTATCCGAGCTGTAACCGTACTTGATCCTGAATGAATAGCAGAATGACTTCCGTGTCTGGAGTGTATCTGTATTGTATCTGAATCTAAAATCTGAATAAGCGACAAAATGACGTCCGTGTCTGGAGCATCTCTGGGCTGGGGAAAAATTCAGGATAAGTGACAGAATGGCAACCATGTCTGGAGCATATATGGACTGTATCTTGAATAGGTGACAGAATGACTTCCATGTTTGGAGTGTATCTGAGCTGGGGAAATCAGAATGAGTGACATAATGGCAACCGTGTCTGGAGCGTATCTGGACTGTATCTGAAGTTGAGGTCTGAATGAGTAACAGAATGACTTCCGTGTCTGGAGTGTATCCATACTGTATCTTGACTTTGAATTCTAAATGAGCAACAGAATAACTTCCGTGTCTGGAGTGTATCCGTACTATATCTGAATAAGAGATCTGAATGAGTAACAGAATGACTTCCGTGTTTGGAGTGTATTCGTACTGTATCTGAATAAGAGATCTGAATGAGTAACAGAATGACTTCCGTGTTTAAAGTGTATCCGTATTGTATCTGAATAAGAGATCTGGATGAGTAACAGAATGACTTTCGTGTCTGGAGTGTATCCGTACTGTATCTTGACTGTGAATTCTGAATGATTAACAGAATGACTTTCGTGTCTGGAGTGTATCCGTACTATATCTTGACTTTGAGTAATAGAATGACTTCCGTGTCTGGAGTGTATCCGTACTGTATCTGAATAAGAGATCTGAATGAGTAACAGGATGACTTTCGTGTCTGGAGTGTATCCGTACTGTATCAGAAATCTTTGAATATTTGTTAAAGATAGTTGTTAATCTTATCCTGAAAAGGGTAAAATGTTAGCTGAAACACAAAGTTATGTTGCATGAAATGTATGATGCAATAAAATGTGTTTTATCAATGTTTATGATATATGAGTGTAATGTATGTGCATGTAAGCTGATTTGCTGTATTGCTGAGGAAAATAAATCCTTGATAGCTGGAGATAATAAAACCCTTGACTGCTTCCGGGGAAAATAAATCCTTGACCGCTGCTTGGAGATTAAAAATCCTTGACAATTTCTGTGGGGATGTGAGAATCCTTCATGTCTTGAAGTTGGAGTGTTGACAAAATCTGTTGTGAGAGTGATGTCAGACTGCTTGAGAAATCTGCTTGGGAAATCCAGAGAACTTTGATGACTTCTATTGGGGGTTAAATAACGGGAATCCTTACTCGGCTGGGGAATAGGGAAAACTCTGATGATTTCTGCGGGGAACTAAGAATGAGAATCTTCAATCTCCTGGGGAATTTGAATCCTTGGGGACTTCATGCTAGGGAGTCAAGAATGAGAATCTTCGATCTGCAAGGGATTAAAATTTTTGACAAGTTCATGCTGGGGAGTAATGAAGACTCTGGCAACTTCACTGGGGAATTCAAGAATGAGAATCTTCATTCTGTTGGGGAGTAAAAAACTCTGGGGAGGAAGGCTTCATCTCTGCTGAGGAGTAAGTTCAGGATTCTGGGGGAAAAGCTTATTCCTATTTGGAAAAAGTTCAGGAGTTTGGGTTGTATGCCACTCTACTGGGGAATTATCCTAGGTTGGGGATAAAAGTTAACTGTTATCTGGTTGACTTCCAGGCTTCAAGACAACTTGCTGAGGAAATTGGGGAAAACTGAATGGCTCCCGCTGGGGATAGATAGTTGGAAATTTGACTTGGCAGAGGAAGAAGGTTTCATCTCTGCTGAGGGTCTGTAGTTCAAAGTTTTTGCTCCGCTGGGGATCGGGAGTTTGAAGTTTTAACTCTGATGGGGAATTAAGGATTTGAAATTTAACTTCGCTGGGGATATATATTTCAAGGTTTTAGCTCCGCTGGGGCCCTAGATAATGTACTGCAGGGGATTTCTCCTGGAATAGCCTGAAGACGTTTTCCTATACTTTCAACCTGTCAGTAATTATTCTTTCCCATTTCGTTCATTTGTAAACAGTAATTATATTCAAATGCATATGCTTATTAATAAATCATTGGACGTTTTCAAATAAAACACAAGTGTAAAAAAGGAAAAGGCAAATAGTTTTCCGCACTTTGAAGTATCTTTGTATTAACTTTGTGTAAGTATTTTGTACAAAGGAGACAGACATCCTAGTAAGAGAACGTTGTCATAAAAATGAGAAAAATTTATGCAAAGAAAGATGGCCATGTGTAAAAATTCCATGGGGTTCCCATTCTGCTATAGCCTTCGTAACTCTGGATATCTTGTCCATTCATTGCTTCCTCCGAAGATGATCGAGTTGATCAGAAGCCCGAAGCTTGTCTGTGAAGAGATTGTCCTTAAAGTGATCCGACGAGACATAATCATACGCTTTAATTCCCTAACTTTTGCCTGGACCGCCCTTTCGGGTTTTTGATCCACCGGGAAACCCTTTTTTGCCCAAGTCGCCCTTTCGGGTTTTCAACTTGCCGGGTGTACAGATTTTTTTGTGTTTATCCCTAATTTTTGCCTGAACCGCCCTTTCGGGTTTTCGGTTCACCGGGATGCCCTTTTTTGCCCAAGTCGCCCTTTCTGGTTTTCAACTTGTCGGGTCATTCATGTGTAGTATCTTTTGACTATGTCTGCGTTCGCAGGGTGCGGCAAATCGTCGCCGTCCATGGTGGTTAAGATCATTGCCCCACCAGAAAAGATGTTCTTGATTACAAATGGTCCTATGTAGGTAGGAGTCCATTTGCCCCTGGGATCACTTTGCGGCAAGATAATCCACTTGATTACAAGATCCCCGACTTGATTTACCTGGCGCCTAACTTTCTTGTTAAATGCCTTGATCATCCGTTTTTGATACGCCTGACCATGGAAAATAGCAGTAAGTCACTTTTCGTCAATCAAGTTAAGTTGATCAAGCTGGGTCTGAATCCAATCGTCTTCACTCAAACCAGCATCCTTCATGATTCTCAAGGAAGGAATCTGAACCTCGATAAGTAAAATAACCTCCATGTCGTACACCAAAGAATAGGGTGTTTCCCCAGTTGATGTGCGCGCCGTGGTACGGTACCCGTGAAGAGCAAACGGTAGAATTTCATGCCAGTCCTTGTAGGTGACTGTCATCTTTTGTATGATCTTCTTGATATTTTTGTTCACAACTTCAACGGCACCGTTCATCTTTGGCCGATAGGGAGATGAATTGTGATTTTGAATCTGGAACTGCTCGTACAAAGAAGTGATTATAGTGTTGTTAAGGTTTGTACCATTGTCAGTGATGATCCTTTCGGGGATACCATACCGGCAAATGAGGTTCTGCTTGATGAAGCGGGCAACCACATTCTTAGTGACAGATGTGAAGGAAGCTGCTTCGACCCACTTGGTAAAGTAATCAATGGCCACTAGAATAAAGTAGTGTCCATTGGATCCTGTAGGCTTGATCTCTCCAATCATGTCGATTCCCCACATAGTGAATGGACAAGGAGCTGTTAAGACATTGAGAGGAACTGGAGGTATATGTACCTTGTCCGCATAGATTTGACATTTGTGACAAGTCCTGGAATGTTGATAGCAGTCAAATTCCATGGTAGACCATTAATAGCTTTCCCGTAGAATCTTCTTAGCCATCGTATCTGTAGGTGTTTAGGTATTGGCTTGCATTTTTGGTAAAACCCAAGTGTATGTGTGAATGTCATGACTGATGTCATAACATTCTAGTTTAGTTGTACTGATTCATTAGGTACCTTTGCATAAAAATATTGTCATTCAGGTACTGATGTTTATAAGTGTGTATCTGAGCATTTTTCAAAATGATCACATTTTCCTAAATCAGTAGACAGGTTTCTCAGATGTCATAACAGATGTTAAGACATCCTGTTCTGAACTAACAGGTATGCAGGTTGGTTAATTCTGAGTTTTTTCAGGAAAATAACTCAGTCTTTCCAGAACAGAATCCTGCGTTTTCTTTGGGTTAACCTAGCTCAACCCTAACCTGGTTAATAAAGTCCTGTGACCTAGTCTTAAGGTCAAACGGAATTAACCCTAGGTTTTTGTG
This sequence comes from Vicia faba, assembly GCA_948472305.1. Taxonomy (NCBI): domain Eukaryota; kingdom Viridiplantae; phylum Streptophyta; class Magnoliopsida; order Fabales; family Fabaceae; genus Vicia; species Vicia faba. Next base: position 402,262,158 of record OX451738.1, on the reverse strand, counting down.
GAAACCCTAACTGAAGTTGCAGCTGCTATATATTCAACAGAGCTGCTATTTTTGCAAGGAATCCCTTTTTGGTCAGAAGATCATTTGTAAATTGTATAGGTTTAATAATTGTACTCCAAGCAATTATCATTGTGATAAGTGACTTGGAATAGGTTTTTAATTGTAAGGGTTGTGTAGCACTCAAAGCTTTGAAGCAAGAGTGTTGGAATGTTTCTTGACTAAAGCTGTGAAGCAGAGTCAAGTTAGCTGTGTGTATCACTCAAAGCTGTGAAGCAAGAGTGGTTGTGTTGCTTGATTAAAAAGCTGTGAAGCTTAATCAAGTGTATGTTTTTGAAGAGTGTCTTCATCAATTCATTAGTCAAATTGTTTTATGTATCACTGTTGTGATTGAGGGGGAGTGAGTAGGAACTCAGGTTTAAGTTGTACTTAGATTGAAATTGCATTGGGTAGGTCTTAAGTGAAGGAGATAAACTGGTTGGTTTATTCCTGAATTAACATCTCTTATAGTGGATTTCCTCCCTGGCTTGGTAGCCCCCAGAGTAGGTGTTGTTGCACACTGAACTGGGTAAACAATTGACTGTGTTCTTTATTGTTTTTGTATTTACTGTCATATAGTAAGTCAAATACGGTGTCATAACATTGAACGTGACATTGAGTATCTGCAGCCAGAATTTCAATTGGCATCAGAGCAGGCACCCTGCCTGTATTACTGGGTGAGATCTAGGGATATCACTTTCTGGCACTATGGACAAAGAAGGAGTTTTTGGAAATAGACCACCCATTCTGGATGGAACTAATTATGACTACTGGAAACCTCGTATGATTGCCTTCTTAAAATCTCTGGACAAAAAGGCTTGGAGAGCTGCTGACAAAGGATGGATCCATCCCATCATAACTGAGAAAGATGGGACAATCAGTCTGAAGCCTGAGGAAGATTGGAGTAAAGAAGAAGATGAGTTAGCCCTGGGAAATTCCAAAGCTTTAAATGCCTTGTTCAATGGAATTGATAGAAACATTTTCAGACTAGTACATCAATATGAATTGGCCAAGGAAGTTTGGGACACTCTCAAAACTACTCATGAGGGCACTTCCAAAGTAAAAATGTCAAGGCTTCAGATGTTAACTACCAAGTTTGAGAATCTAAAAATGATGGAAGATGAAACCATTCATGAGTTTCACATGAACATCTTGGAGATTGCCAACACCTCAGGAGCACTGGGAGAAAAGATGTCAGAAGAAAAACTGGTGAGAAAGATTCTCAGATCCTTGCCTAAAAGATTTACAATGAAGGTAACTGCCATAGAGGAAGCCCAAGACATCAGCAAGTTGAAAGTGGATGAACTTATTGGGTCTCTTCAGACTTTTGAGATGGGGATCACTGATAATAGTGACAAGAAGAACAAGAGCATAGCACTTGTGTCCAACACTGATGTTGAAGAAAATATTTCAGAAGCTATAGCCATGCTTGGAAGACAGTTCAACAAACTCATCAAAAGAATAGATCCAAAGTCAAGGTCTAATGTCTATAACATTCCTTCTGACATTGACAGTTCCAGCAGAAGACCAAGGTCAGAAGAGAAGGGAAATCAAGGCAGAGGAACTCAATGCCATGGATGTGAAGGATATGGGCATATTCGAGCTGAATGTCCTACCTTTCTTAAGAAACAAAAGAAAGGAATGACTGTTACTTGGTCTGACTGTGATTCAGAAAGTAATTCTGAAGAAGAATCTGCCAAACTAGTTACTGCTTTAACTGGTGTTTGTACCTCTGAAAGTGACATCAGTGATGAAAAGGTGACTTTTGAAGAACTGGCTGATACTTACAAGAAATTGTGTATCAGAAGTACTGAAGTCTGTGTGCAGAATGAGAAACAAGCAAAACTCATCATAAAGCTGGAGGCTGAAAAAAGGGCAAACCTTGAAACTATAAGTCATCTAGAAGGAGAAGTTCAATTGCTGAACTCACAACTCAATCAAATGACCAAATCTGTCAAGATGCTGACAAATGGAACAGACAAATTGGAAGAGATCCTTCAGGTTGGACAAAATGTGGGAAATAAATCTGGACTAGGATTTATGGAAGCAAAGAAATCTGGTATAGATAAGAAGATCAGGCCTGATAAGCAAATGTCAAAACAGATGTCTCAACACAACTCTCAACATCAGGAACAGAGACATATGAAGAAAAGGTACCAAAGATGGAGATGTCATCATTGTGGGAGATATGGCCACATAAAGCCCTTCTACTTCAGACTGCATGGATACCCTAATCAGAACTCAGGTGTCAAACCTAAGTCTAAAAAGGTACCACATGCTCCTGAATGGAAGAAAAAGGCTACTGCCCTGATAGCCCACACTTCCCTGAGGGTCTCTGCAAAGGAAGACTGGTACTTTGACAGTGGATGTTCCAAACACATGACTGGAATCAAGAACCTCCTCAATAATGTTAAGCCTCACACCACCAGTTTTGTGACCTTTGGAGATGGTGCTAAAGGTGAAATCAAAGGAGTTGGTGATTTGGACTGCCATGGAGTTCCAAGTCTGAATGAAGTACTGCTGGTAAAAGGGCTGACTGCTAATCTCATTAGTATCAGTCAATTGTGTGATCTAGGATTCAAGGTCAATTTCTCAAAATCTGAATGTCTTGTAATCAATGACAAACAAGAAATTGTAATGAAAGGAGTCAGATCCAAAGACAACTGTTACTTGTGGGAGCCTGAGAACACTAATTTCTCCTCTGTGTGTTCCATTGCAAAAGAAGAAAAAGAGGTGAAACTGTGGCACCAAAAACTTGGCCATCTTCATCTAAGAGGTATGAAGAGGATTATCTCCTTGGAGGCAGTCAGAGGGATTCCAAGACTGCAAATTGATGAAGAAAGAGTTTGTGGTGAATGTCAGGTTGGTAAGCAGACTAGGATGTCACATCCAAAGTCAAGACATCTGACCACCTCTAAGGTTCTAGAACTTCTTCATATGGATCTGATGGGACCAATGCAAGTAGAGAGTCTTGGTGGAAAAAGATATGCCTATGTGGTTGTGGATGATTTTTCCAGATTCACCTGGATTAATTTCATTAGGGAAAAATCTGATGTGTTTGAAGTTTTTAAAGAATTGTGCAAAAGAATTCAAAGAGAAAAGGAAGGGTGTATTGTCAGAATCAGAAGTGATCATGGCAAGGAATTTGAAAACAGCAAGTTTGATGATTTCTGTTCTTCAGAAGGAATTAGTCATGAATTTTCTTCTCCTATAACACCTCAGCAAAATGGAGTTGTGGAAAGAAAAAACAGGACCATACAGGAATCTGCCAGAGCAATGTTACATGCCAAAAGACTTCCTATGTATTTTTGGGCTGAAGCTATGAATACAGCCTGCTATGTTCACAACAGGGTCACCTTGAGAAAGGGAACCTCATCCACCATATATGAACTCTGGAAAGGAAGAAAACCAACTGTGAAGTACTTCCATGTGTTTTGCAGCAAATGCTATATTCTGGCTGATCGTGAACAAAGAAGAAAACTGGACCCTAAAAGTGATGAAGGCATATTTCTAGGATACTCCTCAAACAGCAGAGCTTATAGAGTATTCAATTCCAGAACCAAAGCCATGATGGAATCAATAAACGTTATAATTGATGACTATCATGAAGAAATAGATGTTCCTTGTACTGTTGAGACATTCTTTGAGACTTCAACCCAACAGAATGATCTACCCAACTCCACCACAACAAACTCTGAATCAAAGGAAGCTAGCAAGATCCCTTCCATCATAATTCAGAAGGATCATCCAAAAGAGCTCATCATAGGAGATCCCAACAGTGGAGTCATCACAAGATCTAGAGAAATCATCTCAAACTCTTGTTTTGTGTCCAAAATGGAACCAAGAAATATCAAGGAAGCTTTAACTGATGAATACTGGATTGGTGCAATGCAAGATGAACTGAACCAATTCAAGCAACATGAAGTTTGGGAACTGGTTCCTAGACCTGAAGGAACTAACATCATTGGGACAAAATGGATATTCAAGAACAAGTCAGATGCTGAAGGAGTTGTCACCAGAAATAAGGCAAGACTTGTAGCTCAAGGATACACCCAGGTTGAAGGGGTTGATTTTGATGAAACCTTTGCACCTGTAGCCAGGCTGGAATCAATCAGACTCCTATTGTCAATTGCTTGTCTTCTGAAGTTCAAGTTATTTCAGATGGATGTGAAAAGTGCCTTTCTAAATGGGTACTTAAATGAGGAAGCTTATGTGGAACAACCTAAAGGCTTTGTGGATCCAACTCACCCTGATCATGTCTATAAATTGAGAAAAGCTCTATATGGCCTGAAACAAGCTCCTAGAGCATGGTATGACAGGCTAACAAAGTTTCTATCAGACAAAGGCTACAGAAAAGGAGGCTTGGACAAAACTCTCTTTGTCAAAACTGAAGGAGGGAAGTTGATCGTTGCCCAAATATATGTTGATGACATAGTGTTTGGAGGAATGTCAGAACATATGGTTAAACACTTTGCTGACCAGATGCAGGCTGAATTCGAAATGAGTCTCATGGGAGAACTAACTTATTTTCTTGGACTGCAAGTCTCACAGATGGAGGACTCAATCTTCTTATCTCAAAGCAAGTATGCTAAGAACATTGTAAAGAAGTTTGGTATGGACAATGCAAGTCACAAAAGGACTCCTGCTCCTACTCATCTAAAGCTTTCCAAAGATTCAAGTGGGGTTAAGGTGGATCAAAGTCTGTACAGAAGCATGATAGGAAGCTTGTTGTACTTAACTGCCAGCAGACCTGATATTGCCTTTACAGTTGGAGTTTGTGCAAGATACCAAGCTGATCCCAAAGTCAGTCATATCAATCAAGTGAAGAGAATTTTGAAGTATGTAAGTGGAACTTACAACTATGGGTTGATGTATTCTCATGGCTGTGAACCAGCTCTGACTGGCTACTGTGATACTGATTGGGCTGGTAGTGCTGATGATAGAAAAAGCACCTCTGGAGGATGTTTCTTCTTAGGAAATAATCTGGTTTCCTGGTTCAGCAAGAAACAGAATTGTGTGTCTCTGTCTACTGCTGAAGCTGAATACATTGCAGCTGGTAGTAGCTGCTCTCAAATGATCTGGATGAAACAGATGCTTACTGAGTATAATGTCACACAAGATGTTATGACATTGTACTGTGACAATCTGAGTACAATCAACATTTCCAAGAATCCCATTCAGCATAGTAGGACCAAACATATTGACATACGACATCACTTTATCAGAGACCTTGTAGAAGAGAAGACAATCAAATTGGAACATGTTGCCACTGAGCTACAGCTGGCTGACATTTTTACCAAGGCTCTTGATGCAAACCAATTTGAAAACTTGAGGGGTAAGTTGGGTATTTGCCAACATGAGGAACTGTAGCAATTAATTTTGCTTAAAACAAGGGTTAAAGGAGTTATGCTTGTTCTGATTGGGTTAAACTTATATTTTCCCATTTCCTTCAATTCTTTTAAGAAGTTGAATAGACACTCCTTTTCTTACTTCCCCTCTCGTCTCCTCATCATAACCCAGTCTCTCAATCAGAATTTTCTCTTCAGTTGCTGTTGGTCCTCTAAGACTGTCAAAATGTCTCAAACACCATCATCATCCAATACGACTATTTCAACCTCTTCCTCTGATCAAGATTCTAGGACAATCTCTTCTTGTCTGGACTCTGAAGTCCTGGAGATCTCTTCTCGTAGAAAAGTGGGAACTAACCCCACCAAGGTCAAAGAGTTGAGAACAAGACATGCAGGAAAGTCCCAAGCTTCTGCCTCTGGTAATCCATCTCATCCTTCTTCTTCAGTTCCCCCTGAAATTGCAAATAGGGAAGGATCATCCTATGTTAATCAAGCAATAGCAAAAATTGTTTCAAGAATTCTGAACAAGAACCACTCAGTTCCTGGCATTTCTGTTCCTTTGAATCAAGAAAGTTCAAATTCTGAAACAAATCCAGATGTCTCTAAGGATGTTGAGACATCAGACAAAGAGAAGAATGCTGACATTGCTCACAAGAAAAGGAAGAAGCCCGAATCCTCTGAGTCTGATGACAGTGCTTAAAGGTTGGTTGCTGTTTGGTGGTGTTGCTGGTTGGTGCTGATATCTGTGGGAGTTTGGAAGTGTGTTCAGTTTCTTTTTCTGCTGCTGCTCTTATTATTTTTGGATAACTGTATAATCTTTATGAACATGTATCTTTGGCCCATTTGTGGCTAAAGAGGGGGAGAATATTTTGGTACTTACTTAATTAGTACTTGCTCAATTAGACATTCTATTTTTCTGCAGTCACTTATTTCTGCTGCTATCTATCTCTGATTGCTTAGGGTCTTTAGCCAAAAATCTGCCAAAGGGGGAGTTTGTAGGTGTTTAGGTATTGGCTTGCATTTTTGGTAAAACCCAAGTGTATGTGTGAATGTCATGACTGATGTCATAACATTCTAGTTTAGTTGTACTGATTCATTAGGTACCTTTGCAGAAAAATATTGTCATTCAGGTACTGATGTTTATAAGTGTGTATCTGAGCATTTTGCAAAATGATCACATTTTCCTAAATCAGTAGACAGGTTTCTCAGATGTCATAACAGATGTTAAGACATCCTGTTCTGAACTAACAGGTATGCAGGTTGGTTAATTCTGAGTTTTTTCAGGAAAATAACTCAGTCTTTCCAGAACAGAATCCTGCGTTTTCTTTGGGTTAACCTAGCTCAACCCTAACCTGGTTAATAAAGTCCTGTGACCTAGTCTTAAGGTCAAACGGAATTAACCCTAGGTTTTTGTGGAAACCCTAACTGAAGTTGCAACTGCTATATATTCAACAGAGCTGCTGTTTTTGCAAGGAATCCCTTTTTGGTCAGAAGATCATTTGTAAATTGTATAGGTTTAATAATTGTACTCCAAGCAATTATCATTGTGATAAGTGACTTGGAATAGGTTTTTAATTGTAAGGGTTGTGTAGCACTCAAAGCTTTGAAGCAAGAGTGTTTGAATGTTTCTTGACTAAAGCTGTGAAGCAGAGTCAAGTTAGCTGTGTGTATCACTCAAAGCTGTGAAGCAAGAGTGGTTGTGTTGCTTGATTAAAAAGTTGTGAAGCTTAATCAAGTGTATGTTTTTGAAGAGTGTCTTCATCAATTCATTAGTCAAATTGTTTTATGTATCATTGCTGTGATTGAGGGGGAGTGAGTAGGAACTCAGGTTTAAGTTGTACTTAGATTGAAATTGCATTGGGTAGGTCTTAAGTGAAGGAGATAAACTGGTTGGTTTATTCCTGAATTAACATCTCTTATAGTGGATTTCCTCCCTGGCTTGGTAGCCCCCAGAGTAGGTGTTGTTGCACACTGAACTGGGTAAACAATTGACTATGTTCTTTATTGTTTTTGTATTTACTGTCATATAGTAAGTCAGATACGGTGTCATAACATTGAACGTGACATTGAGTATCTGCAGCCAGAATTTCAGTATGTCCGCTAGAGTGAGTGCCAAAGGTACCATTGTGCAATTCAGCCATGATCTGTTCAGCTTCAACCTTGTCCACACAACGGAGCAGAATGCAATCATGATTGCGCTTGTATAGGATACCGTTGCTCAAGAAGAACTTAGATGAGAATCTCCTTAAGAACTTTTTGTCGTTGACTGAAGCTCCTTCAGGATATTCTTGAGCCTCGAGATACCTTTTGATTTCATGAAACCATAGTCGGTCCACTACTTCTTCGGTATTAATCTCGTGACAATGTGCAGGTTCGTCCATCCGTTCAATGGTGATTTGGGGAGCCTGATTATCCTAATTAAGTTTAAACATGGATGACATTGTAGCTAGAGCATATGCTAGCTGATTTTCTTCTCGCGGGAAGTGCTCGAAGGTAATCTGCTCGAAATGTGGTAACAATGTCAAGACATGTTCTTTGTAAGGGATGAGGTTTGGATGCTTAGTATCCCACTCTCCTTTGATCTGACTGATGACCAAAGCCGAGTCCCCAAACACAATCAAGGATTTGATTCCCAAGTCTATGGCAGCCTTGAGTCCAAAGATGCAAGCTTCATACTTGGCCATGTTGTTCGTACAGTTGAAGTAAAGCCTGGATGTGAAAGGTGTATGGCAACCTTCTGGAGAGATGAGTACCGTGCCGATACCGTTGCCAAGTGCGTTGGAGGCACCATCAAAGTACAGGGTCCATCAGGATCCTTGTTCAGGTCCGTCATATGGTCTGAAGTCTTCAATGTTGTCCAATTTCATAATGTCTTCGTCTGGGAAGTCGAACCTCATGGATTGGTAATCTTCGACAGCTTGATGGGCTAGATGATCAGCTAGCACACTCCCCTTTATAGCTTTTTGGGTCGTGTACTGTATGTCGTATTCCGTTAGGATCATCTGCCATCTAGCTATTCTTCCAGATAAAGCAGGCTTCTCAAAGATGTACTTGATCGGATCCATCTTAGATATCAGCAAAGTGGTATGAGTCAACATATACTACCTTAGCCGGCGAGCAGCCCATACCAAAGCGCAACAAGTTTTCTCGAGCAGTGAGTATCGGGTCTCACAGTCGGTAAACTTTTTTCTAAGGTAATAAATAGCATGCTCTTTTCGGCCAGACTCGTAATGTTGGCCCAGTACGCACCCTATTGAATTCTCTAGGATAGTCAGATACATGATTAGTGGTCTTCCTTCGATGGGTGGCATCAAGATAGGAGGTTCTAGCAAATACTCCTTGATTTTATCAAAAGCAATTTGACAGTCATCATTCCATTTAACTACCTGATCTTTCTTCAACAGCTTGAAGACTGGTTCACAGGTAGATGTTAGGTGAGAAATGAACCTTGCAATGTAGTTTAGGCGTCCCAAGAAACCTCTAACCTCCTTCTTCGTGCGAGGAGCAGGAATTTCTTGTATAGCTTTGACTTTGGCAGGATCAACCTCGATGCCTTTGTTGCTGACAATGAAACCCAAGAGTTTACCGGACCGGACACCGAAAGTGCACTTGTTAGGGTTCAGTCTGAGCTTGTACTCTTTAAACCCGATAAACAGCTTTTGCAGATAATCGAGGTGTTCTTCTTCAGTTTGTGATCGGGCTATCATGTCATCTACATAGACCTCTATCTCATGATCTATCATATCATGAAACGAAGCTACCATGGCGCATTGATAGGTTGCCCCGGCATTCTTCAGTCCAAATGGCATCACTTTGTAGCAGAACGTACCCCACTGTGTAACAAAAGTAGTTTTCTCCATGTCCTCAGGGGCCATTTTGATCTGGTTATAGCCTGAGAATCCGTCCATGAAAGAAAATACCTTGTGCTGAGCTGTGTTTTCAACTAAGATGTCAATGTGCGGAAGTGGAAAGTCATCTTTAGGGCTAGCCCTGTTTAAGTCTCTATAATCCACGCACATTCTCACTTTTCCGTCCTTCTTAGGAACTGGCACTATGTTAGCAACCCACTATGGATAGGAAGTAACAACAAGAAACCTAGCATTGAACTGCTTCATAACTTCGGCTTTGATCTTTTCTGACATGTCGGGCCTCATGCGGCGGACTTTCTGTTTAACTGGTGGACAGTCCTCTCTTATGGGTAGACGGTGAACCATAATATCTGTATCGAGTCCCAGCATGTCTTTGTATAACCAGGCGAAGACCTTAACATATTCATGTAACAGCTGAGTTAGGCGCTCTTTGACACTTGGCTCTAGGTTGGCACCCACTCTAACTTCTTTTCTGTCTTCCTCAGTACCCAAGTTGATTGTCTCTAACAGCTCCTCATGAGGTAGAATAGCCCTTTCTTCCTGTTGTAGCAGCCTAGCCAATTCTCCTGGCACCTCACAATCTTCCCCACCTTCGTATTCGGCGTGGTAGACCAGATCTTCCGAGTCACTGAAGGCCATAGCAGAATTGTTACCCATGGAATCTAGAATGGAAGGGTACCTGCATTTGTGAGTGTGGGTATGTGTAAGGGATAGCCATCTTTAAACAAATAAAATGCAAAAAGAAAGACAATGAACACAAAAGTTTATATGTGAAAATGTCCATGATTCATTAAAATGGCATATAAAGATGAAAAATCAAACCCTTACAAATGGACCTATGTGCCTCGGGTAAGGCACAAAGTTAAAAGTGTACGAATTGTTTGAGAATTATTACAAACCAACAGAAATGTTTGAAAGATAAATTACTGCGGTATGAAGGTAATCAAAACAAAGTCTTTTGCTTCCCAGTTGCACAGCCCTCCGTCAACAGTAGGGAAAATCCAGTCTTCCATGTTGCTCTCCTCTTCACTATCCTCCAGAGCATTGACTCCATGATGGGTGATCTTCACTGGCAGCCCTCCAGCATGGGTGCGGCGTACTGTCTTTTGAGCATACGAAGTGAACCCCAAACCGAATCTATCTGATTTAAAAGGAAAGTCGGGAAGCTGCCCCCAGATTGTGCTTCCTCCTTCTTCAATCACAGCCTTTGCATCTTTTAAAGAAGACATATGAGGCGGAGGTCTTGTAATCATAGGAGTCGAGGACACTACCTTGGTCACTGCTATCTCTTCAGAAACTTCTTCGAAGTGTTGGAAAGGGGTCTCGATGAATTCATCATCCAATTCTACATAGCGGAAAGAGTTTAGATGACTTATCATGTATTCCTCTTAGCCATGAACAATTATAATTTTCCCTTGGACAGGGTACTTGAGCATTTGATGCAGAGTAGAAGTGACGGCTCCAGCATTGTGAATCCAGGGTCTTCCCAACAAGCAAGAATAGAAAGGACGGATGTCCATCACATAGAATGTGGAGTTGAAGGTTTCAGTTCCCACTTTAATCGGGATGTCCACCTCCCTGTGGACCATCCTTTTAGAACCATCAAAGGCCCTGACAATTATATTGCTGGGTTTCAGGGTTAAGCCTTCACAATCCAGTCTATCCAAGGCTTTCTTCGGCAAGATGTTCAGCGATGAACCAGTGTCTACCAGTACGTGTGCTAGAGTAGTCCCTCTGCATTCCACCGAGACATGCAAAGCGTCATTATGTTTTCTCTCTTTAGATGTTAAATCGGCATCGGAGAATCCTAGACCATTGTCAGCTGTTAAGCTAGCTACACATTCTTGGAACTGATCCGCGGAGGTTTCCTGTGGCACATGGGCCGTCTTCAAGAATCTTATCAAAGCTTTAGCATGAGCCTCTGAACAAAGCAGCAGGGCCAACATAGATATCTTTGAGGGGGTTTGCCATAGTTGTTCCACAACATCATTATCGCTTTTCTTGATTATTTTCAAAATCTCTTCCATTTCTTTTTGAGAGGTTTCAGGAATGATCAACGGCTGAGCCCTCGTCCTGACGGGCTCTTCTTGGATCCCTTTCCCTCTATCATCAGCAGCAGCAGAGGGGACAACCACAAGAGTTACAACTTCTTCAATAATTGGAGTTCTCGCAGGTATGTTTACCGGTGCAGGGGTAACCTTAGGAGCAGCTGAGGGTCCAAAGATTGCCTTTGGAGGGGCAATCTCTGGAGAGAAAATTCTTCCACTGCGGGTGATTTTGCTCGTTCCAGCAATGTTTCCAATGTCGGGAGTCTCTTCATCAGAACTCTCTTCAATTGATTCAATTTGTTTAATACCGTGGTAGTATATTTCTCCACCATAGTTCCACGGTATTGATTTGTCGGACTTCTACGGGACGGGCCCGGACATGGTTATCTTCAAAGGTGCAATCTTTGGAGCGGATGTAATCTTAACAGGTATTTTGGAGACCTTGGAAATATTGGCGGATATGGTTATTATCGAAACATCATTGACAAGAGTCGGTGTAACATGAGTCTTTTCAAAAAGGATTTCTTGGTTATCCATTAGGCGTTGGATGCCTAACTTCAACAATGGACAGTCGGTTGGTAAGGATGAACAAAGGCATCAATCTTCTTCACAACCTGGGAAAATCCCAGCCTTCAGCAAATTCAACTTGATTATTGGTAGCGGAGTCATCAAATCATCAACAGTAGCAACAAAAAGGTCTTCTTCAACAGCATGGGCATTGTGGCCATGCTTTGGCATTGGAGCAGAGATCACATTTGGCTTTTCAGGGGCGTCGAATTCAACTTCTTTAGCGTCTATCAAATCCTGGATCTTATTCTTGAGGGCCCAACAATGGTTGGTGTCGTGCCCCGAACTGTCTGAATGATAAGCACACTTGGCGTTCGAATGGTAGTAAGGAGAAGCTGTATTCGGATTCTTCGGGGCCTCTTTCAGACTGGCAAGGTTTAACTTCAAGAGATGGGGTAGAACCTGAGTAGGAGTCATGTTAATTTGGGTGAATTGCCGTACAGGCCTTTCCACCCTTGCTTGGTTGGTTCTTGGTTGATTGTTTCTCGACTGATCAGCTGCAGACTTCTGAATCATTACGGCCCCCACCGCTGGCCGGCGCTTAACTCTTCCTTGACCTCTTTGAGAGTATACATCTGACACTTCTTTCTTTGCTGGAAAAGTCTTTTTGATGGCAGCAGAAGTAGATGCATCTTTTTAAATTTTCCCGCTTTTTATGCCGGCTTCAACTCTCTCACCAGTTAGAATCAACTCAGTGATCCCCGCAGACGAACTTCCAATCAGGTGATTAAAGAAAGGACCTGACAGAGTCCCCAAGAACATATCCATAAGCTATCTTTCAGATAAAGGTGGTTGTACTCGTCCCGCAAAGTCTCTCCATTTCTGGGCATACTCTTTGAAGCCTTCATTTGAGACCATGCCCATACTCTGTAATTGAGTACGGGTTGGTGCGAAGTCCGCATTATATTGATACTGTTTGTAGAAGGTGGCCGTTAAATCTTCCCAATTATGCACATCAGACCTCTCCAACTGGTAAAACCAATCCAGCTGCGTCCCCGACAAACTGTCCTGGAATAAATGGACCCACAGGTCTTTGTCAGAAGAATGTGGTTGAATTTTCCTGACATAAGATCGTAGGTGCATCTTGGGACAAGACAAACCATCGTACTTAGCAAACAAAGGTACTTTGAATTTAGGAGGGATCACAATTCCAGAAACCAGCCCTAACTCTTCGAAGTCCAGCCCAAACACTCTCTGTATCTCCATGGCAGCTAGACGCTCTTCCAAGTTCTTGTACTTGTCATCTGCAGGAGGGTACTGCTGTTCAGAATAGTCTTCATCCTCTTCTTCTTCTTCTTCCTCAGAGTCAGATGGCACTGCAGCTCCCTTTCCTTTTCCTACCCCTTCATCAGATGTTGATGGGAAATCCAGGACCCTTCTGGCTTGACCTTCAAATCTCCTTCCCAAGGTAGCCACACCAACTCTCTTCTTTTTCTTTTTCTTATTTTCCTTCTCTAGAAACGTCTTGAGCTCCTCCTGCCCCTTGGCCAAGGTCAGAAGTAGCTGTTGAAACTGTGAATTTTGAGCTTGTAAGTCTTTGACCGTCTCTTCAATATCCATCTTGCTGAAATAAACAGCAGAGAGATGAGGAAACTTGGTGTGAAGACCTGTTTATGCATATGATGAATGATATGTATTCATGTAATGCATTCAAGGATTTAGAAATTCAATTTTGTTTTAAACAAAAAAGGAACACACGTCATATTAAGATAGAATTTGTTAGTACATTAATGCCCCATGGGCCAAATAATACAAAATTCTAAGGTAAAAAGACGTTGTGCATCCTCTTTGGTGCAATGTAGGTGTTGAGAGTCTGCTCTTCGTGAAGTTGACGAGTGAGTTCCAAAACCTTCTTCTCGCTTACGTAGAATTGGGCTTCGAAAGTGTCGCGCTCTTCCTTGAGTTGTATCCAACTCCTTTGTAAATCTTCAAGTGATGTTGGTATGTCAGGATGTAGGAGGGTGTATGGAACCTATCCTTCTATAACAGGCTCTATAATCACAGGAAGCATGTAGGGGTAAGGCATCATAAGACTTTGGGCGCGGGTTCGTACCCACTTGAGGTAAGGCTCAAGAGGGATGGAATTCTTGTGTCCCAAGGTCTTACTGTCTATCTTGTTGGGCATCCTCCAAGCTCGGATAAACTTTTGTCGAAGTCCTTGATCGTCGTTGTCGAAGTTAAAAACCAAGTCTGGAATCAGCATGTCATGTGGGCCATCCCTTCGGGCATACCCAAATTGTCTCAGATCCAAGCAAGGGTTGTAGGTAATGCCTCCCCTAATTCCAAGTAGAGGTACATTAGGGAATTCCCCATAACGTTTAATGATGTTAACATTCTCTTTTGATCGAGAACACCAATGAGTATCTGAATGTGTAAGGGTCATCAACCGTTGTGACCACCTCAAACCTTGCTCATTCTTCAAAACTGATTGGGGAAGATGAGAAATAAACCATCTTGCCAGTAGAGGAGTACAACACATGAGAACACCTTTTTTCCTCATTGTTCGAGTGTGAAAAGAGTGGAGGATATCCCCAAGCAATGTAGGCAGCGGGTTGCGAGCCATGAAGATTTTGACAGCATTCACATCTATAATTTGGTCAGGGTTTGGGAACAAGACCATCCCATAGATAGGAAGAGCTACAATCTCCTCAAAAGCTTGTAAGTCCAATGAATTCTAGCAGCTTTGGGCCTTCTCAAACAATAACTTTTCCAGGAAACCCTTGACACCACTTCTAGTTTTCCAATGGCCTATGACATCAGATGGTTGCAAGTGCAGGGCTTGAGAAACATCTTCAGGCTTTGGATCTCTTTCCGTACCGTTGAAGGGTAGTTGATTGAGAATAGGACTCCTCAAGAGTTGAGAAAATTCCTCCAAAGTAGGCACAAGCTGGTAATCAGGAAATGTGAAGCAGTGGTGTAGGGGGTCAAAGAACAAGAAGAGAACTTTCACCATGTCTTCCTTAATGTTGGTGTTGACTAAGTTGAGAAGACAACCATGCCTCTCGGTGAATGGATAATTCTCAGGAATCCTTGAAGCCAGCTCCTTTAGTTGTGGAGGAATTCTCACAAGGTTGATTTGGATAGTTTTCCTGCGAAGTGAATCCATTACCTACAAAATAGGAACAAAGATGAAAATAAAAAATCCTTGAAATGGTTAGTGGATGCATATGATGCTTCATGATGTTATGATGTTATGCACAAGTATATGTATAAACAAATCACACAAGTTCCTAGTTTCAGGCTTGCACGGGGTTTCATAGGTAAGTACCCTCTTGAAGTTTAGTTGGCTCAACCTGTCCTAGAAATAGTAACCGGGTTCTAAGGAGCTCAATATCACTGGATTGTTTTCTGTGTTTATTATTTCAGTTTATCCACTTTACTGGAGACCGAAATATTCCAAGAAAACAACCCTCAATGAGTGTAGTATCGAGTATCTACCAACTTCAGACTGCACCAAAGCCGGTCATCTCACTACATCCTAAAAGGCCAAATTGGTCATGTAAAGGTTCTAAAAGTCCATTAGTTCTTCATGACATCACTCAACGGCCCCGTATTCTCTTTGATTGACTCAAAGGCTACCGGTACCCACAAATATGTCGCACTAATATAACTATTGCTTAGACCATGTCGGTATACCCCGCACAGTTTCCACAATGTATTGCTATTTACCTATGAATGTTTCCCAAATCCGGGTAGAGGATTCAAACCCAAATAATAGAAGCAAAGTGTAAAGCATACAAGTCAAGAAAGATAAGCATGTAAAGGTGATCTAAAACCCTAAGGTAACCCCACTTTTATACAAAATCCCCAGCAGAGTCGCCAGTTCTATGATGCGGTGGGAGAACTGACTTGAGGTTTTGCGTTTTTTGTTCGCAAATGTTTCGGTTTAGCAAGAGTCGCCACCGACTTTTATTTTATCCAAAAGGAAAGGTAAAAAAGCACAGGAAAGACCTTTGAGATTGTTTTTGGGTTCGGGGGGTAGATTATGAAAAGGGAAGGTGCTAGCACCCTTTTCATCCATGGTTTTCCATGGGCTCTTAGTTACTTGTTTTAGATCACTTGCTTTTCAATTGTTTGAAATGGTGCTTTTGTGTGTGGTTTTGAAAGTATTTTGAAAAGAGGCCTTTGTTTAGGCAACCTTTGTAATGATTCTTGTTTGAATGTATACAAAGGTGTTTGTCTTTTGAAAAATGTTTCAATGTTTGAAAGTTGTTTGGAAATTGTTTTGAAATGTGTGTGTGTTTTTGAAAATAGCAAGGATTGTTTGAAAGAGATCAAGTAACTAGGAGTTATCTACCCTACTCAAAAGTCTTTCCTACATATTTTTAACCCTTTGACATTGTTGTTTTACCATTGCATTCGGTAAACAACCCTATCTTTGGATGTTAAACGGGATGGACGTGGGTCATCGTATGACCATGATAGCAATGGTGCCAAGTATCTTAGCAAGTTTTAGGGACTAAGATCATTTGTTTTTAGGCAACCAAGATAGCGTCATCGAGGGACTATGATCTTTTTGTTTTTTATTGTTTTTCAAAGATACCTAGAATGCATACCATGGTCATTTTAAGGCAACAAAGTGGATGAAACCCTAGGGGTGCTTGTGTGCAATGTATTGTCATTTTTCATGCATTTTTATCTTGTGTTAGGTCATGCTATTTGTTTTGATTTTGGTCTTTGCATACAAAAGCCTAGTTTACTATCATGGCATATGAAAGCAATAAAATGCGTAAAGTAAATCTAGACCATTACAAAAATATTATGGGGAGGGGGGTACAAGTTTTGAATAGGGGGATATTGCACAAAAATAAAACCCTAAAACTATTACAACCATATTGAATTCTTGTACAAATAAATAAATAAGCAAATATTTAAATATGGAATAAAATGTAAATATGCACAAATGTTTCTTTGTATTTATTTTATGTATGAGAAAATAAGTTTATTCAAGTTTAAAATTAAAAAAAAAATATTAATTATTTTTGAAAGGGGGAAGAAACCCTAATTTTTTAAAAAGATATATTCTATATTATTCATTTTTAATCAAGAAAAATAATAATAATATGTACAAAATATTAAAAAATTGAAATATGTATAAAATATTATTTTAAGTGTACAAATAATAAAAATAAAAATATATAATATTTTTATATTATTTACAAGGTTTATTTAAGAAAATAAGTTTTATTATTACTAATAAACTATCTTTTATGCCAAAAAATAATAAAAATAATAAAATAAAATGTAAAAATTAAGAAAATAATTTTTTGGGGTTTTTCAATGTTCATAAAAAATATTAAAGTCAGAAATCACAAAAGAAATAAAAAAATGAAAAATAAAACAAATGGGCCAAGGGGGTGCAGAAAGTAAAAGGGGGGTGTGAATAGTCAAAAAGCCAGACCTAGGCCCAATCTCACTTCATCCCTGTCCTCTGAACAGAAAAACGCGCGCGCCCTGCTTCAAACTGTATCTCCTGCATACGTGCTTAAAAACGAAATCTTGTAACATGAAACTTGTAGCATTTTTAGTCACGATTTCAATGATATAAAAAACTTGACCTAACTCTCAAAGACCAGAGAGAATTTTAATGGCCCTAATTTCTGACCTAAAATTTTCAGCATGTTCAACTATCAAATACTCCTAGCTCAGTTAATATAAATAAAATCTACGCAAATGTACAACTCAAGCAACTTAAGAACTACATTTTTGCTTCACAAACCTAAGCTTAATGATGCCTAAATAAGGAGATAGAACTTTGAAAATTACCTTGTTCAGTTGAGTTTGGATATGGCAATGTAGCAACTTTGAGTGAGGCCAAAAGTTCTTTTGAGCTTGCTTGAAGTTCCCTCAAACTTTCCCAATGCTCAGCTTGCTTTGCACCTGCCTGAATCTCTCTATAGAAGTCAACCTGCAAAGCTTCAAAATGAAAACGGTGATCCTCGAAATAGAGGTTACATTTGCTGAAAAAAGGCTTGGATAGTTCAAGTGTGATGTATATAATGTGCTTGAAGTGGTTCTAAGCCAAACGCACGAGGCAAAATGGAAATGGCTTGGTGTTTGCAGAAGTTGCCCTGTTTTGGGCAGAAATGGGGTTTTTGGTATTTGAGGGTGTTTGAGAGCTTAGCAAATCATGTTCAGGCTTGTTACAATATGCTGAAGTTGTTTCAAATGATAGCAAAGCTTGGTTTTATCAGATAGAAGAGATATGCTGACTTTTGCAAGTTGGCTTGTTTTTGAAGAAAAGGTGGAAGTGACTTACCAAAGGTTGTACTTGCTAGCTCTGGGATGTAGAGGGTTGGTACAATTTTCCTGATGTTCATGGATCTTGTTTGCAACCATAGATCAGGTTCAATGCTCAAGGAATACAAAATTGCAAAAACCATGCTTTATCAAAGTAGCATTCTAACCTTTATGCCATTTTTGGAATAATTCCTTGTGCAATGCTCCATAGATCAGAACAATACCATTGTCCAATGTATTTGCATTAAATTAAGGAGTGTGGAAAGGATTAAGACCTGTAAAACAAGTACAAGCATGCTTAGGACAGATTTGCAACTTGTAACAATGTGAAAAATGCCATGGACAAAAGTGATGATTTGCCATTTTCAAACATTCGATTCTCCCTAACCATAAATGATCTTGGAGAGTTCTTGGACATTTTGGAAATCTTGTAACATGCTCTACAATACATATTTGAAATGAATTTTGAGATTCCTCTTGGAACTAGGTGAAAAGTTGCCATGAAGTTAGGTCAAAAATCTGCCTAAACTAGGGCAAAATTTCACTAAGTTAAAAGTTTTATGGACCCTTATTCACAAAATCATAACTTGAGATCCAAGCATCTTTTGGGAAAACTTTGTGAATCAAAGTTGTAGATTTTGCGGAGGACTACAACTTTAATGTTTGAAGTTTTGTTTGAATCCAATTTCATCATGGTGAAAAAGTTGGGAAAAGTTGAGAAAAAATAAGAAATTTTCATAACTTAGAAAATTTCTAAGTTATGGAAAATTTCAAACTTAAACCCTAAATATCAAAATTAGGTTTCTTGGTGAACAAGTTTCATGTTTTGACACATCTTGATGAAATATGACCCTTGGCACTTGATTTTGACCAAAAAGTCAAAGTTTGACTTTTCAGTGTACAGTTGATTTTTGATCAGTTGACTGGAAAATTCATCTGTCAATCCAATGCTTTTGAGATCTTTTGAACTATGTGATTAGGTCAAGATGGTGCCATTTAGTCCTTGAAACCATTCTTGAACCTAATTTTCCATTGGCTAGGTTAAAAATCAGAAATTGCCCTTTCTCAGTCAAAACCCTAAAAATGACCATTTTGCCCTTTTGAAGATCTGTTAAAATTTCTTGAGGAGTTGTGGTACAAACTTGATCAAATGGTTCATATGAGTCTATAATGTTGATGTGGATCAAAAATTATGAGGTTTGACTGTAAATTGGCCATGGTTGACTGTTTCCCCAATACAGTTGATTTTTAGGTCAACTATCCAATTGACTGGGAAAAAATGTGATTCAAGGCTTGAAACTTGGTATGGGAAATCTTATAGGTCCAACATGAAGTATGAAAGTCACATGAGGCATTGGAAGTCCAAAAATCCCTGTGCAAACTCAAACCCTAATTTCAGGCTATCAATGCAAGGAAATGTCTTGAGCTGAGCAAAATCTAATCTGGTCTTGAGTCCAAAGAGTCTTGTGAGGAAAATCTTGATAAAATGAGAGGGAAAATTTTGGGGTACAACAGGGTGCATCTGGTCTGTGCTGATTGTTTTGTTGTTGGTTTGAGGCAGGATTGGAAATCCTAATAGCCCCTACCGTCGGACGACGCTCAGTTTTGTTGTTATTTCTTTGGCCGTAAGCAGCACTGACCTCCTTCTTTCCAGTGAAAGGTTTCTTTGCTGTGATGGAGGATGCATCTCTCTGTATTTTACCACTTTTGGTGCCAGCTTCTACTCATTCCCTAGTCAGGATCAATTAGTAAATCCAGCAGACGAGCTTCCAATCAGATGCTTAAAGAACGGACCAGATAACGTGCCCAAGAACATGTCCACCAGTTCCCTATCAGACAACAGAGGCTGGACTCTTCCCGCAAGGTCTCTCCACTTTGGGGAATAATATTTAAAACCCTCGTTGGAACCCATAGACATACTTTATAATTGTGTACGAGTTGGGACGAGGTCAGCGTTATATTGATACTGCTTGTAGTAAGCAGCAGCCAGATCTTCCCAATTACGAACATTGATTCTTTCCAATTGATAGAACCATTCTAGCTGAGTCCCCGACAAACTCTCCTGGAAGAAATGTACCCACAGATTCCTATCAGTGGTGTGGGGTTGAATTTTCCTGACATATGACCTTAAGTGCAGCTTAGGGAAGGAGACACCGTCGTACTTAGCAAATGTAGAGACCTTGAATTTCTGCAGGATGACCAACCCTAAGATCAGTCCTAGTTCTTCAAAATCCAGCCCGGGTATCCTCTGGATTTCCATAGCGTTGAGTCGATCCTCCATATGTTTGTATTTATCATCAGCAGGAGGATACTACTCCTCAGAATAGTCAGCTTCATCTTCCTCAGACCCTGGATTATTGTTTTCTTCTATTGGTTTCTCTTCTTGATTATCCCCCTCATTTGACGGGGTTGCAAAATCTAGAGCTCGCTTGGATGGTCCTCTGAACCTTCTACCCAAATTCAAGACACTAGCTGGTTTCTTTGGATTCTTGATCTTCTCCTTGACGATCAGAGCTTTCAGGTCTTCTTGCCCCTTAGCCAAAGCCAGGAACATTTGCTGAAACTGAGTGTTTTGAGCTTAGAGATCCTTCACTGTTTGTTCAAGAGCCATTTCTTTTGCTGAAATAAACAACGAAAAGATAAGAAACCTATCTCGGAATACCTACTTATGCAATAAAGTGCATGATAATGGTTATGCAATGTTTTCAAGGACTTTTAAGATCTTAAATTTTCTTAGTCAAGGAGAAAATAAACATTAGTTGCATTCATAGGTTTAAATGATTATAATGATGCCTCTTGGGATTACAATGGAAGAAACAAAGGTATAATAAAACTCCTAAATTAAATAGGACTCAAGCTTCCCATAAGCGCATCCTCTTTGGTGTAATGTGCGCATCCTCTTTGGTGTAATGTAGGCATCCAAGCTCTGTTCTTCATGCATCTGTCTTGTAAGCTCCAAAACCTTTTTCTCGCTTGCATATAACTGGGATTCAAAGGCATCTCGTTCCTCTTTAAGTTGAACCCAAGACCTTTGCAATTCCTCGAGAGTATTTGGCATGTCATGATAGAGAATGGTATGAGGTACATCTAAATATGCAATGGGTTCCATGATGATGGGTAGAATGGAGGGGTAAGGCATCATGAGATTTTGAGCGCGAGCTCGCACCCACTTAAGATAAGGCTCCAAAGGGATGGAGTTATTATGCCCCAATGTCTTTCTATCCACTCTGTTCACCATGCCCCAAGCTCGGATGAACATCTGACGGTGCCCTTGAACATCATCCTCGTAGTTGAACATAATGCCTTGAACCAATACATCATGAGGACCATCCATCCTAGCATACCTAAATTGTCGCAACACCAAACAAGGGTTATAAGTGATTCCTCCCCTAATGCCTAGGAGAGGGACATTAGGGAATTCCCCATAGCAATCAATGATGGTAACGTCTTCCATAGATCAAGGACACAAGTGAATATTCGAATGTGTGAGAGACATCAACCTATTAGACCATCTTAAGCCTTGTTCGTTCTTCACAACAGACCGGGGTAGGTGAGAAATAAACCACCTAGCTAACATAGGAGTGTTACGCATAAGGGTTCCTCTTCTCTTTACAGTGTGAGTGTGAAAAGAGTGCAGAATGTCTCCAAGAAAAGTAGGCATCGGATTATGAGACATGAAGATTTTGACCGCATTGACGTCTATGAGTTGGTCCGGATTAGAAAACAGTGCCATCCCATAGATGAGAAGGTCCAATACCTCCTCAAAGGCTTGTAAGTCCAAAGTATCCCAAAAATAATAAGCCTTTTCAAACAAAAACTTGGCTAGAAACCCTTTGATACCGCTTCTTGTTTCCCAATTTGCCACGATGCTAGACCATTGTAAATACAGGGTTTGAGATATTTCCTCATGCTTTGGGTCTCTTTCCATACTGTTGAAGGGTAACTGATTGAGGATAGGCACACCCAATAACTGAGAAAATTCTTCCATGGTAGGTACCAACTGGTAGTCGGGAAATGTAAAGCAGTGATGTAAAGGGTCAAAGAACTGGAAGAGAACTTTCACCATTTCTTTATCAAGGCTTGAGGTGACCAAACTGAGGAGTCGACCATGTCTTTTAGTGAATGGGGAATTCTCAGGAACTCTTGATGCCAATTCCTTGAGTTGAGGAGGTACCCTTACAAGGTTGACTTGGATAGTATTTCTATGAATGGGGGTCATGTCC
Source organism: Vicia faba (assembly GCA_948472305.1). Taxonomy (NCBI): domain Eukaryota; kingdom Viridiplantae; phylum Streptophyta; class Magnoliopsida; order Fabales; family Fabaceae; genus Vicia; species Vicia faba. The sequence continues at coordinate 402,239,827 of OX451738.1, read as the reverse complement.
TACAAAACAGACACAAAGATAAGTCCTAAAAGTCCTTGAAATGGTTAGTGTGATATGCCATGTTATGATATTATGATGTTATGTAAAAACAAATATATACAATCACACAAACAGATCCTTAGGTTTAGGCTTGCATGGATTCCATAGGTAAGTACCCTGTTGAAGTATAGTTGGCTCAACCTTTCCTAGTAATAGTAATCGGGTTCTAGGGAATCTCAATATCACTGATCTTTCTTTATCGGGCATTGTTTCAGTGCAAGCTTCTTTATTGGCGACCGAAATATCCCGGAAGTCAGATCTCAATGAGTGTAGTATCGAGTATCAAACAACTTCGGACTGCACCAAAGTCGAATATCTCACTACTTCCTAATGGCCAAGTTGGTTCAATTAAAGGTTCTAAGGTTAGTTGATGCTTCATGACATCACACATCGGCCCCGTATTCTCCTTGACTACTCGAGGGCTACCGGTACCAACAAATGTGTCACATCAATGTAGCTATTGCTTCAACCGTGTCGGTATACCTCACACAGTCCCCACGATCTATTGCTACTTACCTAAAAGGTGCCCCAGATCCGGGTGTAGGATCTTTACAAGTAACCCAAACAAAAAACCTTAAAAGTAAAGAAAACAAATCATACAAGGAAAGAAATTTAAAATGATCAACTAAACTCTAAGGTAACCCCACTTTTTATTTTCCCCAAAAGAGTCACCAATTCTATGATACGGTAGCAGAATCGACTGTTATACTGGTTTTGCATTTGTGTTTGCAAATGTTGCGGTAAGCAAGAGTCGCCACCGACTTTTCTTTTATCAAAATTAAGGAAAGGGTGAAAAGAACAACAAAAGACCTTTTCAAGAATTTTCTGAGTAAGAGGGGTAGATTATAGAAAGGAAATGTGTTAGCTTCCTTTCCATCTGTAGTTTCTACGGGCTCTTAGATGCTTAGCTCATTTTTAAATACCTTGTGCTTTGTGTTTTGAAATATTAGTTTGAAAATGCCTTAGTGCGGCGATTCGCTTTATGATAACTCTTGTATCAGTCCTCAAGAGTGTTGATAAAGCATTTTTTGAAAGTGTTTTTGAAATGTTTTTGTGTAAGTGAAAAAGTTTGTTTTGAGCAAGCATCTTGGAACTATCTACTTACACTCGAAAAGGTTTGTTCTCTTCCTCCTATCCTTTAGAAAATTTTATCCTACTATTAGTGAGTAGGTAGATCTATCATTGGATGTTTAAGGGACATTTGAAGGGACGTACAGTCATAAAGGCAACATATGAAGACACTTTAGCAATTTCGTTTTAAGGGACTAGATCATTTACCGGAAGGCAACACTGTAGGGTCATCGAGGGGCTATGATCTTTTGATTTACGGGTCTTTGCTAAAGCGTCCCCATTCTCGAGGGACATGACTGTTTTACTTTCCGAAAGGCAACCAAAGTGGGCGTATCCTAGAGGTGTATATGTGCAAGTGATTTAGTTCAGTTCATTTATCTTTGTTATTAGGTTTGCTATCGTTTTGCTTTCAGTCTTTCCATACACACCTAGTTACTAACAGTTAATATCTTGCAGAAATTTAAAGTGCGGGAATCATAAATCCTACGCTATTACAATGCTTCGGGGAGGGGGTATTTACATTTCCAAAAAATGGGGAAAAATAAAGAAAGTGATAAAGAGCCCTAGTAATTATCTATTACATACTGTCAGCAGATACATAAATATGAAAAAAAAAAGAAAATATTGAACGCACGCGAAATAGAGAAGAACGTCTAAAACCCTAAATAAACTAAGAAAGTTTTTTTTGTCTACTTAGGAAAATATTAAATTAAATTAAACCTAGATTTAATTAATAAAAATAAAAATAAAGTTATTAATCAAAATTAAATTCTAAATAAAACCTAACATTTTTGTATTTTTTGCTAAGAAAATATTTGAATTAAATGAACCTAGTTATAATTATTTTTAAATTATAAAATAATGTCAAAATAATTAAATTAATTAATTTACAAAATTAAAATTAATTAGAAAATCTTAAGTCTAATATTGTTATGATTTAGTTGATTTTATGATTATAATTAAAAAGATTAAAAAAAAGAAATAAACAATTAAAACAAAAAAAAGGTAGCATGGGCATGGCATTAGAAGTAGAAATGGGGGTGCAAATTTGGAATTGTTAGGCCCAAATATGAGGGAGCCCAAAAGCTGGCTTGATTCAGCGTTATTGGCTCCTGGGGGGTCCATCATGAAGGAGCACTCTAGGAGCGTTGGATCTACCTCCATTGGGTATCTGATGGTTCAGATGAAGATCATATCATGCGCTGACTAACCCTTATATGCATTAGATCTACAGGGAGATTGTTAGAAAAAATGAAAATGCCTGACTGGGGAATCGAACCCCATTCCTCTCTCCAACACGCGCGTTTTTTCACCATTCAAGCTAGCTGTTCAATCGAAATAAATGAAACCAACACTGGATCCTGCAAATTGTTAGTTTCAACATCTATCGAAAACCTATCCCAATCGAACTCATCCCCTGAGCTCAAATATGGGGTTGTTTCGATCAGTGACAGTCTGTACCTTGAGTTTCGAAAGTAATCTGTTTCGAAGGCCCCTAGCAATGGCATCCTAACATCTGGACGCTGCAACTTACATATATCATATTAAATCATTCACAAACAACAAGAATAACATGAATATGCAATCCAATGAGTTTACATTATAGATTGAATGAGATTAAATTCTTTTACCAACTGGAGGTATTTCGATCTGAGCTTGGGATGACTTGGATTTTTACTGGAAATGGTTGGAGATGGGAGTCTCCTCGTGCCTTCTTGCTTTGGAAATTTTAGAAAACTTAGGATTTTGCTCTGAGGCAGGCTATACGTGTTTGAGGCAGTATGCGTGTAGTTTCTGGGTGTATGTATCTCGTGTGTACGTTGTTTTCTAGTCTATGTCTGTTGGCTTGTATTTATAGGAGTGGGAAGAGACAAGAGAATGGGGAAAGAAACATGTCCTTAAAGACTAGCCATTAAACATGGCTTTGAAAATAAAATCAGACCAATTTAAAGATTACCATATAGAGTATTTTCATGCCATTTTGAAATGTTTAGTGAACCTGGACATGTTTCACCTTCGAATGCCCTCAGGCCATGCCCTTCGATTGGCCTTGAGTTGCCTCCTTCGAATGGCTTTGGTTTCATCCTTATAGCTCCTTCGATTGAGTCTATCTACATCAATTTGAATTGCTCAAATCTTTGATGACTCTGAATTCCAATTGTTCAGAGTTTTCCCTTATCAGAGTTTCTTCAATTAAGTCACATCTGCATTAATTCAAATTGCTCAGAATTCTCTTCATCAAAGAATTGTTCTTTTTGATGATTCTGAATTCGAATCTGTTCAGAGTTTCCCTTATCAGGGCTTCTTCGAAAGCCCCTAAGATCTTTTCTCTTCGATTGGCTATGACTTGCTCCTCATGGCTCCTTCGATTGGACCCGTCTATTTGCCTTAGCTGCTTGATTCTGGAAAATTCAAATAGCCCAAACGAGAACTTCATTCTGGCCAGTCAAAGCCTCTTTTATCGTTTCCTTCGTATGCCATTGCGCAGGAGGCTTGGGCCTGGCAACATGTAGGACCAAGACTCATCATAACACAAACTTGCTTTCAATAATTATGTGTCTCCTTCGAATGGACCACCTATATATCCTTCGAATGGACTTTTTGGGTGTCTTTCGAATAGTCCACATGTATGCCTTATGTCTTCTTTTAATGGGCCACCAATGTGTGTCCTTCAAATGGACCTTTGGAGTGATCTTTCGAAGGGGTCATATTGTGTGTCATAGTGCAGAAATTATGTTGAGGGGTCTTGGCCTTGTGCATTGAACCAAACACAGAGGGAGTCTTTGCCTTGTGAATTGAAGGCAATCATAGAAGAAGCTTTTGCCCTTGTGAATCTAGGACAAGTCTGAGGAAGCCTTTGCCTTGTGGATTCGAAGGCCAGTTAAAAGGAGCCTTTAACTTAGTGAATCTAAGGCAAGCATGAAGAGGCCTTTGCCTAGTGAATCGAAGGTTGCATGTAGAGGCCTTTTGCCTTGTGAATCAAAATAATCAAGCAGGAGGACACTACTGGTGAATCGACGGGAACTTGTAGGGGGTTCTTGCCTAAATGAAACTTGGACCAAGGCGTGCTCGAAGGGGACCCAACGCTCAATCAAAGTTGGTGGGCTAATGATTGATCGAAGGGTTTTAGATGCCCAATCGAAGCTTATGAGACAAATATCGCTTGAAGTGTTTTAAGAGCCAAGTCGAAGCTCCTTGTCCAGATGCCAATCGAAGACCCTTTTGTTCACCTGCCAATCGAAGGATATTGTTGACATGCCTTCAAAGTACACCTTATTCAGATGCCAGTCGAAAGACACATGACCATCATTCAAAAAAATTCATTTTCTTCAAACAAGTGTTTGTAAACCGCCCATGTAAGAGAAAACCTTGGAAGACATGAGAGGGAAAATTGTGGGGTACAACAATGATGCTATGATGTTATGATGCTATGTTGTCATGATATCATGTTCAAATAGATAATCAAATACAAGTAAAGCATACAAGGCCTTAAGTTTTAGGCTTGCATGGAGTTTGCAGGTAAGTACCTTCTTGAAGCTTAGTTGGCTCAACCTGTCTTAAAGAAGTAATCGGGTTCTAGGGATCTCAATATCACTGATTTTTCCCACAAGTTTCTTCTAGCATGACAACTGACTTGCCACTAAACAAAACTCAAGAGTCGAATCTCAATGAGTGTAGTATCGAGTATCAACCAACTTCGGACTGCACCAAATATGACTATCTCACTACCTTCTAATGGCTAAGTTGGGTCAATTAAGGTTCTAAGTTCAGCTAGTGCTTATGGCACCATGCGACAACCTAGTATGCTCCCCAACTGACTCGAGGGATACCAGTACAAACCAATGTGTCTCACTAACGTAGCCATCACTTCAACCATATCGATATACACCGTATAGTTTCTATGATCTATTGCTACTTACCTAAAATGTTCCCAGATCTGGGTATAGGATCTTTGCAAGAAATAACCCAAATAACTCTTTAAAATAAAGCAGATAAATCAAACAAGGAAATAATTTAAAAGTGATCTAGCTCTAAGGTAACCCCACTTTTAGTTGTCCCCAGCACAGTCGCCAGCTCTATAATACGGTGGGAGAACTCACTTGGTTTTGCATTTTATCATAAATGTGTGGATAGCTAGAGTCGCCACCAACTTTTCTTTTATCTAATACGGAAAGGGTGAAAAGAACAGGAAAGACCTTTTTTGATTTTGAGTTCGGGGGGGTAGATTATGAAAAGGGAAGGTGTTAGCACCCTTTTCATCCGTAGTTATCTACGAGCTCTTAATCTCTAGCTCACTTTGTTTTTTTTTTGAAAATCTGCTTTGCGTACGTGTTTGAAAATATTTTGAAAAATGCCTAAGTATGACAATTTTGTAATGATTCTCGTATAAGTTAAGAATGCGTACAAAGTGTTTGTTTTTGAAAATATTTCAGAGAAAAGTGGTTATGAAAAAAGATGTTTTTGTGAGCAAGCAATTACGAGCTATCTAGCTACTCAAAAGTCTTTCGTGTTATTCCTCCTCCTTAGATAATGCTATCCTACCATTAGTTAGTAGGAAGCCCTATCATTGGATGTGAAGGGACATGTGTGGGTTATCGTACAATCATAACTTGTAGAAACACTTTAGCAATTTATCGTAAGGGACTAAGATCGTTTATCAAAGGCAACATCGTAAGGGTCATCGAGGGACTATGATATTTTATATCGGAGGGACTTTGCTAAAGCGTCCCCACGTTCGAGGGACATGACTATTTTTATTCGAAGGCAATAAGTGAGGTCACCCTAGAGGTGAGTGTGTGAAAAGTGATTCAATTAAGTTATTTAATCTTGATTAGGGTTATCTAATGATTGATTTTAGATCTTTCCATACATGCGCTACTTACTAGCAAGTATAAGGAAAGCAGTAAATTGCGGAAAGTAAAGGTGCGGAAAGTAAACCTAAACTATTACAAGGCTTTGAGAAAGGGGGTACAAAACCGTAAAATAGGGGAAAACAAAAAGCAAATAGAAACACTAATTAAACTATTATATACTGTAGCTATTACATAATCGGAAAAAACTAATGCGAAAGTAAATGCGCGAAGATTGTAATACAAAGGAAAAAAGCAAATTGAAAATCATTTAGTGATCGTCTGATGATTAATTGGATGATTAACCTAAAACCTAATTAGTTTTAATAAAAAAAGAAGTTAATTAGTTAACTAAATTAAAAAAATCCTAAAAAAATTTATGTTGACTTTATTTAATTAATTAAGAAAAGAAATCAATAAAAAACCTAAGTCTAAATTAATGTTAATTTTTTTTAAAAAAAAGTTAGTTAAAATTATATTTAAAAAAGGTTAATTAAAATTATGTAAAAAAGGTTAAAGCAATATAAATAAAAATAAAATAAAATGGGATTGGGCTTGTTATATCACAAACTGGGGGGTGTAAGGAGAGAAGTTCACTAGGCCCAAACAACAAGCCCATGCGCCTGTAACAGATTCAGTGTGGCTCTCCATTAAGGATTCAACATGGGCCAGCAGATCTGGGGCGTCAGTTTTGATCCTGTGGAGATCTGATGGTGATGAGGTGAGGCGCATGGTGAGCGCATTGCACCGGCTCGCGTAGAATCTTCAAACAAGAAAATATGTGAAAATAAAAATACCAGGGGAAGGGAAAAAACTCGTGCCTTGGTATACTAACGCTTTAGTCATGCTCGCTTCTACCGCTTGGGCGGCTATACGTGCATTAACGTAATTGAAACAATAAATATATATTATACAAACGAATATATTGACCGGAGAGGCGCCAGAGCCCTAGCTCTGGTCGTTTTCTCCGGCAACCTGTAATGTTCAAAACCTGCAAATTCAAAGCGTTAGTGATCCAAAATGACCTACCCCCCCCCCCCTAATTCGAACCTCCTGAATCCAAATATGGGCTTAGTTTTGGCTATAAGTCCTTGTAGATTGAGTTACGAAGCAAGTAAAGCAAATCGGAGCAAATATGGTAATTTGCAATTTAGCATGCATGGGACCTCTGCGATTGTTCTATCATTCATTATTGAATCTCATGAACACATAGCAAACATTAGTAAGCATTAGAATGCAATAAAACAAGAAATATAGAATTTCAAACATGGATGAAATTGTTATGCTTGCAATGTGATTTCACGCGTTTTGGACCATCAAATTTGGTCCAAACTTACTCTATATGCTTGTTAGAAGAGAATGAAATGAAATCTTTGTGGTGAAAGGGCTTTAAAATAGGGTTTGAAGACTTTAGGGTTCTTGATAACAGTTTGTTATTTTTGGCAAAATTGTGAGGCAAGGATTTGTGTGTTATTGCACGAGGTTTGCTGAGATTATATAGTGACAATTAGGGAAAAACCAAATGGGCTTAGACCTTGTGTAATAAGAAATGATTTTATCTTATTTATTTTATATTATTAGTGAATAAATAAAAATGATAAAACAATTAAAATAAAAATAGGTCAAGGGGTGAAAGAACAAGGTCTGAGGTGTATGAAGAGTATGACACACATTTGGACTCTTAAACCATGACCCAATAGTCCAAAATATCAAGCTTTCTTAATTTAAACTTCATGCATTTGCTCAAAATTTTCCAACTTGCAATGGTCATAAAATTCTCAATTTTTATCTTTTGAAGGTGATATATGACATTTTGGAAATATCAAGACGTCCTCTACAAACCCCGTGTTGATCATTTTTGCTTTTGAAGATTTATCTTAATATAAGTGGCCTTGACAAAAAGTGTCTTTTTGTTGTCTTTTGAAATGACCTGTAATGTATTGGCTTATATATTTCAAATGATGCATTTTTTGGGCTTGAGCTTAGAGAGACAAAGTTGTAGAGAATTGAATTTCCTTTAAAATTGGATTTGGTTGGGGAAAAGTTGATGAAGCATGTGAAATTTATGCTTGGTCAAAGTTTACTTGACTTCTCCTAAGGAAACCCTAATTTGAAAACTTTTGACTTTTAATGATTTGAGGGCTTTTCTTGAGGAATCATGATCAACCCTTGATCAAATGATGAATATCACTTCAAAATGTTGATGTTGACAAAAAATCTTGAGGTTTGACTGTACATTGACCATAATTGACTTTTTACCCAATACAGTTGATTGTTATTCATCTGAGCCATTGACTGAGCAAATTTATGGTGCAAGGCTTGAAACTTGACATGAGAATTCTTGAAGACCTATTGAGAACCATGAAAACAACTTGAGACCTTGAGAACCCAATCTTCCTTTTTAAACACAAAACCTTAGTTATAGACCCATTGCTTAGGAGGAGAATTTGTCTGATCAATTCTTGAGCCAACATGAGCATTACAGGACCTTTTGAGAATGTTTTGAAGAAAAATGGGAGGGAAAATTTTGGGGTACAACACAGGCGACCAACATGCAGGAGATACCAGTGGAAATGTATCGAGATAATACATGACTACAACACTCAGACACTTGGTTAGTAGCAAAGTATAGAAGAATTCATGAAGCAAACAATAATCTGACCCTCTTTTTTCTTTTTTTTATAATAAAATAAAATTCAAATTAAAAAAACTAAAACAAAATTTTAGTTGATGAGTAACAAAATTTCAATTGAGCTAAAATTGAACTCTATAATTTGGCAGTCCCTGGCAACGACGCCAAAAACTTGATGGGAAATGTAAGTGTTTGTTGGCAGCAATTTTGGTAAAACACTGGCTTGATAATGTTTTGCTCACTTTCTTGACATTTGAAGCAAACTGGTTTTGAATGAGGTCAAAGTAGATATCTTGACATCTTCCTCCTTATTTGAACATGACTTCATATTTGTTTCCAGTATTCTATTTCTTGTTTTTATGCACGCCATTATTCTAGATTTGTGACTCATAGCCTGCGAAAAATATGGAGGAATATTTTTCGGTTTGTATTATCTTTATGGATTATATCTTGGCCTGTTTTCATGGTAATATTCAAAGAATTAGATATTTGTTTTTCAGCCCAAGCCCACTGTTGCGCCTTTATAAGAACTTGCATCCTTATTCATTTGACTGCAACTTTTGAAGAAGAATATATTCTTTCTATTCTAGAAGTCTAAGCCTTTTTAATTGTAATACACTCTAAGAATTAGTTTAATACTTGAGTTATAATTTGAGTTGTTAATTGTGGATCATTCATAAGCTTTTAAGTATTGAATGATTTAAGTCTTTAAAACTTAATAATTCTATTGTTCTTCACTGTTAATGATTGAGGGGATTTGAGGAGGGCCTCATACCTAGGCGTGTCTTAGATAAAAGTATAACACGGGTAGTGATTAAGTGATTAGATCATAAACTGGTTTTTTACTGAGGGTCTATGAATTAATACTATTTAGTGGACTTGTCCCTGGCTCGGTAGCCCCCAAAGTAGGTGTTGTTGTACACTAAACTGGGTTAACAATCCCCTGTGTTTTTCTACTACTTTTAATATTGTTGCATTTTATATTGTCCTCAAATATTTGTGTCGTGACATCTCCTTAGACATCACATATTTGATACCATAATTTCAATTGGTATCGGAGATGGCATCCTACTGCATATCTGGGTTAGATCTAGGGAAGATACTTTCTGGTACTATGGACAAGGAAGGAGGATTTGTGAGAAGACCACCCATTCTGGATGGAAGCAATTATGACTATTGGAAACCACGTATGGTGGCCTTTCTAAAGTCTCTGGACATCAAGGCTTAGAAAGTTATCTTAAAAGGATGGAAACACCCTGTCAAATTGGGAGAAAATGGAGAACCTACTTCTGAGTTAAAGCCAGAAGAAGATTTGTCTAAAGAAGAGGATGAAATTTCTCTTGGAAATTTTAAAGCCTTGAATACTATATTCAATGGAATTGACAAGAACATTTTTAGATTAGTGAACACATGTGAAGTAGCTAAGGATGCCTGGGGGATTATTCAATATACCCATGAAGACACATCCAAAGTGAAGATGTCAAAACTCCAGCTGCTCACCACCAAATTTGAAAATCTAAGAATGAAGGATGATAAAATCATTAATGACTTCCATATGAACATTCTTGAGATTACTAATGCTGTCAGTGCTTTGGGAGAGAAAATTCCAGAAGACAAAATGGTGAGAAAGATGCTTAGGTCTCTTCCCAAGAGATTTGATATAAAAGTGACTGCCATAGAAGAAGCACAAAACATTGACAAGATGAAAGTGGATGAACTTGTTGGATCACTTCAGACATTTGAATTAAGAATCAATGAAAGATCTTAAAAGAAGAACAAAAGCATAACTTTTGAAACCAATACGGAAGATGAAGAGGAGGACTGTGACCTGGATACATATGAAGGATTATCTAATGCCTTAGTTATGCTTGGAAGACAGTTTAACAAAGTGATAAAAAGGATGGACAGGAACCCAAGATCAAATGTCAAGAACATCTCATCTGACATCCTTAAGTCAAATGAGTTTGGAAGAAAAAGGGTTGAAGAAAAATCCACTCAAGGGAAGGGAATACAATGTCATTGATGTGGAGTTTTTGGTCACATTAGAGCTGAATGCCCTACATATCTTAAGAAATAGAAGAAGAATCTATTTGTTACTTGGTCTGAAGAGGATTCTGAGAGTGATCTTGAAGAGGAATCTGCAAAGTATGTTAAAGCATTAATAGGCAAATATGTGTCTGATGAAGATTCTAGTGATGGTAAACTAACCTTTGATGAGCTAGCTTCCTCGTACAAAGAACTATGTCTCAGAAATGCAGAAGTTTTCCTAGAAGGGGAGAAACAGAAAGCACTCATAACCCAAATGAAGGCAGAAAGGAAAGACCATCTGAAAACTATTTCTAATATGGAAAATGAAGTAACTTCTCTGAATTCAAATCTTGATAGAATGGTCAAATCTTTCAAGATGTTGAATAATGGGTCTGACACATTAGATGAAATTCTTCAAGTGGGAAGAGTGACAGGAGACAAGAGTGGTCTAGGGTTTAATGAGAAAAAAACCTGTTTCAGAAGAAACTTCATCAAATTTCGCTCATGCCAAGTCTAAACCAAAGATGCCAAATTAAATGCCTGAACATCATGGCAAACATCATGACAAGAAAAGAAATCATGGCAAACATCATGGTAAGAAAAAATTTACTCACACCATAGAGGAATCCCATCCCTGGAGGTGTCATCACTGTGGAAGGTTTGGTCACATAAGACCTTTTTGTTTCAAGTTGTATGGGTATCCTAAAACTACTCCTCTTCCCAAGACTGATCATGTCTCTCAAAATAGCAAAAAGAAGAAACAGTGGTTCCCGAGTCTAATGTTGCTAGTTTCATAGCTCATACTTCTCTCAGAGTATCAACAAAAGATGACTGGTACTTTGATAGTGGTTGTTCTAGACACATGATAGGTGTCAAGATTCTATTGGTAGATATCAAATCTCATTCTACCAGTTATGTGACTTTTGGTGATGGAGCCAAAGGTGAAATCAAAGGAGTTGGAAATCTAGAAAGTTTAGGAGTCCCAAAACTTGACAACGTGTTACTTTTTAAAGGGTTAACAACTAACCTAATAAGTATAAGCCAACTATGTGTTCAAGGATTCAAAGTTAACTTTACCGAGGCAGAATGCCTCGCTTGCAATGAGAAGAATGAAGTTATTATGAAAGGAATCAGATCCAAAGACAATGGATATTTATGGTTTCCCCAAGAGTTGAGCCTCTCCTCATCACATGCTTTAGCCAAAGAAAATGAAGTTAAATTGTGGCATCAAAAACTGGGACACTTGCATCTGAAAGGAATGAAAAGAATCATATTTATTGAAGCCATGAGAGGGATTCCTAAGCTCAAGATAGAAGAAGGAAGAGTATGTGGTGAATGCCAGATTAGAAAGCAAACTAAGATGTCACATCAGAAGATCCAACATCTCACTACATCAAAAGTTTTGGAATTTCTTCACATGGACTTGATGGGACCTATGTAGGTTGAAAGTCTTAGTGGAAAGAAGTATGTCTATGTTGTTGTAGATGACTTCTCTAGTTACACATGGGTAAGTTTTATCAGAGAAAAATCAGAAACTTTTGAAGTGTTTAAAGATCTCTATCAAAAACTTCAAAGGGAAAAAGATAGTCATGTCATCAGAATCAGAAGTGATCATGGAAAGGAATTTGAGAATAATAAATTTGTTGATTTTTGCTCTTCTGAAGGAATTAGTCATGAATTTTCCTCTCTGATTACTCCTCAGTAAAATGGGATTGTGGAACGCAAAAATAGAACCCTTCAAGAATCTGCCAGAGCTATGATTCATGCTAAGAAGTTACCCTATCACTTTTAGGATGAAGCTATGAATACTGCATGTTATATCCATAATAGAGTCACTCTAAGAAAATGCACCTCAACCACATTGTATGAAATATGGAAGGGAAGAAAACCTACTGTCAAATACTTTCATGTTTTTGGAAGTAAATTTACATCTTAGCAGACCGTGAACAGGGAAGGAAGATAGATCCCAAGAGTGATAATGGATTATTTTCGGGTTATTCTAAAAATAGCAGAGCCTACAGAGTATTTAACTCCAGAGCTAAGGTTATGATGGAATCCATAAATGTTATTATTGATGATAGAGGATGGAATGATGAAGAAGATGTCTTAGAATATGTTGGAACGTCTTTGTCAGATATTTCAACAGAATCTAATGACAGAAGTATTGATTCTAATCCACCTCAAGAAGATCCTGAGCCCAGCCATCTCAATAAAGGGCCTTCAATTAGAACTCAGAAAGATCGTCCTAAGGAGCTTATCATAGGAGAGCTAAATAAAGGAGTTACTACTAGATCAAGAGAAGGGATATCAAACTCTTGCTTTGTTTCAAAAATTGAGCCTAAGAATGTCAAAGAGGCCTTAACTGATGAGTTCTGAATTAATGCTATGCAAGAAGAGCTAGAACAATTTAGTAGAAATGAAGTTTGGGATCTGGTTCCAAGGCCTGAAGGGAAAAATGTGATTGGCACTAAATGGGTGTACAAGAATAAATCTGATGAAAAGGGGGTAGTCACTAGAAATAAGGGCAAGGTTAGTTGCACAAGGATACACTCAAGTTGAAGTAGTTGACTTTGATGAAACCTTTTCCCCCGTGGCCAGACTTGAATCAATCAGACTACTCTTGGGAGTTGCTTGCATTCTGAAATTTAAATTGTTTCAAATGGATGTAAAGAGTGCCTTCTAAAATGGCTATCTGAATGAGGAAGTTTATGTGGAACAACCTAAGGGATTTGTTGGTCCAAGTTTTCCTAAACATGTGTAATAATTGAAGAAATCTTTGTATGGATTAAAGTAGGCTCCAAGAGCTTGGTAAGAGAGATTGACAGAATTTCTTGGTGAGAATGGATATAGGAAAAGTGGCATAGACAAAACTCTGTTTGTCAAGAAAGAAGAAGGGAAGATCATGATTGCACAGATTTATGTTAATGATATTTTGTTTGGTGGGATGTCAAATGAGATGATTCAACATTTTGTCAAGCAAATGCAGTCAGAATTTGAGATGATCCTTGTTGGTGAGTTAACCTACTTTCTTGGTCTGTAAGTTAAACAAATGGAAGATTCTATATTTTTATCTCAGAGCAAGTATGCTAAGAATATAGTAAAGAAATTTAGGATGGAAAATGCCATTCACAAAAGAACACCTGCTCCCACACATCTGAAGTTGTCTAAAGATGAAAAAGGAGTAAGTGTGGATCAAATTCTTTATAGAAGTATGATAGGCAGTCTTCTATACCTCATAGCTAGCAGACCTCACATTGCCTTTGTTGTAGGGGTATGTGCTAGATATCAAGATGATCCTAAAGTTAGCCATGCCAACCATATGAAGAGAATTCTTAAATATGTGAATGGGACAAGTGACTATGGTATGCTATATTCTCATGGATCTAGCTCTGCTTTAATTGGTTATTGTGATGGTGATTGGACAAGAAGTGCTGATGATAGAAAAAGTACATCAGGAGGATGTTTCTTTCTGGGAAATAATCTCATATCTTGTTTCAGTAAGAAGCAAAATTGTGTGTCTCTGTCCACTGCTGAGGCTGAGTATATTGATGCAGGAAGCAGTTGTTCTTAATTGGTTTGGATGAAACAAATGTTAACAGAATATAATGTCAAACAAGATGTCATGACATTATTCTGTGCAAATACTCAACATAAATCAACATTGGCTATAAGCCCACCACATCAATCAACGATTCAACATCAACTCAACATAATTCAACTTTCATTGTAGGCCTACAAATTGATATTTCAACAACAATAATTAACAAAATGGCATAAGCCTATAGATTAGTATGTCACAACAACAATATCATATCAACAATAGTAATTTGACAACAACATCAACAAGAAAACAATATTGGCCATAAGCCTAACAATTCAATACCACCTGAAATTCATATTTTTCAGCAAAATATATAATACACTGCATCAACCAAAATATACTACAAAGGCTCCGCGAATTTGTTCGGACAATTCGACTATTTCCGGTTAATTAACCTTTTGCTAAATTACCAACATTTTCTACTCTGCACTACTCTTATTGAGTCTATACAATTACTGCTAGTATAGGCACTACCTGTTACTAATATCTCACTGCCAAACTAGTACCATTACTCCATATTATTAAAAGTACTACTTGTTACCAACATACACTACATGTTATCCACTTAATAAATTATTATTAATTACCACCTTGATCTTATGCCAATTTATTCTACTAATTACTTATAACGATAATTCTCTGCTAAATTATTGCATCTGTTACTAATATACTACTTTTCCAAATTAATTAATATTACCTCTGTAACTAACAATTGTCTCTGCTAAATCATCACTAGTACCACCATTAAATTATGTTCAGCAGTTACTAATGTCTTTTGCTAAATTTACTAACTCTGCCAACCTAACTTGATTAATATATTAATAATTACTAACTACCTACTAATGTTATCAAATGGGTATATATATGTGAATCCTCTATAGTAGCGCCTAATGACTAAACAAATCAATTAGAACACTAAAATGCAGCGTGCCCCTCATCACCAAGGTGTGCCACTCGACACACCCCCTCTCCTAATCATGTGTTGGTAGGCACCCTCCTTCAACAACACATGTCGTGCGGCATGTTGTGTGTGCCACTCGACACTCCCAATTTTGTGTCGTCTGTCACCATTTGCGTGCCCGTCGCACACCTCCTTCATGTGTATTTCTTTAGTACCTTTCTGTTATTTTCCCGGACTGCCTTCGATTAACAGTCTCACATCCGAACAATTTATATACCATTACAGCAACATCAATTTTCACATAAATATAATTTTCCAGAACCAACAACATGGAACCACCTCAACATGAGAACTAAATCAACACAAATTAATTCTTAGCAACATATTCATAGAAATCTGATAAATTTCAGGAACAACCAACCACAACAAATATACACATACAACAACGATTTTACATAACCTTATTTCAACATACTATTCATCATAATTCCCAATATAGAGTCAGAACCCAACCCTTACCTTTGATTGGAGACTGCCCTATAATTCTTCGATCAAACCTATCCTTTCCAAAGTTTCCAACCTTTGCCTCATTTCCTCTTTTCTGCAAATTTGGCAACTTCCACGTTCCCACAAAATACTCAAGACTTGTTCAATTAACCTAATTC
The DNA here is from genome assembly GCA_948472305.1 of Vicia faba. Taxonomy (NCBI): domain Eukaryota; kingdom Viridiplantae; phylum Streptophyta; class Magnoliopsida; order Fabales; family Fabaceae; genus Vicia; species Vicia faba. The sequence continues at coordinate 402,224,040 of OX451738.1, read as the reverse complement.
CTTATAATTATATTAACCTTATAATTATTAATATTCTTATTGGGTCTAACTTTCACACCCCACCTATTACTCCATACAACCAAATAATGGGCCCAATTAATGAACCTTATATTATTCTAATATCTATATTAATATCATTGCTAATAGTAATCAACCAATCAATTAAATATCAACCAAATAACAACTTAGCAACTTAAATCAACATTTCTCGATATTACGCAACTTCAACAATTTCAACAACATTTTCAACCATTAATCCGTAATTAATTTAATTAAATAATTAATTAAAATAACGGGGGTTACAAAATCCACCAAAATGAATGAATGATGTTGGTGATATTTGAAACCCTAGTTTCATCTGATACATGCCCCCTCCCTCTTCATCTTATCCCTTTCTTGTTTTTACTTGTGCTACATGTTTTTGGAGAATGATCTACATATCATTTCTCTAACACATTGGTATATAGATTTCTATTGAACGGCCTCAAAATAGGTGTGACTTCTACATAAGTCCACTTACGATTGCTTATCATAGTGCTAAATTTGTCCTAATTCGAAAAATAATTATTCGTGGCCCAAACCTATGTTTGCAAGCCCAATTATGTTTAATTTGAAACCTTTGATCCAATAACTTTGAAGTTTATTGTTAGGAGGCTTTGATTCTATCAATCCTCTAATGAACTTCATGAACTTTGGTCTAAGTGAATCAGTTGAACATCGTTGATCATATGTGGTTACTTTGAGCATTTGAAATGAATGATATACTTGAGAAAAAGCAAAATGAAACTTGTTGTTGAGAAGCTTTGATTTTATCAATCTTCTAATGATTTTTCAAATGCAAGCTTCAAGATGGTCATTCAACTAACCTCTAACTTATAATTCACTAACAATTGACTTTACTTTATGGCTTTTATTTCATGTCTTTACTTTTATGTACCATTTACTTTAGCATTTACATTCCATGCCATTTTCCTTTTTTCATTTGAACATTTATCTTTATAACATTTTATCTTTTCTCATTTGAGCTTTTATTTTCTTTTGAAGACACTTAATAACCAACTTGAACTTTAAAAGTCTTAAGGTTACTTGGACTATTTGGTTACTATCCTTGGCATTATGGAGTTGTGGATCTCACCGACTTAGGATTATAAGCCTTGATACTTGGGGACCTTGTTGCTATGTTGTTATTTTGTCTGAAGTTCTTGGGGTTTACTCCAATGTATTTGGTTGATTTTCTTTGTGTGCAAGCTATTCTGATTTTATGCTTTGTTTGTGATTGAGAATTCCTCTATATACAGTCATTACTCTGCCCAATTTTTACGAAGACTTAATTCATCTGAAGCTTGGTATTTCTAAGAGGTTTGATATTTTTGCTTGCTTGGTTTTAATCTAAAGGATGGAAATTCTACATTGACTTCATATGTCAAGTGTTGGCTTCTTGTTGGTTATATTGTTCTTTTCCTTGGCTTTTACCTTATGCTTTAAGATAGTCTCTTCATCTCCTCCTATCTTCTTTAATTTCAAAAATATTCTCCATCCTTTTCAAAACTCTTCTTGTTTTCTAATTTGAACCGCTTTCATAATAAACATGGGCTTAGGTCCATGCACTTTTCAAAAAATCTTTTCTTAATCAAACTTTAATCAACTTAACCATACTTTGACATCTTTTTGAAAGACTAAAAGTTAATTAACCACATTCAAACCATTTTGGCCTCTTTGGCTTTTTACTTTAAAACTTTTTCTCAAAAGATTAGACTTTTGTCGATTCTTATAGTGATGCGGGCTACCATACTTCTAGGATATCTAGTAAAGTGAGATATTTTTCACTTGGGTGTCAAGTGAGACTTTGTTGATTTTAAAATCTAAGCTATATCATCCACTTTGAGATGATGCAAATTCTCATTTCTCATAATCGTGGGTAGTAAGTATGTTTTCCACTCAGATATAACGATGATGTCTCTTCTCTTAAAATTAACCAACACACATATGTTATAAAACTTTTGAGGTGAACTATGAGTACCCTTATTCCCTATTGCATGGAAGGCGGTACGTAGGCACTAAAGGTTCGCAACTGCGGCGGGTGCAAAATTGTAAAAAAATACTTCTTTTCTCATCTCCACCATCCTATTTTTGTATACACCTTTTATAGCCAAAATACATAGATTTTCAAAGAGGTTCATGCAGAGCACCGTAGATGTTTAGGGTGCTAATACCCTCCCTTTTCATAACGAAACCCAGTGCCTAGATTCCCCCCCCCCCCCCCCCCCCGCCCTATTTTTTTGGGTTTATTCGCTCATTTATTATTTCCTTTGGAAACAATAAAGTGCAGTAGCGATTTTTATTTTATCTGTCCGAGTTAAGTCAATCCAATGACTTAGTCTCAACATTTCTACCGCTACACAAACATCCCAACATTAGAACATGATGTTAAGACAAATGTTTTTAATTCTCTAGTTTTGTGATTGGCATTATGTTTGGTAAAATGAACTTTGTAGCAACATGTTGAATGAAGATGTTGTATCAACTAGAGAAACATGTCTAATGTGATGTCCTATGCAAGTCATTATACATTGTGATCTTGTACAGCTTGACTGTCGGATATTTTAATTGTTACAAGTGCAAAATATTCTAGAAATATTATGCTATCCTATGTGGCACTCAAATTGAAGATTGAAAGAGATTCTAGCTAAATTCAAGGAATATTCTTAGTTTATAATTATGGAGATAATTTAGGAAACTAATGATTGAAGGCCTAATTTGTGCAGAAGATTCATCTGAGTTTTAGCAGCTGATTTGCTGTGATTGTGGAGCTCGTTCCAATCCAGAGGGTGGCTTTAAATAGATTGTCACTAACCTAGTTTTAGTGCAGAACTTACATTATATTTTGTTATGGTTTGGTTGTTTATTGTGAGCCTCTCTATTATCATATTGATGAAAGAGTAGGAATGGGTTTTTTAGTTGTAAGTTATGTCAGTCATTCCAAAGCTTTTAAGCACTAATAATTGTGTGTCTTTGAAGTGTGTATTCTAAGTAATTCATTTGAATTGTGTTCTTGTCACTGTCTATGACTGGAAGGGATTTGAGAAAGGTCTCATACCTAGGTGAGTCTTATGTAGAAGTTAATCAAGGTGAGTGATTAAGTGAGAAGTCGTAAACGAGTGAGTTTAGCTTCAAATTGATATTATCTAGTTAATTGTGTCCCTGGCTTGGTAGCCCCTAGAGTAGGTGGAGCGCACTAATAAAAACTATTTCATTCACCTTAGAAAGTATAGTTATAGATAGATACACCCTTAGAAGCAAATAATCGAAATGGATCCCGTTGAGTACAACGGATGTGAGGGGTTCCAATACCTTCCCCTTGCATAATTGACTTATGTACCCTCTCTTGTTTTTTAGTGGGCAACATTAACGCACACATTCTAGCAATAGGCACGGTAGGTACTCACGGTAGAACGGAAATAACACGCCCTTTTGAGGAGATCTTTGATTTGTTGAGTGTTTTTGTTAAGTGTGGAATGGGTTTGAATAATGATTAAGTGTTTTTTAGGTATTTAGTTTTAAGAAAAGAAAATTTTAATTTTAATTTACAAAAGAAGAAAAAGTCTAAAGGGGGACTAGAAAAACCTAATTATTGTCGTACAAGGTGTAGACTTAAAGTTGAAATGAAGGGAGAAAATCTACCTAAGTTAGCATGTGCAGTTCGGCCTAGGGTTAAGTTTAAGGGAATTCTCTAGTGCCATCACAATTTAAAGGAAAACTATACCCTAAATTTTATCATTCTAAGATCTAAAACCTAATACCTAATTCAACATTAAAACGATTCAAACAAAGTTTAATCGTATAGCCAGAGCACAACAAGTCTTTTGCAGCATAGAATACCGCGACTCACAGTTAGTAAATTTCTTACTGAGATAATAGATGGCATATTCTTTCTTTCATGTTTTATCCTGCTGTCCCAAAATATAACCCATAGAACTATCCAACACTGTTAGATACATGATTAATGGTTTTCTTTCCACGGGAGGGAGCAAGATGGGAGGTTCAAGCAGATATTCTTGGATACTTTCAAATTCCCTGTATATTACATCACATCCTTAAATGTGTAGCATATCCATTGAAATGGATCATTATTCCATACACTTCAAAATGCATACGAAGCATAAGCCAGATTTGGTACCTTGGACGAAAGCCCAAATCAATCCTCAAAATAGTAAAACATCCCTACAGAGAATACTATCCTCACAATTCCCAGTTGACATCCATCATTACACTACAAACCAAAATAAACCATGGTGCTAGTACATTGTACTTCCAATACACTTTGTCAATCTTTTCTTGGGTCGTAGGTCGTCCATATATCGTACCCTCATGTTATCTTTTCTTGGGTCATAGGTAGCCCATTGATCTTACCCTCATGTTATCTTTTCTTGGGTGGTAAGTCTCCCATAGATCTTACCATTATGTTATCTTTTCTTGGGTTGTAGGTCGTCCATAGGTCTTACCATCATGTTATCTTTTCTTGGGTTATAGGTCGTCCATAGATCTTACCCTCATGTTATATTTTCTTGGGTCGTAGGTTGCCCATAGATCTTACCCTCATGTTTTCTTTTCTTGGGTCACAAATCATCCATAGATCTTACCCTCATGATAGATTTTCTTGGGTCACGGATTATCCTGAGATCCTACCCTCTCTTGTCAACTTGCATGGGTCATAGGTTGTCCTGATAACTCCCCTCTAGATGTCCTTCCTTGGGTCGTGAATCCTACATGATAGATTCTCCGCTGTCATTGATTTTACCCGTCGTATTACCTTTTCTAGGTCGCAAATTCCTGGACGATAGATTCTCCGTTGTCGTCGATTTTACCCGCCGTCTTTACCTTTCTTTTTGGGTCGTGAATCCTACACGAAAGATTCTACCCTGTCGTTGATTTCACCTGTTGTCTTTACCTTTCTTTTTAGATCATGAATCCTACACGATAGATTCTCCGTTGTCGTCAATTTTACCCGTCGTATTTACCTTTCTTTTTGGGTCGTGAATCCTACAGGATATATTCTCTGTTGTCATCGATTTTACCCATTTGTATTTACCTTTATTTTTGGGTCGTGAATCCTGCACGATAGATTCTAGGCTGTTGTTGATTTTACCCATTTGTCTTTACCTTTCTTTTTGGGTCGCGAATCCTGCACGATAGATTCTCCGTTGTCGTCGATTTTACCCATTGTCTTTAAGTTATCATGTTGTCATTGATCGTACTTTCAATCACTATGTCATCATCAGCCATATCTTTTCAATCACTATAACAAACACTTCCCCTAGAACCTTGTATTGGCATCGTTACCCCGTTACAAGCTATTACTACTCAACCACATTTATCCATTATAACCAGTTCACCAGAAAATGAATTTTCTATCCCCAACGGACATCATAAATAATAACGCTTAAATGATCGAAAGGCTTACGCCAATATCACTTTCAGGTTTAAGACGATTAAATAGGGGCAATTGTCATACCCCAAATTTGTCCTACCTTTTCACTTTTATCTGGCTTAAGCTTTGCATTTCATTTGCATCATTTTCATTAGGTCATTCACACATCAATCTTTCATTCAACGAGGCAGTGGTTCAAAGCATCAGTGGTTGTGCTAACTATGGTTTAATTTTGGTTTGGCGCTTCTACATTCTACAGTTGATTTCCTTGGTTCCTCCTTGGGCAGTGGATAGTGGAATTAGGTTTTGAAGTATGGTTATCATGAGTTTCTTATTCATCCATGCATAACACCATTTCTCATTCAAATTCATCAAGATCTTGGATTAGGGTTTATTTCCCTATGTGTGATTAAAAAACAATATACTTTGAGGCTGCAATGTAATGATGCATGTTTAGAAGTTTCACTGAGGAATGGCCAATCGAGAAGCCAACAACCAAAAAGTCAAAATCTGACAGGACTTGTAAAAAATAAATTGCAAAAATCCAATGGAGAAGAGAAGATACAAGGAACCATTGGAGAGAAACCCTTGAAGAGCTGAAACTCTATGGGGAGTAACAAACTGAGTAACTAGTAGAAGCAGGCTACAAACACTGAGAGGAGTTGCAAAAATAAATTTCAAATTCTACTAGAGAAGATCAGATCAAAACTTATCAACTTTAAGAAGGAATGTCAAATAAAGATTGGGCGTTGTGGGAGAAGATAGGGGCGAAACTGTAAATTCTGAAGTAGGACACCCAAATAGAGATTGGACGTTGCTGGAGAGAGCACCAACGAAAAGGGGTTTGCATGAAATCAAAAATCACTTGACTTTTGTGTTTGATAACTTGTCAATTTCTCACTAGGGATAATGAAACCTTAAACTTTTAAAGATAAGAAGATCCATGTTGGGCGAAATAAACCATTCAAACATAACTCTTGTCGGGGATAAGACATTCTTTGTTGGAGAAACTCAAGAAAATATGCTACTGCTGGAAATACGAGAATCTTCAGTTCCACTGAGGAATAAGAATGTGCTTCAATCAGAACAAAACCTGTCGAGATTTTCGACATTGGGCCAAGAAATTACAATAATGCACTCTACTCTATCAGCATTTAAGATTAAAATCTACTGAATAAGGAGAGAATCTGAATAAGCACTTTCAAAGATATGATTTTGTTGAGGAAACGAGGATTCTTGAACAAAATATATCCCTGAAGCAACCTCAATAGGGATATGAGAGAATCTTAGGCAAGAGATCTTCAAGCACTTTTAAATTCTCTTCCTGGTGAAATGGGCACTCACTGAGGAGAAGCAAAACTTCATCCTTATACAAGGCAATGAATCAATTCAGGGAATAGAAAACACTCACGAACAAGTAAATGATTATTTTACAGAGAGGAACATCACATGTGCCCCACGCATAGCATGATCGTTGTATTTATCATCTAAATTTCAAACAAATTTAAAAGCAAATATACTGTAACTTAAATTATCATGTTTGTGCGGAGCCAACAAGGTTTATATGCAAATGTTTATCAAAATATTGGACGTTTTTGTAAACAAAACAGTAAAAGAGAATTATGAGCACATATTTGGATGAAAGAGGATCTTTTATTGATTTGAAAATCAGCTTGTAAAAAAGGCATTTACATTTGGAAGCAATTCCTAAAAAGAGGTAATCGCAATATCAAAACAAAAGAGTGTTTACAAATGGAAATTTTATCCCTAACTTCTGCCTGAACCTTTTATTACTTTTGTGGTTCGCCGGGATGCCCCTTTTTGCCTAAGCCGGTCAACTCAACGGGTCTATTTTATGCGAAGTATTTTTAACTACGTCAGCATTCACAGGGAGTCAGAAGTATTCACCATCCATGTTTAAGAGCATCATTGAAAACCTTAATGACCACAAACGACCCTTCATAATTCGGAGTCCATTTGCCCCTGGGTCACCCTGAGGAAGAATTATCCTATTTAGCACAAGGTCACCTGGTTTGTAACACTGAGGCTGCACCCTCTTGTCAAAGGATTTCCTCATCCTTTGCTGATATACCTGACCATGACATACAGTTGTCAACCTCTTCACATCAATGAGTTACAAGTGATCAGTCGATTATGTATCCATTCACTTTCATCAAGCTCGGCATCTTTAATGATCCTTAGAGAAGGAATTTTGACTTTCATAGGAAAAACTGCTTCCATTCCATAAACTAGCAAAAATGGGGTTTCCCCAATCGAAGTATGCACAGTGGTATGGTAACCATGCAAAGCAAAAGACAACATCTCATGCCAATATTTATAGGTTACTACCATCTTCTACACAATCTTCTTAATATTCTTATTGGCCTCTTAAACAGCGCCATTCATCTTCGGTCGATACGGAGAAGAGTTATGATGCTTGATTTTGTAAGACTCATAAATCTCTTTCATCATTTTGTTGTTCAGATTAGATCTATTATCGGTAATGATCTTTTCAGGCACTTCGTAAAGGCAAATGATATTATGCTTAATAAACTGAGTCACCACTTGCTTGGTAACATTTGCATATGACACAACTTCAACCCACTTGGTAAAGTAGTCAATAGCAACCAGAATAAAACAATGACCATTAGACTCAGTTAGCTCGATCTTTCCAATCATATCAATGCCCCCACATTGCAAAAATCCAAGGGGAAGTCAACACATTCAATGGCACAAACAGCACATGCACTTTATCAGCATAAATTTGACATTTGTGACAAATTCTTGCATGGTTATAACAATCAGTTTCCATGGTGGACCAATAATAGCAAGGTCTTAAAATCTTTTTGGCCATGGTATGTATAGTAGAATGAGTCCCGAAGGCACCCTCATGCATCTCTTCAATGATTCTAGCTGCTTCTTTCTTGTCAACACATCTAAGCAGTAAACCATCATGATTCCTTTTATACAACACACCACCACTGAGGAAGAATTTGGCCAAAAATCTTCTCAAAAACTTCTTGTCTATGACAGACGCCTCTTCAGGGTACTCTTGTGTTTCAAAGTATCTCTTGATATCGTAAAAACATGGATTACTGTCTAATTCCAACTCGGCCTCAAAACAAAATGTTGGCTCATCCAACCTTCTGATGGTGATGGAAGTGCTCGTTAGCCCACTTAACTTTGAACATGGATAATAGGGTTTCCAGTGCATCAGCTAGATTGTTCTCTTCTCTAGAAATATGTTCAAACGTGATCTCTTCAAAGTATGGAATCAATTTCATAACATGTTCACGATAGGGAATTAGGTTTTAATGACGAGTCTCCCAATCTCCATTAACCTGGCTAATAACAAGATTGGAGTCTCTGTAAACTTTCAAGTATTTGATTCGCAAGTCAATTTCCGCTTCAATACCATAAATGCAAGCTTCATATTCGACCATGTTGTTGGTACAATAGAAACAAATACTAGCTATGAAAGGAATATGGAATCCTTCAGGAGAGGTAATGACAGCTCCAACACTGTTTCCCATAGCATTAGAGGAAACGTCAAACACAAGTGTCCACCGCCATCTCGGTTTGGGTCCTTCATATGGGCTTGGAATATTACAATCTAGAATATACGCTATTTCCTCATCTGGAAACTCGAACTTCATTGGTTCATAATCATCCATGGGTTGATGACCGAGATGATCAGCCAACACACTACCTTTGATTTCCTTTTGCATAGTGTACTAAATATCATATTCGGTGAGTATCATCTGCCAATGGGCCACCCTGCTTGTGAGAGCTGGCTTCTAAAAAATATACTTGATTTGATCCATTTTGGATATCAAGTAAGTGGTGCGGGTCAACTTATATTGTCTCAAGCGTTTGGCAGCCCAAGAAAGTGCACAATCAGTTTTTTCAAGCAAGGAGTACTTTGACTCGCATTCTGTAAATTTCATACTCAAGTAATAAATGGTCTGTTCTTTCTTTCCTGTCTCTTCGTGCTAACCGAGGATACAACCCATAGAGTTTTCTAATACAGTTGAATACATGATCAATGGCTTCCCCTCCACGGGTGGCATGAGTATCCGAGGTTCCTACAAATATTATTTTATTTCATCGAATTCCTTTTGACAATTTTCATTCCACCTTGTCATACCCCAATTTTTGACCTAAGATCCCATCTTTATTTTCATTTTTTCTTATATACATCAAGGTAACAAAATATGGTAGGTTTTGAACGTTTGACTTTTGAGCATTGCCTGTGCAGAGATTATCGAGTGTTGTGAGCATTTTATCTTATGCATGACTAACTTATAATCAAGCATGAAATGTATGTTTTTTGTTTGTTTGATTTCATATGCAAAAACAGGTATGAATGAAGAGCATAAAGCATCACGCCTCAATTAGGGTTTTGAGTCTCTCAAGACAGAAATACAGTTGATCATGATTCTCGAAGACTGATTCATTAAGAGAATCGTGTGTTTATTTCTATGCTCTGTTTCAACAAGTGGCCTCAAGTGTCTCCGAAATTCAAAAAAAGAACAATCAAGGTTCCATGATCACTAGTTCACGTGTGGTTCACTTTGCCTTGAAATAAAAGAAAAGGTCAAGGTATGCAAGTCAATTCCAAACGCTTTGACCAAAAGTCATCTGCAAGTTTTCTTTAGGAGTTGAAGACAATTGTGTTTAGAAAGACATTAGAGGACTTTATGGGACGTCTATCATGATTTAAGAGTTTCTGGATCTCTAAGTTCAGTTCACTTGTCCAATTTCTCAATGCGATAACATTTCGCCTCAAATCCCTCTTCTAGTGATCATTCAAAGCTTTTAAGCATGGTTCGATTTCTTATACTTACATGATGCGGGGTGAATTTCGTTAGAGTGGGATGATTAAATTCAAGATTGCTTTGGAAGAATTTATTTAGAAGACTTGGAATTTTCATCATGTGAATTCAAGTGTTAACTAAATAGAAGTTATCAAAGGGGCTCATTCAAGAATAATTGTTCATCACATTAATATTTATTCAAGATTATTTTTGTGTGATTATTTTGATGGATTCACATCATGGCCATTTGAATTCACATGAGGCATTTACTAAGGAGATATTGGAAAAAGAAACCTGATTCAAATAATCATTCATCACAAGAATTAATACATGATGGTTACAACTTCATTACAAGATCAATTCATGTAAATTATTTGGATCTCTAATACAAGATGCAAGATTGAGATCTTAAGGCGTGCATCATTATTTATTCATCATTCAACAATTCATTCAAATATCAATCAATTCTTTTCCAAATTCAAATGGAAGATTTTGAATTTCATCAAGATAAATATCAAGATTCAAAGTTTATAAAGATTCAAATGTTTACAATTACAGAGGAATTGAGATATTATATTCAAGACAAGTTCCATTCATGTTACAATTTTATTTGGAATTATCACTACAAAGTTATAAGAGGAATTACAAGTTTGTACATAAAAATAAAACTATTATTTCTAATGTCCTAAAATTCTAGTCCAACATCATGCTGCAAATCAGCCCATTTTCTAGCCTTGTTTCAACAAATAACAGTCCAATTTTTTGTGGTATTTTGCTGTCCAAGACAGCAGCAAAACAGTCCCAATTCTGCCCAAAAATGGTACAAATCAGTCTAAAAAAAACAACAGCATGCAATGGTCCAAATGCTGCCAGAAACTGCTGTAAACCAGTCTATACAGCCTGCTGCCCTACATCATAACAGCCAAGAAATTGCATCAAAATGGCTAAAGAAAAACAGCATGAAGAAGGCATCAAAACAGTTTTTCAAAAACAACTCAAATGATCTACTATTTTCCACCTAAATGCCTTGTTCTTTCACTATAAAAGCCATCTTCATGGACAGAAAATGACAACAAAAAAACTCAAAGACACAAAAATTCTAGGAGAGGAAAAACAGAAAAGAGGAGAAGTTTGTTCAAGTTTTAACAGCAAAGATTAAAGTAAAAAGGAGCTTAAGCATCAAAGGGAGAACTTACTGTTTTTTTAGAAGCTCCAACAGAGAGACTCTAATAGGTATTTCTTCTCCCTATTTGTTTCTGCATGATTTCTCTCATACATGTATCAATATTTGTTCCTCGCTCGCATAGCAACATCAGCATCGGTTTGAATCTTCTTTGCACCACTTTTTTTTTGCCATACGATGTTTGATTTATCTTATTCCTTTGTTGTATTTTGGAGTTGCTGCAATGTGTTGACATTTACACATGTTTAGAAATAATAATAATAATAATAAACACAAGAAAAACCATATTTGAAAATATTAGAAACATTAGAAATTAGAGAAAGTATATGTTTATTCAACCTTATCCAAAAACCCTACATAAACAACACCATTAATCAACATCCACCATATAACTCCCTCCGTTTCTCCTCCTACACAACAGACAACAAAACCCAACCACCTGCCTCAACTCCTTTCACCAGAAGCTGATCGTGAAAAGATTCTCTTTGAACAAGCTGAAGCAAGAACAATTTGAAAAAAGAAAAAGAGGAGGGGAAAAGAATATCTCGATAACAAAGAGATAGATAGAGAGAGAGAGAGAGAGAATTTCTTTTTGTTTCAACTTTTTATTTTTAATTGTTTTTGTTGGAATTAAAAAGAGTTTAATCTGTAAATTCTCTTCCCAAGACAGACAAAACAAAGAGGCGCCTTTTGCTTAGGGTTTTCAAACCTTTCCTTGTTCTCTTCTAAACCGGGTCAGCCTTATTGGGCCTGTTGGCCCAATGAATCTATCGTCATCACCTTGTATTTCATTAAAACATAGTAATAACAGATAAATAACATAGCTTAGTGGCAAGGCCTGCATGCTGCAATCTAGAAGACCCGAGTTCAATCCCTCTTAAGGCATTTTATTCTGTTTTTTTTAGTTCTTTTAGTCTTACCTCCCTATTTTATTAAATATATGATAAAATACAAAAAACATGCTTTTTATTAAATTAATATTTCACTTAATTTTTGTTATTTACTTAAATACATGTTAATATAAATTAATATTTTATTTAATTTTTGTTAACGTGTTATTAATCTTTTATTTAATTTTTTGTTATTTATTTAATTATTCAAAAAACATGCTATTATAATTTAGTCTTTATTTAACTTTTGTTATTATTTTAAATGTTTAAAAATAAATGCTTATAAATTAATCTCTTATTGACTTTTTGTTATTATTCAATTGTCTCTTTAATTAACTTTATTCTCGATCATTTAATCTTTGTATCTTTCGTCCGTCTAAATTCCAAGGGAAATGTTTTAACTTTGTTGACTTCATGTCATCAAATATATTTGTTATGATTGTGCAAATTCCTTCATTCATTCTTGTTTAACTACTTTGTTAATCTTAAGTTAATTTTCCTAAAAAGTCAATTTTAAAACTCACACCCCTTTTAAGTCAAAACTTCGACACAAGGTCGTCGTATCTTCAAAATTTCATTCACACCCATTTTGACCAAACAAACGATTTTAACCAAAAAACAGATATTTCAAAAGGTTCCTGCGGAGTACCGCAGATGCATTGGGTGCTAGTACCTTCCCATTGTATAACCAACCCCCGAACTCTAGATCTCTTTCAAAAAACGCATTGTATTTTCATTACTTTTAAGTATTACTTTACATTGCATATTTAAGAGTTTTATTTCACTCTTTTCCCTTTTCCCTTGGAAATAATAAAGCGCGGTGGAGACTCTTGCTTTTGTGAGTCGAGTTAATTAATAGCTCGATCTTCGATTTAACCCGCTACATTTTTTATCACTACAGAATTGGCAACTCTGCTGGGAAAAGATTGACCTTTTGCTGGTCCATCCCTAAGTGGGTTAAGCCTAATTTCTCATGTCTGTTTTTTGTTTTATTATCATTTTTTTGTTTGATTATGTGTTATATATTATGGTTATTTGGGTGTTGATACTTACAAAGGACAAGTCCTATACCCGGACTAAGTTACACTTAATAATAGGACAGGCGGTATAATCATGTTAACTTTGAGGGATTAATCTCGAAGAATGAGGCATGAAATCCCCCACTCAATGGAAGCCCCTTCGACTGTAGTATTTGTTTACCGAGTAATCGAGAAGATGTTACTGCTGCTGACCTGGGAGCCAGAGAAGCTGAGAACCGTAGAACCCTTAACCCATCTTGGCCTCTTAGGTGTAGTGCAGAGACTATAACGGAGTAATCCAGAAGTAGTTGTCATGCGATGCTACACTCAGACGTGTTTCTCTTGAGAATATTGCTAATTACCGAGTAATCGAAGGAGGATCGTAGACTCTGGAAACCTTTAGAACCTTGTTTTACAAGTGTGATTAAACCTTTAGTACATACCTTGGGGGTGGACTTTACCTTTGACTCCATGCTTGTAACGTTGAACCTTTGAACCCCATGTTTGTGAACTTATATGTAATTGTTGCATTATCATTCATTCATGCATATATAAGCATTCTTTAAACATGTTTTTCAAGGAACTTAAGAATGATTTTTGCAGACATCTCAGGTACTTTTACTATGGATTTTGGAAAAATAAACACTCGGAGTTACAGTTTCAAGGATCCTAAGATTGAAGAGTTGAAGAGTTTGATTCCCAAAATTGAGAACCCTACGGATTTCCAAAAGAAATATGGATCTATTATTCCTCTTATGAAGCACAAGATGAAGGAAGGTATCCTTACTATGTTGGTCCAGTTCTATGATTCGTTGTATCGATGCTTCACTTTCCCTGATTACCAGTTGATGCCCACTTTGGAATAGTATTCCTATATACTTGGTTTACCAATAACCGACTGTGTTCCTTTCTCCGATTTAGAAGGGGGACCCAAATCTCATGAGATAACAACAATTACCCACTTGAGGAAGTCTGAGATAGAAGATAACATGACTACCAAGGGAGGAATTCGAGGCTTACCTGCACATTTTTTGTTAAAGAAAGCTCGTTACTTCGCCGAGATAAAGGAAAATGTCGCCTTTGAAGCTGTCTTTTCCTTGCTTGCTTATAGGTTGTTCTTGTTCCCTAATATTGGTAAGTTCGTGGATATCAATTCCATTAGAATCTTTTTGATTGGATATCCAGTCCCTACACTGCTAGGAGATACCTTATATTCCATCCATCTTTGAAACTCCTACCAAGGTGGGATGATTATTTGTTGTGCACCATTGTTATACCAGTGTTATGTTTCCCATTTACCTGTGTCTGATGTTTTTTGGGTTCTCAAGAAGGAGCCACGATGGGCACCAAAAATTATGGCTCTTACTCATTCAGACATAGATTGGTATAATCAAGCTTACCATGGTGTGAATATCATTGATAGTTATGGTGTTTTTCCCAATGTGCCTCTTCTTGGTACGAGGGGAGGAATTAACTATAATCATGTTCTTATGCGCCGCTAGTTTGGATACCCAATGAAGGAAAAGCCAAATAACATTCATTTGAGTGGTTTCTTTCTCCAAGAAGGAAAGGATCACAAAGCAACTAAGGAGGAGATTGAAAGGGCTTGGCGCCATGTCCATAGAAAGGGAAGAGACATGTTAGGGCAGAGAGGCGTTGTTTCTTTGGAGCCTTACCTTCAATGGGTTCATGCTAGGGCTTGCGCTCTCAAGATTCCTTATTATCCCTAGAAACCCTTGATCCCTGTTGCTACATCGTCATCTACTATCATTCCTATTGAGAACATGAAAGAGTATCAGGAAAATCTGGCTAGAATGGAGTCTGAAAGAGATGCTTGGAAGGAAAAATATAGTATGTCCGAATACGAAAATAGGGTCCTGACTTGAGAGCTGAAGAAGAAGGAGGATATTCTATTTATTCAAGATGGTTGGTTTATTGATCGTGATGAGAAGTTTCGTCGTAAAGATGCATTGCTCAAGAAATATGCTAAGGAAAAGAAGAGAAAGAAGGAATATTTGATGGGTGTTACTCCCGTTCCTAATCCATGGAAGATAGTTGTTGATCAGCTGATAGACGAGAAGACAGAGATGGAAGACTTCTATGAAAAGAAGATTAGGAAGCTCAAGTTACAAGTAGCATTTGGTCCTTTGTCTGATGATGATTCTGAATGATCTTATTCCCTAGATTTTATTACTTATGTCATTTTGTAAAACTCTTTAAAGGGCTTTTATGTTCCAAAGTTTTAATTTTCTGCCTTTTATTAATGAAATGAGTTTTGTTGTTCCAAAGTTCTTTACCATTGATGTTTGCAAGTTATCAAATTTTTAAAGTTCCTTGAAAAACTATCAAAATAAATAATCATTTGCATCGTATATCATGCATCATTCAACATTCAATCTTACATGTTTTCTAGAGTCTTATTCTTGCTTCTTTTTCCACTTTGATAGATCATCAAGCTGTTTCACCAGTATAATACTCGGGCCAATCATCGGAAGAGAATGGAAGATCTAGAGCAAGAAAATGATAATCTTCACGAGGAAGTTACTACTCTTCCTACTGGAATGGAAAAATTGACCGCTTTGGTGGAAAGCTTAATGGCTTCTCAGAATCAGTAATCGAATTTGGCCATTGAAGCTCAAGCTTAAACTACTGTGGTTTCCGAGATCGTCACTGCTCCATCCTCTTTGACTCAAGTCAACCCTCCGCAACATCAAATGCCGAAAGGTTTTCCATGGGGTATGCCTTACAATTTCACGCCAGAAGGGTACCAGCCTAATGTGCAACCCATGATTCAACCTTTTGTATCATTTCCTCAACCTGAGATGACTACTGTGCAACCTGTGATCCAGCCTATGGTATCTTTCCCCCAGCCTGTAATGACTATTGTTGCTCCCGTGGTTAACATTATTCCATATACAAATGAACCCATTTATCATGTTGAACCTGCTGAAAGTTTAGGCATCTTCGATAGAATGGAGGAGTTCCAAGACCAATTTCAAGAAATGCAGAGGGAAATTAGAGCACTTAAAGGGAAAGACTTGTTCGGGAAAAATGCTCATGGTTTGTGTTTGGTCCCAAACATGAAAAGTCCAGCTAAGTTCAAAGTGTCAGACTTTGAAAAATACAAAGGTGACTCATGTCCGCAAAGTCACTTGACCATGTATGTGAGGAAAATATCCACCTACTTTAATGATCACAAGCTATTAATTCACTACTTCCAAGACAGCTTAATTGGTGCCGCGCTGAAATGGTACATGGGTTTGGATAGCACCCGAATCCGCAACATCAATGACCTCAGTGAGGCTTTTGTTCGTCAATACAAGTATAATGTTGACATGGCCCCGGAACAAGATCAACTCTGAGCTATGTCCCAGAAGGATAGAGAATCTTTTAAAGAGTATGCCCAAAGTTGGCGTTAGATTTTCGCTCAAATTTACCCTCCCCTCGAAGAAAAAGAAATGACGAAGATTTTTCTGAAAACATTAAGTCCTTTCTACTATGAGAGAATGACCGTAAGTGCGCCTAGCGACTTCACTGATATGGTGAACATGGGCATGCGACTTGAAGAGGGAGTTCGTGAAGGGCGCCTAGCCAAGGAAGGTGGTACATCTAGTGGTGTTAAGAAATTTGGGAGTGTCTTCCCGAACATGGGGGAACAAGATGTTAGTGCAGTTTTTCCTAGAAGGACGAGAAGAGGATATTCACATGTTGCAGCAATCACTCCTGTTATCCGCCCAACAATGGTAACTCCGACCTATCAAGCCTCTCCAATTCAACAATGACAGTTTTAGCAACAACCTCGACAACAGGCTCCTGAATTCAACAATCAAAATCGTTCACCGAGAAAACCACAGTTTGATGCAATCCTAATGACTTACACTGAGTTGTTCCCTGCTATGATCTAAAAGAATCTCATAACAACGAAACCTCCTCCTATTGCACCAAATATTACTTCCCCTTAGTACAAGGCTAATCAATTTTGTGCATATCACCAAGGTTTGCCAGGACATAATATTGAAAATTGCTTTGCTTTGAAGGCAGATGTCCAGAGGTTAATCAAGAGCGGTATTTTATCTTTCAAAGATGTTAATCCAAATGTTCAAGCTAACTCGTTGCCTTAACATGGGGCAGCATCGATAAACATGGTGCATAGATATCCTGGAAAGTTTCGATTCTACCAGGTCGAGCATATAAGGGACTCACTGATTAGAATGCATCAAAGTTTAAATAGACTTGCCTTCTTTAAACATCGACATAATTATGACGCTTGCAAATTTTTCTCAATAGAAGTTGATTGCCCTGTTGTGAAAGAAGATATTCAGAAATTGTTAGATCAAAGGATTATTACCATCACATATGACAAAGATCCAAATGATGAGGTGAATGTTATAGTGCCACAGTTCAACATGCCTGAACTAGTGGAGATTGCTTATGATAGTCAGACTTCATCCACTGCTCCTTTGATTATCTGTCCATCTGGCCCCGTGCCTTATAACTCATACAAAGCCATACCATATAAATATAATGCCATAATGATTGAGAAAGTAGTAGAAGTCCCCATACCACCAATGCCATCTTTTGTCAATATTGCTGATGTGACTAGAGTCACAAGGAGAAGACATATATTTGCAGTTGTACCATCGAAAAGGCCTGAAGTGCAAGTTAGAAAACCTATACTAGTGGAAGTTCCGATGATGAATGTTGAACCAAGGGTTGAGGAAGGCCGATCCAGTGGACCTAACCTACATCCTGATGATGATGAGATTTTGAAACTTATTAAGAGAAGTGAATACAAGATCGTGGACCAACTATTGCAAACTCCTTCCAAGATTTATGTGCTCTCTTTACTAAGAGATTTCGGTGCCCATAAGGAAGCTTTAATTAAGGTCTTGGACCAGGCGTTCATAGATCATGATGTGACGGTAGACCAATTTGATGGAATTGTGGGAAACATTACCTTATGTAATAATCTTGGTTTCAGTGATGAAAAACTTCTGGTAGAGGGAAGGAACCATAATATTGCCTTGCATATCTCAATAAATTATGGAAATAATACCTTATCAAGTGTGTTGGTAGATACAGGTTCATCATTAAATGTACTGCCCAAAACTACATTATCTCGACTATCACATCAAGGTGATTCTATGAGACCTAGTGGGGTAATTGTCAAAGCATTTGATGGTTATAGGAAAACAGTCATCGGTGAAGTGTATCTCCCCATGACAATTGGTCCTCATACCTTTCAGATTACTTTCCAAGTAATGGATATTCATGCTGCCTACAGTTTCCTATTGGGTCGCCCATGGATCCATGATGCAGGGGCAATCACTTCCACACTCCATCAAAGATTTAAGTTTGTGAGGATTGGAAAGCTGGTAACAGTTGGTGGAGAACATGCTATGGTGGTAAGCCACTTGTCATCTTTTTTTCTATATTGATGCTAATGAGGCTATTGGAACCCAGTTCCAAGCTCTACATGTCGCTAATAATGAAGTAAAGAAGCAAGGGGAATCTATTTCTTCTCTGGAAGATGCGCGACGAGTGGTTGAGAGTGGTTCGGATGAAGGATGGCGCCAAGTGTTGACTTTGCCTAAGAACAAGTTTGGAGAAGGTCTTGTTTTTTATGCCGTGTCTACAAGAGCTAAGCAAGATACAGTTACCCGTCCGATACAAGGAGTTTTCCGAAGCACAGGTTATATCCATCCAACTCCGCCCGAAGTTGATGCTATAATGGAAGATGATTCTGAAGAGGATTTACCTGACTTTATAGCGCATGGAGTGGTTTTCCAAAACTGGATTGTTGTTGATATTACTTCTGTGATGCACATTTTTGAGTAATGCTTTGTTCTATTTTGAAAAACATTTCGCTCTGCCCAAGGCGAGAGAGTATTTGAGTCGGCCTATGTTAAAAATAAATCCTTTCGCTCTGCCCAAGGAGAGAGAGTATTTGTGTCCGGCTATGTTAAAAATAAATTATTTTGCTCTGCCCAAGGAAAAAGAGAAGATGTTTGGGATTTTGTTTCAAGTATTGCCAATTGTTGTACCCCAAAATTTGCCCTCCCATATTCTTCAAGAAATTGCCAAGTCAAGTCACAAAATTCCCCAAGGGTTGCACAGCTCAACAGTCTCTCATACAGTCAAAACTAGGGTTTGTGTTCTGATCAAGAAAATGAAGTTTTCAAAGGCCCAATCAAGTCTCATATGCTTACAAAGATGGTCAAGTATCCTCATAGCAAGTTTCAAGGCATTCAGCACAAAATTGCACAGTCAAAACCCTAAATTGCACCACAGTCAACTGTAGGGGCAAAATGGTCATTTGACAGTCAAAAGTTCAAATTTTTGGTCAACATATCATTTTGAAGCCACAAACATCATTTGATCAATGCTTGATCATGATTCTCAAAATTTGGCTCAGAAATCATCAAAGATGCAAAAGTTACTATATTTGGACAATTGAAAAAGTCAACTGAAATTGACCAGGGCATAACTTTCACATGGATTATCAGAAAAATTCTATCCAAAGCTCATTTTGAATAGAAAGACATTTCCTACAACTCATCTTCATACTTCAAGTCCAAGAAATGCTCTCACAAAAAGTTATCAATTTCAACATTATAGGTCATTTTCAAAAGTCAACAAAAAGGGACTTTAAGTCAAAGACCATAACTTGAGATTGGTAAATCAAAATGACATGGGACCAAAGGCATTGGTTAGAGGATTCAAGGACCTTTCCAAAATGTCCAAGAACATGAGAAAAGCTTAAAAATTGAGCAAGTTATGCCTTGTGGAAGTTGGGAAATTTTTGGATATTTTGAAAAGTCAACTTTGATCCAAATGACCTAAAATTGCAAATGGGCCCATTTTTCTTCCAAGATTCATCATTCCAAGCATGTGCACGACCACTTGGCCCAAAGGGAAGTATTTTCTCATTTTTTATTTATTTATTTGAATTTTTATTCATATTAATTCAATTAAATCAATTAAATATGTGGAAAATATCTAAATGAACCAAATGAATCTTTTTATACATGTTTTAGACTTGATATTTCGTGCTTAGCCAATTATGGAAAGATTTGGCTTGATTGAAACCTAATTGATACAAAAACCATGTGAAAAGATATGAAAAGGATTCTTAAGAAATCAAATATTGAAAACAATAAAAGCAATGGATTTTGATCAATCTTTTTAACCTAATTCATTCACTACATAACCAGGAACATAAACCTAATTGCATAAGACTGGAAGCTGCGCCAAAGGATACATTACAAACTTGAAAAATTCACCAAAAAGTGCAAAACTGAAAACCGCTTTAGAGATTGATTCAAGGCATAATTCATAGTCCAACTGCTTCCTCAAGCATTCCTGAACGCATTGCAGTCACAAACGTCCATTCAAACTCCCAGAATCGGTACAACGAACTCAAACTGTGCCAAGGAAAATCCATGATCGTATTTTGATTTCTAGGCATCTTCATTGCATTTTATTTATATATTCATGTTCCTCATGATGTGCTGATGCTAACCAATGCCTTTAATTGCATTTTTATGTCATACACGCGATTTCACCATGATCGTGTTCTAGGGTTTTGCAGGACTGAAATTTGGGGCTTTTCACCCACGGAAAAATTAAGCCTCAAGACTATTGCCATTGAGTTCAACGCATCTGGACGAACAGGAAATACACATCGCGCTCAATTTATGAGCGCCTAAAACCTATTCGCTATTTTCCCATAGCCAGCCTAACACCACACCTGGAAAACCGTTGCCTTCGTTTTTCATGTTTCAGGGAATGGAGAAGACGATGCCATGTCAAGCGAGGATTGGCTAATTCAAAAGCTCGCGCCAAAATTCCACTAATGCGTTACTTTTTCTTTTTAACATTTGTTTGTATATTATATATCAAATTGGTTAAGTGGCACAGATGGCAAGCGAAAGTACGGGCAATGCACAAGACCTGGGTTCGATCCCCAGGTCTTCAATAATTTCAATATTATTTTCTTGTTCACATTCACATGCAGGTTCATCATTGGAGTGCACCGTACATTCCCATAATCTAAGCATACACGTGTCTCATGAACCCAAATCAAAGGCCAGGCTTGAAGAACATGCTATGCCCAGGTCAACGTTGATGCATGCAAGCTCTGAAAGTCAAAAAGGCCTCAGAATCATTGGGCCAGAATTTCACATTTAACCTCCAATTGGGGCCTGAACCCCCCCCCCTGGTTTGCTTTCATTATCTTTTTCCTTATTTCTTG
The DNA here is from genome assembly GCA_948472305.1 of Vicia faba. Lineage (NCBI taxonomy): Eukaryota > Viridiplantae > Streptophyta > Magnoliopsida > Fabales > Fabaceae > Vicia > Vicia faba. Next base: position 402,202,449 of record OX451738.1, on the reverse strand, counting down.
TTTTAATTTTTATTTTTATTTTAATTACTGTTTATTTAATTAATTATTTTTTTTTCAAAATACCAAAACACATAAAAAACTCAAAAAAGACAGAATATAATAAATAATATTGATTTTCATATTTTCTTATAAATAATTGTATGTAAATTAATTAATTTAAATTAGGTTTAATTTTATGTCTTTTCACAATAAAAAATATAGACTTAGGTTTAATAAATTTTATTCCTTTAATTTTTTTTCTTTTTTTCTAATAATATTATTTATTTATTTTTTTAAATTAATTGTACATAAAAAAAATTAGGTTTAATTTAGGTTTCAATTTAATATTTTCACAATAAATTTAAAAGCTATTAGAATTAGGGTTTGCCTTTTAGTTTAACTTTAAATTAATTCCTTTTCTCATCAAATATCTAAAAAACACAAAATACCAAAAAAACATTCTTTTTTTAAATCTTTAATTTTAATTCCTCATTAATTCTAATTAATTAATTCATCAACTTTAAATATTTTTGCAAAAGGGTCCAACGCCCTAGTTTTGTTTTTAATTCCTTTATTTCGCGTATTTATTTATTTCGCTCAAATAATTATGTATCTCTCCCAAAGCCGTGTAAACAATTTCTCGCACTTTTATTTCTTTCGCTTTATTTACTTTCCGTCAAATCGGGTCCGGTTTAATTTTGGCGATGTGGACTCGCGCCATTTGTAATAGTTTAGATTTATTTTCCTCGCAAACATTAACTGTTAAATAAGCATGAAAGAATGTATGGACTTAAATAAAATCAAGCGTAGAACACCAATAAATATGACAAGATAAATACAAATGAAAACGACACACAATTCGCACACACCACCCCTAGGGTACGCCTCACTGTTGCCTTTCGAAAGGTGATCGTCGAGTAGAGGATGTCTTAGTAAGTCCTCATGATCCGGGAACCTGGCATGAGGGTAGCTTCTAAGGTGTCTTCCCATTGCTCTGGTGATCACCATGTCCCTAAACTCGAATTGACCCGAACACCTCCAACGGTGGTGCTACCTACCTCTCAATGGTGGGATGGCACTACTTTAAGGACATTTACACAGACGAATTCCTTAGGGTAGGTAGGTTCTCGTAGATACTTGCTCTCTTTAAAAACAAAACAAAAATTCTTTTCACACCAACACATTTTCAAAAGCTTTCAAAGCAAATTTTTCAAACACTCTGACGTACGAGTCGAACTGAAATTTTTCAAAGAAACTTTTTAAACCCACATTGAAAAGCAAATAAACATTTTTGAAAACACATTGAGCAAGTATCTAAGAGCCCATGGATAACCATGGATAGAAAGGGTGCTAACACCTTCCCTTTCTATAACCTACCTCCCGAACCGAGAGCAATCTCTTTAAAGGAATTTTTCTGTGCTTTTGTCCTTTCCATTTGGAGAAAATAAAAGACGGTGGCGACTCTTGCTTCCGCGACATTTCGCGAACCAGCGTTAAACAGTCAGTTCCAGATCCACCGATCACACCAATCATAAATAAAAATGTTATTTTGTCCCCCATACTGTTTTTACTTTTCCCTTTTTCTGGAAAATGGTAACAAATAGAAAAATAGTAATAATAAAGAAATATAATAATATTATATATATATATATATATATATATATATATATATATATATATATATATATATATATATATATATATATATATATATATATATATATATATATATATATATATATATATATATATATATATATATATATACAGCCTTCGCATTACTCGATTTCTAAAATAAAGCATAAATCATATATGCAGATTAATCCATGACATAACCATTGAAAACAATGACCCTATGCCCCCTCCCAACTTCGATTTCCCCGTGTTCGGAGCCGAGGAAGAGTATATTGAAGAAATCCCTGATGAAATTTCCCGCTTACTTGAGCATGATGAAAAGATTATTCAACCATTCAAAGAGTCCATAGAGATAATCAACTTGGGTAGTGAAGAAGACAAAAAGGAAGTCAAGATTAGAGTGTTTCTTATCCCAGAGGTCAAAGAAAGAATGTTGGAGCTTCTCAGAAAGTATGTAGATGTGTTTGCTTGGTCTTACCAAGACATGCCAGGTTTGGATAACAATATTGTGGAGCATCGTTTTCCATTGAGAACTGAATGTCCGCCGATTAAGCAGAATTTGAGAAGGACTCGTCCTGATATGGCTGACAAGATCAAAGAAGAGGTCCAGAAAAAAATTAACGCAGGCTTCCTCGTTACATAAGTTTATCCTCAGTGGTCAGCCAATATAGTGCATGTTGCTAAGAAAGATGGAAAAGTTAGAATGTGTGTGAACTACAGAGATTCGAATAGAGCCAGCCTAAAGGATGATTTCCCATTACCACATATTGACGTATTGGTCGACAGCACCGCAAAATTCAAGGTCTTTTCTTTTATGGATGGTTTCTCTGGTTACAATCAAATCAAGATGGCACTTGAAGATATGTAGAAGACAACCTTCATTACACCTTGGGGAACATTTTATTATCGAGTAATTCCGTTTGGTTTAAAGAATGCTGGTGGAACATACCAGAGATCCATAACCGCTTTGTTCCATGATATGATGCATAAAAAGATAGAAGTTTATGTAGATGATATGATTTCTAAATTACAGACTGGAGAAAATCATGTGGAGCATATTTTGAAATTATTCCAACATTTGAGAAAGTATAAACTTCGTCTGAATCCTAACAAGTGTACCTTTGGTGTTCCTTCTGGAAGACTTCTGTGTTTCATTGTCAGCCAATAAGGTATTGAGGTGGATCCTGATAAAGTCAAAGCTATTGGAGAGATGCCCACACCCAAGACGAAAAAGCAAGTAAGAGGATTCCTTGGAAGGTTGAACTATATTTCCAGATTTATATCTCATATGACTGCTACCTGTGGGCCTATTTTTAAGCTTCTTCGAAAAAATCAAGGATGTGTGTGGACAGAAGATTGTCAGAGAGCTTTTGATAGCATCAAAGAATATTTACTTGAGCCTCCCATCTTGATTCCTCCAGTGGAAGGAAGACCTCTGATTATGTATCTGACCATATTGGAAGATTCCATGGGATGTGTGATTGGTCAACAAGATGAGACTGGAAGAAAGGAACATGCCATATATTATCTGAGTAAAAAATTCACAGATTGTGAGTCTCGATACTCAATGCTTGAGAAAACCTGCTGTGCTTTAGCTTGGGTTGCTCGCCTTCTGCGCCAATATATGATTAACCATACCACTTGGTTGATCTCAAAATGGATCCGATCAAGTATATCTTCGAGAAGCCCGCCTTGTCTGGCAGAATAGCTCGTTGACAGATGTTATTATCTGAATATGACATTGAGTATCACACTCAGAAAGAAATCAAAGGAATTGTTATGGCTGATCATTTGGCTCACCAACCAATTGCTGATTATCAATCCATCAAGTTTGACTTCCCAGATGAAGATGTTATGTACTTGAAGACCAAAGATTGTGAGGAGCTGTTACCTGGAAGGACTTGATCTCGAATCCCGTTGTGGTTTGATATTTGACGGGGCTGTATATGCTTATGGAAATGGAATTTGGGCAATCATCATCACTTCGTGGGGTACTCATATCCCGTTCACAGCGAGGTTGAAGTTTGACTGTACAAACAACATGGCTGAATATGAAGCATGTATCATGGGACTCGAAGAAGCAGTGGATCTAAGGATCAAGATTCTTGACATATACGGAGACTCAGCTTTAGTAATCAATCTAATAAATGGAAAATGGGAGACTCGTCATCCTAGTTTGATCCTTACAGAGATTATGCTAGAACATTGTTAACTTTCTTCATCAAAGTAGAATTACATCATATCCCTAGAGATGAGAACCAAATGGCCGATGCTTTAGCTACTTTTTCTTCTATGTTCCAAGTGAATGATTGGAACAAAATGCCTTCAATAAAAATTATGCGCCTCGATGGACCTGCTCATGTGTTCTCAATAGAAGAGGTCACTGACGACAAACCGTGATTCTATGACATTAAACGTGTTCTTAAAACTCAAGAGTACCCGCCTAGGGCATCCAATAAAGATAGGAAGATGTTAAGGAGGTTGGCAAGTAGTTTATTCCTCAATTAAGAAGTACTATATAAGAGGAATTATGACATGGTTTTGCTCAGATGCGTGGATAGACACGAACAGACATGTTGATACAAGAAGTACACGAAGGATCCTTTGGCACTTATGCCAATGGACATGCAATGGCTAAAAAAAATGTTGAGAGCGGGTTACTATTGGATGACGATGGAATTCGAGTGCTGCAAATATGTGAAGAAATGCCATAAGTGCCAAATTTATGCGGACAAGATACATGTACCACCGACCCCCCTCAATGTTATCTCTTCACCTTGGCCTTTCTCTATGTGGGGCATTGGTATGATTGGAATGATTAAACCCATGGCTTCAAATGGTCATTGTTTCATCTTAGTGGCCATTGAATACTTTAATAAATGGGTGGAAGCAACATCATATGCTACTGTAACCAGACAGGTGGTAGTCAGATTTATCAAGAATCAAATCATTTATCGATACGGAATCCCGAGCAAGATCATCACTGATAATGGTTCAAATTTGAATATCAAAATGATGAGAGAGCTTTGTGAAGAGTTCAAGATCGAACAACATGATTCTTCACCTACAGACTAAAGATGAACGGGGTTGTTGAAGCTGCTAATAAAAACATCAATAAGATTATCCAGAAGATGGTAGTGACTTACAGATATTGGCATGAGATGCTCAGGTTTGCTCTACATGGGTACCGTGCTTCAGTTTGAACTTCAACAAACACAACTCCATTTTCTCTATTATATGGCATGGAAGCAGTACTCCCCGTGGAGGATGAGATCCCGTCTATGAGAGTTTTGATGGAAGCTAAGCTTTCCGAGGATGAATGGTGTCAAAGTAGATATGATCAGTTGAATTTGATTGAAGAAAAGAGAATGACAATGTTGTGTCACGGCCAACTATATCAACAGAGAATGAAGAAGGCATTTGATAAGAAGGTTCGGCCACGTGAATTCAAAGAAGGTGACCTCGCGCTCAAGAAGATATTATCTTTCCAACCTGATTCTAGGGGCAAATGGGCTCCGAATTATGAAGGACCGTATGTTGTCAAGAAGGTTTTCTCTGGGGGAGCCATGATTCTTACAAATATGGACAGCGAGGAGCTCTCGCGCTCCGTGAATGCTGACGCAGTCAAGAAGTAATTCGCCTAAATTTGAGATGATAGCTCGCTAAGTTGAAAACCCGAAGGGGCGGCTTAAGCTGACTTTTGATCAGACCAGTCACGGCAAATTTGAACACATCTTGGAATCCAAAGTTGTTAGGGAGAATATTGGTTATTATTTTTGTAACCTTTTCTTTCATGTACTATCTTCCAAATTTTTGTAAACCTTTGGAGTCGCGCCATTAGCGGATTACCATCATATTAATGAAATTTAAGCATTTATCTTTTTTGTGTTTTTTTATCGGGAAAAATTTCAGTTCTTATAACAATATTTGAAACAAAGTTAATTAGAGTATTCCTATCTTGAAATGTGTCATGAATACTGGAAGGAATATTAATAGTTGCTCTGAGAAAGGTTAAGCCTTGAAATGCAAAACAATACAACAGTTCATCCTTGTATGACGAATAATGGTTTCTTCCTTCAAAATCATCATGAGGTATTGGTTGTGTGACCTTGTGTTTCCAATAGAGTACTAAGCTTGGTGACTCCCCAGCAATCCTGGTTAAGCCTTGATTCAGTTATCTCTAGTTGAGAAGGATTTTTCTCCCTAACCGAAGTAAAGTACATTTTGTTATCATGTCAGTGGTTTATTGAAGTTAGAAGTTTGAAATTTGGGTATGGTTCTTTTCAAAGAGACTCGAGCCTTGTAATATGATACGTTCTGACGATACCTTTTTTGTTCTATCTCCAGTTATTTTCCCATCTCTTTGAGATTAGACGAGTATCTGGTTTTTTTGTGATACATTATCATCTTCAATTTATTTCTTCTATCTATTTTGTCAGCATATACATGGCATTCATCCATTCATTCACATTTGCATCATGTACACACATTCTTATTTGTCGATGTTATTGGGTTCATATATCTTCGTTATGTCTATTCGAACAACGTATTTTCTCTTTCCAAATAGAATGTCAACTTAGGCAGAAAGTGTGCCTTCTTTCTAATTCCCCAACTGAGTTAATCCTCATGGAAGAATCTTGCTTTATCCTTCCTTTTCCATCTCTGGATAGGATAAATCCCTAATTGAGTTGTTTCCTCATTGGGTGGAGTCTTGTTTGATTGTTTTCTCTCGGGTTCATCCCTGGATTGAGCTTTATCTCTTGCATAGGCTACCCCGTGGTTTTCTCTAGGCTGTGAAACCTATATGAAGAGTGCATTTATTTTGCGCATTTAAAATACTTGGTCTCCTCGAGAAGGACCTATTCATGGTTCCCTTTAAAGAAGAACTTTATTCCCTAACAGTGTTATCACAACATTCTTCTGGAATATCAATGTGACATCAAGTGGCGGTCTCTTCATGATCAGCTTGTGTGTTATAGACATCTTTGGAAAACAACAAGCGGCGGTCTCTTCATGAGCAGCTTGTGTGTTATAGATATCTTTGGAAGACAGCAAGTGGTGGTTTCTTTATGAGCAGCATGTGTGTTATAGACATCTTTGGAAAACAACAAGTGGCAGTCTCTTCATGAGCAGCATGTGTGTTATAGATATCTTTGGAAGACAGTAAGTGGTGGACTCTTCATGAGAATCTTGTATGTTATTGTATTATTGAAAGTAGCAAGTGGCGGCCTCTTTATTTGAGCAGCTTGTATGTTTATTAATATCCTTTGAAGACAGCAAGTGGCGGCCTCTTTATTTGAGCAGCTTATGTGTTTATTAATATCCTTTGAAGACAACAAGTGGCGGCCTCTTTATTTGAGTAGCTTGTGTGTTTATTAATATCCTTTAAAGACAGCAATTGGCGGCCTCTTTAGTTGAGCAGCTTGTAAATCCACAACCATATGTTATTTCAGCAGAAAATGGTATCTCTCAGGAAAAGTCCCGCAGAGAAGCTTGTTATGAAATCTCTACCCTCAGTAAAAATCGATAGTTCATTATCAGTAAGAGTTGGTATATCTTTTGTCTACCTTTGAACCTGAGTTGTAAACTCATCATCATCTTGGGTCAGTAGCCATCTTTTTTTGCAGCCTATGCAAGGCGTTTTCTTTGTTAGAGTCAGAAAATTATTTTCCCTCGAAGTCATTCCCCAATAAGAGTCTCTCATTCGAAGTTGGTGGATCTATTTCTTCAGTAGAGTTATAATCTCTTACCCTTTGGATTATTTTATCATGTTCTTTGTTTCTCCAGCATTAGGTTGTCTCATGCGGCATCATTCTCCATAAGATTCAAATATAACATTCATATCATAAACACAATGACGATATCTTAGGGCCAAAAATTGGGTATTCTATATTTAAGTCCCTTCAATCTCGTCGAGACGAAGATTTCAATCTTCATATCTTCGGATAGAAGAAACTTAAATAGAGGCAGCTGTCATACCCTAATTTTTTACCTAAGATCCCATCTTCTTTTGCATTTTTTCTTATATACATCAAGGTCACAAAATATGGTAGGTTTCGAATGTTTCACCTTCGAGCATTGCCTGTGCAGAGATTATCGAGTGTTGTGAGAATTTTATCTTATGCATGACTAACTTCTAATCAAGCACGAAGTGTATGTTTTTTGTTTCTTTGATTTCATGTGCAGAAACAGGTCTGAATGAAGAGCATCAGGCGTCACTCCTCAATTAGGGATTTGAGTCTCTCAACACAGAAGTACAGTTGATCATTGATTCTCCAAGACTGATTCATCAAGAGAATCGCGTGTTTATTTCCAGGCTCTGTTTCAACAAGTGGCCTCAAGCGTCTCCGAAATTCAAAAAAAGAACAGTCAAGGTTCCATGATCACTGGTTCACGTGTGTTTCACTATGCCTTGAAATACAAGAAAAGATCAAGCTATGCAAGTCAATTCCAAACGCTTAGATCAAAAGTCATCTACAAGTTTTCTTTAAGAGTTGAAGATAATTGTGTTTAGAAAGCCATGAGAGGACTTTATGGGACGTCTGTCATGATTTAAGAGTTTCTGGATCTCTAAGTTCAGTTCACTGTGCCAATTTCTCAATGCGATAACATTTCGCCTCAAATCCCTCTTTTAGTGATCATTCGAAGCTTTTAAGCATGGTTCAATTTCTTATACTTACATGACGCGGGGTAAATTTCGTTAGAGTGGGATGATTAAATTCAAGATCGCTTTGGAAGAATTTATTTAGAATACTTGGAATTTTCATCATGTGAATTCAAGTGTTAACTAAATAGAAGTTATCAAAGGGGATCATTCAAGAATAATCGTTCATCACATTAATATTTATTCAAGATTATTTTTGTGTGATTATTTTGATGGATTCACATCATGGCCATTTGAATTCACATGAGGCATTTACTAAGGAGATATTGGAAAAAGAAACTTGATTCAAATAATCATTCATCACAAGAATAAATACATGATGGTTACAAATTCATTACAAGATCAATTCATGTAAATTATTTGGATCTCTAATACAAGATGCAAGATTGAGATCTTAAGGCGTGCATCATTATTTATTCATCATTCAACAATTCATTCAAATATCAATCAATTCTTTTCCAAATTCAAATGGAAGATTTTGAATTTCATTAAGATAAATATCAAGATTCAAAGTTTATAAAGATTCAAATGTTTACAATTACAGAGGAATTGAGAAATTATATTCAAGACAAGTTCCATTCATGTTACAATTTTATTTGAAATTATCACTATAAAGTTACAAGAGAAATTAAAAGTTTGTACATAAAAATCAAACTATTATTTCTAATGTCCTAAAATTCTACTCCAACATCATGTTGCAAATCAGCCCATTTTCTAGCCTTGTTTCAACAAATAACAGTCCAATTTTTTGTGGTATTTTGTTATCCAAGACAGCAGCAAAACAATCCCAATTCTGCCAAAAAATGGTACAAATCAGTCCCAAAAAAAACAGTAGCATGCAATGGTCCAAATGCTTCCAGAAAACTGCTATAAACCAGTCTATACAGTCTGCTGCCCTACATCATAACATCCAAAAATTGCATCAAAATGGCTAAAGAAAAACAACATGAAGAAGGCATCAAAACAGTTTGTCAAAAACAGCTCAAATGTTCTACTATTTTTCCACCTAAATGCCTTGTACTTTCACTATAAAAGCCATCTTCATGGACAAAAAAATGACACAAAAAAACACTCAAAGACACAAAAAAAAAACTCAAAGATACAGAAAAATTCAAGGAGAGGAAAAATAGAAAAGAGGAGAAGTTTGTTCATGTTTTAACAACAACGCTTAAAGTAAAAAGGAGCTTAAGAATCAAAGGGAGAACTTACTGTTTTTTTAGAAACTCCATCGGAGAGACTCCGATAGGTATTTCTTCTCCCTATTTGTTTCTGCATGATTTTTCTCATACATGTATCAATATCCGTTCCTTGCTTGCATAGCAACATCAACATCGGTTTGAATCTTCTTTGCACAACTTTTTTTTGCTATACGATGTTTGATTTATCTTATTCCTTTGCTGTATTTTTGAGTTGTTGCAATGTGTTGACATTTAAACATGTTTAGAAATGATAATAATAATAATAAACACAAGAAAAACCAGAATTGAAAATATTAGAAACATTAGAAATTAGAGAAATTATATGTTTATTCAACCTTATCCAAAACCCCTACGTAAACAACACCATTAATCAACATCCCCCAGAAATTGATCGCGAAAAGCTTCTCTTTGAACAAGCTGAAGCAAGAACAATTTGAAAAAAGAAAAAGAGGAGGAGAAAAGAAGATCTCGATAACAAAGAGAGAGAGAGAGAGAGAGAGAGAGAGAATAGCTTTTTGTTTCAACTTTTTCTTTTTGATTGTTTTTGTTGGAATTAACAATAGTTTAATCTGTAAATTCTCTTCCCAAGACAGACAAAACCAAGTGGCGCCTTTTGCTTACGATTTTCAAACCTTTCCTTGTTCTCTTCTAAACCGAGTTAGCCTTATTGGGCCTGTTGGCCCAATCACTCTATCGTCATCACCTTCTATTTCATTAAAACCTAGTAATAACAGATAAATAACATAGCTTAGTGGCAAGGCTTGCATGCTACAATCTAGAAGACCAGAGTTCAACCCCTCTCAAGGAATTTTATTCGGTTTCTTTTAGTTCTTTTAGTCTTACCTCCCTATTTTATTAAATATATGATAAATTAAAAAAAAACATTCTTTTTATTAAATTAATCTTTCACTTAATTTTTGTTATTTACTTAAATACATGTTATTATAAATTAATCTTTTATTTAATTTATGTTAACATGCTATTAATCTTTTATTTAATTTTTTGTTATTTATTTAATTATTCAAAAAAAATGCTATTATAATTTAGTCTCTATTTAACTTTTGTTATTATTTTAATTGTTTAAAAATACATGCTTATAAATTAATCTCTTATTGACTTTTTGTTATTATTCAATTGTTGCTCTAATTAACTTTATTCTCGATCATTTAATCTTTGTATCTTTGTCCGTATAAATTCCAAGGGAAATGTTTTAACTTTGTTGACTTCATGTCATCAAATATATTTGTTATGATTGTGTCAATCCCTTCATTCATTCTTGTTTTACTATTTTGTTAATCTTAAGTTAATTTTCCTAAAAAGTCAATTTTAAAGCTCACATCCCTTTTAAGTCAAAACTTCGACACTAGGTCGTCGTATCTTCAAAATTTTATTCACACCCATTTTGACCAAACAAACCATTTTAACCAAACAAACAATTTTAACCAAAAAACAAATATTTCAAAAGGTTCTTGTGGAGTACCGCAGATGCATCGGGTGCTAGTATCTTCCCATTGTATAACCAACCCCGTAACTCTAGATCTCTTTCAAAAAACACATTGTATTTTCATTACTTTTAAGTATTACTTTAAATTTCATATTTAATGGTTTTATTTTGCTCTTTTCCCTTTTCCCTTGGAAATAATAAAGCGCATTGGGGACTCTTGCTTTTGTGAGTCGAGTTAATTAATAGCTCAATCTCTGATTTATCCCGGTACATTTTTTATCGCTACACACCTGACCGTTTGTTTTTTCTTTAACAATTTGAACAAAGGTTCACACATGGCTGTAAGATGAGAGATAAATATAGAAATGTAGTTTAACCTCCCCAAGAAACCATGGACTTATTTTTCTATTTTCGGTTCAGGCATTTCTTGTATTGATTTTACTTTAGCAGAATCAACCTCGATACTTTTTTCACTTACAATAAAGCTCAACAACTTACCGGATCTCACCCCGAAAGTGCACTTATTTGGATTCAACCTCAAAAGGAACTTCCTCAGTCTTTCTAATAACTTTTTTAGATGAACAAGATGTTCTTCTTCAGTATCAGACTTAGCAATCATATCATCCACATAGACCTCGATCTCCTTGTGAATCATATCATGAAAGAGAGTGACCATGGCACGCTGATACATTGCCCCTGCGTTCTTCAACCCAAACGAAATCACCTTATAGAAAAAGGTTCCCCGTGGCATGATAAACATTATTTTCTCCATGTTCTCTAGCGCCATCTTGATTTGATTATAGCCCGAAAATCCATCCATGAAGGAAAACACCTTAGAATGAGTTTTGTTATCGACCAACACATTAATGTAGGGAAGAGGAAAATAATCTTTAGGGCTTTCTCTGTTCAAGTCCCTATAGTCCACACACATCCTGACCTTACCATCTTTCTTAGGCATAGACACAAGATTTGCAATCCACAGAGGGTAATTGATGACTTTCAAGAAATTCACATCCAACTGTTTTTGAACTTCTTCTTTAATCTTTTTGGACATCTCTGGATGAGTTCTTCAGAGATTTTGCTTGACAGGAGAACACCTTTCCTTGAGCGACAGACGATGTACCACGATATCTGTATCCAGCCCTGGCATATCTTCATAAGACCAAGCAAAAATATCAGAATACTCTCGAAGCAGCTCAATCAATTTGGCCTTCATACTTTCTTCGAGATCGCCCCTATCTTGACTTCTCTCCTTACTTCTTATGTTCCAATATTCACTACCTCAATTGATTATTGATTCGGCTGGATAACCTTCTCCTATTGTTTCAACAATCTTGCGAGTTCTTCAGGGAGGTCACAATCCTCACATGCCTCCTCTTCATCTTGGTAAATCAGATTATCAAAGTCATAATGAGTGATAGCATAGTTGTTATCAATGGAATCCATGGTGGAAGTGAACCTTCATAAATGATATTTTGATGTTTTAGTGGTAGTGTGTGAAAAGGAAACATCACCATTTAAAGAAAAAAAAGAAACAAAAGGGAACAAAATATTTGAATGCAAAAACCTCCTTTATTCATGATAAAATTTTGAAAACAAACACGGTGTCCCTAAACAAATGATCCACTATGCTTTGGGCATAACGCATGAATTATGACATGATAATAAAAGAAAATAAGAACATTACTCCCCAGCGCTTGAAACTTGGACAACATCCACAGAAGTCCAATTTTTGAGGTCTTGGCTTGTAATACTTGGACGAATCCAATCTCAATGTTGTAGCTACCATCCCCATTATCACCAACTGCATTGGTGTATCCTTCTTGAATAGCACTAGGACGGGAAAACTTCACGTGAGTAGATAGACCAGGTGCTTTAGGAGCTGCACTATACTGACCTGGACTAAAACCAAGACCGAACTTGTTAAACTTAGGGACAACATCCAACACCTGACCCTAACCTTCAGGATTACCATTCTCCACCATAGCTATAGCATTCTTGAGAGAAGATATAGAAGTTTCCGGTTTTATTTTCTGTCCTGGAGGAGGAATATTGATTGTATGAACTATCTCGAAAGCTTGTAAAGGAGTCTCATGTATCTCACCCTAAACTTCAACATAGTAAAATGACGTCAAATGACTCACAATATGCTCTTCTTCACCGCACACAATTGTCACTTTTCCATCTGCAGGATACTTGAGTTTCTAAAAGTAGAAGTGACTGCCCTGCTTTAAGAATCCATGGATGCCCTAACAAACAACAATACGTTGGTTGTATATCCATAACGAAAAACGTAGAAGTGAAGGTGCGAGGCCCAACCTTGATAGGTAACTCCACCTCTCCAAACACTAACCTCTGGGTCTTGCCAAATGCTTTCACTATCAAGTCACTAGGGCGCAGCTCAAGACCAGAATAATCAATTTTCATCAAAGTTGATTTAGGAAACACATTCAAAGATGACCCAGTGTCCACCAAAACCTGGGATAAAATAGTTCCTCTACACTCCGTAGAAATATGCAGTGCCTTATTATGGTCGCACCCCTCAGGAGAAATATCAAAATATGTGAAGCCCAGACCATTCCTAGCAGATATGTTAGCACATACACTCTCAAACTGATTGACTGTTATCTCATGTGGCACAAAAGCATTCTTCAACAACTTCATCAAAGCATTTATGCGGGGCTCTGAATAAATCAACAATGACAAGATAGACATCTTGGAATGGGTATGACTCAACTGATCAATTATGCTGCAATCACTCTTCCTGATATTTCGCATCAATTCTTCAACTTCGTCAGGAGTTGAAGGCGTTCCTGGCACGAGAATTGGCTGAGTCACATTAGCTAGTGTAACCCTCAGATTACCAATTTTCACCTGTTGTTTGCCTTTCTCTCTCGCTAACGCATCCGCACCGTCTTGTATATTGGAGGGTCCAAACACTCTTCCGCTTCTGGTCATTCGACCCACACCAAAGAAGTTATGAACATCTGCTTCATTATCTTCAATAAATTCTTCCTTGGAAGGACATGTATTTGTCTCTTGCCTCACCCCATGGTAATAGACATTGGCACCATAATCCCATGGGATGACCTTCTCACTATTCTATGACATGGGACCAGGTACTGTAATCATCAAAGGATGCACCCTAGACGGAGTAGGAATATGCACAGGAGTGTAAGGAATGGATATCACCGTGATATCTTCCTCAATAAATTTTCAGAATCTTGGTCTTCTATCGAACTGTAGGGAACCCTCATCCATTAGAAACTTGATGCCATCTTTCAAATCATCATAGCCCTTTGGTTGCTCTTTGCACTTGACATAGTCTGAAGCACAACCTGGGAAGATAGAATTGCCAAGTAAATACCTTTTAACATATAATAACAGAGTAGTCACTTGTTCTACATCCATAACTAAACTCAGCATTCCACTATCCTTATCAATCATATTAATAATAGCCCCTCCATGCTTAAGCATTGGTTTTTGAATAACATTCGGACCATTCACTGGAATAAACTCAATTGCCTTGGCATCTGTGATCGGTGGATCTGGAACTGACTATTTAACGCTGGTTCGCGAAATGTCGCGGAAGCAAGAGTCGCCACCGTCTTTTATTTTCTCCAAATGGAAAGGACAAAAGCATAGAAAAATTCCTTATAGAGATTGCTCTCGGTTCGGGAGGTAGGTTATAGAAAGGGAATGTGTTAGCACCCTTTCTATCCATGGTTATCCATGGGCTCTTAGATACTTGCTCATTGTGTTTTCAAAATGGTTTGTTTGCTTTTCAATTGTGGGTTTTAAAAAGTTTCTTTGAAAATTTCAGTTCGACTCTTGTATCAGTCCTCAAGAGTGTTTGAAAAATTTGCTTTCGAAAGCTTTTTGAAAATGTGTTGGTGTGAAAAGTATTTTTTGAATTTTGTTTTGAAATTAGAGCAAGTATCTACGAGAACCTACCTACCCTAAGGAATTCGTCTGTGTAAATGTCCTTTAAAGTAGTGCCATCCCACCATTGAGAGGTAGGTAGCACCACCGTTGGAGGTGTTCGGGTCAATTCGAGGTTCGGGACATGGTGATCACCAGAGCAATAGGAAGACACCTTAGAAGCTACCCTCATGCCAGGTTCCCGGATCATGAGGACTTACTAAGACATCCTCTACTCGACGATCACCTTTCGAGGCAAGGCAACAGTGAGGCGTACCCTAGGGGTGGTGTGTGTGATTCGTGTGTCGTTTTCATTTATTTTTGTCTTGTCATGTTATTGGTGATCTAGCGTTTGTTTTTATTTATGTCCATACATTCTTTCATGCCTTGATTAATAGTTAAAAATATTGCGGGAAAGTAAAAATTCTAAGCTATTACAAAAGGCGCGGGTCCACATCGCCAAAATTAAACCAGGACCCGATTTTGACAGAAAAATAAAGAAAGTAAAGAAAAGTGCGAGAAAATTAAAAGGTTACATGGCCTTGGGAGAGATACATAAATATTATAAAGAAATAAAATAAATATGCGCATAAGAATTAAAACGAGGGCGTTGGACCCTTTTTGCAGAATTAAAATTACATGGAATTAATTAAAATTAAAAGAAAGAAAGAACTTATTTTTTTGGTATTTTTTTAGTATTTTAGGATTTAATATGAAAAAAAAAATTAATTAAAATAAATACTAACCCTAATTCTAATGGCTTTTAATTTATTAAGGAAACATTGAATTTTAACCTAAATTAACCCTAATTTTTATATACAAATTTAATTATAAAAATTAATATTTAATTATTTAATTATTGTGGGAGAAAAAGAAAAAAGGATAAAAAATTAATTAAACCCTAATTCTATGTTTTTTAGATTTTTATTAAAAGAATTAAAATTAAACCTAATTTAACTAATTAATTAAAATTATTTATTTACAAAATGCTATTAAATAAATATTTATTATTTTTATTCTTATCTTTCTGATTTTTTTTTGTGTTTTTTTATATTTATGAAAATAATAAATTAATTAAACATAATAATTAAAATAAAAAAAATAGAAATAATGCAAAAGAAAACATTTAAAATGGCAAACCTAGGGGGGTATCAGTCCCCCAAAGTGGAGGTTAATCTTGAGAAATCTGGCCCAATAACCTTGGCCTGTTTGGACTTTTGCTGGACACGTGTATGTGCGCTGACAAGGGTGCATGGTGTTCTCCAATCCATGGCCTTCTGATTGATCTTGAGATGGACGTGGCAAGCTTGATTTGGAAGTGTATGGTGCGCTTCAGCATGGGCACTACATGTGAACGTTAATTGGAAAAAAAACAAATGGAAAGAGTGAAGACCTGGGATCGAACCCAGGTCATTAACATCACCAGCCTACACGTATGCCACTAAGCCACTTTGTTCATTCTGATTATATTATACAAAAGGAAAAATATAAAATAAAACAATGTTAGTGGGGCCTCCGCGCGCGAAAGTTTGAATCTTCCTATCACCACTCCACACGTCATCATCTTCTTCGCGTGGTTTTCTTTTTCCTGAAACATATAAAACATTGGCAACGGTTTTCACGCGTTGCCTAAGACAACATATCAGAAAATAACGATTAAGCCATGGATGCTCATAAATTGAGCGCGAGGGTGCCGTCTTCTTCGTCCAAACGCGCTCGTGTCAATGGTGGTACTCAGGGGTTCTAATTTTTCCTCATTCAAAAACCCCTAATTCGGAGCTTCCTGAACCCTAATGAACAACAATGGCATAATCGCGTATAATGCATAAAAATACAATTAAACATATGGGTTAGCTTCAGAATTGCATAAGGAGTATGAATCAAGCATCAAAAATTATTAAAAGTGCATGAATCGAGATGCAAGATTATGAGATTTTCTCTGTACAGGGTGGAGTCGTGTTACCGATCTAGGGTGTTAAAACGATTGGTTTTGATTGGAAAATTCTCCTTGAAGCTTCAGGAAGCTAATGAGATGAAAATCTTGGCTTGAAACCACCTACAAATTAGTTTTCAGAATTGAGTTTTTTAGACAAAATTTCAAGTTTGTGAATGAATTTCTAGCGCAGCTTCTTGGTTCCAGGCATTAGGTTTTGATTCTATACTTATGTAGGAATGAATTAGGTTAAGAAATTTGATCCAAATCTTTGAATTGATGGTTTATGAGATTTGATTTTCAATCACATTTTTTTCAATCTTTTTCATGCAATTTTGTACCAATCATGATCCAATCAATCCAATTCCTTCCAAATCTGATCATGCACGAATCATTGAGCCTATTACATGTACAAAAAGATTTGATAGGTTAGGTTAAGTATTTTTCATATATTTAATTGATTTAAATGAATTATTATTAATAAAAATTCAAATAAATAAAATAAAAAATGAATAAAACTTCCCTTTGGTCCAAGTGGTCGTGCACATGCTTGGGATGATGAATTGTGGAAGAAAAATGGGCCCATTAGCAATTTTAGGTCATTTGAATCAATGTTGACTTTTCAAAATATCCAAAAATTTCCCAAATTCCACAAGGCATAACTTGCTCAATTTTTAAGCTTTTCTCATGTTCTTGGACATTTGGAAAGGTCTTTGAGTCCTCTAACCAATGCCTTTGGTCCCATGTCATTTTGATTTACCAATCTCAAGTTATGGCCTTTGACTTAAAGTCCCTTTTTGTTGACTTTTGAAAATGACCTATAATATTGAAATTGATAACTTTTTGTGAGAGCATTTCTTGGACTTGAAGTATGAAGATGAGTTGTAGGAAATGTCTTTCTCTTCAAAATGAGCTTTGGATGGAATTTTTCTGATAATCCATGTGAAAGTTATGCCCTGGTCAATTTACAGTTGACTTTTTCAATTGTCCAAATAAGGAAACTTTTGCATTTTGATGATTTTTGAGCCAAGCTTTGAGAATCATGATCAAGCATTGATCAAATGATGTTTGTGGCTTCAAAATGAGATTTCGACCAAAAATTTGAACTTTTGACTGTCAAATGACCATTTTGCCCCTACAGTTGACTGTAGTGCAATTTAGGGTTTTGACTATGCAATTTTGTGCTGAAGGTCTTGAAACTTGATATGAGGATGCTTGACCATATTTGTAGGCATGTGAGACTTGATTGGACCTTTGGAAACTTCATTTTCTTGATCAGAACACAAACCCTAATCTTGACTGTTTAGGAGACCCTTGCACTGTGCAACCCTTGGGGAGATTTTGAAGCTGGACTTGGAAATTTCTTGAAGAATATGGGAGGGCAAATTTTGGGGTACAACAGTTGCCCCTGTTCAATCTTCTTAGACCTGAGGATGCAGATTGGCTGCCGTGCCTTTCGTAATCCGAGGGTAGAAGATGATTGAACACTAGAGTGCCCAGAAATTTGCGCTCACATAGTAGCAGTGTGATGATGGAATGGGCTTATAGATGCCATTTAGAGGTTGGTGAATAGGATGATGGGCTTATAGATGCCATGCTAAGAGGTGATGGAAGGTGGATGGGCTTATAGATGCCATCTGGATGTTGATCGTATAAGAGATTCCTTAGCGGGAACCTGCATACCTGCAAAAGAAAAAATGAGTACCTGACACGTTGCAGGAGCTGGTTTTCAGATGCTTTGTATAAATGTGTCCTGACTGGTTACAGGAGTTGGATCTGGAGCTTCACAAGATGATGAATGAACCAGAGATGGTTACTACTTCAGCATGAACGGTGAGAGAACCTTTGGTGACTTTAACTTCAACAACGCTCGTTGAGAAAATCTTGGTGGGAATTACCATCTTCGCAGTATCGGGAAGAGAACCAATAGGCAATTATGATCTCAAAAGCGGACGTTTGAGAAAAACCTGGATTAACATTATCATCTCATGCACCGTCGGAGAGAGAACCATAGGAAATTATAATCTCCAAAGCGAACGTCTGAGAAAAACCTGGGCTGGAATTATCATCTCATGCACCGTCGAAGAGAGAACCATAGGAAATTATAATCTCAAAAGCGGACGTCTGAGAAAAACCTAAAATGGAATTATCATCTCATGCACCGTCGGAGAGAGAACCATAGGAAATTATAATCTCAAAGAAAAACCTAAAATGGAATTATCATCTCACGCACCGTCGGGGAGAGAACCAATAGGAAATTATAATCTCAAAGAAAAACCTAAAATGGAATTATCATCTCACGCACCATCGGGGAGAGAACCAATAGGAAATTATAATCTCAAAGAAAAACCTAAAATGGAATTATCATCTCACGCACCGTCGGGGAGAGAACCAATAGGAAATTATAATCTCAAAGAAAAACCTAAAATGGAATTATCATCTCACGCACCGTCGGGGAGAGAACCAATAGGAAATTATAATCTCAAAGAAAAACCTAAAATGGAATTATCATCTCACGCACCGTCGGGGAGAGAACTAATAGGAAATTATAATCTCAAAGAAAAAAACCAAAAATGGAATTATCATCTCACGCACCGTCGGGGAGAGAACCAATAGGAAATTATAATCTCAAAGAAAAACCTAAAATGGAATTATCATCTCACTCACCGTCGGGGAGAGAACCATAGGAAATTATAACCTGAAATGGAATTATCATCTCACGCACCGTCGGGGAGAGAACCAATAGGAAATTATAATCTCAAAGAAAAACCTAAAATGGAATTATCATCTCACGCACCGTCGGGGAGAGAACCAATAGGAAATTATAATCTCAAAGAAAAACCTAAAATGGAATTATCATCTCACGCACCGTCGGGGAGAGAACCAATAGGAAATTATAATCTCAAAGAAAAACCTAAAATGGAATTATCATCTCACACACCGTCGGGGAGAGAACCAATAGGAAATTATAATCTCAAAGAAAAACCTAAAATGGAATTATCATCTCACGCACCGTCGGGGAGAGAACCAATAGGAAATTATAATCTCAAAGAAAAACCTAAAATGGAATTATCATCTCACGCACCGTCGGGGAGAGAACCAATAGGAAATTATAATCTCAAAGAAAAACCTAAAATGGAATTATCATCTCACGCACCGTCGGGGAGAGAACCAATAGGAAATTATAATCTCAAAGAAAAACCTAAAATGGAATTATCATCTCACGCACCGTCGGGGAGAGAACCAATAGGAAATTATAATCTCAAAGAAAAACCTAAAATGGAATTATCATCTCATGCACCGTCGGGGAGAGAACCAATAGGAAATTATAACCTGATAACTTCTACTGAGTCTTCATCAGAAAAATCTGTTGGGAGTCGATTTAGCTGGACTAGAGAAGGCCTTGGACTGGATAAGAAATCTTTGGAGTTGATTAACTGAACCGGTCTAGGTCTTGAAATATGATTGAGAACTTAGCTGAATCTTCCCTGAGAGGTAAAGGTCAGTCATATGCAATGCATGATATGGACCAAGCAATGATGTTCTCAACATAAATGAGATTTGTCAGATATGATGCGTCTATGCATGCTATAATGATGTATGTGATGTTTATGAATATTATGTTTTTCGTCTAGGAAAGTAAATCCTTGACGGGTGCCGGGAAATCACTCCTGGGCTGATATTGAAGAATAAGCTTTTACTTCCGCTGGGGATGATAGTTTGCAAGAATACCGGTGGGAGAAGATGACTCCGTTGAGGAATAAACTTGGCGAATGGAATAACTCTGCGGGGAGAAAAGTACTCTAACGACCTTGCTGGGGAGCAATACTCTGTGGGGAGAGAGATACTTTGCTGAATGTTGATAATAACTTGCTGGGGATATCCTTGTTGTGTTGGAAGTGCTGATAGACTTCGCTGGGGGTAAGAGAACTTCGTCAAGGACGCTCTTTCCATGGCTTTTGGCTGAGGATAACCTAGTTATATCCTGTTAAGGAAATAACTCTTTAAATAAAGCCGGACGACGCGTTCGTGCTCTGCGAGGGATAAGCTTCCAGAATCTACTGGGGATAAGCTTACTGCTTGGGGAGATGAATTCCAACTTTCCTGGGGAACTGGATTGGACTCTCCTGGGGAAGTTTTGAACTGCAGGGGAAGTGATTCCTTTGAATGTTTGGTGTACCGCTGGGGAACAATGTTTAGACCAAGACTGTCGGGGATGCCTGTTAAGAGTGCATATATGCTGTTGGGGAATGTTGAGATCTGCTGGAGGATACCCAATTTCCTTAAGACTGATAGTAGCTTTGCTTGGGGAGAGTGTACTGTCTTGCTGGCTCACTCTCTGGGGGATTAAGATGTCTGGTTATATTTTTTAGCTGAACATCCTTTATATCTTGTGGACAGAGCAATTAGATCGCTTGGACGGCTCATCATTGCCCCTGTTTCTGAGGTGGGAGAGGATACCTGCGGGGGTAATTGACAGATCTTCTGGTAGACAAGTGGTGAGATGCTGGGACATAGTCGTACACTTTTGATCCCTAACTTTTGCCTGGACTGCCCCTTCGGGTATTCAGTCCACCGGGATACCCATTTTTGCCCAAGCCGCCTTTTCAGGTTTTCGACTTGCCGGGTGTACAGATTTTTCATTTTCATCCCTTATTTTTGCCCGAACCCTTTTGGTTCGCCGGGAAGCCCTTATTTTTGCCTAGGTGTGTCAACCTAGCGGGTCTTTGATTATGCGTAGTATTTTTTCGACTATGTCCATGTTCTCAGAATGTAGGGAGTTGCCCCTGTTAGAAGTGTTTTGTCATGCCACCAGAAGGTGTTTGATTAGGCGAGATTCGTTGTTGGAGAGCCCCAAGTGATTCAGACGGAGATTTGCCCCAGGCTATTTGGCCTTTGAGAGATTCTCCGAATCTTGATTGGATTGCCCCAGATGATGGACCATGATCATGTCCTGCCCCTTGATTGGAAGAGCTTTTGTTCATTAGGTATTCATCGTGCGAATTTCCCTACTGTTCAAACAAAAAGTCATATGCAAACAAAGCTATGTTAAAAATTCAAAGCCTCTGTCTGTCTTGAAGATTTTGAAAATGCACTCTTTTTTTCATAAAACAAATTAATGTTTGTAAAACGTGATGTCAACTCCGTATTTACCGTAAGCCTTAAGGAGTCAGGATACCTTTCGTAACAGTATGCTTTCGAACTAACCCATGCTTCAGCTAGGACTTTTAAGGGTTATAACGTGGCCTGGTTCACGGTTTAAGAAACAAAGGATAAAGGCTCAAATTATTTGTACCCACCCACTCTTCGTGATGTTCTCCAAACCTAAACTCAGTTGATCATACGTTAGACCTTGTTTGAGTCTTTGCTCTGATGTTCCACCGATGGTTCAGATATTGATGATTTATTCTGACTAGGCAGTCATTTTTGTTTTTGTTGAGGGTTTGTAAGACCTCTTTCTTTTTGATTTTGTTATCCCTTTCTTTTCTTGCCTGAACTGTTTCCTTTTTGGAATTACAGTCAGCGGGATGCCCCAGTTTCATAAGTCCCCTTTGTAGGTTTAGACTTCTTGGGCTTTTCATTTTGAGAGATATAATGACTGCCTTTCTTTACTGATTATTCGGAACCATCACTGTCTTTCTTTGTTTTGTAAGGACCTCTTTAGTGCCATTTGTTATGCACTTGGATCAACTGAGAGACTACCCTGCCCCAGGTTATGATTAAGGGTTTTAAATTTCGAAAAGAAAAACTCCTACTTCTTTGGCTCAGATGGGTTGACGAGGGATTATCATCCTTATAACTCCAGTGTTTAGGGATTGAAACAATGCCTGTACCTCATCAGCGGGGTCCGTTCAAAAGCATACTGTAAGATTATGGTATCGTTTTCGTCATCCTCCCTCAAGAGGCTTAGAATTATTATTTGAGAGTTGATCATCAGAAAAAAATATGAAAACAGTTTGCATATAGTGAATGCGAATATATTGATTCAAAATAGACATAAGCGATGCATTAATGGAATAACAATGTTTAACATGAATAAATGTTTGAATAGACAAAGAAAAATACGACTTGAATTCAAATGAACAAAAAGTGCTTTCTATCCTAGCCATGTTTTGGCATGGGAGCAGTGATCACGTTGGGAGCCACGGGCGCCTCGAACTGTATTTCCTTCGCGTCAATAAGGTCTTGCACCTTACTCCTTAGTGCCCAACAGTCATCAGTAGAATGCCCCGGGCTATCTGAATGGTAAGCACAACGAGCATTTGGGTTGTACTTAGGAGATGCAGTATTTGGAAACTTTGGAGCCTCTCTGACGGTCACTAAGTTGGTTGAGAGCAACTGTGGCAAGATCTGCGACAAGGTCATACTCAAGCGGGTGAACTCTCTCCGGGGTCTTTCAGCCCTTTGAGGATTAGTTGGCCGAGGAGCGGCATCAGGCTTAGCAATCATTACCGCATTGACAGATTGGCGGCGCTCAGATCTCTTGGAACCATACACGGCACTGGCCTCCTTCTTGAAGGGTTTCTTCTCAGCACTAGACGATGCATCCTTCGGAATTTTACCAGACTTTAACCCCGCCTCAATTCTCTCTCCAGTCAGAATCAGATCAGTGAACCCTGCAGACGAATTCCCAATAAGATGGTTGAAAAATGGCCCAGATAGGGTCCCCAAGAACATGTCTACCAACTCCCGATCAGTCAACGGAGGCTGCACCCTGCCAGCCAGGTCTCTCCATTTCTGGGCGTACTCCTTAAAACCTTCACTTGAACCTAACGACATACCCTGGAGTTGGGTACGTGTAGGGGCAAGGTCGGCATTATATTAATACTGCTTGTAGAAAGCAGTAGCCAACTCCTCCCAGTTACGAACCTTGGTCCCATCCAGCTGATAGAACCATTCGAGATGAGTCCCTGAAAGACTCTCCTGGAAGAAGTGGATCCACAAATTCTTATCCGCTGAGTACGGTTGGATCTTCTGAACATAGGACCTGAGATGTAGCTTGGGACAAGACGCCCCGTCATATTTAGCGAAAGAAGGTGCTTTGAACTTATGAGGAATAATCACACCAGTAGACAAACCCAGATCTCCGAAATCCAGCCCAGGTACCTGTTGTATCTCCATAGCATTTAGACGGTCTTCCAATTGTTTATACCTGTCTTCAGCAGGAGGGTATTGTTCGTCGTTGAAATCTGTCTCGTTGTCGGAGACCACTGGACTAGGTACCTCTCTCTCATGGTGACTGCCTTCCCCAACAGATGGAGTTGTCCTCTCAGTTTCAATCTGCGGTGTGTTCCCAGATCTGCGTCTAGGGTTGAAGAAAACAGTCCTCTTCTTCTTCTTTTTCAAGAGCAGGGTCTTCAGATCTTGTTGCCCCTGGG
The DNA here is from genome assembly GCA_948472305.1 of Vicia faba. Classification (NCBI taxonomy): domain Eukaryota; kingdom Viridiplantae; phylum Streptophyta; class Magnoliopsida; order Fabales; family Fabaceae; genus Vicia; species Vicia faba. The sequence continues at coordinate 402,178,295 of OX451738.1, read as the reverse complement.
TCAAATTCATGATCAGCTCTTGGAACTGGGCGTTCTGAGCTTGAAGGGCCTTGATGGACTGCTCAGTTGAGGATTCAGGATTCATGACGAGACTGCTGAAATAAACAGCGAAGAAGGTAAGCAACCTGCAAAGAAAGGGTACCTGTTATGCAATGATATGTATGATATGCATGCAATGTTTTCAAGGACCTCGCGGGGTAAACAAAGAAGCTTGTTAGAATTTGGGGACTGATATCTTGATTGAAGGCACTGCATATTGTTGAGAGTCCTTCTTCAAGGGTCAAAAGGCTCACCATATCCAGTGGGTCATAGCCCCTGACTTTAGTCATCATGTCTGGTTTTGATTTCCAAACAACCTTGGTTAGGGGAACCTTCTTCAAGAGTCAAAGCTCACCATATCAAGTGGGTCATAGCCCCTGACAACCTTGGCTAGGGCAACCTTCTTCAAGTGTCAAAGCTCACAATATCAAGTGGGTCATAGCCCCTGACTACGTTGGCTAGAGGAAAATAAACCCTCTTTTCCCCTTGCTGGGATAGTTGATTCACCATGACCTGCATCACAAGCCCTTGAGACCCTTGAAATGGGTTAGGATGTATGCAATGGTATGATGTTATGGTATGCATGGGGTAATGTGAGTAGCCTGTTATGAGTCCCTAACTAAGGACTACAAACCAAAACCTGCAAGAAACTTAGGATACCCTGTTATGAGTCCCAATTAAGGACTAAAACAAAACCTACAAGAAACAAATGTCAGGTAACAAGCATGCAGATAGTCAAGTACGAAGGCACACAAGTCACACAAGAGAAGCCCTTAGAGTTTAGGCCAGCATGAGGTCTAGGTATTACCCTCTTTCAGTTGGTTGGTTCATACCTGTCCTATCAAAGTAACCGGGTTCTTAGAGGATCCCAATATCATTGACTACCCTCAATCGGTCATAACTCCAGCATCGCAATCTTTTCTTGCGGCCAGAACCATCACGAGAGTTTAGCCTCAATGGGTGTAGCATACTGATACTGTTCTATTGTCCAAGTTGGGTCATTTAAGGTTCTAAGGTCTGTTGGTGCTTAATGACTCCTTGGAAGACCCATATTCTCCCCGTTTCAACACGAGGGATATCGGTACAGACCAAGGAGCCACACCAACGTAGCCACTGCTTCACCCATGTCGGTATACGTCGGACAGGTCCCTCACAGCTTATGCTACCTAAACAGGGTATCCCCAGATCCGGGTTAGGATCTATGTAACTCCCATGCAACCCACAATAGTAAAGCAAGCAAGTCAATACAATTGAAAACACAGTTATGAACTAACCCTAAGGTACACCTCACTTTAAGTTTAAATCCCCAGTAGAGTCGCCAGTTCTTTGATCGGTGGATCTGGAACTGACTGTTTAACGCTGGTTCACGAAATGTCGCGGAAGCAAGAGTCGCCACCGTCTTTTATTTTCTCCAAATGGAAAGGACAAAAGCACAGAAAAATTCCTTATAGAGATTGCTCTCGGTTCGGGAGGTAGGTTATAGAAAGAGAAGGTGTTAGCACCCTTTCTATCCATGGTTATCCATGGGCTCTTAGATACTTTCTCATTGTGTTTTCAAAATGGTTTGTTTGCTTTTCAATTGTGGGTTTTAAAAAGTTTCTTTGAAAATTTCAGTTCGACTCTTGTATCAGTCCTCAAGAGTGTTTGAAAAATTTGCTTTCGAAAGCTTTTTGAAAATATGTTGGTGTGAAAAGTATTTTTTGAATTTTGTTTTGAAATTAGAGCAAGTATCTACGAGAACCTACCTACCCTAAGGAATTCGTCTGTGTAAATGTCCTTTAAAGTAGTGCCATCCCACCATTGAGAGGTAGGTAGCACCACCGTTGGAGGTGTTCGGGTCAATTCGAGGTTCGGGACATGCTGATCACCAGAGCAATAGGAAGACACCTTAGAAGCTACCCTCATGCCAGGTTCCCAGATCATGAGGACTTACTAAGACATCCTCTACTCGACGATCACCTTTCGAGGCAAGGCAACAGTGAGGCGTACCCTAGGGGTGGTGTGTGCGATTCGTGTGTCGTTTTCATTTATTTTTGTCTTGTCATGTTATTGGTGATCTAGCGTTTGTTTTTATTTATGTCCATACATTCTTTCATGCCTTGATTAATAGTTAAAAATATTGCGGGAAAGTAAAAATTCTAAGCTATTACAAAAGGCGCGGGTCCACATCGCCAAAATTAAACCAGGACCCGATTTTGACAGAAAAATAAAGAAAGTAAAGAAAAGTGCGAGAAAATTAAAAGGTTACATGGCCTTGGGAGAGATACATAAATATTATAAAGAAATAAAATAAATATGCGCATAAGAATTAAAACGAGGGCGTTGGACCCTTTTTGCAGAATTAAAATTACATGGAATTAATTAAAATTAAAAGAAAGAAAGAACTTATTTTTTTGGTATTTTTTTAGTATTTTAGGATTTAATATGAAAAAAAAAATTAATTAAAATAAATACTAACCCTAATTCTAATGGCTTTTAATTTATTAAGAAAACATTGAATTTTAACCTAAATTAACCCTAATTTTTATATACAAATTTAATTATAAAAATTAATATTTAATTATTTAATTATTGTGGGAGAAAAAGAAAAAAGGATAAAAAATTAATTAAACCCTAATTCTATGTTTTTTAGATTTTTATTAAAAGAATTAAAATTAAACCTAATTTAACTAATTAATTAAAATTATTTATTTACAAAATGCTATTAAATAAATATTTATTATTTTTATTCTTATCTTTCTGATTTTTTTTGTGTGTTTTTTTATATTTATGAAAATAATAAATTAATTAAACATAATAATTAAAATTAAAAAAAATAGAAATAATGCAAAAGAAAACATTTAAAATGGCAAACCTAGGGGGGTATCAGTCCCCCAAAGTGGAGGTTAATCTTGAGAAATCTGGCCCAATAACCTTGGCCTGTTTGGACTTTTGCTGGACACGTGTATGTGCACTGACCAGGGTGCATTGTGTTCTCCAATCCATGGCCTTCTGATTGATCTTGAGATGGACGTGGCAAGCTTGATTTGGAAGTGTATGGTGCGCTTCAGCATGGGCACTACATGTGAACGTTAATTGGAAAAAAAACAAATGGAAAGAGTGAAGACCTGGGATCGAACCCAGGTCATTAACATCACCAGCCTACACGTATGCCACTAAGCCACTTTGTTCATTCTGATTATATTATACAAAAGGAAAAATATAAAATAAAACAATGTTAGTGGGGCCTCCGCGCGCGAAAGTTTGAATCTTCCTATCACCACTCCACACGTCATCATCTTCTTCGCGTGGTTTTCTTTTTCCTGAAACATATAAAACATTGGCAACGGTTTTCACGCGTTGCCTAAGATAACATATCAGAAAATAACGATTAAGCCATGGATGCTCATAAATTGAGCGCGAGGGTGCCGTCTTCTTCGTCCAAACGCGCTCGTGTCAATGGTGGTACTCAGGGGTTCTAATTTTTCCTCATTCAAAAACCCCTAATTCGGAGCTTCCTGAACCCTAATGAACAACAATGGCATAATCGCGTATAATGCATAAAAATACAATTAAACATATGGGTTAGCTTCAGAATTGCATAAGGAGTATGAATCAAGCATCAAAAATTATTAAAAGTGCATGAATCGAGATGCAAGATTATGAGATTTTCTCTGTACAGGGCGGAGTCGTGTTACCGATCTAGGGTGTTAAAACGATTGGTTTTGATTGGAAAATTCTCCTTGAAGCTTCAGGAAGCTAATGAGATGAAAATCTTGGCTTGAAACCACCTACAAATTAGTTTTCAGAATTGAGTTTTTTAGACAAAATTTCAAGTTTGTGAATGAATTTCTAGCGCAGCTTCTTGGTTCCAGGCATTAGGTTTTGATTCTATACTTATGTAGGAATGAATTAGGTTAAGAAATTTGATCCAAATCTTTGAATTGATGGTTTATGAGATTTGATTTTCAATCACATTTTTTTCAATCTTTTTCATGCAATTTTGTACCAATCATGATCCAATCAATCCAATTCCTTCCAAATCTGATCATGCACGAATCATTGAGCCTATTACATGTACAAAAAGATTTGATAGGTTAGGTTAAGTATTTTTCATATATTTAATTGATTTAAATGAATTATTATTAATAAAAATTCAAATAAATAAAATAAAAAATGAATAAAACTTCCCTTTGGGCCAAGTGGTCGTGCACATGCTTGGGATGATGAATTGTGGAAGAAAAATGGGCCCATTAGCAATTTTAGGTCATTTGAATCAATGTTGACTTTTCAAAATATCCAAAAATTTCCCAAATTCCACAAGGCATAACTTGCTCAATTTTTAAGATTTTCTCATGTTCTTGGACATTTGGAAAGGTCTTTGAGTCCTCTAACCAATGCCTTTGGTCCCATGTCATTTTGATTTACCAATCTCAAGTTATGGCCTTTGACTTAAAGTCCCTTTTTGTTGACTTTTGAAAATGACCTATAATATTGAAATTGATAACTTTTTGTGAGAGCATTTCTTGGACTTGAAGTATGAAGATGAGTTGTAGGAAATGTCTTTCTCTTCAAAATGAGCTTTGGATGGAATTTTTCTGATAATCCATGTGAAAGTTATGCCCTGGTCAATTTACAGTTGACTTTTTCAGCTGTCCAAATAAGAAAACTTTTGCATTTTGATGATTTTTGAGCCAAGCTTTGAGAATCATGATCAAGCATTGATCAAATGATGTTTGTGGCTTCAAAATGAGATGTCGACCAAAAATTTGAACTTTTGACTGTCAAATGACCATTTTGCCCCTACAGTTGACTGTAGTGCAATTTAGGGTTTTGACTATGCAATTTTGTGCTGAAGGTCTTGAAACTTGATATGAGGATGCTTGACCATATTTGTAGGCATGTGAGACTTGATTGGACCTTTGGAAACTTCATTTTCTTGATCAGAACACAAACCATAATCTTGACTGTTTAGGAGACCCTTGCACTGTGCAACCCTTGGGGAGATTTTGAAGCTGGACTTGGCAATTTCTTGAAGAATATGGGAGGGCAAATTTTGGGGTACAACAGCATCCAACACGTATTACACTTTGCACTTCAATACATAACAGTTGTCAGTAGAATGACCAATTCTGCCAGAATGGAATTCACATCTTGCGCTAGCATCATAATTAACAAGGATCCTTCCGGTGGGTGCTGACATATTTATCAAGTTAATCAGCATTAAATCAAGCAAATGGTGGAGTGCTTCAGTAAGAGATACTGGCAAGGGATCAAACCTTCTTGGCTTCCTTTGTTGCTGATTATTATTATACTGACGGGGAGTATCTTGTTGTCTTTGTTGCTGGGGCGCATGATTTTGTCTTTGTTGTGGAGGAACATTAATAGGAATGGAAACAACGTTGACTTGTTGGCGTTGACGATCTCTACCTCTTCCCTTATAAGAATACATTGGACTTGTATCACCCTTCCTTTTCTTAGGTTAAGCATTGAACGGCTTGTTACCACCCCCTTTTGATGAACCACCGGAATTGCCAACTTGAGTCTTTCCAAATTTTAAACCTACTTCGATCCTTTCACCAGCCATAACCAATTCCATAAATCCTTCTGAAGCACTTCATATCATGTGATCACAATAAGGCCCTTGCAGAGTGATTATAAACAAATCAATAAGTTCCCGCTCCATGAGTGGAGGTTAAACCCTTGCAGCCAATTCACACCATTTTTTAGCGTACTCTTTGAAAGATTCTTTTAGCCCCTATGCCAAACTCTTTAGCTGAGTGCAATTAGATGCCATATCCATATTATACTGGTAATGCTTGATAAAAGCATGGGAAAGATCATTCCAGCATCGAATATGAGTTTTTTCCAGCTTTATGTACCATTCTAGGGATGTCCAAGATAGGATATCCTGGAAATGATGAATTAAAAGCCCTTGGTCTTTAGTATTAACCGACATCTTCCTGAAATAAGCAATCTCATGAGTAACGGGACATAATGAACCATTGTACTTTTCGAACACTAGAGGTTTGAACTTAGGGGGAACCTTCACCCCAGACACCAACCCAAGATCATTGGCATCCATGCCAAGGACTCCTTGTCCTTCCATGGCCTTCAGCTGTTCTTCCAATAGCAGATACCTTTTGTCTTCAACCTAAACTTATGGCTCAGAAAGCCGCACAGAAAGATGATCTTCATCCTGATCATAGTCATAGTCATAGTCTTGCTCTTGATAGTTCCTTATGCCCTGATTATCTCTTCGATTACCCATAAGAAGAGGTCCCGGAGATGGAGGAAACTACCCCATGTTACTGGTGCGCAGAAAAGGATTGCCAGGAGGCCCGTGAAGATTCACAAAAAGTTTGTCCAACACATCCCCCAGTCTGACAGAAATGTCTTGATAAAGCCCTTGATTCCCACCATCCACCTGATTGCAGTGCTGATTGTTGACGAGAGCAGCCAGCTCATCCTGTCGGCGATTCACATTAGTAATGACCTCCATGAATTGAGTCATCTGAGTGACCATCTGGGCCCTTATTTCAGTGAGTTTAGCCTGGGTCTGTTCCATCTGTCTTGGAAAGTTATTTCTGGTTGAGTACCGATGAGTAGTCGTTTTGACCTCTGGATAAGAAAATAAAAATCAAGATAAGAATAACGTCCTGAGATAATCTGTTATGATGTAATGTGCATGGATGAATGGTTATGCATGAAATGTTTTATCATATCCTGCGAAATCCGAGATTTTTCATCAAAAGTAAAAGAAAGCAAGATATAAACAAATTATAATTAAAGAAAGAGTCTACTCATATCAAAAGAATAAACCATCCATACAAACATATTTCAATAATGAATTCATACAGACCAAGTCAAAAGGAACTCGTCCAACAAAACTGGCGTTGATCCTTAAAAAATATAACAAACTGAAAACTACTATCAAACTCTGAACCAAGCTTTGAGCATTGCTAATTCTTCAATTACTTGAGTCAACTGAGCACCTCTCCCCTTCAACTGGGCTTTAGCGGATAGCTTTTGATAATCTTTTTCTTTGAGCTGAAGCTTAAGTTCATTAATATGTACTTGTTGATCTTGAACTTGTTGTTCCAACCTCTCTTGCTACTTGCAAGCTTTTTAAGATTTGGATTCTTCTTCTCGAAGTTGTTTCTTCAAAATATTGATTTCTTCTTGGTGGTTGACTTGTATTCCATCTTTGGATACCCGGAGACTCTCAAGCTTCTGCTGATTTTTCAGAAGATTGGCTTGGACTTTCACCAAAGCTTCTGTCTAATTAGAAGTGCGGGTACCTTAAGCTCTTGGTTTTTCATGCTTTCCAGCAAACCGTGATTTTCCAACACTTTATCCTTTAGTTTGGCTTCATGAAGCATTTTCCTTTTCTCTTGCTCAGCAAAAGAAAGTTCCATGTTTTACTCTTGCCTTTCCAATTCCATCTTGAGGCTATCCGCCTTAACCTGCCTATATAATTCTATAGGCACAAACTTGGGTACTTCTGGAATCGATGCTTGATGAAGTGATGGGTCGCCAGCAACACCCGATGCTGATTATCTCCCAACCATTGAATTAACAGTAGGTTGTGAGTACATCGACACTTCCCTCCTATAGGGCAATAATATTATCTTCACCCGGTTTTGGAACCACTGCACATATGGATCAAGGGATAGAGATACTCTGTGACCGAAGAAAGCAATCCCTTATTGATGAATAAGACTCCAATCTCCTTTCACCCATGTCAATAAAATAGGGTCTTCACCTTTTCCTAAATAAACGGTTTCCTCTATTTCGCGATCAGTAGGCTTATCAGTCATGATGTACCCCAACTGACACTGTGCTAGGATAGGATTATAGTTGATACAACCTTTAGTCCCCATTAGTGGCACGTTAGGAAATATTCCACAGTTCGTAATGATTTCTCTCAGGCCTCTCATGTTGTTCCAGACAACAACATAAGAGGTGAGATCCATAATCCTTCACGACCAGAAGAGAGTATCTACAGAATCAACAAAAGGTCCTCTGGTAGGCATATGCATCATAAACCATTTATAAAGAAGAGGAATGCAGTAACAACACACCCTCTCTTGCCATGTCGGCATTGACTGGCATAGTAGGTGTCATCCAGAATTGTTGATATGGGATTTCCATTCATGAAGACACAGACATCTGCGAAGTCCACGAAACCCTCCACATTAGGGAATATGACACTACCTTAGACCATGGCCGCCAATTTCTATTCTCTGTGAACTCCTTAGCTTTGGATATCAAGAACAAAAGATGAATGCCTGGCGTATTACTCCTTTCGGTCTAATTATTCTTTACTTCACTTGGGCTCAAATAAAATGCCCTGGCGATAGGAGCATAATCTGTAATCTCAAGCCTCAACTCAACTTTAGTTTTGATGAAAGACAAACAAGCACTATGGCAAGAAGGAAAAGAAGTGGAATTAGCTTAAAGCATCATTCACTCAAAGCTTCAAGGATCATGGCAAGCAATCAAGTATATAAATTCTCATTTGAACTACATTGATTAGAAATGATAAAAAATGATATACACACTTACCACAACACTTCACTTAAAGTTTTAAAGCAAATTCTAAGTTTTTCACTAATGTAAATCGATTAACATATCATGTAAATCGATTTACACATGTTTTTTCAAAAACTGATTGCCCCTGGCAGCAATCGATTTACATGGAATGTAAATCGATTGATTACTAAACTGGGCTAATTTTTTAACACCTGTAAATCCATTAACACATCATGCAAATCGATTTACACTTCAAATTTTTTGAAAACAAGAATGTTACAAACCCGTGCAATCGATTTACATCTAATGCTAATCGATTTACACGTTGTAATTTTTGAAAAATCTGAACTTGATTCAAGATATCCTTCACACCTTTTCTCCAATGGTTGCATGGTCATACATTGCATCTTCTCAAGTTTTACAAACAGAAAAGTATCCATTTGGAAAGGTATCTTGATTGCTTTAAATACTAAATCTTTAAAATTATAAAAAAAACTCTTCTCTCATGCAATAATTCTAAACTTTGTAAAATATTCAAACTTCATATTTCTTAATTTTTAAGAACAAAGATTTTCTGCACTTTCACACATATAAGAATAGGAATCTTTGAGCATTTTCTAACCATTGTGTTACAGTTTGAATTGCTTACAAGAGAAGAAAGAAGAAAATTCATTGAAGTCACTCTATGTGATCAACATCTTTCAAGAAATCATATTTCATAGAATTATACAAAGTGTAACTTATTTCCAGGATTGTTGGAATTAAGTATTAGAATACTTTTGTACCTTGTTGTCCATTGTTGGAAACAAGAGGTATCTTTTGAGAGGATTGTTCTCAAGAGACTTATTGGAAATCCAAGAGGGTGTTCTTGGTATTTGTTAGTGTCTTTAGTTGATAATACTAGGAAGAGTCTTGTAAAAGTTCTAACAAAATAGTGAAATCTCTTGCGTGTTTGCAAAGAGACTGGACGTACTTCCGGGGTGTGGAAGGAACCAGGATAAATCTCCGTGTCTCTTTACTTTCTGCACTTTACCGTTTTCCATAGCACTAAAACAAAACCAGAAAGTGTAAAATAAATCAAAAATAGACCACCACCTAATTCACCCCCCCCCCTCTTAGGCGCAATCTTAAAGTTACAATTGGTATCAGAGCAGGTTATAGGTAACCTGCTTCTAGAGATCCAGAATGACTTCCGCAAATCATCAACCCGTTTTCAGAGATGGTGGTAGTAACAACAAGCCTCCTCTATTTTGTGGTGAATATTTTGACTTCTGGAAAATACGCATGAAGGCGCATCTAGAAGCGCAAGGAGAGGAAATATGGGATGCCGTTGAAAATGGTCCATTTATCCCGGTAACGATAATCAATGGCGTTGGCTCTTCAAAGCCTAAAACTGCATGGGACGATGATGATAAAAAGAAAGTTCTCTATGACAAAACAGCAAAGGAAATATGGGATACCTTGGTACAAACTCATGAAGGAACGAATGAAGTAAAAAGATCAAGGCTAAATACCCTAAGTCAAGAATACGAACTATTTAGAATGCAACCCGGAGAATCCATTCTTGACTTACAAAAGAGATTTGTGCACTTGACAAATCACTTAAGTGCTCTTGGTAAAACCTTGACAAATGATGAACTCAACTTGAAAGTCCTTAGATCATTGACTAGGGAATGGCAACCAAAGGTAACGGCAATCTCGGAAAAGAAGAGTCTCTCTGCAATGACTTCCGCTACATTATTTGGAAAACTTCAAGAATACGAAACGGAACTCGGTAGACTTGAAAAACATGAGAATCTAGAAAAGAAATCCAAAAACATTGCCTTAAGAATTGATTCAAAGGAAGTAGTAAAAGAAGACAATCCGGAAGAAGATGAAAATTTCATGCTTCTTGTTAAAAGACTTGGGAAGTTTTTTGGCAGAAATGACAAGGACGGATCTCATGCAAATAAGAGAAAGCACTTCAAGAAAAGAGAAGCCTTCACATCAACACAAGATGTCTCATGTTATGAATGTAGAAAGCAAGGACATATCAAGCCAAACTGTCCAAATCTCCCAAAGAAAAACGGATTCAAAGGAAAGGACTCAAAACACAAGAAAGCCTACATAGCATGGGAAGATAATGATATGAGTAGTACATCGGAATCGGAAAGCGACGAATGTGCAAATTTAGCCTTAATGGCATCGCATCACTCTGACGACGAAGAAGAGGTTAGTAATGAATTTAATATTTTTGATGATGATGTTCAAGGTGCCATTGATGAACTCTTGAAAGAATGAAAACGTTTATACAAAAAGGTGTCAAGCCAAGAAAAAGAACTTCTAATTTGTCTCGAAAAAATTGACACCATGACTAAAGATTTTGATCTTCAAAAACATAATTTTATAAAAGAAAAGGAAAACTTTGCATGCTCCAAGTGTGATTCAAATGTCTTTCAAATTGTTCAATTGAAAAGAGTCATTGAACGATATGAAAAAGGACAAATAGGATTTGAAGGATTATTAAGCCAACAACGTTATCCAAATGATAAAAGAGGTATTGGTTATGTGAATACTAAGAAACCAAGTAACAATCCCACTGTTTTTGTAAAGGCTAGTAATAGTTCCAATCCCAAGATAGTAGAAAAGAAGCAAGTTGTTCATAATCATCAAAAGAAAAAGCCTAATGTATCTAAAAGAAAACAAATTCCTAGATACAAGAGCAAATTTGTTCCAAACTGTTTTTACTGTGGTATTATTGGACACACACCTAATGCATGCTATATTAGAAATTTCAGTATGGCTAGTGGACACTATGCATGGGTGAAAAAGGGAACTAACTATGAAGGACCCAAGGCCACTTGGGTGCATAACAAGAAATAATTTGTTTTTGTAGGTATGCTTGAAATCCACATCAAACCTTTGGTATCTTGACAGTGGATGTTCAAAGCATATGACAGGAGATGTACACCAATTTTCATATCTAGTACATAAAGCCAAAGGGTATGTCACCTATGAAGACAACACCAAAGGAAAGATTCTTGGCGTTGGAATAGTCGGCACACCTCCATCCATTCAAATTGAGGATGTTCTCTATGTTGAAGGATTAAAACACAACCTTCTTAGAATAAGTCAACTTTGTGATAGAGGGTTCAAAATCAAATTCAACAAAGAAGAATGCCTAATTATGGATGAGGCAACCAATGAGGTAAAACTCAAAGGTATAAGATCTAACAATATTTTTATGATTACTTTAGATGATTTGTCTATGAAGGTACAATGTCTTATGGTAAAAAATAATGACGCTTGGTTATGGCACAAGAGGATTGCTCACATACACATGGAGCACTTGAACAAATTAGTTAAGCATGACTTAGTTATTGGTCTACCAAAGATGAAATTCATCAAAGACAAATTAGGTAGTGCATGCCAAAAGGGCAAACAAACCAAATCAACTTTCAAACCAAAGAATGTGGTTTCAACAACAAGACCACTTCAATTGTTGCACATGGATCTTTTTGGTCCATCTAGAACAAGAAGCTTCGGAGGTAACATTTATGCTTTAGTTATTGTAGATGATTTTTCCCGTTTTACTTGGACTTTGTTTTTAGTGCACAAAAATGACGCATTAAAGGCATTCAAGAGATATGCAAAACAAGTTCAAAATGAGAAGTCATTAAAGATAACATCAATTCGAAGTGATCATGGTGGAGAGTTCCAAAACAGCCTGTTTGAAGAATTTTGTGAAGAAAATGGGATCTTCCGCAACTTTTCAGCACCAAGAACTCCACAACAAAATGGAGTAGTTGAAAGGAAAAATAGGTCTTTGGTAGAACTTGCAAGAACCATGCTAAGTGACTCAAGTTTGCCTAAATATTTTTGGGCGGATGCGGTAAGCACGTCATGTTACGTAAGAAATCGCGTGATCATAAGACCTATACTAAAGAAAACTCCATATGAGATTTACAAAGGAAGAAAACCAAATATCTCTCACTTTCACATTTTCGGGTGCAAATGTTTTGTCCTTAACAACGACAAAGACAATCTCGGTAAGTTCGATGAAAAATCGGATGAAGAGATCACGTACTCAAAGGAGATGTCGAGATTACTTTTGTGGACACTCAAAATCAACTCGCGAACATTTTCACAAAACCACTTGCAAAGGATGCATTCTTCAAAATTCGTCGTGAAATCGGAATCCTAGATGAACAAGATATATAAGGTGCACTCTATCCTTAACTATACATAAATGTACATATATATGGGTTTAGAAAATGTTTCAAATGTTAAAAATACTGTTTTAAATTTTTTCTTTTAAGTAAATCGATTTACTTAGTGTGTAAATCGATTTACCACTGAACCAAAATCAATTTTAATAAAAAAAATTTGTGTAAATCGATTTACCAAGTATGTAAATCGATTTACCACTGAAACTGAAGCGTTTTTATTTAATTTTTCACTGTGCAAATCGATTGATCCTACACACCAATCGATTTACACCTGTTCAGCATGTGATATTTTTATGAGTCATTAATATATTGGTCAACCTTACCTTGCCTCTCAACCTCCCACCTTCTTTTTGACCAATCATGGAATCTTGACCAACTTCACTCAATTAAGTCTCATAAAGACCTCACTTACTCTACTCTACTATTTAATGTCACCAAAACTCCCTCACTATCTCATAACACAAAAACTCACTCACTATCTCATAACAACACCAAAAATTCTCTATCTTCCTTACTCAAAACCCTAACCATCTCCATGGCTCCCAAAAGAAAAGCAACAGCCTCAGAAAAAGGAAAGAAGAAAACTGTTGCAGCCTCTGAAAACCCATTGCTCGAGTACCTCTCGGATACACAACGTGAAAGATTCATCAAGCATTTTCAAAAGAAAATAATTTCAAATCCTAAATTCGGTATGTTATCTACATTTCCCGATGAATGCTTCACTTTTGAAAAGGATTTGATTGCTTATGGGTTAGAACCGTTAATATCATCACGTGGTTACTATTATCCGAATCTAGTTCGAGTATTTTACAGCAACATGCATTATGATAACAACAAATGCTATACCTATGTGCTCGGAACAAGAATCCATCTGCATTCAAAAACAATAGGCAGAATTTTGAACATTCCATATACTGGAAGTTCTCTCTATGACCCAGAGGATGCTGACTGGGAAAATTATAGGAAGAGAGAATTCTTCTACAGCATTGGCCGGTTGTCAGAAGCAGAATACCGTGCAAAGCTGATTCGTAGTCTTTGCGGTGTTATTCCGGCTCGGGACACTTGGAGTGCTGGTAATTTTCACATTGATGATAGATTGTTCCATTATTTTCTGGTATATATTTTATTTCCTAGAGCAGGAAACCACTGTACTGTGACCGATCTAGAATTGCAAATTCTCTATGCAAGGAAAAATGGCATTTCGGTAAACTGGGCTAAACTGATTGTGGTGCATATGCTAAGAGTTGCCACAAGGCCTACTTTTCTACCATATGCATACTTCATCACAAGGATCTTGGAAGCATTTGATATTGATTTTACTGGGCTTGAGAGGATTGAAATGGATCCAATATGCAATAGGATCTCCATCAAAAATGTTGATTCTCGAATGGGTGTTCATTTCGATTCTGAAGCAAAAACCATCACATATATTGGAGAGGATGTTGTAGGTGATGAAGGCAATAATGTGGATGAAGAAGAAAATGAAGTTCCTCCTCCTGCTGCCTCTTCTGGTCAAACCAACCAAGATGTTATGGATTATATGACTCAACAGTTTGCATCTCTCAACACTAACATCAATGCTCAATGGACCGCGATAAATGACTCTACCTCCTCTCGCATCAATGCTTTTCAGAACGATGTGAACCAACAGTTTTAATACCTCTACTCACATCTCCATATTCCTCCATACGATCCAAACAAACCAGCACCTTCGTCTCCTCAATACATCAAACCACCTCTACAACAACAATTTTCATATCAAGGACCCTTCTAACATTTTCCTGACCAATATTATTAAAATTCCTGTTATTTATCATTATGTTAGTTTTGTATTACTTCAAGTGTTAGTTTTTGTATTATGTGTACTTGAACTTTGTTCAATATTTTTAGAAATTTGCGTTTTAGTTTATGTTCATATCTGTTTCAAATTGTTATAAGTATCATCTTATGTTACATCTTTCCCTTCTTTTTGATAATGTAAAAGGGGGAGAAGGATGTGATAGCACTTTATGGTTGTTTGTTTCTTTTCAGGGAAAGTTTTCAAATCTTTTTCTCCATAGGGGGAGAATCTATCTTAGGGGGAGAAAACTCCTTTTGCTCCAATTTTGAACAACTCATAAAGAAAGATGGTTTGTCATCATCAAAAAGGGGGAGAATGTAATCTCAAGCCTAAACTCAACTCTAGTTTTGATGAAAGACAAACAAGCATTATGGCAAGAAGGAAAAGAAGTGGAATTAGCTTAAAGCATCATTCACTCAAAGCTTTAAGGATCATGGCAAGCAATCAAGTATATCAATTCTCATTTGAACTACATTGATTAGAAATGCTCAAAAATGATATACACACTTACCACAACACTTCACTTAAAGTTGTAAAGCAAATTCTAAGTTTTTCACTAATGTAAATCGATTAACATATCATGTAAATCGATTTACACATGTTTTTTCAAAAACTGATTGCCCCTGGCAGCAATCGATTTACATGGAATGTAAATCGATTGATTCCTGAACTGAGTTAATTTTTTAACACCTGTAAATTGATTAACACATCATGTAAATCGATTTACACTTCAAAATTTTTGAAAACAAGAACGTTACAAACCCGTGCAATCGATTTACATCTAATGCTAATCGATTTACACGTTGTAATTTTTGAAAAATCTAAACTTGATTCAAGATATCCTTCACACCTTTTCTCCAATGGTTGCATGGTCATACATTGCATCTTCTCAAGTTTTACAAACAGAAAAGTGTCCATTTGGAAAGGTATCTTGATTGCTTTAAATACTAAATCTTTAAAATTATAAAAAAAAACTCTTCTCTCATGCAATAATTCTAAACTTTGTAAAATATTCAAACTTCATATTTCTTAATTTTTAAGAACAAATATTTTCTGCACTTTCACACATATAAGAACAGAAATCTTTGAGCATTTTCTAACCATTGTGTTACAGTTTGAATTGCTTACAAGAGAAGAAATAAGAAACTTCATTGAAGTCACTCTATGTGATCAACATCTTTCAAGAAATCATATTTCATAGAATTATACAAAGTGTAACTTATTTCCAGGATTGTTGGAATTAAGTATTAGAATACTTTTGTACCTTGTTGTCCATTGTTGGAAACAAGAGGTATCTTTTGAGAGGATTGTTCTCAAGAGACTTATTGGAAATCCAAGAGGGTGTTCTTGGTATTTGTTAGTGTCTTTAGTTGATAAGACTAGGAAGAGTCTTGTAAAAGTTCTAACAAAATAGTGAAATCTCTTGCGTGTTTGCAAGGGGACTGGACGTACTTTCGGGGTGTGGAAGGAACCAGGATAAATATCTGTGTCTCTTTACTTTCTGCACTTTACCGTTTTCCATAGCACTAAAACAAAACCAGAAAGTGTAAAATAAATCAAAAATCGACCACCACCTAATTCACCCCCCTCTTAGGCGCAATCTTAAACTTACATAATCAAGAATTTTTGATACACGGGAAAAAGGAACGCAGCTAGTAATCTCAATATCCAGAATGTAAGCGTATTCTTCGAGCGTTAGTGCTAGCTGATAATCCTAGAACGTGAAGCAACATAGTTGCGGGTCATAAAAGTGCAACAACAAAATCACAACCCACTTTTCATATCCATCATTCAACAATGGCAACAAGTTCCCGTATCGATCCCGAAAAATCTTTTAATTAGGCCCGATCACAATAGAACCCACTTATCTCAGTGGAGCCAAAGCAAACCCCACAAAAACTATAGCAAGATGTCTTCTTAAGCAGCTTTTTGCCTACACCTATGATGTTATCAATTCCTAATGAAAAGATGATCTCAGATTAACCTGGAAATGGTATGCACATGCAGATTAGTTTCTTTTTCTACATATATTATTGTTTTTTGTATACACAATTTTTTTGTAAAAAATAAATATGCTATGATGCAAGTGCAAAACTTATGGAATCAAAGCTTCCACAAAACTGGCTATTGTGATGTCTCTGATCTCGCCTAGAATACCAGAATCATAAGTCCGGAACATAACCGTAGAACTGAAGAACCAAAGTCATTAACAGAACAACATGGTTACCATCAAACCATAGTCACCACCTGTACTTGTAAGAATAATTCCCGCCCTACTCACGGGTGAAACTAGTTCAAGGTAAGCAAAGGTAACTCAAAATCACGGGTTCGCTTGAGAGTACTATCATCATACACCTACGTGATAATGATAGCACCTCATTAAAAACTCATCTGAGCGTGGAAGACACAATCGTCTAGGGCAATATACATTCCATATCCTTCGTGTTCCACTCTATTCCTAGTGTTCCTATTGTTTGTCACTTGGCCTAGGTATTGGGGCTTTTACCTCATAATAAAACCCATCCAACAAAGAAACACAGAAACCTGCACAACAACAGTATATAGAAGACAATAAAAATGCAATGCGAACATATGCTCAGGCAATCATGTACAAATGAATAAACTGAAAGCATAAAACTAAACACCCAAAGAAAAGAAAACAAGATCTAGGAGCAACTCTGGGATGGACTAGCAATTGGCAGACAAGCCCCCAGTGAAGTCGCCAGCTGAAACAGTCGGTCGAACAATCATTTGACAATAAAATCAATGAAGTGGCCATCGAACGTCTTTTATCCCACCAAAAGGAAAGGTAAACATCAAGAAAACCTGAAGAGGGAGAAATCATGGTCTTTCGGCCGAGAGATCGGGTAAGGGAGTCTGTTACGCAAGGGGAAGGTATTAGCACCCCTCACGTCCGTAGTACTCTATGGTATCCGCTCTTATTATTCTAATCAAAGGGTGTGTCAAATCTATGTCTAAGGCTTAAAATCTAAAAAGAAATATGCAAAGAGGGAATGCATGCAAAAGAGAAAACACGGGGAAAAGAAGGAAATAATTATAAAGTTTGCTAGGTTGAGTCTCGTGACCAGATGCCTACGTATCCCTTTTAAGGAATCAGAGCATCGTAGTTCGGCTCACATGTTTTGATTTGTTTGTGTTTTTTAGATAAAAATACAAAAGCAATAACCAAGATGGAAAAACAACAGATACGATGACAAAACATCAACAACAATGGCAAGACAATGACAATGATGGCAAAACATCAACAACAATGGCAGAACATTAACAATGATGGCAAAACATCAAAATTTAGATAATAAAACATCACACCTAACAATGATATTGAAAATTAAAGTAGGATAACAAACATAAGCGATGGCAAAACATCGACACAAAGATGGAAAAATATCAACAACAATGGCAGAACATCAACAATGATGGCAAAAAATCAAAATTTAGATGATAAAACATCACACCTAACAATGATATTGAAAATCAAATTAGGATAACAAACATAAGCGATGGCAAAACATCAGCAAAAAGATAGTAAAATATCATGGTAATTGATGTACCCCAAAATTTTCCCTCTCATTTATCAAAGGATTACCCTGGACCCTCAGGTTTGCTTCCATCCAATTTCAAGCCTTGAATTACAAATTTTCCAAGAAAGTCATTCACAAGGGCAAAATGGTCATTTGAACACTAAAAAGTCAAACTTTGACTTTTAGATCAAAATCAAGTTTCAAGAATCATATTTCATCAAGGCATGAAGTTTGATTCATCAGGAAAATCATAAGTCAAGATTCATGTTGAAAAAGTCAAAATTCTAAATACTTAGAATTTTTCTGTGTTTAAGAAATATGACAAGCTCAGAACTTCTGGACAGATTTTCACCATGATGCAAGATGATTCTGGAAGAACTTATAACACAAGAGTTTCAGATCTCAATAAGACCTAAAATATTGCAGAACAGAACTTCTTCTAGAAATGCTAGGATTTTAAGTTATACATCTTCAAAGTCACGTCCCTGAAACTTAAACACTTAGTAAATTCTGAGCATTTTCAAATCAGAATTTTTTTACAACTTCTGGGCCAGTTTTCACATAGGTTCAGTCAGAAGTTGCAAGAGTAAGTCAAAATGGGTTTACAAAGCATGTCATAAGCTATCTGGAAAGTCTGAGAACTTGCTCAAAACATGCTGGACAAAGAGATTCAAGGATCAGAAGTTGGATGTTTATTCTAAGTTGCGTTGATGTTGAACTTCTGGCCCAAAATTAAGCTATGATGCACAATCTCATAGTGCAGGATTTCTGGTTTGATAAATCTCATCATCATTTAATGCTCACAACCACTTTTGAGTTTTTATCCAAAGGATTTCCCTACGTGTGAGATAGAAGTACCATTGTTGTCCTTGAAAAGCAAAATTTTGTACAAGTTTATGGTGGGCCCATGCTTTGCTTTTGCCTCGGAGGGTATTTTTCCTTAATTCATGCTTACAAATCTAGCTTAGGCACGACTAAAAGCTTCTAACCACCATACTTATTTATCTTGCTTCAAGAACAAGCCAGCACTCCAGCATGATGTTGGTACTTTTGACTTCTCCAAGCTACAAAGTTCTTGCCTATAAATTGAACTTCATTGGAAACTGTGAGAGAGGTCGGAAAACTGAAAAGAAAAAGCCCTGAAACCTTGCTAAAATTTCCAGAAATCCGAAACTGCAAACACAAATACAAAACCTGCTAGTTTTTGATTCTTGCATTCAATATCCCTTTACTTCTTAACTGTTCCAGAATTTTCTAGCCATTCATAGCCCAAGATAGAGGTTGTTCCAACCTGCTGGGCACGTGAGGAAGCTGATCAGAACATTACAAGCAGTCAAAACCAGGCTCCAGCTCATAGAACATTTTCCAGTTGCAAGGTAAGCTTCTGCTGACTCTCATCATATTACTTAAGCATTGTTAGATTTTCATGTTCAAAATACATTGTAGACATCCTGATTCTGATGTTGTACATATTCTGAAGTTTCATGTATTTATCTGCCTAAGTAAAGAGAGAATCATTCATAACTTCTTAAGGAAACTAGGTTTAGCAGATACGTGCTTGTTTCTGATTTACAGTCTTAACATTTTTTATGTTTTTGAAACCATGATGAAACTTTCCAGAACTGTTATGTGTGCATTTTGGTTTTGTTGAGAAATGACTAAGCTGCAGATGCTCTGATTGGTATGGAGAAAGAGATGAAGCTCATTATCAGAATTTACTTTATGTTATATTTTTATGCTTTTGCTTCTAATACCGGATGTACAGCCACCCCAGTGGTAGAAAGCGTGTGCATAGGACATTAGTGCTAAGGGTCCTGGGTTCTAACCTCAGAAGCATTTTTTTTAGTTTTATTTAGTGACATTTTCACCCATTTATCTGTCAAATAATATTCCTAAATTAGAACTTCTAGAAAACCTTACCCAGCAGCATTATCACCTCACTCTCTCAAAGAGTCAGAACCTCTAACTTGCCAGAGATACATGAACTTCTAGGTTCCCAGCTACGCTATAGCTTCTGAACCCCTCAACCTTAGAATTTGGTGTACCTAGGCCCATAACTTCTGACCCTCCACTTTCTCACTAACACTTTCTCTTTTGCAGCATATCAGAGTCAGAACTTCTGTTCCTTCTCGTTTCAGCAACGTGCTGATTCTGATTCCCTTTTCCCTCATTTATTTTATTTTAGATTTTAAATAACCAAAAGCACCAAAAATATTTCATATTCACATGTTTTATTTTATTTCTTTGAGAACAAAAAGATCAAAATATTTTCTTAAGTAAACTTATTTCTTAACAAAAATAAGACAAGTCCATTTCAATTCTTGTACATTATTTCAATATGGTTGTAATAGATAATTAGGACATTAATTTCTTGCAATCCCCATTCATAAATTTTTACCCCCATCCCCTAAAGCATTGTAATAGCTTAGTATTTTTTATTTTTCGCAATTTAATGCTTTATATACAAATGCTAATAATGAGGGTTTGTATGGAAAGATTAAAACCAATAAATAGCAAACCCTAATCAAGACAAATCAAGCATATAAACCAATACATTTGCACACTTGCACCCTTAGGGTAAACCCACTTTGTTGCTTTATAAAATGGCCATATTATGCATGTGGGGTATCTTAGCAAAAAACAAACGAAATACAAGATCATAGTCCCTCGATGACGCTATCAAGTTTCCTTTCAAAAATGATCTTTCTCCCTTAAAGAAAATGCTAAGATATCTTACAACATTGCTAATCATGGTTATACGATGACCCTTTCCCGTCCCTTTTACATCAAAAGATATGGTTACTTATCAAATCAATGGTAAGATAACAATGTCAAAGGAAAGAGGAAATAAACATGAAAGACTTTTGAGTAGGTAGATTGTTCCTAGTCGCATGCTCAATTTCAAAACCAAAACAACCTTGCTATTTTCAAAACAAACACCAACACTTTCAAAACATCTTTCAAACTTGAAAACATTTTCAAAAGATCAACACTTTGTATATGTTCTTACGAACTAGATCTATTACAAAGTTTTCCTAAACGATGGCGCCTTTTCAAAATACTTTCAAAAAACACACAAAGCACATTTTTCAAACAAAAGCAAGTGATCTAGCAAGAAACTAAGAGCCCATAGATAACTATGGATGAAAAGGGTGCTAATACCTTCCCTTTTCATAATCTACCCCCCGAACTCAAGAAAATATCTAAAAGGTCTTTCCTGTTCTTTTCAGCCTTTCCTTTTGGATAAAAGAAAAGTCGGTGGCGACTCTTGCTAAACCGTAACATTTTCAATCAAACGCAAAACAATCAAGTCAGTTCTCCCACCGTGTTACAAAACTGGAGACTCTGCTGGGGATAGTTTTAAAAGTGGGGTTACCTTAGGGTTAGATCATATTTACTTGCTTTCATTGTTTGTGTTGTACCCCAAAATTTTCCCTCCCATATTTCTCAACACATGGCAAGTGAGGTCCCCAAATTTCCCAAGGAAATTCAAGAGTTGACCAGACAAACTCTCTCCTAAGGCAGTATACCTCAAATTAGGGTTTCCATCTTTATCAAGATGTGTGGACCACAAAGGACTCAAATGCTCACCATTATCCTAATATGTTCTCAATATCATCCATGTCAAGTTTCAAGCCTTGCAGAAGAAGTTTGCTCAGTCAATTGCTCAAATGCCTGAAAATCAACTATACTAGGTTAAAAGTCAACTGTTGCCCACATACAGTCAAACTTCAAGATTTTTTGTCAACATCCTCATTTTTAAGTATTATCCATCATTTGATCAAGGGTTTATCATGATTCCTCAAGGATTGCTCACAATTCATCAAAACCTAAAAGTTGCTAAATTAGGGTTTTATAGGAAAAGTCAACTCAACTTTGACCAAGCATAACTTTCTCATACTTTATCATAAATGACCCATCGGAAGCTCATTTTGAAGAGGATGAACTTCCCTACAATTCATATTCAGCTCCCAAGTTCAGAATATGCACTCACAAAAAGATATGAATTTTGACATTATAGGTCCTTTTGAAAAGTCAATAAAAACACCTTTTGGGTCAAAGCGTCATACATGAACGTGGAAGACCCAATTGAGATGATACCAAAATGGTTGCTTAGAGGACATCCTAATATTTCTAAAAAGTCCAAGAACACCTCTCTAGGGCCAAAATTGAGAGAGTTATGCATTGGCCAAGTTGACCATTTTTGCAAAATTGCCAAAAGTCAAATATGCTCAAATTTGCATTTTTTGCTAAATGGGCCCAACCTTTTATGCTTGCACCTCAATTATAATGTGGTCCACGGCTCAAATGTTCACTCACTCATTATGTGCTTCATTTTTCAATTTATTTTTATTTTTCATTAATTGAAAAGTGAATTAAATGAAATAAATGATGAAAATTAATAAAGTTATGATTTGATTTGTTTTTTTGACAGTTTGGCAATCAAGATATGCTGAGTTTACAAGATCAATTCGAATTAATGGTAATTGGTACAAAAAGAGCATGATTGGCATGGTTATGGAAAGATATCATATGGCTTAAAAATCAAATATTCCATTCATGAATTCTCAAGATTGGATCCAAAATTGTTAACCTAATTGGATTCAATAGATATACTAAAGTTTATGGAACCCTAAGAAGGAGAATTTTCGTGCACAACCTGCCTCCAAAAACCAGAACAACACTTGAAAATTTCCAAGAAAAGTGGGAGATGAATCTTCTTCCACAGGACAATTCGAGGTGTGCTGAAGTTTCCAATCGCTTGCTAGACATCTCAGGAAGCTAACAGCATCCTTTTCAAGCTTCAAAACGCCCAGAATCGCACCCTACAGGCATCACGGTTTGCCCTAAAAAACTCGAATTAGATTTCACTGATTTACGCATCATAAGCATGTTTTAATTATATATTCTTGTTCATCATCGTGTTTGCAAGCTATTGGTACGACTTAATTGAATTTGTAGTTCAGGAATCACCATATGCCATTGCTAGGGTTTACAAGTTCGTTTTAGGGGTTTTCAGTACAGGCAAAATTAGGCCTTGAATCCGGTACCATGATGCTCGTGAGGATGAGACGAGTTGATTGGTACCATTACATTTCATTTATCTTGCTTATATGTAATTTCTGAATGGCACAGGGTTATAGTTACGCACAAATGTCCCTAGGTAAAAGTGTTTTACCTAAAGCGACGGGCTAGTGAAGGAGACGATGGCGTGGCAGCGTGTGATTGGCTCGTTTGAATTTTCACGCGTTTTGGAGGCGTGGCACGTTGTTTGCATTATGTTTCATTTATTTCATTATTATCATAATTAACATTCCAGCGTAGATGGTGAAGAGGCTAGCCTTTGATGTGCACGTCCTGGGTTTGATCCCAGGCGTGTGCATTTTGTTATTTTCTTAACAATTGCAGGCCAATCCAGTGCTTCACAATCTCAAGCGCCCACCATGCTCCATCAACATCCAGCCATCTGATGTGCCCCTAGCCAGATCCAACGTGCCAACAATGAGAGACCACCATGCTCCTCAAGTCAACATTGCACCAGATCAAGTGTGGTCAACTAGGCTTGGAGCATTTTGGGCCTGGAAATTCAACTTCAAACCCCCAGATTTGCTAACTACAACACAGGCCCATTTCTTCTTTTTTGTTTCTTCTTTTTTTTTAATTCTTTTAATATTTTCCTTAATTATTTTAATTAACAAAACTAATCACTTTTTTTACAAAATCATAAAATCAAGAATTCACAAAAATTAGAGTTAGGTTTTTTTATCAAATTTAATTTAATTGATTTAATTTAATTTAGGTTAACTTTAATTTGTTTTTTCACAATTAAAATCAACTAGAAAAATTAGGTTTAATTCTTGATTTAATTGTTTTCCTTTTGCAAATAAAATAAAAATACAAAAAATAGGTTGTTTAGAATTTATTTATTTATTTTCAAAAAATTAACATTAATTAGAACTTAGGATTTTCTTTGCAATTTAATCATTCATCATTTTCTTAAATAACAAAACATGACCAAAAACATTTTTTTAATCAATCGCAAGTAGGATTAGTCAAAGGGTCAAAACCCTAATCGCCTCGCATTTAATTCGTCGTGTGCTTGTTAATTATTTTGCCATTATTTTGTAATTGTTCATGGTTTGTAATAGTTAATCTAGGTTTTTTATTTACTGTTTAAATCCCCGATTTTTGGTTATTTAATTAATCCCCCTCCCCGAAGCCTTGTAATAGCTAGGTTTATTTTCTCGCATTTTTAATTCCTGCAAATATTTAACTGTCTAGATGTATGCTAATAGGATTGTATGGCAAGAATGCATGACAAAAATTAAAACGGTTAGAAAACCCTAATGTGCAAAGATTAAATAACTGAAACAAATCACTCGCACATATTCACTCTTAGGGTATACTCTCACTTCGATTGCCTTCGGTAAACGTTCATTAAGCATAGGATGTCTTAGTGGTTGCCCTCCAGTCTAAAAGATCAAATTGTCCCATTCGAACGTTGCCTTGGAAATGTTGCCTCAAAAATGTTGCCTCGAAAATGTTGCCTCGAAAATATCTTAAGACTCTAGGGTTACTACTAAGGTGTCCTAATATTGCTTTAGTGACCGTACGTCCCTTTCGAATTGACCCTTACAAATTCCAACGACGGTGCTACCTATTTCTCAATAGTAGGATAGTGCTGTCTAAAGGAAACAAGAATAGAAATGATCTCTTTTTGAGTAGGTACATGCTAGTAGGTACTTGCTCAAAACAAAACTTTTCACACTTACACCTTTCAAAAATATTTTCAAAACAACTTCGTCACACCCTTGAGGACTGATACAAGGGTTATCACGAAGTAAAACATTTTTCAAAAACAAGCACACAAACACAAGCAATTTAAAAATGAGCAAGTACCTAAGAGCCCATGGAAAACCATGGATTGAAAGGGTGCTAACACCTTCCCTTTCTATAATCTACCCCCCGTACTCAAAATATCGAAAAAGGATTTTTTTCCACTTTTTTCCCTTTCGGTTGGATGAAATAAAAGTCGGTGGCGACTCTTGCTTACCGCGACATTTTGCAAACAAAAAATGCAAAATGCAAACCAGTATAAGAACAGTCGGTTCTGCCACCGAATCATAGAATTGGCGACTCTGCTGGGGATATATATAAGTGGGGTATACCTTAGGATCTAGGTCATTTAAATTGCTTCTCTTGATTGGTTTGTTTGCTTTATTTTTAAGGGTTTTGTTTGGGGTTACTATAGATCCTACACTCGGATCTGGGGAACACCTTTTAGGTAAGTAGCAATAGATTGTGAGGGAATTATATAGCGTAGACCGATACGGTTGAAGTAGTAGCTACATTGGTGTGGCACTTTGGTTGGTACTGGTATCCCTTGTGGTGAAACGAGGAGAATACGGAGCCGATGCATGGTGTCGTGAAGCATCAACTGACCTTAGAACCTTTAATTACCCAACTTGGCCATTAGAAAGTAGCGAGATAGCCGGCCTCAGTGTAGAGCTGAGAACTGGTTGATACTCGATGCTACACTCATTGAGATCATACTTTCGGAATATTTCGGCCGCAAGAAAAGATTGCGTGAGCTGAAACCATGACCGATGAAGGATGGTCAGTGATATTGAGATCCTCTAGAACCCGGTTACTTTTCTAGGACAGGTTGAACCAACTTAACTTTAAGAGGGTGTTACCTTTGACCTCATGCAATCCTTAAACCTAAGGGTTGTGTGTGATTTGATTGTGTTTGCAATACCTGTGTTTGCTATGCCTATGGTTTATCATGACATCATGCATCATAACATGGCATTAATGTTCATTACACTAACCATTTCAAATACCAAGGGAATTTATCTTTGTTCTATTTTGAAGATCATGGCTTCCGTGCGTAGAAATACTATCCGAATCAGCTTTGTGGAGATGCCTTCCCAACTCAAAGAGCTAGTATCAAGAGTTTCTGAAACTTTTATTTTCATTAAGAGACACGGTCAACTTCTCAGCCTGGTTACTTCAAACTTTGATGAACAGATGATGAGCGTACTTTTTCAGTTCTTCAATCCCAAGCATCACTGCTTCACCTTTCCAGATTATCAGTTGGTACCCACCTTGGAAGAATTCTCTCAGCTATTGGGCATATCCATTCTCGAACAGGTACCCTTCACCGGTATGGAAGAAGTTCCTAAGTAAGAAGTCATTGCCTCAGCTTTGCATTTGAAACGGGCCGACGTGGTATCCAATTGGGAAACTTGAAGCGGAGTCGAGGGTTTTCTAGCCAAATTTCTGATAGACAAGGCTTAGCTATTTTTGGATGATATGGATTTTTAGGATTTTGAGGACGTCTTGGCTCTTCTTATCTATGGTTTAGTTCTCTTCCCTAATCCGGACTCCTTCGTAGATGTGAACGCTATCAAGATTTTCCTTTCTCGCAACCCTGTGCCTACCTTGCTTGGAGATATTTTGCATGCTCTCCATACTTGTACCATGAAGAGAATATGGACTCTTATATGTTGCACGCCGTTGTTGTCGAGGTGGTTTATTTCTCACCTCCCTAAGTCTGTACTGAAGAACGAAGAAGGTTTGGGTTGGTCGCACAGGATAATGTCACTCGCTCATACGGATATTCTTTGGTGTTCCCAAGCTATGGAAGACATTGCTATTATTGACCGTTGTGGGGAGTACCCTAATGTCCCATTACTTGGTATCAGAGGGGGTATAACTTACAATCCTTGTCTAGCTTTGCAACAATTTGGTCATGCTCGAAGGGATGGTCCCCATGAGTTACTTATTGTGGACATTATATTCAACTATGAGGATGATGTTAAGGAGTATCGCCGGAGGTTCATACGAGCTTGGGGCATGGTAAACAGATCTGACCCCAAGGAGTTGGGACCAAATACTTCCATTCCTATGGAGCCATACCTCCAGTGGGTACGAGCTCGTGCCCAGAAGCTTATGATGCCTTATGTGGCCGTACTACCAGTGATTGTGGAGCCCACCACTGAAGAAGGCATTCCTTACACGGTTCTCTATCCTTACATGCCCATGGATCTTGGGGAGTTACAGAGGTCTTGGATTCGGCTGAAGAATGAGCGTGATACTTACAGGGAACAATTCCTTGATTGGGACATGAAGGTTTTAAAGCTCACCAGGCAGCTCCAGGAAGAAAGAGTGCTCAATGATTATATCAGCATAAAGAGAAAGCGTCCATGGGACTTTTGATTTTTATTTTCTAGTTTTAGATTTGTTTTATTTACTTATTTGTAACGCCTTAAACGCATGTTGAACCTTCAAATTTAAGCTAATAATTTTTTTGTTTATTTTGGTTTGCAAATTTAAATTTCCTGAGGTCTTTGAAATCATTACATACGCATCCCATTATCATACACATCATTACAGGTACCACTACATGTTTCTCATTTCTTCGCTGTTTATTTCAGTA
Organism: Vicia faba; assembly: GCA_948472305.1. Lineage (NCBI taxonomy): Eukaryota > Viridiplantae > Streptophyta > Magnoliopsida > Fabales > Fabaceae > Vicia > Vicia faba. The sequence continues at coordinate 402,150,710 of OX451738.1, read as the reverse complement.
GAAATGTCTTTCGATCAAGCCATAAAAGATCTTCAGGCACAGAATGCCCAGTTCCAATAGATGTTCATCAGTCTTGAAAAGGGGCAAGAGGATCTGAAAACCCTCATTCTGAAAGAGAAGAAGAAAAAGAAGAAGACTGGTATCCTGAATATGGGCTGAAGGTTTGGAGAAAGGTTGAAGCATCAAACTGATCTGACCTCTTCATCCAAGGAAGGGGAGAACCAAGAAGGGGAGAAGGACCCCAGTCCTGCAGTTTCTGATGATGATACGGATTACAATGATGAGCAATATCCTCCTACTGAGGATAGATACAAGTAGCTAGAAGACCGTCTGAGTACCATGGAAGTTCAGAGGATACCTGGACTAGATTTCGAAGAATTGGGACTAGTATCGGGAGTGGTCATCCCTCAGAAGTTCAAAGCTCCGGTTTTTTCCAGGTATGATGGAGTGTCCTGCCCAAAACTCTATCTCCACTCTTATGTCAGGAAAATACAACCTCACACCGCTGATAGAAACTTGTGGGTGCACTTCTTTCAAGATAGTCTATCAGGGACTCAGCTTGAATGGTTCTACCAGTTGGAGGGAGCGAATGTCCGAAACTGGGAAGATCTTGCTGCTGATTTCTACAAGCAGTATCAGTACAATGCCGACCTTGCTCCCACTCGTACTCAACTCCAGAGTATGTCCATGGGTGCAGGTGAAGGTTTTAAAGATTATGCTAAAAAATGGAGAGACTTGGATGGGAGAGTTCAACCCCCCTTTGTCTGATAGGGAGTTGGTTGATATGTTTCTAGGGATGCTATCCGGTCCATTTTTCAATCACTTAATCGGCAGCTCGTCATTTGGTTTCATCGAGCCGATTTTAACTGGAGAAAGAGTAGAAGCTGGAATTTGGAGTGGTAAAATACAGAAGGATGCCTCCTCGAGTTCAACAAAGAAGCCTTTCACTGGTAAGAAGGAAGCCAGTGGGATCTATAGCCCGAGGGGCCAAAGCATATCTGAACACCTCCAAACGGTAAATGTTGTAGTAATACCAAGACCCACAGTTTCTCCACAATGCAACAATCAACAAAGGGTGGAAAGACCACAACGGAAGTTTACCCGCATCAGCATGACTTTGGCTGAAGTTCTACCTCATTTACTAAAATACAACTTGGCAACCTTGAGAGAGGCTCCCAAGAATCCAAATACTACATCTCTCAGATACAATCCCAACGCGTGGTGCGCCTACCATTCTGAGAGTCCTGGCCACGATAAAAATGATTGCTGGGCTCTGAGAAACAAAGTACAAGACTTGCTTGAAGCTAAGGAGATATAGTTCGATGCTCAAGAAAAGCCAAATGTTATAACCGCTCCCATGCCCAAACATGGTCGTGGAGTTAATGTTGTTGACACTGATTTGTTTGTAACCTTTGTTGAAGAAATTTCTACTCCTCTTATGACTGTAAAGAAGAATTTGTTGTTAGCCGGTTTATTTTCTTGTTGTGGTGAAGGTTTCCATATGTGTTCGATTCTACCTTCTGGTTGCCGTTTGTTGAAGTCAGGTGTTCAGCGCCTGATGGATAATAAAGAAATTTTGTTTGAGAAGACTATGACACCTATTGAAGACGTTGCTATTATAACCATTTCCGCCAATCCTTCCAAGGTTTCCTCGAGAAGACCTGTTAGGATTACATCCTCTTCAAGAATTGCTCCGCTGATAATCACTGTCCCTGGTCCCATCCCGTACACCTCAGACAAGGCTGTCCAATGGAATTATGGTGCTGATGTGTACTATCATGGAATTAAGCAAGATCTGAAGAATGAAGAAGATGATACTAATGTCAATAATATTGTCGGGACTAGTAAAGTTACCCGAAGTGGAAGCGTCTTCTCTCCCGAGATTTCCCCTGAGACTGTCAACAAGCCTATTATCATTCCATCAGCTATTCCTGCTAGTACATCAACTATTGTTCCTGTTCTTACTCCAGTTATCACCCCTGCTGCTGAGCCATCTGGGACTCGGGGCAAGGAAATTATAGGTGAGCCTACCCAGACGGAGGCGCCTAGAAAAATTGTTGTGGAAGCCTCTAAACAAGAAATAAAGGAAATATTGAAAATCATCAAGAAGAGCGACTACAATGTGGTCGAGCAGCTAGGTCAGACCCCATCAAAGATATCCATGTTGTCTCTGCTGTTGTGTTCTGAAGGCCATGCGAAGTCTTTGATTGCATTTCTCAAGACTGCGCATATGCCGCAGGAAACTTCAGCAGATCAGTTCAAAGTTTGTGTGGCCAGCCTGACTGCTGACAATGGGCTGGGTTTTTCAGATGCGGATCTGAAACCGAAAGGAAGGAATCATAATGATGCTCTGCATGTCTCGATTGAGTGCAGGGGCACCACTATGGCTCATGTGTTGGTAGATATCGGATCTTCACTTAATGTTCTGTCGAAGAAAGTGTTGGACCGTTTGGATTGTGAGGGTTTGACTCTAAAGCCTAGTAACATTGTGGTAAAGGCTTTTGATGGATCGAATAGAATGGTGCACGGGGAGGTGGACATCCATGTCAAAGTGGATTCTAAAACTTTTGGATCCACCTTCTACGTAATGGATATCATGTCGTCGTATTCTTGCTTGTTGAGTCGTCCTTGGATCCATGAGGCTGGGGCAGTTACTTCCATACTCCATCAAATGCTGAAGTATCCGGTGAAGGGAAAGATTGTCACAGTGCGAGGTGAAGAAGAATATATGGTGAGTCACCTCAATTCCTTCCTCTACAAAGAGATGGACGGGGAATTCATAGAAACTCCTTGTCAGAATTTCGAAGAGGTCCCTTAGGTCTTGGCATCAACTGAAGTTACTACCAACAAACCTCTGTTGAAGATGGCTTCTCTCAAAGACGCTAGGGCTGTGGTTGAAGAAGGTGGGTGTACCAATTGGGGTCAGCTCCCTGATTTCACTCACAAAACTGACAAATTTGGTTTGGGCTTTACTACAGGGGCTCAAATGGCTGTTAGGCGCGCTCGGGCTGGAAGACCTCCTCTACACATCAGTAATCGGGGAATTAATGCAATTGAAGACGGTGAAGAGGATTCAGACATCGACATCTAGATCTACCCAACGACCAACGGTGGACCGAATAACTGGACGGCCAGGGACTTCATACCTGTTTCTTTTATTCTGTTGTAATTGACTCATTTGTTTTAAGATTTATAATAAACAATTTGAAACTTTACGGCCCGGTGCCTTGCCCGAGGCACCTTGGCTTTGCTTGTGAGGGTTATTATTTGTCATTTCATATATCATTAATAAAGCATTGGACGTTTCTTGCATACAAATTTTGCGCTCCTTGTTTTTCTTTTCTGTCTCTCACTTTATCAAAACAGTTATTCTCTTACACACACTCATGTATCATACTGCAGATCCATATCCACTCTGGATCCCATTAATAACAGCTCTACTACTTCCAGTTATGACTTCGAAAATCTGATCAACCAAGCCGAGGACAAAGGTGAGGATGATTGTGAGGTGCCTGGAGAACTTGCTATACTATTACAGCAGGAAGAAAGGGCCATACAGCCTCATGAAGAGCCAGTTGAGTCAGTGAATTTGGGTACAGAGGAAGACAGGAAAGAGGTTAAAATAGGTGTGAATCTGGAGCCTAGTGTCAAACAACGGTTAATACAGATGCTACACAACTATGTTGAGATCTTCGCTTGGTCTTATGAAGACATGCCTGGTTTGGACACTGATATTGTGGTACATCGCCTGCCGACTAAAGAAGACTGCCCTCCGGTAAAACAGAAGGTCCGCCGTATGCGCCCTTAAATGTCAGAGAAAATCAAGGCAGAGGTCATGAAACAGTTCGACGTAGGATTCTTAGTTGTCACTTCTTATCCGCAGTGGGTTTCCAACGTCGTTCCGGTACCGAAGAAGGACGGTAAGGTACGAATGTGTGTGGACTACATAGATCTGAATAGGGCAAGCCCCAAGGATGACTTCCAACTTCCTCACATTGATGTTCTAGTTGACAACACCGCGCAGCACAAGATCTTCTCCTTCATGGATGGTTTTTCTAGCTACAACCAGATCAAGATGGCTCCTGAGGACATGGAGAAGACAACCTTCGTTAAATAGTGGGGCACCTTCTGCTACAAAGTGATGCCTTTTGGGTTGAAGAATGCTGGGGCAACTTATCAGTACGCCATGATCGCTTTGTTCAACGATATGATTCACCACAAGATCGAGGTTTATGTTGATGACATGATAGCCAGGTCCCAGACTGAGGAAGAGCACCTTGATCATCTCCATAAACTGTTTGATAGATTGAAGACGTACAAGCTGAGGTTGAATCCGAACAAGTGTACCTTCGGGGTAAGGTCTGGTAAGCTTCTGGGTTTTGTTGTCAGTGGCAAAGGTATTCAGGTAGACCCTGCAAAGGTAAAAGCCATACAAGAGATACCGGCTCCCCGCACAGAAAAAGAAGTTAGAGGTTTCTTGGGACGTCTAAATTACATCTCCAGGTTCATTTCACATCTGACTGCTACTTGTGAGCCAATCTTCAAGCTGCTGAAGAAAGATCAAGTGGTAATGTGGAATGATGAATGCCAGACTGCTTTTGAAAGAATTAAGGAATACCTTCAAGAACCACCAATTTTGATGCCTCCAATTGAAGGAAGACCTTTGATATTATACTTAACAGTGCTAGACAATTCAATGGGGTGTGTGTTGGGGCAGCATGACGAGTCTGGTCGAAAAGAACGCGCCATTTATTACCTTAGAAAAACGTTTACCGACTGTGATACCCGATACTCATTGCTCGAGAAAACTTGCTGCGCTTTGGCATGGGTTTCTCGTCGACTGAGACAGTATATGCTGACTCACACTACTTTGTTGATATCAAAGATGGATCCAATCAAATATATTTTTGAGAAGCCCTCCTTATCCGGAAGAATAGCAAGATGGCAGATGATCTTAACCGAGTACGACATCCAATACAAAACCCAAAAAGAAATCAAGGGGAGTGTATTGGTGGATCATTTGGCACATCAGGCCGTGGATGACTATCAGTCCATGAATTTCGAGTTCCCGGATGAGAATATCATGTTGGTAACCGACTGCGAAGAACCTGGACCGGATGAAGGACCCGAGGAGGGATCTCGATGGTCTATGTATTTTTATGGAGCCTCGAACGCATTGGGTAACGGCATTGGCGCTGTAATTATATCTCCTGAGGGTTGTCATACTCCGTTCACCGCCTGATTATGTTTTAACTACACCAACAATATGGCGGAGTATGAAGCATGTATCATGGGTCTTCGAGTTGCTATTGACCTGAGGATTGAGTTCTTGAGTGTATTCAGAGATTCGGCTCTGGTGATAAGTCAGATAAAAGGAGAGTGGGATACGAAGAACTCGAATCTTATTCACTACAAAGAGTATGTACTGACATTGCTCCCACACTTTGAGAAGATAACCTTTGAACATTTCCCACGAGAAGAGAACCAGTTGGAGGACGCGCTAGCTACCATGTCTTCTATGTTCAAAGTCAGGTGGGACAATGAAGCTCCCCAAATTACCATTGAAAGGTTGGATGAACCCTCACATTATTGTGACATTGAGACCGAAGAAGTGGCAGACAAACCCCGGTTTCACGAGGTGAAGAGGTATCTTGAGGTTCAGAAGTATCCCGAAGGGGCATCTGTCAACGATAAGAAGTTTCTGAGAAGGTTTGCTGAAAAGTTCTTCCCCAGTAATGGAATCCTCTATAAACGCAACCATGACTCCACACTATTACAGTGTGTAGACAAAAATGAAGCGGAAAGGATCATGACAGATCTATATGAAGGTACTTTCAAAACCCATTCTAGTGGACACACCATGGCTAAGAAGATCCTACGGGCAGGATACTACTGATCCACTATGGAAGCCGATTGTTATCAGTACTCTCGAACCTGTCATAAGTGCCAAGTCTATGCTGATAAGGTGCATGTGCCTCCAGTAGCTCTGAATGTCTTGACAGCTCCTTGGCTCTTTTCACTGTGGGGCATCGACATGATCAGCGAGATCAGACCTACTGCATATAACGGGCATCGCTTCATTCTGGTAGCAATTGATTACTTCACAAAGTGGGTTGAGGCAACTTCCGTTGCTACAGTAACCAAGAACATCGTGGCGCGGTTTATCCAACACAATCTGATCTGTCGATATGGTGTACCAGAGAGGATTATTACTGACAATGGTACAAATCTCAATAACACAATGATCACCGAGCTCTGCAAACAGTTCAAGATTTAGCATCATAACTCTTCTCCCTACCGGCCGAAGATGAATGGGGTTGTTGAAGCAGCTAACAAGAACATCAAGAAGATTGTGCAGAAGATGACGGTGACATACAAAGACTGGCATGAGATGTTACCATTCACTCTTCATGGGTATCGTACCTCGGCACGGACGTCGACAGGGGCAAAACCCTACTCTTTGGCATATGGCATGGAGGCAGTCCTACCCATCAAAGTCCAAATACTCTCTCTCAGGATTATGAAGGATGCGGGTTTGAACAAAGACGACTGGATCCAAACCCGACTTGATCAGCTGAATATAATCGACAAAAAGAGACTTACTGCTATCTGTCATGGTCAGACGTATCAAAAACGAATGATCAAGGCTTTTAACAAGAAAGTCAGACGTCAAGAATATCAATTCGAGGATCTAGTGATCAAACGCATCATACTACCGCAAGGTGATCCCAGGGGAAAATGGACCCCCACATACGAAGGGCCATTTGTGGTTAAGAACATTTTCTCGGGAGGAGCTATGATTCTAACCACCATGGATGGTGACGACCTTCCTCACCCCGTCAATGCAGACATAGTGAAAAGATACTACGCATAATCAAAGACCCGCTAGGTTGACTGGCCTAGGCAAAAATAAGGGCTTCCCGGCGAACCAAAAGGGTTGGGGCAAGAGTAAGGGATGAAAATGGAAAAAATTGTACACCCAGTAAGTCGAAAACCTGAAAAGGCGACTTGGGCAAAAAAGGGTATCCCGGTGGACTGAAAACCCGAAAGGGCGGTCCAGGAAAAAATTAGAGATTGAAGCGTAACACTATGTCTCATTGGATCATCTTGCAACCAGTCTTCGGTATCGACTATCAAGCTCAGAAGGCGCCAATCAATCTGATCCACCTTCGACCAAGTAGCAAAGTGATAAGACGCTTGAAGATATAAAGGCAATAGCGGAGTTGGAACCCAATGGGGTCGTTTCACATAGCTGTTTTTCTTTCTTTTACAAATTGTATAATTTATTTCTTTCGGCGGCGTTCTCTTACTAGGACGTCAGCCTCCTTGTACAAAATGCATATTACATGCTAACTTCAAAAATCAATACAATTCATTTTCACAAGAAATTTCAATTTGTTTTTCTTTTTCTATTTTGTTTTGCAAGAGCGTCCAATGATTCATTTTTTATATATGCATTTGAAAATAGTGGCTGCTCATAAATATTTAAATGAGAAACAAAGACAATTACTCGTAATTCCAGGAACAGGGAAAACAAGAAGTGCTCAAACCTTACAGTTACTCTGCCCCTCAGATACCGGGATAGAGCCAGTTTGAGAACATGAGTAGTGGTACATATACTCCCTGCAGAGTAAAAAGTATCCAAAGACAGTGAGATCAGCTTTCCCGAACAGGACATAAATCGCACCAGCCGAGGTTCACAATCGCGAGTGAGTCAGTAAATTTTTCCCCAAGCAGAGTTTATTTCTCTCACAAGCTGAAATTCAATCTCCAACATAATTCATTATCACCAGCAACAGAAATTCATCCCCCCAACTGAGTTTATTTCTCCAAATCAGCAGATCTATCAACAGAGTATCTCCTCTCCAACAGAGTTATTCCCCGCAGAGTTATCCTCAAACAGGGTCTCTTCTGGAAGAATATTCACCAGCCGAATGGATGTGAATCCCCAGCTATTCACCTTTGTTCACCATCCCCAACAGAAGTAGAGGGACTATGGTTTTTTACAGTAGTCAAGAATACCACTTCTCATACTTTCCAAATAGTAGTCAGGGATTTATTTTCCCGGACTCAGATTATTACGTCAGCTATTCATATTCATACATCATGAAATGTGCATGCATTACATATAATATAATCTCAGTTATTTTGAGAAACTCGTCACAATACATCTCATGCATCGCACATAACTAACCCTGTATTCCTTTCAGGAAAGACAGTTATTAACAACGATTTCCAGCAGGTCCATGATAAACACTCGAAGCTAAATAGAGTAATCATCAGTGTGACAAATGCAACCTTACCCAGGTTCCTTCTCAAGCCCTACTATCCTGGCTTTCATATCGAAGCAGCCCTACTATCCCGGCTTTCATATCTAAGTAACCCTACTATCCAAGTTCCTTCTCAAGCCCTACTATCCAGGCTTTCATCTCGAAGTAACCCTACTATCCAGGTTCCTTCTCACAACCCTGCTATCCCGGCTTTCATATCGAAGTAACCCTACTATCCAGGTTCCTTCTCACAACCCTACTATCTAGGCTTTCATATCAAATGCAACCTTACCCAGGTTCCTTCTCAAGCCCTACTATCACGGCTTTCATATCGAAGCAGTCCTACTATCCCGACTTTCATATCAAAGTAACCCTACTATCCAGGTTCCTTCTCAAGCCCTACTATCCAGGCTTTCATATCGAAGAAACCCTACTATCCAGGTTCCTTCTCACAGCCCTACTATCCCGACTTTCATATCGAAGTAACCCTACTATCCAGGTTCCTTCTCACAGCCCTACTATCCAGGCTTTCATATCTAAGTAAACCTACTATCCAGGTTCCTTCTCAAGCCCTACTATCCAGGTTCCTTCTCACAGCCCTACTATTCAGGCTTTCATATCGAAGAAACCCTACTATCCATGTTCCTTCTCACAGCCCTACTATCCCGGCTTTCATATCAAAGTAACCCTACCATCCCGGTTCCTTCTCACAACCCTATTATCCATTCTTTCATACCTAAGTAACCCTACTATCCAGGTTCCTTCTCACAGCCCTACTATGCAGGCGTTCATCTCGAAATAACCCTACTGTCCAGGTTCCTTCTCATAACCTTACTATCCGGGTTCTTCCTCTCTTATCCCCAGACAGCAGTCCACAACACTGTAAGACCGGGACCCGATCAAACACGATTGGTTTCGCATCTCTTCAGTAAGTCGCGGTGCAGCATATACCCCGACCAGATACGCAGTTTACTTCCGCTTCCCCAAACCGGAGGTATTCCCCATTAGAGTAACGGACAATTGAAGCTCCTAAAGCTCTATTTCTCCCAAGACAGAGACCAGCATTCCCCAGCAAAGTCCTCCTCAACATTAGGTATATGGGTTCTCGCAAAAGAATTTCTTATGCGATCGATGCCGCTTCAGATGGAATCTTTAAGCCCATCTCTGACAATATTTAATCCTCGACTTCCAAATGGCATCTGTAAGCCCATTCCCGATATCACAAATCAAGTATCACTTCATGCGAGTGCAAATTTTTGGGCACTCTAGTGTTCAATCATCTTCCACCTTCAGATAACGAAAGGTAGACGAGCAAATCTACATCTTCAGGTTTAAGAAGATTGAACAGGGGCAGCTGTTGTACCCCAAAATTTTCCCTCCCATATTTCTCAACACATGGCAAGTGAGGTCCCCAAATTGCCCAGGGAAATTCAAGAGTTGACCAGACAAGCTCTCTCATAAGGCAGTATACCTCAAATTAGGGTTTCCATCTTCATCAAGATGTGTGGACCACAAAGGACTCAAATTATAACCATTGTCCTAATATGTTCTCAAGATCATCCATGTCAAGTTTCAAGCCTTGCAGAAGAAGTTTGCTAAGTCAATTGCTCAAATGCCTGAAAATCAACTGTACTAGGTTAAAAGTCAACGGTGGCCCACATACAGTCAAACTTCAAGATTTTTGGTCAACATCCTCATTTTGAAGTATTATCCATCATTTGATCAAGGGTTGATCATGATTCCTCAAGGATTGCTCACAATTCATCAAAACCTAAAAGTTGCTAAATTAGGGTTTTATAGGAAAAGTCAACTCAACTTTGACCAAGCATAACTTTCTCATACTTTATCATAAATGACCCATCCGAAGCTCATTTTGAATAGGATGCAATTACCTACAATTAATAATCATCTCCCAAGTTCAGAATATGCACTCACAAAAAGATATGAATTTTGACATTATAGGTCCTTTTGAAAAGTCAACAAAAACACCTTTTGGGTCAAAGCTTCATACACGAACATGGAAGACCCAATTGAGATGATACAAAAATGGTTGCTTAGAGGACATCCTAATATTTCTAAAATGTCCAAGAACACCTCTCTAGGGTCAAAATTGAGAGAGTTATGCATTGGCCAAGTTGACCACTTTTGCAAAATTGCCAAAAGTCAAATATGCTCAAATTTGCATTTTTTGCTAAATGGGCCCAACTTTTTATGCTTGCACCTTAATTATAATGTGGTCCACGACTAAAATGTTCACTCACCCATTATGTGCTTCATTTTTCAATTTATTTTGATTTTTCATTAATTAAAAAGTGAATTAAATCAAATAAATGATGAAAATTAATAAAGATATGATTTGATTTGTTTTTTTGACTGTTTAGCAATCAAGATATGCTGAGTTTACAAGATCAATTCGAATCAATGGTAATTGGTACAAAAAGAGCATGATTGGCATGGTTATTGAAAGATATCATATGGCTTAAAAATCAAATATTCCATTCATGAATTCTCAAGATTGGATCCAAAATTGTTAACCTAATTGGATTCAATACATATACTGAAGTTTGTGGAACCCTAAGAAGGAGAATTTTCGTGCACAACCTGCCTCCAAAAACCAAAACAAAACTTGAAAATTTCCAAGAAAAGTGGGAGACAAATCTTCTTCCACAGGCCAATTCGAGGTGTGCTGAAGTTTCCAATCGCTTGCTAGACATCTCAGGAAGCTAACAACATCCTTTGGAAGCTTCAAAACGCCCAGAATCGCACCCTACAGGCATCACAGTTTGCCCTAAAAAACTCGAATTAGATTTCACTGATTTACGCATCATAAGCATGTTTTAATTATATATTCTTGTTCATCATCGTGTTTGCAAGCTATTGGTACCACTTAATTGCATTTGCAGTGCAGGAATCACCATATGCCATTACTAGGGTTTACAAGTTCGTTTTAGGGGTTTTCAATACACACAAAATTAGGCCTTGAATCAGGTACCATGATGCTCGTGAGGATAAGATGAGTTGATTGGTACCCTTACATTTCATTTATCTTGCTTGTATGTAATTTCTGAATGGCACAGGGTTATAGTTATGCACAAATGTTCGTAGGTAAAAGTGTTTTATCTAAAGCGACAGGCCAGTGAAGAAGACGATGGTGTGGCAGCGTGTGACTGGCCCGTTTGAATTATTGCGCGTTTTGGAGGCGTGGCAAGTTGTTTGCATTATGTTTCATTTATTTCATTATTATCATAATTAACATTCCAGCACAGATGGTGAAAAGGCTAGCCTTTGATGTGCATGTTCTGGGTTCGATCCCAGGCGTGTGCATTTTGTTATTTTCTTAACAATTGCGGGCCAATCCAGTGCTTCACAATTTCAAGCGCCCACCATGATCCATCAACGTGCAGCCATCTGATGTGCCCCTAGCCAGATCCAACGTGCCAACAATGAGAGACCACCATGCTCCTCAAGTCAATATTGCACCAGATCAAGTGTGGTCAACTAGGCTTGGAGCATTTTGGGCCTGGAAATTCAACTTCAAACCCCCAGATTTGCTAACTACAACACAGGCCCATTTCTTCTTTTTTGTTTCTTCTTATTCTTTTAATATTTTCCTTAATTATTTTAATTAAAAAAATTAATCACTTTTTTTACAAAATCACAAAATCAAGAATTCACAAAAATTAGAATTAGGTTTTTTTTATCAAATTTAATTTAATTTAATTTAGGTTAACTTTAATTTGTTTTTTCACAATTAAAATCAACTAGAAAAATTAGGTTTAATTCTTGATTTAATTGTTTTCCTTTTGCAAATAAAATAAAAATACAAAAAATAGGTTGTTTAGAATTAATTAATTTATTTTCAAAAAATTAACATTAATTAGAACTTAGGATTTTCTTTGCAATTTAATCATTCATCATTTTCTTAAATAACAAAACATGACCAAAAAACATTTTTTTAATCAATCACAAGTAGGATTAGTCAAAGGGTCAAAACCCTAATCGCCTCACATTTAATTCGCCGCGCGCTTGTTAATTATTTTGCCATTATTTTGTAACTGTTCATGGTTTGTAATAGTTAGTCTAGGGTTTTTATTTACTGTTTAAATCCCCGATTTTTGGTTATGTAATTAATCCCCCTCCCCGAAGCCTTGTAATAGCTAGGTTTATTTTCTCGCATTTTTAATTCCTGCAAATATTTAACTTCCTAGATGTATGCTAATAGGATTGTATGGCAAGAATGCATGACAAAAATTAAAACGGTTAGAAAACCCTAATGTTCAAAGATTAAATAACTAAAACAAATCACTTGCACATATTCACTCTTAGGGTATACTCTCACTTCGGTTGCCTTCGGTAAACGGTCATTAAGTATATGATGTGTTAGTGGTTGCCATCCAGTCTAAAAGATCATATTGTCCCATTCGAACGTTGCCTCGGAAATGTTGCTTTGGAAATGTTGCCTCAGAAATATTGCCTAAAAAAGATCTTAAGACTCTAGGGTTACTACTAAGGTGTCCTAATATTGCTTTAGTGACCGTACATCCCTTTCGAATTGACCCTTACAAATTCCAACGACAATGCTACCTATTTCTCAATAGTAGGATAGCGCTGTCTAAAGGAAACAAGAATAGAAACGATCTCTTTTCGAGTAGGTAGATGCTAGTAGGTACTTGCTCAAAACAAAACTTTTCACACTTACACCTTTCAAAACAATTTTCAAAACAACTTCGTCACACCCTTGAGGACTGATACAAGGGTTATCACGAAGTAAAATATTTTTCAAAAACAAGCACACAAACACAAGCAATTTAAAAATGAGCAAGTACCTAAGAGCCCATGGAAAACCATGAATAGAAAGGGTGCTAACACCTTCCCTTTCTATAATATACCCCCGTACTCAAAATCTCGAAAAAGGATTTTTTTCTGTACTTTTTTCCTTTCCGGTTGGATGAAATAAAAGTCGGTGGCGACTCTTGCTTACCGCGACATTTTGCAAACAAAAAACGCAAAACACAAACCAGTATAAAAATAGTCGGTTCTGCCACCGAATCACAGTTTGACTTGTATGTTTTACATTATGGTTCTTTGTTTGGGTTTGAATCCTCTACCTGGATTTGGGATACCACTTAGGTAAGTAGCAATACATTGTGTAAACTTTGCAGGGTATACCTACATGGTCTAAGAAATATCTACGTTAGTGTGACATATTTATGGGTACCGATAGCCCTTAAGTAGTCAAGGAGAATACGGGGCCGGTGAGTGAAGTCATGAAGCACTAACTAACATCTAGAACCTTTACTTGACCAACTTGGCCATTAAGACGTAGTGAGATGACCGACTTTGGTGTTATCCGAAGTTGGTAGATACTCGATACTACACTCATTGAGGTTTGGTTTTTGGGATATTTCGGTCGCCATTAAAGAGGCTTGCGCTGAAACAATGCCCGAGAAAACAAACCAGTGATATTAAGCTCCCTTAGAACCCGGTTACTATTGCTAGGACAGGTTTGAGCCAACTAAACTTCAAGAGGGTACTTACCTATGAGACTCCATGCAAGCCTAAACCTAAGGACTTATTTGTTTTATTTGTATATGTATACTTGTAGATAACATCATAAACATCATAACATCATACTCATACTTACTAACCATTTCAAGGATTTTTGGATTTATCTTTGTTCTGTTTTGTAAGACATGGATTCTATTAGCGGGAAAACCATTCAAGTCAATATTGTAAGGATCCCTCCTAAACTTAAAGAGTTAGCATCAAGGGTTCCCGAAAATTCTCCATTTACCGAAAGACACGGTCGCCTCCTAAACTTGGTCACCTCCAACACTGATGAGGACATGGTGAAGGTACTCTTCCAGTTCTTTGATCCTCTACACCATTGCTTCACATTTCCCGATTATCAACTTGTGCCAAATTTGGAAGAATTTTCCCAACTCTTAAGGATTCTCATTCTCAATCAACTACCCTTCAATGGTACGGAAAGAGATCCAAAGCTAGAATAGATTGCTCAAGCCTTACACTTGCAACCATCTGATGTCACAACTAATTGGGAAACAAGGAGTGGTGTCAAAGGTTTCTTAGCCAAGTTCTTCTTTGAGAAAGCTCAAATCTATTGGAACTCCTTGGACTTGAAAGCTTTTGAGGAAATTGTGGCTCTCCTCATCTATGGGATGGTTTTGTTTCCAAATCTTGACTAACACATAGATGTAAACACCTTCAAAATCTTCATGTCTCGTAACCCGGTGCCTACTTTGTTAGGAGACATCCTATATTCTTTTCACACTCGCACTATGAGGAAAAAATGTATCCTTATGTGTTGTACTCCTCTCTTGGAAAGATGGTTTATTTCGCATCTTCCCCAATATGTATTGAAGAACGAGCAAGGTTCAAGGTGGTCACAAAGGTTGATGACGCTCAAACATTCAGACATTCATTGGTGTTCCCAATCTGTAGAGAATGTTACTATCATCGACCGTTGTGGAGAGTTCCCTAATGTCCCTTTAACTTGGCATTAGGGGAGCTATCACCTATAACCCCTATTTAGCCTTAAGACAGTTTGGTTATGCCCGAAGGGATGGCCCACATGAGATGCTTATTCAAGGTTTGGTATTTGACTACGAGAATGACGATCAAGGTCACCGTTAAAGGTTTATCCGAGCTTGGAGGATGTTGAACAAGGTAGATAGCAAGACATTGGGGCATAAGAATTCCATCCCTCTTGAGCCTTATCTCAAATGGGTACGAGCCTGTGCTCAAAGTCTTACGATGCCTTATCCCTCCATTCTCCCGGTTATCAAAGAGCCTGTTATGGAAGGAGATGTCCTATACACTATCCCGCATCCTGACATGCCTACATCTCTCGAAGACTTGCAAAGGGATTGGATACATCTTAAAGGGGAGTGAGACACTTTCGAGGCCCAATTCCACGCCAGCGAGAAGAAGGTTCTGGAACTCACCAAGCAGCTTCATGAGGAGCAGAGTTTGAACGCCTACATCGCACCAAAGAGGATGCGTTCAAATTTTTTATCTTAGATTTTTTGTATTTCTTTGTAAGCCCAAAGAGGCACGATGTACTCAAACTTTGATTTATATAACGTGTGTTCCTTTTTATCTAAAGCAAATTTAAATCTCTAATTTCATTGAAATCATTGCATATGCATCTTCATTCATCATCACATAAACATACTTCTTACAACAGGTCTCCTCATCTTTCTACTGTTTATTTTAGTAAGATGGATTTGGAACAAACGGTGAAAGACATCCAGGCTCAAAACGCCCAACTTCATGAGATGTTCTTGAATCTGTCCAAGGGACAAGAAGAGGTGAAAGCTCTCCTCACCAGGGGCATGATCATTGGAAATCCTGGGGACGACAGAGATGACTAGTTGGAGCGGCTACAAATCGAGATAGCCATAATTAAAGTCCAAATGATGGGACAACTGGTGGGCCAGATGGCTCTTATCCAAAATCTGGCTCAAAGACAAGAAGAGTTGAAAGTTCTTGTAAACCAACTTCGCCAAGACGGTTGCAACCGTATGGGGGAAACAGCCAGAATTGGAAATCAAGTCACTGCTCAGCCTCCCATGAGACAAGAAGCCGGAAGACCTTCCCAATTTGCTGCCACGTCACGAGCCCAACAACGACTTCGTCAACATCAACAGGAAAATCAACAAAGGCAAAGCGAGCCCAAAAGACAGTTTACCAACATCAACATACCACTGTCTCAAGCTTTGCAACACATGTTGAGGATGAATCTGATTACACCAATAAGACCTCATCTAAATCCCAAAACGTTTTCTCCTAGCTACAATCTTGATGCCAGGTGTGCCTATCATTCCGATAGTTCTGGGCATGATACAAACGATTGTTGGGCGCTAAAGTACAAGATTCAAAACTTGATTGACGAAGGAATGTTGGAGTCCACACAAGATGGCCAGACTAAATTCTTCTACCATCCCTCAAAGGCTAACCACCAAAAGCGACAAGTTCAGACAAAGAGGCTTATGTTCATTTTGAATTTTCAATTGTAATTTCTTTTGTTATTTAAACAATTATCTATTAATGTCAAACTTTGTTTCATTAAGGCATTGCATATGTTTGTCTTGAATTCATCCTTTCGTTTTCACTATATTTAAACTATGTTTTTACTCTCTTGCTAAAAGTTACAAGCCTTTAGAAGGAGGATGACGAAAACAATGCCTTAATCTCATACATTATGCTTTTGAACAGACCTTGCTGACGATGTACAGACGTTCTTTCAAATCCTAAAACGCTGGAGTTATAAGGAAGATAATCCCTAGTCAACCCCCTTTGAGCCAAAGAAGTAGGAATTTTCTTTTTCACACAAATTGAAACATTTAATCAAAACATGGGGCAGGGTAGTCTCTCAATTATTTCAAACGAGCGTTTAGCTGCAAACTCTCATCTCGTAATACAACGAATGACATCAAAAACATTCCTCTGGAATCAAAAGACAGTGATGGTTCCCTACCAAATAGGCAGTCATTATCTCTAAAAAAAGAGAAAAGCCCACTAAGTCAAAACCCACGAAGAAGACTTAAGAGAAACTGGCGCATCCCGTTGATTGTAATCTCAAAACAAGGGAAGTCAGGCAAAAATTAGGGATAAAAAAAGAAAAAGGTCACTACAAATCCTCAACAACATGAAAAATGTTGCAAAAATGACTGCCTTCCGACAAACTTAACTTTTCTGAACCATCACCAAAACGTTATTGGAGTTCAAACGCACAATTAACTGAGTTTAGGACTGAAGAACATCACGAAGAGCGGGTGGGTACAAATACACTTTGAGCCTTTATCCTTTGTTTCTTAAATTGTGAACCAAGCCACGCTACAACCCTTCAAAAGTCCTAATTGAAGCATGGGTTAGTTCGAAAGCATACTGTTACAAAAGGTATCCTGGCTCCCGTAAGGCTTTACTCTAAGTCCTGAGTTGAATTTTCTTACAAAATTTCTTTACTTGCTAAAAACGCATTTTCAAAATTTCAAGACAAGCATAAACTTTGCATTATTTGAATATCATTGTTTTCATATGGCTATTTGTTTGACAACAAATAAATTCACACAACGAATATCCAGTGAATGAAATCTCTCTCGGTGAATAAAATCACTTACGATGGGATGACACTTCCAATGATAAATCTCCTATAAACAAGGGGGAATGACATATCACTATCCAGCACACCTGGGCAGTCAAGTCAAGATTCCCAGAAATCTCTCAAGAAATGCAGAATAACCAAGGGGCAGGTCACTATCTCCATCACTGGGGTCATTGATTGGGTTACATACAATCCAACATTTCCTAACAGTGCCACAAACACTTGCTACTAGGGGAAGTGACAAGTCTCCCCATCATCCTTCTCATAGGATGATTCCCAGCCAAAGTTTCAACCTCTGAAAACTTTTCCCCAACTGAGTCGACCTCAAGAATCCTTGAGGATTTTCCCCAGTGAAGTCACTATCTTCTCCAATAGACTGATAACAGGGTTTCCTTCCCCAATAAACTACAGATTCCCCAGCTTGAGGTGGCCTCTCCGACTACTACAAATCAAAGGACCACAACTCCTCTTCCCCAGTAGACTACTCTACAATCCCCAACAAGTTATTGTAAAGCCTGGACCTGACCAGATATCAGTTCAACTTCGTCCATCAAGAGATAACTCCCGGTAGAGCAACGGACAATTGAGACTCCTAATCTATTTTCCCCAAGCAGGAATCAACACTCTCCAACAGAGTATTCTCAAACAAAGTTGATATTCCCTAGTGGAGTTCTCCTCAACAAAACAGGAATCCTCAATGGAAACATTCTAAACATTCAATACGAATTTCAGATACAGTTCAGATACGCTCCAGATACGGATGTCATTCTGATACTCATTCAGATTCAACTTTCTGATACAGTTCAGATACGCTCCAGATACGGATGATATTCTGATACTCATTCAGGTTCAGCTTTCAGATACAGTTCAGATACGCTCCAGATACGGATGGCATTCTGATACTCATTCAGGTTCAGCTTTCAGATACAGTTCAGATACACTCCAGATACGGATGCCATTCTGATACTCATTCAGATTCAGCTTTTAGATACAATTCAGATATGCTCCAAATACGGATGCCATTCTGATACTCATTCAAATTCATCTTTCAGATACAGTTCAGATACGCTCCAGATATGGATTCCATTCTGATACTCATTCAGATTCAGCTTTCAGATACTGTTCAGATACGCTCCAAATACGGATGCCATTCTGACACTCATTCAGATACAACTCAGATACGCTACAGATATGGATTCCATTCTGATACTCAGTCAGATTTAGCTTTCAGATATAGTTCATATACGCTCCAAATACGGATGTCATTCTGACACTCATTAAGATACAGTTCAGATACACTCCAGATACGGATGCCATTCTGATACTCATTCAGATTCAGCTTTCAGATACAGTTCAGATATGCTCCAGGTACAGATGCTATTCTGATACTCATTCGGATTTAGCTTTCAGATACAGTCAGATACACTCCAAATACGGATTCCATTCTGATACTCATTCAGATTTAGCTTTCAGATACAGTTCTTATACGCTCCAGATACGGATGCCATTCTGATACTCATTCAGATTCAGCTTTCAAATACAGTTTAGATACGCTCCAAATACGGATGCCACTCTGACACTCATTCAGATATAGTTCAGATACGCTCCAGATACGGATGCCATTCTGATACTCATTCAGATTCAACTTTTAGATACAGTTCAGATACACTTCAAATACGGATGCCATTCTGACACCCATTCAGATACAGTTTAGATACACTCCATATACAAATGCCATTCTGATACTCATTCATATTCAGCTTTCAGATACAGTTCAGATACGCTCCAGATACGGATGCCATTCTGATACTCATTCAGATTTAGCTTTCAGATACAGTTTAGATAGACTCCAAATATGGATGCCTTTCTGATACTCATTCAGATTCAGCTTTCAGATACAGTTTAGATACACTCCAGATATGGATGCCATTCTAATACTCATTCAGATTTAACTTTCAGATACCGTTTAGATACGCTCCAGCTGCGGATGCCATTCTGATACTCGTTCAGTACATTTTTCCGTTCAGATACAATCACAACATAGATTCATTGTGACACTCCCTCACACAGCTTCCAGATACATACGACACAATCTCATTTATTTTGGGAACATCATTGTACCATGCATTTCATACATCATGACATTGCATACAACTAATGTTTTAACTTTTTCAGGAAAAGGTCAATCAACAGATGGCTATCATAAACAATTTTCAACAGCTCCAAGATTAATTTCCGAAGCAAGACAGATTTTACACTGACTCATCATGAAGCAGCCCTACACAAGCCCGTCATAAATTGAAGAATGTCCAAAACCTCTACTGGTTCAGTGTAAATCTCTTAGCGGTTTATCCTGATTCTCTCCAGTAGACTTTTTCTCTGGTTCAGATAAATTGGTCCAATATTTATTCTAATTCTTTCCAGTTAAAGAAAATTCAAGACCTCTGCTGGTTCAGTTTAAATCCCTTAATGGTTTATTCTGATTCTTTCCCGCATACATCTTTCTTCTGGTTTAGATAAATCGCTCCAAGATTTATTCTAATTCTTTTCCAGTGGAAGTCAAGTTTAGGCTTAAGTCTAATTTCCATCAACAATCACCTTTGGATGGCATCTATAAGCCCATCTCTAACAATTATCCGTCATTTCTCCAAATGGCATCTTTAAGCCCATTCCCTATACAATCAACCCCAACATCATCAAGTGCAAATTTCTTGGCACTCTAGTGTTCAATCATCTTCCACATTCAAGTCACGAATGGCAGATTCGCCAATCTAATTCTTCAGGTGTAAGAAGATTGAACAGGGGTAGCTGTTGTGCCCCAAAGTTTTCCCTCTCATTTCTCAAAGGATTACCCTGGACCCTCAGGTTTTCTTCCATCCATTTTCAAGCCTTGAATTGCAAATTTTCCAATAAAGTCATTCACAAGGTCAAAATGGTCATTTGAACACTAAAAAGTCAAACTTTGACTTTTAGATCAAAATCAAGTTTCAAGAATCATATTTCATCAAGGCATGAAGTTTGTTTCATCAGGAAAATCATAAGTCAAGATTCATGTTGAAAAAGTCAAAATTCTAAATACTTAGAATTTTTCTAAGTGTTTAAGAAATATGACAAGCTCAGAACTTCTGGCCAGATTTTCACCATGATGCAAGCTGATTCTAGAAGAACTTCTAACACAAGATTTTTAGATCTCAATAAGACCTAAAATATTGTAGAATAGAACTTCTTCTAGAAATGCTGGGATTTCAAGTTATACATCTTCAAAGTCACGTCCCTGAAATTTACACACTTAGTAAATTCTGAGCATTTTCAAATCAGAATTTGTTTACAACTTCTGGGCCAGTTTTGACATAGGTTTAGTCAGAAGTTGCAAGAATAAGTCAAAAAGGGTTTACAAAGCATGTCATAAGCTATCTGGAAAGTTTGAGAACTCGCTCAGAACATGCTGGAGCAAAGAGATTCAAGGATCAGAAGTTGGATGTTTGTTCTAAGTTGCGCTGATGCTGAACTTCTGGCCCAGAATTAAGCTATGATGCACAATCTCAAAGCGCATGATTTCTGGTTTGATAAATCTCATCATCATTTAATGCTCACAACCACTTTTGATTTTTTTTATCCAAAGGATTTCCCTACGTGTGAGATAGAAGTACCATTGTTGTCCTTGAAAAGCAAACTTTTGTACAAGTTTATGCTGGGCCCATGCTTTGCTTTTGCCTCTGAGGGTACTTTTCCTTAATTCATGCTTACAAATCCAGCTTAGTCACGGCTAAAAGCTGTTAACCACCATACTTGTTTATCTTGCTTCAAGAATAAGCCAGCACGCTAGCATGATGTTGGTACTTTTGACTTCTCCAAGCTACAAAGTTCTTGCCTATAAATTGAACTTCATTGGCAACTGTGATAGAGGTCGGAAAACTGAAAAGAAAAATCCTTGAAACCTTGGTAAAATTTCCAGAAATCTAAACCTGCAAACACAAATAGAAAACCTGCTAGTTTTTTATTCTTGCATTCAATCTCCCTTTACTTCTTGACTGTTCCAGAATTTTCCAGCCATTCATAGCCAAAGATAGAGGTTGTTCCAGCCTGCTGGGCACATGAGGAAGCTGATCAGAACATTACAAGCAGTCAGAACCAGGCTCCAGCTCATAGAACATTTTCCAGTTGCAAGGTAAGCTTCTGCTGACTCTCATCATATTACTTAGGCATTGTTAGATTTGCATGTTCAAAATACATTGTAGACATCCTGATCCTGATGTTGTACATATTCTGAAGTTTGATGTATTTATCTGCCTAAGTAGAGAGAACATCAGTTCAGAACTTCTTAAGGAAACTAGGTTTAGTTTATACGTGTTTGTTTATGATTTACAGTCTTGACATTTTTTATGTTTCTTAAACCATGATGAAACTTGCCAGAACTGTTATGTGTGCATTTTTGTTTTGTTGAGAAATGACTAAGCTGCAGATGCTCTGATTGGTGTGGAGAAAGAGATGAAGCTCATCATCAGAATTTACTTTATGTTATATGTTTATGCTTTTGCTTCTAATACCGGATGTACAGCCACCCCAGTGGTAAAAAGTGTGCGCATTAGACATTAGTGTTAAGGGTCTTGGGTTCTAACCTCAGAAGCATTTTTTTTAGTTTTATTTAGTGACATTTTCACCCATTTATCTATCAAATAATAATCCTAAATCAGAACTTCTAGACAACCTTACCCAACAGCATTATCACCTCACTCTCTCAAAGAGTCAGAACCTCTGACTTGCCAGAGATACATGAACTTCTAGGTTCCCAGCTACGTTATAGCTTTTGAACCCCTCAACCTCAAAATTTGGTGTACCCAGGCCCAGAACTTCTGACCCTCCACTTTCTCACTAACACTTTCTCTTTTGCAGCATATCAGAGTCAGAACTTCTGTTCCTTCTCGTTTCAGCAACATGCTGATTTTGATTCCCCTTTCCCTCATTAATTTTATTTTAGCTTTTAAATAACCAAAAACACCAAAAATATTTCATATTCACATATTTTATTTTATTTCTTTGAGAACAAAAAGATCAAAATATTTTCTTAAGTAAACTTATTTCTTAACAAAAACAAGACAAGTCCATTTCAATTCTTGTACATTATTTCAATATGGTTGTAATAGATAATTAGGACTTTAATTTCTTACAATCCCCATTCATAAATTTGTACCCCCATCCCCTAAAGCATTGTAATAGCTTATTATTTTTTATTTTTCGCAATTTAATGCTTTATATACAAATGCTAATAATGAGGGTTTGTATGAAAAGATTAAAACCAATAAATAGCAAACCCTAATCAAGACAAATCAATCATGTAAACCAATACATTTGCACACTTGCACCCTTAGGGTAAACCCACTTTGTTGCCTTAAAAATGGCCATATTATGCATGTGGGGTATCTTAGCAAAAAACAAACGAAATACAAGATCATAGTCCCTCGATGACGCTATCAAGTTGCCTTTCAAAAATGATCTTTGTCCCTTAAAGAAAATTCTAAGATATCTTACAACATTGCTAATAATGGCTATATGATGACCCTTGCCCGTCCCTTTTACATCCAAAGATAGGGTTACTTATCAAATCAATGGTAAGATAACAATGTCAAAGGAAAGAGGAAATAAACATGAAAGACTTTTGAGTAGGTAGATTGTTCCTAGTCGCTTGCTCAATTTCAAAACCAAAACATCCTTTCTATTTTCAAAACAAACACCAACACTTTCAAAACATCTTTCAAACTTGAAAACATTTTCAAAAGATCAACACTTTGTATACGTTCTTACAAATGAGAACTATTACAAAGTTTTCCTAAACGATGGCGCCTTTTCAAAATACCTTCAAAGAACACAGAAAGCACATTTTTCAAACAAAAGCAAGTGATCTAGCAAGCAACTAAGAGCCCATAGATAACTATGGATGAAAAGGGTGTTAATACCTTCCCTTTTCATAATCTACCCTCTGAACTCAAGAAAACATCTCAAAGGTCTTTCCTGTTCTTTTCAGCATTTCCTTTTGGATAAAAGAAAAGTCAGTGGTGACTCTTGCTAAACCGCAACATTTACGATCAAACACAAAACAATCAAGTCAGTTCTCCCACCGCGTTATAGTAATGATGACAAAACATTACAATTTGGATGATAAAACATCACACTGAACAATGATATTGAAAATCAAAGTAGGATAACAATCATAAGTGATGGCAAAACATCGACACAAAGATAGAAAAATATCATGGCAAAGACGGCAAGATGTCAACTTAACAAGATTTAAAATAGATCCAAAAGGCGCACAAACAATTATGATTAGTTTGTATTTTTTACCTTGAAGAAGGATTTAAGTTCATTAGAGATGTTTTATGTTTTTTCCGAGAAAAAGAAAGTTTTTGTTTTAAGATGCAATATGCAAATAAAAGAAAACAACTAAGGGAGACTATCCTAATCTCTAGCCCTAGTGTGATCATACAAAGATGACCCTATGTCGAGGATGAAAGGGGAATATCTACCTAGGTTAACATACATGGATTCTTATCTTAATGTTTAGCTCGAGGATTATCCTAAACGAGCGATCTTAAGGGAGCATGGCAAATATCTCATAAAAGAGACGCGGGGGAAATCATACTATCATATGAGAAAGTACGAGAATGGATGACGAAGCATCCAATGAGAGATGGAAAAATGTCACATATCTTGTGACAAAAATAAAACAAATTGATGGCAAAACATCTGAACAAACAAAAGCTAGATCGTCACTCGAATATCAAACACCTACAAGGCACAGGCCAAGTAGTAAAAGGGGAGGTCCCGCCATAGACAAGCAACCAAGCATCAGACCAAGGGCCAATCCATAGCCAAGGGGAGTGTATCACCCGAGTCAAGCCATAAAATTATGGAAATATAAAAGGTCCTTAACAGTGGTATCAATTACCAGGGAAAGAAAGAACTTGGGGGAAAAGACATAGTGTATGTGTACACTAAGCATCAGTGTTGGTCAACAAGAGTTAGAGAAAGCGTGGGGATTTGATTGCAGGAACCCTTTTCACTTGCATTTAAAGGGCTTAGATTTATTCAGATCTTGGGCACATGTTCAGAGCATCTACTTGTAGAAAGTGAGCATAGGAACGACACGGACAAAGGACTGTATGGGTTGGTTACTAACCCTCTCCGCTTGCCTACTTATGAGGACTTAGGAATGGTTACCATAAAAAGGACCTAAAACCATCATCCCACTATACAAGCACAAAACTTTAAACAAATAAAAACATGGCCTCCTAGCGAGGACTTCTAGAATTTCCTGCCAAGTGGCACAGACTCCCAATCCTAAGTAAGTAGTAAAATGCGAGAAAGAGTAAATCGAATGAGAAAGTACTGAAAGGATATAATTCGCAAATAAGCAACTAAAGAGTAATGAAACCCATAGATATTCGAACAAGCTAGCATCAACAAAGAAACAAGTCAGAAGTCGTGTCGTCGGACATAAACATCAAGGCCTCAATGTGAAAATAAATCACAAGTGGTGTGTAGCTGACATAACCATACGAACATTCTGCAAGGTAATACAAACAGACAAAGCACACAAAAGTGCAAATTTGCATATCCCATAGATATGAGAAACAAAATAGATTGCCTCAAAAGCAAAGTTGTATGCCACAAATAAAGTGGAACACAAAGTAAAGAAGACCCATGAAGTACCTTGCACATCTCAACAAAATGGTTAGTATTAACAAGGTAATATAAAATGTCAACATAAACATGTCATACATTTATCATGGCTAAGAATGAACTCAATTTTTCGTTTTAGAATATGGTACAAACTTCATAGCAATTGAACTAATATCCGACAAAAATGGTGTAGTGAAGTGTGAACAAGTGTGTGGTCAAGGGATCATGGAGAAACAAGTCAAGTGAAGATGAGATCAGAAGTAAACACATAAGGTTAGTGTATCCTAAAACCTATGGAAGCCCTAAAAAGAACCTACTACAGTAATCCTAAGCACAAGCATAAAACTAGGTCGAAAAAGCAAACCTAAACTACCTCCCTAAGAGTGAAAGAAGTGCAAGGAAAGGGTAGATGAAGGGTGAATATGATTGGGGGAGTATCTTATCATGCAAGTCAGTAGCATACCAATATCTAGAAGTTATATTCAAATATCATAAACCATGCAAGAAAAGTCACACAATTATCATACAAAAGGGAAGTGTTGAAAAGAGGCAAACAAACAAGTTTACATTGAGCAAGTATGGGTTTAAATAAAGAGTTCATGATTTGAGAATCATGGAATCTGTGACTTATATGATAGTTTATATCAAGATGAGACTCAAGAGTAACCACGTAGAAGTTTAGACTTCATACATAATAAAAATCACCTAATTGATAAGCAAGATCATCTAAAAGGAAGTAAAGGTATTTTATCTTAGATCAAATGAAATTGATAAAGATCCAATGAAAATGTTAAAGCATCTTATTTGTCCTTGGGTGATGATAAAAACCCTCATAAGATATTAATCATGAATCTAAAATCTTAAGAAATGTTTACAAAGTAAGACACTCAAGTGTCATGATGTATTGAAGAAATATAGTCCCTTAATGCATATAAACAAAGTGATCTAGATAAATCAAACTCAATGTCCTTAGATTTTATGGGAAATGACCAAAATCAAGGTACAATTTTGGCACAAGATTCACAATCATAAGAAGCAAACGTTAACAACTAACATTCAAAACCATAAGCAAGAGGTAAATATAGCTCTCATTGTGTCACCATGATGAATTAGAAAGTGAATACTGACCAAGTGGATCATAGGAGCATAGACAGTGGAGATGAGAATAGAAGTAAAACCAAAGTTTAAACATAAAAAAATGTGGGACTTAAAGTCTTCCCAAGCAAACAAACACAAACTAGGTCAAAGAACTAGTGTATAGCTCCTATTGTATCATCAAGATGAGTTGATAATGAGATATCAACACAGGAATATATGAGCAAAGTAAAGAAGGTATGAAGATATTCAAAGTCATAAGTAAATTCATAATGCACCACTCATGATGTATCAAAGGTGTTTGGTAAAAAGAGTGCATCAAAACTACTTCCAACCTTGACCATATTTAGTGAACTCAAATACACAAGCAATCACAAATTAGGGAGATTAAATGGCTTAATGAAATTGAATATTAAGACATTAACAAGTAGTGAAAATAGGATACAAATGATAAGGCTTGTTTCCTTAAATGTTGCATAAATGTATTTTAATATATCTCACATCAAGAAAATAATATAAGCAAAAGATCAATTCTATGATATGGAAAGAAAATGATCAAAATAGATAAAATGTCTCTCAAACCTAGAGTAAGGTTATCCTTGAGTTATCATATCTAAAAATAACTTTGAATGACAACCATGATAAATATTTGATCAAGGATTTACCAAAAATTCCCCAAATAGGGTTTTAACTTGCTCAATTTAGGCGCTCCACAACAATGATCATCAGAGACTATAATAGATCAAATGAAATTGTTCCAAGCTCATTATATATGAAGGGAGTCCAGAGGCTATCATGAATGTAAATATCATCCTCAAAAAGTTCACAAAAAAAACAAATATAGATCATAAGATTCAAACAAGTCACAAAGTATTACAAACAAACAAAATTGAGTCAAAAATAGAAAAAGAATTTCTAAAATAAAACAAAAATAATCCTATAATCTTAAAGGTTCCTAAAAGTCAGAGACATAGTCAAAAGTCCTTAGAATAAGGAGTAGATATGGTTTTAAAAATCAAATGTCAAAACTAGCTATCAAAGCATCAAAATTGGACATGCTTCACAAATTAATTTAGATAAAATATGAAACCAAACTTGAAAATTTAAAAAAAATGATTTAAGTGATCTTAACTCAACCAGGACCTTAAGACAAATTTTCTTTGATTTTTAGAAGCAAGAAAAATTAAAAGATTAATTGTTTCTTTAGGCTAAAGCAATCACAGGGGCCAAAAATAGCAATTATCTTCCAAAATTATTTAAAAAAAAACAAGCAAATTGAATTATAAACCAAAACAAAAATCAAAGACAATTATCACAATGCCTAAGGGTCAGTAAATGTATTTTTCTAGATTTTTACAAATTGAGGAAATTGCAAAATTAAATCAAGTTTCAAGCATAAGTAATAAAACTCTAAAAAATACATAATACTTCAACCATTTAAAAATCAATGCAAAAATTTTTATAAAATTGATTAAAAATTACCTAAAATTAATTAGGGCAGAAATGAACCCTAAGCATTTTTTTTTAGAATTAATGGAAAGATTAAAATAAAATCACCACATTATATGAACAAAAATATTTAAAGAAAGGATACCTTGAATTAATTAATTTAATTAAGGCACCACAAAATTTCTAAAATAAAAAAAATATGGTGATAAAATAGACTGATTAAAATATATTGTGTAATTTTTTTGTGATTTTTGGATCAAATAAACTATTTAAAAAAATTTAAGAGAACAATTAGAATAAGCTAAAATTTAAAACAAGAAAACAATCTATTACAACTGTTTTGAACTAAAAGCGCTATGAGAGGAAACCAATGCATACTCAATGGAAAAGCGACACCTCATCATCCCTGGCCTCATGACATCCTGACTATCACGTAAATGACCAGTTCATGAACCAAACTTCCAGATCCCACTACGCACTCAATTTTCAACCAAATTTTGTGATTCAAAGCGCATTTTCAAGATCAAACAACAAGCTACATCGTGATAATCATAGATTCACAGATCATCCACTATAGAGTAAGAAATCAAGGCCAGAATATCATGAAAATACATAAAAATGCAAAAACTCAAGAGTTCATATCAAGCTCCATGATTCAAATCAAACCAAAATATACATCGGGTCTAGTACCTGGCCAGCTAATAACATGATTTCAAGCTCGATATCAAACAAAAACAAGCTACAATTGTATGAATTCTGATCTGAACATACCTTCACAGTTGAAAAATAAATCCAACTAATGCCTCTGAAACGATGTGAAACTCTGAGAATCCTACTTTTCTTGCTTCAACCAAGTAGTAAACGAGGGAGAGAGTGCTTTTGGATCAGGAAGATGAAGAAAACTCGAGTTGAATTTGAGAGAGAAAGAGAGAGTATGCATTTTCTGATTTTCAGAGAGAATGAAGCGTGTTTGAAAGAATGTGATGCTAAAGCTTTATATAGAGCATGTGAGGTTAGAATGGGCTTCCCCTGCTCAGAAAACCATTGGGGAGGATTTTAAAAAAAAAAAATTTAAAATCTCAAGTGAAGTTGTTGTGTGTTTCATTTGTACTTCCCTCCCGATTTCTTGCGTATTGGTGAGCTCAAACTGAGTGAATTTAAATCAAGGAAGTGCAAATGCTGAGCTGTCTTATATGAGCACATGGGGGTGGAAAGTTTCTTGAAAGGAAAAGTTTCTGATTTTCGCAATACTGTCTTTTAATCATGCATGGTGCGTGTGCACATCATGCTCATCTTGTCTGTCCATATTTGGCAAATAATTGTGTGGTTTTGAAAGAAAACAACAACTTGTAGCATCACAACTCCAAGCGTGCAAAATCTAAGCCAAAATAAAATGCATGCATTTTTAAAGATCACCTGACTTATGACTCAAACCATACAAAATTGGCTTGTGCGAATTTTAAGTTCTTGAGGCCTCTTGAAAGCTTCCATGATGGAGATTAATATAGGGCCTTACATTTTTGAGTTTGAAGCTAGGAGCATGGAGAAATCATGGTGTGAAGTTACAAAAACAAGAAAATTGCAAGCCTGGGCGCGCGCGCATGGCTGCCTGCATGGGGCATGCATATCAGTTTTGAGATCGTGATTTCCAATTATCACATCTTGATCAATCTTGGGCCAAATTGGAGGACTCCACGTTCATTGGAAAGCTTTCATGTCTAAATACAAAATGCTCCAATTAAATTCTCAAAATGATGCTTGAAAAAAAAATCAAGCCATGAAAATGGCACACCAAGTGTTTGTCAAAATTACGCGTGTGACATGCCAACGAGAAGGCAACTTGACACTTCTTGTGGCCAGAACTTTCAACTTGATTTTCTCCCAAATGATTCACTTTTGAGCTTTCCACACACAATGATAAACTTTTAAGATTTTTCAAGAGCTTTCTGAATATGTATCATTTGCCTCAATCAGATTAACCAAACTCAAGTGGTGATTGGCCAAAGTTCTGTACCATGGACACTTAGAAACTTTTCAACATTCAAGTAACTTTATGAATAAGTAAACCCTAATTTCTCCAATTCCCTTGAATCAATGATGGAATTGGTTATGAAATATGAAATGAGGTTGTTTGAATTGATATTTGACCAAAAGTCCACTTGGTCAACTTTGGCTTTGACTGATTTTGACCAAAATGACCATTTTGCCCCTTGTGATCAATTGAATCCTTTCCAATCAAAATTTAACCTTAATCTTTCAATAAAATATTCTTAATAACATATAAAAACACATGGAATACAATTTGAATTAAAAATTTTAAGAACTTTTGATCAAAATCAAAACCCTAATTTTGCACCTTGTGTTAGAAGCATGATTATCAAACTTCAAAACCCTAATATCAATGGACCTCTTGAGCAATTTCTTTGAATAAAGTTTCCTCAAATGATCATAAGAAGATAATGATCTAAGAAATTAGCTTAGATAAACTTTAAATTACACAATAGGTCAAAACCCTAATTCCTTCATATGAAAGAGACAGATGAATTCCTCCTCAAATCTTTGCATAACCTCAACTCTTGATAAACCAATGAGGCAAATCAGATGTTCTAGGCCATGAGAAATTAATGTGACTTAAAGCATCTAGTGATTGAGGTAATGAGGCTCTTCTTGATCCACTTATCAATATAATCAACTTCCACAGTTTGAGGAGAACTTGACAGCCAAAACACTTTAATCCCATCACAAAGAAATGAATACAATGCAATATGATGAATATGATGGAACATAAACCTAAAACAAGAGGGTAAATTTTGGGGTGCAACATTGTCGATGGGATGATCTTTAGAGGTTTTTCATTCAAAGGAAGATCACTTTCATTACTTGTATGATCTTCCTCTCTTTCTTCGGCTACTTGATCGAGCTTCTCCTCAACTATTATAGGTATAGAGTTACTTTCTTTAGGATCTTTTAGTATGCTTTCCAAAGATACACCTGCACCATCAAAAACAACACCTTTTTTGATCGATTTCGGATAAGATTCATCAAAGGAAACATGCATGGATTCTTAACGATATGAAACCTTTTATTGTATACTCTACATGCTTTGCTTGATTGAGAGTATCCGAAAAAGATACCTTCATTGACTTTTGAGTCAAACTTACCAAGGTTCTCTTTACCATTATTTAACACAAAGCACTTACATCCAAAAACATGGAAGTGTGAAATATATGGCTTCCTACCTTTTTAAATTTAATAGGGAGTTTTGTTAACAATAGGACGTATTAGAATCCTATTTAAAACATAACATGTCGTATTTATGCCATGAACCCAAAAATATTTAGGAAGACCTTGTTCATTGATCATAGCTCTTTTGAGTTCTTGTAAAACACGGTTTTTACATTCCACCACTACATTTTGTTGTGGAGTTCATGGGGGAGGAAAAATTATGATCAATAGCGTATTTTTCACAAAATTCTTCAAAGAGGTGGTTTTCAAATTCACCTCCGTGATCGCTTCAGATAGTAAAAATGCTAGTGTTGAATTTGTTTTGAGAGATATTGGCAAACTTCAATTGTTGAAAAAGTGTCACTTTTACTAGCTAAGAAAATAGTCTAACAAAATCTAGAGTAGTCGTCTACAATAACAAAATCGTAGTAGTTTCCACCTAGATTTTTTATTCTAGATGGTCCAAAAAGGTTCATATGAAGAAGTTCAAGGGGTGTCGTTGTAGAAATAATGGTTTTAGATTTAAACGAGATCCTTGTTTGCTTCCTTATTTGACACGCATCATATAAGTGATCTTTAGAAAATTTTATTTTGGGTAGACCGACTACTAAATATTTTGAAACAACTTTATTTAGCAAGTCAAGGTTGACATGGGCTAAATTCCTATGCCAAAGCCAAGAGTCTTCACTCATGGAGACTAGGCATTTATTACCGATCAATGATACTTCATTCAAGTCAAGCATGTATACATTATTTACCCTCAATCCCTTAAACACGTCATCTTTCTTATCATCATTTTCAATTATGCAACAATCTTTTGAAAATGAGACTTTGTATCCTTTGTCGGACAATTGGCTAATTCTAATAAGATTGTGTTTAAGACCTTCAACTAAAAGGACATCTGATTTGTAGTGACCGTGTTTTCCACAATTGTAACATGATCATATTGACTTAGATTTTTTACTTTCATCTTTCTTTGAGGGTTTTGATTGATGTCTATAATTAATGAGGTTCTCATCCGAATGTTAAACTTCATTCTTTCAGAGATACCTATTGTGATGCGGTGGCAGAACCAGACTATTTTAGGAAAATGTTGGTTTACGTTTTGCGTTTATGTTCGCAAAATGTCGCAGTAAGCAAGAGTCGCCACCGAATTTTATTTTATCCAATTGGAAAGGAAAAAAGCACAGAAAAATTCATTTTTTGAGATTTTTCAGTACGGGGGGTAGATTATAGAAAGGGAAGGTATTAGCACCCTTTCTATCCGTAGTTTTCTACGGGCTCTTAGGTACTTGCTCATCATTTTAAAAATTTCTTCCGTGTTTGTGATGATTTGAAAAGTTTTTGTTTTACTTAGTTTTAACCCTTGCTTCTGTCTTCAAGAGTGTTACAAAGTGTTTTGAAAACTTTGTTTGAAAAGTTTGTTTGAAAGTGTATGGTGTAAAAAAGTTTGATTTTGAGTAAGTACCTAGTAGCATCTACCTACTCGAAAAAGAATGTTTATGTTCTTGTTTCCTTTAGACAACGCTATCCCACTATTAGTGAGTAGGTAGCACCGTTGTTGGAGTTGTAAGGGTCAATTCGAAAGGGACGTACGAGCACTAGAGCAATATTAGGACGTCTTAGTAATAACCCTAGTGTCTTAAGATCATATTTGAGGCAACATTTCTGAGGCAACCTTTCCGAGGAAACATTTCCGAACGGGACTTTTGATCTTTGTTTAGACAAGAGGGCGACCACTAAAACACCCTATACTTAATGATCATTTACCGAAGGCAACCGAAGTGAGAGTATACCCTAGGAGTGCGCATGTGCGATTGATTCGATTTCAAGTTATTATCTTTGCACATTTAGGGTTTGTTATCCATTTTAAAATTAACATACATTCTTGTCATGCAATCCTTTTATCATACATCTAACAGTTAATATTTGCGAAAATTAAAATGCGAGAAATAAAACTACGCTATTACAAGGCTTCGGGGAGGGGGATTAATTACATAGCCAAAAACCCGTAAAACGATAAATAAAAGGAAAATCCTAATTAAACTATTACAACCCATGAGCAGTTACATTAATATTGTAAAAATAGATAAACGCGCGATGGATCGGGAACGAGAGAAAATTAAGGTCTTGACCCCGTCTAAACCTAATTAAAAGAAAGATCGTTTTTGTTGTTTTTGGTTATTTTAAGAAAATAAGGTTTTAAATTAAATACAAACCTAATCACTAATTAAATTAAATTTAAGAAAAATAATTAATTTTGACCTATTTTTGTATTTTTGTTATTTTGAGGAAAAGAAAATAAATGTTAAATCAAATAAAACCTAATTTTATAATTTATTTTAATTTATTTACAAAAAGATTAAAATTACCCTAAATTTAATTTAACTAATTATTAAATTAATTTTGACAAAATAATAAAAGAAAGCCTAAATTCTAATTTGATGAAAAATTGATTTTATGGTTTTTTATTGGTAAAAAGGTGATTTTGGTGTTGATAATAAAAATAAAAATAAAGAATAACTAAAGAACGATAAATTAGGGAAAAAAAGAAAAAGGAAAAAGAAAAGAAATAACCCAAGGGTCTGCTGTCAGCGACTCTGATCAGAGGATGATGGTCTAGAGGATGGTGATCAGAGGATGATGGTCAGAGGATGGTGGTCTAGAGGATGATGGCACTGGGCCTGCTCCCGACTGGTGGATCCAGCAGGTCATGACCAGAGGATGCTTGATCTGGTCTTGGTTGATGGGTCCAGAAGATGACCCTCAGAAAGTGCAGGCGCTGGATCTGGCAAACAAAGGGGAAAAAATTCCAAAAGACCACGCCTGGGATCGAACCCAAAATCATGAACTTCTGACTTCCTTCTTCTGACCAACTGCATTGGGTGTTAGTTTATCAATACAACAGAAACAAACAAATAGATCAGAACTACAGGCTTCTGATCAGAATAGACGCGCCGGTATTTAAACCAGCCAGTAAAGTTGTGACACGCCATCGTCTTCTTCCCTAGATCTGTCGTTTAAAACTCTGAACTTTTACCTACAGGCATGGCACTATAGCTACAAACCTGTGCATTTCAGAAATTGCATACAAGCAATATAATTAAAATTCAAAATCATGGATCAACTGGGTTTGACCCACTTATCACAATGGTCTCCTCTATCTAGGCCAATTGTTCCTATATGAAAAATCCCTAAAAACAAACCATGAACCCTAGCCATGGAATCTTGTTGTACAGTTAATGAAAATGCAACTAATCATAACCATTAGCTTGCAAATGATTCAAGGATCAAGAATATGCAAAGAAATCATGCTACAAATGCCAAAATAATGATATTGGATTTCAAGAAAATGCTAAAGTCGTGAGACACTTACAGTGAGTTTTTGTGCACGAAATTGCTTGCTAAGGATTGGGATGGACTCCTTGAACACCCAGCAAATGAAAGG
This sequence comes from Vicia faba, assembly GCA_948472305.1. Lineage (NCBI taxonomy): Eukaryota > Viridiplantae > Streptophyta > Magnoliopsida > Fabales > Fabaceae > Vicia > Vicia faba. The sequence continues at coordinate 402,116,419 of OX451738.1, read as the reverse complement.
AATGCTTGGAAAGGCTTGAAAGCGCCTGGAACTGTGAAAACAGATTGCACTTTTTTCTTGATTTTTGAAAGTTGTTCTTCACTCTACACGCCTCTCACCCCTTGTACATTTGGTCTGAATTTGTTCTATATATGGTCTTGAGTGAATTAGGTTTACCAATGTGTATCCAATCTTTGCAATTATGAAGATTTGATCCTTGATTCACACTTGTATCCAATCTTTCCAAAATAAGAGAAAATCAATCTTTTTGTGTACAAACATGCCTTGCACAATTTGATTTCATTGCTAGCTGTATAAGAGACCTGAAATATGCACAAAATCTCAATGTTTAAATGATTTTGATATTTCCATGATTTTATTTTGATTTAATTTGATTTAATTGAAATAAAAATAAAAATCAATGGAAAAAATAAAATAAAGGCAAGTGGGAAGGGTCATGGGTCTTGGACCATGTTACAAACTCAAAACAAACACAAAATATTTGGCCCATTTAACAAAAATTGCAATTTGAGGCACTTTTGACTTTTGGCAATTTTGCAAAAAGGGTCAACTTCACCAATGCATAACTTCTTCAATTTTGACTCTATGAAGGTGTTCTTGGACTTTTTAGAAAGCTTGAGATTTCCTCTAAGTAACCCTTTTATTTTCATCTCAATTGAGTATTCCATGTTTATGTATAAATCTTTGACAAAAAAGGTGTTTTGTTGACTTTTCAAAGTGACCTATAATGTCCAAATTCATAACTTCTTGTGAGTGCATATTTCGAACTTGGGAGCTGAATATGAATTGTATGGCATTGCATTCTCTTAAAAATGAGATTTGGATGGGTAATTTCCAATAAAGTATGAGAAAGTTATGCTTGGTCAAAGTTGAGTTGACTTTTCCTACAAAACCCTAATTTAGCAACTTTTGGGTTTTGATGAATTGTGAGAAACCCTTGGGGAATCATGATCAACCCTTGATCAAATGATGAATAATACTTCAAAATGAGGATGTTGACCAAAAATCTTGAAGTTTGACTGTATGTGGGCCACGGTTGACTTTTGCCCTAGCATAGTCGATTTTCAGACCTTTGAGCAATTGACTGAGCAAACATCCTCTGCAAGTCTTGAAACTTGTCATGAATGATCTTGAAAACATATTAGGGCAATGGTGAGCATTTTGGGATCCCTTGGACTCAAGTATCTTGATGAAACATGAAACCCTAATTTGAGGTAGACTGCCTTAGGAGAGGGTTTGTCTGGTCAACCCTTGGATTTCCTTGAGCAATTTTGAGGACCTCACTTGAAATGTATTGAGAAATATGGGAGGGAAAATTTTGAGGTACAACAGCTGCCCCTGTTAAATCTTATTAAACCTTAGGATTTAGATTGGCTTGTCTGCCTTTCGTGATCCGAGGGTGGAAGATGATTGAACACTAGAGTGCCCAGAAATTTGTACTCGCATGAAGTGGTACTTATCTTGTGATGTCGGGAATGGGCTTATAGATGCCATTTGGAGATTGATGATGGAGGATGGGCTTAAAGATTCCATCTGATGGAGTGTCGATCGCATAAGAGATTCCTTTGCGAGAGCTTGTATACCTGTTATTGAGGATGACTTCACTGGGGAATGCTGGTCTCTGTCTTGGTAAAAGTTGAATTTTAGGATCTTCGGTCGTCCGTTATTATACTAGGGAATCGTCTCTCGGTCGAAGAGATGAAAATGATCTACTATCTGGTCATGATCCAGGCTTCATAGTGATAAGATCGACTGCTATCTGGTTGTGCTCCAGGCTTTACAATGACTTAATGGGGAGATGGGATTAAACTTTCTATCTGGTCGTTCTCCAGGCTTTGCAATTTCTCAATTCTTATCTGGTCGTGCTCCAGGCTTCAGAAGGAATTAAGTTGTTATCCGGTCGCATCCGGGCTTCAACTTGAATTTAGGGCACCCTAATATCCGGCCGATTCCGGGCTTCTTAGTAATTGGCCGAGTAAACTGCTATTTGGTCGAAATCCAAATTTTGCAGTGTCTCATACTATTATCTAGTCGTAATCCAGGCTTCAGTGTCTTTTACCGCTATCTGGTCGTAATCCATGCTTCACGATGTAATATTCCATTATCTGGTCGAAACCAGGCTTCATGGTGTCCTGTACTGCTATCTGGTCGAATCCAGGCTTCACAATACCTTACTTCTTATCTGGTCGAATCCAGGCTTCAGAAGAAATCAAGTGGTTATCCAGTCGCATCCAGGCTTCCATTTGATTTTAAGGCCTACTAATATCCGGTCGACTCCGGGCTTCATAGTAATCTGGTCGTAATCCAGGCTTCACAGTGTCCCTCACTGTTATCTGGTCGAAATCCAGGTAGACTTCTATTTGGTTGAAATCCAAGCTTCACAGTGTCCCTCACTGTTATCTGGTCGTAATCTAGGCTTCAGTGTCTTTTACCGCTATCTGGTCGTAATCCAGGCTTCACAATGTCTCATACCATTATCTGGTCAGATCCAGGCTTGGAGAAATCAATATATTATCCGGTCGAACCCGGGCTTCATAACTTGCATTAAGGATATACCATTATCTGGTCGACTCCAGGCTTCATAGTATTCTTGGCTGCTATCCGGTCGTAATCTGGGCTTCACAATAACTTGCTAAGCTGTTATCTGGTCGAATCCGGGCTTCACGGCTTGTGTTTATGATATACCACTATCTGGTATAATCCAGGCTTCATGGTGTTCTTGTATTGCTATTTGGTTGAAATCCAGGCTTCACAATAACTTGCTGGGGATTAAACTATTATCCGGTCGAATCAGGGCTTCATAGCTTAATGATAAACCACTATCTGATCGATTCCAGGCTTCGCGGTGTTTGATACTGTTATCCGGTCGTTCTCCGGGCTTCACAATATGATGTAGAAATAAAGATACTATCCGGTCGGATCCGGGATTCATAGCTTGAACTTTGTGAGAATTTGATTGTATCTTTTCCTGAAATGTAAAGAGTTAGTCGCATGTAATGCCATGATGCATGACATGTATTGAGCAATGATGTTTTCTAAATGAATGAGACTGTGTTGTATGATGAGTATGCGCATGCCATGATGTATAGATATGTGTTGTAACCCAAAATTTGCCGTCCCATATTTCTCAAAACATTTCAAGAAAGATCCTCAAGTTGCTCAAGGAAGCCTAAGGGTTGACCAGACAAGCTCTTTCCCAAGACAGTCTACCTCAAATTAGGTTTTCATGTTGCATCAAGATACTTCAGTCCAAGGGATCCCAAATTCTCATCATTGTACTAATATGTTCTCAAGATAATCCATGTCAAGTTTCAAGCCTTGCAGAGAAAGTTTACTCAGTCAATTGCTCAAAGGCCTGAAAATTGACTGTGTTAGGGCAAAAGTCAACCGTGGCCTACATATAGTCATACTTCAATATTTTTGGTCAAAATTCTCATTTTGAAGTATTATTCATCATTTTATCAAGGTTTTATCATGATTCATCAAGGATTGTTCACAATTCATCAAGAACCAAAAGTTGCTAAATTAGGGTTTTGCAGGAAAGGTCAACTCAACTTTGACCAAGCATAACTTTATCATACTTTATGATAAATGACCCATCCAAAGCTCCTTTTTAAGAGGATGAAATTCCCTACAATCCATCTTCATCTCCCAAGTTCAAAATATGCACTCACAAGAAGTTATGAATTTGGACATTATAGGTCATTTTGAAAAGTCAACAAAAGCACCTTTTTTGTCAAAGCTTCATACATGAACATGGAAGACTCAATTTAGATGAGACAAAAAGGGTTGCTTAGAGGACATCTCAAGCTTTCTAAAAAGTCCAAGAACACCTTCAAAGAGGCAAAATTGAGGAAGTTATGCATTGGTGAAGTTGACCCTTTTTACAAAATTGTCAAAAGACAACTATGCCTCAAATTGCAAATTTTGCTAAATGGGCCTAATCTTTTGCATTTGTTTTGAGTTGGTAGCATGGTCCACGAGCCCTAGCTCTTCCCACTTGTCTTTATCTTATTTTTTCTATTTATTTTGATTTTTATTCCAATTAAATCAATTTAAATCAAAACAAATCATGAAAAATCCAAATCATTCAAATTTCAAGATCTTGTGCATGTTTCAGGTTCTACATACAGCTAGCAAGTAAATCAAATCGTGCAATGCTTTTGTGTGCATGAAAAGATTGGTTTTGGCCTATTTTTGGAAAGATCTTAAAGTGAATCAAATCAAAATCAAAAGCCATAATGGATGAAAATTGAGAGCTTAATTTCAACCCTAATCCAATCCTTGGTATATAGTATACAATTGCAGACCTAAAACACAAGGGTTGAGAGGCGTGAAAAGGAAGAACAAACTTGGAAAAATCACAAAAAAGTGCAAACTCGATTTCACACTTCCAGGAAATTACAAGGCTCCCTGACCATCTCATTCACTTCCTGGAATCACAAGCAAGCTATACCAATCAAGAACAATGAGTTTCCAGCGCTAGAACTCACTATAAGTCAGCCACGACAATGGCTTCTTCTTGAAATCGAATTGCATGATTTTGGCATCTATAGCATGAAATACTTGTATATTCTTGCTCCTTGAAACATTTGCAAGCTATCTATAACATTCAATTGCATTTTTGTGGATTGTATCAGAATTTGTCATTATTAGGGTTTTATGCTTCGTTTTAGGATCTTTTGGTACAGGTAAAATTGGCCCCCAAGAAGGGCACCATAATGCTCAGCAGGTCAAGACGGTTCGATTCATGGCCTTAGAATTCATTTATCATGCCCATGGAAGATTTTGAAACAAGCCAGGGATGTAGCGACGGATGGTGTCCGTAGGTAAAAGTTTTTTTAACTTTTACCAATGGAGAGAGGACAGGGACGACCTGTGTGGCACCATATTACTTGTCCATTTGAATTTTGGCGCTTTTTCCCACTAACTTGCATTATTATATATTATCATTTATTATGTTTCTATGTACAAATAGAACGTGCAGCTCAGTTGATGAAGAGGTAGTGGAATAGGCTTTAGGACCTGGGTTCGAATCCCAGGTCCCCCATATATTTCATCCTATTTTCATTTATGTGATCAGGCGTATGCACATATATGAAGACCACCATGTTACCTCAAGGCTCCACCATTGGATCTCTAGATGGCCAGATCTAAAGGCCATCATATGAAGGACCATCATTCATCTCAGTCAACGCATAGCATGGAATCCAAGAAGTCAAACGTGGACCTTTGATCTTGGGCCCAGAATTGCTGTTGACACCCCTCCATTTGCTATTTTACAGGCCCAGTACCTTTTTTCTCTATTCTTTATATTTTTTTAATTAATTCATTTAATTTATTTTTACTAACACCAAGTTAATTCTTTTTTCATAAAAAACCATAAAATCAATTTTCATCGAATTAGATTTAGAATTTTTTTTTATATACAAAAATTAATTTAATTAATATTATTTAATTTTAGGGTAATTTTAATTATTTTGTAAATAAATTAAAATTAATTAGAACAATTAGGGTTTTCGTTTCTAACTTAAATTGTATTTTCTTTTTCTTAAAAATAACAAAATACAAAAAATAGGTCATGTAAATTGTTTTCTTTAAATTAATTTAATTATTAATTAGATTTGTATTTAATTTAAAAACCTAATTCTTTTTTCCTAAAAATGATTAAAAACGACAAAAAAAAGAATTTTTTTCTTTTAATTAGGTTAGACGGGGTCAAAACCCTAGTTCTCTCTCGTTCTCGATTCATCGCGCTTTACTATTTTATTTTGCCATATTAATGTAATTGCTCACAAGTTGTAATAGATTAATTAGGATTTTTCTCCTTTTCATTTATCGTTTTGACGGGTTGTTTTTGGCTATGTAATTAATACCCGAAGCCTTGTAATAGCGTAGCTTTACTTTCCGCACTTTAAATTCCGCAAAATATTAACTGTTAGATGTATAATATTAGGGTTGCATGACAAGAATGTATGTAAACTTTAAAACAGTTAGCAAACCCTAAATGTGTAAAGATAATAACTTGAAATTGAATCACTCGCACATGCGCACTCCTAGGGTATACTCTCACTTCGGTTGCCTTCGGTAAAATGATCATTAAGTATAGGATGCTTTAGTGGTCGTTCTCTTGTCTAAACAAAAGATCAAAGTCTCGTTCGGAAAAGTTGCCTTGGAATGGTTGCCTCGGATATGTTGCCTCAAATATTGATCTTAAGACATTAGAGTTATTACTAAGACGTCCTAACATTGCTTTAGTGATCATACGTCCCTTTCGAATTGACCCTCAAAACTCCAACGACAGTGTTACCTACTCACTAATGGTAGGATAGCGCTGTCTAAAGGAAACGAACATAGAACAATTCTTTTTTCGAGTAGGTAGATTAGTTCTTAAGTACTTGCTCAAACAAAACAAACTTTTTCACACCAAACACTTTTTTCAAACAACGTTTTCAAAAACACTTTGTAACACTCTTGAAGACAGAAGCAAGGGTTAAATCGAAGTAAAACAAAAACTTTTCAAAACACACAAACACGGAAGAAATTTTTAAAATGATGAGCAAGTACCTAAGAGCCCGTAGAAAACTATGGATAGAAAGGGTGCTAATACCTTCCCTTTCTATAATCTACCCCCCGTACTCAAAATCTCGAAAAAGGGAATTTTTCTGTGCTTTTTCCTTTCCAGTTGGATAAAATAAAAGTCGGTGGAGACTCTTGATTACCACGACATTTTGCAAACACAAACACAAAACGCAAACCAGCATTTCAAAACAGTCCGGTTCTGGCCACCGTATCATAGAACTGGCGACTCTGCTGGGGAGTGTATGTGGGGTATACCTTAGGATTAGTTCATCATATTTGCTTCTATTGTTTGATTTGATTGCTTTATCTTTGAGGGATTTGTATCGGGAGTTACTATAGATCCTAACCCAGATCTGGGGACACCTTTTAGGTAAGTAGCAATAAACTGTGAGGGAACTGTACGGCGTAGACCGATACGGTTGAAGTAGTAGCTACGTTGATGTGGCACATTGGTTGGTACCGGTATCCCCTGTGGAGAAACAAGGAGAATACGGGGCTGCTATATGGGTCGTTAAGCATCAACTGACCTTAGAACCTATAATTGACCAACTTGGCCATAGGAAGTAGTGAGATAGCAGGCCTCGGTATAGAGCTGAGAAGTGGTTGATACTCGATACTACACTCATTGAGACCATACTCTCGAGATAGTTCCGGCCGCAAGAAAAGATTGCGTGAGCTGAAACCATGACTGATGGAGGATGGTCAATGATATTGAGAACCTCTAGAACCCGGTTACTATTATTAGGCAGGTTGAAACCAACTGAACTTTAAGAGGGTAGTGCCTAGACCCCATGCAAGCCTGAAACTTAAGGGCTCTTGAGTGACTTGTTTGCCTTTACCATGTTTGTTACTTGCTATACATGTTGTGTGTTTTATCATGACATAGCATGCATACTTCATTGTACTAACCATTTCAAAGACCGAGGGGATTTATCTTTGTTCTGTTTTGCAGATTATGGCTTTCGTACGCAGAAACACCATTCGAGTTAACTTTGTGCAAATACCTTCTCAACTCAAAGATTTGGCCTCGAGAATTTTTGATACTTCTTCATTCATTAAAAGACATGGTCAGATTCTTAGTTTGGTTACTTCCAGGTTTGATGAGCAAATGATGAGTGTATTATTCCAGTTCTTCGATCCAATGCATCATTGTTTCACCTTCCCGAATTATCATCTAGTTCCTACTTTGGAAGAGTTTTCTCATTTGTTGGGTATATCCATCCTTGAGCAGATGCCCTTCACAGGTTTAGAAGAGACTCCTAGGCCAGAAGGAATTGCTTCAGCTTTACACTTGAAAAAGGCTGATGTAGTGTCTAATTGGGAGACACGGAGCGGGGTTAAAGGCTTCTTGGCCAAGTTTCTAATGGATCAAGCTCAACAGTTCTGGGATGACTTGGACTTTCAAGATTTTGAAGACACTTTGGCTCTCCTCATCTACGGCTTTGTTCTTTTCCCGAATCCAGATTCCTTCATAGATGTGAATGCGGTCAAGATCTTCTTGTCTCGTAATCCAGTGCCTACTCTTTTGGGTGATATTTTACATGCCCTCTATACTCGTACTGTGCGAAGAAGAGGGACCCTCATGTGTTGCATGCCGCTGCTGGCGAGGTGGTTTATTTCCCACCTCCCCAAGTTTGTATTGAAGAATGAGGAAGGTGTAGGTTGGGCTTACAAAATCATGTCCCTTTCTCATACCGACATTCTTTGGAGTTCTAAGGATATGGAAAGAGTAGCTGTCATTGATCGATGTGGGGAATACCCTAATGTCCCGTTGCTTGGAATTAGAGGGGGTATAACTTACAGTCCTCGTTTGGCTTTACGACATTTTGGGTGCGCTCGGAGAGACGGTCCCCATGAGCTGCTTCTTACAGATATTATCTTTGACTATAAGGAGGACGTTGAAGAGCATCGCCAAAGGTTTATACGAGCCTGGAGCATGGTGAACAGGTCTGACCCTTAAGAGCTAGGACTAAAGACTTTTCTCCCTATGCAACCTTATCTCCAGTGGGTTCGAGGCCATGCTCAAAAACTGGGGATGCCTTATGAAGCCGTTTTTCCGGTAATTGTAGAGCATACTAATGAAGAAGGTGTTCCTTATACGGTCCTCTATCCCTATATGCCTACTGATCTTGGGGCATTGAAGAGATCTTGGATCCAGTTAAAGGAAGAAATGGATACCTATCGAGAGAAGTATCATGAGCAGGAAAGGAAGATCTTGAAGCTTACGAGGCAGCTTGAGAATGAAAGGACAATTAATGATTATGTCAGCATGAAGGGAAAGCGACCATGGGATTTCTGATTTCTGCTTGTTTCTAGTTTAGATTTGTTTTTAGTTTGTTTCTTTTTGTAACGCCTTAAAGGCATTGTTGAACATTTTTACAAGTTAATCTAATAAAGTGTGTTTTATTTTGTTTTGCAAATTTAAATCTCCCAAAGTCTTTGAAAACATTTCATACGCATTCCACTATCATGCACCTCATCACAAGTATCATTACAGGTTTCTCATCTTCTTCGTTGTTTATTTCAGCACAGAATGTCTTCTGAAACACCTACCGATCAAGCCATCAAGGCTCTTCAAGCACGGAATGCCCAATTCCAGGAACTGTTCTTAAACTTGGCTAAGGGACAACAGGATTTGAAGACTCTCATTCTGAAGGAGAAAAAGAAGAAGAATAAGAAGGTGGTCCTCCTGAATATGGGTCACAGATTTGGGAATAGGTTGCGACAGGAAGCTGATCTGTCTCATTCATCTGGAGGAGGAGAGAATCAAGAAGAAGGAAAGGGTCCTAGTCCTGTGGTCATTGACAATGACACTGATTTTGATGAAGAACAGTATCCTCCTGCTGAGGATAGGTATAAGCAACTTGAAGACCGGCTGAGTGCAATGGAGATCTAGAAGATACCTGGTTTGGATTTTGGAGATTTGGGACTGGCATCTGGGGTGGTGATCCCTCACATGTTTAAAGCTCATGTTTTTGCTAAGTACAATGGGGTATCCTTCCCGAAGCTCCATCTTCGCCCATACGTTAGAAAAATCCAACCCTATACTGCTGATAGAAACCTGTGGGTCCATTTCTTTCAAGATAGTCTGTCAGGGACTCAGCTTGAATGGTTCTATCAATTGGAAGGAGCTAATGTCCGTAACTAGGAGGACCTTGCTGCTGCTTTTTACAAGAAATACCAATATAACGCCGACCTTGCTCTCACGCGTACTCAACTTCAGGGTATGTCTATGGGTACAGGTGAAGGCTTTAAAGACTACGCTCAGAAATGGAGATATTTGGCTGGAAGAGTCCAACCCCCTCTGTCTGATAGGGAGTTGGTGGATATGTTTCTTGGGACTTTGTCTGGTCCATTTTTCAATCACTTGATCGGCAGTTCATCATCTGGGTTCACCGAATTGATTTTGACGGGGGAGAGGGTAGAAGCTGGTATCAGAAGTGGCAAGATACAGAAAGGTGCTTCATCAAGCACATAAAAGAAGCCTTTCAAGAAAGAAGCTAGTGCAGTTTACAGCTCGAGGAGCCAAAACCGACTTGAGCGCCGCCAAGCAGTTAATGCGGTAGTAATATCGAGACCCATTGTTGCCCCGCAAAGTAACAATCAGCAAAGAGTAGAGAGACCGCAAAGACAGTATACTCGGCTCAGTATGACCTTGTCTCAAATCCTACCACAATTATTGAAGACCAACCTGATAACTCTGAGGGAAGCCCCGAAGAATCCCAGTACTACATCACCGCTGTATAATTCGAACGCCCGTTGTGCCTATCACTCTGATAGCCCAGGGCATGATACAAACAACTGCTGGGCCTTGAGGAATAAGGTGCAAGATTTGATTGAAGCTAAAGAAATTGAGTTTGACGCACTGGAAAAGCCTAATGTCATGACTGCTCCTACGCCCAAGCTTGGAGTAAATGTTGTGGACGATGATTCATGTGTGACCTCTGTGGAAGACATTTCTACTCCCTTGATGACAGTGAAGAAGAACCTATTATCGGTCGGTTTATTTCTGGGCTGTGGCGAAAGTTTCCATCTATGTTCAATCCTGCCTGCTGGTTGCCATTTGTTGAAATCAGGTGTTTAACGCCTGATGGACAACAAAGAGATCTTGTTCGAGAAAGCTTTGGTTCCATTGATTCCTGTTGAAGATGTTTCCATCATAACCATTTACGCCAATCCTTCCAAGGCTTCCTCGATAAATCCTGTTAGGATTACATCTGTTCCAAGAGTTGCTCCATTAATCATTATTATTCCTGGTCCTATCCCTTACACTTCGGATAAGGCTGTTCCGTGGCACTATGGGGCCGATGTGTATTATCATGGGATCAAACAAGACTTGAAGGTTGAAGAAGCTGATACTGATGTCAGCAATATTGTCAGGGCTAGCAAGGTCACCCAAAGCGGAAGACTCTTCTCTCCTGAGATTTCCCCTCTGACTGTTCAAAAGCCTGTTTCTATTCCATCTGCCAGTACATCAGCTACTGTCCCAGTTCATATTCCAATTATCACCCCTGTCGCCGAGTCATCTGACGCTCGGGGCAAAGAGATCACAAGTGAGCCTGCCCGGATGAAGACACCTAAGAAGATTGTTGTAGAAACCTCTAGACAGGTGATAGAGGAAATTCTGAAGATTATCAAGAAGAGCGACTACAACATAGTCGAGCAGCTGGGGAAAACCCCGTCGAAGATCTCCATGTTATCCTTATTGTTTTGCTCGGAAGCCCATGCAAAGGCTTTAATTGCTTTCCTTAAAACTGCACATGTGCCGCAGGAAACCTATGATGATCAATTCAAAGACTGTGTAGCTAGTTTGACCGCTGACAACGGGTTGGGTTTCTCCGACACAGATCTGACTGCTAAAGGAATAAATCACATGGATGCCCTGCATGTCTCGATCAAGTGCAGGGGTACTACTCTGGCCCATGTACTGGTGGATATTGGGTCCTCATTAAATGTTTTACCCAAGAAAGCATTAGATCGGATGGAGTGTGAAGGGTTGGTTCTGAAGCCGAGTAATATTGTGGTTAGGGCCTTTGACAGGTCCAAAAGGATGGTGCACGGGGAGGTAGACGTCCCGGTTAAATTTGGCTCTCAAATTTTTGCATCTACGTTCTATGTGATGGATATCCGACCATCTTATTCTTGTTTGTTGGGTCGCCCGTGGATTCATAAGGCTGGGGAAGTGACTTCTACGCTCCATCAGATGTTGAAATATCCAGTAAAGGGGAAGATTGTTACGGTACGAAGAGAGGAGGAGTACATGGTGAGCCACCTTAACTCTTTTCGGTATGTGGAGATGGATGGGGAGTTCATCGAAACCCCGTGTCAGAACTTTGAAGAGGTCCCCCAGACTCTGGCATTGACTGAAGTTGCTGTTGAAAAACCTCCAATGAAGATGGCTTCCCTCAAGGATACCCGGGCTGTAATAGAAAAAGGTGGGTGTGCAAATTGGGGTCAACTCCCAGACTTCGCACACAAAACTGACAACTTTGGTTTGGGTTTTACTGCAGAAGCTCAAAGGGTTATTCGGCGTGCGCGGATTGGAAGACCTCCCCTGCGTATTAGTAATCCGGGGGTGAATGCAATTGAAGATGATGAAGAAGAGTCAGAGTTCGACAACTGGATTTACCCGACTACCGACGATGGATTGAACAACTGGACGATGGATTACACAGTAATAGACTTTTGTTTTGAAATTTGTAACAGACAGTTTAAAACTTTACGGCCCGGTGCCTTGCCTGAGGCACCTCGGCTTTGTTTGTGAGGGCTTAATATTTGTCATTTTCATATATCATCAATAAAGCATTGGACGTTTTCTTGCATTACAAATTTTGTGCTCCTTGTTTTTCTTTTCTATCTTGCCCTTTATCAAAACAGCAATTGTCTTACACACACACACTCACATATCATAATGCAGATCCACATCCACTCTGGATCCCACTGATAACGACTCTGCTACTGCCAGTTATGACTTCGAAAATCCGATCAACCAAGCCGAGGACGAAGGTGAGGATGATTGCGAAGTGCCTGGGGAACTTGCTAGACTGTTACTACAGGAAGAGAGGGCCATACAGCCCCATGAAGAGCCAGTGGAATCAGTAAATTTGGGTACAAAGGAAGACAAGAAAGAGGTCAAGATCGGTGCAAATCTGGAGCCTAGTGTCAAGCAATGGTTGATTCAGATGCTACACGATTATGTTGAGATCTTCGCTTGGTCTTATGAAGATATGCCTGGGTTGGATAATGATATTGTGGTACACCGCTTGCCAACTGTTGTACCCTAAAATTTGCCCTCTCATTCTTCAAGGCCTTTCTCACAAGGATTCTCAAGGTTCAAGCTTGCACAAGTACTTTGGAATTTTCCAGTATCAAAATTAAAAGGAAATTGTCAAAAAAGGGAGAAAACAAATAAAAATATTATTTTGACAAAATTTGGAGAAATACAAGTGTTCTTCGTTTCAGCTCCTTCGATTGGCCTTTTGGCCTCTTTCGATACAAGCTTGGCTTACGTCCTTCGACTGGGCATGGGCCTCTGGCACATTTTGGTTTGGATTCACAAGAAAAAAAAAGCCTCTTGTAATCTATTTCATTTCCAAGGCAAAAGACTCTTTTAGCATCCTTCGATTTGCACTTTTTGTTCCCTATATACCTCTTTCGAATTTGAACATTTTGTCCTCCTACATGCACCTTTCGTTTGAACATGTTGGTTCCCTTTATACAAGCTTCGTTTGAACATAGGTCTTTTACATGTTGGCATGAAGTCACAAGACAGGTACCCTCTATGTACACTCTTTCGTTTGACCACATGTAACCCCTGGCATGCAAGCCTTCGATTGGACATGAGCCACCTTCACACAAAAGTTTCGATTGGAGTTTTTGTTCCCTTCGAATCAGCATCTTTCAAACCCAACTCGGAATCCTTCGACGCAGTCTTCTTTAATACATTTCTGGAACTCTTTGACACAAGTGGAAAATAGAATTTTGAAAGGACACTGATCAAATATTTGGACCATGCTACATGATCTTACTTTACAAGCCTTAATGCTTGTATTTCACTCCATAATTAATTGCTTACATTTTGGATTAAGCTATTGTCCAGGTGATTGAGCCTTTGTCTAGAAGTTTTTTGTATGAAAGTGAACTTGCTAGTACAAATCCTGTCCCAAGCCCATGCTTTGGTTAAATCTTGTTTGTACTTCACCATAAGTCAGGGAAGTCAGCCCCTTTTAACCAACAACTTCAGTACTTCACCTTGGGATCTTGGAAAAACTGACATAGCTTAATATTCACGTTTCAGCCAAGCCACATCTTTGTTTAAACCCCCAAACCTTTTCTCTATAAATAGAGGAACCATTGACAAAGAAAGGGTCCAGATTTTGGCTAGAGAGGAAAATCATAAAAATCCTCAAGCACTCAAACTCTCCCATATTCTCAAACTCTCCAACATTCTCAAACCTTCAAAAATCTAAGATTTTTCATAAAAAAACCTCAGTAGTGTACCTTTCGATTCACTTCCCTTAAACTGTAGCAACCTTCAGTTCACGCCTCACCATCATATACTCTCATTCGATTCAGTGATTGCCCAAACCAAGCAGTAACATAACTAGCTTCAGGAAGATCCCAGCGAAACTCCCTCCACCATCAAAGAAGTCATCTACAACTCTTTCGATTAAACACTTCAAGAGGTAAGTTCTCTCTAAACTTGGACCTCTTTCATTTAAACATCACATGCACATGCCAATAAAGAAAAATGTAGATATTTCTAGACCATGTTTTAGCATTCGATTCTGACTGCCCATATGCTGAAAGCTCAACCTTAATTAGATATACTTTGGACTTTGAGACCCATTGGTTTTTGTGCTAACCCCTGGACTGTAGTTATGTTTGGATGTTGCATTGTAAGAACTTGAGACAGGTTTATTATACCCTTCGACTGGCTAGCTTTACAAGCCTTTCGAATCACAATTTGAGGGCCTAATATGCTCACAAGGAGTCAACAAGGAGCCTGTGGAAAAGTCAGAACCTTGTTGTTTCCAGGCTCAGTCGAAACACATTCCCTCACTACTTTCAACCTCCAGTCAAAGAAGGCAACAAGGCAGAACCAGAAGGCTTCGCCATACACTGACTTCCAGGCCAATTGAAGGCCATGACCTCACTGGTGCTAGCCCTAATCGAAGGAGGCCAACAGAATGCAAGTCGAAGGGTGGTACTGCCTGGGTCGAAGAGCTCATTTTCCTTTCTTTTATTTTGTTTTTGCCTTTACATTTTCTATCCTTTCGATATGGTTGTAATAATGTAGGATATTTACTTCTTGCATTTTTATTTCTTTATACAAATGTTAGTAAAATAGGAAATGTATGGCAAGACAAAATCAACAAGTAGATAACCCCTAATCAAAGAGTAAATGCATGCGAATCAAACACACTTGCACACAAGCATCCTTAGGGTTACTCCATTTGGTTGCCTTACAAAAATGGGCATGTTATGCATGTGGGATGCCTTAGCACAAACGAATCGAAAAAACACAAGATCATAGTCCCTCGATGATGCTATCAAAGTTGCCTTTCAAAATGATCTTAGTCCCTAAAGAAAAGTGCTAAGTCATCTTACAACATTGCTATCATGGTCATCCGATGACCCAATGCCCGTCCCTTCACATCCAACGATGGGGCTTCTTACCAAATCAATGGTAAGATAGCAACATCTAAAGGAGGAGGAAAATAACACCTAAGACCTTTTGAGTAGGTAGGTTCGCTCTTAGTTACTCGCTTGCTCACAACAAAAAACATTTTTACACCAACACTCTCATTTGAAACATTTTCAAAAGACAACACTTTGTATGCGTTCTTATAGAGACGAGAATCATCACAAAGACACCTTTTCAAAATCACTTTCAAAAACACATCTCATAAACACCTCTTTGAACTATTTTCAAAACAAACAATTTGTATGCGTTCTTATAGAGAAGAGAACCATTACGAAGTTCCATTTTCAAAAATACTTTCAAAAACCACACACAAAGCACAATTTCAAACAAAAGCAAGTGATCTAGCAAGTAACTAAGAGCCCATGGAAAACCATGGATGAAAAGGATGCTAATACCTTCCCTTTTCATAATCTACCCCCCGAACTCAAGAAAACATCTCTAAAGGTCTTTCCTGTGCTTTTTCACCTTTCCTTTTTGGATAAAAGAAAAGTCGGTGGCGACTCTTGCTAAACCGCAACATTTGCGATAAAACGCAAAACCCTCAAGTCAGTTCTCCCATCGTATCACACCAACTAAATAAGACTATCCTCTGGTAAAATAGAAAGTTCGCCGCATGCGCCCAGGGATGTCTGAGAAAATCAAAGTTGAGGTCATGAAACAATTTGATGTCGGTTTTCTAGCAGTTACTTCTTACCCGCAGTGGGTTGCTAATGTGGTTCCGGTGCCTAAGAAGGATGGTAAGGTACGTATGTGTGTAGACTATAGAGATCTGAACAGGGCGAGCCCCAAGGATGATTTCCCTCTGCCTCACATCGATGTTTTGGTCGACAACACCGCACAGCATAAGGTTTTCTCCTTTATGGATGGTTTTTCTGGTTACAATCAGATTAAGATGGCTCCCGAGAACATGGAAAAGACAACCTTGGTTACGCAGTAGGGCACCTTTTGATACAAGTTCATGCCGTTCAGATTGAAGAATGCTGGGGCAACGTATCAGAGCGCCATGGTTGCTTTGTTCCACGACATGATTCACCATGAGATTGAGGTGTACGTTGACGACATGATTGCAAGATCCCAAACTGAAGAAGAACATCTTGACCATCTCCAGAAGTTATTTGACAGGTTGAAGATGTATAAGATGAGGTTAAACCCGAACAAGTGCACCTTCGTGGTAAGGTCTGGTAAGCTGCTGGGTTTCGTCGTTAGTGATAAAGGTATTCAAGTGGATCCTGCAAAGATGAAGGCTATACAGGAAATTCCAGCTCCCCGAACGGAAAAAGAAGTCAGAGGCTTTTTGGGACGTCTGAACTACATTGCCCGATTCATTTCACATCTGACTACTACTTGTGAGCCAATCTTCAAGCTGCTGAAGAAAGATCGGGTGGTAAAATGGAATGATGAATGTCAGGCCGCTTTCGAAAGGATCAAAGAATATCTCCAAGAGCCTCTTATTCTGATACCTCCAGTTGAAGGGAGACCTTTGATCTTATACTTGACAGTACTCGACAATTCAATGGGGTGCGTGGTGGGGCAGCATGACGAGTCTGGACGAAAAGAGCATGCTATTTACTACCTTAGCAAAACATTTACCGACTGTGAGACCCGATACTCACTGCTTGAGAAAACTTGCTGCACTTTGGAATGGGCTGCTCGCCGGCTGAGACAGTATATGCTGACTCACACTACCCTTTTGATATCAAAGATGGATCCAATCAAGTATATCTTCGAAAAGCCTGCCTTGTCCGGAAGAATAGCAAGATGGAAGATGATCTTAACTGAGTACGACATCTAATACACGACCCAAAAGGCAATCAAGGGAAGTGTGTTGGTACATCATTTGGCGCATCAGGCCGTGGATGATTACCGGTCTATGAATTTCAAATTCCCGGATGAGAACATCATGTTGGTGACCGACTGTGAAGAACCTGGACCGGATGAAGGACCTGAGGAAGGATCCCGATGGTCTATGTATTTTGATGGAGCTTCAAACGTGTTGGGTAATGGCATTGGCGTCGTGATCATATCTCCTGAAGGCTGTCATACTCCGTTCACCGCCCGATTATGTTTTAACTGCACCAACAACATGGCGGAGTATGAAGCGTGCATCATGGGCCTTCGAGCAGCTATTGACCTAAGGATTAAGTTCTCGAGTGTATTCGGAGATTCTGCTCTAGTGATCAGTCAGATCAAAGGCGAGTGGGATACGAAACACCCAAATCTTATTCCTTACAAAGAGTATGTATTGACTTTGCTTCCGCACTTCGAGGAGATAACCTTTGAACATTTCCCCGGGGAGGAGAATCAGTTAGCGGACGCACTAGCTACTATGTCTTCTATGTTCAAGGTCAGGTGGGACAATGAAGCTCCCCAGATCACCATCGAGAGATTGGACGAACCCGCACATTGCTGTGACATTGAGACTGAAGAGGTAGCAGATAAACCCTAGTTTCACGAGGTAAAGAGGTATCTTGAGGCTCAAGAGTACCCCGAGGGTTCATCTGTTAATGATAAGAAGTTTCTGAGGAGATTTGCTGCGAAGTTCTTCATTAGCAATGGCATCCTTTACAAGCGTAACCATGATTCAACCTTACTGCGATGTGTGGATAAAAACGAGGCAGAAAGGGTTATGGCAGAGATACATGAAGGCACTTTCGGGACTCATTCCAGTGGACATACCATGGCAAATAAAATCCTACAGGCAGGATATTATTGGTCTACTATGGAAGCCGATGGTTATCAGCATTCTCGGACCTATCATAAGTGCCAAATCTATGCTGATAAGGTGCACATACCTCCAGTTCCTCTGAACGTCTTGACAACTCCTTGGCCTTTTGCAATGTGGGGTATCGATATGATTGGCGAGATCAGACCGACTGCGTCCAACAGGCATCGTTTCATTCTGGTAGCTATTGATTACTTTACGGAGTGGGTTGAGGCAGCTTCCTTTGCTACAATGATCAAGAACTTCGTGGCACGGTTTATTCGGCACAATTTGATCTGTCAATATGGTGTACCCGAGAGGATCATTATAGACAATGGTACAAATCTCAACAATACAATAATCACCGAACTCTGCAAGCAGTTCAAGATACAGCATCATAAATCTTCTCCTTACCGGCCGAAGATGAATGGAGTTGTTGAGGAGGCTAATAAGAACATTAAGAAGATTGTGCAGAAGATGATGGTGACATACAAAGACTGGCACGAGATGTTACCATTTGCTCTTCATGGGTACCGAACTTCAGCGCGGACTTCAACAGGGGCAACACCCTACTCCTTAGTGTATAGCATGGAAGCGGTCTTACCTATTGAGGTCCAGATACCCTCTCTTCGGATTATGAAGGATGCAGGTTTAAGTGAAGATGACTGGATCCAGACCCGGCTTGATCAGCTGAATTTAATCGACGAAAAGAGACTTACTGCTATTTGTCATGGTCAAACGTATCAAAAGCGAATGATCAAGGCATTTAACAAGAAAGTCAGATGACAATAATATCAAGTTGGGGATCTGGTGATCAAACGCATCATACTGCCACAAGGTGATCCCAGGGTAAAATGGACCCCTACGTATGAAGGGCCATTTGTGGTTAAGAACATTATCTCATGAGGAGCTATGATTCTAACCACCATGAATGGTGACGACTTTCCTCACCCCGTCAATGCAGGAATAGTGAAGAAATACTACGCATAATCAAAGACCCGCTAGGTTGACTGGCCTAGGCAAAAATAAGGGCTTCCCGATGAACCAAAAGGGTTCGGGCAAAAATAAGGGATAAAAATATAAAAAAAACTGTACACCTGGCAAGTCGAAAACCTGAAAAGGCGGCTTGGGCAAAAAAGGGTATCCCGGTGGACTGAAAACTCGAAAGGGCGGTCCAGGAAAAAATTAGGGATTAAAGCGTAACACTATGTCTCGTTGGATCACCTTGCAACCAGACTTCATTATCAACTATCAAGCTCGGATGGCACTAATCAATCTGACCACCTTCAACCAAGCAGCAAAGTGATGAGACGCTCGAAGATATAAAGGCAATAGCAGAGTTGGATCCCAGTGGGATTGTTCACATAGCTGTTTTTATTTGTTTTACATAAACTGTATAAATTCTATCTTTCGGCGGCGTTCTCTTACTAGGACGTCAGCCTCTTGTACAAAAACGCCTATTTTCAGGCCTACTTTGAAATCAATGCAATCCATTTTCACAAAGAAATTTAAAATTGTTTTTCTTTTTCTGTTTTGTTTTGCAAGAACATCCAATGTTCATTTTTGATATATGCATTTGACAATAATTGCTGCTCATAAATATTTACATGTGAAACAAAAGACGATTACTCATAATATCAGGAACAGGGGCAAACAAGAAATGTCCAAGCTTTACAATTGCTCTGTCCACTAGGTATAGGGATAGACCTAGCTGGAAAACATAGGTACATTCACTCCCCGCATAGCAAAAGGTATCTAAAAACAGTGGTTCTCCCCAAGCAGAGTTTCTCTATCACCAGCATTAGAAAATTATCCCCAGTGGAGTTTATTTTTTCCACAAGCAGAAACTTAATCCCCAACAGGTTTCATTATCACCAGCAGCGGTAATTCATCCCTAGCCGAGATTATTCCTCCAAATCAGCAGATCTTCTAGCAGAGTATCTCTTCCCCACAGAGTCATTCTCTCACCAGTTTATTCTCCAGCAGGATTATTCTCACAATCACCTTCGGTCATGATCCCCAGCGAGAATGAAGAAATCAACTTTTTTTCTCTCCAGCAGCAATCCGGGATTTATTTTCCCCAGCTAGAGACTATCATAAAAACATTGCATATCCATACATCATGACATATGCATAAGCATCATACAACACAGTCTCATTTATTTTGAGAACATCATTGCTTGATACATATCATGCATTACATACAACTGACCCTTTACCTTTCAGGAAAATTACAAATGAATTCTCACAAATTCAAGCTATGAAGCCCGGATCCGACCGGATAATATCTTGATTTCTACATCATATTGTGAAGCCCGGAGAACGACCGGATAACAGTATCAAACACCACGAAGCCTGGAATCGACCAGATAGTGGTTTATCTTTAAGCTATGAAGCCAGGATTCGACTGGATAATAGTTTAATCCCCAGTAAGCCGTGAAGCCTGGATTACGACCGGATAACAGCTCAGCAAGTTACTGCGAAGCCTGGATTACGACCAGATAGCAGTGCAAGACACCATGAAGCCTGGATACGACCAGATAGTGGTATGTCATAAACATAAGCCGTGAAGCCCGGATTACGACCGGATAACAGCTCAACAAGTTATTGTGAAGCCTGAATTACGACCAGATAGCAGTACAAGTTCCTGTGAAGCCTGGATTACGACCAGATAGAAGCCAAAGACACCGCGAAGCCTGGATTACGACCAGATAGTGGTAAATGACATTGAAGCCTGGATTACGACCAGATAACAGTGAGGGAAACTGTGAAGCTTGGATTACGACCAAATAGCAGTTTACCCGGCCAATTACTATGAAGCCTGGATTCGACCGAATATTAGTAGGCCCAACAGTCAAAGGGAAGCCCGGAGGCGACCGAATAACCACTTGATTTCTTCTGAAGCCTGGATTATGACCAGATAGGAAGCAAGGTATTGTGAAGCCTGGATTACGACCAGATAGCAGTACAGGACACCATGAAGCCTGGATTCGACCAGATAATGGTATAAAGAATCGTGAAGCCTGGATTACGACAAGATAACGATAAAAGGACTGAAGCCTGGATTATGACAAGATAATAGTACAAGACATTGTGAAGCTTAAATTTCGACCAAATATCAGTTTACCTGGACAATTACTAAGAAGCCCGGAGTCGACCGGATATTAGTGTGCCCTAAATTCAAGTTGAAGCCCAGATACGACCGGATAACAACTTAATTCCTTCTGAAGCTTGGATTACGACCAGATAAGAATCGAGAAATTGCGAAGCCTGGATCACGACCAGATAGTAAGTTTAATCTCATCTCCCCAGTAAGTCATTGTAAAGCCTAGATCACGACCAGATAGCAGTCGGTCTTATCACTATGAAGCCTGGATCACGACCAGATAGTAGTTCATTTTCACCCCTTCGACTAAGAGACGATTCCTCAGTAGAATAACGGACGACCGACGCTCCTAAAATTCTATTTTCTCCCAAGATAGAGATCAGCATTCCCCAGCATAGTCTTCCTCAACAACAGGTATACAAGCTCTCACTAAGGAATCTCTTATGTGATGGACACTCCTTCGGATGGCATCTTTAAGCCCATCCTCCATCATCAATTTCCAAATGGCATCTGTAATCCCATTCCCGACATCACAAGACAATTACCACTTCATGCGAGTGCAAATTTCTGGGCACTCTAGTGTTCAATCATCTTCCAACTTCGGATATCGAAAGGCAGAAAAGCCAATCTACATCCTCAGGTTTAAGAAGATTGAACAGGGGCAGCTGTTGTACCACAAAATTTTCCCTCCCATATTTCTCAAAACATTTCAAGAAAGATCCTCAAGTTGCTCAAGGAAGCCTAAGGGTTGACCAGACAAGCTCTCTCCTAAAACAGTCTACCTCAAATTAGGGTTTCATGTTGCATCAAGATACTTGAGTCCAAGGGATCCCAAATGCTCACCGTTGTCCTAATATGTTCTCAAGATCATCCATGTCAAGTTTCAAGCCTTGCAGAGAAAGTTTGCTTAGTCAATTGCTCAAAGGCCTGGAAATCGACTGTGCTAGGGCAGAAGTCAATTGTGGCCAACATATAGTCATACTTCAAGATTTTTAGTCAACATTCTCATTTTGAAGTATTATTCATCAATTTATCAAGGGTTGATCATGATTCATCAAGGATTGTTCACAATTCATCAAGAACCAAAAGTTCCTAAATTAGGGTTTTGCAGGAAAAGTCAACTCCACTTTGACCAAGCATAACTTTCTCATGCTTTATGAGAAGTGACCCATCCAAAGCTCATTTTGAATAGGATGAAATTCCCTACAATCCATATTCATCTGCCAAGTTCAAAATATGTACTCACAAGAAGTTATGAATTTGGACATTATAGGTCATTTTGAAAAGTCAACAAAAACACATTTTTTGTCAAAGCTTCATACATGAACATGGAAGACTCAATTGAGATAATACCAGAAGGGTTGCTTAGAGGACATCTCAATATTTCTAAAAAGTCCAAGAACACCTTCAAAGAGGCAAAATCGAGGAAGTTATGCATTAGTGAAGTTGACCTTTTTTGCAAAATTGTCAAAAGTCAACTATGCCTCAAATTGCAATTTTTGCTAAATGGGCCTAATCTTTTGCATTTGTTTTTAGTTGGTAGCATGGTCCACGAGCCCTAGCTCTTCCCACTTATCTTTATCTTATTTTTGCTATTTATTTTGATTTTTATTCCAATTAAATCAATTTAAATCAAAACAAATCATGAAAAATCCAAATCATTCAAATTTCAAGATCTTGTGCATGTTTCAGGTTCTACATACAGCTAGCAAGTAAATCAAACCGTGCAAGGCTTTTGTGTGCATGAAAAGATTGGGTTTGGCCTATTTTTGGAAAGATCTTAAAGTGAATCAAATCAAAATCAACAGCCATAATGGATGAAGATTGAGAGCATAATTTCAACCCTAATCCAATCCTTGGTATATAGTATACAATTACAGGCCTAAAACACAGGGGTTGAGAGGCGTGAAAAGGCAGAACAAACTTGGAAAAATCACAAAAAAGTGCAGACTCAATTTCACACTTCCAGGAAATTACAAGGCTCCCTGACCATCTCATTCACTTCTTGGAATCACAAGCAAGCTATACCAATCAAGAACAATGAGTTTCCAGCGCTAGAACTCACTGTAAGTCAGCCACGACAATGGCTTCTTCTTGAAATCGAATTGAATTATTTTGGCATCTATAGCATGAAATACTTGTATATTCTTGCTCCTTGAAACATTTGCAAGCTATCTATAACATTCAATTGCATTTTTGTGGATTGTATCAGAATTTTCCATTATTAGGGTTTTATGCTTCGATTTAGGATCTTTTGGTACAGGTAAAATTGGCCCCCAAGAAGGGCACCATAATGCTCAGCAGGTCAAGACGGTTCGATTCATGGCCTTAGACTTTATTTATCATGCCCATGGAAGATTTTGAAACAAGCCATGGATGTAGCGACGGATGGTGTCCGTAGGTAAAAGTTTTTTAACTTTTACCAACGGAGAGAGGACATGGACGACCTGCGTGGCACCATATTACTTGTCCATTTGAATTTTGGCGCTTTTTTCCCACTAACTTGCATTATTATATATTATCATTTATTATGTTTCTATGTACAAATAGAACGTGCAACTCAGTTGGTGAAGAGGTAGTGGAATAGGCTTCAGGACCTGGGTTCGAATCCCAGGTCCCCCATATATTTCATCCTATTTTCATTTATGTGATTAGGCGTATGCACAGATATGAAGACCACCATGTGACCTCAAGGCTCCACCATTGGATCTCCAGATGGCCAGATCTAAAGGCCATCATATAAAGGACCATCACTCATCTCAGTCAACGCATAGCATGGAATCTAGGAAGTCAAACGTGGACCTTTGATCTTGGGCCCAGAATTGCTGTTGACACCCCTCCACTTGCTATTTTACAGGCCCAGTACCTTTTTTCTCTATTCTTTATAATTTTTTTAATTAATTCATTTAATTTATTTTTACTAACACCAAGTTAATTCCTTTTTCATAAAAAACCATAAAATCAATTTTCATCCAATTAGATTTAGAATTTTTTTTATATACAAAAATTAATTTAATTAGTTTTATTTAATTTTAGGATAATTTTAATTATTTTGTAAATAAAATAAAATTAATTAGAACAATTAGGGTTTTCATTTCTAACTTAAATTCTATTTTCTTTTTCTTAAAAATAACAAAATACAAAAAATAGGTCATGTAAATTGTTTTCTTTAAATTAATTTAATTATTAATTAGATTTGTATTTAATTTAAAAACCTAATTCTTTTTTCCTAAAAATGATTAAAAACGACAAAAAAATAATTTTTTTCTTTAATTAGGTTAGACGGGATCAAAACCCTAGTTCTCTCTCGTTCTCGATTCATCGCGCTTTATTATTTTATTTTTCCATATTAATGTAATTGCTCACAAGTTGTAATAGATTAATTAGGATTTTTCTCCTTTTCATTTATCGTTTTGACGGGTTGTTTTTGGCTATGTAATTAATACCCGAAGCCTTGTAATAGCGTAGCTTTACTTTTCGCACTTTATATTCCGCAAAATATTAACTGTTAGATGTATGATATTAGGGTTGCATGACAAGAATGTATGTAAACTTTAAAACAGTTAGCAAACCCTAAATGTGCAAAGATAATAACTTAAAATCGAATCACTCGCACATGCGCACTCCTAGGGTATACTCTCACTTCGGTTGCCTTCGGTAAAACGATCATTAAGTATAGGATGCTTTAGTGGTCGCTCTTTTGTCTAAACAAAAGATCAAAGTCCCATTCGGAAAAGTTGCCTCGGAATGGTTGCCTCGGATATGTTGCCTCGAATATTGATCTTAAGACATTAGAGTTATTACTAAGACGTCCTAACATTGCTTTAGTGATCATACGTCCCTTTCGAATTGACCCTCAAAACTCCAACGACGGTGCTACCTACTCACTAATGGTAGGATAGCGCTGTTTAAAGGAAACGAACATAGAACAATTCTTTTTTTGAGTAGGTAGATTAGTTCTTAAGTACTTGCTCAAACAAAACAAACTTTTTCACACCAAACACTTTTTTCAAACAATGTTTTCAAAAACACTTCGTAACACTCTTGAAGACAAAAGCAAGGGTTAAATCGAATTAAAACAAAAACTTTTCAAAACACACAAACACGGAAGCAATTTTTAAAATGATGAGCAAGTACCTAAGAGCCCATAGAAAACTACGGATAGAAAGGGTGCTAATACCTTCCCTTTCTATAATCTACCCCCCGTACTCAAAATCTCAAAAAATGGAATTTTTCTGTGCTTTTTTCCTTTCCAGTTGGATAAAATAAAAGTCGGTGGCGACTCTTGCTTACCGCGACATTTTGCAAACACAAACGCAAAACGCAAACCAGCATTTCAAAACAGTCTGGTTCTGGCCATCGTATCACAATATGCAATGTTTTTATGATGTTCTCTCGCTGGGGAAAATAAATCTCGGACTGCTGCTGGAGAATACAAGGAGTTGAATTCTTCGTTCTCTCTGGGGATAACGACCGAAGATGATTTGAGAATAAGTTTGTGGGAGAATGACTCTGCTGGAGAATAAGCTGGCGAGAGAATGACTCTGTTGGAGAATAAACTGGCTAGAGAATGACTCTATGGGGAAAAGATATTCTGCTGGAAGATCTACTGATTTGGAGAAATAACCTCAGCTGGGGATGAATTGCCGTTGTTGGCGATGGTGAATTCAGTTGGGGGTTGAATTTTTGCTTGTGGAAGAAATAAACTCCACTGGGGATGGTCTTCCCTTTTCGGTGAAAGATGAACTCTGCTTGGGAAGAATTAGCGCCACTGTATCCTGGTACCTCTTACCCTGCGGGGAGTGTATATACTTTTAGTCATTTTCTCAAGTTGGGTCTATCCATGTACCTGGTGAATAGAGTAACTGTAAGGCTTAGACATTTCTTGTTTGCCCCTGTTCCTGGAATTACAGGTAATTGTCTTTTGTTTCGCGTGTGAATATTTATGAGTAACAAATATTTTCAAATGCATATATCAAAAATGAATCATTGGACGTTCTTGCAAAACAAAATAGGAAAAGAGAAGCAACTTTGAATTTTATTGTAAAATGAATTGTATTGATTTTGAAGTTGGCCTGTAATAGGCGTTTTGTGCAAGGGGCTGACGTCCTAGTAAGAGAACACCGTCGAAAGATAGAAATTATACAATTTGTGAAAAATAAAGAAAAACAGCTATGTGAACAATCCCACTGGATTCCAACTCTGCTATTGCCTTTATATCTTCGAGCGTCTCATCACTTTGCTACTTGGTTGAAGGTAGCTTAGATTGATTAGTGTCGTCCGAGCTTGATTGTTGATACCGAAGTCTGGTTACAAGATGATCCAATGAGACATAGTGTTACGCTTTGATCCCTAATTTTTGCCTGGACCGCCCTTTCGGGTTTTTAGTCCACTGGGATACCCTTTTTTGCCCAAGCCGCATTTTCAGGTTTTCGACTTTCCGGATGTACAATTTTTTTCATTTTCATCCCTTATTTTTGCCCGAACCCTTTTGGTTCACCGGGAAGCCCTTATTTTTGCCTAGGCCAGTCGACCTAGCAGGTTTTTAATTATGCGCAGTATTTTTTCACTATTTCAGCATTGACGGGGTGAGGAAGGTCGTCACCCTCCATGGTGGTTAGAATCATAGCTCCTCCCGAGAAAATTTTCTTAACCACAAATGGCCCTTCGTACGTAGGAGTCCATTTGCCCCTGGGATCACCTTGTGGAAGTATGATGTGTTTGATCACCAGATCCCCGACTTGATACTCTTGTCGTCTGACTTTCTTGTTAAATGCCTTGATCATCCGCTTTTGATACGTCTGACCATGATAAATAGCAGTAAGTCTCTTCTCATCAATTAGATTCAGCTGATCAAGTCGAGTCTGGATCCAGTCGTCTTCACTTAAACCTGCATCCTTCATAATCCGGAGAGAGGGTATCTGGACTTCAATGGGCAAGACTGCCTCCATGCCATACACCAAGGAATAGGGTGTTTCCCATGTTGACGTCCGTGTTGAGGTGAGGTACCCATGAAGAGCGAATGGTAACATCTCATGCCAGTCTTTGTATGTCACCGTCATTTTCTGCACAATTTTCTTGATGTTCTTATTAGCCTCTTCAACAGCCCCATTCATCTTCGGCCGGTAAGGAGAAGAATTGTGATGTTGTATCTTAAACTATTTGTAGAGCTCGGTGATCATTGTATTGTTGAGATTTTTACCATTGTCTGTAATGATCCTCTCTGGTACACCGTATCGACAGATCAGATTGTGTCGGATAAACCGCACCACGATGTTCTTGGTTACTGTAGAAAAGGAAGCTGCCTCAACCCACTTCGTGAAATAATCAATTGCTACCAGGATGAAATGATGCCCATTAGACGCAGTAGGTCTGATCTCGCCGATCATATTGATGCCCCACATTGAAAAGGGCCAAGGAGCTGTTAAGACGTTCAGAGGAACTGGAGGTACATGCACCTTATCAGCATAGACATGGAACTTATGATAGGTCCGAGAATGCTGATAACAATCGGCTTCCATAGTAGACCAATAATATCCTGCCCGTAGGATTTTCTTTGCCATGGTATGTCCACTGGAATGAGTTCCGAAAGTACCTTCGTGTAAATCTTCCATAATCCTTTCTGCCTCGTTCTTGTCTACACATCGCAGTAAGGTCGAATCATGGTTACGCTTGTAAAGAATCCCATTGCTAATGAAGAACTTCGCAGCGAACCTTCACAGAAACTTCTTATCAATAACAGATGCACACTCAGGGTATTTTTGAGCCTCAAGATACCTCTTTATCTCGTGAAACCAGGGTTTATCTGCTATCTCTTTAGTCTTAATGTCACAGCAATGTGCGGGTTCTTCCAACCTCTCAATGGTAATCTGGGGAGCTTCATTGTCCCACCTGACTTTGAACATAGAAGACATGGTGGCTAGCGCGTCCGCTAGCTGGTTCTCCTCTCTTGGGAAGTGTTCAAAGGTTATCTCCTCAAAGTGTGGGAGCAACGTCAATACATATTCCTTGTAAGGAATAAGATTTGGGTGCTTCGTATCCCACTCGCCTTTGATCTGACTGATCACCAGAGCGGAATCTCCGAATACACTCAAGAACTTAATCCTTAGGTCAATAGCTGCTCGAAGGCCCATGATGCACGCTTCATATTCCGCCATATTGTTGGTGCAGTTAAAACATAATCAGGCGGTGAATGGAGTATGACAGCTGTTGTACCCCAAAATTTGCCCTCCCATTTCATCAACATTTCTCATCACAAGACTCTTGGAACTCAAGATCGAGCTAGGGTTTGCTCTGCTCAAGACACCTCCTTGCATTGTTAACCTAAATTAGGGTTTGAGTTTGCACAGGGATGTTTTGACCCACAATTCCAAAAGTGACCTTCATACTTCATGTTGGACTCATAAGTTCGCCCATACCAAGTTTCAAGCCTTGAATCAAATTTTTGCCCAGTCAATTGGACAGTTGGCCTAGAAATTAGTTGTATTGGGGAAAAAGTCAACTGTGGCCAATTGACAGTCAAACCTCATGAAATTTGACCACATCAACATTATGAACTCATATGAACCATTTGATCAAGTTTGGATCACAATTCCACAAGAAATTTGATCAGATCACAAAAAGGGCAAAATGGTCATTTTTAGGGTTTTGACTGTGCAAAGGCAATTTTTGACTGTTTGACTTAGCCAATGGCAAATCAAGCTCAACCATGGACTCAAGGACTCAATGACATCATCTTGACCCATTCAACAAGTTCAAAAGATCTCAAATGCATAGGATTGACAGATGAATTTTTCAGTCAACTGATCAAAATTTAACTGTATATTGAAAAGTCAAACTTTGACTTTTTGGTCAAAATCAAGTGCCAAGGGTCATTTTTCATCAAGACATGTCAAATTATGAAACTTGTTCATCAAGAAATCCAAAATTGCAAATTAGGGTTTAAAATGGAAAATTTTCATAACTTAGAAATTTTCTAAGTTATAAAATTTTCTTATTTTTTTCTAACTTTGTCCCATTTTTTCACCAAGATTCAAATGGATTCAAACAACACTTACAACATGAAAGTTGTAGTCCATCACAAAGTCTACAACTTTTATTCACAAAGTTTTCTCAAAAGAAGCTTGGATCTAAAGTTATGATTTTTGGAACAAGGGTACCTAAAACTTTTAACTTAGAGAAATTTTGCCCTAGTTTAGGCAGGATTTTGACCCATCTTCTTGGCCATTTTTCACATAGTTCCACTTGGAGTCTTAAGTTTCATTTCAAAGATGGATTATAATATATGTTTCAAGCTTTCCAAATTGTCCAAGAACTCCTCAAACAACTTTGTGGTTAGGGAGAATCGAATGCTTGAAGTTGGCAAAAACTCACTTTGTAACCATGACCATTACATGTTCATACCAAGTTGCAAATCTGACCAAACTAGCTTAGTACATAATTACAGGCCTCTAAACCAATTTACACTCAAAAATTGAATGCAAATACATTGGTTAGAGGCATTGTCCTGATCAAGGGAGCATTATACATTGAATAATTCCATTTTGGGCATAAAGATCACACTTCCATTTTCATAAAGCATAACTTTTGCAAAGTTGTTTTTCTTGAGCTTTGAACTCCTTCCTTTGCAGAAAACAAGTTCCACAAACTTAGGCAAAGGTACAAGAAGTTGGTGCATGCTTGGAGATAGCCTGTACAGGCCTATCTCATCTCACTTCAAACTTTGCTTTCAAAACAAGTCAAATGGCCAAAAGCTCATATCTCACACATCTGATATATTGAACTCAAGCAAAGTTTTCAAACAAGTTTCACACATCCTTGCATACCAGAAGCACGAGCCCTTGACCTCTCAAACCCCCTTATACTCAAAAACCACATTTTCGTGCAAAACAGGGCCAGTTCTGCAAATCACAAGCCACAATCAAATCCCCTCGTGCGTTTTGTCCCAAATCACTTCAAACACATTCCAAACAATATACCTAAGCTATCCAGACCATTCACAAGTTGCTGTAACTCCATTAACACACATCACCATTTTTGTTTGGAAGCTTTGCAGGT
Source organism: Vicia faba (assembly GCA_948472305.1). Classification (NCBI taxonomy): domain Eukaryota; kingdom Viridiplantae; phylum Streptophyta; class Magnoliopsida; order Fabales; family Fabaceae; genus Vicia; species Vicia faba. Next base: position 402,086,266 of record OX451738.1, on the reverse strand, counting down.
TGAGTTCTGTAGCACGATTCAGGCCACTTCAAAACAAACTAAGCATTGGGAAAGGTTCAGGGGACATCAAGCAAGCTTAAAAGAACCTCAGGCCCCATTGAAAGTTGTTGCATTATCCAGCTCGAACTCAACTGAAACAGGTATTTCATGAACTTCTATCTCTCTATTTAGGAACATTTAGACTTAGGTTTATGAATGAAAGATGTTGTATTCATTTCCCTGAAACCATACATGTGCTTAGTTTTCATTTATATTAATCGTGCTAGGAGAATTTCATCCATGAACTTTTTGAAAAAACTAGGTTAGAAATTAGGGCCAGAGAAATTCTCTCTGGTCTTTGAGAGTTAGCTTAAGTTTTTTATATGGTTCAAATCGTTGTTTGATGCTCTACAAGTTTCATGTTTTGAGTTTTGTCAAAGGATCACGTTTCCAGGAGTTGGCAGTTTGTACACAGAAGGCGCGTGTTTTTGTTTGAACAGAGGAAGAAGATGAAGTAGCTGGGCTTGGCCTGGCTATTTCTTGCTTTTGACACCCCCATTTTCAGTATCACACCCCCTTGGCCCATTTCTTTGTATATTTATTATTTTTGCATTTTAATTTCATTTCTGACTTTATTATTTTATTTCCAAACATAAAAAATGCCTAAAAAATATTTTCATAAATTTTTATATTTATTTAGTATTTATTTCAATTATTTCTAACATTAAAATGTTTAAATACTTTATATTATTTTGTTTAAACTTAAAAATAATGTAAAAAATACTTTTATTTTCATTTATTATTTTTATTCACATTTGAAAATATTTTCTTGAAATATATACATTTTTGTAAATAATTTATTTTATTTTTTACACACTTAATATATTTAATATATATATATATATATATATATATATATATATATATATATACATATATATATATATATATATATATATATATATATATATATATATATATATATATATATATATATATATATATATATATATATATATATATATATATATATATATATATATATATATATATATATATATATATATATATATATATATATATATATATATATATATATATATATATATATATATATATACTTTATTTTATTAAAAGCATAGAATAAAAAACACAAAAATAATACATTTTATTTTTATTGATATTTTATACTAAAAAATACTTTTTTTCCATATACTTTTATTTTTTGTACATATTGATACATTTTTGTATATAAATATTTAATAATATCATTTCTTTAAGGAATTAGGGTTTACCCTAAAAATAATTAAAATTAACTTTTTGTTTATTTCTTTACATTTCTTTCCATGGAAAATACTTTACATACCTAAAAAACCTTTTTGCATAATACTTTTTTATTTTAATATTTATTTATTGTACTTATTTAAATATTATACATTTAAATATTATGCCTTGCAAATTCAATTTGGTTGTAATAATTTAGGGTTTAATTTCTTGCAAAATAATCCCCTATTCAAATTTGTACCCCCCTCCCTATATCATGTTGTAATAGTTTAGGATTTAAATTCTTGCACCTTTAATCTTGCAATTATGCCATGATTAGAGAATTAGAGTTTGTATGCAAAAATCAAATTAACAAATAGTTTGACCTAATCAAAGACAAAAATGTATGAAAAAACAAACACAATGCACACTTGCACCCCTAGGGTTACAATCCACTTGTTGCCTTCAAAAATGGGCCATGGTATGTGTTATACCCCAAAATTTGCCCTCCCATATTCCTCAAGAAATTGCCAAGTCAAGGTCACAAAATTCCCCAAGGATTGTGCAGTGCAACAGTCTCCCATACAGTCAAAATTAGGGTTTTGAGTTTGATCAAGAAAAGGAAGTTTTCAAAGGCTCAATAAAGTCTCATATGCTTACAAACATGGTCAAGCATCCTCATATCAAGTTTCAAGGCATTCAGCTCAAGATTGCACAGTCAAAACCCTAAATTGCACTACAGTCAACTGTAGGGGCAAAATGGTCATTTGGCAGTCAAAAGTTCAAATTTTTGGTCAACATATCATTTTGAAGCCACAAACATCATTTGATCAATGCTTGATCATGATTCTCAAAATTTGGCTCAGAAATCATCAAAGATGCAAAAGTTGCTATATTTGGACAGCTGAAAAAGTCAACTGAAATTGACCAGGGCATAACTTTCACATGGATTATCAGAAAAATTCCATCCAAAGCTCATTTTGAAGAGAAAGACATTTCCTACAACTCATCTTCATACTTCAAGTCCAAGAAATGCTCTCACAAAAAGTTATCAATTTCAACATTATAGGTCATTTTCAAAAGTCAACAAAAAGGGACTTTAAGTCAAAGGCCATAACTTGAGATTGGTAAATCAAAATGACATGGGACCAAAGGCATTGGTTAAAGGATTCAAAGACCTTTCCAAAATGTCCAAGAACATGAGAAAATCCTAAAAATTGAGCAAGTTATGCCTTGTAGAAGTTGGGAAATTTTTGTGAAATGGCAAAAGTCAACTATCCTTGAAAATCCAATTTTGACAAAAGGGCCCCATTTTTCTCACTTTGTTCATCCTTGTCATGCCACACACGTGTCCCATGGTTAATTTCAAGACCAAATATTGATTTTTTTTATTTTATTTAATTTTTGATGATTTAATTCATTTTAATTCTTTGAAAATTCAAATAAAATTTAAAAATCAATGAAATGGTGTCAAATGAATTTGGACAATTCTTATGTATCATGAACCAACTCAAAAATCAGGCTAAGGTTCATTTGCACACTAGGTCTAGGTTTTGGCTAAAAAGAAGGAAAATGGTTAATGAAAGAAACCCTAAGGCCAATTCTTTCCCAAGCTTGAATTTAGGTCAAGAAACAAACCAATTCCATTCCATAAGATGCATTGAGTCAAACCCTAACTAGAAGATAGCAAAAGGCTCGCTGAAAAAGCCATTGGAACTTTGAAAATTTGGACATATATTGCAAAACTGAAATCAGTGCTGGGGATCTTTTCAAGCCTTAATTTTTGTACCAATAGCTTCCTGAGATAATTCTGAACGATTTTCAATTCATAACCTCAATCAAAGCTCCTTGAACTGGTATATGCAAGTGAAACTGTACAGAAAAATTTTGAATTCGTGTTCTTGATTCTACGCATCCTTTTGCATTTTTAATTACATATTCATGTTCCTCACAAAGTTTCCAAGCTGTTCATGGTATTTAATTGCATTTTCATAAGCCATACACGATTTTACCATTTTCATGTTCTAGGGTTTCCAGCTTCTTAAATTGGGGCTTTTGTAAATAAGAAAAATCAGAACTTCAGAGCAACACCATCACACTCCATGCATCTGGACGAAGAAGAAGACATACTCGCGCCTAATTTATATTAGGAAACAAGCTATTCGCTATTTTTTTGTAGCTTACCTAATGCAACGCTTCAAAACCGTTGTTGTTGTATTTTATGTTTCAGGACACGCGAGGAAGAAGAAGACGTGTCAGCTGGTGATTGATTCGTTCAAATTCGCGCGCGTTCGACCACTATGCATTGATTATTCTTTTTATTGTTTATTAACTATTATATGTTAATTGAAATACAACTGGCTCAGTGGTAACGTGTTAGGTGCATGACATCAAAGACCTGGGTTCAAGTCCCAGGTCTTGCAAAATTTAATGTTATTTTTCATTTCCAATTCACATGCAGCGCTCACACTGATGCTCACCATACTCCATCAGAATTCAACCTCCACGTGTCCCAGGGCCTCAGATCCATGGCCAAGATGAAGAGTGCACCATACATCAAGTCAGCAGGCGCACACTTGAATGGAAAAAGTCAACAAATTGCCAGCAAATGGGCCAGGCTTTTCAGGCTTGCACCTCCAAATTTGGGACCACACCCTCCTGGTTCTATCTTTTTTTCTTTTTTTTTAATTTTCTTTATATTCTATTATTTTTAAATTTACTTGTGTTTTACTTTCTGATTTAATTAATTCTTACAAAAATATAAAAACATTAAAAATACAGAAAGGACAAAAAAAATATAATTAATTTTGATTCTTTTTTAAATAAATTAAAATGTAACTCATTTAGTTTAATTAGGTCTTAGTTTTAATTTTAATTCTTTTTTCATAATAAAAATCCAAAAAATGTAGAATTAGGTTAATTATTAATTTTTTATATCCTTTTTAATTCTTTCCTTTTTTCTCACAATATTATTATTTATTATTTATTTTCTATAAATCAAAAATTGTACATAAATTAGTTTAGAATTTAATTAGGTTAGAAATTAAATCTTTTTTCATAATAAACTTAAAAAATAATAGAACTAGGGTTTAATATTTAATTCAATTTTAATTAATTTTTCTTTTTCTTTTAAATCTAAAAAACACAAAATACTATTTTTCATTCTCATTTAACTTTAGATTCCTTGATTAATTTTTAATTGTTTGTAAAAGGGTCCAACGCCCTAATTTTGTTTAGTCTTTATTTCGCGCATTCATTTTACATTGTTTAAATACCTCTGTATATGCCCCAAAGCCTTGTAATAAGTTTAGATTTATTTCTCGCACTTTTATTTTATCGCTTTATTTATTTTCAGTCAAATCGGGTTCGGTTTTTTTGGCGATGTGGACCCGCGCCGGTTGTAATAGTTTAGATTTATTTTCTCGCAAATATAACTGTTAATAAATATGCATGAAAGAATGAATGCCCAAAAAATAAAACCGAATCGTTAGATCACTAATGCATGACAAGACAAACAATAAACTGAAAATGACACACAATTCGCACACACCACCCCTAGGGTACGCTTCACTGTTGCCTTTCGAAAGGTGATCGTCGAGTAGAGGACGTCTTAGTAAGTCCTCATGATCCGGGAACCTGGCATGAGGGTAGCTTCTAAGGTGTCTTCCCATTGCTCCGGTGATCACCATGTCCCTAAAACTCGAATTGACCCGAACACCTCCAACAGTGGTGCTACCTACCTCTCAATGGTGGGATGGCACTACTTTAAAGGACATTTACACAGACGAATTCCTTAGGGTAGGTAGGTTCTCAAGGGTACTTGCTCTAATTTCAAACAAATCAAAATACTTTTCACACCAACACATTTTCAAAAAAACTTTCGAAACAAACTTTTCAAACACTCTGACGTACGAGTTGAACTGAAACTTTTCAAAGAATATTTTTGAAACCCACATTGAAAAGCAAGCACACATTTTGAAAACACATTGAGCAAGTACCTAAGAGCCCATGGATAACCATGGATAGAAAGGGTGCTAACACCTTCCCTTTCTATAACCTACCTCCCGAACCGAGAGCAATCTCTTTAAAGGAATTTTTCTGTGCTTTTGTCCTTTCCATTTGGAGAAAATAAAAGACGGTGGCGACTCTTGCTTACCGCGACATTTTCGCGAACCAGCGTTAAAACAGTCAGTTCCAGATCCACCGATCACAGAACTGGCGACTCTGCTGGGGATAAACTTAAAGTGAGGTGTACCTTAGGGCTAGTTACAACTGTGTTTTCAATTGTGTCCTTGTGTGCTTTAAATTGTGGGTTGCTTGGGAGTTCTATAGATCCTAACCCGGATCTGGGGGATACCTTTTTAGAAAGTAGCAACAAGGCTGTGAGGGAACTGTGCGGGGTATACCGACATGGTTGAAACAGTCTGCTACGTTGATGTGGCACTTTGGTGTGTACCGGTAACCCTTGAGTCAGTCAAGGAGAGTACGGGGCCTCCGCGTGGTGTCGTGAAGCATCAACAGACCTTAGGAACCTTAATTGAACCATCTTGGCCTCTTTAGGGTAGTGAGATAACTGACTTTGGTGCAGTCCGAGGTTGGTTGATACTCGATACTACACTCAATTGAGGGTTGCTTTCCTGGAATATTTCGGTCGCCAGTTCAGTGGCTAAATCGAAACGATGAACAATGAAAGCAATCCCGTGATATTGGGAACCTTAGAACCCGGTTACTTTGATTAGGACAGGTTGAACCCACCAACTTCAAGAGGGTACTACCCAGACCCCATGCTGGCCTTAAACCTTAAGGGCTTGTCTTGTGTGCCTTGTGTGCCTTACATGTTTGCTTTGTAAATATCTGTGGTGTGTTTAATCATAGCATCATGACATCATCCAGCATCATACGCATTGACTAACCATTTCAGGGGTTCGAATTTTCATCTTTGTTCTTGTTTTGTAGGACATGGAAACTGTTCGTAGAAAGACAATTCCAATCAGTCTTGTAAGGATCCCTCCTCAGCTTAAGGAGCTTATATCCAGGATTCCCGAGAACTCTTCATTCAGTGAAAGGCATGGAAGCCTCATCAGCTTGGTCAACACCAACATTGAGGAAGATATGATAAAAGTCCTGTTCCAATTCTTTGACCCTCTGCATCACTGTTTCACCTTCTTGGACTATCAGTTGGTACCTACATTGGAGGAGTTCTCCCGACTCCTGAAGATCCCTATCCTTGATCAGCTACCCTTCAACGGTACAGAAAAGGAACCTAAGCTTGAAGAGATTGCTAAAGCCTTGCACCTACAGTCATCTGACCTCAAGGGACATTGGGAAGTTAGAAGTGGTATCAAAGGGTTCTTAGCCAGGTTTCTGTTTGAAAAGGCCTATGATTGTTGGAATTCCCTCGACTTGCAAGCTTTTGAAGAGGTTGTGGCCCTCCTTGTTTATGGTTTGGTATTGTTCCCTAACCCAGATCAGCTCATTGATATCAGTGCTGTCCAGATCTTTATGTCCAGGAATCCTATACCTACGTTGCTGGGGGACCTCCTTCACTCATGTTACACTCGAACCATGAGAAAAAGAGGTGTCCTTATGTGTTGCACTCCTCTCCTGGGAAAGTGGTTTATTTCGCACCTTCCTCAATCAGTCCTGAAGAACGAGCGGGGTTTAAGATGGTCACAACGGTTGATGACTCTTACACATGCAGATATACATTGGTGCCCTAGGTCCAGAGAAGATGTCACTATCATTGATCGTTGCGGGGAGTATCCTAATGTTCCTTTACTTGGAATCAGAGGGGGTATTACTTATAGTCCATGCCTGGCTTGGAGACAATTTGGTTATGCTCGGAGGGATGGTCCTCATGACATGTTGATTCCTGACATAGTTTTTGATTTCGACAACGATACTCAAGGACTTCGCCAGAGATTTATCAGAGCTTGGAGGATGCCTAGTAGGATAGACAGCAAGACACTGGGGCACAGGAACTCCATCCCTTTGGAGCCTTACCTCAAGTGGGTACGAGCCCGTTCTCAGAAGTTAGTAATGCCTTATCCTCACATGCTTCCAGTAATCAAAGAGCCTGCCTTGGAAGGAGAGGTGTCTCATGTTATTCAGCACCCTGATATGCCCACATCCTGGGAAGAGATGCAGAAGAGTTGGATCCAGCTTAAGGAAGAGCGGAATTCTCTTGAGACTAGTTTGCATGCCAGTGAAAGGAAGGTCTTGGAGCTCACCCGCCTGTTGCATGAGGAAAGGAGTCTCAACACTTACATAGCTCCAAAGAAGATGCGCAACATATTTTGGATGTGATTTGATCTTTTTGTACTTTTGCCCATGAGGCTTTGATGTATCAAACAATGATTTTCTTAATAATAACGTGTGTTCCTTTTGGTCTACAACAAATTTGAATTTTCGAACTCTTGAATGCATTGCATAAACACATATCATTCATCATGTGCATCATAAATACTCTTCTTTTTCAGGTTGTTTACCGTTCTTTGCTGTTTATTTCAGCATCATGAACCCTCCTGAATCATCAACCGATGCGGCTATCAAGGCTCTTCAGGCGCAGAACGTCCAGTTTCAGGCGCAAAACGCCCAATTTCAGGAGCTGATCAAGGGCTTGTCTCAGGGTCAACAAGAGTTAAAGACCATGCTGTTGAAGAAGACTAAGAAGAAGAGGAGGACTGTGCTATTTAACACTGGGCGTAGACTCGGGAACACTTTGGTTGTTGAAGCTGAAAGGACTCCTCCATCTGTGACGGAAGGTAGTCACCATGAAAGGGAGGTCACTACTCCTGTGGGCTCTGATACTGAAACAGACTTCAATGACGACCAGTACCCTCCTGCTGAAGACCGGTACAAACAGCTGGAAGACAGATTAAAGGCTGTGGAAGTTCAACGGGTACCTGGATTGGACTTCGGAGACTTGGGGTTATCTACTGGGGTGGTGATCCCGCACAAGTTCAAAACACCTGCCTTCGTGAAGTATGATGGGGCTTCCTGTCCCAAGATGCACCTCCGTTCTTATGTAAGGAAAATCCAGCCTTACACAGCAGACAAGAACCTTTGGATCCACTTCTTCCAGGAGAGTCTTTCAGGGACTCACCTCGATTGGTTCTATCAGCTAGATGGAATCAGCATTCGTAACTGGGAGGATCTGGCCACTGCTTTTTACAAGCAGTATCAGTATAATGCCGACCTCGCTCCTACGCGTACCCAGCTCCAGGGTATGTCGCTAGGGTCGGGTGAAGGTTTTAAGGAGTATGCTCAGAAATGGAGAGACCTGGCTGGCAGGGTGCAGCCACCGTTGACGGATCGGGAGCTGGTAGATATGTTCTTGGGGACCCTGTCTGGTCCATTTTTCAATCATCTCATTGGTAATTCCTCTGCCGGGTTTACCGATCTAATCCTGACTGGTGAAAGGATTGAGGCCGGTATAAAATCAGGGAAGATACAGAAAGTTGCCTCCTCTACTGAGAAGAAACCCTTCAAAAAGGAGGCTAGTGCTGTATATAACTCCCGGAAAATAGAGCGACCTGAACACCGCCAATCTGTCAATGCGGTAATGATTGCCAAACCTGCTGCCGCTCCTCGGCCAACTAATCCTCAAAAGTTTGAAAGACCCCGGAGGGAGTTTACCCGGTTAAGCATGACCTTATCACAAATCCTGCCACAGTTGCTATCCACCAATTTAGTGACTGTCAAGGAGGCTCCAAAGTTTCCCAACACTGCATCTCCCAAGTTCAATCCAAATGCTCGCTGTGCTTATCACTCTGATAGCCCGGGACATAACACAGATGACTGTTGGGCCCTAAGAAATAAGGTTCAAGACCTCATTGATGCAAAGGAGATACAGTTTGAGGCGCCCGAGAGGCCGAATGTTGTAAATGCTCCCATGCCCCAGCATGGAGTGAATGCTGTTGAAGAGGACTTGTATGTAGCTTCGGTGGATGATGTTGCTACTCCGTTGCTGATGGTCAAGAGGAATCTGTTGCTAGCCGGTTTATTTCCGGGATGTAGCGAAAGTTGCCCTCTATGTGTTGCTTCCCCTGTTGGTTGTTCTCTGTTGAAGTCAGGCATCCAAAACCTGATAGATAATAGAGAGATTTTGTTTGAAAAGACTGTTGTTCCTGCTGCTCCTGTTGAAGAAGTGTCAATCGTTACCATCTTCAACAACTATTCCGAGGCTCCTTCAAAGAAGCCTATACAAGTTTTGTCAGTTCACAAGAATGTTCCCATCACCATTACTGTTCCGGGGCCTATACCCTACAAATCTGATAAGGCTGTCCCATGGCACTATGGGGCGGATGTTTATGTTCTGGGTGTGAAACAAGAGTGCAACATTGATACTGGTGTCTCCAACATCACCGGGCCTGCTAAGGTCACTCGTAGTGGAAGACTGTTCTCGCCAGACATTGCTCCTCCAGCAATTCATAGGCCTTTGATCTTCACACCTGCCAGAGTGCCTGTTTCTCCTTCTGACCAAGTATCCACCCCTGCTGCTGAGTCATCTGATACTCGGGGCAAGGGAATTGCTGCTGATGTGCCTGCCAGGACGGAGGCACCAAAGACCATTGTTGAGGCTTCCAAGCAGGAAATGGAAGAAATTCTCAAGATAATAAAGAAAAGTGATTTCAATGTTGTGGAACAGCTGGGGCACACCCCCTCTAAAATCTCCATGTTGTCACTACTGCTGTGTTCAGAGGCCCATGCAAAGGCTCTGATTGCTTTCTTAAAGACTGCCCACGTACCCCAAGAGACAATTGTTGACCAGTTCACCGACTGTGTGGCCAACCTAACTGCTGATAATGGCCTGGGTTTCTCTGATGCCGATCTGACAGCAAAGGGGAAGAACCATAATGATGCCCTGCATGTCTCCATTGAATGCAGGGGCACTACTCTTGCTCATGTGCTGGTTGACACAGGTTCTTCATTAAACGTGCTGCCCAAGAAGGCTCTGGATAGGCTGGATTGTGAGGGTCTAGAGCTCAAACCAAGTAGCATTGTTGTCCGGGCCTTTGACGGGTCCAAAAGAATGGTGCATGGTGAAGTGGACATCCCAATCAGGGTTGGGTCACAAGTATTTGATTCAAAATTTTATGTGATGGACATCCATCCGTCCTATTCTTGTTTGCTGGGTCGCCCATGGATCCACAAGGCTGGAGCGGTGACCTCCACATTGCATCAGAAGCTCAAGTACCCGGTCAGGGGGAGGATCGTAACAGTGCAAGGGGAGGAGGAATACATGGTCAGCCACCTCAACTCTTTCAGATACGTGGAAATGGATGGGGAGTTCATTGAAACCCCCTTTCAACATTTTGAGGAGGTACCACCAACCTTGGCAACAGCAGAAGATGAAGAGGTTTCTCCTATGAAGATGGCCTCCTTAAAGGACGCCCGGGCTGTGATCGAGAAGGGTGAATGTGCAAACTGGGGCAAGCTCCCTGATCTTACTCCTAAGACTAACAAGTTTGGGCTGGGTTTCACCACAGAAGCTCAGAAAGCGGTGCGCAAGGCAAGAATTGGAAGACCTCCGGTGCTCATCACTCAGCATGGTGTGAATGCTATTGGAGAGGAAGATGAAGTGGAAGAGTCAGAGTTCGATAGCTGGATCTACCCGACGGCCGACGGTGGATTGACCAATTGGACTGCTAAAGATTTTACACCCATAACTTTTGTCTCCCAGTAATGAATTTCTTTGTTTTTTTGATTTGTAATGAACAATAATTTGAGACTATATGGCCCGGTGTCTTACCCGGGGCACCGTGGTTTTATTTATGAGGGCTTTTTGTTTGTCACTATCATATATCATGAATAAAAGCATTGGACGTTTTTCACATTTCAAATTTTGCGCTCCTTTTCTTTCCTTTCTTTACATATTGCAAAACAGCTGTATTTACACACACACTCACTCATACAGGTTTCAATCCACTCTGGATCGCACTGGTAACGACTCTGCTACTGCCAGTTATGACTTCGAAAATCCGATCAACTTAGCCGCCGACGAAGGTGAAGATGATTGCGAAGTGCCTGGTGAACTTGCAAGACTGTTACAACAGGAGGAGAGGGCAATTCAACCCCACGAAGAGCCAGTGGAAATAATAAACTTGGGTACGGAGGAAGACAAGAAAGAGGTGAAGATTGGTGCCAACCTAGAACTCAGCGTGAAGCAACGGTTGACTCAGATGCTGCAGGATTATAAAGAAATCTTTGCCTGGTCCTACGAAGATATGCCCGGATTAGATACCGACATTGTGGTCCATCATTTACCAACTAAAGAAGATTTCCCTCCGGTTAAGCAAAAGGTTCGTCGGATGCGTCCAGAGATGTCTGAGAAGATTAAAGCCGAGGTTATGAAGCAGTTTGATGCCGGGTTTCTTGCAGTAACTTCTTACCCTCAGTGGGTTGCTAATGTGGTGCCGGTACCTAAGAAGGACGGCAAGGTCAGGATGTGTGTTGATTACAGGGATCTGAACAGGGCCAGCCCCAAGGATGACTTCCCTCTACCCCACATTGATGTCCTTGTTGATAATACCGCTCAGCATAAAGTGTTCTCTTTTATGGATGGCTTTTCAGGCTACAATCAGATCAAGATGGCACCTGAAGACATGGAAAAGACTACCTTTGTTACTCAGTGGGGCACCTTCTGTTACAAGGTCATGCCGTTCGGGTTAAAGAATGCTGGGGCAACCTACCAACGGGCCATGGTTACCTTATTTCATGATATGATCCATCACGAGATAGAGGTGTATGTGGACGACATGATCGCTAGGTCCCAGACTGAGGAAGAGCACCTTGATCATCTGCAGAAACTGTTTGACCGTTTGAAACTATACAAGCTGAGGTTGAACCCGAACAAGTGCACCTTCGGGGTAAGATCTGGGAAGTTGCTAGGCTTCGTGGTCAGTGATAAAGGAATTCAAGTGGACCCTGCTAAGGTCAAAGCCATTCAAGAGATGCCAGTTCCTAAGACGGAGAAGGAAGTCAGAGGCTTTCTAGGACGCCTGAATTACATTGCTCGCTTCATCTCTCATCTGACTGCCACCTGTGAGCCCATCTTCAAGCTGTTGAAGAAAGATCAGGTAGTACGTTGGAATGATGAATGTCAGGCTGCTTTTGACAGAATCAAGGAATATCTCCAAGAACCACCCATCCTTATGCCACCAGTTGAAGGGAGACCTTTGATACTTTACCTGACAGTACTTGATAATGCAATGGGGTGCGTGCTGGGGCAGCATGACGAGTCTGGCCGAAAAGAGCATGCCATTTATTACCTTAGCAAAAAGTTTACCGACTGTGAGACCCGATACTCACTGCTTGAGAAAACTTGCTGCGCTTTGGTATGGGCTGCTCGCCGGCTGAGACAGTATATGCTGACTCACACTACCTTGTTAATCTCAAAAATGGATCCTATAAAGTACATATTCGAAAAGCCTGCTCTGTCTGGGAGAATTGCAAGATGGCAGATGATCTTGACGGAATACGACATTCAGTACACGACCCAAAAAGCCATCAAGGGAAGTGTATTGGCAGACCACCTAGCACATCAAGCTGTGGATGACTACCAATCAATGAACTTCGAGTTTCCAGACGAAAGCATTATGATAGTAACTGACTGTGAAATACCCGGACCGGATGAAGGACCTGAACCGGGATCCCGATGGTCTATGCACTTTGACGGAGCCTCCAATGCTTTGGGAAATGGTATCGGCGCCATAATCGTATCTCCACAGGGTACTCATACTCCACTCACCGCCCGGCTGTGTTTCAACTGTACCAACAACATGGCGGAGTATGAAGCGTGTATTATGGGTCTTCAAGCTGCGATTGACCTGAGGATCAAATTTCTAAGTGTCTTCGGAGATTCCGCTCTCGTGATCAATCAGATCAAAGGAGAGTGGGATACGAAACACCCAAACTTGATTCCTTACAGAGAATGTGTGTTGGCCCTGATCCCCCACTTCACAGAGATAACATTTGAGCACTTTCCAAGAGAAGAGAATCAGCTGGCGGACGCGTTGGCTACAATGTCTTCAATGTTCAAGGTTAAATGGGACAACGAAGCTCCCCGGATCATCATTTGGAAACTGGACGAACCGGCATACTGTTGTGATCTCGAAACTGAATTGGTAACTGAGAAGCCTTGGTACCACGAAGTGAAGAGATACCTAGAAGCTCAGGAATACCCTGAAGGAGCATCTGTCAATGATAAGAAATTCCTGAGGAGGTTTGCAGCCAAGTTCTTTCTTAGCAATGGCATCTTGTACAAGCGAAACCAGGATTCGACCCTACTGCGTTGTGTAGATAAGACTGAAGCAGATAGAATCATGGAAGAGCTACATGAAGGGACCTTTGGTACACACTCCAGCGGGCACACTATGGCTAAGAAGATCCTACGGGCAGGGTATTACTGGTCCACCATGGAAGCTGATTGCTACCAACACTCTAGGACATGCCATAAGTGCCAGATCTACGCAGACAAGGTGCATGTTCCTCCGGTTCCCCTGAATGTTCTGACTGCGCCTTGGCCATTTGCAATGTGGGGCATAGACATGATCGGTGAGATTAAACCTACGGCATCTAATGGACATCGCTTCATCCTAGTGGCGATTGATTATTTTACGAAGTGGGTTGAGGCAGCATCCTATGCTACGGTAACCAAGACTGTGGTGGCACGGTTCATTCGGCACAACCTGATCTGTCGGTATGGTGTCCCTGAGCGGATTATTACAGATAACGGTACCAATCTGAACAATAAGATGATCGCTGAGCTTTGCGAACAGTTCAAGATACAGCACCATAATTCTTCTCCTTACCGACCGAAGATGAATGGGGCTGTAGAAGCAGCTAATAAAAACATCAAGAAGATTGTGCAGAAGATGACAGTAACGTATAAAGATTGGCACGAAATGTTACCGTTCGCTCTGCATGGGTATCGTACCTCAGCCAGGACGTCAACTGGGGCAACTCCTTTCTCTCTGGTTTATGGCATGGAGGCAGTCTTGCCAATCGAAGTACAAATTCCTTCTCTCCGGATAATGAAGGATGCAAACCTGAATGAAGATGATTGGATCCGGACACGACTTGATCAGCTCAACCTTATTGACGAAAAGAGACTTGCTGCTATCTGTCATGGTCAGACGTATCAGAAACGAATGATCAGGGCATTTAACAAAAAGGTCAGACCACAGGAATATCAAGTCGGGGATCTGGTGATCAAGCGAATCATCCTTCCTCAGAGTGATCCAAGGGGCAAATGGACCCCTACGTACGAAGGGCCATTTGTGGTTAAGCATGTGTTCTCAGGAGGAGCAATGATATTAACCAATATGGATGGTGACGACCTTCCTCACCCCGCCAATGCAGACATAGTTAAAAAATACTACGCATGAAAAAGACCCGCTAGGCTGACATGTCTAGGCAAAAATTAGGGCTTCCCGTCGAACCAAAAGGGTTCGGGCAAAATGAAGGGATGAAAATGAAAAATCTGTACACCCGGCAAGTCGAAAACCTGAAAAGGCGGTTTGGGCAAAAATGGGTATCCCGGTGGACTGAAAACCCGAAAGGGCAGTCCAGGCAAAAAATTAGGGATAAAAGCGTAATACTATGTCTCATTAGATCACTTTACATCCAGAATCCGGTATCTACATCAAGACGGCATCGATCAGTCAGCTTCACTTTCAACCAAGGTCGTCAAGTGATGAGACGCTCGGAGTTATAAGGGCAATAGCAGAGTTGAAACCCAGTGGATCACTCATATTTCACACAGTTGTTTTAATTTCTTTTGTACAAAACTTGTAATAAACTCTTTTGTTCGGCGACGTTCCTCTTACTAGGGCGTCAGCCTCTTGTACACAAAACGCCTATTCACAGGCTATTCAAAATCAATACAAATATACTCTTCAGTTAAACGTGCCAACTGTTTTTCTTTTTCTGTTTTGGTTTTGCGAAAAACGTCCAAGGTTCAATTTGTGATATATGCATTGACAATAATTTGCTAGCTCATAAATATTTGCATACGAAACAAAGAAATAATTGCAGGTGACACTAGAAACAAGGGCAATAAAGAGTTGTCTGAGCAGTCTAATTGTTCTATCCTCTAAGGTACCAAGGTAGGTTCAGCTAAAAAACCTAACCAGACATCTTAAATTCCCCAGAGAGTGAGACAGCAAGTCAGTGCATTCTTCCCCAGCATATCAAAACTTCCCCAGGAGAGTCCCATCCAAGTTCCCCAGGAAAGATGGAATTCATCTTCCCAAGCAGTAAGCTTATCCCCAGTGTATTCTGAAAGCTTATCCTTCACGAACGCGTCGTCTGGCTTGATTTAAAGAGTTATTTCCTTAACAGGATATAACTGGGTTATCCTCAGCCAAAAGCCAAGGGAAGGTCGTCGTCAACGTAGTTCTTTCCTATCCCCAGCGAAGTCTATTCACACTTCCAATACAACAATGGTATCCCCAACGGAGTTACTATCAACAATTCAGCAAAGCATCTCTATCCCCACAGAGTATTGCTTCCCAGCATGGTCGCTAGAGTATCTTTTCTCCCCGCAGAATCCTCCATTTGCCAAGTTTATTCCGCAACGGAGTCATCTTCTCCTACCGGTATCCTCGCAATTATCATCCCCAGCGGAAGCAAAATCTATTCTTCGACATCAGCCCAGGATACGACTTCCCGGCACCCGTCAAGGATCTACTTTCCTAGACGAAAACATATATAAAACATTACATACAGCATTATAGCATGCATAACGCACTGCATCATACAAATCTCATTTATGTTGAGAACATCATTGCTTGATCCATATCATGCATTGCACATGACTGACTTTTATCTTTCAGGAAAAATTCAGTTAAATTCTCAAGCTACGTTTCAAGACCTAGACTGGTTCAGTCAAAGGCCTTCTCTGGTTCAGTTAAATCGTCCCAAGATTTTCCTGATGCTTATCCCTTTGAAGACATTTCAAGACCTAGACTGGTTCAGTCAAAGGCCTTCTCTGGTTCAGTTAAATCGTCCCAAGATTTTCCTGATGCTTATCCCTTTGAAGACATTTCAAGACCTAGACTGGTTCAGTCAAAGGCCTTCTCTGGTTCAGTTAAATCGTCCCAAGATTTTCCTGATGCTTATCCCTTTGAAGACATTTCAAGACCTAGACCGGTTCAGTTAAATCGTCCCAAGATTTTCCTAATTCTTACCCAGTCAAAGGCCTCTCTGGTTCAGTCAGATCGACTCTAAGATCTCCCTGATTCTTATCCCAGTAGAAGACACCCCAGATTTTTCTCAACGAGCGTTGTTGAAGTTAAAAGTCGCCCAAGGCTCTCTTACCATTCATGCTAAGGAAGTAATCATCCCTGGTTCTTTCATCGCCGTTTGAAGCTCCAGACTCAGCTCCTGTAACTAGTCAGGACACATCAATACCAAGCATCTAAAAGTCAACTCCTGCAACGTGTCAGGTACTCATTTTTTCTTTTGCAGGTATGCAGGTTCTCGCTAAGGAATCTCTTACGCGATCAATCTCCAGATGGCATCTATAAGCCCATTCCCCCATCATTGCTAACATGTGAGCGCAAATTTCCGGGCACTCTAGTGTCCAATCATCTTTTACCCTCGGATTACGAAAGGCACGTCAGCCAATCTACATCCTCAGGTCTAAGAAGATTGAACAGGGGCAACTGTTATACCCCAAAATTTGCCCTCCCATATTCCTCAAGAAATTGCCAAGTCAAGGTCACAAAATTCCCCAAGGATTGTGCAGTGCAACAGTCTCCCATACAGTCAAAATTAGGGTTTTGAGTTTGATCAAGAAAAGGAAGTTTTCAAAGGCTCAATAAAGTCTCATATGCTTACAAACATGGTCAAGCATCCTCATATCAAGTTTCAAGGCATTCAGCTCAAGATTGCACAGTCAAAACCCTAAATTGCACTACAGTCAACTGTAGGGGCAAAATGGTCATTTGGCAGTCAAAAGTTCAAATTTTTGGTCAACATATCATTTTGAAGCCACAAACATCATTTGATCAATGCTTGATCATGATTCTCAAAATTTGGCTCAGAAATCATCAAAGATGCAAAAGTTGCTATATTTGGACAGCTGAAAAAGTCAACTGAAATTGACCAGGGCATAACTTTCACATGGATTATCAGAAAAATTCCATCCAAAGCTCATTTTGAAGAGAAAGTCATTTCCTACAACTCATCTTCATACTTCAAGTCCAAGAAATGCTCTCACAAAAAGTTATCAATTTCAACATTATAGGTCATTTTCAAAAGTCAACAAAAAGGGACTTTAAGTCAAAGGCCATAACTTGAGATTGGTAAATCAAAATGACATGGGACCAAAGGCATTGGTTAAAGGATTCAAAGACCTTTCCAAAATGTCCAAGAACATGAGAAAATCCTAAAAATTGAGCAAGTTATGCCTTGTAGAAGTTGGGAAATTTTTGTGAAATGGCAAAAGTCAACTATCCTTGAAAATCCAATTTTGACAAAAGGGCCCCATTTTTCTCACTTTGTTCATCCTTGTCATGCCACACACGTGTCCCATGGTTAATTTCAAGACCAAATATTGATTTTTTTTATTTTATTTAATTTTTGATGATTTAATTCATTTTAATTCTTTGAAAATTCAAATAAAATTTAAAAATCAATGAAATGGTGTCAAATGAATTTGGACAATTCTTATGTATCATGAACCAACTCAAAAATCAGGCTAAGGTTCATTTGCACACTAGGTCTAGGTTTTGGCTAAAAAGAAGGAAAATGGTTAATGAAAGAAACCCTAAGGCCAATTCTTTCCCAAGCTTGAATTTAGGTCAAGAAACAAACCAATTCCATTCCATAAGATGCATTGAGTCAAACCCTAACTAGAAGATAGCAAAAGGCTCGCTGAAAAAGCCATTGGAACTTTGAAAATTTGGACATATATTGCAAAACTGAAATCAGTGCTGGGGATCTTTTCAAGCCTTAATTTTTGTACCAATAGCTTCCTGAGATAATTCTGAACGATTTTCAATTCATAACCTCAATCAAAGCTCCTTGAACTGGTATCTGCAAGTGAAACTGTACAGAAAAATTTTGAATTCGTGTTCTTGATTCTACGCATCCTTTTGCATTTTTAATTACATATTCATGTTCCTCACAAAGTTTCCAAGCTGTTCATGGTATTTAATTGCATTTTCATAAGCCATACACGATTTTACCATTTTCATGTTCTAGGGTTTCCAGCTTCTTAAATTGGGGCTTTTGTAAATAAGAAAAATCAGAACTTCAGAGCAACACCATCACACTCCATGCATCTGGACGAAGAAGAAGACATACTCGCGCCTAATTTATATTAGGAAACAAGCTATTCGCTATTTTTTTGTAGCTTACCTAATGCAACGCTTCAAAACCGTTGCTGTTGTATTTTATGTTTCAGGACACGCGAGGAAGAAGAAGACGTGTCAGCTGGTGATTGATTCGTTCAAATTCGCGCGCGTTCGACCACTATGCATTGATTATTCTTTTTATTGTTTATTAACTATTATATGTTAATTGAAATACAACTGGCTCAGTGGTAACGTGTTAGGTGCATGACATCAAAGACCTGGGTTCAAGTCCCAGGTCTTGCAAAATTTAATGTTATTTTTCATTTCCAATTCACATGCAGCGCTCACACTGATGCTCACCATACTCCATCAGAATTCAACCTCCACGTGTCCCAGGGCCTCAGATCCATGGCCAAGATGAAGAGTGCACCATACATCAAGTCAGCAGGCGCACACTTGAATGGAAAAAGTCAACAAATTGCCAGCAAATGGGCCAGGCTTTTCAGGCTTGCACCTCCAAATTTGGGACCACACCCTCCTGGTTCTATCTTTTTTTCTTTTTTTTTAATTTTCTTTATATTCTATTATTTTTAAATTTACTTGTGTTTTACTTTCTGATTTAATTAATTCTTACAAAAATATAAAAACATTAAAAATACAGAAAGGACAAAAAAAATATAATTAATTTTGATTCTTTTTTAAATAAATTAAAATGTAACTCATTTAGTTTAATTAGGTCTTAGTTTTAATTTTAATTCTTTTTTCATAATAAAAATCCAAAAAATGTAGAATTAGGTTAATTATTAATTTTTTATATCCTTTTTAATTCTTTCCTTTTTTCTCACAATATTATTATTTATTATTTATTTTCTATAAATCAAAAATTGTACATAAATTAGTTTAGAATTTAATTAGGTTAGAAATTAAATCTTTTTTCATAATAAACTTAAAAAATAATAGAACTAGGGTTTAATATTTAATTCAATTTTAATTAATTTTTCTTTTTCTTTTAAATCTAAAAAACACAAAATACTATTTTTCATTCTCATTTAACTTTAGATTCCTTGATTAATTTTTAATTGTTTGTAAAAGGGTCCAACGCCCTAATTTTGTTTAGTCTTTATTTCGCGCATTCATTTTACATTGTTTAAATACCTCTGTATATGCCCCAAAGCCTTGTAATAAGTTTAGATTTATTTCTCGCACTTTTATTTTATCGCTTTATTTATTTTCAGTCAAATCGGGTTCGGTTTTTTTGGCGATGTGGACCCGCGCCGGTTGTAATAGTTTAGATTTATTTTCTCGCAAATATAACTGTTAATAAATATGCATGAAAGAATGAATGCCCAAAAAATAAAACCGAATCGTTAGATCACTAATGCATGACAAGACAAACAATAAACTGAAAATGACACACAATTCGCACACACCACCCCTAGGGTACGCTTCACTGTTGCCTTTCGAAAGGTGATCGTCGAGTAGAGGACGTCTTAGTAAGTCCTCATGATCCGGGAACCTGGCATGAGGGTAGCTTCTAAGGTGTCTTCCCATTGCTCCGGTGATCACCATGTCCCTAAAACTCGAATTGACCCGAACACCTCCAACAGTGGTGCTACCTACCTCTCAATGGTGGGATGGCACTACTTTAAAGGACATTTACACAGACGAATTCCTTAGGGTAGGTAGGTTCTCAAGGGTACTTGCTCTAATTTCAAACAAATCAAAATACTTTTCACACCAACACATTTTCAAAAAAACTTTCGAAACAAACTTTTCAAACACTCTGACGTACGAGTTGAACTGAAACTTTTCAAAGAATATTTTTGAAACCCACATTGAAAAGCAAGCACACATTTTGAAAACACATTGAGCAAGTACCTAAGAGCCCATGGATAACCATGGATAGAAAGGGTGCTAACACCTTCCCTTTCTATAACCTACCTCCCGAACCGAGAGCAATCTCTTTAAAGGAATTTTTCTGTGCTTTTGTCCTTTCCATTTGGAGAAAATAAAAGACGGTGGCGACTCTTGCTTACCGCGACATTTTCGCGAACCAGCGTTAAAACAGTCAGTTCCAGATCCACCGATCACAGTATGCATGTCAAGTACTTTGGCAAAACAAAAACAAAGCAAAAGATCATAGTCCCTCGATGACGCTATCTGGGTTGCCTAAACAAAATGATCAAGTCCCTCAAGAAAATTGCCTAAAATACTTGACACAGTTGCTATCATGGTCTATACGATGACCCACGTCTGTCCCGTTTAACATCCTAACACAAGGTTGTTCACCCAATACAATGGTGAAACAACACTGTTAAAAGGGTTAATAACATAAGAAAGATCTTTGAGTAAAATAGGGTAGACAACTCTTAGTTACTTGATCAAAACTTGCAAAAAACATCATTGTTATCTTTAAAACACACTTCACAACACAATTTCAAAACCCTACTTTCAAACATTGAAAACTTTTTCAAATACAAAAACACAACTTTGTATACATTCAAACAAGAATCATTACAAAGGTTTCCACGACGATGGCCTCTTTTCAAAACATCTTTCAAAACCACACACAAAGCACCATTACAAACAATTGAAGAGCACCATTTCAAACAATTGAAGAGCACCATTTCAAACAATTGAAAAGAAAAGCAAGTGATATAAACAAGTAACTAAGAGCCCATGGATAACCATGGATAGAAAGGGTGCTAATACCTTCCATTTCTATAATCTACTCCCCGAACCCAAGAAAACATCTCAAAGGTCTTTCCTGTGCTTTTTGACCTTTCCTTAGGATAAAATAAAAAGTCGGTGGTGACTCTTGCTAAACCGAAACATTTGCGAACACAAACGCAAAATCCCAAGTCAGTTCTCCCACCGTATCACAACAGCCCTCAGGAGATATGATCACGGCGCCAATGCCATTACCCAACGCGTTTGAGGCTCCATCAAAATACATAGACCATCGGGATCCTTCCTCAGGTCCTTCATCCGGTCCAGGTTCTTCACAGTCAGTCACCAACATGATGTTCTCATCCGGGAATTCGAAATTCATGGATTGGTAATCATCCACGGCCTGATGTGCCAAATGATCTGCCAATACACTCCCCTTGATCGCTTTTTGGGTGGTGTATTGGATATCATACTCAGTTAAGATCATCTGCCATCTTTCTATTCTTCTGGACAAGGCAGGCTTTTCGAAGATATACTTGATTGGATCCATATTTGATATCAATAGGGTAGTGTGAGTCAGCATATACTGTCTCAGCAGGCGAGCAGCCCATGCCAAAGCGCAATAAGTTTTCTCGAGTAGTGAGTATCGGGTCTCACAGTCGGTAAACTTTTTGTTAAGGTAGTAAATAGCGTGCTCTTTTCGTCCAGACTCGTCATGCTGCCCCAGCACACACCCCATTGAATTATCCAGTACTGTCAAGTATAAAATCAAAGGTCTTCCTTCAACCGGAGGCATCATAATAGGTGGCTCTTGGAGGTATTCCTTGATCCTTTCGAAAGCGGTCTGATATTCATCATTTCATTTTACCACTTGATCTTTCTTCAGCAGCTTGAAGATTGGCTCACAAGTAGCAGTCAGGTGTGAGATGAATCGGGCAATGTAATTCAGACTTCCTAAAAACCCTCTTACTTCCTTCTCTGTTCGGGGAGCTGGCATCTCCTGTATATCCTTCACCTTTGCAGGATCCACTTGAATACCTTTATCACTAACGACGAAACCCAACAGCTTACCATACCTCACCCCGAAGGTGCATTTGTTCGGGTTTAACCTTAGCTTGTACATCTTCAACCTGTCGAACAATTTCTAGAGATTGTCAAGGAGTTCTTCTTCAGTCTGGGACCTTGCAATCATGTCATCAACGTAAACCTCAATCTCATGGTGAATCATGTCGTGGAACAAGGCAACCATGGCGCACTGATACGTTGCCCCAACATTCTTCAACCCGAAGGGCATTACCTTGTAACATAAGGTGCCCCATTGTGTAACAAAAGTTGTCTTCTCCATGTCCTCGGGAGCCATCTTAATCTGATTGTAACGAGAAAAACCACCCATAAAGGAGAAGATCTTATGATGCGCGATGTTGTCAACCAGAACATCGATGTGAGGAAGCGGGAAATCATCCTTGGGGCTCGCCCTGTTCAGATCTCTATAGTCTACACACATTCGTACCTTACCATCCTTTTTAGGCACCGGAACCACGTTGGCCACCCACTGCGGATAATAAGTAACAGCTAGAAATCTGGCATTAAACTGTTCATGACCTCAACTTTGATTTTCTCAGACATCTCGGGGCGCATACGGCGAACTTTCTGCTTTACCGGAGGACAGTCTTCTTTGGTCGGAAGGCGGTGTACCACAATGTCAATGTCCAAACTAGGCATATCTTCATAATACCAAGCGAAGATCTCAATATAATCGCGCAGCATTTGTATCAACCGTTGCTTAACACTAGGCTCCAGATTTGCACCTATCTTGACCTCTTTCTTGTCTTCCTCTATACCCAAATTCACTGATTCCACTGGCTCTTCATGAGGCTGTATAGCCCTATCTTCCTGTAGTAACAGTCTAGCAAGTTCTCCGGGCACTTCACAATCATCCTCACCTTCGTCCTCGGCTTGGTTGATCGGATTTTCAAAGTCATAATTGGCAGTAGCAGAGTCGTTATCAATGGGATCCAGAGTGGATGTGCATCTGCATTATGATATGTGAGTGTGTGTAAGACAATAGCTGTTTTGATAAAGTGCGAGATAGAAAGGAAAAACAAGGAGCGCAAAATTTGTAATGCAAGAAAACGTCCAATGCTTTATTGATGATATATGAAAATGACAAATAATAAGCCCTCACAAACAAAGCCAGGGTGCCTCGGGCAAGGCACCAGGCCGTAAAGATTCAAATTGTCTGTTACAAATCTTAAAACAAAAGTCAATTACTGTGTAATAAAAGAAACGGGCACGAAGTTCTTCGTAGTCCAGTGGTTCAATCCACTATTGGTAGTCGGGTAGATCCAGTTGTCGATATCTGACTCTTCTTCACCCTCTTCAGTTGCATTCACTCTCTGATTACTGATATACAGAGGAGGTCTTCCAATCCGCGCGCTCCGAACAACCCTTTGAGCCTCTGCAGTAAAGCCCAAACCACACTTGTCAGTTTTGTATGCGAAGTCGGGGAGCTGACCCCAATTTGCACACCCACCTTTTTCAATTACAGCCCTGGCATCCTTGAGGGAAGCCATCTTCATCGGAGGTTTGTCAGTAGCAACTTCAGTCGATGCCAAAGTCTGGGGGGACCTCTTCAAAGATCTGACACGGGGTTTCGATGAACTCCCCATCCATCTCCACATAGCGAAAGGAATTAAGATGACTCACCATGTACTCCTCTTCTCCTCGCACCGTAACAATCTTCCCCTTTACTGGATATTTCAACATTTGATGGAGCGTAGAAGTCACTGCCCCAGCCTTATGAATCCAGGGGCGACCCAGCAAGCAAGAATAAGATGGTCGGATATCCATCACATAGAAAGTAGATGCAAAAGTATGAGAGCCATCTTTAACAGGGATGTCCACTTCCCCGTGCACCATCCTTTTTGACCCGTCGAAAGCCCTAACCACAATATTGCTCGGCTTCAGAATCAAACCTTCACAGTCCAGACGGTCTAATGCTTTATTTGGCAAAACATTCAATGAGGACCCAATATCCACCAGTACATGGGCCAAAGTGGTGCCCCTGCACTCGATCGAGACGTGTAGAGCATCATTGTGATTTCTTCCTTTAGCAGTCAGATTTGAGTCTGTGAAACCCAACCCGTTGTCGGCAGTCAAACTAGCTACACAGTCTTTGAATTGATCAGCAGAGGTTTCCTGCGGCACATGCGCAGTTTTGAGGAAAGCAATTAAAGCTTTTACATGGGCTTCAGAATACAATAACAAGGATAACATGGAGATTTTCAATGGGGTCTGCCCCAGCTGCTCGACTACGTTGTAGTCGCTCTTCTTGATAATCTTCAGAATTTCCTCTATCTCCTGCTTAGAGGTTTCTACAATGATCTTCTTAGGCGCTTCCATCCGGGCAGGCCCACCTGTAACTTCTTTGCCCCGAGTGTCACATGACTCGGCGATAGGGGTGATAACTGGAGTAAGAATTGGAACAAAAACTGATGTACTGGTAGATGGAATGGCAACAGGCTTTTGAATAGTCGAAGGGGAAATCTCGGGAGAAAAGATTCTTCCACTTCGGGTGACCTTGCTAGCCCCGACAATATTACTGATATCAGCATCAGTTTCTTCAATCTTTAAGTCTTTCTTAACTCCATGGTAATACACGTCGGCCCCATAGTGCCAAGGGACAGCCTTATCCGAAGTGTATGGGATAGGACCAGGGATAGTAATGATTAACAGAGTGATTCTTGGAACGCGTGTAATCCTAACATGATTTCTCGAGGAAGCCTTGGAAGGATTGGCGAAAATGGTTATGATGGCAACATCTTGAATTGGAACCAACGGAATCATAGTCTTCTCGAACATGATCTCTTTGTTATCCATCAGGTGTTGAACACCTGATTTCAATAAGTGGCAACCAGCAGGCAGAATGGAACACATGTGGCAACCTTCGCCACAGCCCGGAAATAAACCTACCAACAATAGATTCTTCTTAACTGTCATCAAAGGAGTAGAAATTTCTTCCACGAAGGTCACAAATAAATCATCGTCCACAGCATTTACTCCATGACCATGCTTGGGCATAGGAGCAGTTATGACATTAGGTTTCTCTGGAGTGTCAAAATCAATCTCTTTAGCTTCAATCAAATCTTGCACCTTATTCTTTAAGGCCCAACAGTTGTTTGTATCATGACCTGGGCTATAAGAGTGATAGGCACAGCGGGCGTTCGGATTATACAGCGGAGATGTGGTGCTGGGATTCTTCGGGGCTTCCCTCAGAGTTACCAGGTTGGTCTTCAACAATTATGATAGAATTTGAGACAAGGTCATATTAAGCCGAGTATACTGTCTTTGTGGTCTCTACATTCTTTGTTGATTGTTGCGTTGTGGGGCAACGGTGGGTCTTGATATTACTACCACATTCACTACTTGACGGCGTTCAGGTCGATTTTGACTCCTCGAGCTGTAAACTGCACTAGCTTCTTTCTTACTGGTGAAAGGCTTCTTTACTGCACTTGACGACGTATCCTTCTGTATCTTACCACTTCAGATACCAGCTTCTACTCTCTCCCCAGTCAAAATCAATTTCGTAAACCCAGATGATGAACTGCCGATCAGATGATTAAAAAATGGACCAGACAACATCCCTAGAAACATATCAACCAACTCCCTATCAGATAGAGGGGGTTGGACTCTTCCAGTCAGATCTCTCCACTTCTGAGCATAGTCCTTAAAACCTTCACTTGCACCCATGGACATACCCTGAAGCTGAGTACGAGTGGGAGCAAGGTCGGTATTATACTGGTACTGCTTGTAGAAAGTAGCAGCAAGGTCCTCCCAGTTTCGGATATTAGCTCCTTCCAATTGATAAAACCATTCAAGCTAAGTCCCTAATAGACTATCTTGAAAGAAATGCACCCACAAATTTCTATCAGCAGTGTAAGGCTGGATTTTTCTGACGTACGAGCGGAGATGGAGTTTTGGACAGGATACTCCATCGTACTTAGCAAAAACCGGAGCTTTGAATTTGTGAGGGATCGCCACCCAAGATGCTAGTCCTAGATCTCCGAAGTCCAAACCATGGATCTTCTGAATCTCCATAGAACTCAAACGGTCTTCAAGTTGTTTGTACCTATCCTCAGCAGGAGGATACTGCTCATCATCAAAATCAGTATCATTATCAGAGACTACAGGACTAGGACCCTTTTCTTCTTCTTGGTTCTCTTATCCTTTGGATGAAAGAGACAGATCAGCTTCCTGTCACAACCTATTCCCAAATCTGTGACCCATATTCAGAAGAACCACCTTCTTCTTCTTCTTCTTCTCCTTCCGGATGAGAGTCTTCAAATCCTCTTGCCCTTTAGCTAAGTTCAAGAACATCTCTTGGAATTGGGAATTTTGTGCCTGAAGAGCTTTGATGGCTTGATCGGTAGGTATTTCAGAAGACATTTCGTGCTGAAATAAACA
Source organism: Vicia faba (assembly GCA_948472305.1). NCBI lineage: Eukaryota > Viridiplantae > Streptophyta > Magnoliopsida > Fabales > Fabaceae > Vicia > Vicia faba. The sequence goes on along the minus strand of OX451738.1, from coordinate 402,059,585 downwards.
GCGAAGGAGATGAGAAACCTGTAATGATACCTGTAATGAGGTGCATGATAATGGGATGCGTATGTAATGATTTCAAAGACTTTGGGATATTTAAATTTGTAAAACAAAAATAAAACACACTTTATTAGATTAACTTGTAAAAAAAGTTTAACAATGCCTTTAAGGTGTTACAAAAGAAATAACTGAAAAACAAATCTAAACTTAAAGAAAGAAAAAATCAGAAATCCCATGGTCGCTTCCCCTTCGTGCTGACGTAGTCATTGATTGTTCTTTCATTCTCAAGTTGCCTCGTGAGCTTCAAGATCTTCCTTTCTTGCTCATGATACTTCTCCCGGTAGGTATCCCTTTCCTCTTTAACCTGAATCCAAGATCTCTTCAATGCCCCAAGATCAGTGGGCATGTATGGATAAAGGACTATATAAGGAATACCTTCTTCATTGGTAGGCTCCACAATCACTGGAAACACAACTTCATATGGCATCCCAAGCTTCTGGGCTCGAGCTCGGACCCACTGGAGATAAGGTTGCATAGGGAGATAAGTCTTCGGTCCTAGCTCTTGAGGGTCAGACCTGTTCATCATGCCCCAGGCTCGTATAAACCTTCGGCGATGCTCGTCAACGTCCCCCTTATATTCAAAGACAACATCTGTAAGAAGTAGCTCATGAGGACCATCTCTCTGAGCGCGACCGAACTTTCGTAAAGCCAAACAAGGATTGTAGGTTATTCCCCCCTTGATTCCAAGCAACGGGACATTAGGGTATCCCCTGCATCGATCAATGACAGCAACACTTTCCATAGCCTTAGAACTCCAAAGAATGTCTATATGGGCAAGGAAAATTATCTTGTAAGACCATCCTAAACCTTCCTCATTCTTCAATATGAACTTGGAGAGGTGCGAAATAAACCACCTCGCCAGCAAAGGCATGCAACACATGAGGGTCCCTCTTCTACGCACAGTACGAGTGTAGAGAGCATGTAAAATATCACCCAGAAGAGTAGGCACAGAATTGCGAGACAGGAAGATCTTAACCGCATTCACATCTATGAAGGAATCTAGATTCGGGAAGAGAACCAAACCGTAGATAAGGATACCCAAGATGTCTTCAAAATCCTGAAAGTCCAAATTATCCCAGAACAGTTGAGCTTGATCCATCAGAAACTTGGCTAAGAAACCTTCAACCTCGCTTCGTGTTTCCCAATTAGATACTACATCAGCCCGTTTCAAATGTAGAGTTGAAGCAATGTCCTCTGGCTTAGGAGTCTCCTCCAAACCTGTGAAGGGTGTCTGCTCGAGGATGGATATGCCCAATAAGTGAGAAAACTCTTCCGTAGTGGGAACTAGCTGATAATCCAGGAAAGTGAAGCAATGATGCACTGGATCGAAGAACTGGAAAAGCAGACTCATCATCTGCTCATCAAACTTTAAGGTAACCAAGCTAAGGAGCTGACCATGTCTTCTAATGAATGAAGAAGTATCAGAAACCTTTTAGACTAAATCTTTGAGTTGAGCAGGTATTTGCACAAAGCTAACTCCGATGGTGTTTCTGCGTATGGAAGCCATAATCTGCAAAACAGAACAAAGATAAGTCCCCCCGGTCTTTGAAATGGTTAGTATAAAGAAGTATGCATGTTATGTTATGATGCATGATGTCATGGTAAAACACACAGCAGGTATAGCAGATAACAGACATGGTAAAGGAAAAAAAGTCACACAAGAGACCTTAAGTTTTAGGCTTGCATGGGGTCTAGGTATTACCCTCTTGAAGTTCAGTTGGTTTCAACGTGTCCTAATAATAGTAATCGGGTTCTAGAGGTTCTAAATATCACTGACCATCCTCCACCAGTCATGGTTTCAGCTCACACAATCTTTTCTTGCAGCCAAAACTATCTTGAGAGTATGGTCTCAATGAGTGTAGTATCGAGTATCAACCAGTTCTCAGCTTTACACCGAGGCCGGCTATCTCACTACTTCCTATGGCCAAGTTGGTAAATTATTGGTTCTAAGGTCAGTTGATGCTTAACGACACATATAGCAGCCTCGTATTCTCCTCGTTTCTCCACAAGGGACACCGGTACCAACCAATGTGCCACATCAACGTGGCTACTGCTTCAATCGTATCGGTCTACGCCGTACAGTTCCCTCACAGTTTATTGCTACTTACCTAAAAGGAATCCCCAGATCTAGGTTAGGATCTATAGTAACTCCCAAACAAAACTCTTAAAAGTAAAGCAACCAAAACAAACAAAAGAAGCAATTTGTGATGAACTAAATCCTAAAGTATACCCCACTTATCAATCCCCAGCAGAGTCACCAGTTCTGTGATACGGTGGCAGAACCGGACTGTTTTAGGAAAATGCTAGTTTGCGTTTTGCGTTTATGTTCATAAAATGTCGCGGTAAGCAAGAGTCGCCACCGACTTTCATTTTATCCAATTGGAAAGGAAAAAAGCACAGAAAAATTCCTTTTTTGAGATTTTTGAGTATCGGGGGTAGATTATAGAAAGGGAAGGTATTAGCACCCTTTCTATCCGTAGTTTTCTACGGACTCTTAGGTACTTTCTCATCATTTTAAAAATTGCTTCCGTTATTGTGATGATTTGAAAAGTTTTTGTTTTACTTCGTTTTAACCCTTGCTTCTGTCTTCAAGAGTGTTACGAAGTGTTTTAAAAACTTAGTTTGAAAAGTTTGTTTGAAAGTGTATGGTGTAAAAAAGTTTGATTTTGAGCAAGTACCTACTAGCATCTACCTACTCGAAAAAGAATGTTTTTGTTCTTGTTTCCTTTAGACAGCGCTATCCCACTATTAGTGAGTAGATAGCACCGTCGTTGGAGTTGTAAGGGTCAATTCGAAAGGGACGTACGACCACTAGAGCAATATTAGGACGTCTTAGTAATAACCCTAGTGTCTTAAGATCATATTCGAGGCAACATTTCCAAACGGGACTTTTGATCTTTATTTAGACAAGAGGGCGACCACTAAAACACCCTATACTTAATGATCGTTTACCGAAGGCAACCGAAGTGAGAGTATACCCTAGGAGTGTGCATGTGCGAGTGATTCGATTTCAAGTTATTATCTTTGCACATTTAGGGTTTGCTATCCATTTTAAAATTAACATACATTATTGTCATGCAATCCTATTATCCTACATCTAACAGTTAATATTTGCGAAAATTAAAATGCGAGAAATAAAACTACGCTATTACAAGGCTTCGGGGAAGGGGATTAATTACATAGCCAAAAACCCATAAAATGATAAATAAAAGGAAAATCCTAATTAAACTATTACAACCCGTGAGCAGTTACATTAATATTGTAAAAATAAATAAACGCGCGATGGATCGGGAATGAGAGAAAATTAGGGTTTTGACCCCGTCTAAACCTAATTAAATAAAGATCGTTTTTGTTATTTTTGGTTATTTTCAGAAAATAAGGTTTTAAATTAAATACAAACCTAATCACTAATTAAATTAAATTTAAGAAAAATAATTAATTTTGACCTATTTTTGTATTTTTGTTATTTTGAGGAAAATAAAATAAATGTTAAATCAAATAAAACCTAATTTTCTAATTTATTTTAATTTATTTACAAAAAGATTAAAATTACCCTAAATTTAATTGAACTAATGATTAAATTAATTTTGACAAAATAATAAAAGAAAACCTAAATTCTAATTTGATGAAAAATTGATTTTATGGTTTTTTATTGGTAAAAAGGTGATTTTGGTGTTGATAATAAAAATAAAAATAAATAATAACTAAAGAACGATAAATTAGGGGAAAAAAGAAAAAGGAAAAAGAAAAGAAATAACCTAAGGGCCTGCTGTCAGCGGAACTGATTAGAGGATGATGGTCTAAAGGATGGTGATCAGAGGATGATGGTCATAGGATGGTGGTCCAGAGGATGATGGCACTGGGCCTGCTCCCGACTGGTGGATCCAGCAGGTCATGACCAGAGGATGATTGATCTGGTCTTGGTTGATGGGTCCAGAAGATGACCCTCATAAAGTGCAGGCACTGGATCTGGCGAACAAAGGAGAAAAAATGTCAAAAGGCCACGCCTGGGATCGAACCCAGAATCATGAACTTCTGACTTCCTTCTTCTGACCAACTGCGTTGGGTGTTAGTTTATCAGTACAATAGAAACAAACAAATAGATCAGAATTACAAGCTTCTGATCAGAATAGATGCGCCAGTATTTCAACCAGTCAGTAAAGTTGTGACACGCCATCGTCTTCTTCCCTGGATCTGTCGTTTAAAACTCTGAACTTTTACCTACAGACATGGCAATGTAGCTACAAAGCTGTGCATTTCATAAATTGCATACAAGCAATATAAATAAATCTCAAAATCATGGATCAACTGGGTTTGACCCGCTGATCACAATGGTCTCCTCTATCTGGGCCAATTGTTCCTGTATGAAAAATCCCTAAAAAAAACCATGAACCCTAGCCACGGCATCTTGCTGTACAGTTAATGAAAATGCAATTGATCATAACCATTAGCTTGCAAATGATTCAAGGATCAAGAATATGCAAAGAAATCATGCTACAAATGCCAAAATAATGATATTTGATTTCAAGAAAATGCCAAAGTCGTGAGACACTTATAGTGAGCTTTTGTGTAGAAATTGCTTGCTAAGGATTGGGACGGACTCCTTGAACACCCAGCAAATGCAAGGAATGCTTGGAAAGGCTTGAAAGCGCCTGGAACTGTGAACACAGATTGCACTTTTTTCTTGATTTTTGAAAGTTGTTCTTCACTCTACATGCCTCTCACCCCTTGTACATTTGGTCTGAATTTGTTCTATATATGGTCTTGAGTGAATTAGGTTTACCAATGTGTATCCAATCTTTGCAATTATAAAGATTTGATCCTTGATTCACACTTGTATCCAATCTTTCCAAAATAAGAGAAATCAATCTTTTTCTGTACAAACATGCCTTCCACGATTTGATTTCATTGCTAGCTGTATAAGAGACCTGAAATATGCACAAAATCTCAAGGTTTAAATGATTTTGATATTTCCATGATTTTATTTTGATTTAATTTGAATTAATTGAAATAAAAATCAAAATAAATGGAAAAAATAAATTAAAGGCAAGTGGGAAGGGTCATGGGTCTTGGACCATGTTACAAACTCAAAACAAACACAAACAGTTGGGCCCATTTGACAAAAATTGCAATTTGAGGCACTTTTGACTTTTGGCAATTTTGCAAAAAGGGAGAACTTCACCAATGCATAACTTCTTCAATTTTAACTCTATGAAGGTGTTCTTTGACTTTTTAGAAAGCTTGAGATGTTCTCTAAGCAACCTTTTTGGTCTCGTCTCAATTGAGTCTCCCATATTCATGTATGAAGCTTTGACAAAAAAGGTGTTTTTGTTGACTTTTCAAAGTGACCTATAATGTCCAAATTCATAACTTCTTGTGAGTGCATATTTTGAACTTGGGAAATGAAGATTAATTGTAGGGAATTGCATTCTATTCAAAATGAGCTTTGGATGGTTCATTTCCAATAAAGTATGAGAAAGTTATGCTTGGTCAAAGTTGAGTTGACTTTTCCTACAAAACCCTAATTTAGCAACTTTTGGGTTTTGATGAATTGTGAGCAACCCTTGGGGAATCATGATCAACCCTTGATCAAATGATGAATAATACTTCAAAATGAGGATTTTGACCAAAAATCTTGAAGTTTGACTGTATGTGGGCCACAGTTGACTTTTGCCCTAACACAGTCGATTTTCAAGCCTTTGAGCAATTGACTGAGCAAACTTCCTCTGCAAGGCTTGAAACTTGTCATGAATGATCTTGAAAACATATTAGGGCAATTTTGAGCATTTTGGGATCCCTTGGACTCAAGTATATTGATGCAACATGAAACCCTAATTTGAGGTAGACTGCCTTAGGAGAGGGTTTGTCTGGTCAACCCTTGGATTTCCTTGAGAAATTTTGAGGACCTCACTTGAAATGTATTGAGAAATATGGGAGGGCAAATTTTGGGGTACAACAGCTGTCCCTGTTCAATCTTCTTAAACCTTAGGATTTAGATTGGCTTGTCTGCCTTTCGTGATCCGAGGGTGGAAGATGATTGAACACTAGAGTGCCCAGAAATTTGTACTCGCATGAAGTGGTACTTCTCTTGTGATGTCGGGAATGGGCTTATAGATGCCATTTGGAGATTGATGACGGAGGATGGGCTTAAAGATGACATCCGATGGAGTGTCGATCGCATAAGAGATTCCTTTGCGAGAGCTTGTATACCTGTTATTGAGGATGACTTCACTAGGGAATGCTGGTCTCTGTCTTGGTAAAAGTTGAATTTTAGGAGCTTCGGTCGTCTGTTATTCTACTAGGGAATTGTCTCTCGGTCGAAGAGATGAAAATGATCTACTATCTGGTCGTGATCCAGGCTTCATAGTGATAAGATCGACTGCTATCTGGTCGTGCTCCAGGCTTTACAGTGACTTAATGGGGAGATGAGATTAAACTTGATATCTGGTTGTTCTCTAGGCTTCGCAATTTCTCAATTCTTATCTGGTCGTGCTCCAGGCTTCAGAAGGAATTAAGTTGTTATCCGGTCGCATCCGGGCTTCAACTTGAATTTAGGGTACCCTAATATCCGGTTGATTCCGGGCTTCTTAGTAATTGGCCAAGTAAACTGCTATTTAGTCGAAATCCAAGCTTTGCAGTGTCTCATACTATTATCTGGTCGTAATCCAGGCTTCAGTGTCTTTTACCGCTATCTGGTCGTAATCCAGGCTACACGATGTAAAATTCCATTATCTGGTCGAATCCAGGCTTCATGGTGTCCTGTACTGCTATCTAGTCGAATCCAGGCTTCACAATACCTTACTTCTTATCTGGTCGAATCCAGGCTTCAGAAGAAATCAAGTGGTTATCCAGTCGCATCCGGGCTTCCATTTGATTTTAAGGCCTACTAATATTCGGTCAACTCCGGGCTTAATAGTAACTGGCCAGGTAGACTGCTATTTGGTTGAAATCCAAGCTTCACAGTGTCCCTCACTGTTATCTGGTCGTAATCCAGGCTTCAGTGTCTTTTACTGCTATCTGGTCGTAATCCAAGCTTCACGATGTCTCATACCATTATCTGGTCGGATCCAGGCTTCATGGTGTTTGGAGAAATCAAGATATTATACGGTCGAACCCGGGCTTCATAACTTGCATTAAAGATATACCACTATCTGGTCGACTCCAGGCTTCGTAGTATTCTTGGCTGCTATCCGGTCGTAATCCAGGCTTCACAATAACTTGCTAAGTTGTTACCCGGTCGAATTCGGGCTTCACAGCTTGTGTTTATGATATACCACTATCTGGTCGAATCCATGCTTCATGGTGTCCTCGTATTGCTATCTGTTCGTAATCCATGCTTCACAATAACTTGTTGGGGATTAAACTATTATACGGTCGAATCCGGGCTTCATAGCTTAATGATAAACCACTATCTGGTCGATTCCAGGCTTCGCGGTGTTTGATACTGTTATCCGGTCGTTCCACGGGCTTCACAATATGATGTAGAAATCAAGATACTATCCGGTCGGATCTGGGCTTCAAAGCTTGAACTTTGTGAGAATTTGATTGTATCTTTTCCTGAAATTTATAGAGTCAGTCGCATGTAATACCATGATGCATGACATGTATTGAGCAATGATGTTCTCAAAATGAATGAGACTATGTTGTATGATGAGTATGCGCATGCCATGATGTATAGATATGCAATGTTTTTATGATGTTCTCTCGCTGGGGAAAATAAATCCCGGACTGCTGCTGGAGAATACAAGGAGTTGAGTTCTTCGTTCTCGCTGGGGATAACGACCGAAGATGGTTTGAGAATAAGTTGGCAGGAGAATGACTCTGCTAGAGAATAAACTGGCAAGAGAATGACTCTGCTGGAGAATAAACTGGCGAGAGAATGATTATGTGGGGAAAAGATATTCTGCTAGAAGATCTGCTGATTTGGAGAAATAACCTCGGCTGGGGATGAATTACCGTTGTTGGCGATGGTGAATTCTGCTGGGGGTTGAATTTCTGCTTGTGGAAGAAATAAACTCCTCTGGGGATGGTCTTCCCTTTTCAGTGAAAGATGAACTCTGCTTGGGAAGAATTAGCACCACTGTATCCTGGTACCTCTTACCCTGCGGGGAGTGTATATACTTTTAGTCATTTTCTCAAGCTGGGTTTATCCATGTACATGGTGAATAGAGTAACTGTAAGGCTTGGACATTTCTTGTTTGTCCCTGTTCCTGGAATTACGGGTAATTGTCTTTTGTTTCGCGTGTGAATATTTATGAGCAACAAATATTTTCAAATGCATATATCAAAAATGAATCATTGGACGTTCTTGCAAAACAAAACAGGAAAAGAGAAGCAACTTTGAATTTTATTGTAAAATGAATTTTATTGATTTTGAAGTTTGCCTGTAATAGGCGTTTTATGCAAGGGGCTGACGTCCTAGTAAGAGAATGCCGCTGAAAGATAGAAATTATACAATTTGTGAAAAACAAAGAAAAACAGCTATGTGAACAATCCCACTGGGTTCCAACTCTGCTATTGCCTTTATATCTTTGAGCGTCTCATCACTTTGCTACTTGGTTGAAGGTAGATCAGATTGATTAGTATCGTCCGAGCTTGATAGTTGATACCGAAGTCTGGTTGCAAGATGATCCAATGAGACATAGTGTTATGGCTTGATCCCTAATTTTTTCCTGGACCGCCCTTTCGGGTTTTCAGTCCACCGGGATACCCTTTTTTGCCCAAGCCACCTTTTCAGGTTTTCAACTTGCCGGGTGTACAGTTTTTTTCATTTTCGTACCTTATTTTTGCCCGAACCCTTTTGGTTCACCGGAAAGCCCTTATTTTTGCCTAGGTCAGTCGACCTAGCGGGTCTTTGATTATGCGTAGTATTTTTTCACTATGTCAGCATTGACAGGGTGAGGAAGGTCGTCACCCTCCATGGTGGTTAGAATCATAGCTCCTCCCGAGAAAATGTTCTTAACCACAAATGGCCCTTCGTACGTAGGGGTCCATTTGCCCCTGGGATCACCTTGTGGCAGTATGATGCATTTGATCACCAGATCCCCGACTTGATACTCTTGTCGTCTGACTTTCTTGTTAAATGCCTTGATCATCCGCTTTTGATACGTCTGACCATGACAAATAGCAGTAAGTCTCTTCTCGTCGATTAGATTCAACTGATCAAGTCGGGTCTGGATGCAGTCGTCTTCGCTTAAACCTGCATCCTTCATAATCCAGAGAGAGGGTATCTGGACTTCAATGGGCAAGACTGCCTCCATGCCATACACCAAGGAATAGCGTGTTGCCCCTGTTAACGTCCGTGTTGAGGTGCGGTACCCATGAAGAGCGAATGGTAACATCTCATGCCAGTCTTTGTATGTCACCGTCATCTTCTGCACAATTTTCTTGATGTTCTTATTAGCCGCTTCAACAGCCCCATTCATCTTCGGCCGATAAGGAGAATAATTGTGATGTTGTATCTTAAACTATTTGTAGAGCTCGGTGATCATTATATTGTTGATATTTGTACCATTGTCCGTAATGATCCTCTCTGGTACACCGTATCGACAGATCAGATTGTGTCGGATAAACCGTGCCACGACGTTCTTGGTTACTGTAGCAAAGGAAGCTGCCTCAACCCACTTGGTGAAATAATCAATTGCTACCAGGATGAAATGATGCCCGTTAGACGCAGTAGGTCTGATCTCGCCGATCATATCGATGCCCCACATTGCAAAGGGCCAAGGAGCTATCAAGACGTTCAGAGGAAGTGGAGGTACATGCACCTTATCAGCATAGACTTGGCACTTATGACAGGTCCGAGAATGCTGATAAAAATCGGCATCCATAGTAGACCAATAATATCCTGCCCGTAGGATTTTCTTTGCCATGGTATGTCCACTGGAATGAGTTCCGAAAGTACATTCATGTAACTCTGCCATAATCCTTTCTTCCTCGTTCTTGTCTACACATCGCAGTAAAGTTGAATCATTGTTACGCTTGTAAACAATCCCATTGTTAATGAAGAACTTCACAGCGAACCTTCTCAGAAACTTCTTATCATTAACAGATGCACCCTCGGGGTATTTTTGAGCCTCAAGATACCTCTTTGTCTCGTGAAACCATGGTTTATCTGCTACCTCTTTAGTCTCAATGTCACAACAATGTGCGGGTTCGTCCAACCTCTCAATGGTAATCTGGGGAGCTTCATTGTCCCACCTGACTTTGAACATAGAAGACATGGTGGCTAGCGCGTCCGCTAGCTGGTTCTCCTCTCTTGGGAAGTGTTCAAAGGTTATCTCCTCAAAGTGTGGGAGAAACGTCAGTACATATTCCTTGTAAGGAATAAGATTTGGGTGCTTCGTATCCCACTCACCTTTGATCTGACTGATCACCAGAGCGAAATCTCCGAATACACTCAAGAACTTAATCCTTAGGTCAATAGCTGCTCGAAGGCCCATGATGCACGCTTCATATTTCGCCATATTGTTGGTGCAGTTAAAACATAATCGGGCGGTGAATGGAGTATGACAGCCCTCAAGAGATATGATAACGGCGCCAATGCCATTACCCAATGCGTTTGAGGCCCCATCAAAATACATAGACCATCGGGATCCTTCCTCAGGTCCTTCATCCGATCCAGGTTCTTCACAGTCGGTCACCAATATGATGTTCTCATCCAGGAATTCGAAATTCATGGATTGGTAATCATCCACGACCTGATGCGCCAAATGATCTTCCAATACACTCCCCTTGATCGCTTTTTGGGTGGTGTATTGGATATCATACTCAGTTAAAATCATCTGCCATCTTTCTATTCTTCCGGACAAGGCATGCTTTTCAAAGATATACTTGATTGGATCCATCTTTGATATCAATAGGGTAGTGTGAGTCAGCATATACTGTCTCAGCCGGCGAGCAGCCCATGCCAAAGCGCAGCAAGTTTTCTCGAGCAGTGAGTATCGAGTCTCACAGTCGGTAAACTTTTTGCTAAGGTAGTAAATAGAGTGCTCTTTTCAGCCAGACCCGTCATGCTTCCCCAGCACACACCCCATTGAATTATCCAGTATTGTCAAGTATAAAATCAAAGGTATTCCTTCAACCGGAGGCATCAGAATAGGTGGCTCTTGGAGGTATTCCTTGATCCTTTCGAAAGCGGTCTGACATTCATCATTCCATTTTACCACTTGATCTTTCTTCATCAGCTTGAAGATTGACTCACAAGTAGCAGTCAGGTGTGAGATGAATCGGGCAATGTAATTTAGACGTCCTAAAAACCCTCTTACTTCCTTCTCTGTTCGGGGAGCTGGCATCTCCTGTATAACCTTCACCTTTGCAGGATCCACTTGAATACCTTTATCACTAACGACGAAACCCAGCAGCTTACCAGACCTCACCCCGAAGGTGCACTTGTTCGGGTTTAACCTCATCTTGTACATCTTCAACATGTCGAACAGTTTCTGGAGATGGTCAAGGTGTTATTCTTCAGTCGGGGACCTTACAATCGTGTCATCAACGTAAACCTCAATCTCATGGTGAATCATGTCGTGGAACAAGGAAACCATGGCGCGCTGATACGTTGCCCCAGCATTCTTCAACCCGAAAGGCATTACCTTGTAACAGAAGGTGCCCCGTTATGTAACAAAAGTTGTCTTCTCCATGTCCTCGGGAGCCATCATAATCTGATTGTAACCAGAAAAACCATCCATATAGGAGAAGATCTTATGTTGCGCGGTGGTGTCAACCATAACATCAATGTGAGGAAGCGGGAAATCATCCTTGGGGCTCGCCCTGTTCAGATCTCTATAGTCTACACACATTCGTACCTTACCATCCTTTTTAGGCACTGGAACCACGTTGGCCACCCACTGCGGATAAGAAGTAACAGCTAGAAATCTGGCATCAAACTGTTTCATGACCTCAGCTTTGATTTTCTCAGACATCTCGGGGCGCATATGGCTAACTTTCTGCTTTAATGGAGGACAGTCTTCTTTGGTCGGCAGGTGGTGTACCACAATGTCAGTGTCCAAACCAGCCATATCTTCATAAGACCAAGCGAAGATCTTAACATAATCGCGCAACATTTGTATCAACCGTTGCTTAACACTAGGCTCCATATTTGCACCTATCTTGACCTCTTTATTGTATTCATTTGTACCCAAATTCACTGATTCCATTGGCTCTTCATGAGGCTGTATGGCCCTCTCTTCCTGTAGTAACAGTCTAGCAAGTTCCCCAGGCACTTCACAATCATCCTCACCTTCATCCTAGGCTTGGTTGATCGTATTTTCAAAGTCATAACTGGCAGTAGCAGAGTCGTTATCAATGGGATCCATAGTGGATGTGGATCTGCATTATGGTATGTGAGTGTGTGTAAGACAATAGTTGTTTTGATAAAGTGCGAGATAGAAAGGAAAAACAAGGAGCACAAAATTTGCAATGCAAGAAAATGTCCAATGCTTTATTGATGATATATGAAAATGACAAATAATAAGCCCTCACAAACAAAGCCAGGGTGCCTCGGGAAAGGCACTGGGCCGTAAAGTTTCAAACTGTCTGTTACAAATCTCAAAACAAAAGTCAATTACTGTGTAATAAAAGAAACGGACACGAAGTCCTTCGCTGTCCAGTTGTTCAATCCACCATTAGTAGTCGGGTAGATCCAGCTGTCGATATCCGACTCTTCTTCACCCTCTTCAATTGCATTCACTCTCTGATTACTGATATGCAGAGTAGGTCTTCCAATCCACACGCGTCGAACAGCCCTTTGAGCCTCTGCAGTAAAGCCCAAACCACACTTGTCAGTTTTGTGTGCAAAGTCGGGGAGCTGACCCCAATTTGCACACCCACCTTTTTCAATTACAGCCCTGGAATCCTTGAGGGAAGCCATCTTCATAGGAGGTTTGTCAGTAGTAACTTCAGTCGATGCCAAAGTCTGGGGGACCTCTTCAAAGATCTGACACAGGGTTTCGATGAACTCCCCATCCATATCCACATAGCGAAAGGAATTAAGATGACTCACCATGTACTCCTCTTCTCCTCACACCGTAACAATCTTCCCCTTTACTGGATATTTCAACATCTGATGGAGCGTAGAAGTCACTGCCCCAGCCTTATGAATCCAGGGGCGACCCAGCAAGCAAGAATAAGATGGTCGGATATCCATCACATAGAAAGTAGATGCAAAAGTCTGAGAGCCAACTTTAATAGGGACGTCCACTTCCCCGTGCACCATCATTTTTGACCCATCGAAAGCCCTAACCATAATATTACTCGGCTTCAGAATCAAACCTACAAAGTCCAGACGGTCTAATGCTTTCTTTGGCAAAACATTCAATGAGGACCCAGTATCCACCAGTACATGGGCCAAAGTGGTGCCCCTACACTCGATCGAGACGTGCAGAAGATCATTGTGATTTCTTCCTTTAGCATTCAGATTTGCGTCTGAGAAACCCAACCCGTTGTCGGCAGTCAAACTAGATACACAGTCTTTGAATTGATCAGCAGAGGTTTCCTGCGGCACATGCGCAATTTTGAGGAAAGCAATTAAAGCCTTTGCATGGGCTTTAGAACACAATAACAAGGATAACATGGAGATTTTCGATGGGTTCTGCCCCAACTGCTCGACTATGTTGTAGTCTCTCTTCTTGATAATCTTCAAAATTTCCTTTATCTCCTGCTTAGATGTTTCTACAATGATCTTCTTAGGCGCATCCATCCAGGAAGGCCCACCTGTAACTTCTTTGCCCCGAGTGTCACATGACTCGGCGACAGGGGTGATAACTAGAGTAAGAATTAGAACAGTAGCTGATGTACTGGCAGATGGAATGGCAACAGGCTTTTGAACAGTCGGATGGGAAATCTCAGGAGAAAAGAGTCTTCCACTTTGGGTGACCTTGCTAGCCCCGACAATATTGCTGATATCAGCATCAGTTTCTTCAATCTTTAAGTCTTGCTTAACTCCATGGTAATACACGTCGGCCCCATAGTGCCAAGGGACAACCTTATCCGAAGTGTATAGGATAGGACCAGGGATAGTAATGATTAACAGAGCGATTCTTGGAATGGGTGTAATCCTAACAGGCTTTCTCAAGGAAGCCTTGGAAGGATTGGCGGAAATGGTTATGATGGCAACATCTTGAATTGGAACCAACGGAATTATAGTCTTCTCGAACAAGATCTCTTTGTTATCCATCAGGCGCTGAACACCTGATTTCAATAAGTGGCAACCAGTAGGCAGAATTGAACGCATGTGGCAACCTTCTCCACAGCCCAGAAATAAACCGGCCAACAATAGATTCTTCTTAACTGTCATCAAAGGAGTAGAAATTTCTTCCACGAAGGTCACAAATAAATCATCGTCCATAACATTTACTCCATGACCATGCTTGGGCATAGGAGCAGTTATGACGTTAGGTTTCTCTGGAGCGTCAAACTAAATCTCTTTAGCTTCAATCAAATCTTGCACCTTATTCTTCAAGGCCCAACAGTTGTTTGTATCATGACCTGGGCTATCGGAGTGATAGGCATAGCGGGTGTTCGGATTATACAGCGGAGATGTGGTGTTGGGATTCTTCGGGGCTTCCCTCAGAGTTACCAAGTTGGTCTTCAACAATTGTGGTAGAATTTGAGACAAGGTCATATTAAGCCGAGTATACTATCTTTGCGGTCTCTCCATTCTTTGCTGATTGTTGCGTTGTGGGGCAACGGTGGGTCTTGATATTACTACCGCATTCACTGCTTGACGGCATTCAGGTCGGTTTTGACTCCTCGAGCTGTAAACTGCAATAGCTTCTTTCTTACCAGTGAAAGGCTTCTTTACTGCACTTGACGATGTATCCTTCTATATCTTACGACTTCAGATACCAGCTTCTACTCTCTCCCAGGTCAAAATCAATTCCGTAAATCCAGATGATGAACTGCTGATCAGATGATTGAAAAATGGACCAGACAACATCCATAGAAACATATCAACTAACTCCATATCAGATAGAGGGGGTTGGACTCTTCCAGCCAGATCTCTCCACTTTTGAGCAGGGTCCTTAAAACCTTCACTTGCACCTATTGACATACACTGAAGCTGAGTACGAGTGAGAGAAAGGTCGGCATTATACTGGTACTGCTTGTAGAAAGCAGCAGCAAGGTCCTCCTAGTTTCGGATATTAGCTCCTTCCAATTGATAAAACCATTCAAGCTGAGTCCCTGACAGACTATCTTGAAAGAAATGCACCCAGAAATTTCTATCAGCAGTGTAAGGATGGATTTTTCTGACGTACGAGCGGAGATGGAGTTTTGGACAGGATACTCCATCGTACTTAGCAAAAACCAGAGCTTTGAATTTGTGAGGGATCACCACCCCAGATGCTAGTCCCAGATCTCCGAAGTCCAAACCAGGGATCACCACCCCATATGCTAGGACCCTTTTCTTCTTCTTGGTTCTCTTCTCCTTTGGATGAAAGAGACAGATCAGCTTCCTGTCGCAACCTATTCCCAAATCTGTGACCTATATTCAGAAGAACCACCTTTTTCTTCTTCTTCTTCTTCTCCTTCAGGATGAGAGTCTTCAAATCCTCTTTCCCTTTAGCCAAGTTCAAGAACATCTCTTGGAATTGGGAATTCTATGCCTGAAGAGCTTTGATGGCTTTATCGGTAGGTATTTTAGAAGACATTTCGTGCTGAAATATACAGCGAAGGAGATGAGAAACCTGTAATGATACCCGTAATGATGGGCATGATAATGGGATGCGTATGTAATGATTTCAAAGACTTTGGGAGATTTAAATTTGTAAAACAAAAATAAAACACACTTTATTAGATTAACTTGTAAAAAATTTTAACAATGCCTTTAAGGTGTTACAAAAGAAATAACTGAAAAACAAATCTAAACTTAAAGAAAGCAAAAATCAGAAATCCCATGGTCGCTTCCCCTTCATGTTGACGTAGTCATTGATTGTTCTTTCATTCTCAATTTGCCTCGTGAGCTTCAAGATCTTCCTTTATTTCTCATTATACTTCTCCCGGTAGGTATCCCTTTCCTCTTTCAACTGAATCCAAGATCTCTTTAATGCCCTAAGATCAGTGGGCATGTATGGATAAAGGACTGTATAAGGAACACCTTCTTCATTGGTAGGCTCCACAATCACTGGCAACACAGCTTCATAAGGCATCCCAAGCTTCTGGGATCGAGCTCGGACCCACTGGAGATAAGGATGCATAGGGAGAGAAGTCTTTGGTCCTTGCTCTTGAGGGTCAGACCTGTTCACCATGCCCCAGGCTCGTATAAACCTTCGACGATGCTCGACAACGTCCCCCTTATAGTCAAAGACAACATCTATAAGAAGTAGCTCATGAGGACCATATCTCCGAGCGTGACCGAACTGTCATAAAGCCAAACAAGGACTGTAGGTTATTCCCCCTCTGATTCTAAGCAACGGGACATTAGGGTATCCCCCGCGTCGATCAATGACAGCAACACTTTCCATAGCCTTAGAACTCCAAACAATGTCTATATGGGCAAGGGAAATTATCCTGTAAGACCATCCTAAACCTTCCTCATTCTTCAATACGGACTTGGGGAGGTGCGAAATAAACCACCTCGCCAACAAAGGCATGCAACACATGAGGGTCCCTCTTCTACGCACAGTACAAGTGTAGAGAGCATGTAAAATATCACCCAGAAGAGTAGGCACAGGATTGCGAGACAGGAAGATCTTAACCATATTCACATATATGAAGGAATCTAGATTCGGGAAGAGAACCAAACCATAGATAAGGAGAGCCAAGATGTCTTCAAAAGCCTGAAAGTCCAAATTATCCCAGAACAGTTGAGCTTGATCCACCAGAAACTTGGCTAAGAAACCTTCAACCCCACTTCGTGTTTCCCAATTAGATACTACATCAGCCCGTTTCAAATGTAGAGCTGAAGCAATATCCTCTGGCTTAGGAGTCTCCTCCAAACCTGTGAAGTGTGTCTTCTCGAGGATGGATATGCCCAATAAGTGAGAAAACTCTTCTATAGTGGGAACTAGCTGATAATCCGGGAAAGTGAAGCAATGATGCACCGGATCGGAGAACTGGAAAAGCACACTCATCATCTGCTCATCAAACTTTGAGGTAACCAAGCTAAAGAGTTTACCATGTCTTCTAATGAATGAAGAAGTATCAGAAACCTTTGAGACTAAATCTTTGAGTTGAGCAGGTATTTGCACAAAGTTAACTCGGGTGGTGTTTCTGCGCATGGAATCCATAATCTGCAAAACAGAACAAAGATAAATCTCCTCGGTCTTTGAAATGGTTAGTATAAAGAAGTATGCATGCTATGTTATGATGCATGATGTCATGGTAAAACACACAGCATGTATAGCAGATAACAGACATGGTAAAGATAAACAAGTCACACAAGAGACCTTAAGTTTCAGGCTTGCATGGGGTTTAGGTATTACCCTCTTGAAGTTCAGTTGGTTTCAACCTGTCCTAATAATAGTAACCGGGTTCTAGAGGTTCTCAATATCACTGACCATCCTCCATCGGTCATGGTTTAAGCTCACACAATCTTTTCTTGCAGCCTGAACTATCTCGAGAGTATGGTCTCAATGAGTGTAGTATCGAGTATCAACCAGTTCTCAGCTTTACACCGAGGTCGGCTAACTCACTACTTCCTATAGCCAAGTTGGTCAATTATAGGATCTAAGGTCAGTTGATGCTTAACGACACATATAGCAGCCCTGTATTCTCCTCGTTTCTCCACAAGGGACACCGGTACCAACCAATGTACCACATCAACGTAGCTACTGCTTCAACTGTATCGGTCTACGCCGTACAGTTCCCTCACAGTTTATTGCTACTTACCTAAAAGGAATCCCCAGATCCGGGTTAGGATCTATAGTAACTCCCAAACAAAACTCTTAAAAGTAAAGCAACCAAAACAAACAAAAGAAGCAATTTATGATGAACTAAATCCTAAGGTATACCCCACTTATCAATCCCCAGCAGAGTCGCCAGTTCTGTGATACGGTGGCAGAACCGGACTGTTTTAGGAAAATGCTGGTTTGCATTTTGCGTTTATGTTCGCAAAATGTCGCGGTAAGCAAGAGTCGCCACCGACTTTTATTTTATATAATTGGAAAGGAAAAAAGCACAGAAAAATTCCTTTTTTGAGATTTTTGAGTACGTGGGGTAGATTATAGAAAGCGAAGGTATTAGCATCCTTCCTATCCATAGTTTTCTACGGGCTCTTAGGTACTTTCTCATCATTTTAAAAATTGCTTCCGTGTTTGTGATGATTTGAAAATTTTTTGTTTTACTTCGTTTTAACCCTTGCTTCTGTCTTCAAGAGTGTTACAAAGTGTTTGGAAAAGTTTGTTTGAAAGTGTATGGTGTAAAAAAGTTTGATTTTGAGCAAGTACCTACTAGCATCTACCTACTTGAAAAAGAATGTTTCTGTTCTTGTTTCCTTTAGACAGCGTTATCCCACTATTAGTGAGTAGGTAGCACCGTCGTTGGAGTTGTAAGGTTTAATTTGAAAGGGACGTACGACCACTAGAGCAATATTAGGAAGTCTTAGTAATAACCCTAGTGTCTTAAGATCATATTCGAGGCAACATTTCCGAGGCAACCTTTCCGAGGCAACATTTCTGAACGGGACTTTTGATCTTTGTTTAGACAAGAGGGCGACCACTAAAACACCCTATACTTAATGATCGTTTACTGAAGGCAACCGAAGTGAGAGTATACCCTAGGAGTGCGCATGTGCGAGTGATTTGATTTCAAGTTATTATCTTTGCACATTTAGGGTTTGCTATCCATTTTAAAATTAACATACATTCTTGTCATGCAATCCTATTATCATACATCTAAAAGTTAATATTTGCGAAAATTAAAATGCGAGAAATAAAACTACACTATTACAAGGCTTCGGGGGGGGGGGGGGGGGGGGGGATTAATTACATAGCCAAAAACCCGTAAAATGATAAATAAAAGGAAAATCCTAATTAAACTATTACAACCCGTGAGCGTTACATTAATATTGTAAAAATAAATAAACGCGCGATGGATCGGGAACGAGAGAAAATTAGGGTTTTGACCCCGTCTAAACCTAATTAAAAGAAAGATCGTTTTTGTTGTTTTTGGTTATGTTAAGAAAATAAGGTTTTAAATTAAATACAAACCTAATCACTAATTAAATTAAATTTAAGAAAAATAATTAATTTTGACCTATTTTTGTATTTTTGTTATTTTGAGGAAAAGAAAATAAATGTTAAATCAAATAAAACCTAATTTTCTAATTTATTTTAATTTATTTACAAAAAGATTAAAATTACCCTAAATTTAATTGAACTAATTATTAAATTAATTTTGACAAAATAATAAAAGAAAACCTAAATTCTAATTTGATGAAAAATTGATTTTATGGTTTTTTATTGGTAAAAAGGTGATTTTGGTGTTGATAATAAAATTAAAAATAAAGAATAACTAAAGAACGATAAATTAGGGGAAAAAAGAAAAAGGAAAAAGAAAAGAAATAACCCAAGGGCCTGCTGTCAGCGGCTCTGATCAGAGGATGATGGTCCAGAGGATGGTGATTAGAGGATGATGGTCAGAGGATGGTGGTCCATAGGATGATGGCACTAGGCCTGCTCCCGACTGGTGGATCCAGCAGGTCATGACCAGAGGATGCTTGATCTAGTCTTGGTTGATGGGTCCAGAAGATGACCCTCAGAAAGTGCCGGTGCTGGATCTGGAGAACAAAGGGGAAAAATGCCAAAAGGCCACGCCTGGGATCGAACCCAGAATCATGAACTTCTGACTTCCTTCTTCTGACCAACTGTGTTGGGTGTTAGTTTACCAATACAACAGAAACAAACAAATAGATCAGAACTACAGGCTTCTAATCAGAATAGACGCGCCAGTATTTGAACCAGCCAGTAAAGTTGTGACACGCCATCGTCTTCTTCCCTGGATCTGTCGTTTAAAACTCTAAACTTTTACCTACAGACATGGCGTTGTAGCTACAAACCTTTGCATTTCAAAAATTACATACAAGCAATATAAATAAAATTCAAAATCATGGATCAACTGGGTTTGACCCGCTGATCACAATGGTCTCCTCTATCTGGGCCAATTTTTCCTGTATGAAAAATCCCTAAAAACAAATCGTGAACCTTAGCCATGGCATCTTACTGTACAGTTAATGAAAATGCAATTGATCATAACCATTAGCTTGCAAATGATTCAAGGATCAAGAATATGCAAAGAAATCATGCTACAAATGCCAAAATAATGATATTGGATTTCAAGAAAATGTCAAAGTCGTGAGACACTTACATTGATTTTTTGTGCATGAAATTGCTTGTTAAGGATTGGGATGGACTCCTTGAACACCCAGCAAATGAAAGGAATGCTTGGAAAGGCTTGAAAGCGCCTGGAATTGTGAAAATAGATTGCACTTTTTTCTTGATTTTTGAAAGTTTTTCTTCACTCTACACGCCTCTCACCCCTTGTACATTTGGTCTGAATTTGTTCTATATATGGTCTTGAGTGAATTAGGTTTACCAATGTGTATCCAATCTTTGCAATTATAAAGATTTGATCCTTGATTCACACTTGTATCCAATCCTTCTAAAACAAGAGAAAATCAATCTTTTTGTGTACAAATATTCCTTGCACGATTTGATTTCATTGCTAGCTGTATAAGAGACCTGAAATATGCACAAAATCTCAAGGTTTAAATGATTTTGATATTTCCATGATTTTATTTTGATTTGATTTGATTTAATTGAAATAAAAATCAAAATAAATGGCAAAAATAAAATAAAGGCAAGTGGGAAGGGTCATTGGTCTTGGACCATGTTACAAACTCAAAACAAACACAAAAAGTTGGGACCATTTGACAAAAATTGCAATTTGAGGCACTTTTGACTTTTGGCAATTTTGCAAAAAGGGTCAACTTCACCAATGCATAACTTCTTCAATTTTGACTCTATGAAGGTATTCTTGGACTTTTTAGAAAGCTTGATATGTCCTCTAAGTAACCTTTTTGGTCTCATCTCAATTGAGTCTTCCATGTTCATGTATGAAGCTTTGAAAAAAAGGTGTTTTTGTTGACTTTTCAAAGTGACCTATAATGTCCAAATTCATAACTTCTTGTGAGTGCATATTTTTGTTAGTTTAAGAATGCGCCTAAGAGGGGGGGTGAATTAGGTGGTGGTCGATTTTTGACTTATTTTATACTTTCTGGTTTTGATTTAGTGCTTTAAAAACTGTAAAGTGCAGAAAGTAAAGAGACACGGAGATTTATCCTGGTTCCTTCCACACCCCGGAAGTACGTCCAGTCCCCTTGCAAACACGCAAGAGATTTCACTATTTTGTTAGAACTTTTACAAGACTCTTCCTAGTCTTATCAACTAAAGAACCTAACAAATACCAAGAACACCCTCTTGGACTTCCAATAAGTCTCTTGAGAACAATCCTCTCAAAAGATAGCTCTTGTTTCCAACAATGGACAACAAGGAACACAAGTAGTCTAATACTTAATTCCAACAATCCTGGAAAAAAGTTACACTTTGTATAATTTTATAAAGTATCATTTCTTGAAAGATGTTGATCACATAGAGTGACTTCTTTGAAGTTTCTTCTTTCTTCTCTTGTAAGCAATTCAGACTGTAACACAATGGTTAGATAATGCTCAAAGATTTCTGTTCTTATATGGGTGAAAGTGCAGAAAATCTTTGTTCTTAAAAGTTAAGAAATATGAAGTTTGAATATTTTACAAAGTTTAGAATTATTGCATAAGAGAAGAGTTGTTTTATAATTTGAAAAATTTAGTATTTAAAGTAATCAAGATACCTTTCCAAATAGACACTTTTCTGTTTGAAAAACTTGAGAGGATGCAATGTATGACCATGCATCTATTGGAGAAAAGGTGTGAAGGATATCTTGAAACCAGTTCAGATTTTTCAAAAGTTACAATGTGTAAATCGATTAACATAAGATTTAAATCGATTGCACGGGTTTGTAACGTTCATGTTTTCAAAAAAATTGAAGTGTAAATCGATTAGCATGTTGTGTAAATCGATTTACAAGTGTTAAAAATTCAACTCAGTTCTGTGATCAATCGATTTACACTTCATGTAAATCGATTGCTGCCAGAGACAATCAGTTTTTGAAAAGGCATGTGTAAATCGATTTACATCAAGTGTTAATCGATTTACATCAGTAAAAAACTTAAAATTTGTTTTAAAATTTAAGTGAAGTGTTGTGGCAAGTGTGTATATCATTTTTGAGCATTTCTAATCAATGTAGTTCAAATGAGAATTGATATACTTAATTGCTTGCCATGATCCTTGAAGATTTGAGTGAATGATGCTTTAAGCTAATTCCACTTCTTTTCCTTCTTGCCATAGTGCTTGTTTGTCTTTTATCAAAACTAGCTTGTTTGTCTTTCATCAAAACTAAAGTTGAGTTGAGGCTTGAGATTACATTCTCCCCCTTTTTGATGATGACAAACCATCTTTCTTTATGAGTTGTTCAGAATTGGAGCAAAATGAGTTTTCTCCCCCTGAGAAGATTTCTCCCCCTATGGAGACAAAAAATTTGAAAGCTTGCCCTGTAGAGAAAAAATGAAACAAACAACCATAAAATTCTATCACATCCTTCTCCCCCTTTGACATTATCAAAAAGAAGGGAAAGATGCAACATAAAGTGATACTTATAACAGTTTGAAACATATATTAACAAGAACTAAAAAGCAAATGTTTAAAAATAGCGAACAATGTTCAAATACAACAGACTAACACTTGAATGATTACAAAACAAAAACATAATGATAAATAACAAGAATTTAATAATATTGGTCATTGGAAGGGTCCTGGATATGGAAATTGTTGTTGTAGAGGAGGTTCGGTGTATTGAGGAGGCGGAGGTGCTGGATTGTTTGGATCGTATGGAGGGATATGAAGATGTGAATAGAGATATGAAAACTGTTGGTTCACATCATTCTGGAAAGCATTGATGCGAGAGGAGGTAGAGTCATTTATCTCGGTCCATCGAGCATTGATGTTAGAATTGAGAGATGCAAACTGTTGCGTCATGTAATCCATAACATCTTGATTGGTTGGACCAGAAGAGGCAGCAGGAGGAGGAACTTCATTGTCTTCTTCATCTGCATTATTGCCTTCATCGCCTACAACATCCTCTCCAATGTATGTGATGGTTTTTGCTTCAGAATTAAAATGAACACCCATCCTAGAATCAACATTTTTGATGGAGATCCTATTGGTGATTGGATCCATTTTAATCCGCTCAAACCCAGTAAAATCTATATCAAATGCTTCCAAGATCCTGGTAATGAAATATGCATATGGTAGAAAAGTGGCCCTTGTGGCAACTCTTAGCATATGCACCACAATAAGTTTAGCCCAGTTTACCGCAATACCATTTTTCCTCGCATATAGAATTTGCAGTTCTAGGTCGGTCACAGTACAATGATTTCCTGCTCTAGGAAACAAGATATATACCAGAAAATAGTGAAACAATCTATCATCAATATGAAAATTACCAGCACTCCAAGTGTCCCGAGCCGGAATAACACCGCCAAGACTACGAATCTACTTTGCACGATATTCAGATTCGGATAACCTGCCAATGCTATAGAAGAATTCTCGCTTCTTGTAATTTTCCCAATCAGCATCCTCTGGGTCATAGAGGGTACTTCCAGTATATGGAATGTTCAAAATTCTGCCAATAGTTTTGGAATGCAGAGGAATTCTTGTTCCGAGCACATAGGTATAACATTTGTTGTTATCATAGTGCATATTGATGTAGAATACTCGTACTAGATTCGGGTAATAGAAACCATGTGATGATATTAATGGTTCTAACCCATAAGCAATTAAATCCCTTTGAAACGAGAAGCATTCATCTGGAAAGGTAGATAACATACCGAATTTTGGAGCTGAGATCATTTTCTTTTGAAAATGCTTGATAAATCTTTCACGTTGTGAATCCGAGAGGTACTCGAGCAAAGAGTTTTCAGCGGCTGCAACAGTTTACTTCTTCCCTTTTTCTGAGGCTGTTGCTTTTCTCTTGGGAGCCATGGATATGGTTAGGGTTTTTGAGTGAGGGTGATAGAGAATTTTTTGTTTTGCTATGAGAAAGGGAGTGAGTTTGGGTGTTATGAGGGAGTGTTGGTGAGATTAAATAATAGAGAGAGTAAGTGAGGTCTTTATGAGGTTTTAATTGAGTGGAGTGGTCAAGATTCCATGAGTGGCCAATAATAAGGTGGGAGGTTGAGAGGCAAGGTAAGTTTGACCAATATATTAAAAGCTCATAAAACTATCACATGCTGGAAAAAAAATTAATTTGCATAGAGAAAAAATACATAAAAATGCTTCAGCTTCTGTGGTAAATCAATTTGCCCCTTGGTTAAATCGATTTACACAACAGAATTTTTATGAAAATTAATGTTCGTTCAGTGGTAAATCGATTTACATACTGTGTAAATCGATTTACATAAAAGGATTTTATAAAAAAATGTTTTGCTTCAGTGGTAAATCGATTTACACACCAAGTAAATCGATTTACTTAAAGGAAAAAATTTTAAAAACAGTAATTTTAACATTTGAAACATTGTCTAAATCCATATATATATGTACATTAAAGTATAGTTAAGGATTGAGTGCACCTTATATATCTTGTTCATCTAGGATCCCGAGTTCACGACGAATTTTGAAGAATGCATCCTTTGCAAGTGGTTTTGTGAAAATGTCCGCGAGTTGATTTTGAGTATCCACAAAAGTAATCTCGACATCTCCTTTGAGTACGTGATCTCGGATGAAATGGTGTCTGATGTCAATGTGTTTTGTCCAGGAATGCATAACTGGATTTTTTGTAATATTGATCGCGCTTGTGTTATCACATCGAAGCGGAATGCATCCAAGGTTTACTCCATAGTCAAGTAACTGTTGTTTTAGCCAAAGAATTTGAGCGCATCCACTTCCAGCCGCAATGTATTCTGCTTCGGCAGTGCTGAGAGCGACGCTTGCTTGCTTTTTGCATGACCATGAAACCAAGGCATTTCCGAGAATGTTACATGTTCCACTTGTACTTTTGCGATCAGTTTTACAACCTGCATAGTCAGCATCAGAATAACCAACTAGATTGCACATACTACCTTTTGGATACCATAATCCGACGTTGGTTGTTCCTTTGAGATATTTTATTATGCGCTTGATTGCTGCAAGGTGAGACTCTTTAGGATTGGCTTGATATCTTGCACATAGGCAAACGCTGAACATGATGTAAAGTCTACTTGCTGTTAAATAGAGGAGTGAGCCAATCATTCCACGATACTTAGTTATGTCAATAGAGTTCCCTGATTCATCTGGATCAAGATAGGTGTCGGATCCCATAGGAATTGCACTTTCTTTGCTGCTTTCCATCTCAAACTTCTTTATAAGGTCTTTGCAATATTTTGATTGGTTTACGAAGATACCGTGTTTGAGTTCCTTAATTTGAAGACCGAGAAAGAAATTCAATCTTCCCATCATAGACATCTCAAACTCTCCTTGCATCATAGATGAAAATTCCTTGCACATATTTTGGTTAGTTGAACCGAAAACAATATCATCTACATAGATTTGTACAAGTAAGGTATGATGATTAACACTTTTTATGAAGAGAGTGGTATCAACTTTAC
Source organism: Vicia faba (assembly GCA_948472305.1). NCBI lineage: Eukaryota > Viridiplantae > Streptophyta > Magnoliopsida > Fabales > Fabaceae > Vicia > Vicia faba. The sequence goes on along the minus strand of OX451738.1, from coordinate 402,033,856 downwards.
CCTTTACAAACCCTTTTTCACATAGGAATGCGCTTAGTCTATCATACCATGCCCTTGGTGCTTGCTTCAGCCCATAGAGAGCTTTCTTCAGTTTGAAGACATGATTAGGATGTTTGAAGTCTTCAAATCCGGGAGGTTGCTTTACATAGACTTCTACATTTATGAATCCGTTGAGAAATGCGCTTTTTACATCCATTTGAAAAAGTTCAAAGTCCAATGAGCATGCATATGCAAGTAATAATATTATTGCTTTCAAACGTGCTACTGGAGAAAAAGTTTCTTCAAAATCAATTCCTTCCTCTTGGTTGTATCCTTGAGCAACTAGTCTTGCCTTGTTCCGAGTGATTATTCCATTTTCATCCATCTTGTTTTTGAAAACCCATTTGGTTCCAATGATACGTTTATTTCCTGGATTAGGAACAAGTTCCCAAACTTCGTTCCGCTCGAATTGGTTTAGCTCCTCTTGCATGGCAAGGATCCATTGATCATCTTCTAGTGCTTGAGCCACTTTAGTAGGTTCAACTTGAGATACAAACGCCATATTCAAGCAAGCATCCTTAAGATTTAGTCGAGTAGATACCCCTTTGCTAATATCTCCAATTATGTTGTCAATTGGATGATCGCGATGAGTTCTCCATTCTTTAGGAAGACCATCATCATTTTCATTTTGATGTGAAAGTTCATGTGTTTGTTCCGGGTTGACAATTTTGCCACCTTCGCAAGAATTATCATGAGATAAATCTATAGAATCATCATCACAAATAACAACTTCCTCCTTGGAGGTGTTAGATTCATCAAAAGAAACATGCATTGATTCTTCTATAGTTAATGTTCTTTTATTGTAAATTCTAAAAGCTTTGCTAGAAAGGGAGTAACCAAGAAAAATACCTTCATCCTATTTTTCATCGAACTTACCGAGATTGTCTTTGTCGTTGTTAAGGACAAAACATTTGCACCCGAAAATATGAAAGTGAGAGATATTTGGTTTTCTTCCTTTGTAAATCTCATATGGAGTTTTCTTTAGTATAGGTCTTATGATCACGCGATTGCTTACGTAACATGCCGTGCTTACCGCATCCGCCCAAAAATATTTAGGAAAACTTGAGTCACTTAGCATGGTTCTTGCAAGCTCCACCAAAGACCTATTTTTCCTTTCAACTACTCCATTTTGTTGTGGAGTTCTTGGTGCTGAAAAATTGTGGAAGATCCCATTTTCTTCACAAAATTCTTCAAATAGACTGTTTTGGAACTCTCCACCATGATCACTTCAGATTGATGTTATCTTTAATGATTTCTCATTTTGAACTTGTTTTGCATATCTCTTGAATGCCTTGAATGCGTCATTTTTGTGCACTAAAAACAAAGTCCAAGTAAAACGGGAAAAATCATCTACAATAACTAAGGCATAAATGTTACCTCTGAAGCTTCTTGTTCTAGATGGACCAAAAAGATCCATGTGCAACAATTGAAGTGGTCTTGTTGTTAAAACCACATTCTTTGGTTTGAAAGTTGATTTGGTCTGTTTTCCCTTTTGGCATGCACTACATAATTTGTCTTTGATGAACTTCATCTTTGGTAGACCAATAACTAAGTCATGCTTAACCAATTTGTTCAAGTGCTCCATGTGTATGTGAGCAATCCTCTTGTGACATAACCAAGCGTCATTGTTGTTTACCATAAGACATTGTACCTTCATAGACAAATCATCTAGAGTAATCATAAAAATATTGTTAGATCTTATACCTTTGAGTTTTACCTCATTGGTTGCCTCATCCATAATAAGGCATTCTTCTTTGTTGAATTTGATCTTGAACCCTCTATCGCAAAGTTGACTTATGCTAAGAAGGTTCTGCTTTAATCCTTCAACATAGAGAACATCCTCAATTTGAATGGATGGAGGTGTGCCAACTATTCCAACGCCAAGAATCTTTACTTTGGTGTTGTCTCCATAGGTGACATACCCTTTGGCTTTATGTACTAGATATGAAAATTGGTGTACATCTCCTGTCATATGCTTTGAACATCCACTATCAAGATACCAAAGATTTGATGTGGACTTCAAGCATACCTACAAAAACAAATTATTTCTTGTTAGGTACCCAAGTGGCCTTGGGTCCTTCATAGTTAGTTCCCTTTTTAACCCATGCAAAGTGTCCACTAGCCATACTGAAATTTCTAATATAGCATGCATTGGGTGTGTGTCCAATAATACCACAGTAAAAACAGTTTGGAACAAATTTGCTCTTGTATCTAGGAATTTCTTTTCTTTTAGATACTTTAGGCTTTTTCTTTTGATGATTATGAACAACTTGCTTCTTTTCTAGTATCTTGGGATTGGAACTATTACTAGCCTTTACAAAAACAATGGGCTTGTTACTTGGTTTCTTAGAATTCACATAACCAAGACCTCTTTTATCATTTGGATAACGTTGTTGGCTTAGTAATCCTTCCAATCCTATTTGTCCTTTTTCATATCATTCAATGACTCTTTTCAATTGAACAACTTGAAAGACATTTGATTCATACTTGGAGCATGCAAAGTTTTCCTTTTCTTCTATAAAATTCTGTTTTTGAAGATCAAAATCTTTAGTCATGGTGTCAATTTTTTCGAGACAAATTAGAAGTTCTTTTTCTTGGTTTGACACCTTTTTGTATAAACTTTTGCATTCTTTCAAGAGTTCATCAATTGCACCTTGAACATCATCATCAAAAAGAGTAAATTCATTAATAACCTCTTCTTCGTCGTTGGAGTGATGTGATGCCATTAAGGCTAAATTTGCACATTCGTCGCTTTCCGATTCTGATGAACTACTCATATCATTATCTTCCCATGCTATGTAGGCTTTCTTTTGTTTTGAGTCCTTTCCTTTGAATCCGTTTTTCTTTGGGAGATTTGGACAGTTTGGCTTGATATGTCCTTGCTTTCCACATTCATAACATGAGACATCTTGTGTTGATGTGGAGGCTTCTCTTTTCTTGAAGTGCTTTCTCTTATGTGCATGAGATCCGCCCTTGTCATTTCTGCCAAAAAACTTCCCAAGTCTTTTAACAAGAAGCATGAAATTTTAATCTTCTTCCGGATTGTCTTCTTTTACAACTTCCTTTGAGTCAATTTTTAAAGCAATGTTTTTGGACTTCTTTTCTAGATTCTCATGTTTTTCAAGTCTCCCGAGTTCCGTTTCGTATTCTTGAAGTTTGCCAAATAATGTAGCGGAAGTCATTGCAGAGAGGCTCTTCTTTTCCGAGATTGCCGTTACCTTTGGTTGCCATTCCCTAGTCAATGATCTAAGGACTTTTAAGTTGAGTTCATCATTTGTCAAGGTTTTACCAAGAGCACTTAAGTGATTTGTCAAATGCACAAATCTCTTTTGTAAGTCAAGAATGGATTCTCTGGGCTGCATTCGAAATAGTTCATATTCTTGACTTAAGGTATTTAGCCTTGATCTTTTTACTTCAGCCGTTCCTTCATGAGTTTGAACCAAGGTATCCCATATTTCCTTTGTTGTTCAGCATGTCGAGACACAGAAAAATTCGTCCATACTAAGTGCACCTTGAAGAAGGTTTATTGCCTTTTTGTCATAGAGAACTTTCTTTTTATCATCATCGTACCATGCAGTTTTAGGCTTTGAAGAGCCAACGCCATTGATTACCGTTACCAGAATAAATGGACCATTTTCAACAGCATCCCATACTTATTCTCCTTGTGCTTCTAGATGCGCCTTCATGCGTATTTTCCAGAAGTCAAAATATTCACCACAGAATAGAGGAGGCTTGTTGTTACTACCACCATCTCTGAAAACGGGTTGATGATTTGCGGAAGCCATTCTAGATCTCTAGGAGCAGGTTACCTATAACCTGCTCTGATACCAATTGCTAGTTTAAGAATGCGCCTAAGAGGGGGGGGGGGGGGTGAATTAGGTGGTGGTTGATTTTTGACTTATTTTATACTTTCTGGTTTTGATTTAGTGCTTTAAAAACTGTAAAGTGCAGAAAGTAAAGAGACACGGAGATTTATCCTGGTTCCTTCCACACCCCGGAAGTACGTCCAGTCCCCTTGCAAACACGCAAGAGATTTCACTATTTTGTTAGAACTTTTACAAGACTCTTCCTAGTCTTATCAACTAAAGAACCTAACAAATACCAAGAACACCCTCTTGGACTTCCAATAAGTCTCTTGAGAACAATCCTCTCAAAAGATAGCTCTTGTTTCCAACAATGGACAACAAGGAACACAAGTAGTCTAATACTTAATTCCAACAATCCTGGAAAAAAGTTACACTTTGTATAATTTTATGAAGTATCATTTCTTGAAAGATGTTGATCACATAGAGTGACTTATTTGAAGTTTCTTCTTTCTTCTCTTGTAAGCAATTCAGACTGTAACACAATGGTTAGATAATGCTCAAAGATTTCTGTTCTTATATGTGTGAAAGTGCAGAAAATCTTTGTTCTTAAAAGTTAAGAAATATGAAGTTTGAATATTTTACAAAGTTTAGAATTATTGCATAAGAGAAGAGTTGTTTTATAATTTGAAAAATTTAGTATTTGAAGTAATCAAGATACCTTTCCAAATAGACACTTTTCTGTTTGAAAAACTTGAGAGGATGCAATGTATGACCATGCATCTATTGGAGAAAAGGTGTGAAGGATATCTTGAAACCAGTTCAGATATTTCAAAAGTTACAATGTGTAAATCGATTAACATAAGATGTAAATCGATTGCACGGGTTTGTAACGTTCATGTTTTCAAAAAATTTGAAGTGTAAATCAATTAGCATGTTGTGTAAATCGATTTACAAGTGTTAAAAATTCAACTCAGTTCTGTGATCAATCGATTTACACTTCATGTAAATCGATTGCTGCCAGAGACAATCAGTTTTTGAAAAGGCATGTGTAAATCGATTTACATCAAGTGTTAATCGATTTACATCAGTAAAAAACTTAAAATTTATTTTAAAATTTAAGTGAAGTGTTGTGGCAAGTGTGTATATCATTTTTGAGCATTTCTAATCAATGTAGTTCAAATGAGAATTGATATACTTGATTGCTTTCCATGATCCTTGAAGCTTTGAGTGAATGATGCTTTAAGCTAATTCCACTTCTTTTCCTTCTTGCCATAGTGCTTGTTTGTCTTTTATCAAAACTAGCTTGTTTGTCTTTCATCAAAACTAAAGTTGAGTTGAGGCTTGAGATTACAATTTTGAACTTGGGATATGAAGATTAATTGTAGGGCATTGTATTCTATTCAAAATGAGCTTTGGATGGGTCATTTCCAATAAAGTATGAGAAAGTTATGCTTGGTCAAAGTTGAGTTGACTTTTCCTACAAAACCCTAATTTAACAACTTTTGGGTTTTGATGAATTGTGAGCAACCCTTGGGGAATCATGATCAACCCTTGATCAAATGATGAATAATACTTCAAAATGAGGATTTTGACCAAAAATCTTGAAGTTTGACTGTATGTGGGCCACAGTTGACTTTTGCCCTAACACAGTCGATTTTTAGGCCTTTGAGCAATTGACTGAGCAAACTTCCTCTACAAGGCTTGAAACTTATCATGAATGATCTTGAAAACATATTAGGGAAATGGTGAGAATTTTGGGATCCCTTGGACTCAAGTATCTTGATGCAACATGAAACCCTAATTTGAGGTAGACTGCCTTAGGAGAGGGTTTGTCTGGTCAACCCTTGGATTTCCTTGAGCAATTTTGAGGACCTCACTTGAAATGTATTGAGAAATATGGGAGGGAAAATTTTGGGGTACAACACCTATGATTATTTCTCACAAATATCCCCATATCTTCGTTCGAACTATCATCATTATCACTTGAATCACTTCCACACAAATTATTGGTGGAAGACTTAGAGCTTGAAGCCTTTAACGCGATAGACTTCTTTTCCATGTCCCTTGATTTTTATTTCTTTTCCTTCTTTTCATGTTTTGTTGAGATTTATGAGCTCTTTCTCATGTTCTTGAAGCTTAACAAACAATATTGTAACATCAAGTGTCGTTAGATTATTAGCTTCCTTAATCATCCTGACCTTGGGTTGCCATTCCCTATTAAGACATATCAAAATTTTGTTAGTAGCAACAACATTGGAAGTGGTATGACCTAGTGTATGTAAGCGATTGATTATATGAGTGAATATCTTTTGCATATCCGCAATTGTTTCACCATGCCTCATGTGAAAGAGATCGAACTCTTGAGTTAAGGTACTGATTCTAGCTAATTTGACATCATTAGTTCCCTCATGGGAAACTTGTAATGCGCCCCACATTGTCGTAGTAGTAGCACAATGAGAGACTCTAAAATACTCATCAACATCCAAATATGTTATAAGCATATTTTTACCTTTCCAATCATAGTTATAATTTTTCTCATCAGCCTCATCCCATAGTGCTTCCAGGTTAGGTATGGTGGCACCAGCCGCATTGGTAATGATTATTGCTATAGGACCATTCTCGATGACTTTCCATATTTTTCTATCAACATAACTAATATGCACACGCTTAAAACCTTTCCAATAACTATAATTTTCACTAGTAAAAATATGCGCTCTATTGTACGCCCCTTTTGGATCGTTCTCCATTTTCTAAAAAGTTATATTTGGAGCACTAGATAAACCGACATTCGTGATACCACTTGTTAGACAATGAGACGAATGTAGAAGGGGGGTTGGATAGATCCTTTATTTAAAAAATTGTGCTTTTAAAAAAATGATGCGAAATCTTCCCGAATCAAAATCGTCTAAACGATTTATTATTGAAAAGATCGAATATGCAAAACCGTATGGAGATCTTATGATGAGAAATGAATATACGATTACTTACTAATCAATCACTTAAACAATATCAATGATTATTTACTACTTCCAATGAATTGTTTAAGATAAAACTTGACAAAATCACAAATTTGTGTGTTAGTCAATTTATCAAACACTTGGTGTGCAAAAACACAACAAGTTCAATTTTACTTAATTGTAGTGATGGATTTTCATTGATAACAATCAAAGATATTGCTACGATTATTGTAAACTAAGTTTGAATCACTAAAATCACGGTAAAATGAATTGAACAATCAATATCACACAAATTATAATAAACAAAAATAAAAGGATAGAGAAAGAGAAATAACACACAATTTGTTAAGGCATGTCCCTTTGTCGTTCTCGCGTAGGGTATGTCTTCCCTCAATTTTAAAATCTAGAATTGAGATATATGGTATTAAGTTGTAAAGTGTTACAAGAGAAGGAATAGTCTTCACTACATGCAAACCAATTGTTGATGATGACACTATTCTCTTCTCTCCCCTTGGTTCAAACCAAACCAAGTATGCCAATCTCTTCAAACAAACCTCCGGTTACCGCTACTTGATTGCACGAACTCTTCGTTCTACAAATATTTCACTCGGCTGATTTTGATCATAAAAAATTTGACCCTAAATCTTTCTTTATAATCCTTCGGTTACCACTACTTGATTGAGCAAACCCACTATTTCTCAACCCTTTCACTCGGATGAATTCAATGAAGCAAAGACATGTGCAAAAAACCCCGCACCAAATGGAATCTTGGAGGACAAAACCCTAATGGTTTTATTCATGAAAAAACCCACTCAATTCTTAACCCAGATCTGAAATCAATCTTCAATTTGAACTTTATCACCACAGCTCTGCACTTTAATAAATAAAAAATTGTTATGTGTAATTATTGATGAATGCAAGGAGATGATGGAGATGATGAGAAGTTGGTGTATATCTTTCATTTTATCTTGTTAACCCCAAATGATGAAAGCCAAATAATATATATATATATATGTTACCAAATAGTCAAGACTTAAAAACATATCAGAAAATTGAGTGCAAGAAGCGAGCGGTCGACTCATGCAGGAGTTCCACTCGATGCGAGCACACCCAAGCATTGTAGGAATACCTTTGAGGAAGAAATGCATCGACCGTAATAGGACATGAGTCGACGCAAACAAAAATAATTTTTCTCCCAGTGTGATTTGACCAGAAGGGTTGGCGCGAGCATACCCGAGCTTGATGGATTGGTCTTCTTCAATTTATGAGTGGACATATCTTTAGCTTGAGTCGACACAAACAGTGAGAACTTTTCTCCCAGGGTGAGTCGACCGGTAGGGTGGATGCAAGCAGACCCGAGCTTGATGGATTGATCTTCTTCAAGCTACGAGTCGACCTAACTCTAGCTTGAGTTGACGCAAACAATGAAATCTCCCCAAAATGAATGTTTCTAGAGATCTTCATCACAACCATTCCACTAGAAAGTTTGTCCATAGAACCAACCCAGATCAAGAGAAAGCAATAAACATTTTGACATCATTAAAAAAATATAGAAGGACCTTGACCTCACAGTATACACTTGGAGAAAACTCTTGTGAGGAAGACAATTGACCTAGATCTAGGAAAGCTTCTCGGCCCCTTTTACCTCGCAGACTATCTCAAAGGCCTTTATGAAGCCCCGGTTGTTAGGGCGGAGTTGCGAAGGAGAAAAATTCATGGCCTTCAGTACGAGCCTCAAACTTAAAAAAGGGTATTCGGACTCTAAAATCCTCCAGAATCCCGACATAGAAGTTAAAGAAATCTTCATCAGTGGAATTCCAACGGAGTATGCAGACACGCTCTCCAGAGATGCATGATTCCATGATAACATCGCCTTCTTCCTCAGTCAAGAAGACATTCATTAGAGACCGGAGTTTGGAGATCTCCATGTCATTAAGCACACTATTCTTGTAGACTATGACCTCGAGGTTGAAAGGAGCAAACGTTTCCATCAGAAATACTATGGAAACTAAAGAAGAAGAATTATGGTCAGAATCACTCAAAGAAGCGAGGGTAAAACCATAAACTTCCCATGTGATCTGATTAAACTCCTTCTTCCCTAAAGCACCCTTCACCTCTCAAACACATTGGTCCCATAACTCTTTCCTCTCTTCAGCATTACAGGGTTTTAAAATATTCCCCTCATCATCACACTCTCTTAGGGTAACCATAATCTAAAAGGAGAAAAACAAAAATGAAAGGGTAAAAGAGAATACCTGGAAAATCGATGAACACTTGAAGAAGATTAAACGCTTTCTTGGAGATGTAACGCCTTTTTGAACAAAGATAAAAAAGGAAAGAAGGAAGGGTTTTTAATAAGCCCAATAAATAGTACCCTAGGGAAAAGAAACGTCACCCAATGAACAGGAGTTTTGATGGAAGTCATCATTACTCTAGGAAAGAGAAAGTGACGACTCTTCACTCTGCACCACGTGACCGAACACTGCATCCTTGCAGAAAGAATTTGAATTTGGGGGGCTTATGTACATCCAAGAAATATTAGGCTCGACCGGGTAGTGTAATCGGTGAAAGAAGTGGTGAAGATAGTAGTTGGTTCGATGAAGGAGGTGCCTGGGGTGCAACCCAACTAAGGAATATTGGACGGTCATCACGCCTCTAGGTTGTAGCTCGTATGTACCTTGGACCCGACTAGGGGTGGAGACCGAGGTTTCCCGCCCATAATCGATCATCTACTCGGCTCATTAATGTTCATAACTGACAACGGCGCATTTACTACAACGTTACACAGCCTTAACCCCCTCCATTCATGGAGATGGCGGAGGTTACAGAGTTATGGAACTCAAGAGTCACTTATTAGTTGAGGCTCTTGATGATGCAAAGAAGTAATACTATATAAGGGGCTCCCACCATATGGATAAGCAAGACACTTCTCTTGGGACAATACGCACACTGGCGTAGCTCCCAAATCCCAAATAATTCTACAAACCTACTTTCGTGACTTTCCTCACCTCCAGAGAGGAAGTCGGCCGAACATTTATTCTACGCAAGAATAAAAAGGGTAAAGAAAGAAAATGTTACCTAGATGGTTTGTAGAGTTTAATTCAAAGAAATGAAAACATGACCACTAAATACCTAGAAATATTACATGAACAAAGATGAAGATCGAAGGAAGTGGGAAGGTCACTCACAAATATCACATGAAAGAGTGAAAGTATGGAACTCTAGAGCAAAAGAAGCAAACAGAGGAACTTATTGTATTTCAAAAATTTATAAGCAACCAGAGGTGTCTAAATCGACAGTAATGAATTAATAGTACATTAAAATACATAATCAACAGCTATTTAGACAGCGCCTCAATGATGTGTAACAGCTAGATATATCTTCTCTACTTTTAGAATGACTACCAACGACTATTTTTCAAAATCTAATCAATTAGACCAAAGTGCTAATTTATTAGCCAACGGTAAAAATAATTAAATGAGAATTCCGTTTTGGGCACTCCTTTTGCCTATAAATAGATGCCTCATTTCTCATTTTAAATCATCCAGAAACATATTTTGACAATTCCCTCTCTCACTCTCTATAATGTTTTCTTTAAACTTTCTCTCACTAGATGCTATAGCCAAATCCTTTTGTGAGAAAAGTCTTTTGTGAGTGAGGATTTCAATGTAACTATGGGAGGGTATAATTGTAAAATCACCAAGGAAATGTTGTTTATACACCTTGGTTGAATACAATCCAATTAGGGATGAAATATGTGGTTAGAAGCTAAACTTGATAAAAACTTTGGTTGGAGATTGTGTGATCGGATCCTTTTAAGGTTGAAGACTAGTCAATATTAAAATCTTTATAGGTTTGAGATTAATCCGGTTAAAATCTAAGAGGTTATGATTTGTATTGCTAAAATCAATTCTGGTTTGAGATTAACCTGATTAAAATCTTTGAGGTTATTTTGTTATCATGTTAAACAAAAACTATTGAGCTTAGTTATTTTTGGACTTTAAGACTAATTGCTACAAGGTCCATGTTCATGGAAATGAGACTAACCACTTCAATTCGCAGTTGGGAAGAGAAAATGTCAACTTCACTCTTAACAATTTATTAGAGAAAAGACGCAAACGCCCATATCCATCGTCTTGTAATATTTGGTTGAAGATCAACCACTATTTCCTTGTATAAGGAGTTCATGAGCCTTTGCTACTAAAAGCTCTCAAGTATTATTGGAAAATCTCAAATCCAAATCATGGGGAGAGGAGTAGGTCCTTTAGTTTTGACCAAACCTCTATAATTCTCCGTGTCCTTCTTCTTCCCTTAACTTTTACTTTCTGCTATTTATTTTTCGCTGATTATTATTTGAAAATAATTTTTAAACTCTGATTTGATTTACTTTGCCAAAAGCTTTCAAAATCATGTTTTTCTAAACCACACAATTTACTTCTCTCTTGTGTGTGAAGTCTCAAACCCAACAAATTATACTCTCACTATGGGATCGTGCATCGAAATTAGACAACACACTTATCAGAACCTTTGTAATCAATTTGACCGTTGTTAGTGTTCCATGCCACTCATGAGAGGCGGATCTAACTGTGATCCATATATAAGCCTAATTTTGCACCACAACAAAGTATAATTCAATATATAATTGTAAATTAAACCTTTGTGATCTCACCGACTTGTGCATTGTAGCACGAACCATGTAAACACGCATCCTCTCCACCAATAAGAGACTCTCATCATGTAGCGAAAAGACTCTATGATGGACTTCTTTAATTCATCACCAATTTTCTATTCATTCGGAATTAAATATATCCTCAAATTTTTAAATATATTTATCTCCAGTCAGGAGAACTTATTAAAAAAATACAATATAGACGTTTTTTTTCTTCTAAAGAAGACGATACACACACTTCAACATGAAGGATTAATATCATACATGAAGGACTAATAATTTTATTTATAACAACAATGAAGGACAATTAGTTTCACGTACAACAAAAAAAAGTGGGACTAAATTTGAGACAAGCCTTTGTTGTGATGTTTTTCATGAACAATGAAAAGATATATAACGTCCGATACATCACTTTCTTGTGCATGAAATGGACCAACCATAAGTATCTCACTACATTATAGGTTTGTCTTTTCCTATTTGGAATCCTAGCTTTCTCTTAATGGCTTTCTCACATTCATTCATCATAACTTTTATTTTCTCTCACATTACATTAATTTCTCATAAGATATGAAAACATCTCAATATTAATAATACCACTAAGATTCATCATTGATTTTTTCTGTCTAATGATTTATTATTCGTTTGATACCTTAGCTAGTTATCTTCCCCATGTGCAACATTGCTTTCATCCCAAACAATATATATATATATATATATATATATATATATATATATATATATATATATATATATATATATATATATTAATTGGTGAGATCTTCATTTTCTTACAAACACGCCAAGCACAAGAAATATGAGAAATCTGAACATCTGCTTTTCAGATTCAAGTCTATCAAAATCTCCACCTACAAGTCCCACTGCTACTACGACTACTAGTGCAACTTCCTCACATCAAGATCATCATGAAATTCATCATAAACCTTCTTCATCTACATCTTCCACATCATTTATGATCAAGAACTTCAACTCTCTCTATGACCCTTCATTGACCTCCGACCATACTTCTTCACTCTCTACCACTTTCACCACATCCACATCATTCAATCTCGATGTCGAGCCCGAACCCGAACTCAAACCAGTTGACTTTGCAGCTGCCTTCGCCTCTCAACGCTTCTTCTTCTCTTCTCCCGGAAGTTCGAACTCGCTAATTGAATACACAAACACAAATTGCAAGTCCAATAGTACTGAGCGTGAGCGTGAGCGTGAGAAGAAGAAGAATAACAGAAAGGAAGAGAAAGAGAAGGTTTTGTTCAACGGAAGCGTGGCTGTACCAACCTATTCTCCTGATCCTTATACGGATTTCAGGAGATCGATGCAAGAGATGGTGGAGGCTCACCCCGAGTTGATGGATGTGAAATCAAATTGGAACATCTTGCATGAATTGCTTCTTTGTTACCTTGCTCTCAACCCAAAAAATACACACAAGTTCATTCTAGCTGCTTTCGCCGATCTTCTCGTTACTCTCATATCATTGTAATCATGATTTCAAATTGCAGTTGCAACTAAGTGACTACAATTACAATAGTGTTACAAAAACCACTCCAATCTTCTCGGTACCATCGTATTATGGTAATCATAGTTTTAAATTGCAATTGCAACGTTAATTATGTTGCATATACCTATAATATTGAGGTCGCAATTGCAAATTGCTTTAGACCTATATGATTCTTGTGGTCTCAAAAAACATGTAGGGTTGAAGTCAGCTAATGATTTGTGTCTCATCATCATCAATAAAAGTGGTACATGATCCATACACGTTGTTAGTTTCTTGATTTGGTTAAATTTAACGTGTACTTATGTATAGTACGTACATAGTGACTAAAAGTTATACTCAAGGTTTTGGTCCCATCAGTACAGCATTCATGGTCCTCTACTTCATCTATCACCATCCTCATTATTACTTTGATACTATTTTATTTTTTGATTATATAAATATAACATAATAATCTACTATAGTTTTTAATTTGTTATGATTTTAATTATTTTTGCACTATAGAAATAATACTAAACTAATCTAATGTCCCTGGTAAAAAAAATTCTTCTTTATATACACTCTGAGTTCGAGAGAAATGGTCCATAGTAATTCAAAATTTGTGGTAAAAATTAAATGACACTGATTAAATATAGTTCTCACAAGAAATTAAATTTATTATTCTCAAATTTTCATTTTTTAATAAGAATTCGTTTATCACTCGAAACTAATTGTTTGGTTAATGTCATCGGTAACATTTGTTCAATTTAGATTCAGATAGATCATGAAAAACACAAAGTAGCAAAATTAGTGTACGGTCTCTTTTTAGATATTGACTACACTCATAGTCTAATTTGGCTGGTAAGCAAGGTTGTTTTAAATTAATATTAATTGGTTGTTATATGTTTTTGACTTATTGGGCAGTGGAAAGGGAAAATTGTCTGATTAGTTATATTAATAAACAAATGTAAGTGATTAGTTAATAATTGTTTGATTGAGCAGAATCGATGCATCCAGAGTCCTGACGATGAGAATCATGAGATGCTCAGAGAGTCAGATAGAAACAAAAATGAAAATCATAAAATAAGAATTGGTAAACAGACATAATCAAGAAATCTCGATTTTCTGCCCCCTTTCAATTTTTCATTTTATTGATTCTAAATTATTATGATGAGATGGTGGATATGAATGGAGATATGCCACGTTGAATATTCACAAGTCATTCGTTTATATATATTGTTTCGTTATTAATATAAGGTTATATATATTGTTTCGTTATTAATATAAGGTTATCTTGTCTGGATTAACATTACCTATTTATTAAATTATTTAATTGAATAATATTTACATAGTCATATACATAAGTTAATAATATATATTTATTTTTAAACATTAATTTGTATGTATAATAAATCGTATGTTTGATTTTCTAACTTCAATTATATAAAATAGTTGGAGAAAAATTTTAAAAATATATAAAAATGAACGATCTATGGCTGATATCTCATAGATACGTTCGCATTTATCCCTGAATCCATTTCACGTACAGTTAGTTAACATTAATATAGTTATAATATATCATCATTTATCAAATTTGAATTTCTCGTTTATAAAAATAATTGTAACTTATCTCTATTTATAAAAATAATTATTCTAATAGATAGACTTAATAATTGTAACGTATCTTCATTTATAAAAATAATTATTCTAATAGATAGACTTTTTCTTATTTATAAGCAAGTGCAATCATGTGTCCATTTATAAAAAATATTTGAAACTTATTATCGTTTATAAAAATAATTGTATTAATAGTTGAATTTTTTTTCGTTTATAAAAATATTTGTAATTTATTCTTTTATAAAAATATTTGTAATTTATTCTTGTTTATAAAAATTAATGTAACTTTTTTTCGTTTGTAAAAGTAATTATATCAATATGTAGACTTTTTCTCGTTCATAAATGTTTTGAACCCGTGTAAGAGTTTATATAAATATTTTAACTTATTCGTGTTAAAAACAATTGCGTCAATAGGTGAATTTTTTTCATTTCTAAAAATATTTGTAACTTATTCCTGTTTCTACAAATAATTATATCAACATGTAGATTTTTTTCTTATTTATAAATGCTTTGAGCTCATGTGACCATTTATAAAAATATTTTTAATTTATTCATGTTACAAAAAATTGAATAAATAGTTGAATTTTTATCATTTATAAAAATATTTTGTAAGTTATTTATATTTATAAAAATAATTGTAAAAACAAATATTTTCTGTATCATCTTAAATTTATTTATTCAATAGTGATAAATATATGTCTCATATTTAATTGAGTTTATAAATAAATATCTCGTGTATATATATATATATATATATATATATATATATATATATATATATATATATATATATATATATATATATATATATATATATATATATATATATATATATATATATATATATATATATATATATATATATATATATATATATATATATATATGGACTGTCACAGCTTACGTCGAGCAGAACTTGAGAGTGGGGTGGAGGATACCTGCAAGACACTCCAATGCCAAAGTGAGATTCAGAATGAGCTAGCAAGTAAGAGAGTGAGAAATTGTTCAATACCTGACCCTCTCTGAAGAGAGGATATTTATAGCCCCCAGCGTTGGGCCAAGCTCCCCATTGTTGGGCCATGTTGAGGCCCAATAATGGGAATTGTCAAGACTTACGTGTGTATGGAGTCCTGCAAGTAGACTATCCCCTGGTCAACTGCTCTGTGAAAATAAGGGTTGGACCCGTGATTTCCGAAGGGCAGTTAAGATGTCTATGATGTGGGGAAGTGGCCCACGTTCCCCAACGGATGTGTGAGGAGTTACCCAATGGTCCCTAACTTGGGCTGCTTGTTTTTGGGCCTTATACAAGGGTGTTGTCTTGGGCCTCCCAACTGGGAGACAAGTGTAGGCCTAGTCCAGATGGTCGGGGAGGATGGTTGAAGTCTTCTGAAAGGAAGCGAGTTGTTGCCGGTGTAGGGGATAACCTGTTTGAGTGTGTCAGGGATCTAGTGGACAAACAAGCAGTAAGACAAACGGGGTCAGTTGTTTCCCCGAGAGGACCGTATAAGTTACAGGGAGCTTCTGCGAGCTCTCTTTCGACGTGTCCGTCTACAAGGGGTTGTCACGATGTCGAGCGTTATTTTACCCTCGAGGTAGATCGTGATGAATGTACCTGTATACGCACTTCAGCCACGGCGTCGAGCATTCCCTCGTGTGAAGTTTCTGTCTCGTGCTCGGTGGGGATTACGCGTTGAACTCGGGGATGTGTTCGTCTATTGAGAATAGACACGTGGTTGATTGTTGGGCCACGTGACTATTATTTTAGGGTGCCATCCCTTCAGGAGGAGTCAAAAAGACCCAATCTAATGATGACTTTTCGTGATGAACCTCGTGGGGTGTGGGCCACCTATAAAAGGGGACCCCTGGGTCTCATTTGTCATTTTCTCATGTTTTCTCCTTCAACTTCTCTTGCTCGCGCGTGAAGCTTTCCTCTCAACTTTTCCAGATTTCTTTCAAGAATTCTTCATCCAAGTAAGTTATGTCTCCTCAAAGACATATTTCCTTAGCGTTTCTAGATTAAACACTTCATATTTGCCTTGACTGGACGAATATTCATGAGTTTTGTGATGAACACTCATGAATGTTCATTGAAGTTCATTAGTTTATGATACCGGGGACAATCTACTCGAATAGTGGCCATGATATAAGGGACGATCTCCCCAGATAATGGGGGTTGACTCAGGCTTCTTGCTCGTTTGAGTGAGTATCCCCAACAAAAACATATTCCGCTTTAGCGTATAGTCGAGGGCTTGGGTCAAGTTCGTCGCCCTTTCACTTGATCTATGGTGGAAGGGTGAATTTGATAATGTCCAATTCACCGTTTTCCCCTGCTTTTTAGGTATAATGGTGCACTCGATCGGGGATGATATTCTGCCTGCCAACTATGAAGATGAACCCCATGTGGATGAGGACCCTCTGGCCTGGGTCGCACCTGAGCCTCGAAATAAGAGGTCGTGCTTTTCTCATGACGCAACAGACGCGTTCAACTGTCCGGAGGTACAAGCGGAAGGGCCCCCTACCAACTGGATCCTTCAAATTCCCCACCACAACTGTAGAATCTGCTCGACGTATCCGGGCAACCGTTTTCCTATGTATGAATTTGTGTTTAAAGAGCCAGGGATGTGTTTGTCCTTCAATAATTTCCAAGTGGGGGGTTTTCCAGTGGCTTCAATTGGCGCCCTCTCAACTTCATCCAAACACGATGGCGTTCATGCGGACGTTCGAGCTTGTCTGCCAGTATCTGCAGATAGGGGGCATGTTGCCCCTCTTCTTCCGTATCTTTCATCTCCAAAGAAAATTCGTCGAAGGGGGGCAAGTGCTGGTGTCCTTCAAGCAGTTTGGGAAGCTCTTTAGGCCTTATCTGGAATTTGTCCAAAACTTCAAAGAGAGGTATTTTGTTGTAAAACATTTGACGGACGCGGCCATAGACTCCCTATACACCCGCGTGGAGGAAGTGGAGGATGGGAGACCAGTTACCTGGCTTATGGCCAGATTTCCGCTCGAGTGGCAATGGAAACACTTCGAGCAAAGGCCTGAGTATTATGATGTGAAGCCCAAGGACTTGGACGCTCAGGACCATCTCTTCTACGAGAAGCTGACGGCCTATGTTAGGAGCTTCTCCCCCGTGAGGTGTGTGGACGTGAACAACAACCTCCTCTTCGACAAAAACGGGGAGTACCTTTTAGTTAATAGGTTGATCAACACAAAGGCCCCGCTCGAATGTTCCTCAGACGGGGAATCCATGAGGCTTTTAGATAGGGGGACGCTGTCGCGATGATTAGTTTTTCTTGCCTTTCATGCGGGGACGTGCCCGTGTTATTTTCCCTGTTTTACCCATGGCTAATGGTTTCTTTTTTATTGCAGGTCGAATGGCGTCCCTCTCTGAGCGCTTATTAAAGTTGAGTCCTAAGAATGCATCCACCTTGGGGCCAAAGAGAAGGGTCACCCAGCTCCAAGAGAAGGCCAAATTTACGGGCCGTGCTAGTGGTTCCCCTTCTTCGTAAAAAACTCAAGTTCCCTCTGGCGAGCCCGCCTAGATTCCCGCCAGCGAGCTCGCGAAAAAGAGGAAACGCGTGGAGGATGTCGAAGGTATAGTGCCCGAGGTGACAAAGTTCCTACGGGGGTCTTCGTGCTGCTTCCTTGCTATCTAAACCGCGATCTCTTCAGCAGAGAGAGCTCATTGGGTGTGCACGAGGAGGAGAGGGAGGCAATTTTGTCCGAGGATAAGGAAGTTCATCGAAAGAATTTGGCGGAGGATGTGGCCACTGTCATGAGGATGCTCGAGACATCCCTGCCGCTGAATGACGAGGCCGCGAGCTCTTAGGCCTCTCTCGATACAGCATATTCTAAGATTCAGAAGCTGAAGGCCAAGAACGATAAATTAAAGCGCGATATCCTTAATCACGAGTCAAAGTTTGAGGCCCAAGTTCGACTTCTCAAGGATCTAAACGAGTTGAGGCCTCAACTGGAGACCATGACCAAAGAGAACGAGCGTCTGGTTGCCCGAACGATAGAGTTGGAAGGGATCACAACCCCGGCTGAAGAAGAAACCGATGTGGAGAAGGGCATGGCGTCCAGAGCAGAGCTGATTGCGCGCATCCGAGTGCTCGAACAAGACGTCATGGACACCCTCGGCTATGGTTTCAACACGACCGTTGAGCAACTGAGGATTCTGAACCAGGGGGTTGAGATCATGGTCAAAGGAGCGGGTCCGTTCAACCAAGTGATTGACGGGAAGATATTTTATCCCCCCGATAATAGTGACGACGAAGATGAAATTTGATTAGTTTTAGGGTCTGCGTGCCCGTTCTCATTTTATTTTGGATTCGTGGCCGTCGTACCCAATTTGTAATTATTTAAACAGCGTCGGCCTTCATGGTTGGCATTTATGAATGCCTTTGTTTTGTTTTCATGTTTATTTATTCCTAAATAATTCCTCGTCGTTGCTTCTGACTCGCTTATTGTATAAATATTTGTATATTTCATGTGTGGAGATGTATGTTTAACCTTTGTTGTGGTCGACACGAGTTTCTATGAAAGTTTGTGGTTTCCATGTGCGGAGATATGTGCTCGACCCTCATATTATTCGACACATGTTGGGATATGTCGAGGAGGCTGAGTAGGGATCCACGGAACGAGTGTAAGATCGCGTTTGGGATCCTAAACCTGTGGCGTGAATTGCCCATCGCAAGCTGGGTGTTCTGCCATATTGGGTACTTCGACAACAGAGCTCGATTGAGGTGTCCTTGTCGGGGTAAGATCTTGCTCGTGAAATGAACAAAATATCGCCTTTCGCTGATGTTTGGAGACTATGTCCGTACCTAGACATGCCTACATGGTCGAGCTAGTCCCCTTGTCGTTTCGAGAGGATCGATCGATTGCTAACGCCCGTAGCAGGTGAATGACTTAGCTATAGTATTGTTTTAGCTTCGCAGCATTCCAAGGTCGAGGTAGTGGTTCTCCATTTAACTGTTCGAGGTAATATACTCTGGTGCCCGTAGCTCCTTGGACGCGGTACGGCCCCTCCTAGTTTGTGGCCAGTTTCCCCTTACGGGAATCTTTCTGGTTTCTTCGCAAGACTAAGCTTCCGACCTGAAATTTGTGCTTTATGATTTTGTTTTCATGGCGTAGGGCTACCTGCTGTTTTAGCGTGGCCTCGCGAAGAGCCGTTCCTGATTGGATTTCTTCGACTAGGTTGAGCTCATCTCTGAGGGCCTCGTCGTTCATCTCCTCGTTGAGGGGCATTTCAGTTCTCCTGGATGGCTCTATGATTTCTACCGGGATGACGACCTCGGTGCCATAGGTTAGTCAGAATGGTGTCTCGCTAGTCGTCGAATGGGGCGCTGTTCGATGGGTCCATGGGACACTATGTAGTTCTTTGACCCAACCCCTTTTGGCTTTGCCCAACTTGCATTTGAGTCCTCACAAGATGACTCTATTCGCAGTCTCGGCCTGCCCGTTATTTTGGGTGTGTTCGACGGAGGTGAAATGTTGCTTGGTGCCGAGCCTGACGATGAAGTTTTGGAGAATTTTATCAGTGAACTATGTCCCGTTGTCTATGACGAGCGCTCACGGTATTTCGAACCGGGCAAGTACGTTTCGCTTATAGAAACGGAGGATGTTATGTGAAGTGATTTTGGCCAGAGCTTCGGCTTCTATTCACTTCGTGAAGTAGTCGACGGCTACGATGAGGAACTTGCTTTGATATGTTCCTTGCACGAATGGTCCGAAGATATCCATTCCCCACCATGCGAATGACCACGGGGAGGATAATGTTGTGAGCTCCTGTGGAGGTGCGAGGTGCATGTCTGCGTGCCTCTGACACTTATCGCATTTCTTGACATGCTCCTTGGCATCTTGTTGCATGGTCGACCAGTAGTACCCTGCTCGCAGTTCCTTTCATGTTAGGGATCTTCCGCCCATGTGCTGGGTGTTGATTCCCTCGTGGATTGCGGACTCTTCGACACATTTT
The DNA here is from genome assembly GCA_948472305.1 of Vicia faba. Classification (NCBI taxonomy): domain Eukaryota; kingdom Viridiplantae; phylum Streptophyta; class Magnoliopsida; order Fabales; family Fabaceae; genus Vicia; species Vicia faba. The sequence continues at coordinate 402,013,305 of OX451738.1, read as the reverse complement.
AGGAGTGGCATGGAGAATCCTCGACGGTAAAGCTTGTGTTCAAGTACCACATACGAGCAGTCCCGTCGTCTGGTTGAGGCCGCCTCTCTTTGATCTACGGGAAGCTCCCCCTTTGTTAGGAAGTTGAATACCGGGGTCATCCAACATGAGTTGTCCCCGATGGCGTTAACTTCATGCGGCACACTGGACCTCTCAATGCTCGGGCGAGAAAGGGATTCTTGTATGACGGATTTGTTCTCACCTTTCTTCTTCGTGCTCGCGAGCTTTGAAAGTATGTCGGCCTGTGTGTTCTGTTCGCGTGGCACGTGCGTGATTTCTGCCTGGTCGAACTTTTTCATATGTTCTCTGACCAAGTTTAAATATTCAATGAGGTTGTTGTTCTTAGCCTGGTATCCCCCTTGAACTTGAGATGCGACAAGTTGCAAATCAGTGAAAATGTGTATCTCTCGGGCGCCAAGGTCCTCGGCTAGTCTTAATCCTGCGAGCAAGGCCTCGTATTCAGCCTGATTATTCGAGGTCGGAAAGGAAAGAGTGAGAGAATGCTCGATCACAACGCCTTCCTAATTTTCGAGAAAGATTCCTTCTCCACTTCCTGTCAAGCTGGAAGCTCCGTCCACAAAGATGGTTCACTTGTGCTCTAAAAGCTCCAAGGACCATTTTAGCATTCGTCCTTCCATGTCTGGTCGACCTAAGAGTTGTCTTATGAGTTGGTATGTCTGTACGATGATCGTGTGTTCCAGGAAGTAATGTCTGAGCCTTCTTGTTGCGTTGACGAGGGCCAAGGCCACCTTCTCGATCTGTTGGTACCTGTGTAAGTACGAAGTGCGCCTAAGAGGGAGGGGGGTGAATTAGGTACTTTAAAATTTTTCTGGTTTTACTGATGATGAATATTATTTTTATGGTTTATGGTGAGTTTATGAAAGAGTAAAGTGCAGAAAAATAAAGAGACACAAGTGATATATCCTGGTTCCCCTCACAGTCCGAGAGTACTCCAGTCCCCTTTCAACATGAAAGAAATTTCCTTATAGTGGAAAACTTAAACAAGAACTACCCAAAACCAAGAACAACCCTCTTGGACCAAGAACAATCCTCTTGGATTTTTCACTATGTCAATAATGAGAAAAATCCCCTCAAAGTGACTTTACTTGTATCCAACAATCCTGGAAAAACAAGATTACAAAACCACTTGAACTTATTTTCAACAATCCTGAAAAATAAACAAGTATATAGCAATATTTGATTTGAGTGAGTTTGTGTAGCAACGATCACTTTGAGTGATTTTATCAATGAGTTGATCTTCTCTTACAATAACAATAGTATACAATGACTCAAGATATATAATGCTCAAATTTTTCTGATTGATAATTTGTGAAAGTGTGCAGAAAACTTGTGTATGAAAGTGTATAAAAGCTTGAGTTTGATTTTTGAAAATTCAGAAAATATGATTGGAAGAGGTACTTTAAAATGAATTTGAAAATGAGTATTTATATGTTCATAGCACCCTTTTGAAACAACATATAATTCTGCAAATGAATCATGAACAATTGCCAAGATTAAGTGAAAGGTTTCCATGAAATGGTGTTATGAACAGACATGAGTAAAGCTGCGGTTTTTCAAAATTGTCCAGTATGCAATCAATTGCACCCTTGTGTAAATCGATTGCACGGGGTTTCAACAGCTAAAAATTCAAATATTTTGAGTGAGCAATCGATTGCACAAGTGTGTAAATCGATTGCACTTGAAGTCAGTAGCAAAAATTGATTGAGAGCAATCGATTGCAAAAACATGCAAATCGATTGCACTTAGAAACAGTAGCTGACATTTTGAAAACGTGAAGCATGCAATCGATTGCTCCAACATGAAAATCGATTGCACCCAAGTGAAAATTGAATTTTTTCTTTAGAAAACTTGAGAAAAAGTTTGGACAAGATAAAATATTTCTTTTGACCATTGAGCATCTATGTCTTAAGTTCAAAGTAAGTATTATCATTATACCTTGAAATTTTCTAAGTGTTTGAACCAAAGACTTTATCTAGAGATGCTTTTAGCTTGATCAATAATCTTTTCCTTCTTGTCAAAATGGTTTGTCTTCATCAAAACAAAATTACATTTGAGAAACTTGATTTTACATTCTCCCCCTTTTTGATGATGACAAATGATCTTGCTTGATGCGTTGTAATTTCCGGAAAGAAACTTCCCCCCCCTGAGATCCATAACTCCCCCTTTGTATGAGAAGGTTGGAATCCTTTGAATTTGTTCATATTGGTTGAAGAGTACCTTAGAAATTCAAGACAGGAAATATACATGCATAAAATACCACATCCTTCTCCCCCTTTGACATTATCAAAAATAAGGGAAAGATGTGATAAAAATGGATAATAATAAAACAACATTAAAAAAACTTAATCAAATATATTCACATATAACAAAGTTAAAACAAGTATGTGAAAGCATAAAAAAGGATAGAAAGCACCTTATATGTCTTGTTCATCAAGAATGCCAAGTTCTCATCGAATCTTGTAAAACGGTTCTCGTGCCAAAGGTTTAGTGAAGATATTGGCAAGTTGATTATGAGTATCTACAAATGTGACCTTGACATCTCCTTGAAGTACATGATCACGAAGAAAATGATGTCGTATGTCGATGTGTTTGGTTCTTGAATGCATGACCGAATTCTTTGTAATGTTTATTGCACTTGTATTGTCGCATCATAGAGGAATGCATCCTAGATCGAGTTTGTAGTCACAAAGTTGTTGCTTGAGCCACAATATTTGAGCGCAACTACTTCCTGCTGCAATATATTCTGCTTCGACCATGCTAAGAGCAACACATGCTTGTTTTTTGCAAGCCCATGATACTAATGCATTTCCAAGGATGTGACAAGTATCACTTGTGCTTTTTCTATCAGTTTTACAACCTGCATAATCCGCGTCAGAATAACCAACCAAATTGCAAACACTACATTTAGGATACCATAATCCAACATTTGTTGTTCCTTTGAGATACTTCATGATCCGTTTCACTTCCATGAGATGAGATTCCTTTGGATTTTCTTGAAAGCGAGCACATAGACAAACACTAAACATTATGTCAGGACGGCTTGCCGTCAGATATAATAAGGAGCCAATCATACCTTGATATTTTGTAATGTCAATGGAAACACCTGATTCATCTTGATCAACATATGCACCAGATCCCATTGGTGTAGACATTGCCTTACGGTTATCCATGTCAAATCTTTTCAATAATTCTTTGCAATACTTGGACTGGTTGATGAAAATGCCATCCTTTAATTGCTTGATTTGAAGTCCAAGAAAATAATTCATTTTACCCATCATGGACATCTCAAATTCTCATTGCATCATTGCTGAAATTTCTTCACACATTTCTTTGTTTGACGATCCGAAAATGATATCGTCAACATAGACTTGATCTAGCAAAGTGTCACCTTTGATTTTCTTGATAAATAAAGTCTTGTCAACTTTACCCTTTTCAAAACCTTTTTCGCATAGGAAGTTACTTAGCCGATCGTACCATGCCCTTGGTGCTTGTTTCAAACCATAGAGAGCTTTTCTCAATTTAAATACAGGAGATGGATTCTTGAAATCTTCGAACCCCAGGGGTTGCTTCAGATAGACTTCTTCATTGATATATCTGTTCAAGAATGCACTTTTGACATCCATTTGGAAAAGCTGAAAATTTAATGAACAAGCATAGGCAAGTAAAAGACAAATAGCTTCTAACCTTGCAACTGGAGCGAAAGTGTCTTCAAAATATATTCCTTCTTCTTGATTGTAGCCTTGTGCTACCAATCTTGCTTTGTTCCGTACAATTATTCCATTTTCGTCAAGTTTGTTCTTAAATACCCATCTTTTTCCAATGATGTGTTTGTTGCTTGGCCTAGGGACAAGTTCCCCAAACATGATTCCTTTCAAATTGATTTAACTCTTCTTGCATAGAAATAATCCATTGGTCATCTCCTAAGGCTTCATCAACTTTGGAGGGTTCAATTTGAGAGACAAATGCCATGTTTAGACAAGCATCTTTAAGATTTAATCTTGTTGCCTACGCCTTTTTTATACCAATCCAAGACATAAGTGACTCATAATTGGCACAAATTTACTGCATTACTACCACTAATAACTTATCTATGAAGTTTTGGAGGTTACAAATTTTGAAAAAGTCACAAAAACTGCCCAAAAACCAAAAGTTCGTAACTGCCTGAGTTTTGACATGGGTCGTGTTAGGCAACACGAGTAAGTCGTGTAAGCCTCAGGTTTGACATATGGATGAGGCTTTGAAGGGGAAACACGGCCCATGTCATGTGACATGGCCAAGCCGTGTTTTACTCAGAAGTTTTGCATTGGAAGTGATCCTTTTCGTGCGATCATCAACCTTTTTTGTCCCGATTCATTTCATTAACTTATTGATTGAAAACAAGTAAACAACACAAAAGCGCGTAAAAATGAACTTGAATGATGACAAATAAATCATAAAACAAGCTAGAAAACACTATGCATTTCCCACTTATCAAATACCCATAAACTTCAATCGTTGCTTGTCCTCAAGCAACAAGCTTGCAAAAGGAAGAATTAGGATCAGACGGTCTTTCAATTCCTTACAAACACAAAAAGATGAAAACTTGTCATTACTCATACTTGGCATGTTTCTCTAACAGGCTAAGATTCAAGTCCCCTCGTACTTACTAACACTAAATGTATTACTGAAACACAAAACCATGAAAAATATACAATCATGAGTTTTTTACTTTGGTTACCTCTCTATCTACGCTTTAGATTTAAGTTTCTTCTTTGATTTTCCGTTACTTTTTTTTGTTAGAAAATAAAATTAAGGCTCTTTAAGATAATGATAATAATCAAATGTATGAGATCGGTTGAGAAAAAGAAAATTTTATTTTTGCAGATGAAATTTTTTGCATACTATTGTGCATTTATTTATTAACCATTATGGTTTTACGTTGGGGTTCGACCACCATTGGGCTAAATAGTCGGGTGAGGGCTATCCAACTTAGAGGGTGCAATAGCCTTTTATCTCCTTTTTCATCATTTATTTCTAATTTTTGTGTTTTCTTTCTCAATCGATCAATAATAACAAATGAATTAAATGTATTCCAAACTATCTATATCAACAAACTAGAAGGTACTTCTCAGAATGAGAGCACTATGTTACAAAACACGCGCTAAACTCGTGACCGATTTTGGGAAACTAAGGGTGTTTATGTAATACCAATATTGTCGGTTTTCCATGGACCTCTAAACTTAGAAAATTTTCCTAACAACCATATATACTTTCTCAACAAAAATTTAAAATTAAGAATTTTTTAGAAAAAAAATTTACAATTCAATTTCTGGGTGTTTTAATAGTTGTACATGCAACTTTATTAAAATTAAAGTACAAAACACACAATAAACAAAAATGAAGAAAAATAAATAAGGGAAATACCCCCACTATTGTACCCTAAAATTTTCCCACTCATTTTATTCAAAACATACTCCTAGAGGTCCTCAACTTGCCCAAGGATACCTAAGAATTGACCAGACAAATCCTCCCCCTAAGACAATGAGCCTTAAACTAGGGTTTCACTCATCATCAAGATGTTTGAGTTCCAATGGTCCTAAATGGTTTTCATACCCCTAATATGTTCTCAAGATCATCCATGCCAAGTTTCATGCCTTGCACAAGAAGTTTGCTCAATCAACTGCTCAAATGCTTGAAAGTCAACTATATTAGGTCAACAGTCAACTGTGACCCATATACAGTCAAACTTCAAGATTTTTGGTCAACATCACCATTGTGAGGTGATATCCATCATTTGATCAAGGGTTGATCATGATTCCTCAAGGAATGCTCCTAATTCATCAAAACTCAAAAGTTGCTAAATTAGGGTTCCTATAGGAAAAGTCAACCAAACTTTGACCAGGCATGACTTCCTCATACTTTATTAGAAATTTCTCATCCAAAGATCATTTTGAATATAATCCAATTCCCTACAACTCATCTTCAGCCCTCAAGGTCAAGAAATGCCTCAATCAAAATATACAAGTTCCTACATTATAGGTCATTTCAAAAAGTCAACAAAAAACCTTGTGGGTCAAAGCTTCTTACATGAACATGGAAGATCCAATGGAGATGAAATCAAAAGGGTTGTTTAGAGGACATCCTAATCTTTCTAAAAAGTCCAATAACACCCTCTTAGGGTCAAAATTAAGAGAGATATGCATTGTCAAAGTTAGCCATTTTTGGAAATTTGCACATAGTCAACAATGCCCAAAATTGCATTTTTTCCACATGGGCCCATCTTTTCAAGATTGAATCTCAGTCCTAGCATGGTCCACGATCTATGGGACCCTCCATGTCTTATTCACTTATTTATTTAATTTATTTTGATTTTTATTTATTTAAAATTCAAATAAAATCAAATAAAATCAAATAAAATCAAATAAAATCAAATAAAATCAAATAAAATCAAATAAAATAAAATAAAATCAAAATAAATAAAATCAATTGAATGAGATTTGTTTTGCATTGAATTATAGATCATGCAAGCTATCTATAGCTAAGGAAAAACGTGCAAGATTGAAAAGAGAATAAATCTATATATTTGGGAAGATTGGATGCAAGAATTGAAATTCATTATTCTTTGGATTCATTCCAATTTTATGGACCTAATTTGATTCTCACATATATACAAGATCATTCTAACCCTAGAGGACAAGTTTTGATGCGCAACCTGCCTCTCTAAAAGCAAGAACAAGTGTCAATTTTTTTCAAAAAAGTGCAGATCAGATTCTTCTCCCCAAGCCGTCTCAAGCCATTCCAAGGATCAAATCACATCCCTGGATACTCACTGAAGTTTTTGCAAGCATTCCCACAGCCTGAAGCATCAAGAATCAACCGCAAGAACAATCACGGTTTGCCTTTTTTTTCAAAACTCGATTCCAATGATTATGGCATCATAAACATATTTTGATTATATATCTATGCTTGTTATCATATTTACAACATGCTGGAATACTTTGATTGGAATTTGAATGCAGGTATAAGCATCTGCCATGGCTAGGGTTCCAGAGCTCCAATTTGGGGAACCCTAATTAGAGGCAAAATTAGGCCAAATTAAGGGCCTCTTTGTGTTCAGGAGTTGATTTGCAATCGATCCATGTCTTTGGATGGAATTTATTCTGCTTGAATTGTATTTTAGAGTTTTGCAAGTTTATAGCTACAATCAAAACCCGTCACTATAGCTTATAGTGACGAATGGGACTGTAGGTAAAAGTCCTTTCTAAAACAACAGTCCGAGTGAGGAAGATAATGGTGTGTCCAAACTTGATTGGACGGTTTGAATCACGCGCATTTTTACTGGGCATACTGCTTTGTTTGCTTTATGTTTTATTTGTTTTGTTATATTAACGAATGAGCTCTCCAGCGTAGATGGTCAAGGAATGAACGCGTAAGGCAAACATCCTGGGTTCGATCCTAGGCGTGTGCTTTTGTATTTTTCTTGATATTTCCTTATAGATCCAGCGCATCTCACAACTAAGCGTCCACCATGCGCCAACAGATCCAGCCCTTGGATCATCATATGGCTCAGATTTAAGTGCCTAGCAAGACAGCGTATGGTGAACCCTCCAAAGGAGAATCACACTGGATCCAGCATTGCATTGGGCCAGCCAATCTTGGGCCTAACACAAATTCAATTCTGCACCCCCTAGAATTGCTTCCAACATCAGGCCCATGTCAATATTTTTGTTTTAAATTTCTTTAACCTTTTTTTTGTTTTATTTATTTATAATTGCTTTGAAAATCTTTTTTTAATTAAATCTCAAAATCATAAAAACACAAAAAATAGAATTATTATTTTTTATATAAAATATTTAATTCCATTAATTAATTAGTTTAATTAGGATAACTTAAATTATTTTTTCATAATTAAAATAAATTAGAAATTAGGTTAATTTGCAAAATTAATTACTTTTCTCAAAAATCCAAAAAATATTTTTCTTTATTCACTAATTAAATGTCTTTGAATTTAAATTTAATTCCTCGTATTTAATTTCATTGCGCGTATTTATTTATTGTTTTCCAATTATTGTAATTGCTCCGAATTTGTAATAGTTAATTAGGTTTATTTTACTATTTTCATTTACTGTTTTCCCCAAGTTTTTGATTATGTAATCCCCCTCCCCAAGGCCTTGTAATAGCTAGGTTTAAATTTCTCGCACTTTTACTTTTCCGTCATTATAAACTGTTAGATGATTGATAATAGGATTGTATGCAAAAGATCATAATTTAAAACAGTAGAAAACCCTAAATGTGCAAAGATTAAATAAACTAAAAAAATAAACACTTGCACATGCTCACTCCTAGGGTTTGCCCCACTTCGGTTACCTTCGGTAAACGGTCATGAAGTATAGGGAGTTTTAGTGGTTGCCCTATAGTCCCAAAAGATAAAAAATGACCCATTCGAATGTTGCCTCGAAAAGATCTTTAAGATTCTAGGGTAACTACTAACATTTCCTAATCATTGCTTTAATGATTGTACTCGTCCATTTCGATTGTCCCTTAAACTCCAATGATGGAGCTACCTACTCCTTAATAGTAGGATAACACTGTCTAAAGGAAATAAGAAAAACGAACAGTCTTTTTCGAGTAGGTATAAACTCTTAAGTACTTGCTCAGACAAATTTTTACACTTACACTTTCAAACAAACTTTTCAAACTAAAGTTTTCAAAAACACTTTATCACACCCTTGAGGACTGATACAAGGGTTACCATAAAGTGAAACACCGCACTAAGGCAATTTCCAAAAACTTTTCAAAAAACACACACACACAAAAGCAATTTAAGAATGAGCAAGTACCTAAGAGCCCGTGGAAAACCACAGATAGAAAGGGTGCTAACACCTTCCCTTTCTATAATCTACCCCCCGTACTCAGAAACATCTCGAAAAAGGTTTTTTCTGTTCTTTTTCCCTTTTCATTTGTTGGATGAAATAAAAGACGGTGGCGACTCTTGCTTACCTTACATTTGCAAACAAAAAACACAAAACCAGTAGTAACAAAAAACAGTCAATTCTACCACCGTATCACAAAACTGGCGACTCTGCTACGAAGATAAATTTAAAGTAGGGTTTACCTTAGGATCTGGGCATTCTTAATTGCTTCTTTGTCTTGTCTTGTTTGATTTACTTTTAAGGGTATCTGTTTGGGTTGTTTGGATCCTAAACCCAGATCGGGGAATTCCTTTTAGGTAAGTAGCAATAAACTGTGAGGGAGTTGTGTAGGGTATATCGACACGGTTGAAATAGTAGCTACATTCATGTGATACTTTGGTGTGTACTAGTAGCCCTTGAGTAATCAAGGAGAATATGGGGCCGCTACATGGTATCATAAAGCGTCAACTGACCTTAACACCTTAATTGACCAACTTGGCTTTTAGGACGTAGTGAGATAGCCGTCTTTGGTGTAAACCCAAAGTAGGTTGATACTCGATGCTACACTCATTAAGGTTTGACTCTTGAGTTTTGTTTGGTGGAAAGTAAATTGTCTATCGGAATGAAATTTGGGGGAAAGATCGGTGATATTGAGATCACTTAGAACCCGGTTACTATATTTAGGACAGGTTGAACCAGCCCAACTTCAAGAGGGTATACCTTAAAATACATGCAAGCCTTAAACCTAAAGTCTCTGTGTGATTTGCTTGTGTTTGATATATCTGTTATATCTGAGCATAATCATGACATCATAACATAGCATATCATACTAACCATTTCAAGGATTCTTAGGGTTTATTTTTATCTTGTTTTGTAGGACATGGCCCTCGCCCGCAAATTCACTATCCAAGTCAATCTCGTAAAGGTACCTACTCAGCTTAAGGAGTTGGTATCAAGGGTTCCTAAAAGCTCTCCCTTCACTGAAAGACATGGTCGAATTCTCAGCTTGGTCACCTCAAACCCTGATGAAGAAATGTTAAAAGTGCTCTTTCAGTTCTTTGACCCTCTACATCACTGCTTCACTTTTCCGGATTACCAGTTAGTGCCTATTATGGAGGAGTTTTCTCTATTACTGGGGGTGCCTATCCTTAAAAAGGTACCTTTCAGTGGTATGGAAAGGGACCTTAAACCGGAAGATGTTGCTAAAACTCTGTCCTTACAACGGTCTGACGTAGTAGCAAATTAGGAAACTAGAAGAGGTGTCAAGGTTTTTTTTGGCTAAGTTCTTGTTTGAGAAAGCTCATCATTTTTAGGATACCCTGGACTTACAAGCTTTTGAAGAGGTTTTAGCCCTTCTAATCTATGGGTTGGTACTATTTTCTAATCTGGACCAGCTCATAGACGTGAATGCGATTAAGGTGTTCCTGTCACACAATCTGGTACCTACTCTGCTTGGAGATATCCCACATTCTCTGCATACTCGCACTATAAAGAGAAGAGGGACCCTTCTGTGTTGCACTCCTCTTTTGGCTAGGTGGTTTATTTTACACCTACCCCGACCTGTCTTGAAGAATGAACAGGGTTTGAGATGGTCTCATAGGCTAATGACTCTTACATATTCAGGTATTCATTGGTGTCCTTGATCCTCGGAGAATGTTACCATCATTGATCAATGCGGAGAATTCCATAATGTTCCTCTCTTAGGCATTAGGGTAGGAATCACTTACAATCCTTGTTTGGCACTGCGACAGTTTGGGTATGCGAGAAGGGATGGTCCTCATGATACACTTATCCAAGGAATCGTCTTCAACTATGAGAATGATGCTCAGGGTTACCGCAAAAGGTTCATGCGAGCTTGGGGCAGGGTGCATAGAGTTGATAGCAAGACACTGGGACACAAGAATTCCATCCCTATTGAGTGTTATCTCAAATGTGTACGAGCCCGTTCTCAAAGTCTTATGATGTCTTACCCCGCAATCCTACCTATGATTATGGAACCGGCTGATGAAAGAGACACTCCTTATCTTGTTCTTCATCTTGAGATGCCAACTGATCATGAGGAGTTACAAAAATCATGGGTTCAACTTAAGGAGGAACGAGAAATGTTTGAAGCTCAATTCTACGCCAGCAAGAAGAAAGTCATGGAACTCACTAAGCTACTTCATGAAGAGAGGAATATAAACGTCTACGTTGCACCAAAGAGGATGCGCTTATGGGAAACATAATTTTCTTTTTTGGCTTTAAGTTTTACTTTGTTTGATTGTAAGCCTAAATGGCACTCTTTGTAGAACTTATTAATACAATTAACGCATGTTTCTTTTGTTTAAGCAAATTTGAGCCTTTAAGAATCCTTGAAATCATTGCATACGCATATCATCCATGACATTGCATAAACAGGTTTCATAACAGATTTCTCATCTTCTTCGCTGTCTATTTCAGCAATAATGAATTCTGAACAAAGTATCAAGGATCTCCAGGCACAAAATGAAAATTTTCAGCAAATGTTTGCAAATTTGGCTAAAGGGAAGGAATATCTGAAGGCCCTTATTCTGAAAGATAGAAAGAAGAAGGCGAAGAGGACCGCTGGTGTCCTGAATTTGGGCAGAAGGTTCAGAGGACCATTGAAGCAAACGATTGATCTGACCTCTTCCTCCAAAGAAGGGGAGAACCAAGAGGGTGAAACAATGGAGGAAGACCCTAGTCGAAGGGTTTCTGAGGATGAATCTGATTACAATGATGAACAGTATCCTCCCGTTGAGGATAGATACAAATAGTTAGAGGATCGTCTGAGCGCAATGGAGATCCAAAGAGTATCTGGGGTTGTCATCCCACCAAAGTTCAAGGTTCCGGTATTTGTAAAGTATGATGGGGTCTCCTGTCCCAAGCTTCATCTCTGTTCTTATGTGAGAAAGATTCAGCCTCACACTGCTGATAGGAACTTGTGGATCCATTTCTTTCAAGACAGTCTGGCCGGGACTCAGCTTGAGTGGTTCTATCAGCTAGAGGGAATTAATGTCTGCAATTGGGAAGATCTGGCTGCTTCTTTTTATAAACAGTATCAATATAACACTGACCTTGCTCCTACCCGTACTCAACTCCAAAGCATGTCCATGGGTGCAAGTGAAGGTTTCAAGGACTACGCTCTAAAGTGGAGAGATTTGGCAGGAAGAGTCCAACCCCCTTTGTGTGATAGGGAGTTGGTGGACATGTTTCTTGGTACGCTGTCTGGTCCGTTCTTTAATCACTTGATCGGTAGCTCCTCAGCTGGTTTTACTGAGCTGATATTGACTAGAGAAAGGGTAGAAGCCGGGATCCAAAGTGGCAAGATCCAGAAAGACACCTCTTCCAGTACAATGAAAAATCCATTCATGGGTAAGAAGGAGGTCAATGCTATTTATAATCCAAGAGGTCAGAACAAAATCGAGATCTATCAAACGGTAGGGGTTGTGATGATATATAAGTCTAAACCCATCCAACAAAGGAGCAATCAACCGAGGACAGAAAGGCCGGAAAGACAATTTACCCGGATAAACATGACTCTGTCTCAAATCTTTCCATATTTATTGAAGACCAATCTGGTAACCTTAAAGGAGGCTCCCAAGAACCCCAACACCACATATCCTTGTAACAATCCAAATGCTCGGTGTGATTACCATTCTGAGAGTCCAGGCCACGATACTTACAACTGCTGGCCTTTGAAGAACAAGGTGCAGGATCTGATCGAGGCAAAGGAGATTGAATTCAATCCTCCTGAGACTCCCAACGTCATAACTGCACCCATGCCAAAGCATGGCTCGGGAATAAATGCTATTGAGGTTGCCTCCTCCACAGAAGATGACAATGATGAGGATTTTGATATTGACAGCTGGATCTACCCTACTACTAACGGTGGACCTAGTGACTGGACGACCAAAGTTTTTGTGCCGATTTCTTTTGTTCAGCAGTAATTGTCTTACTTGTTTTTCTAATTTGTAATAAACAATATAAACTCTAGGGCCTTGTGTCTTACCCGAGGCACAATGGTTTATTTATGAGGGTCATTATCATATGTCATCAATAAAACATTGGATGTTCTAGCATACAAATTTTGCACTCTCTATTTTTCTTTTCTGCCTTTTACTTTATCAATACAGCTATGCTCTTACACACACTCACATATCCAACTGCAGATCCATATCCACTATGGATCCCATTGATAAAAGTTATGCTATTGCCCGTTATAACTTCAAAAATCTGATCAACCAAGCCGAGGACGAAGGTGAGGAAGATTGTGAGGTACCTGGAGAACTTGCTAGACTGTTACAGCAAGAAGAGAGGGCTATACAACTTCATGAAGAGCTAGTTGAGACAATAAACTTGGGCACGGAGGTAGACAGAAAAGAAGTCAAGATCGGAAAAAACCTGGGGATTAATGTCAAACAACGGTTGGTACAGATGTTGCACGATTATGTTGAGATCTTCGCCTGGTCATATGAAGACATGCCGGGACTAGACACAGATATAGTGGTTCATCGTCTACCGACTAAAGAAGATTGCCCTCCGGTTAAACAGAAGGTATACCATATACGCCCTGAAATGTCAGAGAAGATCAAACCAGAGGTTATGAAGCAGTTCAAAGCTGGGTTCTTAGCTGTCACCTCTTATCCCCAATGGGTTGCTAACGTAGTGCCGGTACCAAAGAAAGACGGTAAGGTACGGATGTGAATGGACTACAGAGACCTGAACAGGGCAAGCCCCAAGGATGACTTCTCGCTTCCCCACATTGATGTTCTAGTTGACAATGCTGCACAACACAAGATCTTTTCCTTCATGGACGATTTCTCTGGGTACAATCAAATCAAGAGGGCTCCCGGAGACATGGAGAAGACAACCTTTGTCAAGCAGTGGGGCACTTTCTGCTATAAGGTGATGCCATTTGGGTTGAAGAATGCTGGGGTAACCTATCAGCGAGCCATGGTAGCTTTGTTCCACGATATGATTCACCATGAGATAGAGGTTTATGTTGATAACATGATTTCCAAGTCTCAAACCGAGGAAGAACACCTTGATCATCTACAAAAGCTGTTTGACAGGTCGAAGACATACAAGTTGAGGTTAAATCTGAATAAGTGCACCTTCAGGGTAAGGTCTGGTAAAATTTTGGGGTTCATCGTCAGTGACAAAGGTATTTAAGTAGAGCCTGCAAAGGTGAAGGCCATACAAGAGATTTCGGCTCTCCGTACTGAGAAGGAAGTTAGAGGTTTCTTGGGACGCCTAAATTATATCGCCAGGTTCATTTCACATCTGATTGCTACTTGTGAGCTGATCTTCAAAATCCTGAAGAAAGATCAAGTGGTAAAGTGGAATGACAAATGCCAGACTGCTTTCCAAAGAATCAAGGAATACCTTCAAGAACCACCAATTCTGATGCCTCCGATTGAAGGAAGACCTTTGATAATGTACTTAACGGTGTTAGACAATTCAATAAGGTGTGTGCTGGGGCAGCATGGCGATTTTGGTCGAAAAGAGAACGTAATATACTACCTTAGCAAAAGGTTTACCGACATGTGAAACACGATACTCACTGCTTGAGAAAACTTGCTGTGCTTTGGCATGGGCTGCTCGCCGATTGAGACAGTATATGTTGACTCACACTACTTTGTTGATATCTAAGATGGATCCAATCAAGTACATCTTCGAGAAGCCCACTCTCTCCAGAAGAATAGCAAGATGGCAGATGATCTTAACCGAATACGATATCTAATATACAACCCAGAAAGAAATCAAGGGAAGTGTATTAGCTGATCATTTGGCTCATCAGGCCGTGGATGACTACCAATCCATGAATTTTGAGTTCCCGGACGAGAATATTATGCTAGTGACTGACTATGAAGAACATGGACCGGATGAAGGACCCGAAGAAGGATTCTGATGGACTATGGTTTTTGAGAGAGCTTCAAACGCACTCGGTAATGGCATTGGTGCTGTAACCATATCTCCTGTAGGATGTCATACTCCTTTCACTTCCCAGCTATGCTTCAACTATACCAACAACATGGCGGAGTATGAAGCATGCATCATGGGACTCAAAGCTGCTATCGACCTGAGGATCAAGTTCTTAAACATTTTCGGGGATTCAGCCTTGGTGATAAGTCAGATCTAAGGTGAGTGGGATACGAATCACCCGAAACTCATCCCGTACAAAGAGCACGTGCTGACATTGCTTTCACACATTGAGGAGGTAACCTTTGAACATTTTCCATGAGAAGAGAATCAATTAGCGGACACGTTAGCTACCATGTCTTCTATGTTTAAGATCAAGTGGAATAACGAGGCCCCTCAGATCACTATTGAAAGGTTGGATGAACCAATGTACTCCTATGAGATTGATACTGAAGAGGTAGCAGACAAACCTTGGTTTCACGAAGTAAAAAGGTTTCTCGAGGCTCAAGAGTACCGTGAGGGGGCATCTTTCAACGAAAAAAAGTTTCTGAGAAGGTTCGCCGCGAAATTCTTCCTCAGTAACAGAATCCTCTACAAGCGCAACCATGGCTCTACTCTACTTCGGTGTGTAGACAAGAGCGAAGAAGAGAGGATTATGGAAGATTTGCATGAAGGTACCTTTGGAACTCATTCCAGTGGACATACCAGGCTAAGAAGATCCTACGGGCAGGATACTATTGGTCCACTATGGAAGCAGATTGTTATCAGCACTCCCGAACTTGTCACAAATGCCAAATCTATGCTGATAAGGTGCATGTGCCTCTGATTCCTATGAATGTCTTGACGGCTCCTTAGCCCTTTTCCATGTGGGGAATCGACATGATCGGAGATATTATACCTACCGCTTCCAATGGGCATCGCTTCGTCCTGGTGGCCATTGATTACTTCACGAAGTGGGTTGAAGCTACCTCCTTCGCTACTGTTACCAAGAATGTTGTGGCGCGGTTTATCAAGCATAACCTAGTTTGTCATTACGGTGTCCCCGAAAGAATCATCACGGACAATGGTACGAATCTCAATAACACGATGATCACCGAACTCTGTAAGCAATTCAAGACCCAACATCATAATTCTTCCCCTTACCGACCGAAGATGAATGGCGCTGTCGAAGCTTCTAACAAGAACATCAAAAAGATCATACAGAAGATGACGGTGACATACAAAGACTTGCACGAGATGTTACCATTTGCTCTTAATGGGTACCGCACCTCCGCACAAACATTGACAGGGGAAACACCCTACTCTCTGGTATATGGCATGGAGGATGTCCTGCCTATTGATGTCCAGATCCCTTCTGTAAGAATCATGTAGGATGCAGGTCTAAATGAAGATGATTGGATCCAGACTCAACTTGATCAACTGAATCTGACTGATGAAAAGAGACTTACTGCTGTCTGTCATGGTCAAATGTATCAAAAACGGATGATCAAGGCTTTCAACAAAAAAGTCAGACGCCAAGAATATCAAGTCGGGGATGTAGTGATCAAGCGCATCATACTGCCGCAAGGTGATCCCATGGGAAAATGGACTCCCACATATGAAGGGCCATTTGTGATCAAAAACATCTTCTCGGGTAGAGCCATGATTCTGACCATCATGGACGGTGACGACCTTCCTCGCCCTGTCAATGCGGACATAATGAAAAGATACTACGCATGATTAAAGACCCGCTAGGTTGACTGGCCTAGGAAAAAATAAGGGCTTCCCAGTGAACCAAAAGGGTTCGGGCAAAAATTAGGGATGAAAACGAAAAAATCTGTACACTCGACAAGTCGAAAACCTGAAAAGGAGGCTTGGGCAAAAAAGGGTACCACGGTGGACCGAAAACCCGAAAGGGCGGTCCAGGAAAAAGTTAGGGATTTAAAGGGTATCACTATGTCCCATTTGATCACCTTGCAATCAGACCTCAGTATCAACTATCAAGCTCGAACGACACCAAACAATCTAGTCAGCTTCGGACAAGCAGCAAAGTGATGAGACGCTCGAAGACATAGCAGCAATAGCAGAATTAAAAATCAATGTGATTATTGCACATAGCTGTTTCTTCTCTTTGTATACAATATTTTATAGTTTTCATTTCCACAACGGTGTTCTCTTACTAGAGTGTCAACTTCCTTGTACAAAAACGTCTGTTATAGGCCAACTTCAGAAATTAATACAAGTCATCTTTACAAAACCATTTGTTTTGCTTTTTCTCTTTTGTTTTGAAAAAACGTCCAATGATTTATTCTTGACATATGCATTTGAATATGATTGCTATTCACAAATATTTGCATAAAAAATGGAAATACAATTGCTCATGACTTAAGGAACGGGGCAAAGCCTAATCCCGACAGTTACCCTGTTCAGCATGGTAGAGGGGCAGAGACAACTTTGGAATGAAGTCACCATTACATGCAACCCCGTGACGTATACACTCCCCACAGAGTAGAGGAAACCAAAGCTTTATCTTCGTCTTCCCCAAACAGGATATACTTTCCGCAGCAAAGTTCCTTCAGAGAGCCGACGTCTATGTTCCCCATCCGAATTTTATAATCGCAAGCGGTTCATAAAGTGTTCTTCCAAGCAGAGTTTATTTCTCTGAATACAGAAGCTCAATCCTCGACAGAGTTTATTCCTCCAGCTACAGAAGTTCATCCCCCCAGCGGAGTTTATTTCTCCTAATCGGAAAAATCTTCCAGCAAAGCCTCTCCTCTCTCAGACAAAGTTATTCCCTACAGAGTTATTCTCAAGCAGAGTCTCTCCCCGACAAAATATTCACAAATAGAAAGGAGTAAATCCCCGACATAGTCATCTCTGTTCACCATCCTCAGATGAAGTAGAAGAACAACTTTTTCTACAATGATCAGGAATTCAATTTCTAGTACTCTCCAGCAGCATTCAGGGATTTACTTTCCCAGACTCAGATATGTCACAGTAGCATTTCATGTTCATACATAATGAAGTGCACATACATATTGCATACAACATAATCTCATTTATTTTGAGAACATCATCACACAACGCATTTCATGCATCACATATAATTAATCCTGTACCTTTTCAGGAAATATGGTTATCATCAACAATTCAAACAATTCAAGGTTAAATCCATGAAGCTATACATGTCATATTTGCAGACAACAAATGGAAAATCAGTTCCTAAAACCAAACGGGTTAACTTATCTACGTGATCAAACGAAGTAACCCTACTATCCAGGTTCCTTTCAGGCTTTCATTTGGAAGTAACCCTACTATCCAGGTTCTTCCTTGCAGCCCTACTATCCAGGCTTTCATTTCGAAGTAGCCCTACTACCCAGGTTCCTTCTTGCAGCCCTACTATCCAGGCTTTCATTTCGAAGTAACCCTACTACCCAGGTTCCTTCTCGCAGTGCTACTATCCAGGCTTTTATTTCGATGTAACCCTACTACCCAGGTTCCTTCTCGCAGCCCTACTATCCAAGCTTTCATTTCGAAGTAACCCTACTACCAAGGTTCCTTCTCGCAGCCCTACTATCCAGGATTTCATTTCGAAGTAACCTTACTACCTAGGTTCCTTCTCACAACCCTAATATCCAGCCTTTCATTTCGATGTAACCCTACTACCCAGATTCCTTCTTGCAGCTCTACTATCTAAGCTTTCATTTCGAAGTAACCCTACTACCCAGGTTCTTTCTCGCAGCCCTATTATCCAGTCTTTCATTTCGAAGTAACCCTACTATCCAGGCTCCTTCTCGCATCCCTATTATCCAGGCTTTCATTTCGAAGTAACCCTAGTATCCAGGTTCCTTCTTTCAGCCCTACTATCCAGGCTTTCATTTCGAAGTAACCCTACTAACCAGGTTCCTTCTCGTAGCCCTACTATCCAGGCTTTCATCTCGAAGTAACCCTACTATCCAGGTTCCTTCTTGTTTATCTCCGGACAATAGTTTACAACACTGTAAAACCTCGACCCAACCAGATACAGTCGATTTCACATTTCCCTAGTAAGTCGTCGTGAAACCTAGGCTTGACCAAGATAAAAAATCACTTTTGTCTCGTCAATCGAGAGTTACTCCCCCCAGTAGAGTAATGGACAACCGAAGCTCCTAGACTCTATTTCCCAAGACATAAATCAACATTCCCCGGCGAAGTCCTCTTCAACGGCAGGTACAGGAATCCTCGCAAAGGAATCTCTTATGAAACTGTCACATTCTCCGGATGGCATCTTTAAGCCCATCGTCAACGATCTTCCGTTATCTTCTAGAAATGTCATCTGTAAGCCCATTCCCGATACTACCTATACAAATCAAGCATCATTTCAGACGAGTGTAAATTTCTGGGCACTCTAATATTCAATCATCTTCCACCTTCAGATCACGAAAGGCAGACCAACCAATCTACATCCTTAGGTTTAAGAATATTAAACAGGGGCAGCTGTTGTACCCCAAAAGTTTCCCTCTCATTTTATTCAAAACATACTCCTAGATGTCGTCAACTTGCCCAAGGATGCCTAAGGATTGACCAGACAAATCCTCCTCCTAAGACAATGAGCCTCAAACTAGGGTTTCACTCCTCATCAAGATGTTTGAGTTTAAAGGGTCCTAAATGGTTTTAATTGCCCTAATATTTCCTCAAGATCATCCATGCCAAGTTTCATGCCTTGCACAAGAAGTTTGCTCAGTCAACTGCTCAAATGCCTGAAAATCAAATGTACTAAGTCAAAAGTCAACTGTGACCCACATACAGTCAAACTTCAAGATTTTTGGTAAACATAACCTTTTTGAGGTGATATCCATAATTTGATCAAGGGTTGATCATGATTCCTTAAGGAATGCTCCTAATTCATCAAAACTCAAAAGTTGCTAAATTAGGGTTCCTATAGGAAAAGTCAACCAAACTTTGACCATGCATAACTTCCTCATACTTTATCAGAAATTTCTCATCCAAAGCTCATTTTGAAGAGAATCCAATTCCCTACAACTCAACTACAGCCCTAAAGGTCAAGAAATGCCTCAATTAAAAGATACAAGTTCCTACATTATAGGTCATTTCGAAAAGTCAACAAAAACACCTTGTGGGTCAAAGCTTCTTACATGAACATGGAAGATCCAATGGAGATGAAACCAAGATGTTTGTTTAGAAGACATCCTAAGATTTCTAAAATGTCTAATAACACCCTCTTAGGGTCAAAATTGAGAGATACATGCATTGTCAAAGTTGGCCATTTTTGGAAATTTGCACAAAGTCAACAATGCCCAAAATTGCATTTTTTTCCACATGGGCCCATCTTTTCAAGATTGAATCTCAGTCCTAGCATGGTCCACGATCTATGGGACCCTCCATGCCTTATTCACTTATTTATTTAATTTATTTTGATTTTGATTTATTTAAAATTCAAATTAAATAAAAATAAATAAAATCAATAGAATGAGATTTGTTTTGCATTGAATTATAGATCATGCAAGCTGTCTATAGCCAAGGAAAAACGTGCAAGATTAAAAAGAGAAGAAATCTCTATCTTTGGAAATATTGGATGCAAGAATTGAAATTCATTATTCTTTGGATTCATTCCAACTTTATGGACCTAATTTGATACTCACATATATACAAGATCATTCTAACCCTATAGGACAAGTTTTGATGCGCAACCTGCCTCTCTAAAAGCAAGAACAAGTGTCAATTTTTGTCAAAAAAGTGCATATTAGATTCTTCTCTCCAGCCCGTTTCAAGCCATTCCAAGGATCAAATCACATCTCTGGACACTCACTGAAGCTTTTGCAAGCATTCCCACAGCCTGAAGCATCAAGAATCAAGCGCAAGAACAGTCACGGTTTGCCTTTTTTTCTTCCAAAACTCGTTTCCAATGATTCTGGCATCATAAACATATTTTGATTATATATCTATGCTTGTTATCATATTTACAACGTGCTGGAATACATTGATTGGAGTTTGAGTGCAGGTATAAGCATCTGCCATGGCTAGGGTTCCAGAGCTCCAATTTGGGGAACCCTAGTTAGAGGAAAAATTAGGCCAAATTAAGGGCCTCTTCGTGTTCAGGGGTTGATTTGCAATCGATCCATGTCTTTGGATGGAATTTGTTCTGCTTGAATTGTATTTTAGAGTTTTACAGGTTTATAGCTACAATAAAAAACTATCACTATAGCCTATAGTGACGAATGAGACCGTAGGTAAGAGTCCTTTCTAAAACAACAGTCCCAGTGAGGAAGATGATGGTGTGTCCAAGCCTGATTGGACGGTTTGAATCACGCGCATTTTTACTGGGCATGCTGCTTTTTTTTCTTTATGTTTTATTTGTTTTGTTATATTAATGAATGAGCTCTCCAGCGTAGATGGTCAAGGAATGAACGTGTAAGGCAAATGTCCTGGGTTCGATCCCAGGCGTGTGCTTTTGTATTTTTCTTAATATTTCCTTACAGATCCAGCGCATCTCACAACCAAGCGTCCATTATGCGCCCACAGATCTAGCCCTTGGATTATCATATGGCTCAGATCCAAGCGCCTAGCAAGACAACGTATGGTGAACTCTCCAAAGGCAAACCACACTGGATCCAGCGTTGCATTGGGTCAAACACAAATTCAATTCTGCACCCCCCAGAATTGCTTCCAACATCAGACCCATCTCAATTTTTTTTGTTTTAAATTTCTTTAACCTTTTTTTTGTTTTATTTATTTTTAATTGCTTTGAAAATCTTTTTTAATTAAATCTCAAAATCATAAAAACACAAAAAATAGAATTAGGTTTTTTATAAAATATTTAATTCCATTAATTAATTAGTTTAATTAGGATAACTTAAATTCTTTTTTTTCATAATTAAAATTAATTAGAAATTAGGTTAATTTGCAAATTTAATTACTTTTCTCAAAAATCCCAAAAATATTTTTCTTTATTCACTAATTAAATGTCTTTGAATTTAACTTTAATTCCTCGTATTTAATTTCATCGCGCGTATTTATTTATTGTTTTCCAATTATTGTAATTGCTTCGAGTTTGTAATAATTAATTAGGTTTATTTTACTATTTTCATTTACTGTTTTCCCCAAGTTTTTGATTATGAAATCCCCACCCCTAAGGCCTTGTAATAGATAGGTTTAAATTTCTCGCACTTTTACTTTTCCGTTATTATAAACTGTTAGATGATTGATAATAGGATTGTATGCAAAAGATCATAATTTAAAACAACAGAAAACCCTAAATGTGCAAAGATTAAATAAACTGAAAAATAAACACTTGCACATGCTCACTCCTAGGGTTTGCCCCACTTCGGTTGCCTTTGGTAAATGGTCATGAAGTATAGGGAGTTTTAGTGGTTTCCTCTAGTCCCAAAAGATCAAAAATGACCCATTTGAATATTGCCTCGGAAAGATCTTTAAGACTCTAGGGTAACTACTAAGATTTCCTAATCATTGCTTTAGTGATCGTACTTTTCCCTTTCGATTGTCCCTTAAACTCCAACGATGGAGCTACCTACTTCTTAATAGTAGGATAGCGCTGTCTAAAGGAAATAAGAAAAACGAGCAGTCTTTTTGAGTAGGTAGAGACTCTTAAGTACTTGCTCAGACAAATTTTTACACTTACACTTTCAAACAAACTTTTCAAACTAAAGTTTTCTAACACACTTTATCACACCCTTGAGGACTGATACAAGGGTTACCATAAAGTGAAACACCGCACTAAGGCAATTTCCAAAAAATTTCAAAAAACACACAAACACACAAAAGCAATTTAAGAATGAGCAAGTACCTAAGAGCCCGTGGAAAACCACGGATAGAAAGGGTGCTAACACCTTCCCTTTCTATAATCTACCCCCGTACTCAGAAACATCTCGAAAAAGGTTTTTTCTGTTCTTTTTCCCTTTTCATTTGTTGGGTGAAATAAAAGACGGTGGTGACTCTTGCTTACCGTACATTTGCAAACAAAAAACACAAAACCAGTAGTAACAAAAATAGTCAATTCTACCACTGTATCACACCCGCCATATAAGAACAAGATTTGAATTTGTTTTTCATCTCTGAGTTTTTATGATAACAAGAATATATTTTATGTAGAACAATTTTAATTCTAATGGTTTCATTGATGTGCAAATACATTGTTAGTATTCCGGTTTGTCTTAATCAAGATATCATCAGAATCACATTACCACTAAGAAGAAGAACCATTGAGTTTTTTTCTAATATAACATCAATAATTCAATGGAATGTTGAATGTTCAACAAGAAAATAATCTCAATGAGTTTCTAAGAAGAAAGAATTTCTTATAAGCTGCTGCTTGAAGATCAATATCAAGAGGAGACAAGAAACAAGCTTTCAACACAAAAGATCAGAAGTCAAGACTAGTTCATTAGAAGATATGCTGCTTATGATTCTAAAGACAAAGTCAAGATTTTGAACACATAAAGAGAAAGCTATTACTCAAAGATCAGAAGTCAATATTTTCTCATCAAAAGAGTTGATGCTCATGTATTTGAAGAAAAAGTCAAGATTCTGAAGACTCAGATAATTAATGGAATATGCACCTTCATTCAACATTAGAAGTATTACATCAGAAGAAAGGATTAAAGAAAGAAAGATCTTATGGACTCACTTCTAATCAACATATCAAAGTCCATCAGAAGATAAGATTAAAGGATGATATCTTCTCAAGATAATCTACTCAACTAGCATAGTATCCACAAGAAGAAAAATATCATCAGAAAGACCACTGCACTCAACAGATAAACTATTGTGACCATTTCTATAGAAACATCAGAAGTTCTACAAAATGTTGAATGTTCATCAGAAAGGGAATCAAGTATGCTCACAAAAGGAGCCGTTCTCAACAAGAAAGGAATTCATAATCAAAAAACAATATGTAGCTGACATAAGCTATTTCTTTCAGCTTGATCTAAAGATCAGAATTCAAGGGATCAAAAAGAAGGAATTTAACGTCAAATCAGATGTACTGATATAAGTTGTTCCTTCAGAAATCAGACATCAGTTATGCAGCTTAGAAAAGCTGATAATCAAGAATCAATAACCAAGTCAAGAAGTAGATAAGAAGAGCTTTCATTAAAAGATGAAATTTTTTATCAGATAAGTTGTTGCTTATATATCTGAAGGCAATGTTCGAATATCTGAAAGACTATGACTCTACAACAAAGAAGAATATTCTAGATCAAAATCACTCCTCATATCATAAACAATCCAAGAAGAAGATAAGACGAAGACAAAGACAAAAAGACATCTTCCAAGCTTACTTCTTCAAGTCAGAAGTAAATCACCAGAAGATAAAGTCTTAAGAGACTTAGCCACAAAGTTTATAGTACGGTCAATACGATTAAAATACTCCACTACTTTCTTACATATTGCACTATGTTTCCTCCCACAATAAAATACTACCGTTATTGTAGCTGGAAAATGAAAGCGATGTCTCCGTACTCCAACTGTCTTATTCTCAAGTATATATAAAGAGACATCACCAGCATTTGAAGATTGACGATTTATCACTCTTGAATCAAATTGTTGAAATACTGTGAAACACTAAGAGAAAATAAGAATCATTATTCATATACATCTTCATATATTCTTCTAGAGAAATATAAAGAACACAAGAGCTGCTGCTCGTTATTGTGTTAAGATGTTAGGGATGAAACACAAAAAGTTATTGCTCATTATTTATGTGTTAATTTTAGAGTTCTCAATACAAAGAGTTATTGCTCATTATTTGTATTATAGACTTTGTTCTTTATAGTTGTGTTAATATGCTTATTTAGAAGCAAACATTGTAAACACGATTGATTATAATTCTATTAAGAATTGATTATTACCTCAAGTGACTAGGTTATTAGTATGAGACTTGAGAGGTCTAAGGTGTCTGGTAGACTCTTAGACAGATGTGGTTAGTCACCAGCGGGTAGCCCGTGCATCTGTAATCTGTTGAGATTAGTTGATTAAGTCTTTGTTAAAGGCGAAATCACCTGAGGAGGGTGGACAAGAGTAACCTAGTTAGAGGTGAACCTGGATAAACCAAAGTGTAATTTATAGTCTTTCTCAAGTTATTTTCTTTCTATTTAGTTAGCAAACTAATTTAAAAAAGAACAAACCTATTAGAAAACCCAATTCACCCCCCCTTCTAGTGTTTTTTTACCTTCAATTGGAATCAGAGCTCCGACTCTTCATTAATTTGAAAATCAAACACTTAATCGTGTAGAGAGATCCATTTGAGAAAAACTTTCTATAGATGTGCCTGTAAACAAAAACAAAAGAGATAACTACGTTTTTAAGCCTCCTATTTTTTATGGTGAAAAATTTGAATACTAGAAAGACAAACTAGAAAGTTTCTTTCTAGGTTATGATGCATTTTGTACCCCAAAATTTGCCCTCCCATATTCTTCAAGATTTGCCAACATCAAGGTTCAAAACCCCTCTAGGGTTGCACAGTCCAATTGCCTCCTAACATAGTCAAAATTAGGGTTTTGGTTCTGGCAAAGAAATTGAGGTTTCCAAGGGTCCAAACAAGTCCCACATGCCTACATACATTGTCAATCATCCATATGCAAAGTTTCAAGACTCACAGCATCAAATTGCACAGTCAAAAACCTTAAATGCTCCACAGTCAATTGCAGGGGCAAAATGGTCATTTGACAGTCAAAAGTCAAAATTTTTTGGTCAACATCTTATTTTGAAGCCACAAACATCATTTGATCAATTATTGATCATGATTCTCAAAGCATGGCTCAAAAAGTCTCAAGATGCAAAAGTTTCTATTTTTGGACAGTTGGAAAAGTCAACTGCAAATTGACCAGGGCATAACTTCTTCATGGTTTATCAGAAAAATTCCATCCAAAGCTCATTTTGAAGAGAATGACATTTCCTACAACTCATATTCACACTTCAAGTCCAAGAAATTCTCTCACAAAAAGTTATCAATTTCAACATTATAGGTCATTTTCAAAAGTCAACAAAAAGGCACTTTAAGTCAAAGACCATAACTTGAGATTGGTAAATCGAAATGACATGGGACCAAAGGCATTGGTTAGAGGACTTCAAGACCTTTCCAAAATGTCAAAGAACATGATCAAAGCTTCAAAACTGAGCAAGATATGCCTTGTAGAAGTTGGGAAATTTTTGGGAATTTTGAAAAGTCAACTTTGCACAAAAGGCTTCAAAAATGCTAATGGGCCTCAAGTTCTTCCATGAATCATTACCCAAAGGCTATGCACGACCCATTAAGCTAAAAGGGAGTTATTTTCTTATTTTTAATTAATTAATGGAATTTTTAATCTTATTAATTCATTTAATTAAATTTAATTATGAGAAAAATACCAAACAATGATTTTAAATCTTTCTTGTGCAGCAAATCCTTTCATTATGACCTAAATATTTCGTGCACATTCTCAAGGGAACAAAATCTTCCATATTTGGCATGATTGGCATGAAAAAGATTGAAATTGATATGCTTGAAAATCAAATCTTCAAAACATGAATGGAGGGACTTTGGGCTTGTTTTTTCTTAACCTAATTCTACTCAGATACATATACAACATAACCCTAATGCTCACATACACAGAAGCTGCGCAGAAAAGGAAGAACAAAATTGCATTTTTTCACAAAAAAGTTGAAACTGTTTTCAGACCTAGAGGACGATTCAAGGCTTGAAAATCATTCCAAAACATTGCCAGGGCATCCAGGAAACTATTACAATCAAAACCAGCCCTCCATACTCAAGGAATTGGTAGAACAAAGTCTCACTTTTCCCAAAAATTTTCATAATCGTGTTTGAACTTTCATGCATTATTCATGTCTTTTAACTGTTGATTTATACTAATATGAATGTGCTGAAGCTAATGGTGCCCTTTGATTGAATTAATACTGCCTGTACAAGAATTCACCATGAACGTATTTTAGGGTTTCAGAAGCTTTGAATTAGGGGTTCCTTAATATGGAAAAATTAGCCCTTCAAACTGGTACCAATGGATTCCTGGCAACAAGACGAAGCTAACTCACCCCTCGCGCCCTTTTTATGTTTGCCTATATCCTATTCGCTATTTTTTCAGGTTGAGTTTAGTGTGGGTTTAAAACCCCCGCTATTTGCTTGTATTTACAGGAAAAAGAGGAAGACGAAGATGGCGTGTCTGAGCGTGATTGGAGGGTTTGAATGTTAGCGCGTTTTTGTTTTGGTTCAGCATAATACTTTCTTTTCATATATATTATTTCTATCCCATTATATTGAAAAAGAGACTCAATGGCTCAGTTGGTAGCTGAGGTGGCTGGTAAGCATTGGGACCTGGGTTCGATTCCCAGGTCCCCCCACACATTCAATAATTTTTATCCTAATGCGTTTCTATGCAGCATTCGTTCAAAGGACCACCATACGTCCTAATACCCAAGCTTGACAAGTGGCTTCATGATCAATCCAAAGGCCAGAATGGGAAGATCATCATGCACGCTAGTCAACCCTTCCACACATAATTCCTGAAAGTCAAAAAAGGGCTTTATTCTTGGGCCAGATTTCTCACAATTAACCTCCAAAAGGGTCAGACACCCCCCATGGTTTGCTCAATTTTTAGTTTTTACTTCTTTTTCCTTTTTATTCTTTTAATTATCTTTAATTATTTTCTTTAAATTCCATAAATTAATTTTCACAGTAATAAACATAAAAAATCAAAAAATGTTTTATTGTTATTAATATTAATTTCACCATTATTTTTGTAAATAAACTTGAATAGTTAATTTAGATTAATTTAGGTTTCAATTTTAATATTTTTCTTAACAAATTAAAATATGTAGAAAATAGGGTTTTTTAGCATTTTTATTCTTTTTCTTAATAAATAATTTTCTTATTATTATTATTATTAATTGCTAATTTATTTTGTAAATAAACATGTATATAAATTCTTTAGTAAATTAGGTTAAAACTTTAATCTTTTTCTTTAATAATTAAAAATATTTAGAATTAGGGTTTCTTTTAATTTTAATTTTCTTTATTTCATTAAATACAAAAAAATCATAAAAACATTTCTTTTCTTAATTAAATAATTAATTAGCTTCTTAATTTCATTTAATTTCTCAAAAGGGTCCAACGCCCTCGAACATTCGATTTTAATTTCTTTTCGCGCATTTATTTTATTTTAATCGTGAATGTTATGTAATTGCTCAAGCCTTGTAATAGTAATTAGGAATTTATTTATTTTCCGCATTTTTATTCAAAACGGGTCTTTGTTAATTTGGCGATGTATAGACCCGCGCCTCGTAATAGCGTAGGACTTTAATTTCCGCACTTTTAAAATTCTAAACTTTGCATGAAAGAATGAATGGCCTAATTAAAAACAAAGCGTAGCTCACCGTAACATGATCAAGATAAAGCATAACTGAAAACAATACACAAATTCACACACCACTCTTAGGGTACGCTTCACTGTTGCCTTGCCCTCGAAACGTGGTCGTCGAGTATAGGACGTTTTAGTAAGTCCTTATGTCCATGTTCTATGGCATAGGGGTAGCTTCTAAGGTGTCCTACTGTTGCTCTGGTGACCACACTGTCCCTAAAAACGAATTGACCCGAACACCTCCAACGGTGGTGCTACCTACCTCTCAATGGTGGGATGGCACTACCTTAAGGACTTTTACACAGCCTAATTCCTTAGGGTAGGTAGATCTCATAGGTACTTGCTCTCTTCAAACAAAAACAAATAAAAAACTCTTTTCACACTGACACTTTCTAAAAGATTTCAAAACAAACGCTTCACAACACTTTTGAGGACTGATACAAGAGTCGAATTGAAGTTTTCAATGAAACTTTTTCAAACCCACTCACTATTGAAAAGCAAACACCTTTTGAAAACACAAATGAGCAAGTACCTAAGAGCCCATGGATAACCATGGATAGAAAGGGTGCTAACACATTCCCTTTCTATAAATCTACCTCCCGAACCGAGAGACAATCTCATAAGGAATTTTGCTATGCTTTTGTCCTGTCCATGTTGGAGAAAATAAAAGACAGTGGCGACTCTTGCTTCCGCGACATTTCGCGAACCAGCGTTAAACAGTCAGTTCCAGATCCACCGATCACAGAACTGGCGACTCTGCTGGGGACAATACTCTTATAAAGTGAGGTGTACCTTAGGACTAAGATCACTTGTGTTTTTAATTGTTGTGCTTGTTTGCTTTATTATTGTGGGTTGCATGGGAGTTACATAGATCCTAACCCGGATCTGGGGATACCCTATTAGGTAGCATAAGCTGTGAGGGACCTGTCCGGCGTAGACCGACATGGGTGAAGCAGTGGCTATGTTGGTGTGGCACCTTGGTCTGTACCGATATCCCTTGTGTCGCAACGAGGAGAATATGGGTCTTCTGAGGATTCATTAAGCACCAACCGACCTTAGAACCTTAAATGACCCAACTTGGCTTATAGAACAGTAGCAGTATGCTACGCCCATTGAGGCTAAACTCTCGTGATGGTTCTGGCCGCAAGAAAAGATCGCGATGCTGGAGTTATGACCGATTGAGGGTAGTCAGTGATATTAGGATCCTCTAGAACCCGGTTACTTCTGATAGGACAGGTCTTAACCAACAAACTGAAAGAGGGTAATACCTAGACCCCATGTTGGCCTAAACTCTAAGGGCTATGGTGTGACTTGTGTGCCTTATCATGTTTGCCTTTGTGGATATTTGTGGTGTGCTTTATCATAACATCATGCCATCATAAACATTGCATGCATCCTGCATAAGGACTGACCATTTCAAAGACAAGAGGGTTTCACCTTTGCTCTGTTTTGTAGGATATCATGATGCCTATGCGAAGGAATACTATATGGTTCAACTTTGTTCACCCACCTGAGTTACTTGAAGAGTTGGTTAGCAGAATTCCAAATACTACTTCCTTCATCCAGAGGCATGGTTCTCTTCTCAGTTTAGTCACGGCAAAGTGGGACTGTGATACGGTGGGAGAACTGACTAGGGTTTTGCGTTCGTTTTCGCAAATGTTTCGGTTGAGCAAGAGTCGCCACCGACTTTTTATTTTATCCTAAGGAAAGGTTTAAAAAGCACAGCAAAAACCTTTGAGACATTTCTTGGGTTCGGGGAGTAGATTATAGAAGGGGAAGGTATTAGCACCCCTTCTATCCATGGTTATCCATGGGCTCTTAGGTACTTGCTTAGATCAACTTGCCTTGGTTTTCAATTGTTTGAAATGGTGCTTTGTGTGTGGTTTTGAAAAGGTTTTGAAAAAGATGCCTTGTATAGGCTACCCTTGTAACAATTCTTTACTCGAATGTTTTACAAAAGGTGTTTGTCTTTTTGAAAAGATGTTTCAAGGTTTTTTTTTGAAAGTTTGTTTTGAAAGTGTTTGTGAAGTGGGTTTTGAAATAAGGCAAGTGTTTTCTTGGAAAGTTGACAAGTACTTAAGAGTTTATCTACCCTAAAGTTTTCTCAAAGATTTTTGTTATGTTTTAAACCTTTTGACAATTTTGTTCCACCATTGCATTTGGTGGACAATCTTGTTTTAGGAGATGAAAGGGACGGGCGCGGGTCATCGTTTAAACCATAGTTGCAATAGTGTTAAATGTCTTTAGGCAATTTTCTTTAAAAGGGACTTGATCATTCATTTAAGCAACATTTTGTGGGACTATGATCATTTGATTGTTTGTTTTTACCCAAAGAAATCCAACATACAATATGGCCCAATTATTTGAAGGCAACAAAGTGGAATACCCTAGGGGTGCAAGTGTGAAATGTGTTGTCTATTTTTCATGCTCATTTATCTTGTATTAGGTCCAACTATTTTGTTCATTTTTATTCGCATACAAAACCCTAATTCTAGCATAGTATGTTTAGAAAGCGATAAAGTGCGAAATTTAAAATCCTACGCTATTTACAACACAATAATATGGGGAGGGGGTACAATGTTTCAAATGGGGATATTTAGACAAGAAATTGAATCTAGGCTATTACATCATTTTCTATGAATATTTACAAGATAAATAAATGTATAATTTAAATGGTAAATAAAACAAATATGCAAGAATGCAAAAGGAATTTTTATATGTATGAAAAAAGTATTATTTATGTAAAATAAAAAAGAAAATAAAAAGGTATTATTTTTGAGGTATTTTCAAATTTAGGGCAAAACCCTAATTTTTTAATCAAAAGGGACATTAATTAATCAATTCATATAATATTTATTATTTACATACAAAAATAAAATAAAATATGGTATATTTGTAAAAAAGGCCTTTTTTAGTATTAAATATTAAAAAATAAAATATGCACATTTTTTGATATTTTCTCTTAAGTATATTAATATACCTATATATTTATATTATTTACAAATAAATATCATATATATATAAATGATAATAATTAATATTTATAAAAATATGTTTTGTATAAAATATTTTCAAAAGGGAAAATGTAATAAAAATCAGAAAAGAAAATATATTTGCATTATTTTTTTCTAGTTTTCTAAATAATAGTGTGTATATATATATTTATGTATAAATGTCAACATAATCAAATAAATGCCTAAAAAATAGAAAAATGGTGTAAAAATTTATTTTTAGATTTTTAATATCATAAGCAAAAATAAACAACTCAGACCAAAAAAGAAAAAGTCAAAAAATCATTAAAAATAACAAAATGGGCTCAGGGGGTGCAAAAGTAAATGTATGGTGCAAAAAGGAATAACAAACAGGCCCAGCCCAGAAAATGGTTGTCTTCAACCTTCAGACCAAACAATTCAAAAAATGCGCGCCTTTCTTCATCAATCCTTAACTCCTGATTCCTGGCTTTTTAACAAAAACTCATAACATAAAAAATGTTCAGCATGAAGAGACGATTCTAACCATATGCATAACTTGATCTAACTCTCTAAGATGAGGGAGAATTTCTCCTCCCCCAAATCCTAACCTAGTTTTTCTGCCATTTTCAAACTCCAAATTCTC
Organism: Vicia faba; assembly: GCA_948472305.1. Taxonomy (NCBI): domain Eukaryota; kingdom Viridiplantae; phylum Streptophyta; class Magnoliopsida; order Fabales; family Fabaceae; genus Vicia; species Vicia faba. Next base: position 401,981,471 of record OX451738.1, on the reverse strand, counting down.
ACAGCTCAAGCAAAAGAAATGAAAAGTAAAAGGATGTACATGTTCAGTGGCATGAGTAGGACATTGTTTATTCACAAACTTAAGGCTAATGATGCATAATAAGAGAGATACGAGTTCACCAAGATACCTGTTCAGCTGAAGTTCTATCTTGCAATGGGGGAGCTTTCAGTGCAAGGTGATGATTGGAAAAGCTTCCTTGAGGTCCAGGGATGCTATTCCAATGTTTACTTTGTCTTGAAAGCTTCTGAATCGTGCTAGAGCACTTCACCTGCAAAACAAGAAACTGAAAATGGTGGAAGTGGTTAGAGGGATTACAGGTCGTGCTTCAGGTCATGGTTAGCTTGCATAGATGCTAGGGGATGTGTATGAACTGGTTTGGGCAAGAAAGCTTGAGAGAAATGGGAGATAGCACTCAAACTGCAGGCTTTGCCCTGTTTGTGCAGTTTGAGAGTGATTATGGAAATGGGAGTGTTTGAGAGGTGCAAGGGTCATGCAAAAGCTTGGTTCTGATCTTTGGAATGTGTTTTCAATATTTGCTTCAAGGTTTCTTGACTGATATGAGAGATGTGTTATGTTATGGCACTTTTCTTCACTCTTAAGCAAACAAAAGCAACTTGGTGTTTTAGGCAAGTAGGGGACCTCTAATGAGCTGCATAAACTCTCCTTGATCAGAGTGATTTGTCCATAAACTTGTGCCCATTAGATCTTGCTTGTACTGCTTGGATTTGTAATTGGACATAAAGTGAACTTTTGCAAAAAATGGAAATAGTGCTTTTTCTAGTTTAGGGTTAATTCTCCATGTAATGTCCAAATGCTTAGAATAACAACTTGGCACAATGGTTTTGCATTGAATTTTTGAGTGTCAAAGGGTTTTAGGACCTGTAATTTAGCATAAACTATGCTGACTTGAAAATGGCTTAAGTTATGAACATGCTCATGCTCAAATTAAAAGTGAGTTTTTGCCATATTGTGAAATTCGATTCTCTCAAGTTATGAGGTTGTTTGAGAAGTTCTTGGACATTTTGGAAAGCTTGGAATGTGTACTACAATCCATCTTTGAAATGCAAATTGAAATTCCAAGTGGAAGTGTATGGAAAATGGCCATGAAGTGGGGTAGAAAACCTTGTCAAAATAGGTTAAAATTTCACTAAGTTAAAAATGGTTTAGTGCCCTTATTCAAGAATTTGTAACTTGAGATACAAGCCTCAAATGGGAAAACTTTGTGAATCAAAGTTGTAGATTATGCAACAAGCTACAACTTTCATGTTTGGACTTTTGTTTGAATCCAAATGGATCTTGGTGAAAAAGTGGGGCAAAGTTGGGAAAAAATTAGGGTTTTCCATAACTTAGAAAAATTCTAAGTTATGAAAAATTCTATTTTCTAACCCTAATTTGCATTTTGTGATTTCTTGGTGAACAAGTTTCATGATTTGGCATGTTTTTATGAAAAATGAATCTTGACTCTTGATTTTGACCAAAAAGTCAAAGTTTGACTTTTCAGTGTACCGTCAAAATTGATCAATTGACTGGGAAATTCAACTGTCAATTTTGTGTACTTGGGATCTTTTGAGTTTGTTGAGCATGTCAAGATAATTCCATGGGGTCCTTGAGTCCATATGTGAGCTTGGCTTGCCACTGGTTAGGTTAAACAGTCAAAAATTGCCTTTGTGCAGTCAAAATCCTAAGAATGACCATTTTGCCCTTTTGGTGATCTGATCAAATTTCTTATGGAATTGTGATCCAAATTTGATAAAATGGTCTAGATGAGTCCATAATGTTGATGTGGGTCAATTTTCATGAGGTTTGACTGTCAATTGGCCACAATTGACTTTTTCCCCAATACAGTTGATTTCTAGGTCAACTGTCCAATTGACTGGGCAACACTTAGAATCAAGACTTGAAACTTGATATGGGTAAACTTGGGAGTCAATCATGAAGCATGAAAGTCATCTTGGGCATTTTAGGTCAAAACATCTTTGTGCAAACACAAACCCTAATTTGGGTCCATAGTGCAAGGAGAAGTCTTGAGCAGATGGAAACCCTAACTGGATCTTGATCTCCAAGGGCTTTGTGATGGGAAATCAATGAGAAATGGGAGGGCAAATTTTGGGGTACAACAGTTGCCCCTGTTCAATCTTCTTGAATCCGAAGAGTTAGATTGGCAAACCTGCCTTTCGCGACTCGAGGGTAAAAGGAGATTGGACACTAGAGTGCCCTTAAATTTGCACTCGTCAAGGGATGCGGGAATGGACTTAAAGATGCCATTTGGTGATGGGCTTAACGATGCCATCGGGAGAAATGACAGAAACTTGTCGGGGATGGGCTTAAAGATGCCATCTGGAGGGGAATATCAGGAAGGTGTCTAAGCTTTGGACCATCTCTGAACTGGGGGTCTGAACAAACAATAGATTGACATCCGTTGCTGGGAGGAATCCGTAAGCTGTTTTCAGAAGGTTGCGTCCGAACAAGTTGATAGATTAACATCCGTTGTTGGGAAGAATCCATGAACTGTTTTCAGGAGGTTGTGTCTGAACAAGTGATAGATTAACATCCGTTGTTGGGAAGAATCCATAGACTGTTTTCAGAAGTCTGGAGAAGAAGCTGAACAAGCGATAGGTTAACATCCGTTACTTGGAGAACCCGTAAACTGTTTTCAGAAGTCTTGAAGTTGAATAAGCAATAGAGCAGCATCCGTTGTTGGGAAGCGTCCGTAAACTGTTTTCAAAGGTTGCATCTGAACAAGTCGATAGATTAACATCCGTTGTTGGGAAGAATCCATAGACTGTTTTCAGAAGTCTGAAGAAGAATCTGAATAAGTGATAGGTTAACATCCGTTTACTTAGAGAACCCGTGAACTGTTTTCAGAAATCTTGAAGTTGAATAAGCAATAAAGCAGCATCCGTTGTTGGGAAGCGTCCGTAAACTGTTTTCAAAAGTTGCATCTGAACAAGTCGATAGATTAACATCCGTTGTTGGGAAGAATCCATAAACTGTTTTCAGAAGTCTGGGAAGATAATGATTTTAGTCTGTTGAGTGATTTTACCTGAAAAGATAAAGAGTTAATTGTATGCAATGTCATGATGCATGATACAATATATGTTATATGATATGGATGTAAGTGGATGTGCATGTAAGCTGGAGAGCTGTTTTGCAAAGGATAGACGAATTCGAGATGGCTGAAGATAAAAGTATCTTGACTGTTGCCGGGAAGAATAAATCCTTGGCTGTTGCTGGGGAAGAGAATTCCTGATGACCTTTACTGGGGAGTTCCAATCTAATAGGCTCATGCTGGGGAGGTAAGATTGAGAATCTTCAGCTTGATGGGAAGTAACTCTGGCGATCTCACTGGGGAACTCAAGATTTCTCTTCCTAAAACTCTGTGGGGAGAAGGCTCATTAGTCTGGCTCCGCTGGGGATATTGAAAATTTGCACTCTGAGGGAAATTGAGCTCTGGAGGACTCTCTGGCTGGTGATGACAAAGATAAACTCCTCTGGGGATTATACTGATAAGTTGTGCTGGGAGACTCTTGATGAACTCCGCTGGGGATAGGACGAACTTTGGCGAGTGCGATCTTCTGTGGTTGTTAGCTGAGGATAACCTAGTTATAAGCCTTTGTGAGGAATAACTTTGAATAAAACTCGGGAGAGACGTTCGTGCTTTGTGGGGAAATATCTTCCAGAACCTTACTGGGGATAAGCTTCGAGAATCTGCTGGAGATAGACCTCAGGGTTTGCTAGGGATGTGGATTCCAAATCTCTTGGGGGGTTTCCTTCGAAAGGGTGTCAAGATATCCATCTGTACCTTCATCCTATCAGTAATCCTTTTTCTTAGGTTCATTTAGGAAGTGATTATGTTTCAAATGTATATGCCTATTTAACAAAACATTGGACGTTTCTCAAAATAAAACAAATAGTGCAAGAGAAAAAGAAAAGGGAAATGACACAAATTTTTGGGAAGAGTATTTGTATTGATTTTCTTTGAGTATATTTGTACAAAGGAGACAATCATCCTAGTAAGAGGATTTTGTCGTAAATATTGAAAAATTTATACAAAATAAAGATGGCTATGTGAAATAATTCCATGGGACTCCATTCCGCTATAGCTTTCTCAACTCTGAATATCTGTCCATTCAATGCTTCGTTTGACGATGACTGGATTGATCAGAAGTCTGGAACTGGTTGATGAAGAGATTGTCTTTGAAGTGATCCGATGACACATAGTCATACGCTTTAATTCCCTAACTTTTGCTTGAATCGCCCTTTCGGGTTTTCGATCCACCGGGAAACCCCTTTTTGCCCAAGCCGCCCTTTCGGGTTTTCGACTTGCCGGGTGTACAAATGTTTTTGTTTTTATCCCTAATTTTTGCCTGAATCGCCCTTTCGGGTTTTCGGTTCACCGGGATGCCCATTTTTTCCCAAGCCGCCCTTTTGGGTTTTCGACTTGTCGGGTTATTTTATGCGTAGTATCTTTTGACTATGTCTGCGTTCGCAGGGTGCAGCAAATCGTCGCCGTCCATGGTGGTCAGAATCATTGCACCACCAGAAAATATGCTCTTGATCACAAATGGTCCTTCATATGTAGGAGTCCACTTGCCCCTGGGATCACTTTGCGGCAAGATAATCCGCTTGATTACTAGATCTCCGACTTGATACACTTGACGTCTGACTTTCTTATTGAAGGCCTTGATCATCCGTTTTTGATACGTCTGACCATGGCATATAGCAGCGAGTCGTTTTTCATCGATTAGATTGAGTTGATCAAGTCGGGTCTGCATCCAATCGTCTTCATTCAAACCTGCATCCTTCATAATCCTTAGAGAAGGAATCTGGACCTCCATAGGCAAGACAGCTTCCATGCCATAAACCAAAGAAAATAGGGTTGCCCCAGTTGAAGTACGTACCGTCGTACGGTATCCATGCAGAGCAAACGGTAACATCTCATGCCAGTCTTTGTAAGTGACTGTCATTTTCTGAATGATCTTCTTAATGTTTTTGTTCGCAGCTTCAACAGCACCGTTCATCTTCGGCCGATAGGGAGATGAATTGTGATGATAAATCTTGAACTGTTCGTACAATGCAGTGATCATTGTGTTATTCAGATTCGTACCGTTGTCTGTGATGATTCTGTCTGGAACACCGTACCGACATATGAGATTTTGCTTGATAAAGCGGGCAACCACATTTTTAGTAACAGAGGCGAAGGAAGCTGCTTCGACCCATTTGGTGAAATAGTCAATGGCGACCAGGATGAAGTGATGTCCGTTGGAAGCCGTGGGCTTGATTTCTCCAATCATGTCAATGCCCCACATTGCGAATGGCCAAGGAGCAGTCAGAACATTGAGAGGAACCGGAGGGATATGAACTTTGTCAGCGTAGACTTGACACTTGTGGCAAGTACGGGAATGTTGATGGCAGTCAGCTTCCATGGTAGACCAGTAATAGCCTGCCCTTAGGATCTTCTTGGCCATTGTATGCCCGCTCAAGTGAGTGCCAAATGTGCCGCTGTGTATGTCAGTCATGATCAACTCTGCCTCAGCTTTGTCTACGCATCGGAGTAATACACAATCATGGCTTCGTTTGTAAAGGATGCCGTTGCTCAGGAAGAACTTAGCAGCAAATTTCCTTAAGAACTTCTTGTCATTCACGGAAGCTCTTTCAGGATAATCTTGGGTCTCGAGATACCTTTTGATTTCATGGAACCAAGGTTGTTCCACTACTTCTTCGGTATTAATCTCGTGACAATGCGCAGGTTCGTCCATTCGCTCGATGGTGATTTGGGGAGCCTCGTTATCCCAATTGAGTTTAAACATGGAGGACATTGTGGCTAGAGCATCTGCTAGCTGATTCTCTTCTCGCGGGAAATGCTCGAAGGTAATTTGCTCGAAATGAGGCAACAATGTCAAGACATGTTCTTTGTATGGGATAAGATTAGGATGCTTGGTATCCCACTCTCCTTTGATTTGACTGATGACCAAAGCCGAGTCCCCAAATACGATCAAAGATTTGATCCCCAAGTCTATAGCAGCCTTGAGACCAAAGATGCAAGCTTCATACTCAGCCATGTTGTTGGTACAGCTGAAGCAAAGTCGGGCCGTGAAAGGAGTGTGGCAGCCTTCCGGAGAAATGAGCACTGCGCCAATACCATTTCCAAGTGCGTTTGAAGCACCATCAAAGTACAGGGTCCATCGGGATCTCTTTTCGGGTCCGTCATACGGTCAATTACCTTCAATGTTGTCCAAATTCATGATGTCCTCGTCTGGGAAGTCAAATCTCATGGGTTGATAGTCTTCGATAGCCTGATGAGCCAGATGGTCAGCTAATACACTCCCTTTTATAGCTTTTTGGGTGGTGTACTGGATGTCATACTCGGTCAAGATCATTTGCCATCTGGCTATCCTTCCAGATAAAGCGGGCTTTTCGAAGATATATTTGATAGGATCCATTTTGGAAATCAACAAGGTAGTATGAGTCAACATATACTGCCTTAGTCGGCGAGCAGCCCATACCAAAGCGCAACAAGTTTTCTCGAGCAGTGAGTAGCGAGTCTCACAGTCGGTAAACTTTTTGCTAAGGTAATAAATAGCATGCTCTTTTCGACCAGACTCGTCATGCTGGCCCAAAACACACCCCATTGAGTTATCCAAGACGGTCAAATACATGATCAATGGTCTTCCTTCGACGGGTGGCATCAGAATAGGAGGTTCTAGTAAATACTCCTTGATTCTATCAAAAGCAGCTTGGCAGTCGTCGTTCCATTCAACTACCTGATCTTTCTTCAAGAGTTTGAAAATTGGCTCACAGGTAGAAGTCAGATGTGAGATGAATCTGGCAATATAGTTTAAGCGCCCCAAGAATCCCCTAACCTCCTTTTCAGTACGGGGAGCAGGAATCTCTTGTATTGCTTTTACTTTCGCCGGATCGACTTCAATTCCTTTGTTACTTACAATGAATCCCAGGAGTTTACCAGACCTAACTCCAAAAGTGCATTTACTTGGATTCAGCCTGAGCTTGTATTCTTTCAACCTGGCAAACAACTTTTCCAGATGTTCAAGGTGATCTTCCTCTGTTTGTGACCGAGCTATCATATCGTCTACGTAAACTTAAATCTCATGATGTATCATGTCATGAAATAAAGCTACCATGGCGCGTTAATATGTTGCCCCTGCGTTCTTCAACCCAAACGGCATCACCTTGTAACAGAAAGTGCCCCACTGTGTGACAAAAGTTGTTTTCTCCATATCTTCGGGGGCCATTTTGATTTGATTATAGCCCGAGAATCCATCCATGAAGGAAAACACTTTGTGCTGAGCTGTATTGTCGATCAAGATGTCAATGTGTGGAAGTGGAAAATCATCTTTGGGGCTGGCCCTATTCAAATCTCGGTAGTCCACACACATCCTGACTTTGCCATCTTTCTTAGGTACTGGCACAATGTTAGCGACCCATTGAGGATAGGACGTAACAGCCAGAAAGCCAGCGTCGAACTGGTTCATTACTTCTGCCTTGATCTTTTCGGACATGTCGGGCCTCATTCGGCGAACTTTTTGCTTGATCGGTGGACAGTCTTCTCTTGTGGGGAGACGGTGAACCACGATATCTGTGTCTAGACCCGGCATCTCTTCATAGGACCAAGCGAAGATTTCAACATACTCATTCAACAACTGTACCAAGCGCTCCTTGACTTTTGGTTCCAAATTGGCACCCACTTGCACTTCCTTTCGGTCTTCCTCGGTCCCTAAGTTGACAGTTTCCAGTGGCTCTTCATGTGGTAAGATGGCCCTTTCCTCTTGTTGCAGAAGTCTGGCTAGTTCCCCGGGTACTTCACAACCTTAGTCATCTTCAAACTCGGCTAGATTGACCAGACTCTCAGAGTCATTGAAAGATATAGCAGAATAGTCACCCATGGAATCCGGAGTGGATGGGTACCTGCATTGGTGAGTGTGGGTGTGTGTAAGGGATAGCCATCCTTAAACAAAAATGCAAAAGGAAAGAAAATGAACATAAGCAGTTTATCAAATGAAAAACGTCCAATGAATCATTAAACATGGCATATGAATATGAAAAATAATCAAAACCCTTACAAGTGGACCTTCATGCCCCGGGCAAGGCAGGAGGTGAAAAAGATAGTATACGGATTGTTTGAAAGTAAATATTACAGACCAAAATAGGAAATGTTTAACAGATAAATTACTGATGAATAAAAGTGATGGGGACAAAGTCCTTAGCCTCCCAATTGCTCAATCCTCCTTTGACAGTTGGATAAACCCACTCTTCAATGCTGCTTTCTCTGTCTTCATCCTCCAAGGCGTTGAATCCATAGGGAGAAATTTTGACTGGCGCCCTTTCAATCTTCGTACGGCGCATAGCTTTCTGGCCAGCGGCTGTGAACCCTAATCCAAACTTGTCAGTTTTATGCGGAAAGTCGGGTAACTGCCCCCATGCTGAATTCTTCCCTTCTTTTATTGCGGCCCTTGCATCCTCCAGAGATGCCATCCTGGCCATCTGCCTTGGGGTCTCGGCTGTCAACTTCGCTACTGCTATTTCAGGAGGGACTTCTTCGAAATGCTGAAACGGTGTCTCAATGAACTCTCCTTCAACCTCCACATATCGGAAAGAATTTAAGTGGCTAATCATGTACTCTTCTTCACCATGGACAGTGATGATCTTTCCCTGGACAGGATACTTCAACATCTGATGCAAGGAGGAGGTGACTGCCCCAGCATGGTGTATCCAAGGTCTACCCAGCAGGCAAGAGTATGATGGACGGATGTCCATCACGTAGAAAGTGGATTTAAACACCTCAGTGCCTATCTTGATGGGAATTTCAACCTCTCCATGGACCATTCTCTTCGAACCATCGAAAGCTCTGACAACGATATCACTCGGCTTCAATTCCAACCCTTCACAATCTAGTCGGTCCAAGGCCTTCTTAGGCAGAACATTCAGCGACGAACCGGTATCAACCAAAACATGTGCAAGAGTTGTTCCGCGACACTCGATTGAAATATGCAAAGCATCATTGTGGTTTCTGCCTTTAGGAGTTAGGTCGGCATCAGAAAAACCTAATCCATTGTCCGCAGTCAGGCTAGCCACGCAATTTTGAAACTGATCCGCAGAAGTTTCCTGGGGCACATGAGCTGCCTTCAGAAACTTAATCAAAGCTTTAGCGTGCACTTCTGAGCAAAGTAGTAGTGCTAGCATGGAGATCTTGGAGGGGGTTTGCCCCAACTGTTCCATCACATCGTAATCACTTCTCTTGATTATCCTTAAAATCTCGTCCATTTCCTTCTTGGAAGTTTCCGGGATTACCAAGGGTTGAGCCCTCGTCCTGACGGGCTCATCTTGTATCCCCTTTCCTTTATCAGCAATGGTAGGAGAGACAGCACTAGGAACAATAACTTCTTCAATCAAAGGAGTTTTAGCAGAGAGTTTTGTTGGTGCATGGATGACTTCTTTAGCTGATGAGGGTCCAAAGACTGCTCTTGGAGGGGCAATCTCTGGAGAAAATATTCTCCCGCTCCTGGTGATTTTGCTGGTGCCCGCAATGTTACTAATGCTGGCTTCTTCATCATCCTAACTTTCTTTAGTTACTTAGATTTGCTTGATACCATGGTAGTAGACGTCGCCGCCATAGTTCCAAGGTATCGACTTCTCAGAAACATAGGGAACAGGCCCTGGCATTGTTATCTTCAAAGGAACAGATTTCGCAGCTGGTGTAATCTTAACAGGCTTTTTGACGGCCTTGGAAAGATTGGCGTGAATGGTTATGATTGAGACATCTTCAGTATGAACTGGAACAGCAGAAACTTTTTCGAATAAAATTTGTCGACTATCCATAAGGCCTTGGATGCCTTTCTTCAGTAGCGGACAATCAAACGGCAGAGAGTAGCAACAATAGCAGTCTTCCTTACATCCCGGGAAGATCCCGGCCCTTAACAAATTCAACTTAATGGTTAGAAGTGGAGTAGTCAGATCACTGACATCAGCAATATACAAATCTTCTTCAATGGCATTGACATTTCGGCCGTGTTTTGGCATGGGTGCAGATATCACATTAGGCTTCTCTGGAGCGTCAAACTCTACCTCCTTAGCCTCTATCAGGTCTTGGATTTTGTGCTTGAGTGCCCAACAATCATTGGTGTCGTGTCCAACACTGTCTGAATGGTAGGCACATTTAGCATTAGCATGATAATGTGGAGAGGACGTATTTACATTCTTTGGCGCCTCCTTGATGGTGGCGAGATTAAACTTCAACAGATGGGGAAGCACTTGCGCTGGAGTCATATTAATACGGGTGAACTGCCGTTGTGGCCGTTCCACTCGTTGCTGATTTGGTCTGGACTGGTTATAGCGAGGCTGCTCACTCGGAGTGTTTTGAATCATTACGGCCCCTACAGTTGGCCGACGCTCCATCTTCCCTGCTCTTCTCTGAGAATAGATCATAGCCGTTTCCTTCTTAAAAGGCTTCTTCTCAATACTTGCAGCAACACCCTTCTGAATCTTTCCTGATTTGATGCCAGCCTCTATTCTTTCGCCTGTTAAGATCAAATCGGTAAACCCCGCGGAAGAGTTACCAATTAAATGATTGAAAAATGGCCCAGATAGGGTCCCAAGAAACATATCAACGAGCTCACGATCGGTTAAAGGAGGCTGCACCCTGCCAGCCAAATCCCTCCATTTTTGTGCATATTCTTTGAATCCCTCGCTTGTTCCTAGTGACATACCCTGAAGCTGGGTACGAGTAGGAGCAAGATCAGAATTATACTGGTATTGTTTGTAGAAAGCGGTGGCCAAATCTTCCCAATTTCTGACACTGGTTCCTTCTAGTTGATAAAACCATTCCAACTGAGCTCCCGAAAGGTTGTCTTGAAAGAAATGAATCCAGAGGTTTTTATCTGCCGTATAGGGTTGAATCTTTCTCACGTAGGACCTGAGATGCATTTTGGGGCAGGACATCCCATCATACCTCACAAACACTGGCACTTTGAATTTTGGGGGAATCACAATCCCGGCCACCAAGCCTAAGTCTTCAAAATCCAAACCCGGTACTCTTTGTAGTTCCATGGCAGCCAATCTGTCTTCTAGCCCTTTGTATTTATCATCAGCTGGAGGGTACTGCTGATCAGAATAATCTTCATCCTCTTCAACCTCTTCTTCCTCCGCATCAGACTCGGAAGGCACCGCAACTCCATCTCTTTTGTTGGTCCCTTCATCAAAAGTAGGAGGAAATTCAAGCACTCTCCGAGCTTCTCCATTAAATCTTCTCCCCAAAGTAGCCACTCCAACCCTCTTTTTCTTCTTCTTCACTGGGTCCTTATTCCCCAATTGAGTCTTGATATCCTCCTGACCCTTAGCCAAGGTCATCAGGAGTTGCTGGAACTGTGTATTCTGAGCCTGTAGGTCTTTGACTGTTTGCTCGAGATCCATCCTACTGAAATAAACAGCAGACAAATAAGGAAACCTGGAGTGAGACCTGCTTATGCACATGATGAATGGTATGCTTATGTATGCAATGCATTCAAGGATTCAGGACATTCAAAATTGTTTCAGACAAAGAAGAATGCACGTCATATTAATAAGAAGAAAGTTGTTAGTACATAAATGCCCCATGGGCCAAATATTACAAAATAAACTTCTTAAGGCAGAAAGACATTGCGCATCCTCTTTGGTGCGATGTAGGTGTTGAGGACCTCCTGCTCGTGGAGCCGGCGGGTAAGCTCTAGAACCTTCTTTTCACTGGTGTAGTAGCTAGCTTCAAAAGTATTTCGTTCCTCCTTGAGCTGAATCCAACTCTTCTGCATTTCCTCCCACGATGTAGGCATGTCTGGATGCAGGATGGTGTAGGGGACCTCTCCTTCATTGACGGGCTCTTTAATCACTGGGAGTATATGAGGATAAGGCATCATTAGACTTTGGGCTCGGGCTCGTACCCACTTGAGATAGGGCTCAAGAGGGATGGAGTTCTTGTGTCCCAGAGTCTTGCTATCAACCTTGTTGAGTTTTCCCCAAGCTCTGATGAATCTTTGGCGAAGTCCTTGCGCATCGTTGTCGAAGTCAAAAACTAGGTTAGGAATCAACATGTCATGAGGGCCATCCCTCCGTGCATATCCAAATTGCCTCAAAGCTAGGCAAGGGTTGTAGGTGATACCTCCTCTAATTCTAAGTAAAGGAACATTAGGAAATTCTCCGCAACGATCGAAAATGATGACATTTTCTCTGGACCGAGAACACCAATGCACATCAGAATGAGTAAGTCATCAACCGTTGGGACCACCTTGAGCCTTGGTCATTCTTCAAGACAGATTGTGGAAGGTGCGAAATAAACCACCTTGCAAGGAGAGGAGTACAACACATGAGAACACCCCTCTTTCTCATTGTTCGTGTGTAAAATGAGTGAAGGATGTCCCCAAGCAATGTTGGTATTGGATTTCTGGACAAGAAGATTTTGACGGTGTTGACATCTACCAATTGGTCAGGATTTGGGAACAAGACCAACCCGTAGATAAGGAGTGCCACAATTTCTTCAAAGGCTTGTAGGTCCAATGAATTCCAACATTCTTGTGCCTTTTCAAACAAGAATTTTTCTAAGAATCCTTTGACGCCGCTTCTGGTTTCCCAATGCCCCTTGATGTCGGATGGTTGTAGATGTAATGCTCGAGCAACATCCTCCGGCTTTGGCTCCTTTTCCGTACCGTTGAAGGGTAATTGATTAAGGATAGGGATTCTTAGGAGTTGAGAGAACTCCTCCAAAGTGGGTACCAACTGATAGTCAGGGAAAGTGAAGCAGTGGTGAAGAGGGTCAAAGAACTGGAATAGCACCTTCATCATGTCTTCTTCAATGTTGGTGCTGACTAGGCTGAGCAGTCTACCATGTCTTTCACTGAAGGATGAATTTTCCGGAATTCTTGAGGTGATCTCCTTGAGTTGAGGAGAGATTCTCACAAGGTTGACTTGAATGGTATTTCTGCGAGGAATTTCCATGTCCTACAAAACAAGAACAAAGATGAAGATCCAAAACCCTTGAAATGGTTAGTGAATGCATATGATGTTTTATGATGTTTATGATGTATGCACAAAACATATGTACAAGCAAATCACACCAAACCCTAATTTCAGGCTTGCATGGGGTTTCATAGGTAAGTACCCTCTTGAGTGTAGTTGGCTTAAAAACCTATCCTATAAATAGTAACCAGGTTCTAAGGAGCTCAATATCATTGGATTGTTTTCAATGTTCATTGTTTTGGTTTAGCCACTTAACTAGCGACCAAAATATTCCAAGAAAACAACCCTCAATGAGTGTAGTATCGAGTATCTACCAACTTCGGACTGAACCAAAGCCGGTCATCTCACTACCCCTAATAAAAGGCCAAGATGGTCAAGTAAGGTTCTAGGTCATTAGTGCTTAGTGACATCACTCAGCGGCCCCGTACTCTCCTTGATTGAACTCAAGGGTTACCAGTACTCACAAATATGTCGCACTAATATAGCTATTGCTTAGACCGTGTCGGTATACCCCGCACAGTTTCCACAACGTATTGCTATCTATGAATGTTTCCCAAAATCCGGGTGGAGGATTGTAAACCCAAACAATAGAGCCAAAGTATAAAGCAAGCAAATCAAACAATTAGTCATGCAAGAGGGTGATCTAAGCCCTAAGGTTACTCCACTTTAAAAATTATCCCCAGCAGAGTCGCCAATTCTGTGATACGGTGGGAGAACTGACTAGGGTTTTGCATTCGTTTTCGCAAATGTTTCGGTTGAGCAAGAGTCGCCACCGACTTTTTATTTTATCCTAAGGAAAGGTTTAAAAAGCACAGCAAAAACCTTTGAGATATTTCTTGGGTTCGAGGGGTAGATTATAGAAGGGGAAGGTATTAGCACCCCTTCTATCCATGGTTATCCATGGGCTCTTAGGTACTTGCTTAGATCAACTTGCCTTGGTTTTCAATTGTTTGAAATGGTGCTTTGTGTGTGGTTTTGAAAAGGTTTTGAAAAAGATGCCTTGTATAGGCTACCCTTGTAACAATTCTTTACTCGAATGTTTTACAAAAGGTGTTTGTCTTTTTGAAAAGATGTTTCAAGGTTTTTTTTTGAAAGTTTGTTTTGAAAGTGTTTGTGAAGTGGGTTTTGAAATAAGGCAAGTGTTTTCTTGGAAAGTTGACAAGTACTTAAGAGTTTATCTACCCTAAAGTTTTCTCAAAGATTTTTGTTATGTTTTAAACCTTTTGACAATTTTGTTCCACCATTGCATTTGGTGGACAATCTTGTTTTAGGAGATGAAAGGGACGGGCGCGGGTCATTGTTTAGACCATAGTTGCAATAGTGTTAAATGTCTTTGGGCAATTTTCTTTAAAAGGGACTTGATCATTCATTTAAGCAACATTTTGTGGGACTATGATCATTTGATTGTTTGTTTTTACCCAAAGAAATCCAACATACAATATGGCCCAATTATTTGAAGGCAACAAAGTGGAACACCCTAGGGGTGCAAGTGTGAAATGTGTTGTCCATTTTTCATGCTCATTTATCTTGTATTAGGTCCAACTATTTTGTTCATTTTTATTCGCATACAAAACCCTAATTCTAGCATAGTATGTTTAGAAAGCGATAAAGTGCGAAATTTAAAATCCTACGCTATTTACAACACAATAATATGGGGAGGGGGGTACAATGTTTCAAATGGGGATATTTAGACAAGAAATTGAATCTAGGCTATTACATCATTTTCTATGAATATTTACAAGATAAATAAATGTATAATTTAAATGGTAAATAAAACAAATATGCAAGAATGCAAAAGGAATTTTTATATGTATGAAAAAAGTATTATTTATGTAAAATAAAAAAGAAAATAAAAAGGTATTATTTTTGAGGTATTTTCAAATTTAGGGCAAAACCCTAATTTTTTAATCAAAAGGGACATTAATTAATCAATTCATATAATATTTATTATTTACATACAAAAATAAAATAAAATATGGTATATTTGTAAAAAAGGCCTTTTTTAGTATTAAATATTAAAAAATAAAATATGCACATTTTTTGATATTTTCTCTTAAGTATATTAATATACCTATATATTTATATTATTTACAAATAAATATCATATATATATAAATGATAATAATTAATATTTATAAAAATATGTTTTGTATAAAATATTTTCAAAAGGGAAAATGTAATAAAAATCAGAAAAGAAAATATATTTGCATTATTTTTTTCTAGTTTTCTAAATAATAGTGTGTATATATATATATATATTTATGTATAAATGTCAACATAATCAAATAAATGCCTAAAAAATAGAAAAATGGTGTAAAAATTTATTTTTAGATTTTTAATATCATAAGCAAAAATAAACAAGTCAGACCAAAAAAGAAAAAGTCAAAAAATCATTAAAAATAACAAAATGGGCTCAGGGGGTGCAAAAGTAAATGTATGGTGCAAAAAGGAATAACAAACAGGCCCAGCCCAGAAAATGGTTGTCTTCAACCTTCAGACCAAACAATTCAAAAAATGCGCGCCTTTCTTCATCAATCCTTAACTCCTGATTCCTGGCTTTTTAACAAAAACTCATAACATAAAAAATGTTCAGCATGAAGAGACGATTCTAACCATATGCATAACTTGATCTAACTCTCTAAGATGAGGGAGAATTTCTCCTCCCCCAAATCCTAACCTAGTTTTTCTGCCATTTTCAAACTCCAAATTCTCACAGCTCAAGCAAAAGAAATGAAAAGTAAAAGGATGTACATGTTCAGTGGCATGAGTAGGACATTGTTTATTCACAAACTTAAGGCTAATGATGCATAATAAGAGAGATACGAGTTCACCAAGATACCTGTTCAGCTGAAGTTCTATCTTGCAATGGGGGAGCTTTCAGTGCAAGGTGATGATTGGAAAAGCTTCCTTGAGGTCCAGGGATGCTATTCCAATGTTTACTTTGTCTTGAAAGCTTCTGAATCGTGCTAGAGCACTTCACTTGCAAAACAAGAAACTGAAAATGGTGGAAGTGGTTAGAGGGATTACAGGTCGTGCTTCAGGTCATGGTTAGCTTGCATAGATGCTAGGGGATGTGTATGAACTGGTTTGGGCAAGAAAGCTTGAGAGAAATGGGAGATAGCACTCAAACTGCAGGCTTTGCCCTGTTTGTGCAGTTTGAGAGTGATTATGGCAATGGGAGTGTTTGAGAGGTGCAAGGGTCGTGCAAAAGCTTGGTTCTGATCTTTGGAATGTGTTTTCAATATTTGCTTCAAGGTTTCTTGACTGATATGAGAGATGTGTTATGTTATGGCACTTTTCTTCACTCTTAAGCAAACAAAAGCAACTTGGTGTTTTAGGCAAGTAGGGGACCTCTAATGAGCTGTATAAACTCTCCTTGATAAGAGTGATTTGTCCATAAACTTGTGCCCATTAGATCTTGCTTGTACTGCTTGGATTTGTAATTGGACATAAAGTGAACTTTTGCAAAAAATGGAAATAGTGCTTTTTCTAGTTTAGGGTTAATTCTCCATGTAATGTCCAAATGCTTAGAATAACAACTTGTCACAATGGTTTTGCATTGAATTTTTGAGTGTCAAAGGGTTTTAGGACCTGTAATTTAGCATAAACTATGCTGACTTGAAAATGGCTTAAGTTATGAACATGCTCATGCTCAAATCAAAAGTGAGTTTTTGCCATATTGTGAAATTCGATTCTCTCAAGTTATGAGGTTGTTTGAGAAGTTCTTGGACATTTTGGAAAGCTTGGAATGTGTACTACAATCCATCTTTGAAATGCAAATTGAAATTCCAAGTGGAAGTGTATGGAAAATGGCCTTGAAGTGGGGTAGAAAACCTTGTCAAAATAGGTTAAAATTTCACTAAGTTAAAAATGGTTTAGTGCCCTTATTCAAGAATTTGTAACTTGAGATACAAGCCTCAAATGGGAAAACTTTGTGAATCAAAGTTGTAGATTATGCAACAAGCTACAACTTTCATGTTTGGACTTTTGTTTGAATCCATAATGTTGATGTGGGTCAATTTTCATGAGGTTTGACTGTCAATTGGCCACAGTTGACTTTTTCCCCAATACAGTTGATTTCTAGGTCAATTGTCCAATTGACTGGGCAACACTTAGAATCAAGACTTGAAACTTGATATGGGTAAACTTGGGAGTCAATCATGAAGCATGAAAGTCATCTTGGGCATTTTAGGTCAAAACATCTTTGTGCAAACACAAACCCTAATTTGGGTCCATAGTGCAAGGAGAAGTCTTGAGCAGATGGAAACCCTAACTGGATCTTGATCTCCAAGGGTTTTGTGATGGGAAATCAATGAGAAATGGGAGGGAAAATTTTGGGGTACAACAGGGACCAACAACTGATGAGTGTCCTGACCCAGTTTTATGACCCTCTGTACCAGTGCTTCACCTTTCAAGACTTCCAGCTGGTCCCTACCCTGGAAGAGTTCTCTGATTTGCTTGGCATCCCTATCTTGGATCAGACTCCCTTCACTGGTTGGGAAACGACTCTTAGGCTTGAGGAGATTGCTGCAGCTCTGCCTTTGACCCACAAGGAAGTAATGGACAACTGGGTGACTAGAAGCAAAGTTAAGGGTTTCTTGGCCAAGTTTCTGATTGGTAAGGCTAACAGTTTCTGGAATGACTTAGACTTTAGGGCGTATGAAGACATTGTGGCTCTCTTAATCTATGGTCTGGTTTTGTTTCCTAATCCTGATAACTTCATCAACGTCACTGCCATAAGGATCTTCATGTCTCGGAACCCTGTGCCCACTCTCTTGGGCGATATCCTGCAACAACTTTATGCTCGTACTGCCCGAAGACGAGGAACTCTGTGGTGTTGTATTCCTTTGTTAGTGAGGTGGTTTATTTCGCACCTCCCTAAGTTCGTGCTGAAGAACAAAGAAGGAAGAGGCTGGGCTCATAGGTTAATGTCTCTCACAGATAAGGACATCATTTGGACTTTCAGGGGTTTGGATGAAGTAGCTGTTATTGATCGTTGCAGAGAATATCCTAATGTTCCTTTAATTGGTACCCAAGGAGGAATCTCTTATAACCCATGTCTAGCGCTTCGTCAGTTTGGAAGAGCCAGAAGAGCAGGGCCTCACGAGATGTTGGTACCTCACATCAGTTTTGAGTTTCAGGTGGATAGTGACGAGCTGCGTCGTAGGTTCATCAAAGCTTGGGACAGAATCCACAAAGCTGAACCACAAGAGTTAGGACCAAATACTTCTCTACCTATGGAAGCCTACTACAAATGGGTCCGCATCCGTGCTCAGAAGTTAGGTATGCCGTACGAAGCTGTCAGACCTATCATTCTTGAGTATCCTGATAAAGATGGGGTTCCTCCAACTGTTCTCCCTCCTCAGATACCTACTGATATTGAGACACTAAAGAGGTCTTGGTCGCAACTGCGAGAAGAACGGGATTCGTATCGGGAAAAGTTCAATGAGCAGGAATTGAAGATCCATAAGCTGACAAAGCAGTTGGAGAATGAGCGATCTTTGAATGACTACATCCGTACTGAGAAGAGGAGACCCTGGGATCAATGATGAGCTGTGGATTTATTTTACAGTTTTATTTCCCTTTTCAGTATTTTCACTTTTATGTAACGCCTAAGGGCAATCTGTTGAACAATTTGAATTTCAAAGTTGAATCTAATGAAGTGTGTTCCCTTTTGTTTACAAAGTTGATTCCCGATTGTCTTTGAAAACATAAATCATACGCATTCCATTCATCATGTGCATAGCAGGTACTTTTCTTTTCAGGTTGCTTAACGTTCTTCGCTGTTTATTTCAGCACCATGAACCCTGAATCATCTACCGAGCAGTCCATCAAGGCCCTCCAGGCTCAGAACGCCCAATTTCAAGAGCTGATTATGGGTTTGGCACAAGGTCAAGAGGAATTGAAGGCTCTGCTGGTCAAGCAGAAGAAGAAGAAGAGAACTGTACTATTCAACATGGGCCAGAGGTTCGGTAACACACTGCGGAATGAGGTTGATCAAGCTGGTTCTTCTGTAGGCAAAGACAGTCCCCAGGGGGGAAGGGCTCCAAGTCCGGTGGTCTCTGACAATGAGACTGATTTTAATGAGGAGCAGTATCCTCCAGCTGAAGACAGGTACAAGCAGTTGGAAGATCGTCTGTATGCCATGGAAATTCAACAGGTGCCTGGTTTGGATTTTGGAGACTTGGGCCTATCTTCTGGTGTGGTCATCCCACACAAATTCAAAGCACCATCTTTCGTGAAGTATGACGGGGCGTCCTTCCCTAAGCTACACCTCAGATCTTATGTGCGGAAGATTCAGCCGTATACTGCGGACAAGAACTTGTGGATCCACTTCTTCCAGGAGAGTCTTTCAGGGACTCATCTCGAATGGTTCTATCAGCTGGATGGAACTAAGGTTCGTAACTGGGAGGAGTTGGCTACTTCTTTTTACAAGCAGTATCAATATAATGCCGACCTCACTCCTACACGTACCCAACTCCAGGGTATGTCGCTAGGATCGGGAGAAGGTTTTAAAGAATATGCGCAGAAGTGGAGGGACCTGGCTGGCAGGGTGCAGCTACCATTAACAGACCGTGAATTGGTAGATATGTTCTTGGGGACCCTATCCGGGCCGTTCTTCAATCATCTCATTGGCAATTCATCTGCAGGGTTCACAGACCTCATTCTGACTGGGGAAAGGATAGAGGCTGGTATGAAATCAGGAAAGATTCAGAAAGGTGCGTCCTCAAGTTCTGAGAAGAAACCTTTTAAAAAGGAGGCCAGTGCTGTGTATAGGCCTAGGAGACAAGATAAACCAGAACGCCGCCAAGCTGTCAACGCGGTGGTTATTGAAAAACCTGCTGCCGCTCCCCGGCAACCCAACCAGCAAAGGGCTGAGAGACCCAGAAGAGAGTATACTCGGCTGAGTATGACCTTGTCACAAATCTTGCCGCAACTGCTATCGACCAACTTGGTGACCGTCAGAGAGGCTCCGAAGGTTGTGAATACTGCATCTCCGAAGTATAATCCAAATGCCCGCTGTGCTTATCACTCCGATAGCCCGGGGCACTCTACTGATGATTGCTGGGCCCTGAGAAATAAGGTTCAGGACCTTATTGACGCAAAGGAAATACAGTTTGAGGCACCTGAGAGGCCTAATGTGGTGACTGCTCCTATGCCCCAGCATGGAGTAAATGCCGTTGAGGAAGACTTGTATGCCGTTTCTGTGGATGATGTTGCTACCCCTCTGTTGACTGTTAAGAGGAACCTGTTGCTAGCCGGTTTATTTCCGGGTTGTAGCAAGGGTTGCCTCCTGTGTGCTGTTTCCCCTACTGGTTGTCTGTTGCTGAAGTCAGGCATCCAAAGCCTGATGGATAGCAAGGAAATTCTGTTCAAGAAGACCGCTGTTCCTTTTGTTCCCGCTGAAGAAGTATCTGTCGTCACAATTTTCAACAATCCTACCAAGGCTCCCCCGAGGAAGCCAGTCAAAATCATGTCTGTTGCACCCATTATTATTACTGTTCCGGGGCCCCTCCCCTATGAATCTGACAAGGTTGTCCCATGGCACTATGGGGCAGATGTATACGTACTTGGAGTGAAGCAGGAGTTCAACACCGGTACCCGCATCAGCAATATCACCGGTCCAGCTAAAGTTACCAGCAGTGGCAGGCTCTTCTCGCCTGACATTGCACCACCAGTTATCCGAAGACCTCTTATAATAACGCCTGCAAGTGCGCCTGTTCCTACTTCTGATCAAGTTGCTTCCCCTGCTGCCGAGTCGTCTAATACTCGGGGCAAAAGGATTGATGATGTGCCTGCCCGAATGGAGGCACTAAGAACTGTGAATGTTGAAGCCTCCCAGCAAGAGATGGAGGAAATTCTTAAGATAATCAAGAAGAGCGATTTCAACGTCGTCGAACAGCTGGGGCATACCCCCTCCAAGATCTCTATGCTATCATTACTGCTGTGCTCAGAGGCCCACGCCAAAGCCCTAATTTCATTTCTGAAGATGGCCCATGTGCCACAAGAGACCTCTGCAGATCAATTCACTGATTGTGTGGCCAATTTGACAGTTGACAATGGTTTGGGTTTCTCGGATGCTGATCTTACCGCCAAGGGAAAGAACCACAATGATGCCCTGCATGTCTCCATAGAATGTAGGGGCACTACTCTTGCACACGTGTTGGTGGACACCGGTTCTTCCCTGAATGTATTGCCCAAGAAGGCTTTGGACAGATTGGATTGTGAGGGTCTAGAGTTGAAACCTAGCAACATCGTGGTCCGAGCCTTTGACGGATCGAAGAGGATGGTTCACGGAGAAGTAGACATTCCAATTCGTGTTGGTTCCCAAGTCTTTGATTCCATGTTCTTTGTGATGGATATTCGTCCATCTTATTCCTGTTTGCTGGGTCGACCTTGGATTCACAAAGCTGGGGCGGTGACCTCCACTCTACACCAAAAGCTCAAATACCCTGTCAGAGGGAAGATTGTTACTGTGCAGGGGGAGGAAGAATACATGGTTAGTCATCTGAACTCGTTCCGGTATATTGAGATGGACGGGGAGTTTATTAAAACCCCCTTTCAACATTTTGAAGAGGTACCTCCAACATTGGCGTCAGCAGAAGCAGTAACTGAAGAGGGTTCTCCTTTGAAGATGGCCTCTTTGAAGGACGCCCGGGCTGTAATTGAGAAAGGTGAATGTGCTAACTGGGGCAGGCTCCCTGATTTTACTCCTAAGACTGGCAAGTTTGGGCTGGGTTTTACTGCAGAGGCTCAGAAAGCTGTACGCAAAGCTAGGATTGGAAGACTCCCGTGTTCATCACCAACCCGGGAGTGAATGCTATAGAAGGCGATACGGAGGAATCAGAGTTCGATAGCTGGATTTACCCGACAACTGACGGTGGACTGAACAATTGGACCGCAAAAGATCACATACCTGTTACTTTTGTTACGCAGTAATGAATTCCTTTGTTTTTGTTATTTGTAATAAACAATAAATTGAGACTTTATGGCCCGGTGTCTTACCCGGGGCACCGTGGCTTCATTTGTGAGGTCTTATTAACTGTCATTTCCATATATCATGAATAAAGACATTGGACGTTTTTCGCATTTCAAATCTTATGCTCCCTTTCTTTCTCTGTTTCTGTTATATATTGCAAAACAGCTATATTTACACACACTCACTCATACAGGTTTCAATCCACTCTGGATCTCACTGGTAACGACTCTGCTACTGCCAGTTATGACTTCGAAAATCCGATCAACTTAGCCGAAGACGAAGGTGAAGATGATTACGAAGTGCCTGGCGAGCTTGCAAGACTGCTACTCCAGGAAGAGAGGGCCATTCAACCACATGAAGAGCCAGTGGAAACGGTAAATCTGGGTACTGAGGCGGACAGAAAGGAAGTTAAGATTGGTGCCAATCTGGAGCTCAGCGTGAAACAACGGTTGGTGCAGATGTTGCATGATTATGTGGAGATATTTGCATGGTCCTACGAAGACATGCCTGGGTTAGATACCGACATTGTGGTCCATCACTTGCCTACAAAGGAAGACTGTCCTCCGGTTAAACAAAAGGTCCGCCGTATGCGTCCAGAGATGTCCGAGAAGATCAAGGCTGAGGTTATGAAGCAATTTGATGCCGGTTTTCTTGCAGTGACTTATTATCCTCAGTGGGTTGCCAATGTGGTTCCGGTACCGAAGAAAGATGGTAAGGTCAGAATGTGTGTCGATTACAGGGATTTGAACAGGGCCAACCCCAAGGATGATTTCCCCTACCTCACATTGACGTTCTTGTTGACAATACTGCTCAGCACAAGGTGTTCTCCTTCATGGATGGTTTTTCAGGTTATAATCAAATTAAGATGGCTTCTGAAGACATGGAAAAAACTACCTTTGTCACTCAGTGGGGCACCTTCTGCTACAAGGTCATGCCATTCGGGTTGAAAAATGCTGGGGAAACCTACCAACGTGCCATGGTTGCTTTATTTCATGACATGATCCACCATGAGATTGAAGTATATGTCGACGATACGATTGCAAGGTCCCAAACTGAGAAGGAACACCTTGATCATCTGCAAAAGCTGTTTGACCGTCTGAAGTTGTATAAGCTGAGGTTGAACCCGAATAAGTGCACCTTTGGGGTAAGATCTGGAAAGTTGCTAGGTTTCGTCGTGAGCGACAAAGGTATTCAAGTGGACCCTGCCAAGGTTAAAGCCATTCAAGAGATGCCAGTTCCCAAGACAGAGAATGAAGTCAGAGGCTTTCTAGGACGTCTGAATTACATTGCTCGGTTCATCTCGCACCTAACTTCTACCTGTGAACCAATCTTCAAGCTACTGAAGAAAGATCAAGTAGTACGTTGGAATGATGAATGTCAGGCCGCTTTTGACAGAATCAAAGAGTATCTCCAAGAACCACCCATTCTTATGCCACCGGTTGAAGGGAGACCTCTAATCTTATATTTGACAGTACTTGACAGCTCAATGGGGTGTGTGCTGAGGTAGCATGACGAGTCTGGCCGAAAAGAGCATGCCATTTATTACCTTAGCAAAAAGTTTACCGACTGTGAGACCCGATACTCACTGCTCGAGAAAACTTGCTGCGCTTTGGTATGAGCTGCTCGCCGGCTGAGACAGTATATGTTAACTCACACTACTTTGTTGATCTCAAAAATGGATCCGATCAAGTACATATTTGAAAAGCCTGCTCTGTCTGGAAGAATAGCAAGATGGCAAATGATCTTGACGGAATACGACATCCAGTACACGACTCAAAAAGCTATCAAGGGAAGTGTATTGGCAGACCACTTGGCACACCAGGCAGTGGATGACTACCAGTCAATGAACTTCGAGTTCCCAGACGAGAGCATCATGATAGTAACTGATTGTGAAGTACCTAGACCGGATGAAGGACCTGAGGAAGGATCCCGATGGTCTATGCACTTTGATGGAGCCTCCAACGCTTTGGGTAACGGTATTGGCGCTATGATCATATCCCCTCAAGGCACTCATACTCTACTTACTGCCCGACTATGTTTCAACTGCACCAACAACATGGCGGAGTATGAGGCATGCATCATGGGACTTCAAGCTGCGATTGACTTAAGGATCAAGTTTCTGAGTGTCTTCGGAGATTCCGCTCTCGTGATCAATCAGATCAAAGGCGAGTGGGATACGAAACATCCGAATCTTATTCCTTATAAAGAGTGTGTGTTGACATTGATCCCCCATTTTACAGAGATAACCTTTGAACACTTCCCAAGAGAGGAGAATCAGTTGGCGGACGCGTTAGCTACGATGTCTTCTATGTTCAAAGTCAAGTGGGACAATGAGGCTCCCCGGATCATCATCTGGAAACTGGACGAACCGACATACTGTTGTGATCTTGAGGCTGAGGTAGTAACTGAAAAACCCTGGTACCATGAGGTGAAGAGGTATCTGGAAGCCCAAGAATACCCTGAAGGTGCATCTGTCAACGACAAGAAATTTCTGAGAAGATTCGCAGCGAAGTTCTTCCTCAACAATGGCATTCTGTACAAGCGAAACCATGATTCGACCCTACTGCATTGTGTGGATAAAGCTGAAGCATAAAAGATCATGGTAGAGCTACATGAAGGTACCTTCGGAACACATTCTAGTGGACACACCATGGCGAAGAAAATCCTTCGGGCAGGATATTACTGGTCCACAATGGAAGCTGATTGTTACCAACATTCTCGGACATGTCATAAGTGCCAGATTTATGCTGATAAGGTGCACGTTCCTCCAGTTCCTCTGAATGTCCTGACGGAACCTTGGCCTTTTGCAATGTGGGGCATTGATATGATCGGCGAGATCAAACCTACAACATCCAATGGGCATCGCTTCATCCTAGTGGCGATTGATTACTTTACAAAGTGGGTTGAAGCAGCTTCTTATGCTACGGTAACCAAGAACGTTGTGGCACGATTCATTCGGCATAACCTGATCTGTCGATACGGCGTCCCTGAAAGAATCATTACAGACAACGGTACCAATCTTAATAATAAGATGATCACTGAGCTCTGCGAGCAATTCAAGATACAGCACCACAACTCTTCTCCTTACCGAACGAAGATGAATGGGGCTGTCGAAGAAGCTAATAAGAATATTAAGAAGATTGTGCAGAAGATGACAGTGACCTATAAATATTGGCACGAGATGTTACCTTTTGCTCTTCACGGGTACCGTACCTCAGCAAGAACATCAACCGGGGCAACTCCTTTTTCTTTGGTCTATGGCATGGAGGCAGTCTTACCGATTGAAGTCCAAATACCCTCTCTCCGGATAATGAAGGATGCAGATCTGAGAAAAGATGATTGGATCCAGACTCGGCTTGATCAATTAAATCTAATTGACGAAAAGAGACTTACCGCTATATGTCATGGTCAGACGTATCAAAAACGGATGATCAGGGCATTTAACAAGAAGGCCAGACCACAAGAGTATCAAGTTGGGGACCTGGTAATCAAGCGCATCATCCTTCCTCAGAGTGATCCCAGGGGCAAATGGACCCCTACGTACGAAGGGCCATTTGTGGTTAAACATGTGTTCTCAGGAGGAGCCATGATCCTAACCACCATGGACGGTGACGACCTTCCTCACCCCGCCAATGCATACATAGTAAAAAGATACTACGCATGATAAAAGACCCACTAGGTTGACATACCTAGGCAAAAATTAGGGCTTCCCGGCGAACCAAAAGGGTTCAGGCAAAATGAGGGA
The DNA here is from genome assembly GCA_948472305.1 of Vicia faba. Lineage (NCBI taxonomy): Eukaryota > Viridiplantae > Streptophyta > Magnoliopsida > Fabales > Fabaceae > Vicia > Vicia faba. The sequence goes on along the minus strand of OX451738.1, from coordinate 401,955,744 downwards.
TGAAATGAAAAAAATCTGTACACCCGGCAAGTCGAAAACCTGAAAAGGCGGCTTGGGCAAAAATGGGTATCCTGGTGGACTGAAAACCCGAAAGGGCGGTCCAGGCAAAAGTTAGGGATAAAGCGTAATACTATGTCTCATTTGATCACTTTGCATCCAGAATCCGGTATCTGCATCAAGTTCAAACGGCATCGATCAATCAGCTTCATCTCCAACTGAGCAGCCAAGTGATGAGACGCTCGAAGATATAAAGGCGATAGTAGAGTTGGAACCCAGTGGGATTATTCTTTTCACATAGCTGTTTTGTTTTACCTTTTTTTCACAAATTGTATAAACTCTTTTGCCCGGCGGCGTTCTCTTACTAGGACGTCGGTCTCTTGTATATAAACGCCTATTTACAGGCAATTCAAAAATCAATACAAAATTCACTTTTCAGCTAAATTGCCAATTGTTTTTTCCTTTTTCTGTTTTGTTTGTGAAGAACGTCCAAAGTTTAAATTGTGATATATGCATTTGACACTATTTGCTAACTCATAAATATTCGCATACGAAACAAAGGATTAATTACAGGTAATATCAGAAACAGGGGCAATAATGAGTGGTCTAAGCGATCTAATTGCTCTGTCCACCAAGGTATCAAGGTAAGTTCAGCTGAAGAACATAACCAAGATATCTTAATTCCCCAGAGAGTGAGCCAGCAAGTTAACACTCTCCCCCCAAGCAAGGTTATACTGTCAGCCATAAGGAAATTGGTTTTCCCCAGCAGATCTCAACATTCCTCAACGCAATATACAAACATTCTTAACAAGCATCCCCGGCAATCTTGATCTAAGATTGTTCCCCGGCGGCATACTAGACATTCAGTGGAGCCACTTCCCCAGTGCAATCTCAAAAGTCTCCCCAGGAGAGTCCAATCAATCTCCCCAGCAAATCAGGAAGCTTATCCCCAGTAGATTCTGGAAGCTCGTCACCTGCAGAACACGAACGCGTCTCCCGGCTTTATTCAAAGGTTATTTCCCCACCAGAATATAACTGGGTTATCCTCAGCCAAAAGCCATGGAAAGATCGTCTTCGGCAAAGTCTCCCCATCCCCAGCGAAGTCTATTAATTCCTTCAACATAACATATCAATGGTATCCCCAGCGGAGTTATCATCAACATCTCAACAAAGTACCTCTCTCCCCACAGAGTATTGCTCCCCAGTAAGGTCGCTAGAGTAATTTTCCCCCGCAGAGTAATCTCCAAGTTTATTCCCCAACGGAGTCATCTTCTCCTACCGGTATCCTTACAACCATCATCCCCAGCGGAAACAACGAAGCTCTATTCCACAACAGCCCAGGATTTAACTTCCCGGCACCCGTCAAGGATTTATTTTCCTAGACAAAAACATATTCCATAAACATCACATCTTCATACATTATAGCATGCATATACGCATCATGAACATACAATCTCACTTGTTCTGAGAACATCCCGCATGTCATACATCATGGCATCACACACAACTAACGTTTTGTCTTTTCAGGACAAAGATCAACACAAAGATAATTACTATCAACGGTCGCAACTAAAGATCTGATTCCTGTATCTTGCCAGGGTGTATCTGTTGACGACTGATTCCAGACTCGATTCCTGTATCTGGCCAGGGCACGTCTGAAGAGTTCGAGGATCCGATTCCTGTATCTTGCCAGGGTGTATCTGTTGATGACTAACATTACCAGACTCAATTCCTGTATCTTGCCAGGGTGCGTCTGAAGAGTTTGAGGATCCGATTCCTGTATCTTGCCAGGGTGTATCTGTTGACGACTAACATTACCAGACTCGATTCCTGTATCCTGCCAGGGCACGTCTGAAGAGTTCGAGGATCCGATTCCTGTATCTTGCCAGGGTGTATCTGTTGACGACTAACATTACCAAACCCGATTCTTGTATCTTTCCAGGGTGCGTCTGAAGAGTTTGAGGATCTGATTCCTGTATCTTGCTAGGGTGTATCTGTTGACGACTAACATTACCAGACTCGATTCCTGTATCCTGCCAGGGCACGTCTGAAGAGTTCGAAGATCCGATTCCTGTATCTTGCCAGGGTGTATCTGTTGATGACTAACATTACCAGACTCGATTCCTGTATCCTTCCAGGGCACGTCTGAAGAGTTCGAAGATCCGATTCCTGTATCTCGCCAGGGTGTATCTGTTGACGACTAACATTACCAGACTCGATTCCTGTATCCGGCTAGGGCACGTCTGAAGAGTTCGAAGATCCGATTCCTGTATCTCTCCAGGGTGTATCTGTTGACGACTAACATTACCAGACTCGATTCCTGTATCCGGCCAGGGCACATCTGAAGAGTTCGAAGATCCGATTCCTATCTTGCCAGGGTGTATCTGTTGACGACTATATTCTCCGGACTCGATTCCTGTATCTTGCCAGGGCACGTCTGAAGAGTTTAAAGATTCGATTCCTGTATCCAGCCAGGGCACATCTACATAAAGAGTTTGAAGATCAACTCATGTAACAGGCCAGGTAATTATTTTTCTTTCTCAGGTACGCAAGTTCTCGCTAAGGAATCTCTTACGCAATCGACAACCCCCCGATGGCATCTGTAAGCCCATCCACATACCGACAGTCTCCAAATGGCATCTATAAGCCCATTCCTGACAAAGTTCTGTCACACTTCCAGATGGCATCTATAAGCCCATCCCCCTATCCATCATTCCTCCAAATGGCATCTGTAAGCCCATTCCCACCATCACACTGCTGACACTCTACTATGTGAGTGCAAATTTCTGGGCACTCTAGTGTTCAATCATCTTCCACCTTCGGATTACGAAAGGCATGCCAGCCAATCTACATCCTCAGGTCTAAGAAGATTGAACAGGGGCAACTGTTGTACCCCAAAATTTGCCCTCCCATATTCTTCAAGATTTGCCAACATCAAGGTTCAAAACCCCTCTAGGGTTGCACAGTCCAATTGCCTCCTAACACAGTCAAAATTAGGGTTTTGGTTCTAGCAAAGAAATTTAGGTTTCCAAGGGTCCAAACAAGTCCCACATGCCTACATACATTGTCAATCATCCATATGCAAAGTTTCAAGACTCACATCATCAAATTGCACAGTCAAAAACCTTAAATGCTCCACAGTCAACTGTAGGGGCAAAATGGTCATTTGACAGTCAAAGTCAATTTTTTTTGGTCAACATCTTATTTTGAAGCCACAAACATCATTTGATCAATTCTTGATCATGATTCTCAAAGCATGGCTCAAAAAGTCTCAAGATGCAAAAGTTTCTATTTTTGGACAGTTGGAAAAGTCAACTGCAAATTGACCAGGGCATAACTTCTTCATGGTTTATCAGAAAAATTCCATCCAAAGCTCATTTTTAAGAGAATGACATTTCCTACAACTCATCTTCACACTTCAAGTCCAAGAAATGCTCTCACAAAAAGTTATCAATTTCAACATTATAGGTCATTTTCAAAAGTCAACAAAAAGGCACTTTAAGTCAAAGACCATAACTTGAGATTGGTAAATCAAAATGACATGGGACCAAAGGCATTGGTTAGAGGACTTCAAGACCTTTCCAAAATGTCCAAGAACATGATGAAAGCTTCAAAATTGAGCAAGATATGCCTTGTAGAAGTTGGGATATTTTTGGGAATTTTGAAAAGTCAACTTTGCACAAAAGGCTTCAAAAATGCTAATGGGCCTCAAGTTCTTCCATGAATCATTACCCAAAGGATATGCACGACCCATTAAGCTAAAAGGGAGTTATTTTCTTATTTTTAATTAATTAATGGAATTTTTAATCTTATTAATTCATTTAATTAAATTTAATTATGAGAAAATACCAAACAATGATTTTAAATCTTTCTTGTGCAGCAAATCCTTTCATTATGACCTAAATATTTCGTGCACATTCTCAAGGGAACAAAATCTTCCATATTTGGCATGATTGGCATGAAAAAGGTTGAAATTGATATGCTTGAAAATCAAATCTTCAAAACATGAATGGAGGGACTTTGGGCTTGTTTTTTCTTAACCTAATTCTACTGAGATACATATACAACATAACCCTAATGCTCACATACACAGAAGCTGCGCAGAAAAGGAAGAACAAAATTGCATTTTTTCACAAAAAAAGTTGAAACTGTTTTCAGACCTAGAGGACGATTCAAGGCTTGAAAATCATTCCAAAACATTGCCAGGGCATCCAGGAAACTATTACAATCAAAACCAGCCCTCCATACTCAAGGAATTGGTAGAACAAAGTCTCACTTTTCCCAAAAAATTTCATAATCGTGTTTGAACTTTCATGCATTATTCATGTCTTTTAACTGTTGATTTATACTAATATGAATGTGCTGAAGCTAATGGTGCCCTTTGATTGAATTAATACTGCCTGTACAAGAATTCACCATGAACGTATTTTAGGGTTTCAGAAGCTTTGAATTAGGGGTTCCTTAATATGGAAAAATTAGCCCTTCAAACTGGTACCAATGGATTCCTGGCAACAAGACGAAGCTAACTCACCCCTCGCGCCCTTTTTATGTTTGCCTATATCCTATTCGCTATTTTTTCAGGTTGAGTTTAGTGGGGGTTTAAAACCCCCGCTATTTGCTTGTATTTACAGGAAAAAGAGGAAGACGAAGATGGCGTGTCTGAGCGTGATTGGAGGGTTTGAATGTTAGCGCGTTTTTGTTTTGGTTCAGCATAATACTTTCTTTTCATATATATTATTTCTATCCCATTATATTGACAAAGAGACTCAATGGCTCAATTGGTAGCTGAGGTGGCTGGTAAGCATTGGGACCTGAGTTCGATTCCCAGGTCCCCCCACACATTCAATAATTTTTATCCTAATGTGTTTCTATGCAGCGTTCGTTCAAAGGACCACCATACGTCCTAATACCCAAGCTTGACAAGTGGCTTCATGGTCAATCCAAAGGCCAGAATGGGAAGATCATCATGCACGCTAGTCAACCCTTCCACACATAATTCCTGAAAGTCAAAAAAGGGCTTTATTCTTGGGCCAGATTTCTCACAATTAACCTCCAAAAGGGTCAGACACCCCCCATGGTTTGCTCAATTTTTAGTTTTTACTTCTTTTTCCTTTTTATTCTTTTAATTATCTTTAATTATTTTCTTTAAATTGCATAAATTAATTTTCACAGTAATAAACATAAAAAATCAAAAAATGTTTTATTGTTATTAATATTAATTTCACCATTATTTTTGTAAATAAACTTTAATAGTTAATTTAGATTAATTTAGGTTTCAATTTTAATATTTTTCTTAACAAATTAAAATATGTAGAAAATAGGGTTTTTTAGCATTTTTATTCTTTTTCTTAATAAATAATTTTCTTATTATCATTATTATTAATTGCTAATTTATTTTGTAAATAAACATGTATATAAATTCTTTAGTAAATTAGGTTAAAACTTTAATCTTTTTCTTTAATAATTAAAAATATTTAGAATTAGGGTTTCTTTTAATTTTAATTTTCTTTATTTCATTAAATACAAGAAAATCATAAAAACATTTCTTTTCTTAATTAAATAATTAATTAGCTTCTTAATTTCATTTAATTTCTCAAAAGGGTCCAACGCCCTCGAACATTCGATTTTAATTTCTTTTCGCGCATTTATTTTATTTTAATCGTGAATGTTATGTAATTGCTCAAGCCTTGTAATAGTAATTAGGAATTTATTTATTTTCCGCATTTTTATTCAAAACGGGTCTTTGTTAATTTGGCGATGTATAGACCCGCGCCTTGTAATAGCGTAAGACTTTAATTTCCGCACTTTTAAAATTCTAAACTTTGCATGAAAGAATGAATGGCCTAATTAAAAACAAAGCGTAGCTCACCGTAACATGATCAAGATAAAGCATAACTGAAAACAATACACAAATTCACACACCACTCTTAGGGTACGCTTCACTGTTGCCTTGCCTTCGAAACGTGGTCGTCGAGTATAGAACGTTTTAGTAAGTCCTTATGTCCATGTTCTATGGCATATGGGTAGCTTCTAAGGTGTCCTACTGTTGCTCTGGTGACCACACTGTCCCTAAAAACGAATTGACCCGAACACCTCCAACGGTGGTGCTACCTACCTCTCAATGGTGGGATGGCACTACCTTAAGGACTTTTACACAGCCTAATTCCTTAGGGTAGGTAGATCTCATAGGTACTTGCTCTCTTCAAACAAAAACAAATAAAAAACTCTTTTCACACTGACACTTTCTAAAAGATTTCAAAACAAACGCTTCACAACACTTTTGAGGACTGATACAAGAGTCGAATTGAAGTTTTCAATGAAACTTTTTCAAACCCACTCACAATTGAAAAGCAAACACCTTTTGAAAACACAAATGAGCAAGTACCTAAGAGCCCATGGATAACCATGGATAGAAAGGGTGCTAACACCTTCCCTTTCTATAAATCTACCTCCCGAACCGAGAGACAATCTCATAAGGAGTTTTGTTGTGCTTTTGTCCTGTCCATGTTGGAGAAAATAAAAGACGGTGGCGACTCTTGCTTCCGCGACATTTCGCGAACCAACGTTAAACAGTCAGTTCCAGATCCACCGATCACAATGCAGATCTCTGGGATCTGATTACAAATGTGTAATTCAATGGGAGAACTAACTTGATTGTTTTGCATTTGATTGCATTTGTTGCGGATAGCAGGAGTTGCCGTCGACTTTTCTTTTATCCAATAAGGAAATGGTGAAAAGAACAGGAAAGACCTTTGAGATATTTTCTTGAGTTCGGGGGATAGATCATGAAAAGGGAAGGTATTAGCACCATTTTCATCCATAGTTATCTATGGGATCTTAGTTTCTTGTTAGATCACTTTCTTTGTTTGAAAATGCTTTTTTGTAATGGGTGTATGTTTGAAAATATTTTGAAAACACCTTTATTTTAGAAAACTTTATAATGATTCTCGTCTCTATAAGAATGCATACAAAGTGTTGCTTTTGAAAATAGTTCAAAGAGATGTTTTTTTTTGAAGGTGTTTTTGAAAGTGTAAGTGTGGAAAATGGTTTTAGTTCAAGATCTAGAAACTACGAGCGTCCTACCTACTCAAAAGGTCTATGTTCTTTTCCTCCTCCTTTAGATGTTGCTACCTTACCATTGATTTGGTAAGAAGCCCCATCGTTGGATGTGAAGGGACGGACGTGGGTAAATTGTATAGTCATAGAAGGCAACATTGTAGGATACCTTAGCAATTTGTCGTAAGGGACTAAGATCTTTTACGAAGGCAACATTGAAGGGTCATCGAGGGGCTACAATCTTGTATTCGAGGGTCTTTGCTAAAGTATCCCACGTTCAAGGGACATGACTATTTTCCGAGGAAACAAGTGAGATTACCCTAAAGGTGCATGTGTGTGAATAGTAAGTTAGATTTCATGCATTTTTTGTCTTGAATTTAGGGTTTCCTACTTTTTGATTTTATCTTTCCATACACACCCTAATTTACTAGCATTTTTATGAAAGCGGTAAATTGCGGAAAGTAAAATTACTACGCTATTACATCACTTGGGGGTGGGGTTTATAAATTTACAAATGGGGATTTTCAAGAAATTAAATCCTAATTATCTATTACAACCATATTGAATTTGAATAAATGTACAAGAATTGAAATGAAAAGAAAATGAATTTTGTTTTGATTTTGTTAAGGAGATTTAATTAAGTTAAAGAAAAGAAAATAAATAGAAAAATGTTTTTGGTATTGTTCATTGTAAGAAGTTAAATAAAATAAACTAATAACTTAAATATATTTTTGGTGTTTTTGTGTAGAAAACAGTATTTTTTTGTTTTTAAAACAATTTTTGTGTAGAAAACCAGTTTTTGTGTTTTAAAACAGTTTTGGTGTAGAAAACCGTTTTTATATTTAAAACAGTTTTTTTTGTGTAGAAAAACAGTTTTATGTTTGGGGAAAGGGCCTGTTTGTTTGTTAGAAAAAAACATAATAGATACAAAAGGTCTCGCTGGGGCTTGAACACAGGACCTTCTACATGGCAAGGCTTTAGCTCACGCTGTTTGTACCATTGGGGTGGTCTGTTTCATCCGTTGGTTTTACAACTTGCACTAGTTATAAAATGAACTCAGTTTTGGATGTTTAAACATGGCTTCATCTTATTCCTTCGAGCGCAGGGATGCAAGACTCCAATGTTGAGATTCGAAAGACTTCGCTCCTCAGCCAATCGAAAGATGTAAAAACCTGCCTAAAAATCTGAATACAAATCTAACCATGTAACTTTTGAAAGTTATGGGTCAAAGGTTAGAAATGAACTTTGTTCACCACCAAAATCAAAACCTTACTAATCAGAGTTGAAATTTTTAATGTGAAAGCAATGACAATCGAAACTATGGACATGGCCAGCTTCCTAGACGTGATATCTACATTTTTTCTTTACAATGTATAAACAAATGATGTTTGAATGAAGTGAAGAGTTCTAAGTTATAGAAAACTTACCTGTTGAAGTTCCAATTGAAAGAGCTCTGTATGACTTCCAAGAATAATTTGATGATGGGTTAAGCCTGCAGGGACCTTCCTGAAGCTATTTCAGTTGCTTCTTTGTTTTGAAAGTCACTGAATCGAAGGTTGGTTAGGAGTGAATCAAAAGGCTCACTAACTTCCTTGAGTGGGTTTTTTGAGGGCTTTGGAAAAGTTCTAAGGTTGGTATATGGAAGTTAGGGGGGGGGGGGGGGGGGTGAATCGAAAGACTCACTAATGCAAGAAGGGGTTTAAGATTTTCTAAGAGTCTGAGAGTTTGAGAGTTTGAGAGTGTTTGAGAGTTTGAGAGTGTTTGAGAGTTTGAGAATGTTTGAGAGTGTTTGATGATTTTTTACACCCAACCAAAGTCTGGCCTTTGATTTGCAATTGGTCTCTCTATTTATAGAGAAAAGGTTAGAGATATTGGAGTAACCAAATTTGTAAGATAACAAACCATGGTTTGGTTGAAAACAAAAGAATCAAGTTTTATGGATTTTCATAGTTCCCAAGTTCAAGTACAACTGGGGCCTGATGTTTGTAGGAGATTTGACTTATTCTTTTTACACTGCTTGTGTTCAGATAAAATAAGGTTGGGAGCTCAAAAAGCTGACTTTGTGATTAAAGTAATCTTTATGAAAAAAGGATACGTAGCTTTTTGCCATTTATTCCAAAAATGGTATAATCCAGTGGATAAAGCTTCGAATCTTTGTGTAATGTATCACAAATTTGTGTAAGCCTCTGATTATGTAAAGATTTTAAAGCAACATATCCTGACAAGTGAGATTTGGAAGATAAGGCTATGAGATTTGATCAATGTTCTTCAACCAAGCTTGCTCGAAGGGTTTAGAGTTAGATTTGAAGTATGTTGCTCCGAAGGAAACCAATACCCCAATCGAAGCTTTGTGGATTAAACTTGCTCGTAGGAAACCAAATGCCCAATTGAAGCTTGTATGAAGATAGCCATTGTCCAATCGAATCTTGTATTAAGATAGCCATTGCTTTGTGAATCGAAGAAAGCATACAGGAGGCCACAACTTTGTGAATCAAAGCAAGCATGTAGGAGGCCACTGCTTTGTGAATCAAAGCAAGCATGTAGGAGGCCACTGCTTTATGAATCTAAGCAAGAATGTAGGAGGCTACTGCTTTGTGAATCGAAGCAAGCATGTAAGAGGCCACTGCTTTGGGAATCGAAGCAAGCATGTAGGAGGCCACTGCTTTGTGAATCAAAGCACGCATGTAGGAGGCCACTGCTTTGTGAATCAAAGCAAGCATGTAGGAGGCCACTGCTTTGTGAATCAAAGCAAGCATGTAGGAGGCCAAATTCCCAATCGAATCTTGTGGATCAGAGCTTGCTCTAAGGAAGCCAGATGCTCAATCGAAGCCTCTGAATCAAGCTTGTTCGAAGGAAGTTAAATGCTCAATCGAATCCTTTGAATCAAGCTTGCTCGAAGGAAGTTAAATGATCAATTGAATCCTCTGAATCAAGCTTGCTCGAAGGAAGTTAAATTCTCAATCGAAGCCTCTGAATCAAGCTTTCACGACGGAAGTTAAATGCTCAATCGAAGCCTTTGAATCAAGCTTTCTCGAAGGAAGTTAAATGCTCAATCGAAGCCTCTGGATCGAAGCAAACTTGCTCTTCTTCGATTTGATTCTTTAGAGCCCAATATGATTCCTGGAAACTACATGGGGCATTAAAAGTTCAATTGTACTTGTGCAAATTTAAACTCTAGTTTTGAGTCATCAATGTTGAGGAAGTATCTTGAGCTGATCAAACCTTGTGCAGTCTTGACCCAATAGAAATCTTGTGATAAAATTATTGAGAAATGAGAGGGAAAATTTTTTGTACAACAAAATAGTTATAAGGAACCTATATCTGAAGAAGGTATTTCTATTCTCAGGAGTCAAATGAATGATGATAAAAAATGATGAAGTAAAAATCACTACAAAGTCAGAACCATTTTTCCCAATGCTATCCCATATAATTAATATGAGAAGATTACCAATAGAGAAACAACTAAAGAGGTCTTTGATTTGTTGAGAATGACTCATCAAGGAAATTCTCAAGTAAAGGAAACTAAAGCATCAGCTTTAATTCAGAAATATGAAGCATTCAAAATGGAAGAAGATGAAACTATTAAGACGATGCTCTCAAGGTTTCAAACCCTGGTAGCAGGACTCAAAGTTTTGGACAAAGGGTATACAACAAGGAATCATGTTAAGAAGATTGTCAGAAGTCTTCCAAAGAAGTGGAGACCTATGGTAACAACTTTGAAGCTTTCAAAAGACCTGAACAAAATCAGTCTTGAAGAGTTGATCAACACTCTAAGAAGTCAAAAATTAGAGTTGGAGGAAGATGAACCTCAGAAAAGGATCAAGTCCATTTCTCTAAGGTCTAAATTAGAAAAGGAAATCAAGGCAGGAAGACTTAAAGCTCTCAAAACTGAAGAAGAAGAAGAAGAAGAAGAAGAGGATTCAAATGATGAAGATTATGATGATGATGATGATGAATTATCTCTACTCTCCAGAAATGTGAAACAAATATGGAAATAAAAAATAATTCTATAAGATTTAGAAGAAATCATTCAGAATCATATTCAAGGGGCAACAAAGAAGTTATATGTTTTGAATGTAATGAACCATGACATTACAAAAATGAATGTACAAAATTAAAGAAAGAAGGCTCCAGAAATGAAGGCTTCAGAAGTAACAACATTAAAGGAAAAAAAGAAAGGCCTCATGGCAACATGGTATAATTTATAAGAATCAGGATTAGATTCTGATGAAGAGCACGCCAACATAGCATTTACAGCTTTTACCCAGAAGAAAGCTCATCAGATACAGAACTCGACTCTGAAGAGGTATTTTTTGAATTCTTTCAAGTTGAATTAGAATTAGGTTTATATAGAAACTCTTAACAAGCATAAGAAGCTTCAACAAAAATTCAAGAACCTTTTAAAGGCTCATGAACATGAAGTTGAAGAATCTGACAAGCTAGAAAAATAAAGTTGTGAGAAAAAAATGATCTTTCGTTTTTAAAATTTGAAAATAAATCCTTAAGTAAAAATATTTAAGAGTCCATAAATGATATTTCTAAAGGTTCTCTATTATTTGAAACTTTTGTTTATCAACATGATAAAGCTTTTCAGAAATTCCTAAACAACAACGAAGATAGAGGGAGAATAGACTTCATGATTCATGGAGTTAATTAGAATAAAATGGTAGAAATAAAGAATAGGATATTACAAGTATCCATATCCTTAGTCATCAAAACCAATATGGTTACACATTCCTAGGCAGAAGCTGTAAAAGCAACATGTTATATTCAAAAGAGAATCTCAATGAAACCTATTCTTGAAAAGACTCCCTGTGAGTTATAAAGAAGAAAAACCAATATTCCTTATTTTCATTATCTTGAATGTTATTGTTTTAATTCAAATACCAGAAATAATCTAACCAAGTTTGATTCTAGAACATAAAATATACTATCCTAAGATACTAAGAAAGCTCCAAAAGCTACATATTATACAACACATACACACATATTATGAAAGAATCAATCAATGATAAAATTAATGGTAAGCTTGACTCAGAAAAGTCAAAGCTGTGTGGAAATTCTACAGGTTTTGAATTAGCACTTATAGGTTATGAAGAAAAAGACAGTGATAGAAAAGTGCTCAGGAACAGTGATACATTGGAAGCATTAGACTTCCTATCAGTTCCAAAAAGAAAATGGAAAAAACAAACCCTTTCTGAATATTTAATTATGGGGCATAAAGCCCAACACTTTGTCAGAACAAGATTAACCCTTAAACAAATTGAAGAATTGCATCTGGGATCAATACCCTTAATAAAAATAACTTCATGTGATGAAACACTTGGAGAAAATGGACAGAGTCTGAAAGTACAAGAAGAGAAAGACCATTCTTTTAGTAATGATGATCTGGGACGAAAGTATGAACAAAAGGAAGCTTATGTTGTTGCAACCAAGTGGGTCATCAAAAACAAGTTCGATGAAGAAGGTGGTCTTGTCATTGACAAAACACACAAGGCTAGAATCTACATATTTTCTGATGGAGTATGTCTAGATACTTCTATCAGTTAGAAGATATCTTGAAACAAAAACTTAAATTAATTTTTTATAATAAATTATATGTTTCCTCAAACTGTGTTTGTAATCTCTGTCAATTCACACCGTTTTACTAAGCATCTAGAGAAATTTGATGTTCTTGAGAATAGTTTACAATCCTATTGCATGTCTTCCCTTTTTTGTTGTTGTCTTTTTTAAGAAAAATCAAAAACTCTTTTATTTCTTATCTCCTCCAACTCTCTTTTAAAACTCTATTTTCTTTTGATATCTCAAGTTTGACTACCTAGGTAAGAAAATTAATTTACGTATCAGTTACGTCTTCTATCCATTTCTTTTTAAAACCCTGATAACTTACCTTCCTCTCATCACTTCCAGGTTATCCTTCAGATAATAATTAACCTATCTTTTTGACCAAACGTTTGTCATGTCTCTGGTAACCTTTTGTGGAAATGAAAACCTTCTTGAAGTCATCAATGAAGAACAAATTCATCTTTTTCGTCTCAATAGTGAGTCTGCTTCAAACATCACTCTCATCACGTTTCATCAAGAATGGTCAAATTAATTCTCCATACTGGATAAACCAATATACACAAACCTTGTGAAAGAATTCTGGAAACATGCTTATATGGGATGTGAAGGTTGTTCCATTGGGTCTTGTATCTTTGTTATTCCCATTTCTATCACTTCATTCTCCACTGCTCTTGCCATTGGATGTGAGAACACTGGTCTCACTGTCGAAGAGGCAAAACACTATTTTCCTTAGTTAACGAAGTAGTTTCTCTCCATGAAACTTCAATCAGATATGAGCCTACTAATTCTGAAAACCTTCTTCCTACTTCAAAACTCTGGTACAAGTTTCTACTAACAAAATTTTGTCTTAGAGAAATTTCCAAAACTACTCTCTTTCCAGATGATTAAATTTTCTTAAAACTACTCCCTTTAAAGAAGGGATTGTTAAAATTGTCAGGAAGAATGAACCAATAAGTGCTATAATGAAAAACTTTTATAACATTTTTGAAGAGTAGCTAGAAGCTTCAAGGTCTCATAAATCGTATTTGTGTCTCATCTTAAAATTTCATGTCTTAGCGTATGTTTTCTTATGTTTTTATTGCTTAAATAGTCTAGTTTCAGTGTCGTGCTTCTATTTTACAATTTTCTTTCCTATTGCATCTTTAAGAAAATCTTTCGTTATTCTGATTCTGCGTGTTTGTACTCTGCCATATTATTAATGAAATCGTCTTATTTCGTGTGCTAAATCAATTCCATGCACCCTTTTTTAATGTGACACATTGTTTCAATCCTTTATTAAATTATTTTGTTGCAATCAAGCTAAATATGTTTTGAAATTTTAGTCAAATCCTTTTTTGTTTGTAATTAAAAGTTCTTTATGTTTCAAATTTTTTTTTGATAATGACAAAAAGGAGGAGAAAGCATGATGATTTTTATACATACCTATTTCAGGTACAAAGTAAATGATTTAATAACTTCTAAAGGTTAGAAGGTTAAGTCAATTAAGCTATGATAAAAGGACTTCTAATGTTCTAGAAGGGTTGGTTGACCAAACTCTGATAAAAAGAAATTATAGGGTATAAAATATTCTGAGAGATCGAGTGTTGATAACGAACTTCAAAGATAGAAGGGTCTGATAGATCAAGCTATGATGATGAACTTTTCTGATGATTAGAGGGCTCTAATCAAGAAAGAATTTTTGATAAAGCAAACTCTGATAAATCGCTTCCATCTGCTTTAAATTAGAATTCTAAGAAAGGATAATAATGCTCTTAAGCTCTTAAAGTTCATATGTTTACGATTTAGAGGGAGATTTTTTATCCTAGGGAGAGTTTACAAATCAAGGGGAGTTTTAATTAAAACTCTTAATTTACTTTGATTATGAATTAACCCTATAAAATTGTTCCATCAAAATACATGGTTTTGTCATCATCAAAAAAGGGGGACAAGGTAAGAACAAGAGTTGGATTTGTGTTTAATCTATGTGTTCTGATGATAACAAGCATATTATACATAACAACTTTATTTCTAATGGTTTCATTGAGTGTGCAGATACATTGTTAGTATTTTGGATAGTCTTAATCAAGATATTGTCAGAATCACATTACCACTCAGAAGAAGAACCATTGCGTTCTATTTCTAATATAACATCCGTAGTTTCTTGGAATGCTGAATGTTCGACAAGAAAAGGATCTCAATGAGTTTCCAAGAAGAAATAATTTCTGATAAGCTGTTGCTTGAAGATCAGAAATCAAGAGTAGACAAGAAACAAGCTTCCAACACAGAAGATCAGAAGTCAAGACTAGTCCATTAGAAGAGCTGCTTCTTATGATTCTAAAGACGAAGTCAAGATTCTGAGCACATAAGGAGAAAGCTACTACTCCAAGATGAGAATTCAAGATTTTCTCATGAGAAAAGTTATTGCTCAAGTATATGAAGCTAAGTCAAGATTCTGAAGACTCAAATATTTTCACGGAATATGCACCTTCATTCAACATCAGAAGTATTCCATCAAAATAAAGGATTAAAGAAAGAAAGATCTTCTAGACTCACTTCTAATCAACATCTCAAAGTCCATCATAAGACAAGATCAAAGGATGATATATTCTCAAGCTAATATACTTAACTAGAGTAATATCCACAAGAAGACAAATATTATCCGAAAGACCACTACACTAAATAGATAAACTATTGTGACCATTTCTATAGAAACATCAACAATTCTACAGAATGCTGAATGTTCATCAGAAAGGGAATCAAATATGCTCACAGAAAGGAGCCATTCGAAAAAAGAAAGGAATTCATGATCAGACAACAATATGTAGCTGACATAAGTTGTTGCTTTCAGCTCAATCCAATGATTAGAAGTCAAGGTATCAGAAAGAAGGAATTCAATGTCAAATCAGATGTATTGATATAAGTTGTTGCTTCATAACTCATACATCAGATATGAAGCTTAGAAAAGTAGATAATTAAGAATCAATAATAAAGTCAAGAAGTAGATCAGAAGATCTTTCACTCAAAGAAGAAATTTTTCATCAAATAAGTTGTTGCTTATATATCTGAAGATAATGTTCGAATATCTGAAAGAATATGACTCTATAACAAGAGGAATCTTCTGGATTAACATCACTTCTCTTATAAAAAACAATCCAGAAAGAAGAAGAGAAGACAAAGACAAAGATCAAGAGATATATTCCAAGCTTACTACTTCAAGTCATAAGTAAATCACAAGAAGATAAAGACTTAAGAAACTTAGCCATGAAGTTTAGATTACATTCAATACGATTAAAATATTCCCCTACTTGATTACATATTATACTATGTTACCTCCCACGATAAAAACTACCGTTACTGTAGCTGGCAAGTAAAAGAGACGTCTTCATACTCTAATAATCTTATTCTCAAGTCTATATAAAGAGACATCACCAACATTTTAAGATTAACGAACTATCAACAAGTATCACTCTTGAATCAAATTGTTGAAATACTATGAAGCACTAAGAGAAAAGAAGAATAACTATTCATATAAATCTTCATATATTCTTCTAGATAATTATCAAGAACACAAGAGATATTGCTCGTTATTGTGTTAAGATATTAGGGATTAAAAAAAAGAATTGTTGCTCATTTTGTGTGTGTTAATCTTAGAGTTCTCAATACAAATAGTTGTTTCTCATTATTTGTATTAGAGACTTTGTTCTTTATAGTTGTGTTAATCTGCTTATTTAGAAGCAGACATTGTAAGCACAATTGATTGTAATTTTGTTAAGAATTGATTATTACCTCAAGTGACTAGGTTTTTAGTCTGAGACTTGAGATGGCTAAGGTGCTAGGTAGACTCTTAGACGGTTGTGGTTAGTCATCAGCGGGTAGCCCGTGCATCTGTAAACTGTTGAGATTAGTGAATTAAGTCCTTGTTGAAGGTGAAATCATCTGAGGAGGGTGGATAAGAGTAACCTAGTTAGAGGTGAACCTGGATAAAAAAAGTTTCTTTTATAGTCTTTATCAAGTTATTTTACTTCTAATTAGTAAGAGAATTAATTTCAAAAAGAACAACCCTATTAGAAAACCTAATTCAAACCCCCTGTTTCTAGTGTTTTTCTCACCTTTACACCAAACTTAAACCAAACATTTTCCTCAATGTTCCAATTCAAGTAGGGAGAGGTAAGAAGAGAATCACAAACACCCCACTAAGGAGGTGGGAAGTGCAATATAAGAGGAATGAGAAATAAAAATAACCTACAAAAAGAAACAACCCAAAATACATAAGAAATTAAAAGTATGGGTTTCCTACCACGAAGCACTTTGTTTAACATCATTTTAGCTCGACGGTCCTTGAGTGTCATCATGCCCATTTATCTAACAATCTCAGGTATCCCATACTCTTCTTTTCTTCTTCCTATGGGGTGGTTCGTACTTCTAAACATGTGGGGGTGGTTTTAGGAGAATTGTATTTATTAATTCAACTTTTTCATGTCCCACCCCAACGGTAAACCTTCCCCTCTTAACACTTACAATCTCCGCAGGTTCATGGTCCCTTACCTTATAATTAACAAATATTTTTGGGAAATGAATTGGTGGCTTGTATGGAGGAGGAGACACATAAGGTGTTTCCTTGTCTACCTCTTTGACAACCTCCTTTTCAAGTGGCGTCAGTGAGTTTTTCGCAATCTCTATTTTTTCATCACCAAAACTTTCCTCAACCTCTTCATCATTTTCCCTATAGTCTTCAACTTATGTTCCACTTATGGTTTATCCTAGAGGGATATGTTCAAGCTGGAAGATTTGGGTCTCCAGTGCCTTGCGATGAGTCGCGAGGGACTCAACCATATCTATTAGTTGCCTAAGGACCTTACTAATATCTATATTTTGTTCTCTAAGCTCTTCATTCTGGAGAGTTTGTGTTTCCAAAAAAAAAACTCCATCATTGATTCTAGGTTAAAGAGATATTGCTTCGCAATAAAATTCTCCATTAACATTTCAAGGTTGGATGGTTAGAAATTTAGTGGTTCTTCGGTATAATGGGGTGGTTATTGAAAGAAAATTTGGGTGATTGCTGATGTTAAGTAATCAAAAGTAAGTATTTTATTTATCCCATCCACATGGACAAGTGTGATATTAATTCCTTTCAACAATTAATATAATCTTAAGCATAAGACATCGAGATGTTTGTTGTGTATGTAACAGAATGTAAAACACGTAAATGATAAACAAATTTTTAGAGATATAAGATCTTGTTGGGATTGAATTTCATCTACCAATTACATATGTAGTTTACTGACCTGTTATATAAAACCTAGATGATATTTCTAATCTCCCGATGAGATTTCTACAAGATTAATTAATCGATAATTTCTCAATCTATTAAACAATCTAGTTGAATTAAGAATCGATACATTAATCTAATTGTTACACCTAAATCGATGTCTAGAGTTTATAATCTAACAGATGGTTATCTTAGATCAAGATTCAAATCGTATTTATCAATATAATTTCAAATCTATAAAGTTAAATAGTGAAACAAAGATAACATCAATATTAATTCATAAATAGATCGTAAATAATGCCATGATCAATAAATACACATAATGTTATGTTGAACTACATTGAATCCCAACAAGGAAGACATTTAACTACTCTTGGTAGTTTGGTACAAGTGAGAAGAATAAATATGAATGAGCATAAAGTGTGATTTCTCGATAATTAATACATATCTAACTTCGATTATTCAAGTTTCACCCATCCTCTATTGATCTCGCCTGGAGAGCAGAATCCTCGCTTCGTAAGCAAAAGCCTCACCTGGCGAGCCAGGTTTATTCATAAGTAAGTTTATACCAGCTCACCATCTTGAACCACCTTGTCTCTCCTGGAGAGAAAATGGCTCAGCCGACGAGCTTCCTCGCTTCCACCTCGTTTGGTGAGAATGAAGAGGTTTCTTTCTTGAAAGTTTCTATTTTGCTTCGCCTGATTATTAGTTTTTATTTTCCTTGTGCTTGATATACCAACTTTCTTACAAGGCCAAAATATTAACACAAAACCATTAAAATATGCAAAGATACGGTTAACACACATAGTATCTAACATAAACCAACTCTTATCAATAATTGAGGGTTTTTTTCACAAGAAACTTGCATACTAAGTTCAATAAGTTCCCATTTCTAATGTACAAATTTACTATAATTTTGAACTTATCAAACTCTCCCCAAGTTGTACTTTTGTTTGTCCTTAAATCAAAGCCTAAAAAAGATAATTGAATGCAAGAGCATCTTCACCAAATTTTTCATGATCAACCAATTTTAAGAGGAATAGCTAAAGTGCATGGTTCAATTTCAAAGTGCATATGCAAGTTTTTATGCTTATTACTTCACTAGGATCAAACCATAATTAAGAAACATGTTTTCAATCCAAACTCGTGTCAAATATTCATAAACAATAACATGTCCAATCGTGAATCACACCTAACACTTTTCTTTGAAGAATTGAAAAACAATGTGGTATTTGAACTCACATCGGATAACCTTGCCAACATATTGATAAATTCATGCAATCATATAAACAAGTTACTTTGATATTACAAAAGAATAGACCATTAAGCTCTTTTCATGGTTGTAATATGGCTTGGGTACAAAAGAAGAGTATTTCTATGGATGATTCAAACAAAATGGTTAAAATATTTAGAAGAGCATTCACAAGTTTTGAGGTTTTTCAACATATTACTCATACCAAGACTTTTTTCTACCCTTATAGAGTATACTATTTTATTGTTCATTATTTTTCATCATTCACCTTTTCCCATGTTTTAATTTATCAACTTATTTTTTCTTTCATCACTTTTTATTTCAATTCTTTAGTTTTTTTCTTCTGTTTTTGAGAAATAACTTTGTCCCTCTTTTCCCTAACTTAAACTAAACCTTACTCTTTTTTTTTGAATTCTCTTCAAACATATGGCAAGAGATATCAATCATGATTGTTTTAAAGTTAAATTCAAGAATTTTTTTTAGAATCTATCATGGATGAACCTTATGATTTTTAATGAAAGAGAACAAGTTCACTAAGTGGTTTACATAGTGAATTGTTTAGTTCTTCAATTGATAGATTCATGTCATTAGGATCAAAAGGGTTTTCAAATTATCACTCACTCACAAGGAAAGATAACGATACATTTTGCTTGGTAGTTATGCTCAATTTCAAAGGAGTGCCTTGATCCTTTATATGCTTTCACAAATATCAAAATAAGTGCAAGATTTAAACATGAATAAAATGAGTTAAAATAAAAAATTATCAATCTCCTTAGAATATGGTAAACATTGTAAAGCTACCTCACTTTTAAGGTTGGTTCTAAATTTATTCTAGCATGAGACATGTTATTGCAAAAGAATGTATGAACTGATTTTGTGAAAACTAAAAGTTTCATATTCATGCTATATTCCAGAAAGAAATAAACATGTTATTATACCCTAATTTTTACCCCTAAGATCCCTTATTATTTTTCATCTTTGCAATACATCAAGATCACAACCTTGGGTTGCCTCTTGACTTTTGCTCTACCTATCTTATTTAAGCTTGCCTTTATGGGATCACCAAACACCATATTATGAATATTGTACATTGTTTATACATGCTTTATGTTTTACTAATCAAAATACAAAAACATGCTTTGTTTTCCTTTGTTTATTTTGCAAGGACAAGTGTGAACCAAGTGGATCAAACAAGTTCCCTCAGATAGGGTTTCATCTGATCAAAAGTCAAATTATGGTCAACATGGATTCTCAAGGGCTTGTACATCAAGGATTGGCCTATAATCTTAGTTCACATTATCTTTAAATATTATTCAATCTCAATTGATCAAAATATATACCAGGATTGGTTGTTTATTCTTCAAGTTATGTCAAAGGTTCAGGTGTTCATTTGCATGCCTTCTTCTTCAAGTAATCTCTAGTTTTGAATTATTCAATCAAGGATCAATTAAGTATTAATAATTCTAATTTTATGTATGCATCATCATGCTTTGGATTTCAAGGAAAGATCAAAAGTATCAAAGTTGTGCAAAGTGGTTTGACCTAATTTGGCAAATTTTCAAGTCAAAGTTCAAAAGACCACAACTCCTTCATTATTCAACATTTTTAAGTGATACTTTGAGCATATGACTCTCCTTGACATCCTCTCCAACTTATATTTACAAGTAAATAGCTAATTATATGTGTAAGATCATCAAAGTTTTGGATACATTATAGGTCATTTGTAGACTTAGGGAAAATTTGACCTATTTCCAAGTGATTTTTGCTCAACTTTCAAGAATAATAACTTGCTAAATTTTTACATTTGAGGATAATTATTTTTTCACAATGATATATTTGATGCCTTCTATAAGTTCCCTTCGATGGTCAAAATATAAGTTTTCTTGGAAGGCTATGGAATTTATTGATACATTACAGGTTATGTTAAGGCATTTTAACTTAGAAATTTTCAAGTTTGTGACGTTAGATTTTTTTTCCAATTTCAACATGCCATAACTTTTGACTCAAGTATCCAAATTCAACCTTTCTTGTCATATTGTAAACTTTGTGATGATGTCTACACATTGCAAAAAGAGTGGGATTAAAAAGGCTCTTGTGCATGATGCCACATGAATTTGAAAATGGTTACTAGGGACTGAAGTTTCCACTTTGGTCAGATTTTTGAATCACTCTAATTCCAATTAAATACCTAATTAAGGTTCATTTTCATGCATAATCAAGTTTACCAAAGTGTCCATAAGCTGTTTAACATCCAAAACACACGAATTGGATGAGTTTTGGAGAGTTGCAAGTCACACTTTTTCACGATGAGGGTGCACACGATTTTGCATCATTGCCGATAAAAATACACACCTTAACATTCCATTTTATTTTTCCATAAATAGAGGCTCACCCCATCACTTCCAAGCTTTTGATAGCCAAATTCACCATGTCAAACTCACTCCCAAAGCTGATTTCTCCAACTTTGTTTTCTTATTTTCCAAGCTTCCAGATCCAAATTTTCGATCCCTAAAGCTTCATTGATCTTCATTGAAGCTAACACAATTGAAACCAAGGCTTAAAGTGTGCTGAATCTCTTTATCGAAGTCCAGTTTCAGAAGCTTTTTACCTTACTTGGTTCAGATATATTCCTGCACCAAATTGCTTCAAACAAAATGCTAAGATGTAGTCCTTGATCTCCTGAAGCTCATACTTCTTTTAGATTTCATTTTCATCTTGATTTGAGTATTTAATTTCAAAAATAATTTTCAATTTTCTTCTGGTTTTCTTCAGATTGTGTGAAGCTCAGTTTAAATAAGTTTTAATGGTTGCTATGGTTGAGATGGTAATGAAGAGGCGAATCTAATGATGTAAATCTCAGCCTCTCTCATTTCCATTTGAAGAATCAGGAATTTGGACTAATTTAGTTTGAAAATTGGGGGCTAGAGGTTGAAGATGGTGAGGTGTCTCATCTCAACTAATGAATGCGTGCCGAGTAAAATAATCCTAGTGGCTTGACTATTTTTTGCTTCCATGTGCATGCTTTAACTTGGTTCCATGGTAAGTGTGCGCCTCTGAGCCTTCAAATCTTCCAGCTAAATTAATGAATGTAGATCTGACACTCTTGGTTTTTTTCAGCTTTTTAGTTTGTTTTCATTTTTGTTTTAAATTGATTTATCTTTAAAAATTCATAACTCTTTCATTTTAATTCCAAAAATATTGAAAAAAAATCACAAAAATCATTTAAATTATTTTTGAGTTTGCGTTTTTTTCTTCAGAATTTTATTTTAATATCTTCTATTTTTTAAAATCATTTTTCATTTGTTTTCTTTATTTTAATTAGTTTAAAAAAATAGTTTTCTATTTCTAAAAATCACCAAAATATTTATAAAAAATATTATAGACCATTTCTGATTTTTCTATGGTCTTATTTGATTTTTATTTGATGTTTTCATTAGACTTTGATATTTTACCTTTGAATTCCATTAAAAAACAATTTAAAATTATTTTTTCTTACATTTATTAATTGCTTTATTGCATTTTAATTTTTGTTTGAATTTGTTCACTGACTGGACTTAGATCTTGACTTGTTTTATCATGACTTTCATCAACCTCATTGGATCTTGGGTGTTGATGGGGTGAAAACCCTAATCCACCAAAATGGATAAATGATGTTGATGATAACTTTATACATACTTTGATCTAATTTGGGATTTATTTTTGTTCAAGTTATCTCTGATTCATCTCTTTCTTCTTCTTTTTCTTTTTGATCAATTGGATGGTGATTGATTAATCTTTGTTCAATTGAATTTGGATTGGAACCCGATGACCTTTCATCATTTTAAATCTACCTCTAAGTGATCAAATGATTACTCAAGGTACTTTGGATTGATGATATGTTTTTCCTAAGGTATCATGAAGAATTTGACTAATGTAATGAGTTCATCTCCTTGACTTAGTCTTGATCACCTTTGCTTTTAAACCATGGTGTGCATTATATGCAATACACCTACACTATTTTAGCCATCCTTATATAGTTATGACTTCTATATAAGTTCACTTACAATTTCTTAATATAACGCCAAATTATCCTGAAACAGAAAACTAATTACTAACACTAACAATTAATTGTATTAACATTTAATTTTTCCCATCATTACTTTCCCGTCATTTTAATTTTCCGCAATATACTTTATGTTCTTTAATTTTAGAATCTTTATCATTTTGTCATTTTACATTTTTACCTTTATTTTATATCAATTTTCTTTTTGCTCCTTGAGTACTTTACTTTTATGTTATTTTTTCTTTGCTCCTTGAGCATCTTTCTTATTTCTTTAAAGTTATTAATAAATACTTGAACATTAAAAGACTTAATGGCTATCTCTCTCTTGGACTATGGTTACTATGCTCAGCTTATAAAGATTTGGACCTTTGGACCTAGGTTAGAACCTTGGCTTAGAAAAACCATATAGACCTTATGGCATTAGCCTTCTTCTGAGAATTTAGTTGTGTTTTTGCCTATTTGCTTGGGAACTTTTATATGTGCAAGTGTTACTTTGTAATCCATCTAATGCAAGTTTTCATCTAACACATTAAGTTCATCTGATGCATGAGAAGTCAATTGTAATCTTTGTGATTCATCTGAGACCTTGAGCTTGCACGTGAGGCACCAATTATTCATTTGATGTTATTACTTGTTTATGTGACTTTAATCCAAAGGAATGAGATGCATTGTTTGATCTGTGTCAAGAGTTTGCTTCTTATTTGGTTATATTCTTAATACCTTAACTTTTACTTTATGCTTTAGGATAGTCCATTCATCTCTTGCCCATCTTCTTTATTTTCAAAATCTTCTCGCTTTTTCAAAATCTTCTTTGTTTTTCTCAAATTTCAACCACTTTTAATAATAACCTTGACTTTGTCAATTTAATTTTCAAAAACCTTTTCCTTTATCAAACCTTAATCCACTTAATCTAAGTTAAAACTCTTTTCTTCAAAAACTAAAAAAACAAAAACTAATTCAAACTCTTTTTTCCATTTGGCTTTTATTTTAAACTTTTCTTAAAGATTAGACATGAGTCATATTTATGGTTGAGATGTAATTTTCCCATGTCCATAACCTTTATTGATATGATGTTGAATACTTTCCACTCGAAAGAGCTAGTGGCATAATTGTTGATGTTTATCCAGGTTTGAGCCCATCTTTCATTATTATACAAAGGTCCATCATTCTCATGTTTATGGGTATTTGGTTGAGTATTCTCCTTAAGATGACAAATTGACTTTTCTCTTAAAATTAACCAACAAACAACTTTGTTCTTTTTTAGAAGAACTACATGGTTATGATTTCTTTATTTCACTTTGGATATACGTAGGCACGGGCTCTTGAAGTCTTGCCGAATCAAAATCTTAAAAACTATTTCTTTTCTCATCTCTATAAATTTGTTTAGCAAACAACTCTCTTTTAGCCAAATACATAGATTTTAAAAGAGGTTCATGTGAAGCACCACATATTTTTAAGGTGCCAACACCTTCCCTTTGCATAACCAACCCCCGTACCTAGATCTTTGTTTTTATTAATTTTTTCTTTAAAACATTCTATGGGTTTTATTCGCTCTTTTCCCATTCCTTTGGAAACAATAAAGTGTGGTGGCGACTCTTGCTTTGTGAGTTAATTTAGTGAATAGATTAGTCTCTAAATTTTCACCGTTACACATGTACCTTGGTTTATGCAATTATTTCATATTTTTATCATTACCACTACACCTGGCTTTGATTCATTTATACTTATACCTTTTCCATTTTTTTTGCCTTTTCAAGTCATTTAGAGGACAAATTTTTGGACACAACCAAAAGAGATGTAACCTTTGAAGCTATCAAAGCTTACTGCTACTTAAAATACCCAAAATACTTAAGGGAAGTAAATGGAATTCATGCTACTTTTGTTGATTCTTCTACTCTCGCTTAGTAAGAAATGGATTTCTTAGCAAGCTATGGACAAAATTTCTCCCTTAGTGAGATTAGTATAATGTAGGTTTTTTTGTAAAAATATTCTTATGCATCCTTTATGCCATTTGTTATACCCTAAAATTTTCCCTATCACATATCAAGAATTTGCTCACAAGATCTCCCTTGACTCAAGACTGCATTAGGGTTTGATCAGCTCAAGACACCTCCTTAAGCACTGATGACCAAAATTAGGGTTTGAGTTTACACAAGGAGTTTTGAACTTCCAATTCCCCATATTACTTTCATGGATCATTATGGACCCTCAATATCACTCATGTCAAGTTTCAAGCTCTGGATCACACTTTTGCTCAATCAATTGAGCAGTTGACCTAAAAATCAGCTGTATTGGAAAAAAGTCAACTATGGCCAATTTCCAGTCAAAACTCATAATTTTTTATCCACATAAATGTTTTAGACTCATATATATCATTTGATCAAATTTGGACCACAATTCCTCAAGAAATTTGATCAAATCTCCAAAAGGGCAAAATGGTCAAAATTAGGGTTTTGATTGAGAAAGCGCAATTTCTGATTTTTGACCTAGCAAATGATCAATTTATTTAAGGCATGATCTCAAGAGTCCAATTGCATCATTTTTACCTAATGACATGGCTCAAAACATTCCTCAAGTCCAATGGATTGACAGATGAATTTTCAATCAACTGATCAAAAGTCAAATGTATACTGAAAAGTCAAACTTTGACTCTTTGGTCAAAATCAAATGCCAAAGACCAAAATTCATCAAAACATGTCAAAATATGAATCTTGTTCATCAAGAAATCCAAAATTCAAAATTTCATTTTGAAAAGTGAAAATTTCTTATTTTTTCATAACTTGGAGCAAATTTTTCACCATGATGCAAGCTGATTCAAAAGAAACTTCAAACATGAAAGTTGTAGATATCCATGAAATCTATAACTTTGATTCACACAACTTCTTCCAAAAGTGCCTGGATCTAAATTTATAATTTTAAGAACATGTGGTCATGAAACAAAACACTTAGTGAAATTTTTGCCCTAATTTGGTCAGGATTTTGACCCAACTTCATGGCACTTTTTCATATAGTTCCAAGGGGAAAATCAATTCAAATATGGGTTGTAGAGAACATTGAAAGCTTTCAAAAATGTCCAAGAACTCCTTGAGATCATTCTTCAGTACGGAGAATTGAAGAGATGAAGTTAGGGTTTTATCACTTGAATTACAAGTCATTTTGTGATGAACCAAATTCAAAATTCAAAGTATGCTGCATAACCTCTAATTTGCAGGCCTCAAACTTGTTAGGCACTCCATAAATAATTGCTTGAACAACTGTTAGAGGCCCCATATCAAGCATTCAATGCAAGGCCATGCTTTATATCCATTTTGGGAAGAAAGTGCACATTGCCATTTTGATAAAGTGCTTTTTTACACAAAAATTGTTCTTGAGCCTTGCACTTATTCTCTTCTGATCATACAAGTACCATAACCCATAAGAAACTTATTAGACACTTACAATCACTCAGCCCATGCTTGTACTACACATTGAAACTTGATTTCCCTCTTTTCTTGAAAATCAAGTAACCTAGCAAATAGCTTGTGACTTGTACTTCTGATTGTCCAAACCACTCCAATCCTTTTTCTTATAGATATACAAATCGTTTGCCACAAAATACACGAATGCTTGACCCCTAAAAACACCAAGAGCTCATAATCACATCTCATACCTCCATTTTCACATAAACTGACCAAAAACTTGAAACTCATAACTCCCTCGTGCGTTTTCAAGCCTTTTGGTTCCTAAAGCTTCTAAACATCATTTAGAACTGATCCCACACCCTGTTATAGAACTGTAACACCATTAACACCATCCTCCATTTTCAAAAATAGAGCTTTGCACTTGGACTTCTCCAAAACTCCTCAGGTACTTTCAGCTCAAGCTAAGCATCCCATTAGCTTCCTGAGAACTCGAGGAAGCTAACCCAATCATTGGAACTCCTTGAAATCTGCTCAAACTTAAAACCCGATACCCTCTTGCAAGGTAAGTTTTCTAACTTTGGAACTTTTCATACATGCATCATCAATGATTTATTTATGAATAAAACATGTAGATATCATTGCCCTAAAGCTAACCATGTCCATAGTTTCCATTAATTTTGCCCGAGCTTAAAGAATTTTATGATTGAAGTTTCTGGGATTTTTAGGGTTCAGATTAGGGCCAATGAAATTCATGTTTATCTTTGATCTATAGTTTTGATGCTTTACATTTCGGAAACCGTGAGGAAATTTGCTACAAGTTTCATGTTTACAGTTTTCATTTTTGTTGAGGATTGATCAAGTTACAGGGCTTCTGGCTGGGCGTGAGGTTGAAGATGAAGTTGGCCTTAGGAACATGTTTTCCTTATGTATTTATTGTTTTATTTATATAAACGGATGTATAGCCACCCCAGTGGTAGAAGCGCGCGCCTGTAACCTGAGGGACCTAGGTTCGAGCCCCAGCGGTACCCTTTTGATTTTTTCACATTTTTTGCTTTCTCACTTTGTTTCTTGGACAGGCGCTGGGCCTCATTTGGGCTTTGTTTTTTTTTGTTTTTGCTTTCTAACCCATTGTAGGCTATCAGCACCCCTGGCCCAATTTTATTTTATTTTCTTATTTTCTTATTATTTGTTTTCTTAATTATTTTTCTAATACTAAAAAATCATTAAAAAAAATACAAAAAATAGTAGATTTATATTTTAACTTAGTTTATTTATTTTTTCTCACAAAAAATATTTTATTTAACCACACTTTATTTATTTTACTAATTATTCTTGTAAATTTAATTAAAACTAGGTTATTATTTATTTTCTTTTACACCAATTAAAATATATTATTTTAATATAAAAAAGGCCAAAAATATTTTATAATACTATAAATTATTTTCAAGACAAAAATACAAAAAATACTTTTCTTAAACTTAATTTCTTTTTAATTAATTAATAGATTTATGGTTTTATTTAAAATCTTTTCTTAGTAATTTTTAGGTTTTATCTTTTACTACTTTAATTAACTATTTTTCCCTTTAATTAATTAGGTTAAATCTAAACCCCTTTTTCTCATGAAAACTAAACAAAAATATCCATTTTCTTTACATTTACATTCTTTCATATTTATTTATTTTTGTACATTTATTTATTCAATTCTTGTACCAATTCAATATGGTTGTAATAAAGTAAGTAGATTTATTTTCTTGCAATCCTCATTTATACTTTGTATACCCCCTCCCACAAGTATTGTAATAGCGTAGTAACTTTAAATTCTGTAATTTATCGCTTTATATATAACATGCTAGTAATTAGGGTTTGTATGGAAATACTAAAACCAATACTTAGAAAATCCTAATTCAAGACAAAATCAAGCATGAAAATAATACATTTGCACACAAGCACCCCTAGGGTTATTCCACTTGTTTCCTTATACAAAATGGCCATATTGCGCATGTGAGGTATCTTAGCAAAAAACAAGAAAATACAAGATCATAGTCCCTCGATGACGCTATCTAAGTTGCCTTTCAAATAATCTTGGTCCCTAAAAGAGAATGCTAAGATACCTTGCAACATTTCTAATCATGGTTATACGATGACCCACGCCCTCCCTGTTTATATCCAAAGATAGGGTTACTTACCAAATCAATGGTAAGATAACAATGTCAAAGGAAAATAAAATGAACAAGAAAGACTTTTGAGTAGGTAGAAAGCTCCTAATTACTTGCTCCATTTCAAAACAAAACATCCTTGCTATTTTCAAAACAAACACCTATACTTTCAAACATCTTACCAACTTGAAAACATTTTCAAAAGATCAACGTCTTTGTATACATTCTTATGAACGAGAATCATTACAAAGTTTGCCTAAACAATGGCCTCTTTACAAAATACTTTCAAAAAACCAAACAAAGCACAATTTCAAACAAAAAGCAAGTGATCTAGCAAGTAACTAAGAGCCCAGGGGAAACCATGGATGAAAAGGTGCTAATATCTTCCCTTTTCATAATCTACCCCCCGAACTCAAGAAATAATCTCAAAGGTCTTTCCTGTGCTTTTTCACCTTTCCTTTTGGATAAAAGAAAAGTCGGTGGTGACTCTTGCTAAACTGCAAATATGCAATCGAGCGCAAGACCTTCAAGTCAGCTCTCCCACCGTATCACACCATTTAAACGTCACCTGTGTAGCTTATTAAAAAATTAAAACTTAAATAATTATAAAATTGGGTTTCCTACTAACAAGCGCTTGTTTAACGTCATTAGTTCAACGCATTTCTTAATTGAAATCAAGGTGGTACTTGTGATATGATCCAATTATTTCCATCACTTGAATATGGCTTTGTTCTGTTCTGAACCTTTCTCATTGGCCTGGCCCTGTTGAAAACATCTTGAATGATTTTCTTGTAAGGTTTGGTCCTCTCACCATCCTTTTCTTATTTTTCTTTCTCACTAACATCCATATTGAAGAATGCTCCTTTATTGTTCGGATGCTTGATTGCTTCAAACAAACTAAAATTAACTTCTCCATCTAGCACTATGACTTTCATCACTCCCTCATCCACATCTATCATAATTTTTGCCATCTTCATAAGGAGTCGACCCAAAATTAGAGTAACATCATCATTTGTCTCAATATCCATCACTACAAAATATATAGGGAATATAAATCTATGGACTTTAACCAACACATCTTCATTTATCCCTAATGGCCAGGTGATTAAATTGTCTGCTAGTTGTAGTGTCATTTTTTCTTTTTTATATCAAGACCACTGATTCGTTTAACCTCTAATAACAATATAAGATTTATGTTGGAACCGAGATCAATCAATGCTTTTCTAACATTTGTGTTTCCTATGGTAATGGGTTTTGTAACTCTTCCTGGATCGATTTCTTTTTGCGGACAGTTTTTCTGGATAAATGCACTGCAAGTAGCATTCACTTGAATAATTTCTTCATCTGTGTAGTTATGTTTCATAGTAAGAATTTCCTTCATGAACTTGGTATATGTTGCCATCTATTCTAAGGCTTCATAAAATGGAATATTAATCTGTAATGTTTTGAAAATATCCAGAAACCTAACGAACTTCCTTTCTTTGTCTTTCTTGGTAGGAGCATGAGGATGTGGTAAGTGTTGCACTAGAGGACGCCTTATGTTTCCTTTGTCCTTTCTTTTTTTCTACTTATTTTTAAGTTTCCACTCCTCATTCACTCTTTTCTCCAATTCTTATTCTTCTTCTGTATTTTCAACTACTTCATTTGTATTATTTTCTTCTTCTACCTCCTTTTGTTATTTCATTTCTCTCTCAACTGAAAACTTTTCTTTTTCCAGATTCTCATCCATACCTCTACTTTTCACTTTGCCACATCGGGTTGTAATTGTGTTCCAGTTCTCCCTTAGATTGGTATGTGTATTGGAGGTAAATGTTCCTTGTTGATGTTCTACTAGCTGCTTCTCTATTTCATCATTTTGTGTTTCCAAATTCTTGATGGATGCATAAGTTTTTTCTAGTTACCAATAGAAATTTGCATGCATTACGTCAAAGTATCCTCCAGTTTTGAAATTCTATCTGGTTGAGGAGGATTCAGGTTGACATTCTGATATAGGTTTTTCTATTGGATGGTTTTGCATCTTGCCTCCAAAATTGGCCATAGCTTGCATTATTTCCTATTTGATAACTATTATTGTTATGATATGGACCTTGTCTTTGGTGATTCCCTAAATAATTGACTTCTTTGTTTGATGGAGGACAAAAACCAGTTGGGTGGTCACCAGTGCACAACTCGAATAACAAAAACTTGTGAATAATGCCTAGTTTATCAGTGATCCATATTATCAAATTTAGCAGTGTATGCACAAAAATATCTTCAATGCAAAAATATATATTGCAACCAGATTTATTTTCTTGAACATTAAGTCTCCCACAAGATATATTGTATGTTTGGGTTCTATTTTGAGAAATAGGTATATCAAAGTCATTTCATTTTTCTCCTCTTTGTCATCAACAAAAAAGAATAAGATAAAAGAGTAATTTTTTTAATTGAGAAAAAATAAAGACATAACATGTATATTTAAACATTGTTTAGTCAAAAGAAACATAACATGTTAAAATCCTTTAGTTAAAAATAAGAAAAATTAAGGGTTTTGAGATGGATGTGGTAATCTGTTAAGGATGGTTATAAACATGTTCTAAATGTTGAAGATGATTTCATTTTTAGTGAGCCAACTGAGTCTTGATTTCTCCATTATTTTCCTTCAGTTTATCCAGGGTCTTCAAAATAGCAGTATTTTCAGAAGAAGTTATACCACAAGAAGTTCCAATCTCATTATGAGATTCCTTAACTTCAAGTGCAGGAAGCAGCAAATTTAGATTTTTTGGTTTTTTGGTCCTGACAACGCGAGGAGTGTCGGTTCATTTCTCTTCCTCTCTATGTACTTCTATATTTTTTTTTGGTTTTTTTGTATGCTTACTTTGAACCTATGTATATTTGTCGATCATGGTGTTGTACAAAGCTTACTTTACAAATCAATCTTGATGTCTTCCTTGATATTTTTACTTTATGTTTGGATTTGGGTTGTTATAAACATACACTTTAAAAATATTGATTATGGATGGATATCTATTAGTTTCTAAATTCTAGAGATAGATTTAGAGCTAATATTCACTGTGGGTATTGGATCTCAATGCCTCCGTATTATTTGTGATGTGCGAGACATCGCTGATGCGAGTAATACAATTGTTCTCGCAACTTTGCGTTAGACATAACCTTTATTGTGGTACATCTCAAAGGTGTTTCAAAAATGGACATTGATAGGAGAGATACTCAATGATTTTGATGAGTATGGTAGGTTGAGTAAAATTGATCGATATGTTTAAGTTTGTGATGAGTAGTTCAAATTCATGCCAAATAATTTCTCCTCTCTAAAGAATGAATTTATTTTCCTGTTCATATGGTTTTACTTTAACCAATTCAAACTAAGCTCAGAAATGAAGAAAATATTGAATGTCATTATTTCCCTCACACTAATCTCTGTGGATACGATAAATTACACGGAAAAATACTTCTAAACTTTTGCTTTCCGCTTTACTATGTCAACAAAATGGCACCATTGTCGAGGATTGGTGTTTTGATTTTGAATTGCATCGCAATAGTTTCTATGGTTTTGAGCTTTGTATATATTGTGTATATATATATATATATATATATATATATATATATATATATATATATATATATATATATATATATATATATATATATATATATATATATATATATATATATATATATATATATATATATATATATATATATATATATATATATATATATTTTTTCTCTTTCATTTGTATAGTTGTTTTTATTTTTCACACTTGTTTATGTATTTGTTTTTGTTGTGTTCAAGTGGGTGTATATATGTGTTGTCTATCATGTGTTCATATTGTAGTGATAAAAAATGTAGCAGTATAAATCGGAGATCGAGCTATTAATTAACTCGACTCGCAAAAGCAAGAGTCACCACCATACTTTATTATTTCCAAGGGAAAGGGAAAAAAGAGAAATAAAACCCTTAAATATGCAATGAGAAGGTACTAGCACACAATGCATTTGCAGTACTCCACGAGAACCTTTTGAAATATATATTTTTTGGTTAAAATGGGTGCGAATGAGATTTTGAATATATGGCGACCTAGTATCGATGTTTTGACTTAAAAGGTGTGAGTTTTAAAATTTGATTTTTTTAGGAAATTTAACTTAAGATTAACAAAACTAGAAAATGTATGAAGGGACTTCGCACAATCATATGAGATACGCTCAAATGACATGAAGTCAACGAATTTAATTCTTTCCCTTGGAGTTAGACAAACAAAATATAAAGACTAAATGAATGACAAAGGGAAATTAAATAAATAGTAATTAAATAACTAAGTAATTAACAACCAAAAATTAAATAAAATAAAGAAAGACAAAATTATACTAATATATATTTTTGGTATTTTTTAAAGAGGGCAAGAAAGAAATAATTATAATCCTAATCTAATAGTTTTTTTTTTGTATTTTTTGTATGAATTTTTAAATGAAAATAAGGCAAAAGACTTAAAAATTAGAAATAAAAAATAAAGTGAGCAAAGAGAATATAAATGCTCAAGTGAGCAAAGAAAAAGCGCATAAAGTAAAGAAAATAAAATGCTATGGATGACATAAAAATAAAGAGAAGAAAATATAAAGTGCGGAAATATAAATGATATTAAAATAAAGTTAGTACAATATAAAGTTAATAATCTGATTTGGAATAAGTGTAACTTCATATAGAGCATAGAATGTATGTACCCATACATATTAGAGAAATGACACTTTGAAGTGTATTCTCTTATATATGTAGTAATTAACAAACATAGTGGATCAAGATAAAGTCAAGGAAGATACATTATGACAAACTTATCATCAATTCCTAGTACCTTGAATGATCAAAGGACCATTTAGAGGTAGATTGGAAATCATGAAAGTTCATCAAATATTCGACAAGCTTAGATGAATTAAAAAAGCTCAAATTCTTTCCAAATTGATGCAAATAAAAATAAAAATAAAATAGATAAAGAAGAATAAGATGAAGTCTATGATAAAAATAGTATAAATGTCATAACTTTCTCAAATTTTAATGAAATTAAATAAATGAATAATGAAAGTTTATCTACTCAATCTCATGACCAAGAAGTCATGCTCAAAATAAGTAAATAAGCAACAAAAAACTACAAAAAAAATGAAAATTAAACAACAATAAATCACTTTTGCTTTTGGAGGTTCAAGAACACATTTTAACTTTTGATTTTGAATCAATGGAGTTTCCTTGCAAAATGGTGATGATTATGGTACTGAATAAATAAATAAATAAATAAAGAGTAAAATGCAATAGAATTAAATAAAGAACAAGCATAATAGCCTACCTATTCAATAAAAGGAAGAAATGACTTGAAAGAAAATGAAGAGAAAAAGAAGAAGAGAGTTTAGACTTAGTTTAGTGAATAATTTGTGGTATTGTTCCTCCAAATGAAAGAAAGAAATGTCTTATTTATAGGGTGAATGAGGTGGGAGTGTTGATGTGGAAATCCTTGTGACTTTATGAGAATGGTTCTTGGCCATTGATAAGTCCAAGTTGACAATCCATGTGAAGTGTGAGAATGATTCTTGACCATTGATAAGTACAACTTGACAATCCATGTGAAGTGTTTGTACTATATTATAGTGGTCCCAATTTTTCTTTATTGACACAAAAAAAAAACAAAAGGACAAAGTAATAATAATAATAAAAACTAAAAGTGTTAGTAATAATAATAAATACAAAAATAGAAAATAAAAGAGATATTAAATTAACTATTTGTGATTTTTTTCTTGAATTAAAATAAATGAAAATATAAGTGTAAATTAAAAGATAAAAGATAAAATACATATAAGAAAGTAAAAGGACTTATAGAATTTTTTCTAGATTTTTTTTTGAAATAAATGATACCAATATATAAATTTAAATTTATAAAAGAACATATTTTTGATATGTTTTTAGTAAAGAGGTAAAAATAGGAAATAAAAAAATAGCATGATGCTAAGTACATTTTTTTGTGATTTTTTTTTAAATGGAAAAGAAATCATGAATAAAACAATAAAAATCAACTTCCACTAAATTCATAAACGACTTCTAACGTTTCAATTTTTTTGTGGCTTTTCAAAGCATAATCAGCTCTTGACTTGTAAAGAGAAATTATAGATGATGTCAAGGAGAATCATATGTAAAAAGAACCGTTCAAAAATGTCGAAATTTGAAGAAGTTATAAATTTTTGAAATCTAACTCAAGAGTTGGCAAAAAAATAGGTCAAACCACTCATGAACACTTGTTATGCAATGATGCAAATGGAGGGTGGGATCTTAGGTCAAAAATTGGGGTATGATAGCTGCCCCTATTTAAGTTTCTTCTATTCAGAGATATGAAGATTGGAATTTTTATTTCGACGAGATTGAAGATACTTAAATGTTGGATACATAATTTTTGGTCCTAAGATACCACAATGATATTTATGATATGATATAGATGTAATGCTCTGAATTTTATAGAGAATGACACCACATGAGAAAAAATACTGCTGGAGAAATCAAGCACATGATAAAGTAATCCCACGGGGGAAGTGATTATAATTCTACTGGGGAACAGAGCCACAAACTTTGATTGAGAGACTCTTATTGGGAAACGACTTCGAGAGAAGAAAAAATTACCGACTCTATCAAGGAAGACGCCTTGCATAGGTTGTAAAAAGATAAATGACTACTGACTCAAGATGATGGTAAATTTCCAACTCAATGTCTAAGGTAGAATAATCAAAAAGGATACTGACTCACAGATGACAATAAACTACCAACTCAATAGTTGAAGGTAGAAGATCAATAAGATACCGGCTCACATATGAATGTAAACTACCAACTCAATAGTTGAAGGTAGAAGATCGATAAGATACTGACTCATAGATAACGGTAAACTACCAACTCAATAGTTGGAGATAGAAGATCAAACAAGATACTGACTCATAGATGACGGTAAACTACCAACTCAATAGTTGAAGGTAGAAAATCAATAAGATACTGACTCACAGATGACGCTAAACTACCAACTCAATAGTTGAAAATAAAAGATCAATAAGATAAAGACTCATAGATGACGGTAAGCTACCAACTCAATAGATGAAGGTATAAAAGTAAGATACAGATTCACAGATGACGGTAAACTACCAACTCAATTGTGGAAGGTAGGATCGAAAAAGATACCGACTCACAGATGACAGCAAACTACGAACTCAATGTATGAAGGTAAAAAAGTAAGGGATACCGACTCACAGATGACGGTAAACTACCAACTCAATAGATGAAGGTAGAAAAGTAAGAGATGCCGACTCACAGATGACTGTAAACTACCAACTCAATAGGTGAAGGTAGAAAAGTAAGAGATACCGACTCACAGATGATGGTAAACTACCAACTCAAAAGACAAAGGTAGAAAAGATAATAAACTTTTCCACGACGAACGGGTTCCAGTTTCTTCTTTATCAAATTTTCCACTTGAAAAGGATAATATACAAACTTCTCTGTGGGACTTTTCCGGAGAGATAGCATTTGCTGTCAATAAGCAAACTTCCCAAAAGAGATGTCATTTGCTTTTGATGAGAAAAATTCTCAAAAGAGACGCCATTTGCTATTGAAATAAAATATTATTGGGGATACACAAGCTGCCCAAATAAAGAGGCCGCCACTTGTTGTCTTCTAAAGATATCAATAATGCACAAGTTGTTCATGAAGAGGCCGCCACTTTCTATCTTCCAAAGATACCAATAATACACAAGCTTCTCATGAAGAGTCCGCCACTTGCTATATTCCAAAGATATCAATAATACACAAGCTTCTCTTGAAGAGTCTACCACTTGCTACTTTCCAAAGATATCAATAATACACAAGCTGATCATAAAGAGTCTGCCACTTGCTATCTTCTAAAGATATCAATAATACACAAGCTGGTCATGAAGAGTCTGCAACTTGCTGCTTTCCAAATATATCAATAATACACAAGTTGCTCATGAAGAGTTTGCCACTTGCTGCTTTCCAAAGATATCAATAATACACAAGCTGCTCATGAAGAGTCTACCACTTGCTATCTGCCAAAAATATCAATAATACACAAGCTGCTCATGAAGAGTTCGCCACTTGCTACTTTCCAAAGATATCAATAATACACAAGCTGAGTCTGCCACTAGCTATCCTCCAAAGATATCAATAATACACAAGCTTCTCATGAAGAGTCCGCCACTTGCTATATTTCAAAGATATCAATAATACATAAGCTGCTCATGAAGAGTCCGCCACTTGCTACTTTCCAAATATATCAATAATACACAACATGCTCATGAAGAGTTCACCACTTGCTATCTTCCAAAGATATCAATAATACACAAGCTGCTCATGAAGAGTTTGTCACTTGATTCTCTCCAAAGATATCAATAATATACAAGTTGCTCATGAAGAGTCTTCCACTTGCTATCTTCCAAATATATCAGGAATACACAAATTACTCATGAAGAGCCTGCCATTTGCTATATTCCAAAGATATCAATAATACATAAGCTGCTCATGCAGAGTCTGTCACTTGCTATATCCCGAAGATATCAATAATACACAAGCTGCTCATGAAGAGTCCTCCACTTGCTATCTTTCAAAGATATCAATAATACACAAGCTGCTCATGAAGAGTCCACCACTTGCTATCTTGCAAAGATATCAATAATACACAAGCTTCTCATGAGGAGTCCTCCAATTGCTATATTCCGAAGATATCAATAATACACAAGTTGCTCATGAAGAGTTTGTCACTTGTTATATTCCAAAGATATTAATAATACACAAGCTTCTCATGAAGAGTCTGCCACTTGCTATATCCCAAAGATATCAATAATACACAAGCTTATCATGAAGAGTTTTCCACTTTCTATCTTCTAAAGATATCAATAATACACAAGTTGCTCATGAAGAGTCCGCCACTTGCTATCTTCCAAAGATATCAATAATACACAAGATTCTCATGAGAAGTCCTCCACTTTCTATATTCCAAAGATATCAATAATACACAAGTTGCTCATGAAGAGTCCCCACTTTCTACTTTCCAAAGATATCAATAATACACAAGCTGCTCATGAAGAGTCCGCCACTTGTTGTCATATTGAGATTCCAAAAGAGTGTTGCAACAACGCCACTGGGAAATAAAGTTCATCTTTAATGGGAAACCATGAATAGATTCTTCCTGAGGAGACCAAGTATTTAAATGTGCAAAATAAATGCACTCTCCATCTAGGTTTCACAGCCTAAAGAGATCCACGGTGTAGCGTCCGCAAGTGACAAAGCTCAATCCAGGAATAAAATGGAGAGAAAACAGTCAAATAAGACTCCACCCAATAAGGAAACAACTCAATTGGGGATTTATCCTATCCAGAGATGGAAAAGGAAAGTTAAAGCAAGATTCTTCCATGAGATTTAACTCAGTGAGGAATTAGAAAGGAGACACACTTTCTGCTTAAAATGACACTTTATTTGGAAAGAGCAAATACGCTATTTGAATAGACATAACAAAGGTATACGAACCCAATAACATCAACAAATATGAATATGCATGCATGATGCAAGTTTGAATGAGTAAATGAGTGTCATGTAAATGTTTGACAAAATAGATAGAAGAGATAAATTGGAGATGATAAGACATCACAGTACAACCAGATACTCGACTAACCTCAACAAGATGAGAACATTACTGGAGATAGCTTAAAAGCCATTGACGGGGCATATTTCTGCTATAAGGCTCGAATCTCTCTGGGGAGGAAGATATTTTTCGGGAGAAAACCCAAAGTCCAATCTTCTAACATCAATAATCCATTGAAAGAATAACAACACGAACTCCACTTAAGCTGGAGAAAAACCTTTCTTAGTTGTAGATACTGGGAAACTCCACCATCTAATAATGTGTGCAAAGCAGATCACATATCTTGACAAATCTGGATTGCCCCTGGAACTAATTTTGGATGCCCCAAGTTTACTGCTGATAAGTTGCATGACACACGACAATTCTTGCGAATAAATTCACTTCTAAAATGCCCCAAGTTATATGGTTGATAAGAAGAAATCGTCTCAACAGGATTTTACAAAATACCTTGCATCCAAAATTCTCTAGTGTCTTCAAACTTTTAGAGAGATTCGTCGAATATTGATGTGTCTGCCCCATATTGACTATATTTGGAACAATAGAGTTTTCAAATTTTCCCTATGAGGGTAAACGAACTATGAAGGTAGCAACCTATTCATGCTGGAGGTCTTCAGGTGACATGCCCCTGGACAAGATCATTCTTAAAAATGATTCGCCAATTACTTAACAAAGTTTCAGACCTTAAAAGATTAAAATCATCATTGATGCTTATATGTAAGCTTCCTTGATATCAAACAAATGTTTTACAAGAAGAAAAAGTTTATTCTGATAATGAAAATTCTAATGCAATAATTATGTAAGTCTTGAAGATTTTGAAAAGATATCGCACAAACTTTGCGAGTTAGAGCAACATTTATTTTTGTATAGCAAAAGCATATGATACCAACACAAATATTTAACAAAACTTATGAGAGTCAGGAAAGAAATATTGTCGAAGTATGCTTTCGAAATAACCTTGCTTCAATTAGGACTTTTAATGGTTGTAACGTGGCCTGGTTCACGGTTTTTAGAAGAAAAAAAGATTTTTAGGCTCAAAATTTATTGGTGCCCACCCATTCTTCATGATGTTCTCCAGTCCTAAGTTCAGTTAATTCAACATTCATGTTCATCTTTCAGAAAAGATTTTGTGACGGTTAAGGAAACGACGAAGCTTTCGGAGTAGCAACCACCCTTATGTCTTCGTGTTTGTAGTTACATGGATTTGTTCTTTGCTGAGGATTTTTGTGTAGTCTTTCTTTGCAATTTTTGTTTTCCCTAACTTTTATCTGAACTAATTCTTTTGAATTGATAGTCCAACGGGATGCCCTAATTTTTGCCTAAGTCGCTCGTTTTCAAGTTTTCGACTTAGCAGGCTTTATCTTATTTTTTATTTTTGAAAAAAACGTGTGACATTAGCTTGTCTTTACTTGTTGAGAGGATTGTGACTGCCTCGTTTCTTGATGGATTGGGGATAACCATTGTGGTTTTGCATCTTCTGGCCTCATGATATATGAAGGATAGCCATCACAGTTTCTCTTCATAAATATCTTCCTTATAAATTTTGAACACTCGATTAGATTAACTAAAAACTATCCTGCCGCGGGTTAAAATTGAGGGTTTTTTCGTATAGAAAAGAAACTCCTACTTCAAGGCTCAAAAGGGGTTAGAAAGGGATTATCTTCCTTATATCTTCGGTGTTTAGGGATTTGAAATAATGCATATACATCCTCAGCAAGATTTTATCCAAAAGCATACAACCATAGATTTTTTGCGTTTTTTAGATCATCGTCCTCCCTTCAATCTCTCCCTAGGAAAGAATGGGCAACAATTTGGTATCATAATGCAAAAATTAATTTAAAATTTGAAAACAAATATGAGTGACACGAATGAATTTCTTCAAGACAAACATACTAATTGTATTAAGATAATCATTAAAATGAAAACAAGTTCTACATGCAAATAGTGCAATGATAAACAAGAAAGATTACAAATGAAAAAGCAGTAAAATGCTAATTAAATTGAGAAGACTCTCTTCTTTAAACTCCAAGGTATCGTTCAATCATGTTTATTCTTTGGTAATGACTTAACTTGAACCTCAAGACCAATATCTTTAAATGACAAGATACCACTTCTGACCAATCTCTGAACTTCGACCTTCAAAGCAAAGCAATCTTCCAAATCGTTCCCAGGAGCATCCTGATGAAAGGCACAAGTCAAATCAGCTTTTTAGTACCACAACATCTTCTCAGGAATATTTGGTGGAGATCGGGTCTGAACCAAATTCCTCTGCATCAGGACAGGAAACAACCTTTTATAGGCAGTTGGAATTGGATCAAACTGAGTTGGTCCCTCCAGCAGGTCGTCAAATTTTCTCTTCAACAAGTTTTATTTCTGCAACAAATTGTAAATTCCCCAGCTTGAGTTGCCCCCTCAGACTATCACAAATTAATGGATAAAAAACCCCTTAATCCCCAGTAGAGCCATTTCAATCCTCGACAAAGTCGCTACTACCCCAACAAGTTACTGCGAAGCCTGAAATCCGACTAGATAACAATTAACTTCATCCTCTCAAGCAAGTTACTACGAAGCCTGGAATCTGACCAGATAATAGTTAACTTCATCCTCTCAAGCAAGTTACTGCGAAGCCTGGAATCCGACCAGATATAAATTAACTTCCTCCTCTCAAGCAGGTTACTCCAAAGCCTGGAATTCAATCAGATAACAATTCAATTTTATCCTTTCTAGCAAGTTACCGTGAAGCCTGGAATCTGACTAGATAACTGTTAATTTCACCTAAGTTGTTGCGAATCCTGGAATCTGACCAGATAACAGTTTAACTTCTTTAATCACTGCTGTGATACGGTGGCAGAACCGACGTTTAATACTAGTTTGCATTTTGTATTCGAAAATGTCGCGGTAAGCAAGAGGCGCCACCGACTTTTATTTCATCGAACAAAGGAAAAGGAAAAAAGAACAGAAAAAACCTTTTTCGAGAATGTTTCTAAGTATGGGGGGGTATATTATAGAAAGGGAAGGTGTTAGCACCCTATCTATCCATGGTTTTCCATGGGCTCTTAGGTACTTGCTCATTTTTTAAATTGCTTATGTGTGCTTGTTTTGAAAAAATGTTTTATTTAATTCGTGATAACCCTTGTATCAGTCTTCAAGAGTGTGACGAAGATTGTTTTGAAAATTGTTTTGAAAAGTGTTTGTGTGAAAAGTTTTGTTTGAGCAAGTACCTAGGAGCTAATCTAGCTACTCGAAAAAAGTCTGTTCGTTTTCCTTTAGATAGCGCTACCCTATTATTAAGGAATAGCTGGCACCGTCATTGGAGTTTTAAAGGGACGTTCGAAGGGATGAAATGGTCTCTGAAGGAAATAAGTAAGGATACCTTATCATTTCGAAGGGACTATCATCATAAGATTAATTTGTAGGCAACTCGAGGGACAAGTATGGACTGTGATCTTTATGACGATTTTGGACCGTTGGTCATTGCTAAGGTACCCCAACGTTCGAGGGACACGACCATTATTTCCGAGACAACCAAGTGGAGTAAACTCTAGGAGTGAGCATGTGCAAGTGTATTTTTTTCAGTTAATTATCTTTGCACAATTAGGGTTTTCTACCGTTTTAATTTCAATTCGTCTTTCCATACAATCCTACATACATCTAAGCAGTTTATAGTTTGCGGAAATTAAAATGCGAGAAGCTAGAGTCCTAATTATTACAAGGCTTTGGGAAGATACATAATTATTTTTGACTGAAAATAAAATGCGGAATTAAAACCCTATTTAAATATATTACAAACTCGGAGCAGTTACAATAAAAAAGAAAACTAAAAGCGCGCGCGGCGAATTAAATGCGAGAAATAATTGGAAAACCTAAAATCTAATTTGAGAAAATATTTATGTTATTTTTTAAGGAAAAATTAGGTTATGTACAAAATTAAACCCTAATTATAATTATTTTGAATTATAATAAAACAGACATTAAATTACCCTAATTTAACTAAACTAATTAATTAATAAAATATTTTTATGAAAAAAATAATTTTTGATGTTTTTATGATTTTTGATTAAATAAAAAATATGATTTTTTTTGGTGTTATTAAAAAAACATAATTAATAAATAATAAGAAAAAGAATTAAAATAAAAAAAAG
The DNA here is from genome assembly GCA_948472305.1 of Vicia faba. Classification (NCBI taxonomy): domain Eukaryota; kingdom Viridiplantae; phylum Streptophyta; class Magnoliopsida; order Fabales; family Fabaceae; genus Vicia; species Vicia faba. Next base: position 401,913,217 of record OX451738.1, on the reverse strand, counting down.
TAAGAATTTGGGCCTGTATGATGAGCAAATGCGGGGTGGCTTTTTGAATTTTTCCAGGCCCAATATGGCTGAGCCCACTCCTGCGCCAGATCCAGTGTAGCTTCCTTTTGATGGTTCATGGTATGACTGCATGTACTGGATGTTGGATCTGGATATGATGAGATCTTGGGGTTGAATTTAGAGACTCATGGCGGACATTTGATCAGGAGGCGCACAGGATCCTGCATGGAGTGTTAAGAAAATAACAAAATGTACATGCCTGGGGTCGAACCCAGGTCTTTGGTTTCACACGCCCCCTGCCCTTGCCATCTGTGATGTGTTGTTCATTTATACATATATCCAAACGCAAATAATAAAAATTAAATCAAGTGTTAAACCCAGTCAATTAAACAAATGCACACATCAGCTAATATGGACCAATCATGTTATAAGGACCAGCCACGCATGCAGTCCAACGGTCTTCAACCTTTGACTCGCCGGAGAAGTGCCGGATCCCTAACTATGATCGTCTTCTCCGGCCATCTCCTTCATCCAACTCATGCCAACCTGCAAAATAACAATTAATTGGACCCTACCCCCCTAATTAAAGGGTTGTGGATCCAATGGTGACCTTCTCTTGCCCTGAAATAGCTTGCAAACAACGCTATAAGAAAAATCGTGAAACGAGGGTCATTAATGGCAAAGGGTGCTTCTGGGTGTTAGCTTCATATGTTATACGTCCAAACACTCACAATCATTAATATAAACATATGTATGCAGTCAATATGGATTTAAATTAGGCGTTGTGCAAGTTTAAGATCAAAGAAATCTTACCCAAAAGTGAGGCACGAATTTGCTGATTTTTGATGCTATAGGATTGCTCATGAGTTGGGTTGAGTCCCTTGACGCTGCATGAGTACGATTGGAGGCTTAGAATCAATGGAGAATGGTTGGATCGTGGGATATCCAATTGCACCAAGCTTGAATATTTTTGAAACTTTTTTCTTGGTTTTGAGGTAGCCTTCTCGTGTGCATTAGGGTTGGGATCATTGTGCTTTTATATTGAATCACTTTAGGTCAACAAAAATGCCAAGAGATCAAGATATCAATGTCATTCAAATTTTCTTCAAATCTTTCCAATTTTGAATATCTTTCCTCTCATGATTTGGCACGATTTTGTTTGATATTATACAACATATTTGGATTTCCCTTTAATGCAAAATCAAAACAACTTTTTATTATTTTTTATTATTTATTTGATTTAATGTGAGTTTTAATAAATCAAAATCAAAATAAAATCAATAAATAGAGAAAATAATATATGGCTACTGATTTGGGTCGTGGACCATGTCCCTAACAAGATACAATCCTGAAATGCTAGGCCCATTTGACAAAAAAATGCACTTTTGAGCACATTTGCCTTTTGCCAATTTTCCAAAAATGGTCAACTTTGACGATACATATCTCTTCCAATTTTAACCCTAAAGAAGTGTTCTTAGACTTTTTAGAAAGCTTAGGATGTCCCCTAAACAACTCTTTTGGTATAATCTCAATTGGGTCTTCCATGTTCATGTAAGAAGCTTTGACCCAAAAGGTGTTTTTGTTGACTTTTCAAAAGGACCTATAATGTAGAAATCCATATATTTTTATGAGTGAATTTCTTGAACTTGAGAGATGAATTTGAGTTGTAGGGAATTTAATTCCCTTCAAAATGATCCTTGAATGAGAAATTTCTGATAAAGTATGAGAACGTTATGCTTGGTCAAAGTTTGGTTGACTTTTCTTGAGAAACCCTAACTTAGCAACTTTTGAGTTTTGATGAATTACGAGCATTCCTTGGGGAGTCATGGTCAACCCTTGGTCAAATGATGTATGTCACTTAAAAATGTTGATGTTGACCAAAAATATTGAAGTTTGACTGTATGTGGGTCACAATTGACTTTTGACCTAATATAGTCGATTCTCAAGCATCTGAGCAATTGACTGAGCAAACTTCTTGTGGAAGGTATGAAACTTGACATGTATGATCTTGAGAACATATTAGGACCATGGAAAGGATTTGAGGCCTTTCGAGTTCACCCATCTTGATGAAAATGGAAACCCTAGTCTGAGGTTCATTGCTTTAGGAGAGAGTTTGTCTGGTCAACTCTTGGGCATCCTTGAGCAAGTTGAGGATCTCAATGAGCATATGTTAAGTAAAGGGGGCGAGAAAATTTTGGGGTACAACAACTTCCCCTGTTAAATCTTCTTAAACTTGAGGAAGTATATTGGTTTGTCCGCCTTTCGTGATCTGAAGGTGGAAGATGATTGAACACTAGAGTGCCCAGAAATTTGCACTCGCATGTAGTGAATGTCGATCGATAGTATCGGGAATGGGCTTACAGATGCCATTTGGAAGGTGACGGAAAACCATTAGAGATGGGCTTAAAGATGCCATCTAGAGAAGATATTGGTTGCATAAGAGATTCCTTTATGAGAATTTCTGTACCTGCCGCTGAGGAGGACTTCATCGAGCAAAGTTGATTTATGTCTTGGGAAATTGAGTCTAGGAGCTTCGGTTGTACATTACTCTACTGTGGAGTTAATTCTTGATTGAGGAGGTAGAAGTGAACTGCATATGTGGTCTGGGTCCAGGTTGCACATTGACTTACTGGGGAAAGGTTGACTTGACCGTAACTGGTCGGGTCCAGGTCTTATAGTGCTATAAACTGTTATCTGGCGATAATAGAGAAGGAACCTCGATAATAGGGTTGCTTCGAGGTGAAAGCCTAGACAGTAGGGCTATGATAAGGAACCTGGACAGTAGGGTTACTTCGAAATGAAAGCCTGGATAATAAGGCTTATAAGAAGGAACCTAGATAGTAGGGTTACTTCAGAATGAAAGCCTGGATAGTAGGGTTTATGAGAAGGAACCTGGATAGTAGGGTTACTTCGAAATGAAATCCTAGATAGTAGGGCTTATGAGAAGGAACTTGGATAGAGGGGTTACTTCGAGATGAAAGCCTGGATAGTAGGGCTTATGAGAAGGAACCTGGATAGTAGGGTTACTCCGAAATGAAAACCTGGATAGTAGGGCTATGAGAAGGATTCTGGGTCGTAGGGTTGCTTCGAAATGAAAGCCTGGATAGTAGGGCTTATGAGAAGGAACCTGGATAGTAGGGTTACTTCGGAATGAAATCCTGGATAGTATGGCTTATGAGAAGGAACCTGGATAGTCAGGTTACTTCAAAATGAAAGCATGGATAGTTGGGCTATGAGAAGGAACCTGGATAGCAGGTTTACTTCGAAATGAAACCCTAGATAGTAGGGCTTATGAAAAGGAACATGGATAGTAGGGTTACTTCGGAATGAAAGCTTGGATAGTAGGGCTAATGAGAAGGAACCTGGATAGTAGGGTTACTTCGAAATGAAATCCTGGATAGTAGGGCTTATGAGAAGGAACCTGGATAGTAGGGTTACTTTGTAATGAAAGTCTGGATAGTAGGGATTATGAGAAGGAACTTGTATACTAGGGTTAATTCAGAATGAAAGCCTGGATAATAGGGCTTATGAGAAGGAACTTGGATAGTAGGGTTACTTCGGGATGAAATCCTGGATAGTAGGGCTTACGATAAGGAACCTGGATAGTAGGGTTACTTAGAAATGAAAGCCTGGATAGTAGGGCTATGAGAAGGAACCTGGGTCGTAGGGTTGCTTCGTAATGAAAGCCTGGATAGTAAGGCTTATGAGAAGGAACCTGGATAGTAGGGCTTATGAGAACGAACATGGATTGTAGGGTTACTTCGGAATGAAAGCCTGGATAGTAGGGCTTATGAGAAGGAACCTGGATAGTAGGGTTACTTCGGGATGAAAGCCTGAAAAGTAGGGCTATGAGAAGGAACTTAGAAAGTAGGGTTACTTCGAAATGAGACATGGATAATAAGGCTATGAAAAGGAACCTGGGTCGTAGGGTTTCTTCGGGATGAGAGCGTGCATAGTAGGACTATGAGAAGAAACCTAGATAGTATGGTTACTTTGGAATAAGAGTCGGGATAGTAAGGCTATGAGAAGGAACCTGGATAGTAGGGTTGCTTCGAAATGAAAGCCTAAATGGTAGGGCTTATGGGAAGGAACCTGGATAATAGGGTTGCTTCAAGATAAAAGTCTGGATGGTAGGGCTTATGGGAAGGAACCTTGATAGTAGGGTAAATTCTAAATGAAAGCCTTGATAGTAGGGCTTATGGGAAGGAACCTGGATAGTAGTGTTACTTCGAGATGAAAGCCTGGATAGTTGGGCTTATGAGAAGGAACCTTGATAGTAGAGTTACTTCGAAATGAAAGCCTGGATTGTAGGGCTATGAGAAGGAACCTGGGTCGTAGGGTTGCTTCGAAATGAAAGCCTGGATATTAGGGATTATGAGAAGGAACCTGGATTGTAGGGTTACTTCAGAATGAAAGTCTGGATAGTAAGGCTTATGAGAAGGAACCTGGATAGTAGGGTTACTTCAGAATGAAAGCATGGATAGCAGGGCTTATGAGAAGGAACCTGGATAGTAGGGTTACTTCGGGATGAAAGCCTGGAAGTAGGGCTTATGATAAGGAACCTGGATAGTAGGGTTACTTCGAAATGAAAGCCTGGATAGTAGGGCTATGAGAAGGAACCTGGGTTGTAGGGTTGCTTCCAAATGAAAGCCTAGATAGTAGGGCTTATGAGAAGGAACCTGGATATTAGGGTTACTTCGGAATGAAATCCTGGATAGTAGGGCTTATGAGAAGGAACCTGGATAGTAGGGTTACTTCGAAATGAAAGCCTTGATAGTAGGGCTTATAAGAAGGAACCTGGATAGTAGGGTTACTTCGAAATGAAAGCCTGGATAGTAGGGCTTATGAGAAGTACTTGGATAGTAGGGTTACTTCATAATGAAAGCCTGGATAGTAGCGCTTATGAGAAGGAACCTGGATAGTAGGATTACTTCGGAATGAAAGCCTGAATAGTAGGGCTTATGAGAAGGAACCTGGATAGTAGGGTTACTTAGGGATGAAAGCCTAGATAGTAGGGCTTATGATAAGGAACCTGGATAGTAGGGTTAGTTCGTAATGAAAGCCTGGATATTAGGGCTATGAGAAGGAACCTGGGTCATATGGGTTACTTCGTAATGAAAGCCTGGACAGTAGGGCTTATGAGAAGGAACCTGGATAGTAGGGTTACTTCGGTATGAAAGCCTTGATAGTATGGCTTATGAGACAGAACCTGGATAGTAAGGTTACTTCAGAATAAAAGCATGGATATGAGGGCTATGAGATGGAACCTGGATAGCAGGGTTACTTCGAAATGAAAGCCTAGATAGTAGGGCTTATGAGAAGGAACCTGGATAGTAGGGTTACTTCGGTATGAAAGCCTGGATAGTAGGGCTTATGAGAAGGAACCTGGATAGTAGGGTTACTTCGAAATGAAAGCCTGGATAGTAGGACTTATGACAAGGAACCTGGATTGTAGGGTTACTTCGGAATGAAAGCCTGGATAGTAGGGCTTATGAGAAGAAACCTGGATAGTAGGGTTACTTCAGAATGAATGCTTGGATAGTAGGGCTTATGAGAAGGAACCTGGATAGTAGGGTTACTTCTGGATGAAAGCCAGGATAGTAGGGCTTATGATAAGGAACCTGAACAGTAGGGTTACTTTGAAATGAAAGCCTGGATAGTAGGGCTATGAGAAGGAACCTGGGTCGTAGGGTTGCTTCGTAATGAAAGCCAGGATAGTAGGGCTTATGAGAAGGAACCTGAATAGTAAGGCTTATGAGAACGAACCTGGATAGTTGGGTTACTTCAGAATGAAAGCCTGGATAGTAGGGCTTATGAGAAGGAACTTGGATAGTAGGGTTACTTCGGGATGAAAGCCTGGATAGTAGGGCTTATGAGAAGGAACCTAGATAGTAGGGTTACTTCGGGATGAGAGCCTGAAAATTAGGGCTATGAGAAGGAACCTTGATAGTAGGAATACTTCGAAATGAAAGCCTGGATAGTAGGGCTATGAGAAGGAACCTGGGTCGTAGGGTTGCTTTGAGATGAAAGCTTGGATAGTAGGGCTTATGAGAAGAAACCTGGATATTAGGGTTACTTCAGAATGAAATCCTGGATAGTAGGGCTTATGAGAAGGAACCTGAATAGTAGGGTTACTTTGAAATGAAAGCCTGAATAGTAGGGCTTATGAGAAGGAACCTGTATAGTAGGGTTACTTTGGGATGAAAGCCTGGATAATAGGGCTTATGAGAAGGAACCTGGATAGTATGGTTACTTCGGGATGAGAGCCTGAAAAGTAGGGCTTATGAGAAGGAACCTGGATAGTAGGGTTACTTCGGAATGAAAGCCTAGATAGTAGGGCTTATGAGAAGGAACCTGGATAGTAGGGTTACATTGGGATGAAAGCCTGGATAGTAGGGCTTATGATAAGGAACCTGGATAGTAGGGTTACTTCGAAATGAAAGCCTGGATAGTACGCCTATGAGAAGGAACCTGGATAGTAGGGTTACTTCGGAATGAAATCCTGGATAGTAGGGCTTATGAGAAGGAACCTGGATAGTAGAGTTACTTCGAAATGAAAGCCTGGATAGTAGGGCTTATGAGAAGGAACCTGGATTGTAGGGTTACTTCGGAATGAAAGCCTAAATAGTAGGGCTTATGAGAAGGAACTTAGATAGTAGGGTTACTTCAGAATGAAAGCCTGGATAGTAGGGCTTATGAGAAGGAACCTGGATAGTAGTGTTACTTCGGGATGAAAGCCTGGATAGTAGGGCTCATGATAAGGAACCTGGATAGTAGGGTTACTTTGAAATGAAAGCCTGGATAGTAGGGCTGTGAGAAGGAACCTGGGTCGTAGGGTTGCTTCGTAATGAAAGCCTGGATAGTAGGGCTTATGAGAAGGAACCTGAATAGTAAGGCTTATGAGAACGAACCTGGATAGTAGGGTTACTTCGGAATGAAAGCCTGGATAGTAGGGCTTATGAGAAGGAACCTGGATAGTAGGGTTACTTCGGGATGAAAGCCTGGTTAGTAGGGCTTATGAGAAGGAACCTAGATAGTAGGGTTACTACGGGATGAGAGCCTGAAAATTAGGGCTATGAGAAGGAACCTGGATAGTAGGGTTACTTCGAAATGAGACCTGGATAGTTAGGCTATGAGAAGGAACCTTGGTCGTAGGGTTACTTTGGGATAAGAGCGTGGATAGTAGGGCTATGAGAAGAAACTTAGATAGTATGGTTACTTTGGAATAAGAGCCTGTATAGTAAGGCTATGAGAAGGAACCTTGATAGTAGGGTTGCTTCGAAATGAAAGCCTGGATGGTAGGGCTTATGGGAAGGAACCTGGATAATAGGGTTACATCGAGATAAAAGCCTGGATGGCAGGGCTTATGGGAAGGAACCTTGATTGTAGGATAAATTTGAAATGAAATCCTGGATAGTAGGGCTTATGGGAAGGAACCTAGATAGTAGGGTTACTTCGAGATAAAAGTTTGGATAATTGGGATTATGAGAAGGAACCTTGATAGTAGAGTTACTTCGAAATGAAATCCTGGATAGTAGGGCTATGAGAAGGAACGTGTGTCGTAGGGTTGCTTCGAAATGAAAGCATGGATAGTAAGGCTTATGAGAAGGAACCTGAATAGAAGGGTTACTTCAGAATGAAAGCTTGGATAGTAGGGCTTATGATAAGGAACCTGGATAGTAGGGTTATTTCAGAATAAAAGCCTGGATAGAAGGGCTTATGAGAAGGAACCTGGATAGTAGAGTTATTTCCGGATGAAAGCCTGGATAGTAGGGCTTATGATAAGAACCTGGATAGTAGGAATATTTCGAAATAAAAGCCTGGATAGTAGGGCTATGAGAAGGAACCTGGGTCGTAGGGTTGCTTCGAAATGAAAGCCTGGATAGTAGGGCTTATGAGAAGGAACTTGGATATTAGGGTTACTTCATAATAAAATCCTGGATAGTAGGGCTTATGAGAAGGAACCTCGAAGTAGGGTTACTTCGGAATGAAAGCCTGGATAGTAGGGCTTATGAGAAGGAACCTGGATAGTAGGGTTACTTAGGGATACAAGTTTGGATAGTAGGGCTTATGAGAAGGAACCTAGATAGTAGGGTTACTTCGGGATGACAGCCTGAAAATTAGGGCTATGAGAAGGAACCTGGATAGTAGGGTTACTTCGAAATGAGACTTGGATAGTAAGGCTATGAGAAGGAACCTTGGTCGTAAGGTTACTTCGGGATAAGAGCGTGGATAGTAGGGCTATGAAAAGAAACCTAGATAGTAGGGTTACTTTGGAATAAGAGCCTGTATAGTAAGGCTATGAGAAGGAACCTGGATAGTAGGGTTGCTTCGAAAAGAAAGCCTGGATGGTAGGGCTTATGGGAAGGAACCTGGATAATAGGGTTACTTTGAGATAAAAGCCTGGATGGTAGGGCTTATGGGAAGGAACCTTGATAGTAGGGTAAATTCGAAATGAAATCCTAGATAGTAGGGCTTATGGGAAGGAACCTAGATAGTAGGGTTACTTCGAGATAAAAGTATGGATAGTTGGGATTATGAGAAGGAACCTTGATAGTAGAGTTACTTCGAAATGAAATCCTGAATAGTAGGGCTATGAGAAGGAACCTGGGTCGTAGGGTTGCTTCGAAATGAAAGCCTGGATAGTAGGGCTTATGAGAAGGAACCTGGATAGTAGGGTTACTTCAGAATGAAAGCTTGGATAGTAGGGCTTATGAGAAGGAACCTGGATAGTAGGGTTACTTCAGAATAAAAGCCTGGATAGAAGGGCTTATGAGAAGGAACCTGGATAGTAGGGTTATTTCGAGATGAAAGCCTGGATAGTAGGGCTTATGATAAGGAACCTGGATAGTAGGAATACTTCGAAATGAAAGCCTGGATAGTAGGGCTATGAGAAGGAACCTGGGTCGTACGGTTGCTTTGAGATGAAACCTTGGATAGTAGGGCTTATGAGAAGAAACCTGGATATTAGGGTTACTTCAGAATGAAATCCTGGATAGTAGGGCTTATGAGAAGGAACCTGAATAGTAGGGTTACTTCGAAATGAAAGCCTGGATAGTAGAGCTTATGAGAAGGAACCTGTATAGTAGGGTTACTTTGGGATGAAAGTCTGAATAATAGGGCTTATGAGAAGGAACCTGGATAGTAGGGTTACTTCAGGATGAGAGCCTGAAAAGTAGGGTTTATGAGAAGGAACCTGGATAGTAGGGTTACTTCGGAATGAAAGCCTAGATAGTAGGGCTTATGAGAAGGAACTTGGATAGTAGGGTTACATCGAAATGAAAGCCTGGATAGTAGGGCTTATAAAAAGGAACCTGGATAGTAGAGTTACTTCAGAATGAAGGCCTAGATAGTAGGGTTTATAAGAAGGAACCTGAATAGTAGGGTTACTTAGGAATGAAAGCCTTGATAGTTGGGCTTATGAGAAGGAACCTGGATAGTAGGGTTACTTGCCTGGATAGTAGGGCTTATGATAAGGAACCTTGATAGTAGGGTTACTTCGAAATGAAAGCCTGGATAGTAGATCTATGAGAAGGAACCTGGGTCGTAGGGTTGCTTCGTAATGAAAGCCTGGATAGTAGGGCTTATGAGAAGGAACCTGGATAGTAGGGTTACTTTGGAATGAAAGCCTGGATAGTAGGGCTTATGAGAAGGAACCTAGATAGTAGGGTTACTTCGGAATGAAAGCTTGGATAGTAGGGCTTATGAGAAGGAACCTGGATAGTAGGGTTACTTCGGGATGAAAGCTTGGATAGTAGTGCTTATGATAAGGAACCTGGATAGTAGGGTTACTTCGGGATGAGAGCCTAAAAAGTAGGGCTATGAGAAGGAACCTAGATAGTAGGGTTACTTCGAAATGAGACCTGGATAGTAAGGCTATGAGAAAATAACATATGGCTGCTGATTTGGGTCGTGGACCATGTCCTTAACAAGATACAATCCTGAAATGCTAGGCCCATTTGACAAAAAAATGCACGTTTGAGCACATTTGCCTTTTGCCAATTTTCCAAAAATGGTCAACTTTGACAATGCATATCTCTTCCAATTTTAACCCTAGATAGGTGTTCTTTGACTTTTTAGAAAGCTTAGGATGTCCCCTAAACAACTCTTTTGGTCTGATCTCAATTGGGTCTTCCATGTTCATGTAAGAAGCTTTGACCCAAAAGGTGTTTTTGTTGACTTTTCAAAAGGACCTATAATGTAGAAATCCATATATTTTTATGAGTGAATTTCTTGAACTTGAGAGATGAATTTGAGTTGTAGGGAATTGAATTCCCTTCAAAATGATCCTTGAATAAGAAATTTCTGATAAAGTATGAGAAAGTTATGCTTGGTTAAAGTTTGGTTGACTTTTCCTGAGAAACCCTAACTTAGCAACTTTTGAGTTTTGATGAATTAGGAGCATTCCTTGGGGAATCATGGTCAACCCTTGGTCAAATGATGGATGTCACTTAAAAATGTTGATGTTGACCAAAAATATTGAAGTTTGACTGTATGTGGGTCACAATTGACTTTTGACCTAATATAGTCAATTCTCAAGCATCTGAGCAGTTGACTGAGCAAACTTCTTGTGCAAAGTATGAAACTTGACATGTATGATCTTGAGAACATATTAGGACCATGGAAAGGATTTGAGGCCTTTCGAGTTCACCCATCTTGATGAAAATGGAAACCCTAGTCTGAGATTCATTGCTTTAGGAGAGAGTTTGACTGGTCAACTCTTGGGCATCCTTGAGCAAGTTGAGGATCTCAATGAGCATATGTTAAGTAAAGGGGGCGAGAAAATTTTGGGGTACAACAACTTCCCCTGTTCAATCTTCTTAAACTTGAGGAAGTAGATTGGTTTGTCCGCCTTTCGTGATCTGAAGGTGGAAGATGATTGAACACTAGAGTGCCCAGAAATTTGCACTCGCATGCAGTGAATGTCGATCGATAGTATCGGGAATGGGCTTACAGACGCCATTTGGAAGGTGACGGAAAACCATTAGAGATGGGCTTAAAGATGCCATCTAGAGAAGATATTGGTTGCATAAGAGATTCCTTTACGAGAATTTCTGTACCTGCCGCTGAGGAGGACTTCATCGAGCAAAGTTGATTTATGTCTTGGGAAATTGAGTCTAGGAGCTTCGGTTGTCCATTACTATACTGGGGAGTTAATTCTTGATTGAGGAGGTAGAAGTGAACTGCATATCTGGTTTGGGTCCAGGTTGCACATTGACTTACTAGGGAAAGGTGGACTTGACCGTAACTGGTCGGGTCCAGGTCTTATAGTGCTGTAAACTGTTATCTGGCGATAAGAGAGAAGGAACCTGGATAATAGGGTTTCTTCGAGGTGAAAGCCTAGATAGTAGGGCTATGAGAAGGAACCTGGACAGTAGGGTTACTTCGAAATGAAAGCCTGGATAATAAGGCTTATAAGAAGGAACCTAGATAGTAGGGTTACTTCAGAATGAAAGCCTGGATAGTAGGGTTTATGAGAAGGAACCTGGATAATAGGGTTACTTAGGAATGAAATCTTGGATAGTAGGGCTTATGAGAAGGAACTTGGATAGTAGGGTTACTTCGAGATGAAAGCCTGAATATTAGGGCTTATGAGAAGGAACCTGGATAGTAGGGTTACTTCGAAATGAAAACCTGGATAGTAGGTCTATGAGAAGGATTCTGGGTCATAGGGTTGCTTCGAAATGAAAGCCTAGATAGTAGGGCTTGTGAGAAGGAACCTGGATAGTAAGGTTACTTCGGAATGAAATCCTGGATAGTATGGCTTATGAGAAGGAACCTAGATAGTCAGGTTACTTCAGAATGAAAGCATGGATAGTTGGGCTATGAGAAGGAACCTGGATAGCAGGGTTACTTCGAAATGAAAGCCTAGATAGTAGGGCTTATGAGAAGGAACATGGATAGTAGGGTTACTTCGGAATGAAAGCCTGGATAGTAGGGCTAATGAGAAGGAACTTGGATAGTAGGGTTACTTCGAAATGAAAGCCTGGATAGTAGGGCTTATGAGAAGGAACCTGGATAGTAGGGTTACTTTGTAATGAAAGCCATGATAGTAGGGCTTATAAGAAGGAACCTGTATAGTAGGGTTAATTCGGAATGAAAGCCTGGATAGTAGGGCTTATGAGAAGGAACCTGGATAGTAGGGTTACTTCGGGATGAAAGCCAGGATAGTAGGGCTTCTGATAAGGAACCTGGATAGTAGGGTTACTTCGGAATGAAAGCCTGGATAATAGGGCTTATGAGAAGGAATTTGGATAGTAGGGTTACTTCGAGATGAAAGTCTGGATAGTAGGGCTTATGAGAAGTGACCTGGATAGTAGGGTTACTCTGAAATGAAAACCTGGATAGTAGGGCTATGAGAAGGATTCTGGGTCGTAGGGTTGCTTCGAAATGAAAGCCTGGATAGTAGGGCTTATGAGAAGGAACCTGGATAGTAGGGTTGTGATCGGTGGAAATAGAACTGACTATTTTTAGCTGGTTTCGCGAAATGTCGCGGTAAGCAAGAGTCGCCACCGTCTTTTATGTTCTCCAACATGGAAAGGACAAAAGCACAGCAAAATTCCTTATTCGAGATGTTTCTCGGTTCGGGAGGTAGATTTATAGAAAGGGAAGGTGTTAGCACCCTTTCTATCCGTGGTTATCCACGGGCTCTTAGGTACTTGCTCTTATGTTTTCAAAAATTGTTTGCTTTTCAAGTGTGTGTGGGTTTTGAAAAAAGTTTCGTTTGAAAAATTTCTAAGTAACTCTTGTATCTGTCCTCAACAGTGTATGAAAAATTTGTTTGAAAACTTTTTGAAAGTGTCGGTGTGAAAAGTTGTTTTTGTTTGTTTTGAAAAGAGCAAGTACTTAAGAGAAGTCTACCTACCCTAAGGAATTAAGCTGTGTAAGAGTCCTTTAGATAGTGCTATCCCACTATTGAGAAGTAGGTAGCACCATCGTTGGGGTTATTCGGGTCAATTCGATTATAAGGGACATATGTGGTCACCGAAGCAATGGTAGGACATCTTAGTAGTAACCCTAATGTCCTATATCCTTTTATCCGAGGCAACCGTTTCGAGGCAACTGGATCTTAGACAGGAGGGCGACCTCTAAGACACCCTATACTTGATGACCACGTTTCGAGGCAACCAGTGAGGCGTACCCTAGAAGTGGCATGTGCTTTGTGTGTTTTTTTAGTTAGTGTTTGTCTTGTACATGTTATTTGTGAGCTACGGATTGATTTTATTTACATACATTCTTGCAGGCATATTAGCAGTTAGGGGTGCGGAAAGTAAATTGCGGAAATGTAAATCTAGCTATTACAAGGCGCGGGTCTATACATCGCCAAAAACAAAAACCCGTTTTGGAAAATAAAGTGCGAGAATTTAAAAGAAAGCGATAAAGTTCTAATTATTACACTTCCTGAACAGATACAAAAATATAAAATATTGAATTAAAATAAAACTGCGCGTGAAAGAATTGAATCGGGACGTCATGAGGGTTTTGACCCTTTTAAGAAAGAAATTGAAATTTTTGTCCTTTTTTTTGGTAATTAATGAAATTAAAATTAATAACTAATTAATTAATTTAATTAAAAGAAAAATATTTTTGTGTTTTTATGTTTTTAATGAAAATAAAATAAAAGAATTAAAATTAAAAGTTAACCTAATTCTAAATTATTTTTATTTATTGTAAAGAAAAAGAGATTAAAATTGACCTAATTAAACTATTATATTTGTTAGTATTTTATTTACAAAAATAACATGAAATTAATAATAATAATAATATTAGTTCTTTTTTTGATTTTTTTATGAAAAGTATTAATTATGTTAATAGTTAATAAAAAAAGGAATAAGAAATAAAATAAGGCAAATAAAAAAAACAAAATGACAAAATAAGATTGAAAACCCAAGGGGGGTTTGGGCCAGAATTGGGTGTGTGTTCAGAAATTCCAGCCCATTAAGCTTCCAGGCCTATTGACTTTTTTGCTTGCCTATGCACAAGGTTGACCAGGGTACATGGTGGGGATCAGCTCCTGGCCTTTGGACGCATGCTTGAGGACACATGGCGTGTTTGGGTATGTGGAATATGACACATGAAGGCTAATCAAACCACAAGATACCATTTAATTAATTTTTTTAATTTTATTTGAATTATTATGGATTAAAATGAATTAAATCCATAAAAATTAAATAAAAATGGAAAAATAATTATTTGGTCTTGAAATTGACCATGGGACACGTGGGTGGCATGACAAGGATGAATCAAGTGGAAAAACGTGGGCCCTTTTGTCAAAAATTGAAGTTTCAAGGATAGTTGACTTTTGCCATTTCACAAAAATTTCCCAACTTCTCCAATGCATATCTTGCTCAATTTTGATCATATGAACATGTTCTTGGACATTTTGGAAAGGTCTTGAAGTCCTCTAACCAATACCTTTGGTCCCATGTCATTTGAATTTACCAATCTAAAGTTATGGTCTTTGACTTAAAGTGCCTTTTTGTTGACTTTTGAAAATGACCTATAATGTGGAAATTGATAACTTTTTGTGAGAGCATTTCTTGGACTTGGAATGTGAAGATGAGTTGTAGGAAATTTCATCCCCTTCAAAATAAGCATTGGATGGGATTTTTCTGATGAACCATGAAAAAGTTATGCCTTGGTCAAGTTACAGTTGACTTTTCAGCTGTCCAAAAATAGAAACTTTTGCATCTTGATGATTTTTGAGCCATTCTTGTGAAATCATGGTCAAGATTTGAACAAATGATGATTGTGGCTTCAAAATAAGATGTTGACCAAAAATTTTGACTTTTGACTGCCAAATGACCATTTTACCCCTACAGTTGATTGTGGAGCAATTAGGGCTTTTGACTGTGCAACTTGATGCTGTGAGCCTTGAAACTTGACATGTAGATGCTTGACAATGTTTATAGGCATGTGGGACTTGATTGAGCCCTTGAAAACCTCAACTTCCTTGCAAGAACCAAAACCCTAATTTGACTGGCTTAGGAGAGTGTTTGAATTGTGCAACCCTTGAGTAGACTTTGAGCAAATTGAGATGATGCTTGTCAAAACTTTGAAGAATATGGGAGGGCAAATTTTGGGGTACAACAGTTGCCCCTGTTCAATCTTCTTAGACCTGAGGATGTAGATTGGCTTGTGTGCCTTTCGTGATCTGAGGGTGGAATATGATTGAACACTTAGAGTGCCCAGAAATTTGCACTCACATAGTAAAGTATCAGCAGTGTGATGTCGGGAATGGGCTTACAGATGACATTTGTAGAGATGGTGGATAGGAGGATGGGCTTATAGATGCCATCTGGAGATGTGACAGAACCTTGTCGGGAATGGGCTTATAGATGCCATTTGGAAGTGTAATGGATAGGTGTGGAGATGGGCTTATAGATGCCATTGGGGGTGTCGATCGCGTAAGAGATTCTTTAGCGAGAACTTGCGTACCTGAGAAAGAAAGATAATTACCTGGCCAGTTACAGGGGTTGATCTTCAAACTCTTCGTGCATATATGCCTTGGCTGGATACATGTATCGAATCTACAAACAATCATTCACAGGCGTGCCCTGGCTAGATACAGGAATCGAATCTGGAACTTCAAAAGGTTGCTTACAGACGTGCCCTAGATGGATACAGGTATCGAATCCGGAACTTGAAAAGGTTGCTTACAGACATGCCCTGGCTGGATACAGGTATCGAATCTACAATCTATCATTCACAGACGTGCCCTGGCTAGATACAAGAATCAGATCTGGAATTAGTCGTCTACAGATGTGCCTTGGCTGGATACAGGTATCGAATATTCAAAATCTTCAGATGTGCCCTGGCTAGATACAGGAATCGAATCTGGAATTAGTCGTCTACAGATGTGCCCTAGCTGGATACAGGAATCGAATCTTCAAACTCTTCAGATGTGCCCTGGCTAGATACAAGAATCGAATCTGGAATTAGTCGTCAACAGATATGCCCTGGCTGGATACAAGAATCGAATCTTCAAACTCCTCAGACGTGCCCTGGCTGGATACAGGAATCGAATCTGGAATTAGTCGTCAACAGATATGCCCTGGCTGGATACAGGAATCGAATCTTCAAACTCTTCAGACGTGCTCTGGCTGGATACAGGAATCGAATCTGGAATTAGTCGTCAACAGATATGCCCTGGCTGGATACAGGAATCGAATCTTCAAACTCTTCAGACGTGCCCTGGCTAGATACATGAATCGAATCTGGAATTAATCGCTCACAGATATGCCCTGGCTAGATATAGGAATCGAATCTAGAATTACGACAGTTGATAGTAATCATCTTTGGATTGACCTTTTTCCTGAAGAGGTAAAACATCAGTTATATGCAATGTCATGATGTATGAAATGTATGATGTCATGATGTTCAAAATATAAATGAGATAATTGTGTTATGATGCGTATATGCATGCGTCGTGGTGTATGATAATGTGAAATGTCTATGAATGTGTTTTCATCTAGGAAAATAAATCCTTGACGACTGCCGGGAGCTTATGGAATCCTGGGCTGATGTTGGAGAGTAGAGTTCTTCGTTTCCACTGGGGATGATGGTTGTAAGAATAAACCGGTAGGAGAAGATGACTCCGTTGGGGAATAAACTTGTTGAAGAGATTACTCTGCAGGGAATTGCTCTGTGGGAAGAGATATTTCGCTGAGATTTGATGATAACTCCGCTGGGGATACCGTTGATAAGCCTGTTGGAGGATTTGATGAACTCCGCTGGGGATAGGAAGAACTTCGCCGAGGACGATCTTTCCATGGCAATTAGCTAAGGATAACCCAGTTATAAGCTCTGGTGGAGAATAACCTTTGAATAAAGCCGGGGAGACGCGTTCGTGCTCTGCAGGGGATAAGCTTCCAGAATCTACTGGGGATAAGCTTCCAGAATCTACTGGGGAGATTGATTCAACTCTCCTGGGGAGACTTTCGGACTGTACTGGGGAATGGCTCCACTGGGGCGTCTTGTATTCCGACGGGGAACAATCTTATATTAAGACTGCCGGGGATGCTTGTTGAGGAACATCTGCATACTTTGCTGGGGAATATTGAGATTTACTGGGGATACCCGACTTCCTTAAGGCTGACAGTAGGCTAACTCTGCTTGGGGAGAGTATCACTGACTTGCTGGAGATGCTAGGCCTTTTTTTTAGGGCTGACGGGAGACCAACTCTGCTCGGGGGAGAGTATCGCTGACTCTTGTCTTACTCCGGGGGAGTGGAGGTATCTTGATCATGTTCTTCAGCTGAACCTACCTCAGTACCTTAGTGGACAAAGCATCTAGATCGCTTAGACAATTCTTATTGCCCCAGTTTCTGCTGGAGAAGCAGGCCTATGAGGTGCTTGATACCTGCTGATTGGAAAATCTTCTTTTTTGGTAGGCAAGTGACGAGATGACGGGACATAGTCGTACGCTTTGATCCCTAACTTTTGCCTGGACCGCCTGTTGTACCCCAAAATTTGCCGTCCCATATTCTTCAAGAAATTGTCAAATCATGCTTCAAATTTCCCCAAGGGTTGCACAGTCAAGGGTCTCCTAAACAGTCAAGATTAGGGTTTTGATTCTGATCAAGAAAATGAAGTTCCAAAAGGTCCAATCAAGTCTCATATGCCTACAAATATGGTCAAGCATCCTCATACCAAGTTTCAAGACTTTCAGCACAAAATTGCACAGTCAAAAACCCTAATTGCACTACAGTCAACTGTAGGGGCAAAATGGTCATTTGATAGTCAAAAGTTCAAATTTTTGGTCAACATATCATTTTGAAGCCACAAACATCATTTGATCAATGCTTGATCATGATTCTCAAAGCTTGGCTCAAAAATCATCAAGATGCGAAAGTTTCTTTATTTGGACAGCTGGAAAAGTCAACTGTAAATTGACCAGAGCATAACTTTCACATGGATTATCAGAAAAATTCCATCCAAAGCTCATTTTGAAGAGAAAGACATTTCCTACAACTCATCTTCATACTTCAAGTCCAAGAAATGCTCTCACAAAAAGTTATCAATTTCAACATTATAGGTCATTTTCAAAAGTCAACAAAAAGGGACTTTAAGTCAAAGGCCATAACTTGAGATTGGTAAATCAAAATGACATGGTACCAAAGGCATTGGTTAGAGGACTCAAAGACCTTTCCAAAATGTCCAAGAACATGAGAAAAGCTTAAAAATTGAGCAAGTTATGCCTTGTAGAAGTTGGGAAATTTTTGGATATTTTGAAAAGTCAACATTACTTCAAATGACCTAAAATTGCTAATGGGCCCATGTTTCTTCCACAATTCATCATTCCAAGCATGTGCACGACCACTTGGCCCAAAGGGAAGTATTTTTTTCACTTTTTATTTATTTATTTGAATTTTTATTTATATTAATTCACTTAAATCAATTAAATATGTGAAAAATATTTAACTTAACCTAACAAATCTTTTTGTACATGTTTCATTCTCAAGATTTCGTGCATAAGCCAATATGGAAAGAATTGGAGCAATTGGATATGATTTGTGCAAAAATAGCATGAAAAAAGATTGAAAAAATCTTGAAAAATCAAATCTCTAAAACCATGATTGCAAGAGATTTTGAGCAAGTTTCTTGACCTAATGCATTCAGTACATAAGCCTAAAGAAAAACCTAATGTTCATACACACTAAGCTGCGCAGAAGAGCAAAAATCAAACTTGGAATTTTTGTCTAAGAACTGAAATCTGAAAACACCCTTACAAGGCGATTCAAGGCAGAATTCTTGTTTCAATAGCTTCCTCAAGCATCACTTGACATATTCCAATCACTAACATCCATCAAGACTCAAGGAATTGGTAACACGAGTGCAAACTGTACCAAGAAAAATTCATAATCGTGCATCATGATTTACGCATCCTTTGTAATTTTTAATGCTTGATTCATGTTCATTATGAGATTCTGAAACTAACCATACAAATTAATTGCGTTTTTGTGCTATGTACATGATTTTACCATTGATGCAGGCTAGGGTTTCTTGGACTCCCAATTAGGGGTTTCCTAATACTGTAAAATTCGACCACCACAATTCCATGGATGGATTCAGGGAGTTTGGACGAAAACAATGGTCTCATCGCGCTCAATTTATGAGTGTCTGAGGGCTATTCGCTATTTTCCCATAGCTGGCCTAAGCAAACGCCATGAAAACCGTTGCTAATGTGTTTTCGTTTCAGGAAAATAAAACCAACGAAGAAGACGCTTATGTGGCAAAGGCTGACTGGTCCATTTGAATTCTGGCGCGGAAAAAAGCACTAACTCACGTTTTCCTTTATATTAATTGTTGATAATTATATATACAAACGCATGGTAGTGGTTCAGTGGCAAGTGTATGTATTGGCAATCCTCATGACCTGGGTTCGAGACCCAGGTCCTCACTTTCTTTCATATTTTTCTTCATATAACGCTCCTATGCAGCTTCCACGTTGAGGACCATCATACAACCCTCTATCCAGCCATCCACGCGTCCACTTTCATCCATCCAAGGGCCAAGATTTGGAGATCATGGTAGGCTCTAGTCAACGTTCTGCACGTGAGTAAAAAAGGTCCACAAGGCCAGAAATTCAAATGGGCCAGATTACTAAAGGCCATACCTCCACATTGGGGACTGATACCCCCCTAGGTTTGCAATTCCTTCTACTTTTTTTATTTTATTTTTTCTATTTTCCTTTTTAATTATTGTTTTGATTAATTAATTAATTATTATTTTCATAAAAACATAAAACACCATAAAAACCAGAAAAAAGGAAAAAATATAATAAATATTTTATTTTGATATTTTCATAAATAAATTTGCATGTAATTAAATATAGTTTGAAATTAGGTTTAATTTTAATACTTTTAATAAAACTCTAAAAATATAGAATTAGGTTTAATCAATAATTTTTCATCTTTTTATTTTTCTTTCATAATGATTAAATAATTAAATACTTATTTTCATAATTAAATTTGTATATAAAAATTAGGGTTAATTTAGGTTAAATTCTAAAGTTTTCTTAATAAATTAAAAATAAATAGAATTAGGGTTTGCCTCTTATTTTAATTTTAGTTAATTCTTTTTCTCATTAAATTCCTAAAATGCTAAAAATACCAAAAAAAACAATTCCTTTTCTTTTTTTAATCAATTAATACCTTTAATTTAATTCAATTTTGCAAAAGGGTCCAACGCCCTCGTTTCGTTTTAATTCTCATTAATTCGCGTATTTATTTTATTTCATTATAATACTTATGTATCTCTCCCGAAGCCTTGTAATTACTTCTCGCACTTTTAATTTATTTATTTTCTGTCAAATCGGGTTCGAGAAACTTTTGGCGATGTGGACCCGCGCCGTTTGTAATAGCTTAGAATTTACTTTCCCGCAAATATTTTAACTGTTAATCAAAAGCATGAAAGAATGTATGGATGAAAATAAAAACAAGCGTAGAACACCAATAACATGACAAGATAAATGCAAATGAAAACAACACACGAATCACACACCACCCCTAGGGTACGCCTCACTGTTGCCTTGCCTCGAAAGGTGATCGTCGAGTAGAGGATGTCTTAGTAAGTCCTCATGATCCGGGAACCTGGCATGAGGGTAGCTTCTAAGGTGTCTTCCCATTGCTCCGGTGATCACCATGTCCCGAACCTCGAATTGACCCGAACACCTCCAACGGTGGTGCTACCTACCTCTCAATGGTGGGATGGCACTACTTTAAAGGACATTTACACAGACGAATTCCTTAGGGTAGGTAGATGACTCTAGATAATTGCTCTAATTTCAAAACAAATTCAAAAATACTTTTCACACCGACACCTTTTCAAAAGCTTTCGAAAGCAATTTTTCAAACACTCTTGAGGACCGATACAAGAGTCGAACTGAAATTTTCAAAGAAACTTTTTAAAAAACCCACAATTGAAAAGCAAACAAACCATTTTGAAAACACAAATGAGCAAGTATCTAAGAGCCCATGGATAACCATGGATAGAAAGGGTGCTAACACCTTCCCTTTCTATAACCTACCTCCCGAACCGAGAGCAATCTCTTTAAGGAATTTTTCTGTGCTTTTGTCCTTTCCATTTGGAGAAAATAAAAGACGGTGGCGACTCTTGCTTCCGCGACATTTCGCGAACCAGCGTTAAACAGTCAGTTCCAGATCCACCGATCACAGAACTGGCGACTCTGCTGGGGACCAAACTTAAAGTGAGGTGTACCTTATGGCTAGGTCATAACTGTGTTTTCAATTGTATTGATTTGCTTGCTTTACTATTGTGGGACTGTCTTGGGAGTTACATAGATCCTAACCCGGATCTGGGGATACCCTGTTTAGGTAGCATAAGCTGTGAGGGACCTGTCCGGCGTAGACCGACACGGGTGAAACAGTGGCTACGTTGGTGTGGCACCTTGGTCTGTACCGATATCCCTTATGTTGCAACGAGGAGAATATGGGTCTTCTGAGGAGTCATTAAGCACCAACAACCTTAGAACCTTAATTGACACAACTTGGCCTTTAGAATTGTAGCAGTATGCTACGCCCATTGAGGCTAAACTCTCGTGATGGTTCTGGCCGCAAGAAAAGATTGCGATGCTGGAGTTATGACCGATTGAGGGTAGTCAATGATATTGGGATCCTCTAAGAACCCGGTTACTTTTGATTAAGACAGGTATGAACCAACAAACTGAAAGAGGGTAGTACCTAGACCTCATGCTGGCCTAAACTTTAGGGGCTTGCCTTGTGTGACTTGTGTGCCTTACCATGTTTGCCTTTGTATCTATATGTGGTGTGCTTTATCATAACATCATAGCATCATGAGCATTGCATGCATCCTGCATAAGGACTGACCATTTCAAAGACAAGAGGGTTTCACCTTTGCTCTGTTTTGTAGGATATTATGATGCCTGTGCGAAGGAATACTATCCGGTTCAACTTTGTTCGCTCACCTGAGTTGCTTGATGAGTTGGTTAGCAGAATTCCAAATACCACTTCTTTCATTCAGAGGCATGGTTCCCTTCTCAGTTTGGTCACTGCAAAACGGGATCAACAGTTGATGAGTGTTCTGACCCAGTTCTATGACCCTCTGTACCAGTGCTTCACCTTTCAAGACTTCCAGCTGGTCCCTACCCTGGAAGAGTTCTCTGATTTTCTTGGTATCCCTATCTTGGATCAGACCCCCTTTAATGGTTGGGAAAAGACCCTCAGGCTTGAGGATGTTGCTGCAGCTCTTCCTTTGACCCATCAAGAGGTAACAGACAACTGGGTGACTAGAAGTGGAGTGAAGGGTTTCTTGGCCAAGTTTCTAATCGGTAAAGCTAGCAGTTTCTAGAATGACCTGGACTTTAGAGCATCTGAGGACATCTTGGCTCTCCTAATCTATGGGTTAGTCCTGTTTCCTAATCCTGACAACTTCATCAATGTCACTGCCATAAGGATCTTTATGTCTCAGAATCCTGTGCCCACTCTCTTGGGTGACATCTTGCAACAACTTCATGCCCGTACTACCCGAAGACGAGGAACCCTATGGTGTTGTATACCTTTGTTGGTGAGGTGGTTTACTTCGCACCTCCCTAAGTTTGTACTGAAGAATCAAGAAGGAAAAGGTTGGGCTCATAGGTTAATGTCTCTCACCGATAAAGACATCATTTGGACTTGCAGAGGTTTGGATGAGATAGCTATTATTGATCGATGCGGGGAATACCCTAATGTTCCTCTGATTGGTATCCAAGGAGGGATCTCTTACAATCCATGTCTAGCACTCCGTCAGTTTGGAAGAGCAAGAAGAGCAGGCCCCCATGAGATGTTGGTGCCTCACATCAGTTTCGAGTTTCAAGTGGATAGTGACGAGCTGCGTCGTAGGTTCATCAAGGCTTGGGACAAGGTTCATAAAGCTGACCCACAAGAGTTAGGGCCAAAGACTTCTTTACCTATGGAAGCCTACTAAAAATGGGTTCGCATCCGGGCTTAGAAGTTAGGTATGCCGTATGAAGCTGTCAGACCCATCATTCTTGAGTGTCCTGACAAAGATGGTGTTCCTCCAACTGTCCTTCCTCCTCAGATACCTACTGATTATGAGACATTGAAGAGATCTTGGTCGCAACTACGGGAAGAGTGGGATTCTTACCGGGAAAAGTACAACGAGCAGGAACTGAAAATCCAGAAGCTGACAAAACAGTTGGAGAATGAGAGAGCTCTGAATGCCTACATCCGTACTGAGAAGAGGAGACCATGGGATCAATAAAGAGCTCCGGATATTCTTTTACAGTTTTATTTCCCTTTTCAGTATTTCCTTTCGTGTAACGCCTAAGGGCAACTTGTTGAATAATTTCAGTTGCAAAGTTGAATCTAATGAAGTGTGTTCCTTTTGTTTACAAAGTTGATTCCCGATTGTCTTTGAAAACATAAATCATACGCATTCCATACATCATGTGCATAGCAGGTTTTTCCTCTTTTCAGGTTGCTTACAGTTCTTCGCTGTTTATTTCAGCATCATGAATCCCGACTCTTCATCAACTAAGACTTCCATCAAGGCTCTTCAGGCGCAGAATGCGCAGTTTCAGGAATTAATCAAGGGTTTGGCTCAAGGCCAGGAGGAGCTGAAGGCTATGCTCCTGAAGAAGGAGAAGAAGAAGAAGAGAAGAACTGTTCTGTTCAACTCGGGCCGAAGGTTTGGTAATGCTCTGCAGCAGGAAGAGGCTGGTTCTTCTGTTGGCAAGAGTAGTCCTCAGGCAGAAGTAAGGGTTCCTAGTCCGGTAGTCTCCGACAACGAGACTGATTTTGATGAAGAGCAGTACCCTCCTGCAGAAGACCGTTACAAGCAACTGGAGGATAGGTTGAAAGCTATGGAGGTTCAACAGGTACCTGGGCTGGATTTCGGAGATCTGGGTTTGTCAACTGGTGTAATTATCCCTCACAAGTTCAAAGCACCATCCTTCTCTAAGTATGACGGGGCGTCTTGTCCCAAGTTGCATCTAAGGTCCTATGTTCGGAAAATTCAGCCGTACTCTGCGGATAAAAATTTGTGGATCCACTTCTTCCAGGAGAGTCTTTCAGGGACTCATCTCGAATGGTTCTATCAGCTGGATGGGACCAAGGTTCGTAACTGGGAGGAGTTGGCTACTGCTTTCTACAAGCAGTATCAATATAATGCCGACCTTGCCCCCACACGTACCCAACTCCAGGGTATGTCGTTAGGTGCAAGCGAAGGTTTTAAGGAGTACGCTCAGAAGTGGAGAGACCTGGCTGGCAGGGTGCAGCCACCATTGACTGATCGGGAGTTGGTAGACATGTTCTTGGGGACCCTATCTGGGCCATTTTTCAACCATCTCATTGGGAATTCTTCTGCTGGGTTCACTGATTTGATTCTGACTGGAGAAAGAATCGAAGCTGGGTTGAAGTCTGGGAAGATTCCGAAGGGTGCATCATCTAGTTCTGAAAAAAACCCTTCAAGAAGGAGGCTAGTGCCGTGTATGGTTCCAAGAGATCAGAGAGACCTGAGCGCCGCCAATCTGTCAGTGCGGTAATGATTGCTAAGCCTGCTGCCGCTCCTCGGCCGACCAATCCTCAAAGGGCTGAAAGACCCCGGAGGGAATTTACCCGGTTAAGCATGACCCTATCACAGATCCTGCCACAGTTGCTATCCACCAATTTGGTGACTGTCAGGGAGGCTCCGAAGTTCCCCAATACTGCATCTCCTAAGTACAACCCAAATGCTCGTTGTGCTTACCATTCAGACAGCCCGGGGCATTCCACTGATGACTGTTGGGCATTAAGGAACAAGCTGCAGGACCTCATTGACGCCAAGGAGGTACAGTTTGAGGCATCTGAGAAGCCTAATGTGGTGACAGCTCCCCTACCTGCTCATGGAGTAAACGCTATTGGGGACGAAGACGAAGTGGACGATGCTGAGTTTGATAGTTGGATCTACCCGGCAACCGACAGTGGATCTAACAATTGGAGTGCAAAGGACAACTTATCTGTTTCTCTTGTTACTAAGTAATGAATTCCTATGTTTTTGGTATCTGTAATAAACAATAAATAAACTCTTTGGCCCGGTGTCTTACCCGAGGCACCGTGGTTTCATTTGTGAGGGCATATAAATTGTCATTTCATATATCATGAATGAAAATCTTGGACGTTTCTCGCATTGCAAATTTTATGCTCCTTTTCTGTCTGTCTTTTCCTTTACATATATTTCAAAACGGCTGTATTTACACACACACTCACTCATACAGGTTTCAATCCACTCTGGATCTTACTGATAACAACTCTGCTACTGCCAATTATGACTTCGAAAATCCGATCAACTTAGCCGAAGACGAAGGTGAAGATGATTGCGAAGTGCCTGGCGAGCTTGCAAGACTGTTGCTTCAGGAAGAGAGGGCAATTCACCCCCATGAAGAGCCAGTGGAAACAATAAACTTGGGTACTGAGGCAGACAGGAAAGAGGTAAAGATTGGTGCCAACCTAGAGCTCAGCGTGAAGCAACGGTTAACCAAGATGTTACATGATTATATGGAGATCTTTGCCTGGTCCTACGAAGACATGCCCGGGTTGGATACCGATATTGTGGTCCATCACTTGCCAACTAAGGAAGACTGCCCTCCAGTTAAGCAAAAGGTCCGTCGGATGCGTCCAGAGATGTCTGAGAAGATTAAAGCCGAGGTTATGAAACAGTTTGATGTCGGGTTCCTTGCAGTGACTTCTTACCCTCAGTGGGTTGCTAATGTGGTGCCGGTACCTAAGAAGGATGGAAAGGTCAGAATGTGTGTCGACTACAGGGATCTGAACAGGGCCAGCCCCAAGGATGACTTCCCTTTACCTCACATTGATGTCCTTGTTGATAATACAGCTCAGCACAAGGTGTTCTCTTTCATGGATGGTTTCTCAGGTTACAATCAGATTAAGATGGCACCTGAAGACATGGAAAAGACTACATTCGTTACTCAGTGGGGCACCTTCTGTTACAAGGTCATGCCATTCGGGTTGAAGAACGCTGGGGCAACCTACCAACGTGCCATGGTTGCTTTATTTCATGACATGATCCATCATGAGATAGAAGTGTATGTGGACGACATGATCGCAAGTTCTCAGACTGAGGAAGAGCACTTAGATCATCTGCAAAAGTTGTTTGACCGGTTGAAACTGTACAAGCTGAGATTGAACCCGAACAAGTGCACCTTCGGGGTAAGATCTGGGAAGTTGCTAGGCTTCGTGGTAAGTGACAAGGGCATTCAAGTGGACCCTGCCAAGGTCAAAGCTATTCAAGAGATGCCAGTTCCTAGGACAGAGAAGGAAGTCAGAGGCTTTTTAGGACGTCTGAATTACATCGCTCGGTTTATCTCACACCTGACTGCTACCTGTGAGCCAATCTTCAAGCTGCTGAAGAAAGATCAGGTAGTACGTTGGAACGATGAATGTCAGGCTGCTTTTGACAGAATCAAAGAGTATCTCCAAGAACCACCTATCCTTATGCCACCGGTTGAAGGGAGACCTCTGATATTATACCTGACAGTACTTGACAACTCAATGGGGTGTGTGCTGGGGCAGCATGACGAGTCTGGCCGAAAAGAGCATGCCATTTATTACCTTAGCAAAAAGTTTACCGACTGTGAGACCCGATACTCACTGCTTGAGCAAACTTGCTGCGCTTTGGTATGGGCTGCTCGCCGGCTGAGACAGTATATGCTGACTCACACTACCTTGTTGATCTCAAAGATGGATCCTATCAAGTACATATTTGAAAAGCCTGCTCTGTCTGGGAGAATTGCAAGATGGCAGATGATCTTGACGGAATATGACATTCAGTATACGACCCAGAAAGCCATCAAGGGAAGTGTATTGGCAGATCACTTGGCACATCAGGCCGTAAACGACTATCAATCAATGAACTTCGAGTTTCCGGATGAAAGCATTATGATAGTGACTGATTGTGAAGTACCTGGACCGGATGAAGGACCTGAACCAGGATCCCGATGGTCTATGCACTTTGACGGGGCCTCCAATGCTTTGGGTAACGGTATCGGCGCCATAATCATATCTCCTCAAGGTACTCATACTCCACTCACTGCCCGGCTATGTTTCAATTGTACCAACAACATGGCAGAGTATGAGGCGTGCATCATGGGTCTTCAAGCTGCGATCGACCTAAGGATCAAGTTTCTGAGTGTCTTCGGAGATTCCGCTCTTGTGATCAATCAGATCAAAGGAGAGTGGGATACGAAACATCCAAACCTGATTCCGTACAGAGAATGTGTGTTGACCTTGATCCCCCACTTCGCAGAGATAACCTTTGAGCACTTTCCAAGAGAAGAGAATCAGTTGGCGGACGCGTTAGCTACAATGTCTTCTATGTTCAAGGTCAAATGGGACAATGAGGCTCCCCGGATCATCATCTGGAAACTGGACGAACCGGCATACTGTTGTGATCTCGAGACTGAATTGGTGACTGAGAAGCCTTGGTACCATGAGGTGAAGAGATACCTGGAAGCTCAGGAGTACCCTGAAGGTGCCTCTATCAATGATAAGAAGTTCTTAAGGAGGTTCGCGGCAAAGTTCTTCCTTAGCAACGACATTTTGTACAAGCGAAACCATGATTCAACCCTACTGCGTTGTGTGGATAAGACGGAAGCAGAAAGGATCATGGAAGAGCTACATGAATGAACCTTTGGTACACATTCCAGTGGGCACACTATGGCTAAGAAAATCCTACGGGCAGGATATTACTGGTCCACAATGGAAGCTGACTGCTATCAACATTCTAGGACATGCCACAAGTGCCAGATTTATGCAGATAAGGTGCATGTTCCTCCAGTTCCCCTGAATGTTCTGACTGCGCCTTGGCCGTTTGCAATGTGGGGCATAGACATGATCGGCGAGATTAAACCTACGGCATCTAATGGGCATCGCTTCATCTTGGTAGCGATTGATTATTTTACGAAGTGGGTTGAAGCAGCATCCTATGCTACGGTAACCAAGACTGTTGTGGCACGGTTCATTCGACATAACTTGATCTGTCGGTACGGCGTCCCCGAGAGAATTATTACAGACAACGGTACCAATCTGAACAACAAGATGATCGCTGAGCTCTGCGAACAGTTCAAGATACAGCACCACAATTCTTCTCCTTACAGACCGAAGATGAATGGGGCTGTAGAAGCAACAAATAAGAACATCAAGAAAATCGTGCAGAAGATGACAGTGACTTATAAAGATTGGCACGAGATGTTACCGTTCGCTCTACATGGGTACCGTACCTCAGCTAGGACGTCAACCGGGGCAACTCCTTTCTCTCTGGTTTATGGCATGGAGGCAGTCTTGCCGATCGAAGTGCAAATACCCTCTCTCCGGATAATGAAGGATGCAAATCTGAACGAAGATGATTGGATCCAGACACGACTTGATCAGCTCAACCTCATTGATGAAAAGAGACTTGCTGCTATCTGTCACGGTCAGACGTATCAGAAACGGATGATCAGGGCATTTAACAAAAAGGTCAGACCACAGGAATATCAAGTTGGGGATCTGGTAATCAAGAGAATCATCCTTCCTCAGAGTGATCCAAGGGGCAAATGGACCCCTACGTACGAAGGGCCATTTGTGGTTAAGCATGTGTTCTCAGGAGGAGCCATGATATTGACCAACATGGATGGTGACGACCTTCCTCACCCCGCCAATGCAGACATAGTAAAAAAATACTACGCATAAAAAAAAGACTCGCTAGGCTGACATGCCTAGGCAAAAATTAGGGCTTCCCGTCGAACCAAAAGGGTTCGGGCAAAATGAAGGGATGAAAATGAAAAAATCTGTACACCCGGCAAGTCGAAAACCTGAAAAGGCGGCTTGGGAAAAAATGGGTATCCCGGTGGACTGAAAACCCGAAAGGGCGGTCCAGGCAAAAATTAGGGATAAAAGCGTAATACTATGTCTCATTGGATCACTTTGCATCCAGAATCCGGTATCTACATCAGGTTCAGACGGCATCGATCAGTCAGCTTCACCTTCAACCAAGGTCATCAAGTGATGAGACGCTCGGAGTTATAAAGGCAATAGCAGAGTTGAAACCCAGTGGGATCATTCATTTCACACAGCTGTTTTATTTTCTTTTGTACAAAATTTGTATAAACTCTTTTGCTCGGCGGCGTTCTCTTACTAGGACGTCAGCCTCTTGTACACAAAACGCCTATTTTCAGGCCATTCAAAAATCAATACAAATATACTTTTCAGTTAAACGTGCCAACTGTTTTCCTTTTTCTGTTTTGTTTTGCGAAGAACGTCCAAGGTTCAATTTGTGATATATGCATTGACAATAATTTGCTAACTCATAAATATTTGCACACGAAACAAAGGAATTAATTGCAGGTGACCCTAGAAACAGGGGCAATAAAGAGTTGTCTAAGCAATCTAATTGTTTTGTCCTCCAAGGTACCAAGGTAGGTTCAGCTAAAGAACATGACCAGTACATCTTAATTCCCCAGAGAGTGAATCAGCAGCTAGTACATTCTTCTCCAAGCAGAGTTATCAAATCTTAAGGAAGCTGGGTATCCTCTAGCAGATAGCAACATTCCCCAGCAGCAATACATATATTCATAACAAGCATCCCCGGCAGTCTTGGTCTAAAGATTGTTCCCCGGCAGCATATCAATACTCAAAGGAATCACTTCCCCGGCATATCAAAACTCCCCAGAAGAGTCCAATCCAGTTTCCCCAGGAAAATTGGAATTCATATCCCCAAGCAGTAAGCTTATCCCCGGTAAATTCTGGAAGCTTATCCTTCGCAGAGCACGAACGCGTCGCCCGGCTTTATTTAAAGAGTTATTTCCTTAACAGGATATAACTGGGTTATCCTCAGCCAAAAGCCACGGAAAGAGCGTCCTCGACGAAGTCTTCTTACCCCAGCGAAGTCTATCAACACTTCCAGCACAACAAGAGTATCCTCAGCAAATTATTATCAACACTCAGCAAAGCATCCCTCTTCCCACAGAGTATTGCTTCCCAGCACGGTCGCTAGAGTATTTTTCTCCCCGCAGAATCTTCCATTGGCCAAAGTTTATTCCGCAACGGAGTCATCTTCTCCTACCGGTATTCTTGCGGTTATCATCCCCAGCGGAAGCAAAATCTATTCTTCAACATCAGCCCAGGATATGACTTCCCGGCACCCGTCAAGGATTTAATTTCCTAGACGAAAACATACATTCATAAAACATCACGTACATCATTATAGCATGCATAGACGCATTATATCATACAAATCTCATTTATGTTGAGAACATCATTGCTTGATCCATATCATGCATTGCATATGACTGACCTTTACCTTTCAGGAAAGATTCAGCTAAATTCTCAATCATATTTCAATACCTAGACCGGTTCAGTTAACCGACTCCAAAGATTTCTTATCCAGTCCAAGGTCTTCTCTAGTCCAGCTAAATCGACCCCCAACAGATTTTTCTGATGAAGACTCAGTAGAAGTTATCAGATTATGATTTCCTATTGGTTCTCTCTCCGACGGTGCATGAGATTTCCATTTTTAGGTTTTTCTTTGAGATTATAAATTCCTATTGGTTCTCTCTCCGACGGTGCATGAGATTTCCATTTTAGGGTTTTCTTTAAGATTATAATTTCAGATGGTTCCCTCTCCGACGATGAGTGAGGTGATAATTCCTTTTCAGATGGTTCCCTCTCCGACGGTGAGTGAGGTGTTAATTCCTTTTCAGATGGTTCCCTCTCCGACGGTGAGTGAGGTGTTAATTCCTTTTCAGATGGTTCCCTCTCCGACGGTGAGTGAGGTGTTAATTCCTTTTCAGATGGTTCCCTCTCCGACGGTGAGTGAGGTGATAATTCCTTTTCAGATGTTTCCCTCTCCGACGGTGAGTGAGGTGATAATTCCTTTTCCTATGGTTCCCTCTCCGACGGCGAGTGAGGTGATAATTCCTTTTCAGATGGTTCCCTCTCCGACGGTGAGTGAGGTGTTAATTCCTTTTCAGATGGTTCCCTCTCCGACGGTGAGTGAGGTGTTAATTCCTTTTCAGATGGTTCCCTCTCCGACGGTGAGTGAGGTGATAATTCCTTTTCTAATGGTTCCCTCTCCGACGGTGAGTGAGGTGATAATTCCTTTTCCTATGGTTCCCTCTCCGACGGTGAGTGAGGTGATAATTCCTTTTCAGATGGTTCCCTCTCCGACGGTGAGTGAGGTGATAATTCCTTTTCAGATGGTTCCCTCTCCGACGGTGAGTGAGGTGATAATTCCTTTTCCTATGGTTCCCTCTCCGACGGTGAGTGAGGTGATAATTCCTTCCAGATTATAATTGCCTATTGGTTCTCTTCCTGACACTGCGAAGATGGTAAGTCCCACCAAGATTTTTCTCAACGAGCGTTGTTGAAGTTAAAGTCACCCAAGGTTCTCTTACCATTCATGCTAAGGTAGTAACCATCCCTGGTTCATTCATCATCTTTTGAAGCTCCAGACCCAGATCCCGTAACCAGTCAGGACATATCTATGCCAAGCATCTGAAATCAACTCCTGCAACGTGTCAGGTACTCATGTTTCTTTTGCAGGTATGCAGGTTCTCGCTAAGGAATCTCTTACGCGATCGACATCCAGATGGCATCTATAAGCCCATCATCCTATTCATCAATCTCTAAATGGCATCTATAAGCCCATTTCCATCACACTGCCACTATGTGAGCGCAAATTTCTGGGCACTTTAGTGTTCAATCATCTTCCACCCTCGGATTACGAAAGGCACACTAGCCAATCTGCATCCTCAGGTCTAAGAAGATTGAACAGGGGCAACTGTTGTACCCCAAAATTTGCCCTCCCATATTCTTCAAGAAATTGTCAAATCATGCTTCAAAATTCCCCAAGGGTTGCACAGTCAAGGGTCTCCTAAACAGTCAAGATTAGGGTTTTGATTCTGATCAAGAAAATGAAGTTCCCAAAGGTCCAATCAAGTCTCATATGCCTACAAATATGGTCAAGCATCCTCATACCAAGTTTCAAGACTTTCTGCACAAAATTGCACAGTCAAAAACCCTAATTGCACTACAGTCAACTGTAGGGGCAAAATGGTCATTTGACAGTCAAAAGTTCAAATTTTTGGTCAACATATCATTTTGAAGCCACAAACATCATTTGATCAATGCTTGATCATGATTCTCAAAGCTTGGCTCAAAAATCATCAAGATGCAAAAGTTTCTTTATTTGGACAGTTGGAAAAGTCAACTGTAAATTGACCAGAGCATAACTTTCACATGGATTATCAGAAAAATTCCATCCAAATCTCATTTTGAAGAGAAAGACATTTCCTACAACTCATCTTCATACTTCAAGTCCAAGAATTTCTCTCACAAAAAGTTATCAATTTCAACATTATAGGTCATTTTCAAAAGTCAACAAAAAGGGACTTTAAGTCAAAGGCCATAACTTGAGATTGGTAAATCAAAATGAAAAGGGACCAAAGGCATTGGTTAGAGGACTCAAAGACCTTTCCAAAATGTCCAAGAACATGAGAAAAGCTTAAAAATTGAGCAAGTTATGCCTTGTAGAAGTTGGGAAATTTTTGGATATTTTGAAAAGTCAACATTACTTCAAATGACCTAAAATTGCTAATGGGCCCATGTTTCTTCCACAATTCATCATTCCAAGCATGTGCACGACCACTTGGCCCAAAGGGAAGTATTTTTTTCACTTTTTATTTATTTATTTGAATTTTTATTTATATTAATTCACTTAAATCAATTAAATATGTGAAAAATATTTAACTTAACCTAACAAATCTTTTTGTACATGTTTCATTCTCAAGATTTCGTGCATAAGCCAATATGGAAAGAATTGGAGAAATTGGATATGATTTGTGCAAAAATAGCATGAAAAAAGATTGAAAAAATCTTGAAAAATCAAATCTCTAAAACCATGATTGCAAGAGATTTTGAGCAAGTTTCTTGACCTAATGCATTCAGTACATAAGCCTAAAGAAAAACCTAATGTTCATACACACTAAGCTGCACAGAAGAGCATAAATCAAACTTGGAATTTTTGTCTAAGAACTGAAATCTGAAAACACCCTTACAAGGCGATTCAAGGCAGAATTCTTGTTTCAATAGCTTCCTCAAGCATCACTTGACATATTCCAATCACTAACATCCATCAAGACGCAAGGAATTGGTAACACGAGTGCAAACTGTACCAAGAAAAATTCATAATCGTGCATCATGATTTACGCATCCTTTGTAATTTTTAATGCTTGATTCATGTTCATTATGAGATTCTGAAACTAACCATACAAATTAATTGCGTTTTTGTGCTATGTACATGATTTTACCATTGATGCAGGCTAGGGTTTCTTGGACTCCCAATTAGGGGTTTCCTAATACTGTAAAATTCGACCACCACAATGCCATGGATGGATTCAGGGAGTTTGTACGAAAACAATGGTCTCATCGCGCTCAATTTATGAGTGTCTGAGGGCTATTCGCTATTTTCCTATAGCTGGCCTAAGCAAACGCCATGAAAACCGTTGCTAATGTGTTTTCGTTTCAGGAAAATAAAACCAACGAAGAAGACGCTTATGTGGCGAAGGCTGACTGGTCCATTTGAATTCTGGCGCGGAAAAAAGCACTAACTCACGTTTTCCTTTATATTAATTGTTGATAATTATATATACAAACGTGTGGTAGTGGTTCAGTGGCAAGTGTATGTATTGGCAATCCTCATGACCTGGGTTCGAGACCCAGGTCCTCACTTTCTTTCATATTTTTCTTCATATAACGCTCCTATGCAGCTTCCACGTTGAGGACCATCATACAACCCTCTATCCAGCCATCCACGCGTCCACTTTCATCCATCCAAGGGCCAAGATTTGGAGATCATGGTAGGCTCTAGTCAACGTTCTGCACGTGAGTAAAAAAGGTCCACAAGGCCAGAAATTCAAATGGGCCAGATTACTAAAGGCCATACCTCCACATTGGGGACTGATACCCCCCTAGGTTTGCAATTCCTTCTACTTTTTTTATTTTATTTTTTCTATTTTCCTTTTTAATTATTGTTTTGATTAATTAATTAATTATTATTTTCATAAAAACATAAAACACCATAAAAACCAGAAAAAAGGAAAAAATATAATAAATATTTTATTTTGATATTTTCATAAATAAATTTGCATGTAATTAAATATAGTTTGAAATTAGGTTTAATTTTAATACTTTTAATAAAACTCTAAAAATATAGAATTAGGTTTAATCAATAATTTTTCATCTTTTTATTTTTCTTTCATAATGATTAAATAATTAAATACTTATTTTCATAATTAAATTTGTATATAAAAATTAGGGTTAATTTAGGTTAAATTCTAAAGTTTTCTTAATAAATTAAAAATAAATAGAATTAGGGTTTGCCTCTTATTTTAATTTTAGTTAATTCTTTTTCTCATTAAATTCCTAAAATGCTAAAAATACCAAAAAAAACAATTCCTTTTCTTTTTTTAATCAATTAATACCTTTAATTTAATTCAATTTTGCAAAAGGGTCCAACGCCCTCGTTTCGTTTTAATTCTCATTAATTCGCGTACTTATTTTATTTCATTATAATACTTATGTATCTCTCCCGAAGCCTTGTAATTACTTCTCGCACTTTTAATTTATTTATTTTCTGTCAAATCGGGTTCGAGAAACTTTTGGCGATGTGGACCCGCGCCGTTTGTAATAGCTTAGAATTTACTTTCCCGCAAATATTATAACTATTAATCAAAAGCATGAAAGAATGTATGGATGAAAATAAAAACAAGCGTAGAACACCAATAACATGACAAGATAAATGCAAATGAAAACAACACACGAATCACACACCACCCCTAGGGTACGCCTCACTGTTGCCTTGCCTCGAAAGGTGATCGTCGAGTAGAGGATGTCTTAGTAAGTCCTCATGATCCGGGAACCTGGCATGAGGGTAGCT
Organism: Vicia faba; assembly: GCA_948472305.1. Taxonomy (NCBI): domain Eukaryota; kingdom Viridiplantae; phylum Streptophyta; class Magnoliopsida; order Fabales; family Fabaceae; genus Vicia; species Vicia faba. Next base: position 401,878,265 of record OX451738.1, on the reverse strand, counting down.
TCTAAGGTGTCTTCCCATTGCTCCGGTGATCACCATGTCCCGAACCTCGAATTGACCCGAACACCTCTAACGGTGGTGCTACCTACCTCTCAATGGTGGGATGGCACTACTTTAAAGGACATTTACACAGACGAATTCCTTAGGGTAGGTAGATGACTCTAGATACTTGCTCTAATTTCAAAACAAATTCAAAAATACTTTTCACACCGACACCTTTTCAAAAGCTTTCGAAAGCAATTTTTCAAACACTCTTGAGGACCGATACAAGAGTCGAACTGAAATTTTCAAAGAAACTTTTTAAAAAACCCACAATTGAAAAGAAAACAAACCATTTTGAAAACACAAATGAGCAAGTATCTAAGAGCCCATGGATAACCATGGATAGAAAGGGTGCTAACACCTTCCCTTTCTATAACCTACCTCCCGAACCGAGAGCAATCTCTTTAAGGAATTTTTCTGTGCTTTTGTCCTTTCCATTTGGAGAAAATAAAAGACGGTGGCGACTCTTGCTTCCGCGACATTTCGCGAACCAGCGTTAAACAGTCAGTTCCAGATCCACCGATCACACCGCCCTTTTGGGTTTTCAGTCCACCGGGATACCCATTTTTGCCCAAGCCGCCTTTTCAGGTTTTCGACTTGCCGGGTGTACAGATTTTTTCATTTTCATCCCTATTTTTGCCCGAACCCATTTGGTTCGTCGGGAAGCCCTTATTTTTGCCTAGGTGTGTCAACCTAGCGGGTCTTTGATTATGCGTAGTACTTTTTCGACTATGTCCCCACTCTCAGGATGTAGGGAGGTGCCCCTGTTGTTGTGTTGCCATGTGACCAGAAGATCTTCGTTTGATCAAGCAAGATTCGTTACGGGACTTCATATCCATGCCCCAAGTTACTCAGATGGAGATCTGCCCCAGGCTGTTTGGCATTTGAGAGATTCTTTGAATCTTGACTTAACTGCCCCAGATGATGGACACTGATCATGCCGTGCCCCTTGATCGAAAGTGGTTTTCCACATGAGGTGACTCTTTTGTTGAAAAGACTTTTGTTCACAAGATATTCATCGTGCGAATTTCTCTGCTGTTCGAACAAATAATCATATGCAAACAATGTTATTTCAAGAATGCAAAGCTTATGTCTGTCTTGAAGTTTTGAAAATGCATTTTTCAGTAAAACAATCAAATTTTGTAAAATGTGATGTCAACTCAAGATTTTACAGCGAGCCTTAAGGAGTCAGGATATCTTTGGTAACAATATGCTTTCGAACTAACCCATGCTTCAACTAGGACTTTTAAGGGTTGTAGCGTGGCCTGGTTCACGGTTTAAAGAAAACAAAGGATAAAGGCTCAAATTTTATTTGTACCCACCCGCTCTCCGTGATGTTCTTCAAACCTAAACTCAGTTGATCATGCGTCAGACCTTGTTTGAGTCTTTGCTATGATGTTCCGGTGATGGTTCGAATGTTGCCGATTTATTTTGAATAGGCAGTCATTTCCCTTTTTTGTTGTTGAGGGTTTGTAGGACCTCTTTCTTTTTTGATTTTATTATCCCTGTTTTTTGCCTGAACTGTTTCTTTTGTAATTACAGTCAGCGGGGTGCCCCAGTTTTTGTAAGTCTCCTTCATAGGTTTTGACTTGATGGGTTTTTATTTTGAAAGATAATGATTGCCTGTCCTTATGATTATTCGGAATCATCACTGTCTTTTGTTTTGTAAGGACTTCTTTGGTGCCATTCGTTGTGCACCTGGATTAACTGAGAAAACTACCCTGCCCCAGGTTATGATTAAGGGTTTTAATTTTCGAAAAGAAAAACTCCAACTTCTTTGGCTCAAAGGGGTTGACAAGGGATTATCTTCCTTATAACTCCAGTGTTTAGGAATTGAAACAATTCTTATACCTCATCAGCGGGGTTTATTCAAAAGCATACTGTAGATGTCGTGGTATCGTTTTCGTCATCCTCCCTCAAGAGGCTTAGAATTATTAATTGAGAGTTTGAACATCACAAAAAATAAAAGGAATTTTGAATATAGAGAACACAATTACTTCAAAACTGACACGTGTAATGCATTAATGAAATAATAGAGTTTGACATGATAATTGTTTGAATAAGCATAGAAAAATACAATATCAGAATTTAAATGAACAAGAGTCTCTAAATCCTAGCCATGTTTTGGCAAGGGAGCAGTGATCACATCGGGAGTCCCAGCAGGCTCGAATTCGATCTCCTTGGCGTTAATCATGTTCTGAATCTTGTATTTCAGCGCCCAACAATCGTCAGTATCGTGCCCCGGGCTTCCGGAATGATAAGCACACCTCGCATCTGGGTTTTAGCTCAGAGAGGAGGTCTTTGGATTTGCAGGAGGGTTGATCACTGCAATCAGATTCATCTTCAACATGTGTTGCAGTTCTTGTGACAACGACATGTTGATGTTGGCGAATTGTCTTTTAGGTTCGTTTGGCCTTCGCTGATTTCCCTTTGGCGGTTGTCGGCGTGACGGAGAACCTGAGATCATGACTGCCCCTACATGTTGGTCACGATGATCCCTCTGACTGTACGCAGCATTGGACTCTTTCTTGAATGGTTTCTTCTCAGTGTTCGAGGAGTCACCCTTTTGTATCTTCCCAGACTTGATACCAGCTTCTATCCTCTCCCCAGTTAAGATCAGATCTGTGAACCCAACAGAAGAATTCCCAATCAGATGGTTGAAGAATGGACCGGAAAAGGTTCCCAAGAACATGTCAACAAGCTCACGGTCAGTCAACGGTGGATGCACCCTGCCAGCCAGGTCTCTCCACTTTTGTGCGTACTCCTTAAAACCTTCACCCGTTCCCAGTGACATACCCTGGAGTTGGGTACGCGTGGGAGCAAGGTCAGAATTGTACTGATACTGCTTATAAAAAGCAGTGGCCAAGTCCTCCCAGTTACGAATATTGGTTCCATCCAGCTGATAGAACCATTCGAGCCGAGTCCCTGAAAGACTTTCCTGGAAGAAATGGATCCATAGGTTCTTGTCTGCCGTGTAGGGATGGATCTTCCTTGCGTAAGATCTGAGATGTAGCTTAGGACAGGAAGACCCGTCGTACTTTGCAAAGGCAGGTGCCTTGAACTTGTGAGGGATCACCACCCCAGAAGATAAACCTAAGTCTCCAAAATCCAACCCAGGCACACGTTGAATCTCCATAGCATTTAACCTGTCCTCCAGCTGTTTGTACCTGCCCTCAGCAGGAGGGTACTGCTCATCATTGAAATTTGTCTCGGTGTCAGAGACCACGGGACTAGGAACCTCTCTCCCTTGGGGACTGTCTTTCCCAACAGATGGGGTGGTCAGCTCAGCCTCATTTTGTGATCCATTCCCAGATTGGCGCCTAGGGTTGAACAAAACAGTCCTCTTCTTCTTCTTTTTCAAAAGCAGAGTCTTCAATTCCTGTTGACCCTGGGCTAAGCTCATGACCAGCTCTTGAAACTGGGCGTTCTGGGCCTGGAGGGCCTTGATAGCTTGCTCATTGGATGATTCAGGATTCATGATGATTGCTGAAATAAACAGCGAAGAAGGTAAGTGGCCTGCCAAAAGGGTACCTGTAATGCAATGATATGTATGATATATGTATGCAATGTTTTCAAGGGTCTCGCGGGGTAAACAAGAGAAAAATTGTTAGAATCAGGTAGCTTGATTGAAGGAACTTCATGTTGTTGAGAGTCCTCTTTCAAGAGTCAAAGCTCACCATATCGAGTGGGTTATATCCCCTGACTCAAGTCATCAACCTTGTTTTGATATCCAAACAACCTTGGCTAGGGGAACCTTCATCAAGAGTCAAAGCTCACCATATCAAGTGGGTCATAGCCCCTGACTCAAGTCATCAACCTGGCTAGAGGAAAATAAATCCCCTTTGCCCCTTGCTAGAAATTCTGGTTCATCATGACCTGCATCACAAGCCCTTGAGATCCTTGAAATGGGTTAGTCCTTATGCAGGATGTATGCAATGGTATGATGGTATGATATTATGCTATGCATGGAGGGGTGTAAGTAAACCCTGTTATGAGCCCAAAATAAGGACTGTAAACAAACCCTGCAAGAAACTCATGTGTTAGGTAACAAGAATGTGCAAGTAGTCCAAGTTTGAAGGCACACAAGTCACACAAGACAGCCCTTAGAGTTTAGGCCAGCATGAAGTTTGGGGTACTACCCTCTTGAAGTTGGTGGGCTCAAAAACCTGTCCTATCAAAAGTAACCGGGTTCTAAGGAGCTCAATATCATTGGGTTATTTTCTATGTTCATTGTTTTGATTTAGCCACTGAATTGGCGATCAAAATATTCCAAGAAAACAACCCTCAATGAGTGTAGTATCGAGTATCAACCAACTTCGGACTGCACCAAAGTCAGTCATCTCACTACCCCTAAAGAGGCCAGGATGGTCAAGTAAGGTTCCTAAGGTCAGTTGATGCTTCACGACACCACGCGGCGGCCCCGTACTCTCCTTGACTTGACTCAAGGGTTACCGGTACTCACCAAAGTGCCACATCAACGTAGCAAACTGCTTCAACCGTGTCGGTATACCCCGCACAGTTCCCTCACAGTTTGTTGCTACTTTCTAAGAGGTATCCCCCAGATCCGGGTTAGGATCTATGAAACTCCCAAAACATGCCCATAATATTAAAGCAAACAGAGCAAGCAATTGAAAACATAAGAGTGGTCTAATTCCTAAGGTACACCTCACTTATAAAAGGTCCCCAGCAGAGTCGCCAGTTCTGTGATCGGTGGAAATAGAACTGACTGTTTTTAGCTGGTTTCGCGAAATGTCGCGGTAAGCAAGAATCGCCACCGTCTTTTATGTTCTCCAACATGGAAAGGACAAAAGCACAGCAAAATTCCTTATTCGAGATGTTTCTCGGTTCGGGAGGTAGATTTATAGAAAGGGAAGGTGTTAGCACCCTTTCTATCCGTGGTTATCCACGGGCTCTTAGGTACTTGCTCTTATGTTTTCAAAAATTGTTTGCTTTTCAAGTGTGTGTGGGTTTTGAAAAAAGTTTCGTTTGAAAAATTTCTAAGTAACTCTTGTATCTGTCCTCAAGAGTGTATGAAAAATTTGTTTGAAAACTTTTTGAAAGTGTTGGTGTGAAAAGTTGTTTTTGTTTGTTTTGAAAAGAGAAAGTACTTAAGAGAAGTCTACCTACCCTAAGGAATTAAGCTGTGTAAGAGTCCTTTAGATAGTGCTATCCCACTATTGAGAAGTAGGTAGCACCAGCGTTGGGGTTATTCAGGTCAATTCGATTATAAGGGACATATGTGGTCACCGAAGCAATGGTAGGACATCTTAGTAGTAACCCTAATGTCCTAGATCCTTTTATCCGAGGCAACCGTTTCGAGGCAACTGGATCTTAGACAGGAGGGCGACCTCTAAGACACCCTAAACTTGATGACCACATTTCGAGGCAACCAGTGAGGCGTACCCTAGAAGTGACATGTGCTTTGTGTGTTTTTTTCAGTTAGTGTTTGTCTTGTACATGTTATTTGTGAGCTACGGATTGATTTTATTTACATACATTCTTGCAGGCATATTAGCAGTTAGGGGTGCGGAAAGTAAATTGCGGAAATGTAAATCTAGCTATTACAAGGCGCGGGTCTATACATCGCCAAAAACAAAAACCCGTTTTGGAAAATAAAGTGCGAGAATTTAAAAGAAAGCGATAAAGTTCTAATTATTACACTTCCTGAACATATACAAAAATATAAAATATTGAATTAAAATAAAACTGCGCGTGAAAGAATTGAATCGGGACGTCATGAGGGTTTTGACCCTTTTAAGAAAGAAATTGAAATTTTTGTCCTTTTTTTTGGTAATTAATGAAATTAAAATTAATAACTAATTAATTAATTTAATTAAAAGAAAAATATTTTTGTGTTTTTATGTTTTTAATGAAAATAAAATAAAAGAATTAAAATTAAAAGTTAACCTAATTCTAAATTATTTTTATTTATTGTAAAGAAAAAGAGATTAAAATTGACCTAATTAAACTATTTTATTTGTTAGTATTTTATTTACAAAAATAACATGAAATTAATAATAATAATAATAATATTAGTTCTTTTTTTGATTTTTTATGAAAAGTATTAATTATGTTAATAGTTAATAAAAAAAGGAATAAGAAATAAAATAAGGCAAATAAAAAAAACAAAATGACAAAATAAAATTGCAAACCCAAGGGGGGTTTGAGCCAGAATTGGGTGTGTGTTCAGAAATTCCAGCCCATTAAGCTTCCAGGCCTATTGACTTCTTTGCTTGCCTATGCACAAGGTTGACCAGGGTACATGGTGGGGATCAGCTCCTGGCCTTTGGACGCATGCTTGAGGACACATGGCGTGTTTGGGTGTGAGGTGTATGATGCACCTTTCTTGTGAACCTGCACATAAGTACATAAAGAAAAAATGCATGGAAATTATGGGGGACCTGGGATTCGAACCCAGGTCCCAATGGACATCCCACTCACGCTTCTACCACTGAGCCACACTGCATCTTTGTAATAATAATAAACAACAAATAACAAATATCAAACAAACGCCTATGCCTGAAAAAAAACAAAAAAAAACGCGCTGATTTCAAACCAGCCAATGGGAGAGCAACGTGTGGTCGTCTTCTTCCCCAAAACCCTGTATTTTTTTTCCTGCAGATTTGATTCCGCATCAAAGTCCGTGGCTCATCTCTAAAATCCACCCTAGGCTATGAAAATCAATTCTAAGACCATGGATGATCTCGTTTCCATCTCCTGATCACTCCTATACCAATTATTGTGGCCAATTTTCCCTGCATCACAAACGCCTAAAAAGCAAGCAAAGGAGCCCTAGTTTCGGGCATTATATCACAGGCCATGAAAACAAAATTGAGTATTGCCAAAATGTGCTAAATGAAGCGACTAATTCAAATATGCAAAGAGTTTAATGAGAGAATGCAAGAATCCAAGGATTGGATTTCATGTTCAGAGCCATAATCGTGACAACTTACAGTGCGTTTCAGGGGGATTCTAGATGTGATTTTGATTGCTTTCGCTTCAGGGGATGGCAAAGAGGGGAATCACGTCCTCCTTTTGATCTGAAAATGCTCGTAACTGTGTTTTAGAAGTCTCACTTTTTGGACAATTTTTTTGTTTTGCTCTTGGCCGTTTCTGCACACACTAGGTCGTGAATGAGGCTTGCAAGGCTTGCATATGTAGTCATGAATGAGAATAATTCACCTTTAGGAGCCTTAAACTTGTGCCATTATGTTTTTGGATTTTGTCTTAACCACCATTAAAGGCCTTTCAAAGCTTTGTCCAAATTCAAAATTTCGTGCATAAATGAGCTTGACACGGTTTTGGTATGTGGAATATGACACATGAAGGCTAATCAAACCACAAGATACCATTTAATTAATTTTTTTAATTTTATTTGAATTATTATGGATTAAAATGAATTAAATCCATACAAATTAAATAAAAATGGAAAAATAATTATTTGGTCTTGAAATTGACCATGGGACACGTGGGTGGCATGACAAGGATGAATCAAGTGGAAAAACGTGGGCCCTTTTGTCAAAAATTGAAGTTTCAAGGATAGTTGACTTTTGCCATTTCACAAAAATTTCCCAACTTCTCCAATGCATATCTTGCTCAATTTTGATCATATGAACATGTTCTTGGACATTTTGGAAAGGTCTTGAAGTCCTCTAACCAATGCCTTTGGTCCCATGTCATTTGAATTTACCAATCTCAAGTTATGGTCTTTGACTTAAAGTGCCTTTTTGTTGACTTTTGAAAATGACCTATAATGTTGAAATTGATAACTTTTTGTGAGAGCATTTCTTGGACTTGGAATGTGAAGATGAGTTGTAGGAAATGTCATCCCCTTCAAATTGAGCATTGGATGGGATTTTTCTGATGAACCATGAAAAAGTTATGCCTTGGTCAAGTTACAGTTGACTTTTCAACTGTCCAAAAATAGAAACTTTTGCATCTTGATGATTTTTGAGCCATTCTTGTGAAATCATGGTCAAGATTTGACCAAATGATGATTGTGGCTTCAAAATAACATGTTGACCAAAATTTTTGACTTTTGACTGCCAAATGACCATTTTACCCGTACATTTGATTGTGGAGCAATTAGGGCTTTTGACTGTGCAACTTGATGCTGTGAGCCTTGAAACTTGACATGTAGATGCTTGACAATGTTTATAGGAATGTGGGACTTGATTGAACCCTTGAAAACCTCAACTTCCTTGCAAGAACCAAAACCCTAATTTGACTGGCTTAGGAGAGTGTTTGAATTGTGCAACCCTTGAGTAGACTTTGAGCAAATTGAGATGATGCTTGTCAAAACTTTGAAGAATATGGGAGGGAAAATTTTGGGGTACAACAAGGGTTACTTCGGAATGAAATCCTGGATAGTATGGCTTATGAGAAGCAACCTGGATAGTCAGGTTACTTCAGAATGAAAGCATGGATAGTTGGGCTATGAGAAGGAACCTGGATAGCAGGGTTACTTCGAAATGAAAGCCTAGATAGTAGGGCTTATGAGAAGGAACATGGATAATAAGGTTACTTCAGAATGAAAGCTTGGATAGTAGGGATAATGAGAAGGAACCTGGATAGTAGGGTTACTTCGAAATGAAAGCCTAGATAGTAGGCCTTTTAAGAAGGAACCTGGATAGTAGGGTTACTTTGTAATGAAAGCCTGGATAGTAGGGCTTATGAGAAGGAACCTGTATAGTAGGGTACATTCGGAATGAAAGCCTGGATAATAGGGCTTATGAGAAGGAACCTGGATAGTAGGGTTACTTCGGGATGAAAGCTTGGATAGTAGGGATTATGATAAGGAACCTGGATAGTAGGGTTACTTAGAAATGTAAGCCTGGATAGTAGGGCTATGAGAAGGAACCTGGGTCGTAGGGTTGCTTCGTAATGAAAGCCTGGATAGTAGGGCTTATGAGAAGGAACCTGGATAGTAGGGCTTATGAGAACGAAACTGGATTGTAGGGTTACTTCGGAATGAAAGCCTGGATAGTAGGGCATATGAGAAGGAACCTGGATAGTAGGGTTACTTTCAGATGTTAGCCTGAAAAGTAGGGCTATCAGAAGGAACCTGGATAGTAGGGTTACTTCGAAATGAGACCTGGATAGTAAGGCTATGAAAAGGAACCAGGGTCGTAGGGTTACTTCGGGATGAGGGCGTGCATAGTAGGGCTATCAGAAGAAACCTAGAAAGTAGGGTTACTTTGGAATAAGAGCCGGGATAGTAAGGCTATGAGAAGGAACCTGGATAGTAGGGTTGCTTCGAAATGAAAGCCTAGATGGTAGGGCTTATGGGAAGGAACATGGATAATAGGGTTGCTTCAAGATAAAAGCCTGGATGGTAGGGCTTTTGGGAAGGAACCTTGATAGTAGGGTAAATTCGAAATGGAAGCCTGGATAGTAGGGCTTATAGGAAGGAACCTGGATAGTAGGGTTACTTCGAGATGAAAGCCTGGATAGTTGGGCTTATGAGAAGGAACCTTGATAGTAGAGTTACTTCGAAATGAAAGCCTAGATTGTAGGGCTATGAGAAGGAACCTGGGTCGTAGGGTTGCTTCGAAATGAAAGCCTGGATAGTAGGGATTATGAGAAGGAACCTGGATTGTAGGGTTACTTCAGAATGAAAGCCTGGATAGTAGGGCTTATGAGAAAGAACCTGGATAGTAGGGTTACTTCAGAATGAAAGCATGGATCGCAAGGCTTATAAGAAGGAACTTGGATAGTAGGGTTACTTCGGGATGAAAGCCTAGATGTAGGGGTTATGATAAGGAACCTGGATAGTAGGGTTACTTCGAAATGAAAGCCTGGATAGCAGAGCTATGAGAAGGAACCTGGGTCATAGGGTTGCTTCCAAATGAAAGTCTGGATAGTAGGGCTTATGAGATGGAACCTGGGTATTAGGGTTACTTCAGAATGAAATCTTGGATAGTAGGGCTTATGAGAAGGAACCTGGATAGTAGGGTTACTTCGAAATGAAAGCCTTGATAGTAGGGCTTATGAGAAGGAACCTGGATAGTAGGGTTACTTCGGGATGAAATCCTAGATAATAGGGATTATGAGAAGGAACCTGGATAGTAGGGTTACTTCGGGATGTGAGCCTGAAAAGTAGGGCTTATGATAAGGAACCTGGATAGTAGGGTTACTTCGGAATGAAAGCCTGGATAGTAAGGCTTATGAGAAGGAACCTGGATAGTAGGGTTACTTCGAAATGAAAGCCTGGATAGTAGGGATTATGAGAAGGAACCTGGATAGTAGGGTTACTTCGGAATGAAAGCCTGGATAGTAGGGCTTATGAGAAGGAACCTGGATAGTAGGATTACTTCGGAATGAAAGCCTGAATAGTAGAGCTTATAAGAAGGAACCTGGATAGTAGGGTTACTTAGGGATGAAAGCCTAGATAGTAGAGCTTATGATAAGGAACCTGGATAGTAGGGTTACTTCGAAATGAAAGCCTGAATAGTAGGGCTATGAGAAGGAACCTGGGTCGTATTGGTTGCTTCGTAATGAAAGCCTGGACAGTAGGGCTTATGTGAAGGAACCTGGATAGTACGGTTACTTCGGTATGAAAGCCTGGATAGTATGGCTTATGAGACGGAACCTGGTTAGTAAGGTTACTTCGGAATGAAAGCATGGATAGTAGGGCTAAGAGAAGGAACCTGGATAGCAGGGTTACTTCGAAATGAAAGCCTAGATAAAAGGGCTTATGAGAAGGAATCTGGATAGTAGGGTTACTTCGGAATGAAAGCCTGGATAGTAGGGCTTATGAGAAGGAACCTGGATAGTAGGGTTACTTCGAAATAAAAGCCTGGATAGTAGGGCTTATGAGAAGGAACCTGGATTGTAGGGTTACTTCGGAATGAAAGCCTGGATAGTAGGGCTTATGAGAAGGAACCTGGATAGTAGGGTTACTTCAGAATGAAAGCCTGGATAGTAGGGCTTATGAGAAGGAACCTGGATTGTAGGGTTACTTCGGGATGAAAGCCTGGATATTAGGGCTTATGATAAGGAACCTGGATAGTAGGGTTACTTTGAAATGAAAGCCTGGATAGTAGGGCTATGAGAAGGAACCTGGGTCGTAGGGTTGCTTCGTAATGAAAGCCTGGATAGTAGGGCTTATGAGAAGGAACCTGAATATTAAGGATTATGAGAATGAACCTGGATAGTAGGGTTACTTCGGAATGAAATACTGGATAGTAGGGTTTATGAGAAGGAACCTGGATAGTAGGGTTACTTCGAGTTGAAAGCCTTGATAGTAGGGCTTATGAGAAGGAACCTAGATAGTAGGGTTACTTCGGGATGAGAGCCTGAAAATTAGGACTATGAGAAGGAACCTAGATAGTAGGAATACTTCGAAATGAAAGCCTGGATAGTAGGGCTATGAGAAGGAACCTGGGTCGTAGGGTTGCTTTGAAATGAAAGCCTAGATAGTATGGCTTATGAGAAGAAACCTGGATATTAGGGTTACTTCAGAATGAAATCCTGGATAATAGGGCTTATGAGAAGGAACCTGGATAGTAGGGTTACTTCGGGATGAGAGCCTGAAAAGTAGGGCTTATGAGAAGGAACCTGGATAGTAGGGTTACTTCGAAATGAAATCTTAGATAGTAGGGCTTATGAGAAGGAACCTAGATAGTAGGGTTACATCGGGATGAAAGCCTGGATAGTAGGGCTTATGATAAGGAACCTGGATAGTAGGGTTACTTCGAAATGAAAGCCTGGATAGTACGACTATGAGAAGGAACCTGGATAGTAGGGTTACTTCGGAATGAAAGCCTGGATAGTAGGGCTTATGAGAAGGAACCTGGATAGTAGAGTTACTTCGAAATGAAAGCCTGGATAGTAGGGCTTATGAGAAGGAACCTGGATTGTAGGGTTACTTCGGAATGAAATCCTGGATAGTAGGGCTTATGAGAAGGAACCTGGATAGTAGGGTTACTTCAGAATGAAAGCCTGGATAGTAGGGCTTATGAGAAGGAACCTGGATAGTAGGGTTACTTCGGGATGAAAGCCTGGATAGTAGGGCTTATGATAAGGAACCTGGATAGTAGTTTTACTTTGAAATGAAAGCCTGGATAGTAGGGCTATGAGAAGGAATCTGGGTCGTAGGGTTGCTTCGTAATGAAAGCCTGGATATTAAGGCTTATTAGAAGGAACCTGAATAGTAAGGTTTATGAGAACGAACCTGGATAGTAGGGTTACTTCGGAATGAAAGCTTGGATAGTAGGGCTTATGAGAAGGAACCTGGATAGTAGGGTTACTTCGGGATGAAATCCTGGATAGTAGGGCTTATGAGAAGGAACCTAGATAGTAGGGTTACTTCGGGATGAGAGCCTGAAAATTAGGGCTATAAGAAGGAACCTGGATAGTAGGGTTACTTCGAAATGAGACCTGGATAGTAAGGTTATGAGAAGGAACCTTGGTCGTAAGGTTACTTCGGGATAAGAGCGTGGATATTAGGGCTATGAGAAGAAACTTAGATAGTAGGGTTACTTTGGAATAAGAGCCTGTATAGTAAGGCTATGAGAAGGAACCTTGATAGTAGGGTTGCTTCGAAATGAAATCCTGGATGGTAGGGCTTATGGGAAGGAACCTGGATAATAGGGTTACATCGAGATAAAAGCCTAGATGGTAGGGCTTATGGGAAGGAACCTTGATAGTAGGGTAAATTTGAAATGAAAGCCTGGATAGTAGGGCTTATGGGAAGGAACCTAGATAGTAGGGTTACTTCGAGATGAAAGTCTGGATAATTGGGATTATGAGAAGGAACCTTGATAGTAGAGTTACTTCGAAATGAAATCCTGGATAGTAGGGCGATGAGAAGGAACCTGGGTCGTAGGGTTGCTTCGAAATGAAAGCATGGATAGTAGGGCTTATGAGAAGGAACCTGGATAGTAGGATTACTTCAGAATGAAAGCTTGGATAGTAGGGCTTATGATAAGGAACCTGGATAGTAGGGTTAGTTTAGAATAAAAGCCTGGATAGAAGGGATTATGAGAAGGAACTTGGATAGTAGGGTTATTTCGGGATGAAATCCTGGATAATAGGGCTTATGATAAGAACCTGGATAGTAGGAATACTTTGAAATAAAAGCCGGGATAGTAGGGCTATGAGAAGGATCCTGGGTCGTAGAGTTACTTCGAAATGAAAGCCTGGATAGTAGGGCTTATGAGAAGGAACCTGGATATTAGGGTTACTTCATAATGAAATCCTAGATAGTAATGCTTATGAGAAGGAACGTGGATAGTAGGGTTACTTCGGAATGAAAGCCTGGATAGTAGGGCTTATGAGAAGGATCCTAGATAGTAGGGTTACTTCGGGATAAAAGTTTGGATAGTAGGGCTTATATGAAGGAACCTAGATAGTAGGGTTACTTCGGGATGACAGCCTGAAAATTAGGGTTATGAGAAGGAACCTGGATAGTAGGGTTACTTCGAAATGAGACCTGGATAATAAGGCTATGAGAAGGAACCTTGGTCATAGGGTTACTTTGGAATAAGAGCGTGGATAGTAGGGCTATGAGAAGAAACCTAGATAGTAGGGTTACTTTGGAATAAGAGCCTGTATAGTAAGGCTATGAGAAGGAACCTGGATAGTAGGGTTGCTTCGAAATGAAAGCCTGGATGGTAGGGCTTATGGGAAGGAACCTGGATAATAGGGTTACTTCGAGATAAAAGCATGGATGGTAGGGCTTATGGGAAGGAACCTTGATAGTAGGGTAAATTCGAAATGAAAGCCCAGATAGTAGGGCTTATGGGAAGGAAACTAGATAGTACGGTTACTTCGAGATGAAAGTATGGATAGTTGGGATTATGAGAAGGAACCTTGATAGTAGAGTTACTTCGAAATGAAATCCTGAATAGTAGGGCTATGAGAAGGAACCTGGGTCGTAGGGTTGCTTCGAAACGAAAGTCTTGATAGTAGGGCTTATGAGAAGGAACCTGGATAGTAGGGTTACTTCAGAATGAAAGCTTGGATAAAAGGGCTTATGAGAAGGAACCTGGATAGTAGGGTTACTTCAGAATAAAAGCCTGAATAGAAGGGCTTATGAGAAGGAACCTGGATAGTAAGGTTATTTCAGGATGAAAGCCTTGATAGTAGGGCTTATGATAAAGAACCTGTATAGTAGGAATACTTCGAAATGTAAGCCTGGATAGTAGGGATATGAGAAGGAACCTGGATCGTAAGGTTGCTTTGAAATGAAAGCCTGGATAGTAGGGCTTATGAGAAGAAACCTGGATATTAGGGTTACTTCAGAATGAAATCCTGGATAGTAGGGCTTATGAGAAGGAACCTGAATAGTAGGGTTACTTCGAAATGAAAGCCTGGATAGTAGGGCTTATGAGAAGGAACCTGTATAGTAGGGTTACTTTGGGATGAAAGCCTGGATAATAGGGCTTATGAGAAGGAACCTGGATAGTAGGGTTATTTCGGGATGAGAGCCTGAAAAGTAGGGCTTATGAGAAGGAACCTGGATAGTAGGGTTACTTCGGAATGAAAGCCTAGATAGTAGGGCTTATGAGAAAGAACCTCGATAGTAGGGTTACATCGAAATGAAAGCCTGGATAGTAGGGATTATGAAAAGGAACCTGGATAGTAGGGTTACTTCAGAATGAAGGCCTAGATAGTAGGGTTTATGAGAAGGAACCTGGATAGTAGGGTTACTTCGAAATGAAAGCCTGGATAGTAGGGCTTATGAGAAGGAACCTGTATAGTAGGGTTACTTGCCTGGATAGTAGGGCTTATGATAAGGAACCTTGATAGTAGAGTTACTTCGAAATGAAATCCTGAATAGTAGGGCTATGAGAAGGAACCTGGGTCATAGGGTTGCTTCGAAACGAAAGTCTTGATAGTATGGCTTATGAGAAGGAACCTGGATAGTAGGGTTACTTCAGAATGAAAGCTTGGATAGAAGGGCTTATGAGAAGGAACCTGGATAGTAGGGTTACTTCAGAATAAAAGCCTGAATAGAAGGGCTTATGAGAAGGAACCTGGATAGTAAGGTTATTTCAGGATGAAAGCCTTGATAGTAGGGCTTATGATAAAGAACCTGTATAGTAGGAATACTTCGAAATGTAAGCCTGGATAGTAGGGCTTATGAGAAGGAACCTGGATAGTAGGGTTACTTCAGAATGAAAGCCTAGATAGTAGGGCTTATGAGAAAGAACCTCGATAGTAGGGTTACATCAAAATGAAAGCCTGGATAGTAGGGATTATGAAAAGGAACCTGGATAGTAGGGTTACTTCAGAATGAAGGCCTAGATAGTAGGGTTTATGAGAAGGAACCTGGATAGTAGGGTTACTTCGAAATGAAAGCCTGGATAGTAGGGCTTATGAGAAGGAACCTGTATAGTAGGGTTACTTGCCTGGATAGTAGGGCTTATGATAAGGAACCTTGATAGTAGGGTTACTTCGAAATGAAAGCCTAGATAGTAGATCTATGAGAAGGAACCTTGGTCGTAGGGTTGCTTCGTAATGAAAGCCTGGATAGTAGGGTTTATGAGAAGGAACCTGGATAGTAGGGTTACTTCGGAATGAAAGCCTGGATAGTAGGGCTTATGAGAAGAAACCTGGATAGTAGGGTTACTTCGGGATGAAAGCTTGGATAGTAGGGCTTATGAAAAGGAACCTGTATAGTAGGGTTACTTCGGGATGAGAGTCTGAAAAGTAGGGCTATGAGAAGGAACCTAGATAGTAGGGTTACTTCGAAAAGAGACCTGGATAGTAAGTCTATGAGAAGGAACCTGGGTCGTAGGTTTACTTCGGGATGAGAGCGTGGATAGTAGGGCTATGAGAAGAAACCTAGATAGTAGGGTTACTTTGGAATAAGAGCCTGAATAGTAAGGCTATTAGAAGGAACCTGGATAGTAGGGTTGCTTCGAAATGAAAGCCTGGATGGTAGGGTTTATGGGAAGGAACCTGGATAATAGGTTTGCTTCGAGATAAAAGCCAGGATGGTAGGGGTTATAGGAAGGAACATGGATATTATGGTTAACTTCTAAATGAAAGCCTGGATAGTAGGGCTTATGGGTTGGAACCTGGATAGTAGGGTTACTTCGAGATGAAAGCCTGGATAGTAAGGCTTATGAGAAGGAACCTGGATAGTAGGGTTACTTCGAAATGAAAGCCTGGATAGCAGGGCTATGAGAAGGAACCTGGTTCGTAGAGTTGCTTCGAAATGAAAGCATCAATAGTAGGGATTATGAGAAGGAACCTGGATAGTAGGGTTACTTCAGAATGAAAGACTGGATAGTAGGGCTTATGAGAAGGAACCAGGATAGTAGAATTACTTCGGAATGAAAGCCTGCATAGTAGGGCTTATGAGAAGGAACCTGGATAATAGGGTTACTTCGGAATAAAAGCATAGATAGTAGGGCTATGAGAAGGAACCTGGATAGTAGGGTTACTTCGGGATGAAAGCCGTGATAGTAGGGCTTCTGATAAGGAACCTGGATAGTAGGGTTACTTCGGGATGAGAGCATGGATAGTAGTGCTTTTGAGAAGAAACCTAGTTAGTAGGGTTACTTTGGAATAAGAGCCTGGATAGTAAGGATATGAGAAGGAACCTGGATAGTAGGGTTGCTTTGAAATTAAAGCCTGGATGGTAGGGCTTAGGGGAAGAAACCTGGATAATAGGGTTGCTTCGAGATAAAAGCCTGGATGGTAGGGCTTATGGGAAGGAACCTGGATATTATGGTAAATTCGAAATGAAAGCCTGGAAATTAGGGCTTATGGGAAGGAACATGTATAGTAGGGTTACTTAGAGATTAAAGCCTGGATAGTTGGGCTTATGAGAAGGAACCTTGATATTAGGGTTACATCGAAATGAAAGCCTGGATAGTACGGCTATGAGAAGGAACCTGGGTCGTAGGGTTGCTTCGAAATTAAATCCTGGATAGTAGGGCATATGAGAAAGAACCTGAATAGTAGGGTTACTTCAGAATGAAAGCCTGGATAGTAGGGCTTATGTGAAGGAACCTGGATAGTAGGATTACTTCAGAATGAAAGCCTGGATAGTAGGGCTTATGAGAAGGAACCTGGATAGTAGGGTTACTTCGGGACGAAAGCTTGGATAGTAGGGCTTATGATAAGGAACCTCGATAGTAGGGTTACTTTGAATCGAAATCTTGGATAATAGGGCTATGAGAAGGAACCTGGGTCGTAGGGTTGCTTAGAAATGAAAGCCTGGATAGTAGGGCTTATGAAAAGGAACCTGGATATTAGGGTTACTTCAGAATGAAAGCCTGGATAGTAGGGCTTATGAGAAGGAACCTGGATAGTAGGGTTACTTCGGGATGAAAGCCTGGATAGTAGGGCTTATGATAAGAAAACTGGATAGTAGGGTTACTTCGAAATGAAAGCATGGATAGTACGGCTATGAGAAGGAACCTGGGTCGTAGGGTTTCTTCGAAATAAAAGCCTGGATAGTAGGACTTATGAGAAGGAACCTGGATATTTGGGTAACTTCGGAATAAAATCCTGGATAGTAGGGCTTATGAGAAGTAACCTGGATAGTAGGGTTACTTCGAAATGAAAGCCTGGATAGTAGGGCTTTTGAGAAGGAACCTGGATAGTAGGGTTACTTCTCAATGAAAGCCTGGATATTAGGGCTTATGAGAAGGAACCTGGATAGTAGGGTTACTTCGGGATGAAAGCCTGGATAGTAGGGCTTATGATAAGGAACCTGGATAGTAGGGTTACTTCAAATGAAAGCCTGGATAGTACGACTATGAGAAGGAACCAGGGTCGTAGGGTTGCTTCGAAATGAAAGCCTTGATAATAGTGCTTATAAGAAGGAACCTGGATATTAGGGTTACTTCGGAATGAAATCCTGGATAGTAGGGCTTATGAGAAGGAACCTGGATAGTAGGGCTACTTCGAAATGAAAGCCTGGATAGTAGGGCTTATGAGAAGGAACTTGGATAGTAGGGTTACTTCAGAATGAAATCCTGGATAGTAGGGCTTATGAGAAGGATCCTGGATAGTAGGGTTACTTCAGGATGAAAGCCTGGATAGTAGGGCTTATGACAAGGAACCTGGTTAGTAGGGTTACTTTGAAATGAAAGCTTGGATAGTAGGGCTATGAGAAGAAACCTGGGTCGTAGGGTTGCTTCGAAATGAAATCCTGGATAGTAGGGCTTATGATAAGGAACCTGGATAGTAGGGTTACTTCAGAATGAAAGCCTGGATAGTAGGACTTATGAGAAGGTACCTGGATAGTAGGGTTACTTCAGAATGAAAGCCTGGATAGTAGGGCTTATGAGAAGGAACCTGGATAGTATGGTTACTTAAGGATGAAAGCCTAGATAGTAGGGTTTATGATAAGGAACCTGGATAGTAGGGTTACTTCGAAATTAAAGCCTAGATAGTACGACTATGAGAAGGAACCTGGGTCGTAGGGTTGTTTCGAAATGAAAGCCTGGATAGTAGGGGTTATGATAAGGAACCTGGATAGTAGGGTTACTTCAGAATGAAAGCCTGGATAGTAGGGCTTATGAGAAGGAACCTGGATAGTAGGGTTTTTTCAGAATGAAAGCCTGGATAGTAGGGCTTATGAGAAGGAACCTGGATAGTATAGTTACTTAAGGATGAAAGCCTAGATAGTAGGGTTTATGATAAGGAACCTGGATAGTAGGGTTACTTCGAAATGAAAGCTTAGATAGTACGGCTATGAGAAGCAACCTGGGTCGTAGGGTTGCTTCGAAATGAAAGCCTGGATAGTATGGCTTATGAGAAGGAACCTGGATATTAAGGTTACTTCGAAATAAAAGCCTGGATAATAGGGCTTATGAGAAGGAACCTGTATAGTAGGGTTACTTCGGGATGAAAGACTGGATAATAAGGCTTATGAGAAGGAACCTGGATAGTAGTGTTACTTCAGGATGAGAGCTTGAAAAGTAAGGCTTATGAGAAGGAACCTGGATAGTAGGATTACTTCGGAATGAAAGCCTGGATAGTAGGTTTTATGAGAAGGAACCTGGATAGTATGGTTACTTCGGGATGAAAGCCTGGATAGTAGGGTTTATGATAAGGAACCTGGATAGTAGGGTTACTTCGAAATGAAAGCTTGGATAATAGTGCTATGAGAAGGAACCTGGATAGTAGGGTTACTTCGGAATGAAAGCCTGGATAGTAGGGCTTATGAGAAGGAACCTGGATAGTAGGGTTACTTCGAAATAAAAGCCTGGATAGTAGGGCTTATGATAAGGAACCTGGATATTTGGGTAACTTCGGAATAAAATCCTGGATAGTAGGGCTTATGAGAAGTAACCTGGATAGTAGGGTTACTTCGTAATGAAAGCCTGGATAGTAGGGCTTATGAGAAGGAACTTGGATAGTAGGGTTACTTTGGAATGAAAGCCTGGATAGTAGGGCTTATGAGAAGGAACCTGGATAGTAGGGTTACTTCGGAATAAAATTCTGGATATTAGGGCTTATGAGAAGGAACCTGGATAGTAGGGTTACTTCGGGATGAAAGCCTAGATAATAGGGCTTATGAGAAGGAACCTGGATAGTAGGGTTACTTCGGGATGAGAGCCTGAAAAGTAGGGCTATGAGAAGGAACCTAGATAGTAGGGTTACTTCGACATTAGACTTGGATAGTAAGTCTATGAGAAGGAACCTGGGTCGTAGGGTTACTTCGGGATGAGAGCGTGGAGAGTAGGGATATGAGAAGAAACCTAGATAGTATGGTTACTTTGGAATAAGAGCGTGGATAGTAAGGCTATGAGAAGGAACCTGGATAGTAGGGTTGCTTCGAAATGAAAGCCTGCATGGTAGGGCTTATGGGAAGGAACCTGGATAATAGGTTTGCTTTGAGATAAAAGCATGGATGGTAGGGCTTATGGGAAGGAACCTGGATAGTAGGGTTAACTTCGAAATGAAAGCCTGGATAGTAGGGCTTATGGGAAGGAACCTGGATAGTAGGGTTACTTCGAGATGAAAGTCTGGATAGTAGGGCTTATGAGAAGGAACCTGGATAGTAGGGTTACTTCAAAATGAAATCCTGTATAGCATGGCTATGAGAAGGAACTTGGGTCGTAGGGTTGCTTCGAAATGAATGCCTGGATAGTAGGGCTTATGATAAGGAACCTGGATAGTAGGGTTACTTCAGAATGAAAGCCTGGATAGTAGGGCTTATGAGAAGGAACCTGGATATAGGGTTACTTCGGAATGAAAGCCTTGATAGTAGGGCTTATGAGAATGAACCTGGATAGTAGGGTTACTTTGGAATGAAATCATGGATATTAGGGCTATGAGAAGGAACTTGGATAGTAGGGTTACTTCGGGATGAAAGCCTGGATAGTAGGGCTTATGATAAGGAACCTGGATAGTAGGATTACTTCGGAATGAGAGCGTGGATAGTAGGGCTTATGAGAAGAAATCTAGATAGTATGGTTACTTTGGAATAAGAGCCTGGATAGTAAGGCTATGAAAAGGAACCTGTATAGTAGGGTTGCTTCGAAATGAAAGCCTGGATGGTAGGGCTTAGGGGAAGGAACCTGGATAATAGGGTTGCTTCGAGATAAAAGCCTGGATGGTAGGGTTTATGGGAAGGAACCTGGATAGTAGGGTAAATTCGAAATGAAAGCCTGGATAGCATGGCTTATGGGAAGGAACCTGGATAGTAGGGTTACTTCAGAATAAAAGCCTAGATAGTAGGGCTTATGAGAAGGAACCTGGATAGTAGGGTTACTTCAGAATGAAAGCCTGAATAGTAGGCTTATGAGAAGGAACCTGGATAATAGGGTTACTTCGGGATGAAAGCCTTGATAGTAGGGCTTATGATAAGGAATCTGGATAGTAGGGTTACTTCAGAATGAAAGCCTGGATAGTAGGGCTTATGAGAAGGAACCTGAATAGTAGGGTTACTTACGAATGAAAGCCTGGATAGTAGGGCTTATGAGAAGGAACTTGGATAGTAGGGTTACATCGGGATGAAAGCCTGGATAGTAGGGCTTATGATAAGGAACCTGGATAGTAGGGTTACTTCGAAATGAAAGCCTGGATAGTACGACTATGAGAAGGAACCTGGATAGTAGGGTTACTTCAGAATGAAAGCCTGGATAGTAGGGCTTATGAGAAGGAACCTGGATAGTAGGGTTACTTCGGGATGAAAGCCTGGATAGTAGGGCTTATGATAAGGAATCTGGATAGTAGGGTTACTTCAGAATGAAAGCCTGGATAGTAGGGCTTATGAGAAGGAACCTGAATAGTAGGGTTACTTACGAATGAAAGCCTGGATAGTAGGGCTTATGAGAAGGAACCTGGATAGTAGGGTTACATCGGGATGAAAGCCTGGATAGTAGGGCTTATGATAAGGAACCTGGATAGTAGGGTTACTTCGAAATGAAAGCCTGGATAGTACGACTATGAGAAGGAACCTGGATAGTAGGGTTACTTCGGAATGAAAGCCTCGATAGTAGGGCTTATGAGAAGGAACCTGGATAGTAGAGTTACTTCGAAATGAAAGCCTGGATAGTAGGGCTTATGAGAAGGAACCTGGATTGTAGGGTTACTTCGGAATGAAAGCCTGGATAGTAGGGCTTATGAGAAGGAACCTGGATAGCAGGGTTACTTCAGAATGAAAGCCTGGATAGTAGGGCTTATGAGAATGAACCTGGATAGTAGGGTTACTTCTGGATGAAAGCCTGGATATTAGGGTTTATGATAAGGAACCTGGATAGTAGGGTTACTTCGAAATGAAAGCTTGGATAGTACGGCTATGAGAAGGAACCAGGGTCGTAGGGTTGCTTCGAAATGAAAGCATGGATGGTAGGGCTTAGGGGAAGGAACCTGGATAATAGGGTTGCTTCGAGATTAAAGCCTGGATGGTAGGGCTTATGGGAAGGAACCTGGATAGTAGGGTAAATTCGAAATGAAAGCCTAGATAGTAGGGCTTATGGGAAGGAACCTGGATAGTAGGGTTACTTAGAGATGAAAGCCTGGATAGTTTGGCTTATGTGAAGGAACCTTGATATTAGGGTTACTTCGAAATGAAAGCCTGAATAGTAGGGCTA
Organism: Vicia faba; assembly: GCA_948472305.1. Classification (NCBI taxonomy): domain Eukaryota; kingdom Viridiplantae; phylum Streptophyta; class Magnoliopsida; order Fabales; family Fabaceae; genus Vicia; species Vicia faba. Next base: position 401,856,216 of record OX451738.1, on the reverse strand, counting down.
TGAGAAGGAACCTGGGACGTAGGGTTGCTTTGAAATTAAAGCCTGGATAGTAGGGCATATGAGAAAGAACCTGGATAGTAGGGTTACTTCAGAATATAAGCCTGGATAGTAGGGCTTATGTGAAGGAACCTGGATAATAGGATTACTTCAGAATGAAAGCCTGGATAGGAGGGCTTATGAGAAGGAACCTGGATAGTAGGGTTACTTCGGGATGAAAGCTTGGATAGTAGGGCTTATGATAAGGAACCTCGATAGTAGGGTTACTTCGAAATGAAAGCTTGGATAATAGGGCTATGAGAAGGAACCTGGGTCATAGGGTTGCTTCGAAATGAAAGCCTGGATAGTAGGGCTTATGAGAAGGAACCTGGATATTAGGGTTACTTCAGAATGAAAGCCTGAATAGTAGGGCTTATGAGAAGGAACCTGGATAGTAGGGTTACTTCAAAACGAAAGCCTGGATAGTAGGGCTTATGAGAAGGAACCTGGATAGTAGGGTTACTTCGGGATGAAAGCCTGGATAGTAGGGCTTATGATAAGGAACCTGGATAGTAGGGTTACTTCGAATTGAAAGCATGGATAGTACGACTATGAGAAGGAACCTGGGTCGTAGGGTTGCTTCGAAATGAAAGCCTGGATAGTAGGACTTATGAGAAAGAACCTGGATATTAGGGTTACTTCGGAATGAAATCCTGGATAGTAGGGCTTATGAGAAGGAACCTGGATAGTAGGGTTACTTCGAAATGAAAGCTTGGATTGTAGGGCTTATGAGAACGAACCTGGATAGTAGGGTTACTTCAGAATGAAAGCCTGAATAGTAGGGCTTATGAGAAGGAACCTAGATAGTAGGGTTACTTTGGGATGAAAGCCTAGATAGTAGGGCCTATGATAAGGAACCTGGATAGTAGGGTTGCTTCGAAATGAAAGCCTGCATGGTAGGGCTTATGGGAAGGAACCTGGATAATAGGTTTGCTTTGAGATAAAAGCATGGATGGTAGGGCTTATGGGAAGGAACCTGGATAGTAGGGTTAACTTCGAAATGAAAGCCTGGATAGTAGGGCTTATGGGAAGGAACCTGGATAGTAGGGTTACTTCGAGATGAAAGTCTGGATAGTAGGGCTTATGAGAAGGAACCTGGATAGTAGGGTTACTTCAAAATGAAATCCTGTATAGCAGGGCTATGAGAAGGAACTTGGGTCGTAGGCTTGCTTCGAAATGAAAGCTTGGATAGTAGGGCTTATGATAAGGAACCTGGATAGTAGGGTTACTTCAGAATGAAAGCCTGGATAGTAGGGTTTATGAGAAGGAACCTGGATATAGGGTTACTTCGGAATGAAAGCCTTGATAGTAGGGCTTATGATAATGAACCTGGATAGTAGGGTTACTTTGGAATGAAATCATGGATATTAGGGCTATGAGAAGGAACTTGGATAGTAGGGTTACTTCGGGATGAAAGCCTGGATAGTAGGGCTTATGATAAGGAACCTGGATAGTAGGATTACTTCGGAATGAGAGCGTGGATAGTAGGGCTTATGAGAATAAATCTAGATAGTATGGTTACTTTGGAATAAGAGCCTGGATAGTAAGGCTATGAAAAGGAACCTGTATAGTAGGGTTGCTTCGAAATGAAAGCCTGGATGGTAGGGCTTAGGGGAAGGAACCTGGATAATAGGGTTGCTTCGAGATAAAAGCCTGGATGGTAGGGTTTATGGGAAGGAACCTGGATAGTATGGTAAATTCGAAATGAAAGCCTGGATAGTATGGCTTATGGGAAGGAACCTGGATAGTAGGGTTACTTCAGAATAAAAGCCTGGATAGTAGGGCTTATGAGAAGGAACCTGGATAGAAGGGTTACTTCAGAATGAAAGCCTGGATAGTAGGGCTTATGAGAAGGAACCTGGATAGTAGGGTTACTTCAGGATGAAAGCCTGGATAGTAGGGCTTATGATAAGGAACCTGGATAGTAGGGTTACTTCAGAATGAAAGCCTGGATAGTAGGGCTTATGAGAAGGAACCTGAATAGTAGGGTTACTTACGAATGAAAGCCTGGATAGTAGGGCTTATGAGAAGGAACCTGGATAGTAGGGTTACATCGGGATGAAAGCCTGGATAGTAGGGCTTATGATAAGGAACCTGGATAGTAGGGTTACTTCGAAATGAAAGCCTGGATAGTACGACTATGAGAAGGAACCTGGATAGTAGGGTTACTTCGGAATGAAAGCCTGGATAGTAGGGCTTATGTGAAGGAACCTGGATAGTAGAGTTACTTCGAAATGAAAGCCTGGATAGTAGGGCTTATGAGAAGGAACCTGGATTGTAGGGTTACTTCGGAATGAAAGCCTGGATAGTAGGGCTTATGAGAAGGAACCTGGATAGCAGGGTTACTTCAGAATGAAAGCCTGGATAGTAGGGCTTATGAGAATGAACCTGGATAGTAGGGTTACTTCCGGATGAAAGCCTGGATATTAGGGTTTATGATAAGGAACCTGGATAGTAGGGTTACTTCGAAATGAAAGCTTGGATAGTACGACTATGAGAAGGAACCAGGGTCGTAGGGTTGCTTCGAAATGAAAGCATGGATGGTAGGGATTAGGGGAAGGAACCTGGATAATAGGGTTGCTTCGAGATTAAAGCCTGGATGGTAGGGCTTATGGGAAGGAACCTGGATAGTAGGGTAAATTCGAAATGAAAGCCTAGATAGTAGGGCTTATGGGGAGGAACCTGGATAGTAGGGTTACTTAGAGATGAAAGCCTGGATAGTTTGGCTTATGTGAAGGAACCTTGATATTAGGGTTACTTCGAAATGAAAGCCTGAATAGTAGGGCTATGAGAAGGAACCTGGGTCGTAGGGTTGCTTCGAAATTAAAGCCTGGATAGTAGGGCATATGAGAAAGAACCTGGATAGTAGGGTTACTTCAGAATATAAGCCTGGATAGTAGGGCTTATGTGAAGGAACCTAGATAGTAGGATTACTTCAGAATGAAAGCCTGGATAGGAGGGCTTATGAGAAGGAACCTGGATAGTAGGGTTACTTCAGGATGAAAGCTTGGATAGTAGGGCTTATGATAAGGAACCTCGATAGTAGGGTTACTTCGAAATGAAAGCTTGGATAATAGGGCTATGAGAAGGAACCTGGGTCGTAGGGTTGCTTCGAAATGAAAGCCTGGATAGTAGGGCTTATGAGAAGAAACCTGGATATTAGGGTTACTTCAGAATGAAAGCCTGGATAGTAGGGCTTATGAGAAGGAACCTGGATAGTAGGGTTACTTCAAAATGATAATAATAGTCGTTTTGCAATTGTAATAATAATATTGATATATCAGTCACTCCCCTTGTTAAGTTTCCTGGCTTTAGGACAATATTTCGAAGGCACCAGGACCAGAATGAGGTTAAGAGGATTCCTAAAGAGGAGATGTTCCGATTCTCTCATCAGGCACCATTTTTTTATTACGACTTCCCGTTATTAAATGATGTAGAACTGGAATAATAGTACTACTAATAAGAATAAATATCTATAAGGATCTTTCACGACATTGTTCAGGACTCCATCTAGAGATCGTGCGCTCTTCAACAGCATAGTTTTCCAAATATAACGGAGACCCGTCACTGTGACCATTTTTGTTAACATACAAAACTAATAAGGTTTTTGCAACACTTCCAAGAAGTCGAGTAGTGCATTGAACATCAGACCATACTCTCAATCTTCCATTTACATCATCATCATCATTATCCTGTGATCGAACAAGTACACCATACTCAGAATGGACCCGTGCAGGATGATGACGATAGACAATGAAGTCTACACCATACTGAGCCCCTGACCTTACAACCCAGTTTTTCATTCGAAGGTGAGAATAAGCCTTGTAGTAAAAAGAGAATGCTTGTTTCTTGGAGTTGAAGCAATGCCACAACTCTTCATCATTCAAGGGACTAGTATCAGCACCACGATTAATCTTGAGGCATTTCAAGGAATAACATAGGTAGAATGCTTCCTCCAAGGTTAATTGAAACCAGTACATGTCTTTTGCAACGTTTCTCACAGGTTGACCAAAGTATGCTTTATCAAGCAGGTCAAGTTGTTCAGCTTGCACTGCTATGTGGACAGAACTATCAGAGAGAGATCCACAAGCATTTGATTGAACTAAAGAAGACTGAAGTTGCGATACAATCTTTGACATGGGTTCTTTAAGTGCCTCAGCCTCTGCATCCTTTTTCGATTTTGCATCTTTTCCTTTCCATCTTGGTGCCATTTGACCTGATTGGTTCAATGTTCCACTACCTTGGACGGAGTTTCAAAGATATGCAAAGATGATATTCTACACTTGATATTCTTCGTCAGCTGCAAGTTTTCTTCTCGACTCCCTTTGTCTTCTGTTTTCTGAGTTGCAGGATCATGTCAACATAAATGATTCTTCAACTTGTGATGTTATCCGGAACAAATTGGTGCCTCATAAGGTGTTATTACTTGCATGGATCATGTCAACATAAATGATTCTTCAACTTGTGATGTTATCTGGAACAAATTGGTGCCTCATAAGGTGTTCTTACTTGCATGGAGGCTATTTAATAATAAAGATTCAGATGTGGAATTACTCAATTGAAATCCAATTTGTGTGCCAAATTGTGATGATATTCAAACTTTTCAATATTAATTTTATAAGAATTTTAGTGCAACAGTTAAACATAGCTTTTCCTAATGATGCATTCTGTTTTATTCACGTGTATAAAAAGTTTATAGTTTGATGCATCTTAATATAACATACCTGTCTAGATTTTAACTCCCTTGCAACCCCTGCTGTTATTGCTGAGGTGAAATATTCCGCTGCTTCTTTGGCTGCTCAAAGTCTATTGCTAAGGTGAGAATTTCATTTTCAGTGTTTATAGTTAATGGCTAGTTAACTGTATTATACTCATGCTTGTTTTATGTCATCAAGACTAACTTTGATATATAGTAATAGACACGGCGTGTGAGTCATTATTTGCAATTTTGAAAGAGCATGAAAAACTAGACTTTTTAGTTTAAATAATTTTCCACATACGACACTTGAGTATCATAATAATTAAGGTCACGTTTGTGGCCTATATAAACTTGCCTCAATTCCCACATTCTACTCACAAAATACTCTCTTCTCATCCTTATTATTAATTGTTTAATTCACTCCCAGAAAAATGTCTCTCATAAAAATATCAGTATTTTCTCTATTTAGTTTGTGCTTGATATCTGCACAGGCAGCGAGATTTGACATCGTTAACCAATGCTCATACACTGTCTGGCCAGCTGCCATCCCCAGCGGCGGCGGTAGGCAGTTAAACTCTGGTAACTCCATCCGTTTCAAATGAATTATCATGTTAGAAGTCTTAGTTTCAGATTATGTAAGGCTTAGAAAGTCAAGAAAGCATTATTTTTGTCTTTTTTTTTTTTAACCTTCTTTTTGGATTTGCACATTTTCAATCTTTGTTAATAATAATGCATGAACTATGTGAAATATTCGAATGGATTACCAATCATGCATGAACTACATAGCTCTAAACCAGCTGCCTTGGATGAAAGCAACTCACATTAAATAAAATTTATCTTCCCTCTATAGTTATCACCCACCAAGTCACTTTTACTGACATTTTAACACAAGAATAATATTTTATTTCGAAAGACATGCTAAGGAGCTTCTCTCAAAATACAATTTTCATTTGTCAAGTCGTTCATATTAGATTGATATTGTAGTAATATGTAAAAAGTGTAGCACCATAACGTGAAAATACCAATATCAAGAAAATCTCATAGGCAACAACTAACTACAGAAAGCAATTAATGTTAGAAATGCTTTTAGAATGTAAACAGACCCTAACATGTTTACCTTCAAGTTTGATGCCTATATTAATGTTTTCCAATAGAAATTCGCTTGATGCGGCCAATCATGGGCCAGTACTCTCCAGATGGGGGCCGTAATTTTTGGCACAACTCAGGACAACGATAAATGCGAAGTTCTTCAAGTGCAGTGAGACGATGCATGTCACTTGGAAGGCTCAAAAGTTTGGGACATAGATCAATATATAGGCTTTTGAGATGAGTCATTAATGTTGGAAACTCAGGAAGCATCTTGAGTTTTGGAAACTTTCGAATTTTCAAGGTTTCTAAAGTCTCTGCTGCATCTTCAATCCATCTAGGCAGTTTCAAAAGTTGTGGAAAACTCTTAAGATGCAGATGTTTCAACCTCAATCTCTGCCTCCGGATTGGGCCTTCATAGTTCAACGACAGACTGAACATCGGACAATCTTTAATTACCAGAGCTTGCAATTTCGGGAAAATATAAAGAGGGAAAGACTCCAAGCTCTTACAAGATTGAATATACAATGCTTCAAGAGAAGTGAATAGTGTTTCTGCCCTGCTGACCAAATGCTTCATATTGTCACAATTATATAAACCCAAAACTTGAAGATGATTCAAGCTTGCAAATTCATCCAGTGACAGAAAAAGTTGTTTTGCGGTTATATACAGTTTTCTAAGGCTTGTCAACTTCCCGAATCCTTCGGGCAATGTTTCAAGTTCCGTGCATCCAACGAGGGACAAAACTTGCAAACTCTGGAGTTTGAAAATAGAGCGCGGAAGTGTTTTAATTTGGTGGTTATCTCTAATATAGAGAACACACAGGTGCTTCAATTTGGCAATTGAGGTTGGCAAAGTCTGAAATGAAGAACTACTTAAATCTAAGTATAGTAAGTATTTGTATCTTAATATCCATGTGTGCAAACGATCTTTACTTTTAAGACCCACTCCTTGAACAGGATACAGTATAGTTCTCACTCTTTTGGACTCCGGAATCAAACTAGAGTCAAGTAAAACATTTTCTAAAATTGATAAATGCCTTGCTTTCTCTGGTATAGTTTGAGTGTTCGAGCTTACCAATACAAAGTAGTCTCTCACAACATGTATTGCAAGATCATGTATCAAATCATGTACTTTGAACTTGTAATAGTAGCCATAGTCTTTGAAATCCTCAAGAAATGATCGTGAATTTAACTCGTCTATATATTCTCTTAGAATACTCTCTATCTTTTCACTTCCATTTCGAGGTTGAACTAACCCAAGGGCTGCGAAAAGATTTATAATTTCATCACTATTGAAGGTAAAACCTTTGGGATAAAGGGAAAAAAAAGCAAAACATTGCTTCAAATAAGACGGCATTTGATCATAGCTTAATTGTAATGCTGATAGGATATCACCTTTCTTCATTTCTGAGTTCCATAGCCCATGGTCTCTTAGAAATTTAAAGAAAATAGTGTGGTCGAACACAATCAGCTGCAGCTGGATGAATCTGATGGTTCTGAAGTTGGTCGTACAGTTAAGAAAATAGTGTGTTTTGTTTCTGTATGTTGTTATGAATCGCAATAGCTTAACATGGTTTTCTCTTTTTTGCCACTGTTTCAGGGTCGGAATCAACAGGAAGAAGAGAAGGCAGCAGATGATTGGGAAAGAAAAATTGCGTCTGTTCTAGTTAGCCACGAGTTTGGTATACTTTTTGAAGCTTTGGCAGATGGCATGAAGAGCAGAATTTCAGAACTGCGTTCAGCATGCTTTATATCCGCTACTTGGCTCGTAAACATGCTAACCATTCTACCAGATACAGGGATACAAGGAGCAGCCCGTGTCTGTCTGCTAAAGCAGTTTGTAAATAAATTAAATTCTGCCAAGGACATAGAGAACCGAATCCTTTCTATGCTTGCTCTCAACAGCTTTCTTCATTTTTCTGGTAAGTTTCACAAACATGGCAATTTATTACAACCTTGATTTAAAGAAATTAGAGCAGAAAGATAATAATAACAAAAAAAAATAGTCTATGAAGGAAAATAACATCGAATTTGCAGTTTCTGTTAGCATCATAAATTACTCAAATACAGTCTTCAACAGATTTAGATAAGATGATATTATTGAAACAAATATTATAAGTTTAACGTGCCGTGATTACAATTATTGAAACAAATATTATAAGTTTTATATCGGTATGTCAGATAATATATATAATTATTTTACCTATTATAGCTTATTTAAATTTTGTGCTAGCATGAGCTAAATGCGTTAAAATAAAACATACAAGGTTTCACAAAAAGGAGAAAATTTTCATGACATGGTGTTCGCCATTTGCTTGAAAGATTGAATGGCTATATGAATACCGTGACATATATACCTGGTCATTAGCAAAATGTTTGATTCTTGGTTTCATATGACAACTTTACTGGGATTGAATGAATAGCTTACTTGAAAATACTTTGTAACTTTTGAAGGTCTGGACGTTAAAAGATAACTTGTTACTTCTGTTGCAAGAGATCCAAGAACATACTAAGGCTGTGACAAGCTTGACAATTTCAGAATCTGGTGACCGACTTTACAGTGGTTCACTTGACCGAACTGCAAAGGTAAAATAATGGCAGTTCTAATCTCAATATCAGGAATCCTGCTAACAATGGTTTTTTTATTGAATAACAGATCTGGTCATTGTGTTAGGCAAACTGTTGTGAGAGTTATTCTGCCAGCCCATAATTGACAGTTAGTTTTGTAATGCAGGTACAAGAAGAAGCGCAAAATGGACAAGTAAAAATGGACAAGTAGAATTGGACCAAATGGTAGTCAAGGAAGGATCATGGTCCTAGCATGGAAGTTTAACACAAAATCACTTAACACTAAGGACTTTCATGAATTTTGTAGAATATTGTAACATTTTTTGTAATTCTCTCAAGTTGTAGCAAACCAATGTAAATATTAAAATGAAATTTGGCCTTTGATGATATTTGAATTTTTCTTGTTTATTGGTAAAATTTGCACTTCTTTTTACCTTTGATCACATTTTTTTGATATTATTGATGATTATTTGATATTAAATGTTTTTATTGTAATTAACTTTATTATGTTGAAAAGTGATAGAAAATAAAATAAAAATACTATAAATAAAAAAATATTAAAGTAAATAATAATTTAAATATAATAGTAAAATATTATAGTAAAATAATATTATATTTAAAATTATTTTACTAAATAATAATTTAAATAAAAATATTATTTGAAATTTATAAATCAGATTACGACGGTTAAAACCGCCGCAATTTCTAACCTACGGCGGTAGAGTAACCGTCGCAAACAACAACAAAAACAAAAAATAAAGTCAAATTCACGACGGTATATAACCGTCACTATCTGTTGTGCGTGACAGTTTTTGCAACCGTCGCGAAATAGGCTGGGGACGCACGATTCTGCGACGGTACTTCTACCGTCGTAGATTGTAAATTGCGACGGTTTTAACCGTCGTAATCAGCCAAAATAACCGTCCCAATCTATCATTTTTCTTGTAGTGTTATGAGAAGGAACCTGGATAGTAGGGTTACTTCGGGATGAAAGCCTGGATAGTAGGGCTTATGATAAGGAACCTGGATAGTAGGGTTACTTCGAATTGAAAGCATGGATAGTACGACTATGAGAAGGAACCTGGGTCGTAGGGTTGCTTCGAAATGAAAGCCTGGATAGTAGGACTTATGAGAAGGAACCTGGATATTAGGGTTACTTCGTAATGAAATCTTGGATAGTAGGGCTTATGAGAAGGAACCTGGATAGTAGGGTTACTTCGAAATGAAAGCTTGGATAGTAGGGCTTATGAGAAGGAACCTGGATAGTAGGGTTACTTCAGAATGAAAGCCTGAATAGTAGGGCTTATGAGAAGGAACCTGGATAGTAGGGTTACTTCGGGATGAAAGCCTAGATAGTAGGGCCTATGACAAGGAACCTGGATAGTAGGGTTACTTCGAAATGAAAGCCTGGATGGTACGGCTATGAGAAGGAACCTGGGTCGTAGGGTTGCTTCGAAATGAAAGCCTGAATAGTAGTGCTTATGAGAAGGAACCTGGATATTAGGGTTACTTCGGAATGAAATCCTGGATAGTGGGGCTTATGAGAAGGAACCTGGATAGTAGGGCTACTTCGAAATGAAAGCCTGGATAGTAGGGCTTATGAGAAACTTTGCCGAGATTTAGGAACTGTTTGTAGTTTGACGGAGAAACTTTGCCGAGATTTAGAACCTTATCTGTAATTCAACCGAGGATAATTCAGTTGAGATTTAAGAACCGGTCAGCACTTCGACTGAGGGAAACATCTTCATCGAGATCTAGGAACTGTCAGTAATTCAACCGAGGATAATTCTATTGAGATTTAAGAACTCGTCCACACTTCGACGGAGGAAAATTGTCGAGATTTAGAACCTTATCTGTAATTCAACCGAGACTAATTCAGTTGAGATTTAAGAACCGATCAATACTTCGACTGAGGGAAACATCTTCATCGAGATCTAGGACTTGTCTGTAATTTAACCGAGGATAATTCTGTTGAGATTTAAGAACTCGTCCACACATCCACGGAGGAAAATTGTCGAGATTTAGAACCTTATCTGTAATTCAACCGAGAATAATTCAGTTGAGATTTAAGAACCGGTCGGTACTTCGACTGAGGGAAACATCTTCATCGAGATCTAATAACTATCTGTAATTCAACCGAGGATAATTCTGTTTAGATTTAAGAACTCGTCCACACTTCGATGGAGGAAAATTGTCGAGATTTAGAACCTTATATGTAATTCAATCGAGAATAATTCAGTTGAGATTTAAGAACTGGTCAGCACTTCGACTTAGGTAAAAGCTTCATAACTGAGAATTTAACTGCATCCCTCCTGAAAAGTAAAGGTCAGTTATATGCAATGCATGATATATGTCAAGCAATGATGTTCTCAAAATAAATGAGATTGTGTTATATGATGCGTATATGCATGTATCATGATGTATGGTAATATAATGCTTTTATCTGAGGAAAATAAATCCCGGATAGCTGCTGGAGGAAAGGGTTGAATTCTTCGTTTCCGCTGGGGATGGCGAACGAAGATGATTGCGAGAATAAACCTGCAGGAGAGGATAACTCCGTTGGGAAATAAAATGATGAGGATATTACTCTGTGGAGAAGAGATGTTCTGCTGAGGATTCCACTGAAAAAATTCCGCTGGGGATGAATTACCGTTGCTGGTGATACTGAATCCTGTTGGGGATTGACTTCTTGTTTGTGAAAGGAAATAACTCCGCTGGGGATGATCTTCGGTTGCGACTTCACTGGGAATAACCTTTTAGACTCTATTGGGGATAATCCTTTGATCTTACTGGGGACAATCTTCCAAAGTTTACTGCGGATGATTCTCCAAGCTCTACTGGGGAAGCTTTTTTCAGACAGCGCTGGGAAAATTTTCAAACTCCACTGGGGATATTTTGTATTCTGGCGGGGAATGTTCTTATACTTCGTTGGGGAATATTAAGACCTTTCTGTGTTGATGGTAGATAAACTCTGTTGGGGGAGAATATTACCGATTCATTCACAGTTGCGAGTCTCAGCTGGGGAGAGTTAACATTATTGTCTTACTCTGCGGGGAGTGAATGCATCTCAACCATGTTCTTCAGCTGAATCTACCTTGTACCTGGTGGACAGAGCAACCGTACAGTTTGGACAATTATTATTTGCCCCTGTTTCTGATGTTACAAGTAATGGTCTTTTGTTTCGCGTGTAAACATTTATGAGCAGCAATTAATGTCAAATGCATATATCAAAAATGAACATTGGACGTTCTTTGAAAAACAAAACAGATAAAGGAAAAACAGTTTGAAATTTCTTTGAAAATGGATTGTATTGATTTTGAAGTTTGGCTTGTAAATAGGCGCTACAAGAGGCTGACGTCCTAGTAAGAGAACGCCGCCGAATAATAAAATTTACACAATTCGTGAAAAACTAAACAAAACAACTATGTGAAAAATCCCATTGGGTTCCAACTCTGCTATTGCCTTTATGTCCTTGAACATCTCATCACTTTGCTACTGGGTTGAAGGTAGATTAGATTGATTAGTGCTGTCTGAGCTTGATAGTCGATACCAAAGTCTGGTTGCAAGGTAATCCAATGAGACATAGTGTTATGCTTTGATCCCTAATTTTTGCCTGGACCGCCCTTACGGGTTTTCAGTCCACCGGGATACCCTTTTTTGCCCAAGCCGCCTTTTCAGGTTTTCGACTTGCCGGGTGTACAATTTTTTTTCATTTTCATCCCTTATTTTTGCACGAACCCTTTTGGTTCGCCGGGAAGCCCTTATTTTTGCCTAGACCAGTCGACCTAGCGGGTCGTTGATTATGCGTAGTATTTTTTCACTATGTCTGCATTGACGGAGTGAGGAAGGTCGTCACCATCCATGGTGGTTAGAATCATAGCTCCTCCTGAGAAAATGTTCTTAACCACAAATGGCCCTTAGTAAGTAGGGGTCCATTTTCCCCTGGGATCACCTTGAGGTAAGATAATACGTTTGATCACCAGATCCCCAACTTGATACTCTTGTCGTCTAACTTTCTTGTTAAATGCCTTGATCATCCGCTTTTGGTACGTCTGACCATGACAAATAGCAGTAAGTCTCTTTTTGTCGATTAGGTTCAGCTGATCAAGCCGGGTCTGAATCCAGTCATCTTCACTCAAACATGCATCTTTCATGATCTGAAGAGAGGGTATCTGAACTTCAATGGGCAATACGGCCTCCATACCATATGACAAGGAATTGGGTGTTGCCCCTGTTGACGTCCGCGCTGAGGTACGGTACCCATGAAGAGCGAACGGTAACATCTTGTGCCAATCTTTTTATGTCACCGTCATCTTCTGCACAATCTTCTTAATGTTCTTATTAGCCGCTTCTACAACCCCATTCATCTTCGGCCGATAAGGAGAAGAGTTATGATGATGTATCCTGAACTGCTTGCAGAGCTCGGTGATCATCTTATTATTGAGATTTGTACCATTTTCCGTAATGATCATCTCTGGTACATCATATCGACATATCAGATTGTGCCGAATGAACTGTGCTACGATGTTCTTGGTTACAGTAGCAAAGGAACTTGCTTCAACCCACTTCGTAAAGTAATCAATAGCTACCAGGATGAAACAATGCCCGTTGGATGCTGTAGGTCTGATCTCGCCGATCATGTCAATTCCCCACATTGCAAAAGGCCACAGAGCTGTCAAGACATTCAGAGGTACTGGAGGTATGTGCACCTCATCAGCATAGACTTGGCACTTGTGACATGTCCGAGAATGTTGATAACAGTCGGCTTCCATTATGGACAAATAATATCCTACCCGAAGGATTTTCTTTGCCATGGTGTGTCCACTGGAATGAGTTCCGAAAGTACCTTCATGTAACTCTGCCATGATCTTTTATGCCTCATTCTTATCCACACAACGTAGTAAGTTTGAATCATGGTTACGCTTGTAAAGAATACCATTGCTGATGAAGAACTTCGTCGCGAACCTCCTCAGAAACTTCTTATCATTAACAGATGCACCTCTGGGGTATTCGCGAGCCTCAAGATACCTTTTCACCTCATGAAACCAGGGTTTATCTGCTACCTCTTCAGTCTCAATGTCACAGCAATGTGCAGGTTCGTCCAACCTTTGAATGATAATCCGGGGAGCTTCGTTGTCCCAATTGACTTTGAACATAGAAGACATCGTAGCCAACGCGTCCACCAACTGATTCTCCTCTCTAGGGAAGTGTTCAAAGGTTATCTCCTCGAAGTGGGGAAGCAATGTCAACATATACTCCTTGTAAGGAATAAGATTTGGGTGTTTCATATCCCACTCGCCTTTGATCTGACTGATCACGAGAGCGGAATCTCCAAAAACACTCAAGAGTTTAATCCTTAGGTCAATTGCTGCTCGAAGACCCATGATGCACGCCTCGTACTCCGCCATATTGTTGCTGCAGTTGAAACATAGCCGGGCGGTGAAAGGAGTATGAGAGCCTTTAGGAGATATGATCACGGCGCCAATGCCATTACCCAAAGCGTTTGAAGCTCCATCAAAGTACATAGACCATCGGGATCCTACCTCATGTCCTTCATCCGATTCAAGTTCTTCACAATCAGTCACTATCATGATACTCTCATCCGGAAACTCAAAGTTCATAGACTGGTAATTGTCCACTGCCTGATGTGCCAAATGATCTGCCAACACACTTCCCTTGATTGCTTTTTGGTTCGTGTATTAAATGTCATACTCAGTCAAGATCATCTGCCATCTGGCGATTCTTCCGGACAAGGCGGGCTTCTCAAAGATATACTTGATTGGATCCATCTTTGATATCAATAGAGTAGTGTGAGTCAGCATATACTGTCTCAATCGGCGAGCAGCCCATGCCAAAGCGCATCAAGTTTTCTCAAGCAACGAGTATCGGGTCTCGCAGTCGGTAAACTTTTTGCTAAGGTAATAAATAACATTCCCTTTTCGGCCAGACTCGTCATGCTGACCCAGCACGCACCCCATCGAGTTGTCGAGTACTGTCAAGTATAAGATCAAGGGTCTCCCTTCAACCGGAGGCATCAGAATGGGTGGCTCTTGGAGATACTCTTTAATCCTTTCGAAAGCGGCCTGACATTCATCGTTCCATCTTACCACTTGATCTTTCTTCAGTAATTTGATGATTGGTTCACAAGTAGCAATCAGGTGTGAGATGAATCGGGGAATATAGTTCAAACGTCCCAGAAAGCCTCTGACTTCTTTTTCTGTTTGTGGAGCAGGCATTTCCTGTATAGCCTTCACCTTTGTAGGATCTACTTGAATACCTTTATCACTTACGACGAAACCCAACAGCTTACCAGATCTCACCCCGAAGGTGCACTTGTTCGGGTTTAACCTCAGCTTGTACAACTTCAACCTATCAAATAGCTTCTGAAGGTGGTCCAAATGTTCTTCTTCAGTATGATATCTTGCAATCATATCTTCGACGTATACCTCAATCTCATGATGGATCATGTCATGGAACAAAGCGACCATGGCGCGCTGATACGTTGCCCTAGCATTTTTCAATCCAAAAGGCATGACCTTGTAGAAAAAGGTGCCCCATTGAGTAACAAAGGTTGGCTTCTCCATGTCTTCGGGAGCCATTTTAATCTGATTATAACCGGAGAAACCATCCATAAAGGAGAAGACCTTATGCTGTGCGGTGTTGTCAACCAAAACGTCGATATGAGGCAGAGGGAAATCATCCTTGGGGCTTGCCCTGTTCAGATCCCTATAGTCAACACACATTCGAACCATACCATCCTTCTTCGGCACGGGAACCACGTTGGCCACCCACTGTGGGTAAGAAGTAACTGCTAGAAAACCGGCGTCAAACTGTTTGATAACTTCAGCCTTGATTTTCTCAGACATCTCTGGGCGCATTCGGAGAACTTTCTATTTTACTGGAGGACAGACTTCCTTGGTAGGCAGGCGGTGAACCACAATATCGTTATCTAACCCAGGCATATCTTCATAAGACCAGGAAAAGATCTCAACATAGTCACGCAGCATCTGAATCAACCGTTGCTTAACACTAGCTTCCAGATTTGCACCGACCTTGACCTCTTTCTTATCTATCTCTGTACCCAGATTTACTGATTCCACCGGCTCTTCATGCGGCTGTATGGCCCTCTCTTCCTGAAGTAACAGTCTAGCAAGTTCACCAGGAACTTCGCAATCATCTTCACCTTCGTGTTCGGCTAAGTTGATCGAACTTTCAAAGTAATAACTGGCAGTAGCAGAGTCGTTACCAGTGAGATCCAGAGTGGATGTGGACCTGTATATGTGAGTCTGTGTAAAATCCAAACCAAACCAAACTTGTTAGTCTTATGTGCAAAATCAGGGAGTTGGCCCCAATTCGCACACCCACCTTTCTCGACAACAGCCCGGGCATCCTTGAAGGAAGCCATCTTCATTGAAGGATCTTCAACAATAGTCTCAGTTGATGCCAGCGTGTGGGGAACCTCTTCAAAATGTTGAAATTGGGTCTCAATGAACTCCCCATCCATATCTACATATCGGAAAGAGTTGAGGTGGCCCACCATGTACTCCTCCTCTCCTTGTACTATCACAATTTTCCCTTTCAACGGGTACTTTAGCTTCTGGTGGAGCGTAGACGTTACTGCCCCAGCTTTATGGATCCACGGGCGACCCAGCAAACAAGAATAAGATGGCCGAATGTCCATCACATAGAATGTAGATGCGAAAACCTGAGAACCAACCTTAATCGGAATATCAACTTCTCCGTGTACCATTCTCTTGGACCCATCAAAAGCCCTAACTACAATGTTACTTGGTTTTAGCTCCAACCCTTCACAATCTAACTGGTCTAACGCCTTCTTGGGTAACACATTCAACAAAGACCCAATATCTACCAACACGTGAGAAAGAGTAGTGCCCCTGCGTTCAATGGAGACATGCAGGGCGTCATTATGATTCTTCCCCTTAACAGTCAAGTCGGCGTCAGAGAAACCCAACCCATTATCTGCTGTCATACTAGCCACAAAAACTTTAAACTAATCAGCTGATGTTTCTTGAGGTACGTGTGCAGTCTTCAGGAAAGCAATCAGGGCCTTGGCATGGGCCTCTGAGCATAGCAACAGTGACAACATAGAAATTTTGGACGGGGTTTTCCCCCGCTGCTCGACTACATTGTAATCGCTCTTTTTGATGATCTTTAAAATTTCCTCCATCTCTTGTCTAGAGGCTTCAACAGTAATCTTCTTTGGTTCCTCCGTTTGGGCAGGCTCGCCGGTGATCTCTTTGCCCCGAGTGTCAGATGACTCGGCAACAGGGGTAAGAATTGGAACTTGAACAGGGACAATAGCTGGTGTACTGGTAGGTGTAACAACAACAGGCTTCCGGACAGTTGGTGGAGAGATCTCAGGGGAGAAAAGTCTTCCGCTGCGGGTGAAATTGGCAGGTCCAACAATATTGCTGACGTCAGTATCAACATTCAAATTTTGTTTAACTCCGTGATAATAAACATCAGCCCCGTAATGCCACGGGACAACCTTATCTGATGTATAGGGGATAGGCCCAGGAAAAGTAATGATCAAGGGAGCGATTCTTGGAACAAATGTAATTCTAACAGGCTTTCTCGAGGAAGCCTTGGAAGAATTGTCTAAAATGGTGGTTATAGCAACTTCTTCAGTAGGAACCAAAGGAACAAAAGTCTTCTCAAACAATTTATTTATTATCCATCAGGCGTTGGACACCTGACTTCAAAAGGTGGCAACCGGTAGGTAGGACAGAACACATACGGTAACCCTCGTCACAGCCTGGAAATAAACCGGCTAACAGAAGGTTCTTCTTCACAGTCATAAATGGAGTATCAATGTCTTTCACAGAAACCACAAACGAGTCTTCATCTATAGCATTCACTCCATGCTTGGGCATAGGAGCAGTCACAACATTAGGTATTTCAGGTGCTTCGAACTCAATCTCCTTAGCATCAATCAGGTCTTGTACCTTGTTCTTCAAGACCCAACAGTTATCTGTATCATGCCCCGGGCTATCAGAATGAAAAGCACAACGGGCATTTGGGTCGTACATCGGTGATGTTGTATTTGGATTCTTCGGGGCCTCCCTCGGAATCACCAAGTTGGTTTTCAATAACTACGGCAAAATTTGGGATAAAGTCATGTTGAGCTGAGTGAATTGTCTTCGCGGCCTTTCGGCCCTTAGCTGATTGTTGCATTAAGAAGCACCGACAGGTCTTGATATAACCACCGCATTAACAACTTGGCGACGTTTAGGTCTATTATGACTTTTTAAACTATAAATAGCACTGGACTCCTTCTTAAAAGGCTTCTTCTCGGTGCCTGATGAAGCACCCTTATGTATTTTACCTGATTTGATATCAGCCTCAATCCTTTCCCCGATCATAATCAGCTCCGTAAACCCGGACGATGAACTTCCAATCAGATGGTTGAAATACGGACCAGACAAGGTCCCCAGAAACATATCCAGTAGCTCCCTATCAGCCAAGGGAGGTTGAACTCTTCCAGCAAGGTCCCTCCACTTCTGAGCATAATCTTTGAAACCTTCACCCGCACCCATGGACATACCCTGGAGTTGGGTACGAGTGGGAGCGAGGTCGGCATTGTATTGGTACTACTTGTAGAAAGCAGCAGCCAAGTCTTCCCAATTACGGATACTAGCTCCTTCTAGCTGGTAAAACCATTCAAGCTGAGTCCCTGAGAGACTGTCTTGAAAGAAGTGGATCCAGAGGTTCTTATCAGCGGTGTATGGCTGAATCTTCCTAACATACGAGTGGAGGTGCAGCTTTGGACAAGAAACCTCGTCGTACTTGGCAAAGGCTGGTGCTTTGAACTTGTGGGGAATTACCACCCCAGATGACAGACCCAAATCTCCAAAATCTAGACCAGGCACTTTCTGAACTTCCATCGCGCTCAACTGGTCTTCCAGTTGCTTATATCTATCCTCAGCCGGAGTATACTGGTCTTCGTCAAAGTCGGTCTCGTTGTATGAAACCACAGGGCTAGGAGCCCTCCTTTCTTCCTGATTATCTCCCCCTCCAAATGAGTGGGTCAAATCAACCTCTTCTCGCAGATCGTTTCCGAATTCGCGACCCATATTAAATAGGACCGTCTTCTTCTTCTTCTCTTTCAAGATAATGGTCTACAAATCTTGCTGACCCTTGGCTAAACTCATGAACAATTCCTGGAAATGGGCGTTTTGAGCTTGCAGAGCCTTGATGGCTTGTTCAGTTGATGGTTCAGAAGACATGATGCTGAAATAAACAGCGAAGAAGATGAGAAAACCTGTAAGGGTACCTGTTATGAGGTGCATGGGAATGATATGTGTATGACATGCTTTCAAAGACTTTAGGGATTCAAATTCGTAAACCACAATGAAATACACTTTTATTAGATAAACTTTGAATTCAAGTGTTCAACACATGCCTTTAAGGCGTTACACGAAATAAAAACTGAAAAGTAACTCAAAACTAGAAATAATCAAAAGACAATCAGCGCTCCCATGGTCGTTTCCCGTCAGTGCGGACATAGTCGTTGAGAATCTGGTCGTTTCCAGCTGCCTTGTCAACTTTTGGATCTTCCGCTCTTGCTCGTGATACTTTTCTCTGTAAGTATCCTGCTCTTCTCTCAACTGCATCCAAGATCTCTTTAATGCCCCAATGTCAGTAGGCATGTATGGATGGAGGACAGTAGGAGGAACCCCTTCTTCATCAGCAACCTCAACAGTTATAGGCAAGACGGCTTCGTATGGCATTCCTAGCTTTTGGGCACGGATTCGAACCCATCGGAGATATGGTTCCATTGGAAGAGAAGTCTTCGCACCTAGCTCGTGCGGATCAGACCTGTGCACTATATCCCAAGCTCGTATGAACCTGCGGTGTTGCTCGTCACTATCCCCTTGGAAGTCAAAGACAATACTCGGCATCAGCAACTCATGAGGTCCTTCCCTCCTAGCTTGCCCAAATTGACGTAAGGCCAAGCACGGATTATAAGTGATTCCTCCATTGGTTCCTATCAGTGGAACATTGGGGTACTCCCCACAGTGATCAATAATAGCCACGTCTTCCATACCCTTGATAGTCCAAATGATGTCCATGTGAGAGAGAGAGAGACATGATCCTATAGGACCAACCCATGCCTTCCTTGTTCTTCAAAACTGATTTGGGGGGGTGAGAAATAAACCACCTCGCCAACAATGGAGCACAGCACAAAAGGGTTCCCTGATTCCGAGCAGTACGGGCATAAAGAGAGTGAAGAATGTCACCCAAGAGAGTGGGCACAGGGTTACCGGACATGAAAATCTTCACTGCATTCACGTCGACGAAAGAATCTGAGTTGGGAAACAACACCAAACCATATATGAGAAGAGCCAGAATGTCTTCAAATGCCTGGAAGTCTAGACTGTCCCAGAACTGATTAGCCTTACCAACCAAGAATTTAGTCAAGAAGCCCTTTGTTCCATTGCGAGTTTCGCAATTAGAGATTACCTCAGCCTTTGTCAAATGGAGGGCTGAAGCAATATCTTCCGGCCTAAGGATTTTCTCCCAACCTGTGAACGGGGTCTGCTCCATAATAGAGATACCAAGCAGATCAAAGAACTCTTCCAAGGTAGGGACCAACAGGTAGTCCAGAAAAGTAAAGCAGTGATACAGTGGATCAAAGAACTGGACTAAGACACTCATCATCTGCTCGTCCAATTTGGAAGTGACCAAACCAAGAAGGTGCCCATGTCTTCTGATAAAGGAGGTAGTATCTGAAACCTTTGCAACCAATTCCTTAAGCTGAGTGGGAATCTGGACAAAGTTGATCCGAATGGTGTTTCTTCGCACGGGTGCCATGACCTACAAAACAGAACAAAGATGAATCCCTCTTGTCCTTGAAATAGGTTAGTCCAATAAATAATGCATGCAATGTCATGATGTCATGATGTCATGATAGAAAACACACCACAAGTATTCACAAATAGCAAATATGGTAAGGGCAAGCAAGTCACACAGATAGCCCTTAGATTTCAGGCTGGCAAGGAGCTTAGGTACTACCCTCTTTCAGTTTAGTTAGTTCAAACCTGTCCTAGAATAGTAACCGGGTTCTAGAGAATCTCAATATCACTGACCACCCTCGATCGGTCATAATTCCAATTTAGCAACCTTTTCTTGCGGCCGGAATCATCGCGAGAGTTTGGTCTCAATGAGTGTAGCATACTGCTACTGTTCTATGGCCAAGTTGGTCAATTTAAAGGTTCTAAGGTCAGTTGGTGCTTAATGACCCCTTAGAAGACCCATATTCTCCTTGTTGCGCCACAAGGGATATCGGTACAAACTAAAGTGCCACACCAACATAGCTACTGCTTCAACCGTATCGGTCTACGCCGTACAGTTCCCTCACAGTTTATTGCTACTTACCTAAAGGGTATCCCCCAGATCCAGGTTAGGATCTATAGTAACTCCGATTCAAACCCACAAAGATAAAGCATACAAGTCAAGCAATTGAAAAAATTATGAACTATTCCTAAGTGTTGTACCCCAAATTTTGACCTAAGATACCATCTCCCATCTGCATCATTACATTGCAAGCGTTTTGATCTTTTGATTTTTAAAAAAAATTCATAACTTTTTCGAGTCGAGAGCTGTTTATTTTTGAACGCTAAATTTATTAACTGATCAAGACTTAAATGATGTTTATTAATTATTTATCATCTTAAATTTAAATAATTGGAATTTATTTTCAATTATTATATAATTCAAAGATCTATAAATAATAAAATAAATATTTGAAATAAGGCATATTAATCGTTCAGACAGTGTTTATTTATTATTTATTATCTTAAATTTAAATAATTGGAATTCATTTTCAGTTATTACATAATTTAAAGATTTATGAATAATATAATAAATATTTGAAAAGAAGTTCATTAATTGGTCAATAATGATTATTTAATTGTTTATCATTCTAAGTTAAATAATTGAAATTCTATTTTAATTATTATAATTTAGAAAATTATGAATAACGAATTTAATAATTGAAATTATTAATTGATCAATGATGTTTATTTATGCGTTTATTATTCTGAATTTAAGTGATTGAAATTGATTTTCAATTATTATACAATTTGAAGAATTATAAACGATAAATAAAATAATTGGAAAGAAAAGAATTGACGGGGAAATAATAGAATTTTATTTCACTTTATTCTATTTTATTACAATTGTTATTTAAATATTGTATTATTTACAAAATATTTATAATAACAAATTACATAAAAGTTTAAAGTAAAATAGAACTATATTTCTAAGATTCTAATTCTAAATCTTCTATCCAATGCTTTTGTCTGCTCATTTGATTTTTACCTGCAAAAAAACAATTAAAAAGAAAAGTCAGAATTGAATAAATAATTAAAAGCAGAAAATTATTTATTAGTGTTCATCATTAAAAGCAAACGGCTGGAATCAGTTTACCCTTTTTTGCAAATCACGGGATTTCTCCCGGTTCACAAAAAAGGGGGGAATTTTTATTTTCATAAATGAATGCACAATTTCAAACATGCACAAATTCATTCTATTTTTCAAAACTGCATATGCATAATTTCTTTTGTCAAAAATGCATATTTCAAAATATACACAGCATACAAAAAGTCCATGCATAATTTCAAAACAGCATATGCATTGTTCAAAGAATTCCAACGTAAACTACATGCCATGCACATAGAAGAAGCCAAAACAAATAGGCTCCATTGCTGTGCCATGCAGTATACAAGAAGAAATATGCAGTTCAAAACCATTTTTCAAGCATAATATATTCCATTTTCATCATGTTCCAGCACTTTTGCAATTTCAGAAACAGTACAGTACATCATTTTTATGTATCAAATGGTACTTATGAGAGAGAAGAGAGACAGAAGTTTGGTTTTACAGGTTTTGGTTTAGGCAGAAGTGGATACAAAACAAACTGCAGTAACACAGTCAGTAAGAGGAAAGAAGCATGAAATTAGAATACAAAACAAAACTGCTGTAACAGTATTGTGCAGAGGCCAAGAAAATAGTTAAATATTCAAACCTGAGCCATCAAACAAAACCTCAAGCCAGCAATTGTTATAAGATAACAAAAACACTTCAAGGAAATAAGAGAACATAACATATCTCCAAGCCTTCCACACAAAAAACTATAAACCAAAAAACTCAAAACCATTTCCAAAAACCAGTAAGAACCTGCATAAACCAGACCACAACCTTGGCCTAAACCTCATTAACCTGATTGAGCCATCAAACCAATACCACAAAAAAAATCATTCAAAACCATAAACACATGGCCTAAACCATTTAACCTGCTACTGCATTACCATAAAACCTGCTACTGCATTACCAAAACCAAAACCAACATGGTCAAAAACCAGAACCATTTCAAAAACCAGTAAAATCTGCGTGAAGCCCTCAAAACCATATATCAAAACCTTATGGCCAAACATAAAACCAGTAAGACCATAAAAACCGTCAAAACCATGGCCTAAACTAATTTCCAAACCCAAGCATACGAAGACCTCAGATACATCCTCATTGGCCATTAAAGAAAAAAGCATACAGTAGCAAGCATACAGAATCACAGTGAAGAAGAAGATAGGAAAGTTTTCAAGGCAACCCAGCATACAGTAGCAGTAGCAAGAGAAGAAGAGGAAAAAGCAAAGCAAAAGGGCCAAAAGGAACGAAGTACCGGTAAATCCGAAGCAAGCTCACAGCGCCTCCGCCGTCCTTCCTTGCCTTGGCCTCCTAGCTCGCCCCACTTTCCTTCCTCCTTCTCCAGGTAGTTTCACCCTTTCCTTTCTTTCATAATACCTCAATAATCACATAAACGAAGTAAAGATCAAAACGGAATCAAATCAACACATGCATTGTAACAAAACCCTAATCGAATTAGAAAATGAACTCAAATCGTAACATGCAGTAATCAAAGCCCTAATCGAATTAGAAAATGAACTCAAATCGTAACATGCAGTAATCAAAGCCCTAAACGAATAAGACGATTTATACCGTGAATCCATCGCCGTAGCCTTTGCTGGAGGGAAGAGGAAAATGGAGAGTGCTGGTGGCCGTTGGGACGAAAGACGAAGGAAAGCTCAGGCGAGTTCAGAAGCGAACGAAGAGGATATCACGCGAAGAAGACGAAGAAGACAAGCGAGCAAGCGCCGCTTCTGTCCCAAACCTTAACCCTAATCCCTCTTCCAAAATGCTAAAACACGTTTAACCCCAAAAACAATTATAAAATCATTTGGACCTTAACCCATTTCCATTGCCAAAGCCCAAACGGATCCCCTTGTGCACCCCCCTGTTTCAGTTCTGATCAGGCCCTTTAAAACCCTTTTGGCCCATTTAATTGCTCATCAAACTTTTTAATACACCCTTTTCCTTTTTTTTCCCTTTTTTAGTTTTTTTAGAAATATTACTCACTTAGTTTAATTATTTAGTAATTTAATCAAATAGACATTTTTAATCAAGTGACCCATCTTATTAACCTTAGGTTTATTTGGTAATTTTAAATATCTTTTTTAATTAGGTTTAAGTTTTTTTAAGTATTCATTTAGTTTGATTATTTAATAATTACTAAAAAATAATGCTTTATATAGAACTCTAATACAAATATATAAAAAAATAGAAAGACTTAAAAACTTAAAAATATTCTTGTTTTTTCCTAATTAATTCTCATTACCTTTATCCATGTAAAAAATGCGTAAAAAATGGGAACTATTAAAATATTTTCTTTTCATTAATATTAAACAAAAAAATCATAAAAATGCACGTTCACACGCTTAGTCTTTTATTTAATTGTTATATGTCCTCATCCACATAATTTCTCTGTTTAATCATTTCATATTTACTTGTTTATTTTGTTTACGTTCAAATCCAAGGGAAAAAACGATTAAATTTGTCGACTTCATGTCCTCAAGTCTAATCGCGCGAACATTCGCATTTTCATTAAAACTTAGGATAATTTTTCCTCAAATACTCAATCTTTTCAAAACTTATACCCTTTAAGCAAAAACTTCGATGTTAGGTCGTCGTATCTTCAAAAACCCGTCCGTACCCCTTTTCGGCCAAAACGATTTATTTTTCAATCAAACGAACAATTTTTAATAAACAGATATTTCAAAAGGTTCCTATAGAGTACTGTAGATACATTGGGTGCTAATACCTTCCCACTGTATAACCAACCCCCGAACCATAGATCTCTTTTCAAAAACGCCTTGTATTTTTACTTTTAAAAGTATTATTTTACATTGCATATTTAGGGTTTTATTTCGCTCTTTTCCCTTTTCCCTTGGAAATAATAACGCGCGGTGGCGACTCTTGCTTTTGTGAGACGAATTAATCAATAATTCGATCTCTGATTTACCCCGCTACATTTTTTATCGCTACAGAATTGGCGACTCTGCTGGGGAAAGATTGACCTCTTGCTGGTCCATCCCTAAGTGGGTTAAGCCTAATTTGTTTTATCTGTTTACTATTATTTGATTTGCTTGATTATGTGTTTAAATTAGGGTGTTTGGGTTTTTTGCAAAGGACGAATCCTATACCCGGATTAAGTAACACTTAAGGAATAGGACGGGCGGTACAGTCATGTTAACTTTGAGGGAGTAATCCCGAAGAAGGAGGCATGAGATCCTCCACTCAATGGAAGGCCCTCTTGAACTTAATATTTGTTTACCGAGTAATCGGGAAGACATTGTTATTTTTGACCTAGGAGCCCGAGAAGTTGAGGACCGTAGAACCCTAACCCATCTTGGCCTTTTTAGGTGTAGCGCGGAGACTATAACGGAGTAATTCGGAAGTAGTTGTTACGCGATGCTACGCTCGGACGAGCTTCTCTTGAGAATATTGCTAATTATTGAGTAATCAAGACGTTGGTAATATCCGAAAGAGGAATGTAGACTCTGGGAACTCTTAGAACCTTGTCTTACAGGTATGATTGGACCCTTAGTACATACCTTTGGGTGGGCTTTACCCTTGACTCCATGCTGAACGTTGAACCTTTGAACCCCATGTTTGTGAACTTGTGTGTGACTGTTGCATTGTCATCCATTCATGCATTCATCAACATCTTTGTAAAAAACTTGTTTTTCAAGGAACTTCGGAATGATTTTTGCAGACATCTCAGGTTATCATGGAATTTGGAAGGATAAATACTCGGAGTTTTAGTTTTAAGGAGCCCGAGATTGAAGAACTGAAGAGTTTGATTTCGAAGATCGAGAACCCGACGGATTTTTAGAAGAAGTATGGGTCCATTATACCTCTTATAAAGCGCAAGATGAAGGAAGGCATTCTTAACACATTGGTTCAATTCTACGATCCTTTGTACCGATGTTTCACCTTTCCGGATTACCAGTTGATGCCCACCGTAGAAGAGTATTCCTACATACTTGGTTTGCCGATCACCGACTGTGTTCCTTTTTCTGGATTAGAAGAGGAGCCCAAATCTCACGAGATAGCGACCATCACCCACTTGAAGAAGTCAGAGATAGAGGAGAACATGACTACAAAAGGGGGAATCCGAGGTTTGTCTGCGCAGTTCTTGTTGAGGAAAGCTCGTCATTTCGCTGAGATAAAAGATATTATTGCCTTTGAAGACGTGTTTGCTTTACTCGCTTATGGTCTATTCTTGTTCCCTAACGTTGATAAGTTTGTGGATATCAACGCCATCAGAATTTTCTTGATTGGAAATCTGGTCCCTACGCTTCTAGGAGATACCTATTACTCCATCCATCTTCGAAACTCTTATCAAGGAGGGATGATTATTTGTTGTGCACCGTTGCTGTATCAGTGGTACGTTTCTCATCTACCTGGGTCTGATGTTTTCTGGGATCTCGAGAAGGAACCGCGTTGGGCGCCAAAGATCATGGCTCTCACTCATTTCGACATTGATTGGTATAATCGAGTTTACTACGACGTGAAGATCATCGATAACTGTGGTGCTTTTCCTAACGTGCCTCTTCTTGGTACGAGAGGTGGAATCAACTATAACCCTGTTCTCGCGCGCCGTCAGTTTGGGTACCCGATGAGAGATAAGCCAAACAACATCCATGTGAGTGGTTTCTTTCTACAGGAAGGACAAGATCATCAGGCAGCTAAGAGGGAGATCGAAGGAGCTTGGCGCCACATCCATAGGAAAGGGAGAGATATGTTAGGACATAGAGGTGCCGTTTCTTTGGAGCCTTACCTACAGTGGGTCCGTGCTAGGGCTTGTGCTCTCAAGATGGCCTATAAACTTGAGAAACCTTTATTCCCCACCGTTGCACCATCATCTGTTGCTATCCCTATCGTGAATATAGGAGAATACCAAGGAAATCTAGCTAGGATGAAGTCCGAGAGGGATGCTTGGAAAGAAAAGTACCATATGTCTGAATATGAGAATCGAGTCCTGACTCGACAGTTAAAAGAAAAGGAGGAGTTGATGTTTATTCAAGACGGCTGGTTCATTGATCACGATGAGAAGCTTCGTCAAAAGGATGCTTTACTGAAGAGGTATGCTAGTGAAAGGAAGAGAAAGAAGGAAGGTTCGGTAAGCGTGGCTCTCGTTCCTAATTTGCAGAAGGAAATTATTGATCGACTGGTAGCTGAGAAGAAAGAGATGGAAGACTTTTATGAAGAGAAGATCAAGAAGCTCCGGTTACAGTTGGTGTTTGGTCCCTCATCTGTTGATTCTAAGTGATCTTTAGCTTTTAGTTTTATTTTATTGATGTCATTTTGTAAAACTATGTAAAAGAGCTTCATGCTCCAAAGTTGTAATTTATTGCTTTATTAAGAGCTTCATGCTCCAAAGTTGTAATTTATTGCTTTATTATGGGCTTCATGCTCCAAAGTTGTAATTTATTGCTTTATTATGGGCTTCATGCTCCAAAGTTGTAATTTATTGCTTTATTTTGGACTTCATGTTTTAAAATTGTAAATTATCGCTTTATTATGGATTCCATGTTTCGAAGTTGTAATTTACTGCTTTTATTATTGGGGTGTTATCCCAAAGTTGTAATTTATTGCTTTGATATTCCAAGTTGTAAGTTGTAATTTACTGTTTTCAATTAATGGATTGAGTTTTTGTTGTTCCAAATTCCTTTACCATTGATATGTGCAAAACCACCGAAGTTCCTTGAAAAACTATTAAAATGAATCATCATTTGCATCGCACATCATGCATCATTCCATATTCCACTTCACATGTTTTCTAGAGTCTTATCCTTGTTCTTTTTCCACTCAAAAAGGTTGTCAAGCTGTCTCACCGATACGACACTCGAGCCAATCGTTAGAGGAAAATGGAAGATCTGGAACAGGAAAACCATGAGCTTCATGGGGAAGTTGCTACACTTCGTGTCGAGATGGAAAAGTTGACTGCGTTAGTGGAAAGTTTGGTGGCTATTCAGAATCAGCCATCGACTACAGCTGCCGAGATTCAGACTTCAATTCCAGTGGTCTCCGAGATTGTCACCGTTCCTACATCCGTGACTCAAATCAACTCTCCGTTTCAACATCAGATGCCGAAAGGTTTTCCGTGGGGAATGCCTTACAACTTTGTGCCAGAGGGGTACCAGCCTGCCGCACAACCTTTGTTTCAACCTGCTTTGTCTCTTCCTCAGCCAGAACCAACAGCCTTGCCGCCAGTAATTCCGTCTGTGACACCTTTTCCGCAACCGATTATGACAACCGTCGCTCCTGTGGTCCATTCCGTGCCATACTTGAATGAACCTACTTATCCGGCCGAGCCTGCTGAAAGTTTGGGTCTTTTTGAGAGGATGGAAGAGTTTCAGGATCATTTCCAAGAAATGCAGAAGGAGCTTAGAGCGTTGAAGGGGAAGGATTTGTTTGGGAAGAACACGCATGACCTTTGTTTAGTTCCGAATGTCAAGATTCCAGCAAAATTCAAAGTGCCAGACTTTGAAAGATATAAGGGTGATTCGTGTCCTAGAAGTCATTTGACAATGTACGTGAGAAAGATGTCTACGTATTCCGATGATCATGATTTGTTGATTCATTATTTTCAAGATAGTTTGACGGGTGCTGCTCTAAAGTGGTATATGGGTTTAGACAGCATTCGGATCCGCAACTTTAGCGATCTTAGCGAAGCTTTTGTCCACCAGTATAAGTACAACGTTGACATGGCCCCGGACAGGGATCAACTCCGGGCAATGTCGCAAAGAGACAGAGAATCTTTCAAGGAGTACGCCCAGAGGTGGCGTGAAATTGCTGCTCAAATCTATCCACCTCTTGAGGAGAAAGAGATGACTAAGATATTTTTGAAGACTTTAGGTTCCTTTTACTATGAAAGAATGATAGCCAGCGCACCCAGTGACTTCACCGAAATGGTAAGCATGGGCATGCGGTTAGAGGAGGGGATCCGAGAAGGGCGTTTGGTTAAAGAAGGAAGTCCGTCTAAGAAGTTCGGAAGTGTTTTCCCGAAAAGAAAAGAGTAGGATGTCAGTGCTTTGTTCCTAGTTAGACCAAGGAGAGGTTACTCTCATGTTGCGGCAGTCACTCCGGCTGTCCGCCCAGCTTTGATGACCCCAACTCATCAAACCCCACCAACTCAACAACGGCCATTTCAGCAGCAGCCTAGACAACAGGCTTATCCATTCAACAATCAGAACCGTTCACCCAGAAAACCGCAGTTCGATGCACTCCCTATGACTTATACGGAATTGTTCCCTGCTCTTATCAAAAAGAATCTCATAACGACAAAGCCTCCTCCTGTCGCACCAAACAGTACTTCTCCGTGGTACAAGGCGGATCAGTTTTGTGAGTATCATCAAGGGTCGCCGGGGCACAACCTTGAGAATTGCTTTGCTCTGAAGGCAGACGTGTAGAGGTTGGTTAAGAATGGTATCTTGTCTTTTAAGGATGTCAATCCAAATGTTAGAGATAATCCTTTGCCTCGACATGGGTCAGCTTCAGTGAATATGGTGGAAGGTTGTCCGGGGAAGTTTCGAGTTTTTCAAGTTGAACACATAAGAGGATCGTTGATCAGGTTACATCAGAGTTTGAGAAGACTTGCCTTTGTTAGGCATCAGCATGATTATGATGGTTGTGAATTTTGTTCAAGGGAGGTTGATTGTCCCATTGTGAAGGAGGATATTCAGAAGTTGCTAGACCAGAGAGTTATCACTATTACGTATGACAGAAATCCGGAAGATGAAGTGAATGTTATCATACCACAATTCAATTTGCCTGAATCAGTAGAGATCGCTTACGACAGTCAGACTGCACCTGTTGATCCTTTGATTATTTATCCGCCTGGTCCTGTGCCTTACAACTTAGACCAAGCTGTACCGTACAAGTATAATGCCACAATGATTGAGAATGGGGTAGAAGTCCCTATACCAACAAGACCGTCTTTTGTTAACATTGCTGATGTGAGTAGAGTTACTAGGAGTGGACGTGTTTTTGCAGCAGTACCTTTGAAGAGACCAGAAGTTCAAGTCAGGAGACCCATACCGGCGGAGATTCCAGTGAGAAATGTTGAACCAAGGGTTGAGATAGGCCGATCCAGTGAACCTATCCCTCACCCTGAGGATGATGAGATTCTGAAGCTTATCAAGAGAAGTGAATATAAGATTGTGGACACGATTTTGCAAACTCCTTCCAAGATTTCTTTGCTTGCTTTACTGAGAGATTCTGGTGCCCATAGAGAAGCTTTGATGAAGTTCTTGGACCAGGCGTTCGTGGATCATGATGTGACGGTTGACCAGTTTGATGGGATTGTGGGAAATATTACTTCGTGTAACAATCTTGGTTTCAGTGATAAAGAACTCCCGGAGGAGGGGAGGAACCACAATATGGCTTTGCATATCTCAGTAAGTTGTGGAAATGATACCTTATCAAGTGTGTTGGTAGATACGGGTTCGTCGTTGAATGTGATGCCCAAAACTACATTATCTCGACTCTCGTATCCAGGTGCTCCTATGAGACCTAGTGGAGTAATTGTTAAAGCGTTTGATGGTTCCAGGAAGACAGTCATTGGTGAAGTAGATCTGCCTATAGTAATTGGCCCCCATAATTTTCAAATCACTTTCCAAGTGATGGATATTCGTGCTGCCTACAGTTGCTTATTGGGTCATCCCTGGATCCATGATGCAGGGGAAGTCACCTCTACGCTCCATCAGAGACTGAAGTTTGTGAGGCATGGGAAGCTAGTGATGATTGGGGGAGAGCAGGCTATGGTGGTAAGCCATTTATCATCATTTTCTTTTATTGATGCCGACGAGGATGTTGGAACCCAGTTCCAAGGTTTATCTGTTGCCAAGAATGAAGTGAAGAGGCCAGGGGCATCCATCTCTTCTTTTGAGGATGCGCGACGAGTGGTGGAAAGTGGTTCGACCGAAGGATGGGGCCAGGTGTTGACTTTGCCTGAGAACAAATCTGGGGAAGGTCTTGGTTTTCGTCCCGTGTCTGCAAGAGTCAAGAAGGAGGTGGTTGTTCGTCTGATTCAAGAGGTTTTCCAAAGTGCAGGGTTTATACATCCTGAGGTTGATGCTATCATAGATGACGATTCCGAGGAAGATTTGCCCGATTTTGTGACGCCTGGATTGGCTTGCCAAAACTGGATAGTTGTTGATGTTCCTATTGTTATGCACATTTCCGAGTAATGTTTTGTTTTGTTTTTCTTTGAAAAATTCGCTCTGCCCAAGGCGAAAAGTATTTTGTGTCGGGCTATGAAAAATAATTCCTTTTGCTCTGCCCAAGGCAAAAGAGAAATGTCTAGGCTCTTTGTTTCAAGTATTTCCCTTCAATGAATAAAAATGTTATTTTGTCCACTACCGTTTTATTTTTTCACTTTTTCTGGGAAATAGTAATGAAATTAATTGGTAGTAATAGGAAACATAATAACTTTTTGTTTTATTTGCACAAATCGATATCTAAATTAAAGCATAATCATATGTGCAGATTAATCCATGACCTAACCATCGAAAACAATGATCCTATGCCCTCTCCCAACTTTGAATTCCCTGTGTTCAGAGCCAATGAAGAGGATGACGGAGAGATTCCTGTTGAGATTTCCCGTTTGCTTGAGCATGATGAGAAGATCATTCAACCATTTGAAGAACCTGTAGAGTTGGTCAACTTGGGTGATGAAGAGGATAGAAAGGAAGTCAAAGTCGGAGCATTGCTTATCCCGGAAATTAAGGAGAAAATGTTGGAGCTTCTCAAAGAGTATGTTGATGTGTTTGCTTGGTCCTACCAAGATATGCCGGGTTTGGACAACGATATTGTGGAGCATCGTTTGCCGTTGAGACCTGAATGTCCGCCGATCAAACAGAAGCTGAGAAGGACTCATCCCGATATGGCTGACAAGATCAAAGAAGAGGTTCAAAAGCATATTAATGCAGGTTTCCTTGTTACATCGGTCTATCCTCAGTGGTTAGCCAACATAGTGCCTGTTGCAAAGAAATATGGCAAAGTTCGGATGTGTGTAGACTATAGAGATTTGAATAGAGCTAGCCCAAAGGACGACTTCCCATTACCTCATATTGACGTATTGGTCGACAGTACCGCCAAGTTCAAAGTCTTTTCTTTCATGGACGGTTTCTCTGGTTACAATCAAATCAAGATGGCACCAGAAGACATGGAGAAGACCACTTTCATCACACCTTGGGGAACTTTTTGCTATCGGGTTATGCCGTTTGGATTAAGGAATGTTGGTGCAACATACCAAAGGGCCATGACTGCTTTGTTCCACGACATGATGCATAAAGAGATCGAAGTGTATGTGGATGATATGATTGCCAAATCGCAGACTGAGGAAGATCATTTGGAACATTTGTTGAAGTTATTCCAGCGTTTGAGGAAGTATAAACTCCGTCTGAATCCCAACAAGTGCACTTTTGGTGTTCGTTCTGGAAGACTTCTGGGTTTCATTGTTAGTCAGAAAGGTATTGAGGTAGATCCTGATAAAGTCAAAGCTATTCGGGAAATGCCCGCACCCAAGACGGAAAAACAAGTAAGAGGATTCCTTGGGAGACTGAACTATATTTCTAGATTTATATCTCATATGACTACTACCTGTGGGCCGATTTTCAAGCTTCTCCGAAAGAACCAAGGATGTGTGTGGACAGAAGATTGTCAGCGAGCTTTTGATAGCATCAAAGAATATTTACTTGAACCTCCCATTTTGATTCCTCCGGTGGAAGGAAGACCTTTAATTATGTACCTGACTATATTGGAAGACTCTATGGGATGTGTGCTTGGTCAACAAGATGAGACTGGAAGAAAGGAACATGCCGTATATTATCTGAGTAAGAAATTCACAGACTGTGAGTCTCGATATTCATTGCTTGAGAAAACCTGTTGTGCTTTAGCTTGGGCTGCTCGCCGTCTGCGCCAGTATATGATTAACCACACCACTTGGTTGATCTCAAAAATGGATCCGATCAAGTATATCTTTGAGAAGCCCTCCTTATCTGGAAGAATAGCCCGTTGGCAGATGTTGTTATCTGAATATGACATTGAGTATCACACTCAGAAAGCAATCAAAGGGAGTATTTTAGCCGATCATTTGGCTCACCAACCAATTGAATATTATCAATCCATCAAGTTTGATTTCCCAGATGAAGATGTTATGTACTTAAAAGCTAAAGATTGTGAAGAGCCATTACCTGAAGAAGGACCTGATCCTGAATCCCGTTGGGGTTTAATTTTTGACGGGGCTGTGAACTCTTATGGAAATGGAATTGGGGCAATCATCGTCACTCCCCGAGGTACTCATATCCCGTTCACGGCGAGATTGAAGTTTGACTGCACGAACAACATGGCTGAGTATGAGGCGTGTATTATGGGTCTCGAAGAAGCAGTGGATCTAAGGATTAAGATCCTTGATATTTACGGAGATTCGGCATTGGTAATTAATCAAATCAAAGGAGAATGGGAGACTCGTCATCCTGGTTTGATCCCTTACAGAGACTATGCTAGAAGATTGTTAACCTTCTTCAACAAAGTGGAATTACACCATATCCCTAGAGATGAAAACCAAATGGCTGATGCTTTAGCTACTTTGTCTTCAATGTTTCAAGTGAATGGTTGGAATGAGGTGCCTACAATCAGAGTTATGCGCCTTGACAGACCTACTCATGTGTTCTCGGTAGAAGAGGTTACCAATGACAAACCTTGGTTCTATGACATTAAACGTGTTCTTCAAACTCAAGAGTACCCGCCTGGGGCATCCAATAAGGATAGGAAGACGTTGAGAAGATTAGCAAGCAGTTTCTTTCTCAATGAAGAAGTATTGTATAAGAGGAATTATGACATGGTCTTGCTCAGATGTGTAGACAGACGCGAAGCAGACATGCTGATGCAAGAGGTGCATGAAGGATCCTTTGGCACTCATGCCAACGGACATGCGATGGCTAGAAAGATGTTGAGAGCTGGTTACTATTGGATGACAATGGAATCTGATTGCTGCAAATATATGAAGAATTGTCATAAATGCCAGATTTATGCGGACAAGATGCACGTCCCACCGACTCTCCTCAATGTTATCTCTTCACCTTGGACTTTCTCTATGTGGGGCATTGATATGATTGGAATGATTGAACCCAAAGCTTTAAATGGTCATCGTTTCATTTTGGTAGCGATCGATTATTTTACCAAATGGGTGGAAGCAGCATCTTATGCTAATGTAACCAGACAGGTGGTAGTCCGATTTATCAAGAATCAGATCATTTGTCGATATGGTATCCCGAGCAAGATCATCACTGATAATGGTTCGAATTTGAATAACGAGATGATGAGAGAGCTTTGTGAGGAGTTCAAGATCGAACATTATAATTCTTCTCCTTACAGACCAAAGATGAATGGGGTTGTTGAAGCTGCTAACAAGAACATAAAAAAGATTGTCTAGAAGATGGTAGTAACTTATAAAGATTGGCATGAAATGCTTCCGTTTGCTCTGCATGGATACCGTACTTCAGTTCGAACTTCAACAGGCGCAACCCCATTTTCCCTAGTTTATGGTATGGAAGCAGTACTCCCTGTGGAGGTCGAGATTCCGTCTCTGAGAGTGTTGATGGAAGCTAAACTTTCTGAGGCCGAATGGTGTCAAAGTAGATATGATCAGTTGAATTTAATCGAAGAGAAGAGATTGACAGCGTTGTGTCACGATCAATTGTATCAGCAGAGTATAAAGAAGGCTTTTGATAAGAAGGTTCGACCGCGCGAGTTCAGAGAAGGTGACCTTGTGCTCAAGAAAATATTATCTTTCCAACCTGATTCAAGGGGCAAGTGGGCTCCGAATTACGAAGGACCGTATGTCGTTAAGAAAGTCTTCTCTGGAGGTGCTTTGATTCTCACCAATATGGACGGTGAAGAACTCCCGCGTCCCTTGAACGCCGATGCAGTCAAGAAGTATTTCGCTTAGGCAGGCTTTTGGTCAGGCCAGTCTTGGCATTTGAGCACATTTTGGAATTCGAAGTTGTTAGGGAGAATAGCGATCATTGTTTTTGTGTAACCTTTTTATTTCATGTACTATTTCCCAAACTTTTGTAAACCGTTGGAGTCGCATTGTTAGCGAACTACCATATTATTAATGAAATTTGAGCATTTACCTTTTGTGGGCAAAATTTTAATTTTTACGGAAATATTTGAAACAAAGTTATTTAAAGTATTCTTATTTTAAAAATATGTCGTGAATAATGGAAGGAATATTAACAGTTGTTCCGAGGATGGTCGAGCCATGAAATGCGAAACAATACAGCAATTTATCCTTGCATGGTGAACATGTTTCGTTTCAACATCGTCATTGAGGTGTTGGTTGTGTAAACTTGCGTTTCTAGTGGTACTAAATTTGGTGGCTCCCCAAGTGTTCCAGTTAAGATTTGTTTCAGTTATCTTTATTTGGGAGATCTCCGAAGTGTGGTATGCTTTGTCCCTTGCCAGTAGTCTATTGGTGTTGTAAGATTGGACTTGAGCACTTTTCTCCTCAGAAGACTTGAGCTTTGTGGCGTGTTACACTCCGACGTTGCTTTATGTTTCCAGTTCCAGTTATCTTCCGTCTTTTTAAGATTGGCCGAGTATCTATCTTGTCGCGACATCTTATCGTTTCCAGGATATTCCTTCTGTTCGTTTTGTCAGCATAACATTCATTTATTCATTCCCACTTATGTCACGCATACATATTTACATTTTTCCGTTGACTTTTGGGTTGTATTTTGTTTATTCAAATAACATACATGTTTCTTTCCAAGTAGAAGGTTAGCTTAGGCAGAAAATGTGCTTCCTTTCTAAATTCCCCAACTGAGCTAATCCTCGTGGATGATTTTTGATTTAGCTTACCCTGTCCATTTTTTGGATAGGATGAATTCCCAATCGAATTACTTTCTCATTGGGTAGAGTCTTGTTTGACTGTTTTCTCTCTGGTTATTCCTGGATGAAGTTGCTGCCTCTTGCATAGGCTATCTCATTGATTTTCCCCAGTGAAATTGCGACCTAGACAGATGGTGCATTTATTTTGCACGTTTAAGTATGTGATCTCCTCGGGAAGGTTTGATTCATGATTCTCCTTGATGAAGATTTTATTCTCTGCCAGTGACATCGCAATTTCCTTCTGAGTTATTCTTTGGAGAACGGCAAGCGGCAGCTCTTCACGAGCAACTTGTGCGTTATTATGATTTTGGGAAAACGATAAGCGGCAGCTCTTCATGAGCAACTTGTACGTTATAGACACCGTTGGAAAACGACAAGCGGCAACTCTTCACGAGCAACTTGTACGTTATTATCTTGTGGAGGACGGCAAGCGGCAGCTCTTCACGAGCAACTTGTGCGTTATTATGATTTTGGGAAAACGACAAGCGGCAACTCTTCATGAGCAACTTGTATGCTATTATTACATCGGGAAACGACAAGCGGCAGCTCTTCACGAGCAACTTGTGCGTCATTATTATATTTTTTGGAAAACGACAAGCGGCAGCTCTTCACGAGCAACTTGTACGTTATTACTTTTCTGGAATACAGCAAGCGGCAACTTCTTTATGTGAGCAGCTTGTATGTCATTGGTATTTTCTTTGGACGACAACAAGTGGCAGCCTCTTTATTTGAGCAGCTTGTATGTTATTGGTATTTTCTTTGGACGACAGCAAGTGGCAGCCTCTTTATTTGAGCAGCTTGTATGTTATTGGTATTTTCTTTGGACGACAGCAAGTGGCAGTTTCTTTATTTGAACAACTTGCGTATCGACAATATTATTATATCAGTATTAATGAGTATATCTCCGAAAATTGCGCAGAGAAGTTTGTCATGAATCATTACCTTCAGAAGTCGGTAATCCATCATCAGCAAGATTGTTTGCTTTTCGTCTATCTTCGACCTTGAGTTGTGAACTCACTGTTTTGGGTCAATAATCTGTTTTATGGCCTATGCAAGATGCTTTCTTTGTTAGGGTCAGAGGTCGTATTCCCTCAATTTTATTCGCTGTCAAGAGTCTTTCGTTTGAAGTCGATAGCTTGTTTCCCCAATAATGTATAATCCATGTCTCTTTGTTTTGTTGGCGTTCGATTCCTCCAACATTGTCTTGTTTCATACAATATCTTTCTCTGTGAATTCAATCACTGCATTCATATCAAACATAAGGGCGGCACCTTAGGACAAAATTTGCGTAATTATGTATTTAAGTACCTTCAATCTCGTCGAAACGAAGATTTCAATCTTCATATCTCCGGATAGAAGAAACTTAAATAGGGACAGCTGTTGTACCCCAAATTTTGACCTAAGATACCATCTCCCATCTGCATCATTACATTGCAAGCGTTTTGATCTTTTGATTTTTAAAAAAAATTCATAACTTTTTCGAGTCGAGAGCTGTTTATTTTTGAATGCTAAATTTATTAACTGATCAAGACTTAAATGATGTTTATTAATTATTTATCATCTTAAATTTAAATAATTGGAATTTATTTTCAATTATTATATAATTCAAAGATCTATAAATAATAAAATAAATATTTGAAAAGAGGCATATTAATCGTTCAGACAGTGTTTATTTATTATTTATTATCTTAAATTTAAATAATTGGAATTTATTTTCAATTATTACATAATTTAAAGATTTATGAATAATATAATAAATATTTGAAAAGAAGTTCATTAATTGGTCAATAATGATTATTTAATTATTTATCATTCTAAGTTAAATAATTGAAATTCTATTTTAATTATTATAATTTAGAAAATTATGAATAACGAATTAAATAATTGAAATTATTAATTGATCAATGATGTTTATTTATGCGTTTATTATTCTGAATTTAAGTGATTGAAATTGATTTTCAATTATTATACAATTTGAAGAATTATAAACGATAAATAAAATAATTGGAAAGAAAAGAATTGACGGGGAAATAATAGAATTTTATTTCACTTTATTCTATTTTATTACAATTGTTATTTAAATATTGTATTATTTACAAAATATTTATAATAACAAATTACATAAAAGTTTAAAGTAAAATAGAACTATATTTCTAAGATTCTAATTCTAAATCTTCTATCCAATGCTTTTGTCTACTCATTTGATTTTTACCTGCAAAAAAAAACAATTAAAAAGAAAAGTCAGAATTGAATAAATAATTAAAAGCAGAAAATTATTTATTAGTGTTCATCATTAAAAGCAAACGGCTGGAATCAGTTTACCCTTTTTTGCAAATCACGGGATTTCTCCCGGTTCACAAAAAAGGGGGGAATTTTTATTTTCATAAATGAATGCACAATTTCAAACATGCACAAATTCATTCTATTTTTCAAAACTGCATATGCATAATTTCTTTTGTCAAAAATGCATATTTCAAAATATACACAGCATACAAAAAGTCCATGCATAATTTCAAAACAGCATATGCATTGTTCAAAGAATTCCAACGTAAACTACATGCCATGCACATAGAAGAAGCCAAAACAAATAGGCTCCATTGCTGTGCCATGCAGTATACAAGAAGAAATATGCAGTTCAAAACCATTTTGCAAGCATAATATATTCCATTTTCATCATGTTCCAGCACTTTTGCAATTTCAGAAACAGTACAGTACATCATTTTTATGTATCAAATGGTACTTATGAGAGAGAAGAGAGACAGAAGTTTGGTTTTACAGGTTTTGGTTTAGGCAGAAGTGGATACAAAACAAACTGCAGTAACACAGTCAGTAAGAGGAAAGAAGCATGAAATTAGAATACAAAACAAAACTACTGTAACAGTATTGTGCAGAGGCCAAGAAAATAGTTAAATATTCAAACCTGAGCCATCAAACAAAACCTCAAGCCAGCAATTGTTATAAGATAACAAAAACACTTCAAGGAAATAAGAGAACATAACATATCTCCAAGCCTTCCACACAAAAAACTGTAAACCAAAAAACTCAAAACCATTTCCAAAAACCAGTAAGAACCTGCATAAACCAGACCACAACCTTGGCCTAAACCTCATTAACCTGATTGAGCCATCAAACCAATACCACAAAAAAAATCATTCAAAACCATAAACACATGGCCTAAACCATTTAACCTGCTACTGCATTACCATAAAACCTGCTACTGCATTACCAAAACCAAAACCAACATGGTCAAAAACCAGAACCATTTCAAAAACCAGTAAAACCTGCGTGAAGCCCTCAAAACCAT
This sequence comes from Vicia faba, assembly GCA_948472305.1. Classification (NCBI taxonomy): domain Eukaryota; kingdom Viridiplantae; phylum Streptophyta; class Magnoliopsida; order Fabales; family Fabaceae; genus Vicia; species Vicia faba. The sequence continues at coordinate 401,817,200 of OX451738.1, read as the reverse complement.
ATATCAAAACCTTATGGCCAAACATAAAACCAGTAAGACCATAAAAATCGTCAAAACCATGGCCTAAACTAATTTCCAAACCCAAGCATACGAAGACCTCAGATACATCCTCATTGGCCATTAAAGAAAAAAGCATACAGTAGCAAGCATACAGAATCACAGTGAAGAAGAAGATAGGAAAGTTTTCAAGGCAACCCAGCATACAGTAGCAGTAGCAAGAGAAGATGAGGAAAAAGCAAAGCAAAAGGGCCAAAAGGAACGAAGTACCGGTAAATCCGAAGCAAGCTCACAGCGCCTCCGCCGTCCTTCCTTGCCTTGGCCTCCTAGCTCGCCCCACTTTCCTTCCTCCTTCTCCAGGTAGTTTCACCCTTTCCTTTCTTTCATAATACCTCAATAATCACATAAACAAAGTAAAGATCAAAACGGAATCAAATCAACACATGCATTGTAACAAAACCCTAATCGAATTAGAAAATGAACTCAAATCGTAACATGCAGTAATCAAAGCCCTAAACGAATAAGACGATTTATACCGTGAATCCATCGTCGTAGCCTTTGCTGGAGGGAAGAGGAAAATGGAGAGTGCTGGTGGCCGTTGGGACGAAAGACGAAGGAAAGCTCAGGCGAGTTCAGAAGCGAACGAAGAGGATATCACGCGAAGAAGACGAAGAAGACAAGCGAGCAAGCGCCGCTTCTGTCCCAAACCTTAACCCTAATCCCTCTTCCAAAATGCTAAAACACGTTTAACCCCAAAAACAATTATAAAATCATTTGGACCTTAACCCATTTCCATTGCCAAAGCCCAAACGGATCCCCTTGTGCACCCCCATGTTTCAGTTATGATCAGGCCCTTTAAAACCCTTTTGGCCCATTTAATTGCTCATCAAACTTTTTAATACACCCTTTTCCTTTTTTTTCCCTTTTTTTAGTTTTTTTAGAAATATTACTCACTTAGTTTAATTATTTAGTAATTTAATCAAATAGACATTTTTAATCAAGTGACCCATTTTATTAACCTTAGGTTTATTTGGTAATTTTAAATATCTTTTTTAATTAGGTTTAAGTTTTTTTAAGTATTCATTTAGTTTGATTATTTAATAATTACTAAAAAATAATGCTTTATATAGAACTCTAATACAAATATATAAAAAAATAGAAAGACTTAAAAACTTAAAAATATTCTTGTTTTTTCCTAATTAATTCTCATTACCTTTATCCATGTAAAAAATGCGTAAAAAATGGGAACTATTAAAATATTTTCTTTTCATTAATATTAAACAAAAAAATCATAAAAATGCACGTTCACACGCTTAGTCTTTTATTTAATTGTTATATGTCCTCATCCGCATAATTTCTCTGTTTAATCATTTCATATTTACTTGTTTATTTTGTTTACGTTCAAATCCAAGGGAAAAAACGATTAAATTTGTCGACTTCATGTCCTCAAGTCTAATCGCGCGAACATTCGCATTTTCATTAAAACTTAGGATAATTTTTCCTCAAATACTCAATCTTTTCAAAACTTATACCCTTTAAGCAAAAACTTCGACGTTAGGTCGTCGTATCTTCAAAAACCCGTCCGTACCCCTTTTCGGCCAAAACGATTTATTTTTCAATCAAACGAGCAATTTTTAATAAACAGATATTTCAAAAGGTTCCTATAGAGTACTATAGATACATTGGGTGCTAATACCTTCCCACTGTATAACCAACCCCCGAACCATAGATCTCTTTTCAAAAACGCCTTGTATTTTTACTTTTAAAAGTATTATTTTACATTGCATATTTAGGGTTTTATTTCGCTCTTTTCCCTTTTCCCTTGGAAATAATAAAGCGCGGTGGCGACTCTTGCTTTTGTGAGACGAATTAATCAATAATTTGATCTCTGATTTACCCCGCTACATTTTTTATCGCTACACTAAGGTACACCCCACTTATTAATCGTCCCCAGCAGAGTCGCCAGTTCTTTGATACGGTGAGAAGAACTGACTATTTTTTTGGAATGTTGGTTTGCATTTTGCGTTTGTTTTCGCAAAATGTCGCGGTAATCAAGATTCGACACCGACTTTTATTTTATCCAACAAGGAAAAGAAAAAAGCACAGAAAAATTCCTTTTTCGAGAAATTTCTCGGGTTCGGGGGGTAGATTATAGAAAGGGAAGGTATTAGCACCCTTTCTATCCGAAGTTATCTACGGGCTCTTAGGTACTTGCTCAATTGTTTTCAAAATTGCTTTTATATGCTTGTGGGTTTGAAAAAAAATTTGTTTGAAAACTTCGATTTAACTCTTGCTTTTGTCCTCAAGAGCGTATGAAGTGTTTTTGAAAACGTTTTTTGAAAAGTGTAAGTGTGAAAAGTTTTTGTTTTTTGAAAGAGCAAGTATCTAAGAACCATCTACCTACTCGAAAAAGGAATCGTTCTATGCTAATGTCCTTTAGACAATGTTATCCCACTATGAATGAGTAGGTAGCACCGTCGTTGGAGTTTGAGGGTCAATTCGAATTTAGGGACTTACGGTCACCAAAGCAATGTTAGGACGCCTTAGCGGTAACCCTAATGTATTAGATCATTTGTTTGAGGCAAAAATATCCGAGGCAACTGTTTCGAGGAAACTATGATCTTTTAGGCAAGAGGACGACCTCTAAAATGACCTATACTCAATGACCGTGTACAAAGGCAACCAAGTGGGGTGTACCCTAAGAGTGCGCATGTGCGAGTGTGTAATTTTCAGTTATTTTTTATCTTTGTACATGTTAAAAGTGATCTAATTTGATTTTAGGTTAAAACATTCATTCTTGTCATGCAAACCCTATTATCAAACATCTAGCAGTTATAATTTGCAGAAATAAAGTGCGAAATTTAAATTACAAGGCGTCGGGTATTTACATCTCCAAAGACAAACCATTTGAAAATAAATAAAGCGATAAAGAATAAATAAAAGTCCTATTTACTATTACTATCCGGGAGCAAGTACATTATTGGATAAAATAAATAAATAACGCGCGAGAAATTAGATCGAATGCGAATTTTAGGGTTTGGACCCTGTTGGAGAAAAAACATATCTTTTTTTGGTTTTTGTTGTTTTTAAATTAAGAAAGAAAGAAATCCTAAATTATATGCTAAATTAAATTAATAAATTAATTAAATGAAAAATAACTTATTTTTCAGAGTTTTTTTTTTTATTTTAAGAAAGAAAATAAAATTAATTGAATTAGTAATTAAAACCTAATTAAATCTAGTTAATTTTAATTATTTGCAAAATAGGTTAAAATTATCCTAGAATTAAAACCTAAATTAATTAATTAGTATTTATTAATAAAAAATAAAAGTTAAAATTTGATTGAATAAAAATATTTTTTTTATGATTTTATTTTATGAGAAAAAGAATTTTGATTGGTTAGAAATTAAATAAAAATAATAAAACAAATAATAAAACTAAATAAATAAAATAGAAAAGAGAGGGGTTTGGGCCTGAAATTGGTAGTATGAGTAGCAATGTGAAGGCCCATTAGAGCTGACCTTGTTTGCCTTTTTGGAATTCAATGTGCACGCTTGGACTTAGACTATGGTGGACATCCACTCCTGGACCACCAGATCTGGCCTTTGGCCATCTGGCTATTGCATGGATGAGGACACACGGTGTTCTGCAAGCTTATGCGCACATGGGAGTACCTGAAGAGAAAAAACATTGAAGAAATGGGGGACCTGGGATTCGAACCCAGGTCCTGAAGGATAATGCACACTTGCCTTGGCACCACGCCATGTTGATCTGTTTGTTATAATAATGCAAATAATGTATATTATATAAAAAACAAAATTATTTCCAGAAATTAAAAAAACGCGTGCTTGGTTTGAATGGCCCAATGATGGGGCTCCACACATTATCTTCAACCTGTCGTTTATGGCCAAAAGTACACAGACCTATACCAACGGACAGAAGTCCGTAGCTACAACATTGTTCATCTCAAAAATCCTTCTCAGGCCACAAAAATGAATTCCAAGGGCATGGTTGTGTTCGTCTCACCCTCACGGTCACAACCATACCCTTCTTAGTGGTCAATTGTTCCTGGAAAAAAAACCCCAAAAATATCCAAGAAAACCTAGCTATGGAGAATTGCAGTACATGTTATATAAACGAAATTGAATGATGCAAATAGCTTGGAAATGTTGTGAGGATTACAAATATGCCAATAGTTTTCTCAAACGATGCAAGAATAAGCCAAATCGATTTCAAGAACAGGGCTATGTTTCGTGAGACTTACATTACTTTAGAGTGCTTGAAAACGCGTGGTATGGATTGTAAAAGCTTCTGGAGATGATCAGCAGTCGATTGAGACAAGTCCTAAGTCCTGAAAATGCCTCTAGCTTGGACTTTGATCTCTCACTTTTTTGTGAATTTTACAAATCTGGTTCTGCCTCTCCCTGTAGCTTCCAACCCTGATTTTCGTGTCTTAAGCTTCCTTATGTAATGCTCAGTGTATTAGGTCTACAAACTTGGCTCAAATCTTTCCATATCAATGCCCATGAATTGGATTTGATCTCTTCTTTAAAACCTTCCAAATTTGTCCAAATTCAATCTTTTTGCACATGATTTGGTTTGATTCGAGTTTGATGATGATAATGATGGTAATCAAAGCCTGAAACAGCCAAAAAATTATGTTATCAAAGTTTTGGATTTTATATGGTTTTATTTGATTTAAAATGAATAAATTCAATTAAAAATCAAATTAAATAATAAAAATAAAATATGGGATCATGGCTGAAGCTAGGACACGTGGGAAACTATGCAAGCTTAAATCAAGTGGAAAAGAATGGGCCCATTTGACAAAATTTGAAGTTTTGGGGATAGTTGACTTTTGGCAATTTTGCAAAAAAGTCCAACTTCAACAATGCATAACTTCTTCAATTTTGGACTTTTGGAAGTGTTCTTAGACTTTTTAGAAATCTTGAGATGTCCTCTAACCAACTATGTTGGTCTCATCTCATTTTGTTATTCCATGCTCAAGTTATAAGCTTTGTCAAAAAAGGTGTTTTTGTTGACTTTCAAAAATGACCTATAATGTCCAAATCTATAACTTCTTGTGAGTGCATTTTTTGATCTTGGGGTATGAAGATTGATTGTAGGGAATTGCATCCTATTAAAAATTAGCTTTGGATGGGTCATATCTCATAAATTATGAGAAAGTTATGCCTGGTCAAAGTTGAGTTGACTTTTCCTACAAAACCCTAATTTAGCAACTTTTGAATCTTGAAGAATTTTGAGCAATCCTTGGTGAATCATGATCAACCCTTGATCAAATGATTAAATATCCTTCAAAATGAGAATTTTGACAAAAAATCTTGAAGTTTGACTGCATATAGGCCATAGTTGACTTTTGCCCTAGCATAGTCGATTTTTGGACCCTTTGAGCAATTGACTGAGCAAACTTCCCCTGCAAGGCTTGAAATTTGACATGGATGATCTTGAGAGAATATTAGGACATTGGGGAGCACTTGAGGTCATTTGAACTCAAGGATCTTGATGCAACACAAAACCCTAATTTGGGGTAGACTGCCTTAGGAGATAACTTGTCTGACCAACTCTTGAGCAACCTTGAGCCACTTGGAAATTTTTCTTGCAATGTCTGGAGAAATATGAGAGGGAAAATTTTGGGGTACAACAGTAGGGTTACTTCGGAATGAAATCCTGGATAGTAGGGCTTATGAGAAGGAACCTGGATAGTAGGGTTACTTCGAAATGAAAGCCTGAATAGTAGGGCTTATGAGAAGGAACCTGGATAGTAGGGTTACTTCAGAATAAAAGCCTGGATAGTAGGGCTTATGAGAAGGAACCTGGATAGTAGGGTTACTTCGGAATGAAATCCTGGATAGTAGGGCTTATGAGAAGGAACCTGGATAGTAGGGCTTATGATAAGGAACCTGGATAGTAGGGTTACCTCGAAATGAGAGCTTGGATAGTAGGGCTATGAGAAGGAGCCTGGGTCGTAGGTTTGCTTCGTAATGAAAGTTTGGATAGAAGGGCTTATGAGAACGAACCTAGATAGTAGGTTTACTTTGGAATGAAAGCCTAGATAGTAGGGCTTATGAGAAGGAACCTGGATAGTAGGGTTACTTCGGAATGAAAGCCTGGATAGTAGGGCTTATGAGAAGGAACGTGGATAGTAGGGTTACTTCGGGATAAAAGCCTGTGTAGTAGGGCTTATAATAAGGAACCAGGATAGTAAGGTTACTTCGGGATGAGAGCCTTAAAAGTAGGGCTATGACAAGGAACCTGGATAGTAGGGTTACTTCGACATGAGACCTAAATAGTAAGGCTATGAGAAGGAACTTGGGTCGTAGGGTTACTTCGGGATGAGAGCGTGGATAGTAGGGCTATGAGAAGAAACCTAGATAGTAGGGTTACTTTGGAATAAGAGCCTGGATAGTAAGGCTATGAGAAGGAACCTGGATAGTAGGGTTGCTTCAAAATGAAAGCCTGGATGGTAGGACTTATGGGAAGGAACCTGGATAATAGGTTTGCTTCGAGATAAAAGCCTGGATGGTAGGGCTTATGGGAAGGAACCTGGATAGTAGGGTTAACTTCGAAATTAATGCCTGGATACTATGGCTTATGGGAAGGAACGTGGATAGTAGGGTTACTTCGAGATGAAAGCCTGAATAGTAGGGCTTATGAGAAGGAACATGGATAGTAAGGTTACTTCAAAATGAAAGCCTGGATAGTAAGGCTATGAGAAGGAACCTGGGTCGTAGGGTTGCTTCGAAATGAAAGCCTGGATAGTAAGCCTTATGAGAAGGAACCTGGATAGTAGGGTTACTTCAGAATGAAAGCATGGATAGTAGGGCTTATGATAAGGAACCTGGATAGTTGGGTTGCTTCGGAATGAAAGCCTGGATAGTAGGGCTTATGAGAAGGAACCTGGATAGTAGGCTTACTTCGGAATGAAAGCATTGATAGTAGGGCTATGAGAAGGAACCTGGATAGTAGGGTTACTTCGGGATGAAAGCCTGGATAGTAGGGCTTATGATAAGGAACCTGGATGTAGGGTTAATTCGAGATGAGAGCGTGGATAGTAGGGCTTATGAGAAGAAACCTAGATAGTAGGGTTACTTTGGAATAAGAGCCTGGATAGTAAGGCTATGAGAAGGAACCTGGATAGTATGGTTGCTTCAAAATGAAAGCCTGGATGGTAGGTGAAGATGTGAAAAACACAAGAAGGGGGGTTGAATTGTAAAACTTAAATCAAAGGTGCAGACAACACTGTATTTTTATCCTGGTTCGTTTGATCTCAAACTACTCCAGTCCACCCGTCAAGGTGATTTCGCCTCTCTCCAACGAGGTCTTAATCCACTATATTCAACTGAATATAACAACTACTTTAACAACTTTTAAAGCCTTCTTGAGTCTAACCACAAACGGGTTTATCTCAAGGAAATTCTCTTACAGATAATTGAGCAAAAGTGTGTTTGATGTTTTCTAATAAAACTATATATCACAACTGTGATAATACACAATATTAAGCTTAGAATGAACTAGACTGCTAATGCTTTTGAGTAGGCTTGGTTGAAAGCTTTAGCAAAAATGAGAGCGTGCGTGAAGATGATTAGCTTAGGCGTGTATATGCGTATGGAGTATTAGCCTCTTCTTTTCTCACACAGTCTTGTTTATATAGCCAGGAAAAGATACGTTGTTGTCCATAAAGCCATTTCAATGCTAATAACGTTCTTTCCTTCTTGAGAAGATCATGTCTTAGAATAAAGCCGTTGGTAAATAATCTGTCTTGAATTCTTAGTAACGCTTCAGAGTGTTCTGCTAATGATAATCAGAGTGTTCTTTCCTTTATGCTGACGCTTCTGAGTGCTGATGACTTGGTAAGGATCTTGATCAGATTCAGAGTATTTTATGCGCAGATTCTGTTCATTAGGTTTCAGCGTGTGATATGGTAACTTCAGCGTGTAGCACATGTTTGATCTTCTGATGCTGATTCCATCAGAGTTTCTGTAAACACAAAACATAATTTTAAGTAGCATATATGTCTTTTATATAAATCTCACAATTTATTTATTCTCGTATTTTGTTATCATCAAAACTCTAATTGAGGGTTGTAGAATCAAACTATGTTCTAACAATCTCCCCCTTTTTGATGATGACAAAAACCAAATTTTTTCAATTACAATTAAAGAATAAAAGGTATCAGAGATAAACAAATAACGAATAAAAGGTATCGAGATAAGAATAAAGAATTAAAGTATCAGAGCTAAGAAGAGAAAACTCCCCCTGAGTTAATTGCTTCCCTTTAATTCCATGAGACCTTGAGCATCAGAACTTTACTCTATCAGAGTTCATCAGATTCATCAGAGTGTTTTGTACCTGTAAGCTTTTTAGAAGAGAAGAAAGTGAAATGGATCATAATGTTTGAGACTTATGTCTCAGTAATCCGTTATTGAAAAATATCATTCTTTCTCCCCCTTTTTGTCAGTTATCAAAAAGCACAATTAATCAGAGTTAAAAAATGATCAGAGCTAAAAGTGCATTTATATTAAAAACAGAAGCAATGATAAGTTCAGAACATGTAAAAATATTACAGATAAACAAGTTATAAAAACAACAAGAAAATTTCTAAGAAGGAGGAGGAAGTCGTGTGAACAGAGCTTCCAACATGCTCTTGATTTGGGTGCTGGTTTCCTGTTGCTGATTTAACATGTTCGTTATAACATCAATTTTGAATGCCTACTTATCCATTATTTCATTCATCAGCATATTAGATCTTTTCAGATCTTCCAGAGTCTGCCTGTCAAGAGAGGAAGCTTGAGGATCTTCAGAAACAGGGTGCTTCTCAAAGCTTTCTGTAGTATCTTCTTCTTGACCCAAGTCTTCAGCTGGAATAATCTATTCTTCTGCAGGTTGAACTTTGGATGCTGGACGCTGTTCAGACCAAGGATCAATGTCCAGATGGAGAACTTCTTTGTTAAGTAGCTTGCTCAGAACTGGACCTTCAATTTCTTTCAGCAGATTGCTGAAGCTCTGTTGAGCCGGTCCATAGCTCTAGTCTTGCAACTTAAAGGTTTCAGCGCATACCCATCTTCTGAATTTTGTCCAGAGGAGGTCTGATACAGCAGGATCAACCAGTTCCAGACTTGCTTGTTTTAGAGAAGTGATCCACTTCTGTATTTCTATTTCAAAGTTCAATATGCTGGAACCAACATTTGGTTGTTTCGGTTTAGGGATGGCTGTTTTCTGGTTGATGGTAGCAAGACGTTCAAAGACTGTTAAATCAATGACAGTTTTGTTGTGGTCTTCTGACTTGGCTTTTGGTGAGGGAGTGGGAGAGTCAGGAATTATTATTGGACTTGATGGGGAATTTGGTGGAGTTATTTCTGGTGAAGAGGGAAGTTGAGAAATATTCACAGTGGTACCACAAGGCAATTGAATGGCCAAAGGTTGTGGTTCAGGAGATTCAGAGGGTTGAGCCTCAGCGGTTTGAGTCTCAGGTTGTGGAGATTTTTCAGGTTGAGGAGAGGGTGGATTAGTTTCTGGTTGAGGAGATAAATGTTGTGGGATTTCTGGTTCTGGAGAGAGTGGAGTTTCTGGTATTGGTGAGAGGGGAATATCAGGTTGTGGTGAGATGGGAATTTCTGTGTTTGGATTTGGATTTTCTGGTTCGGGAATGGAAGTGTGTTGGTCTATATCAGAAAGAAATTTTTCAAGTTCTTGTTCTGGTATGGCTTCAGTATTTGGATTTTGTGGTTGGGAGCGAGATCTTATGAGGGTTAATGATTCAGAAGGGTCAAAGTCTAAGTCAAAATCATCGAAAGTTTGAGGTGTTGGGTTTTCAAATGGAGTTGGAATTGGGATAGATGTTGATATAGCAATTGAATCTAAAACAGTGACAGAAGAAGGATTACCTCTCTTCTTAGGAGTCTGTTGAGATGATCCTTCTGCATCAGCTTTTCTTTTCTTTGTCTTCTTCAGAACAACCTCTGGAGCCTTCTGTCGAAGGTCTTGAATATTCAGATTTGGTGCTGTACCATCAGCTTTACAAGCATCCAGATATCTCAGAATTATTTCAGGCTTAGAGTCAATTTCTGAGAACAGAGGGAAGTCGTCCAGAGGGACTCTTCTGCTGGAGATTTCAGCAAAAGGAGTGACGTTAGGCTCCTTCTTAATGTTCTCTATCAACTTCATTTTCTTCAGTTTTTTTGGCATTCAGCTGCTTGCCAACAGACGGTTCCAGAGTGTTGATTTCTTGTGCCTCTGTCAAATGATCAATCAGCCTATTCTCTGTCAGAATATCTGATATCAGTCTTCCCAAGGGTATCCAATCCCTTTTTGTATGTTCATCTTCTCTTGTTTCCTTGACACTTGTTCTGAGATGGTTGAACAGAAGATGAGCAAGATTAATCTTGACCTTCTGAGAAATAAAATAGATCAGAAACTGCTGATCAATATTAATGTAATCAGGAGAGCTGGTAGGCTTCCTGTGGTTGAAACAGCCCAGAATGATCTTGGCCCAAATTATGTGCTTGTCCTTTAAATCCCTTATCTTGCTGGAGGGAAGCCCTAGCGTGAAGATTTCCCTTGCAATTAGGGCAGCATCTGCACACCTTTCTGCCATATCAATACAACGAACACCACCACCATTGTATCCTATCAGTCTTGCAATCAGGTCTTCAGTAATCACAATCTTCTTCCCCATGATGTAGGATGTAACTTGGTGATTTGAATAAGAAGCGTGAATCCAAAATTCCTTTACCAGAATAGGAAATGTTAGACCCACCAGCCTGTCAAAATACTTTTCCCAACCTTGAGCTTTAATCTCTTCAGATAAATCAAACCCATTTTCTTTCAGACTGTTGAAATCCACTATTAATTCTGACAGAACTTCAAGATTCTTGACTGGTGTTATAAGCGTTCTGAAAGGTACTTCATATTGTTCAGATGAAACAGTTTTCTGGGAACCTGAAGAAGGGATGCTTGAAGAAGCCATGTTCACACGAGGTTTTTGTGAAAAAGATTGAAAGGGTTTCTTGAGAAAGAAGAACACTGAAAACAGAAATATTCAGAGAAAATGAAAGTGACGGTAAAACGTGTAAATGGTGTGAAGTGAGTTTAAATAGATTTCTAAAAAGGTTTTGAAAACATAAACGTTAAGAGAGAGAAATTAATAATAATTATTAGCATTTAATGATAGCTGATTTTAGGGGATTCAGAAAGATATTTGGAACGGTTACCCATGACATGTGTCTCAATGCATCCAATCAGCGCTTTGCCTTTTCAGAAACGTGAATGCGTGTTCAGCCTCAGAAAATGGCTGATGCCTGGATGACACTTGTTTGCTTGAGTGAACAGCACATTTCTATCCTTGAAATGAAGCGCTCAGATCTTCATGGATAGATTCTGATACAATCTGTACTTCTAAAGATCTGAAGGAAGATTGATCAGTAGTTCACAGAAAATAAACAAAGTTCTGAAGGTTAATATATGAAATTAAAACAATTTTATTCTGGGCAGAGCTTCATGCTGAGATGTTTCAGAATGAAGTTGAACCTATCTTCAGAAAGTGGTTTTGTAAAAATATCAGCCCATTGATGGTCTGTGTCAATAAATTTAAAATTTAAAATCCCTTTATGAATATAGTCCCTAATAAAATGATGTTTTATTTCTATATGCTTAGCCCTAGAATGTAAAATTGGATTTTTACTAAGACAGATAGCAGAAGTATTGTCACAGAGGATAAGAATGTTACTCTCAAATATCTGGAAGTCCTCAAGTTGACTTTTCATCCAGAGCATTTGTGTGTTGCATCCAGCTGCTGCTATGTATTCAGCTTCTGCTGTTGATAGAGCAATTGTGGATTGTCTTTTGCTGGACCATGAGATCAGATTTTCTCCCAAAAATTGGCAGCTTCCAGAAGTACTTTTACGTTCTACTCTGTCTCCAGCGAAATCAGCATCACAGTAACCTACTAATCTGTAATCACTTGATTTTCTATAAAAACACACCCAGATTAGTAGTACCTTTCAAATACTTGAAAATTCGCTTAACTGCTGTTAAGTGAGATTCTCTAGGATCTGATTGGAATCTAGCACAAATGCATACACTGAATAAAATGTCAGGCCTTGAAGCCGTCAGATAAAGAAGAGAACCAATCATACCTCTGTAGACCTTCTGTTCTACCTTTTTACTTACCTCTTCTCTTTCCAGAATGCACGTGGGATGCATTGGAATCTTTGATGGCTTACATTCTGAGAGATCAAATTTCTTCAGAAGTTCTCTGACATATTTTCTCTGATGAATGCAAGTTCCTTCTGGGGTTTGATTGATCTGAATGCCCAGAAAGAATTTCAGTTCCCCCATTAGGCTCATCTTAAATTCTGTCTGCATACACTTAGCAAACTTTCTTCCCAGAGAAGGTTTAGTAGATCCAAATATGATATCATCAACATAAATCTGACATACTAAAATGTCATTCTTAATTGTCTTACAGAACAAGGTTGTGTCCACTTTCCCTTTGGTGAATTCCTTTTCTAACAGGAAGTTACTTAGTCTTTCATACCAAGCTTTGGGAGCTTGTTTCAGACCATACAGTGACTTTTTTAGTTTGAAAACATATTCTGGATTTTTTGAACTTTCAAAACCAGGGGGTTGGTGCACATATACCTCTTCTTCTATATAGTCATTTAAGAATGTACTCTTAACATCCATCTGATACAGAGTGATGCCTTTATTAACAGCAAATGAAATTAAGAGTCTGATAGATTCTAACCTGGCGACTGGAGCAAAGGTTTCTGTATAGTCTATCCCCTCTTGCTGACTATAACCTTGTGCTACCAATCGTTCTTTGTTTCTGATGACTTCACCTTGTTCATTCAGTTTGTTTCTGAATTCCCATTTTGTTCCAATGACGTTGAATCCTTTTGGTTTGGGAACTAGATCCCATACGTCATTTCTTGTGAATTTATTCAGCTCCTCTTGCATTGCTAGAATCCAGTCATTGTCCAGGAGAGCTTCATCAATTGATGATGGTTCAATTAGAGAAACAAGTCCCATGAGGGATTCTTCAGAGTTTCTGAAGCTAGATCTTGTTCTGATTGGATCTTCCTTTCTTCCTAAGATTGTTTCTTCTGGGTGATCCAAGCTGCTTATGGATAGTCTTTTCTGAAGTTGATCAACAGAAGGTGCTTGATTGCTTGCAGTGCCTCTTTTTGATGTTGAGGGAGTGTCTCTGTTAAGAGCTTCTGATGACTTATCTTCAGTACCTGTGAATTCAATTTCCATACCTGCAAATACTTCATTCTGCTTTGACTTTTGTGAGTCAAGCTTATCATCAAAACGAACACTGATTGATTCTTCCATAATCTGTGTTTCTGTATTGTATACTCTGTACCCTCTTGAGCGTTCAGAGTATCCTAACATAATACACTTTTGTGCTTTAGAGTCAAACTTGTTCAAATAATTTTTTGTATTCAAAATAAAGCAAGTACATCTAAATGGATGAAAATAGGAAATGTTGGGCTTTCTGTTCTTCCACAATTCATATGGAGTCTTTTCCAGAATAGGTCTTATGGATATTCTATTCTGAATGTAACACGCTGTGTTTATTGCCTCTGCCCAGAAGATCTTAGCAACGTTAGTCTCCTTGATCATGGTTCTGGCCATTTCTTGCAATGTTCTGTTCTTTCGTTCTACAACTCCATTTTGCTGGGGAGTTCTAGGACAAGAGAAATCATGCAGAATGCCTTTGTCATTAAAAAATGATTCAAAATCTTTGTTTTCAAATTCTCCACTATGATCACTTCTGACTTTGACGATTCTAAGATCCTTTTCATTCTGAACTTGGTTGCAGAAGGTGACAAACACAGAGTGTGACTCGTCCTTGTGTCTTAAGAACTTTACCCATGTCCATCTGCTATAGTCATCTACGATTACTAACCCATACTTCTTGCCACTGACTGAAGCCATTTTAACTGGTCCAAATAAGTCAATGTGCAGAAGTTCTAATGGCTTAGAGGTGGAAACAACGTTTTTTGATTTGAAAGCTGGTTTTGCAAACTTGCCTTTCTGACATGCTTCACACATAGCATCTAAATTGAACTTCAGGTTAGGAAGTCCTCTGACCAGATTGAGTTTGTTAATCTGAGATATTCTTCTCATACTAACATGTCCCAATCTTCTGTGCCAAATCTATTGCTCGTTGTTAACAGACAGAAGACACTTAACATTCTGACTTTTCAGTTCAGAAAGTTTGATTTTATAAATGTTGTTTCTCCTCTTTCCATTAAATAGGATAGTCCCATCTTTCTGACTAACAACTTTGCATGAATTTTGATTAAAGATTATATCATAACCGTTATCACTTAATTGACTTATGGATAACAAGTTATGCATTAATCCATCTACTAATAAAACATTACTTATAGAGGGAAGATTTCCATTACCTACTGTTCCAGAGCCAATGATCTTTCCTCTCTGATTGCCTCCAAAGCCTACGTGGCCTCCATGCTTAAGTTCCAGGCTTTGGAACATATGCCTTCTTCCCGTCATGTGTCGTGAGCAGCCAGAGTCCAGGTACCATGATTGGTGTTTCTGCTTTGCTGCTAAAGATATCTGCCACATGTATTATTTTATCCTTAGGTACCCATATTTTCTTGGGTCCTGATTTGTTAGTTTTACCAAAACTCTGGTTGAATTTTGGTTTGACAGGATAATTACTACTAGTATATTTGATGTCATGTGTGTGCCCATATACAAAGTGTGAATCAAGTGAAGTGCGTTTTATAACTAAATCATGGCATTCTTTGGTGTAGGTACCTTACCTTGGTATCCTATTCCCTTTCTGCCATTTCTGCTAACCCCATAGATCATTGAAGCCATTTTGCTTCTATCTATGTTTTTAGCTAGAAACTTCTGAAAGCTGTGATCATACTCCTTGATGATCTCATCAGCACTGCTGGGAGTTTCAGGGATTGTTTCCTTCTGAGAGTTTTGCAATAGATTTTCTAATTTTGAAATTTTATCTCTTAACTCAGAATTCTCCAATTTGAGACTCTCAGTCTTATCAGAGTCAGAAGCAAGATCCCTTTTCAGGTTTCTGAATTTGACTCTGATCTGCTGATATTTTTCCAGAATTTCATTAAGGCTTTCAGCTAGTTCAGCCTTAGTAAAGTTTATAGCAAAGTCAGGAAATACCTCTTCTGTATCTGATTTAGAGTCTGACTCAGAAGCTTCATTGTCTTCTGTTATGTTTTCCATGAGAGCTATGTTTGCTCTTTCATCATCTGATTCTGAGTCAGCTTCAGATGTGTCAGAATCATCCCATGTAGCCGTGAGACTTTTATTCCTTTCCTTGCCAAACTTCTTTTTGGGATTTTCCTTCTGAAGCTTTGGGCAATCGCTTTTGTAGTGTCCTTGCTCTTTACATTCGTAGTAGATGATGTCTTTGTTGTTTGGCTTTCTGCTTCCTGAAGAGCCTTCAAATCTTCTGTGTCTAGAGGAGGATTCTGACCTTCTGTATCTAGAGAAGGATTCATTCTGATTCTCTGATCTTCTAGGATTCCTGAACTTTCTTTGCCTCTGCTTCCATAATTGGTTCACCCTTCTGGAGAGGGGAGACAATTCATCTTCTTCTGATGAGGACCCATCAGAGGTTTCTTCTACAGCCTGCAAAACCTTGGAGTTAGATTTTCTATTAGATTTTAAAGCTAATGGGTTACCTTGCTTGTGAGGTTCACTGCTTCTAGCTCTATCTCGTGACTTTTGAGGGAGCTGACAAGTTCCTCCAGAGATATTTTGTTGAGATCCTTGGCTAGCTTAAGCGTTGTGACCATTGGCCTACACTGTTTTGGCAAGCTTCTGATGATCTTCTTAACATGATCAGCAGTAGAATACCCTTTGTCAAGAACTTTGAGACCAGCAACCAGAATTTGAAATCTTGAGAACATCGTTTCTATTGATTCACTTTCTTCCATCTTTAATTCCTCATACTTCTGAATGAGCGCAAGAGCTTTGGTTTCTTTGACTTGAATGTTTCCTTCATGCGTCATTCTCAGAGAGTCAAACATATTCTTTGCAGTGTCTCTGTTTGATATCTTTTGATATTCAGAATAAGAGATGGCGCTGAGAAGAATTGTTCTGGCCTTGTGATGATTTCTGAAGTCACGCTTTTGCTGATCAGACATTGCTTTCCTGTCAATCTTCTGACCACTTCCATCCACTGGGTGCGTGTATCCATCAGTCACCATGTCCCACAGATCAGCATCATGGGCTAGAAAGAAGCTTTCAATTTTGTCTTTCTAGTAGTCAAAGTTCTCTCCATCAAAGACTGGAGGTTTGCCACTGAATCTGTCTCTTTCTTCATTGTTGTCATTGTTGATGTTTTGATGTGGTCCTGCCATTGTGTTTTTCTTATGCTGGATCTTGTACTGACACGGTTAAGTGTTATAAGCTCAGAACCAGGCGCTCTATGCCAATTGAAGATGTGAAAAACACAAGAAGGGGGGTTGGATTGTAAAACTTAAATCAAAGGTGCAGACAACACTGTATTTTTATCCTGGTTCGTTTGATCTCAAACTACTCCAGTCCACCCGTCAAGGTGATTTCGCCTCACTCCAACGAGGTCTTAATCCACTATATTCAACTGAATACAACAACTACTTTAACAACTGTTAAAGCCTTCTTCAGTCTAACCACAAATTGGTTTATCTCAAGGAAATTCTCTTACAGATAATTGAGCAAAAGTGTGTTTGATGTTTTCTAATAAAACTATATATCACAACTGTGATAATACACAATATTAAGCTTAGAATGAACTAGACTGCTAATTCTTTTGAGTAGGCATGGTTGAAAGCTTTAGCAAAAATGAGAGCGTGCGTGAAGATGATTAGCTTAGGCGTGTATATGCGTATGGAGTATTAGCCTCTTCTTTTCTCACACAGTCTTGTTTATATAGCCAGGAAAAGATACGTTGTTGTCCATAAAGCCATTTCAATGCTAATAACATTCTTTCCTTTTTTATAAGATCATGTCTTGGAATAAATCTGTTGGTAAATAATCTGTCTTGAATGCTTAGTAACGCTTCAGAGTGTTCTGCTAATGATAATCAGAGTGTTCTTTCCTTTATGCTGACGCTTCTGAGTGCTGATGACTTCGTAAGGATCTTGATCAGAGTTAGAGTATTTTATGCACAGATTCTGTTCATCAGGCTTCAGCGTGTGATCTGGTAATTTCAGCGTGTAACACATGTTTGATCTTATGATGCTGATGTTGATACTTATCTTCTGATGCTAATTCCATCAGAGTTTCTGTAAACACAAAACATAATTTTAAGTAGCATATATGTCTTATATATAAATCTCACAATTTATTTATTCTCGTATTTTGTTATCATCAAAACTCTAATTGAGGGTTGTAGAATCAAACTATGTTCTAACAGTAGGGCTTAGGGGAAGGAACCTGGATAATATGGTTTCTTCGAGATAAAAGCCTGGATGGTAGGGCTTATCGGAAGGAACCTGGATAGTAGGGTAAATTCCAAATGAAAGCTTGGATAGTAGGGCTTATGGAAAGGAACCTGGATAGTAGGGTTACTTCGAGATGAAAGCCTGGATAGTTGGGCTTACGAGAAGGAACCTTGATAGTAGGGTTACTTCGAAATGAAAGCCTGGATAGTAGGGCTTATGAGAAGGAACCTGGGTCGTAGGGTTGCTTCAAAATGAAAGCCTGGATAGTAGGGCATATGAGAAGGAACCTGGATAGTAGGGTTACTTCGGAATGAAATCCTGATTAGTAGGGCTTATGAGAAGGAACCTGGATAGTAGGGTTACTTCGGAATGAAAGCCTGGATAGTAGGGCTTATGAGAAGAAACCTGGATAGTAGGGTTACTTCAGAATTAAATCCTGGATAGTAGGGCTTATGAGAAGGAACCTGGTTAGTAGGGTTACTTGAGAATGAAAGCTTGGATATTAGGGCTTATGAGAAGGAACCTGGATAGTAGGGTTACTTCGAGATGTAAGCCTGGATATTAGGGCTTATGAGAAGGAACCTTGATAGTAGGGTTACTTCGAAATGAAAGCCTGGATAGTAGGGCTCTGAGAAGGATCATGGGTCGTAGGGTTGCTTTGAAATGAAATCCTGGATAGTATGGCTTATGAGAAGGAACCTGGATAGTAGGGTTACTTCAGAATGAAAGGCTGGATAGTAGGGCTTATGAGAAGGAACCTGGTTCGTAGGGTTACTTTGGAATAAGAGCTTGTATAGTAAGGTTATGATAAGTAACCTGGATAGTAGGGTTGTTTCGAAATGAAAGCCTGGATGGTAGGGCTTATGGGAAGGAACCTGGATAATAGGGTTGCTTCGAGATAAAAGGCTAGATGGTAGGGCTTATGGGATAGAACTTGGATAGTAGGGTAACTTAGAAATGAAAGCCTGGATAGTAGGGTTACTTCAAGGTGAAAGCCTGGATAGTAGGGCTTATGGGAAGGAACCTGGATAGTAGAGTTACTTCGGAATGAAATCCTGATTATTAGGGTTTATGAGAAGGAACCTGGATAGTAGGGTTACTTCGGAATGAAAGCCTGGATAGTAGGGCTTATGAGAAGAAACCTGGATAGTAGGGTTACTTCAGAATGAAATCCTGGATAGTAGGGCTTATGAGAAGGAACCTGGTTAGTAGGGTTACTTCATAATGAAAGCTTGGATATTAGGGCTTATGAGAAGGAACTTGGATAGTAGGGTTACTTTGAGATGTAAGCCTGGATATTAGGGCTTATGAGAAGGAACCTTGATAGTAGGGTTACTTCGAAATGAAAGCCTGGATAGTAGGGCTCTGAGAAGGATCCTGGGTCGTAGGGTTGCTTTGAAATGAAATCCTGGATAATAGGGCTTATGAGAAGGAACCTGGATAGTAGGGTTACTTCAGAATGAAAGCCTGGATAGTAGGGCTTATGAGAAGGAACCTGGGTCGTAGGGTTACTTTGGAATAAGAGCCTGTATAGTAAGGTTATGATAAGTAACCTGGATAGTAGGGTTGTTTCGAAATGAAAGCTTGGATGGTAGGGCTTATGGGAAGGAACCTGGATAATAGGGTTGCTTCGAGATAAAAGGCTAGATGGTAGGGCTTATGGTATGGAACTTGGATAGTAGGGTAACTTCGAAATGAAAGCCTGGATAGTAGGGTTACTTCAAGGTGAAAGCCTGGATAATAGGGCTTATGGGAAGGAACCTGGATAGTAGGGTTACTTCAAGGTGAAAGCCTGGATAGTAGGGCTTATGGGAAGGAACCTGGATATTAGGGTTACTTCAAGGTGAAAGCCTGGATAGTAGGGCTATGAGAAGGAACCTGGATAGTATGGTAATTTCAAAATGAAAGCCTGGATAGTAGGTCTTATGGGAAGGAACCTGGATAGTAGGGTTGCTTCGAAATAAAAGCATGGATAGTAGTGCTTATTGGAAGGAACCTAGATAGTAGGGTTTCTTCGAGATAAAAGCCTGGATTATTGACCCATATGACTTCGGGAACTGATTTTGCATTAGTCGTCTGCATACATGATCTGTATAACTGCTGGGATTGTCGAAGATAATCGTATTTCCGGAAAAGATAGCAGGGTTAATTATATACGCTGCATGAAATGCATGGTGGGACGATGTTCTCAAAATAAATAAGATAATGTTGTATGTGATGTGTATGTGCATGTCATGATGTATGAACTTGAGATGCTACTATGACATATCCGAGTCTGGGAAAATAAATCCCTGACTGCTGCTGGAGAATATAGCCTTCCTGACTGTTGTAGAGAACTATGGTTATTCTACTTCCGTCGGGGATGGTGAACGGAGATGACTATGCTGGAGATTAACTCTTTGTTATTCATGAATATTTTGTCAGGAAGAGATTCTATTTGAGAATAATTCTGCGGGGAACAACTTGGGAAGTGATATTCTATCGCTGAAGTAATGAGCTCTGTCGGGGATTGAGCTTCTGTGTCTAGAGAAATTAACTCTGCTTGGTAGATGAAATTTACTGACCAGTTTGCGATTATGAAATTCGGTCGGGGAATATAGATGTCATTTTTCTGAAGGACCCTGGTTGGGGAGATTAATTCCTGTTTCGAGAAAGCTGACATCAATGCTTTTGGTTATTTTTACTCTGTAGGGAGTGTATGTACTGATGATTATGATCCAAAGCTGTCTCTGTCCCGGTACCTGCTGGGCAGAGTAACTGTCGGGTTTGACACTTCTTGTTTTTTGCCCCTGTGTTTCTGGAATTACGAGTAATTGTCTTTTTGTTTATTATGTAAATATTTATGAGCAGCAATCATATGCAAATGCATATGTCAAGAATAAATCATTGGACGTTCTTGCAAAACAAAACAGAAAAAAGAAAACTCGAAGTTTCTTGTGAAAATGATTTTGTATTGATTTTTGAAGTTGGCATGTAATAGGCATTTTCGTACAAGGAGGATGACGTTCTAGTAACAGAACATCGCCATAAAAATAGAAGCTATACAAATTTGTGTAAAAGAAAACCACTATATGAAACAATCCCATTGAGTTCCAACCCCACTATTGCCCCTATGTCTTCGAGCGTCTTATCACTTTGCTGCTTGTCCGAAGTTGATTAGGTTGATCGGTGTCGTCCGAGCTTGATAGTCAATACTGAAGTATGGTCGCAAGATGATCCAATGGGACATAGTTATACGATTTATATCCCTAACTTTTTCCTGGACTCCCCTTTCGAGTTTTCAGTCCACCGGGATACCCTTTTTTTCCCAAGCCGCCTTTTCAGGTTTTCGGCTTGCCAGGTGTACAAATTTTTTCATTTTCATCCCTCATTTTTTCCTGAACCCTTTTGGTTCGCCGGGAAGCCCTTATTTTTGCCTAGGCCAGTCAACCTAGCGGGTCTTTTAGTCAGGCGTAATATCTTTTCACTATGTCTGCATTGATAGGATGAGGAAGGTCGTTACCGTCCATGGTGGTTAGAATCATAGCTCCACCCGAGAAAATGTTCTTAACCACAAATGGCCCTTCGTATGTGAGGGTCCATTTGCCCCTGGGATCACATTGCGGCAGTATGATGCGCTTGATCACTAGATCCACGACTTGGTATTCTTAACATATGACTTTCTTGTTAAAAGCCTTGATCATTCACTTATGATACGTCCGACCAGGACATATAGCAGTAAGTCTCTTTTTGTTGATTAGATTTAGCTGATCAAGTCGAGTTTGGATCCAGTCGTCTTTGTTCAAACCCGCATCCTTAGTAATCCTGAGAGAAGGTATCTGGACTTCGATGGGTAGGATTGCCTCCATGCCATATACTAGAGAGTAGGGTGTGGCCCTTGTCGACGTCTATGCTGAGGTACGGTATCCATGAAGAGCAAATGGTAACATCTCATGCCAGTCTTTGTATGTCACCGTCATCTTCTGTACAATTTTCTTGATGTTCTTGTTAGCCGCTTCAATAGCGCCATTCATCTTAGGCCGGTAGGGAGAAGAGTTATGATGTTGTATCTTGAATTGCTTACAGAGTTCGGTGATCATATTGTTGTTGAGATTTGTACCGTTGTTAGTAATAATTCTTTCTGGCACACCATACCAACAAATCAGGTTATGTCGGATAAACCACACGACAACGTTCTTGGTCATAATAGAAAAAGAGGTTGCCTCAACCCACTTTGTGAAGTAATCAATGGCCACTAGAATGAAGTGATGTCCGTTGGAAGCAGTAGGCCTGAATTTCTCCGATCATGTCGATACCCCACATTGCAAAGGGCCACGGAGTTGTCAAGACGTTTAAGGGAACCAGAGGCACATGCACTTTATCAGCGTAGATTTGGCACTTATGACAAGTTCGAGAGTGCTGGTAACAACCGGCTTCCATAGTGGACCAGTAATATCCTGACCGTAGGATCTTTTTAGCCATGGTATGTCCACTGGAATGGGTTCCGAAGGTATCTTCATGTAGATATGTCATGATCCTCTCTGCTTCGCTCTTGTCTACACACCGTAGTAATGTAGAGTCATTGTTGCGCTTGTAGAGGATTCCATTACTGAGGAAGAACTTTGCAGTGAACCTTCTCAAAAACTTCTTATCGTTGACAGATGCCCCTTCGGGATACTCTTGAGCCTCGAGATACCTTTTGACTCCGTGAAACCAGGGTTTGTCTGCCACCTCTTCAGTATCAATTTCACAGCAGTGTGTTGGTTCATCCAAACTCTCAATGGTGATTTGGGGAGCTTCGTTGTCCCACCTGACTTTGAACATAGAAGACATGGTAGCTAGCGCGTCCGCTAACTGATTCTCCTCTCGCGGGAAATGTTCAAAAGTTACCTCCTCAAAGTGTGGGAGAAATGTCAGCACATGTTATTTGTATGGGATGAGATACAGATGCTTCGTATCCCATTTTCCTTTGATTTGACTTATTATCAAGGCTAAATCCCCAAAAATATCCAGGAACTTGATCCTGAGGTCAATAGCGGCCTTGAGACCCATGATGCAGGCTTCATACTCCGCCATGTTGTTAGTGTAGTTGAAACATAGTCGGGCGGTGAAAGGAGTATGACAGCCCTCAGGAGATATGATTATTGCGCCAATGCTGTTACCCAATGTGTCCGAAGCCCCGTCAAAAACCATAGTCCATCGGGATCCCTTTTCGGGTCCTTCATCTGGTCCAGGTTCTTCGTAGTCAGTAACCAGCATAATATTATCATCCGGGAATTCAAAATTCATGGACTGGTAGTCATCCACGGCCTGATGAGGCAAATGATCATCCAATAAAATCCCATTGATTGCTTTCTGGGTTGTATATTGTATAACGTACTCGGTTAAGATCATCTGCCATCTTGCTATTCTTCCGGAGAGAGCGGGTTTCTCGAAGATGTATTTGATCGGATCCATCTTAGATATCAACAAAGTAGTGTGGGTCAATATATACTGTCTTAGTCGGCAAGCAACCCATGCCAAAGCGCAACAAGTTTTCTCGAGCAGTGAGTATCATGTCTCACAGTCGGTAAACTTTTTGCTAAGGTAGTATATTGCGTGCTCTTTTCGACCAGACTCGTCATGCTGCCCCAACACACACCCCATTTAATTGTCTAGCACTGTTAAGTACAATATCAAAGGTCTTCCTTCAACCGAAGGCATCAGAATTGGCGGTTCTTGAAGTTATTCTTTGATTCTTTCAAAAGAGGTCTGACATTCATCGTTCCACTTTACCACTTGATCTTTCTTCAGAAGCTTGAAGATGGGCTCACAAGTAGCAGTCAGATGTGAAATGAACCTGGCGATATAATTCAAGCGTCCCAAGAAACCTCTAACCTCCTTATTTATATGGGGAGCCGACATCTCTTGTATGGCTTTTACATTCGTAGGGTCTACATGGGATGCCTTTGTCGCTGACAATGAAACCCAAAAGTTTACCAGACCTTACCCCAAAGGTGCACTTGTTCGGACTCAACCTCAGCTTGTATATCTTCAACCTGTCGAACAACTTTTGTAGATGATCAAGGTGCTCTTCCTCAGTTTGAGACCTGGCTATCATGTCATTAACATAAACTTCAATCTCGTGGTGATTCATATCGTGGAACAAAGCGACCATGGCACGCTGATAAGTTGCCCCAGCATTCTTCAACCCAAAAGGCATCACCTTGTAATAGAAGGTTCCCCATTGTGTGACAAAGGTTGTCTTCTCCATGTCTTCAGGAGCCATCTTGATCTGGTTGTAGTCAGAGAAACCATCCATGAAAGAGAATATTTTGTGCTGCGCGGTGTTGTCAACCAGAACATCAATGTGAGGAAGTGGGAAGTCATCCTTGGGGCTTGCCCTATTCAGATCTCTGTAATCCACACACATCCGTACCTTTCCGTCCTTCTTAGGTACCGGAACATCGTTAGCAACCCACTATGGATAGGAGGTGACAGCTAAGAATCTTGCGTCGAACTGCTTTATGACCTCTGCCTTGATCTTCTCTGACATTTCAGGGTGCATACGAAGGACCTTCTGTTTAACCGGAGGACAGTCTTCTTTGGTCGGCAGACGATGAACCACAATATCAGTGTCTAAACCTGGCATGTCTTCATATGACCAGGCGAAGATCTCAACATAGTCATGCAACATTTGTATCACCGCTGCTTGATCTTAACTTCCAGATTTGTGCCGATATTGACTTCTTTTCTATCTATCTCCGTGCCCAGGTTTATCGTCTCAATCGGCTCTTCATGAGGTTGTATATCCCTTTTTTCCTGCTGTAATAGTCTAGCAAGTTCTCCAGGCACCTCACAATCATCCTGACCTTCGTCTTCGGCTTGGTTGATCGAATTTTCGAAGTCATAACTGGCAGTAGCAGAGCTGTTATCAATGGGATCCAGGGTGGATATGGATCTGCAGTATGATACGTGAGTGTGTGTAAGAGCATATCTGTTTTGATAAAGTGAAAACTGAAAAGAAAAACAGAGAGCGCAAAATTTGTATGCAAAGAACATCCAACGTTTTATTGATGATATATGAAATGACAAATAACGACCCTCACAAACAAAGCCAATGTGCCTCAGGCAAGACACAAGGCTATAGATTTTAAATTGTTTATTACAAATCTCAAAACAAGTAAGACAATTACTACGGAATAAAAGAAACTGGTATAAAGTCCCTAGCCGTCCAGTTAATCGGTCCACTGTTGGTAGTTGGGTAGATCCAGCTGTCAATGTCAGAGTCTTCCTCACTATCTTCAATGGCATTAATTCCCCGATTGTTGATGCGTAGGGGAGGTCCACCAGCCCGAGCGCGTTAAACAACCCTTTGAGCTCCTGAAGTAAAGCCCAAACCAAACTTGTCAGTTTTGTGAGTAATATCAGGGAGCTGTCCCTAGTTGGTATACCCACCTTCTTCAACCACGGCTCTGGCGTGTTTGAGAGAAGCCATCGTCAGAGGAGCTTTCTTGATGGCAGTAGTTTCAGTCGATGCCAAGATCTGGGGAACCTCTTCAATGTTCTGGCAAGGAGTCTCTATGAATTCCCCGTCCATCTCTATGTACCTGGAGGAATTGAGGTGGCTCACCATATACTCCTCCTCACCATGCACAGTGACAATATTCCCTTTTACTGGATACTTCAGAATTTGGTGCAGTGTATAAGTAATTGCCCCAGCTTCATGGATCCAAGGATGACCCAACAAACAAGAGTATGACGGTCGGATGTCCATTACATAGAAAGTGGACTCAAAATTCTGGGAACCTACTTTGACGGGCATGTCCACTTCCCCATGCACCATTATTTTCGACCCATCAAAAGCCCTTACCACAATGTTACTAGGCTTTAAGGTATACCCTCACAGTCCTGCCGATCCAACGCCTTCTTAGGCAGAACATTCAGCGAAGACCCAGTATCTACCAGCACATGAGCAATAGTGGTGCCCCTGCATTCAATCGAGACATGCAAAGCATCATTATGCTTCCTTCCTTTCAGTGTCAAGTCTGCATCTGAAAAACCCATCCCATTGTCAGCAGTCAGGATGGCCACACAATCTTTGAATTGATCAGTTGAGGTCTCCTGCGCCACATGTGCAGTCTTGAGGAATGCAATCAAAGCCTTAGAATGGGCCTAGGAGCACAACAACAGGGACAACATGGATATCTTTCAGGGGGTCTGCCCCAGCTGCTCGACCACATTGTACTCACTCTTTTTGATTATTTTCAGTATTTCCTCTATCTCTTTCTTAGAGACTTCCACGACAATTTTTCTCGGTGCCTCCATCCGGGCAGGCTCACCTATAACTTCTTTGCCTCGGGTCCCATACGACTCGACAGTGGGAGTGATAATTAGAGTAAGCACAGGAGTAGTAGTTGATGTACCAGCAGGAGTAGCAGACGGAATAACAATAGACCTATTGATAGTCTTTAAGGAAATCTTGGGAGAGAAAACCCTTCAACTTCTGGTAACCTTGCTGGTCCCGATAATGTTACTGACATCAAGATCAACCTCTTCATTTTTTAGATCTTGTTTGATGCCATGATATTACACATCAGAACCATAATGCCAGGGGACAACTTTGTTCGAGGCATACGGGACAGGACCAGGAAAGGTGATTATTAGCGGAGCGACTCTTGGAGCAGATGTAATCCTAACAGGTCTTCTCGAGGAGACCTTGGAAGGATTGGCGGAAATGGTTATAATGTCAACATTTTCAAATGGAACAACGGGAATCAAAGTTTTCTCGAACAAAATTTCTTTGTTGTCCATCAGGCGCTGAACACCTGACTTCAGCAAATGGCAACCAGAGGTCCGAGATGAACACATGTGGCAACCTTCACCACAACCCAGAAATAAACCGGCCGACAAAAAATTCTTCTTAACCGTCATAAGAGGAGTAAAAACTTCATCAACTAAGGTCACAAAAAGATCAGTATCCACACTATTAAATCTACGATTATGCTTAGGCATGGGAGCAGTAATGACATGGGATTTTTAGGAGCACCAAACTCAATTTCCTTGGCTTCGATCAGATCCTGGACCTTATTTCTCAGAGCCAACAGTCCTTGGTATCGTGTTTGGGACTCTCAGAATGATAGGCACACCGAGCATTTGGGTTATATCGGGGAGATGTGGTGTTCGAATTCTTGGGAGCCTCTTTCAAGGTCGCCAAGTTGGATCTCAACAAATGGGGTAGAACTTCAGCCAACTTCATGTTGATCCGGGTAAACTGCCGTTTTGGTCTTTCCGCCCTTTGTTGATTGTTGCATTATGGAGCAACTGCATGCCTAGGTATCATCACGACACTTATTTTCTGATAGTGTTCAGCTCTGCTTTGGCCTCTCGGGCTATAGATGGCACTGGCTTCCTTCTTACCAGTAAAAGGCTTCTTTACCGAACTCGAAGAGGCATCCTTCTGTATCTTACCACTCTGAATCCCAACTTCTACTCTCTCTAGTTAGAATCAGCTCGGTAAAACCAGCTGACGAGCTGCCGATCAAATGATTAAAAAATGGACCAGATAGAGTCCCCAGAAACATATCGACCAACTCCATATAAGACAACGGGGGTTGGACTCTTCCAGCCAAGTCTCTCCAATTTTGTACATAGTCCTTAAAGCCTTCACTTGCACCCATGGACATACTTTGGAGTTGAGTACGAGTAGGAGCAAGGTCGACATTATATTGATACTGCTTATATAAAGCAGCATCCAGATCTTCCCAATTTTGGATATTGGCTCTCTCCAGTTGGTAGAACCATTCAAGTTGAGTCCCTGACAGACTGTCTTGAAAGAAGTGAACCCATGAATTTCTATCAGCGGTGTGGGGCTGGATCTTTCTGACGTAGGAGCGGAGATAGAGTTTTGGGCAAGACACCCCATCATACTTTGCAAAAATTGGAGCCTTGAACTTCTGCGGGATGGCCACTCCTGACACCAATCCCAATTCTTCGAAATCCAACTTGGGTATCCTCTGGATTTCCATAGCACTCATACGATCTTCCAACTGCTTGTATCTATACTCAGTAGGAGGATACTTCTCATCATTGTAGTATGTATCATTGTCATAAAATTCAGGACTGTGGTCCTTTTCCCTTGTCTCTCCTTCTTGATTCTCCCCTTTCTAGGATGAAGAGGTCAGATCGACTTGTTGCTTTAACGGCCCCATGAACCTTTTGCCCATATTCAGAATACCAACGACCTTCTTCTTTTTCTTTTTCTCCTTTAGGATGAGGGCTTTCAGACCCTCTTGCCCTTTCGCCAGATTTATGAACATCTGTTGGAATTGAGCATTTTGTGCCTGAAGATCCTTGATGCTTTGTTCGTAAGATATTTCTGCTAAATAAATAGCGAAGAAGATGAGAAACATGTAATGTTACTTGTTTATGCAATGCTATGGATGTGATGCGTATACAATGATTTCAAGGATTCTTAAAGGCTCATATTTGTTTACCCAAAAGAAAACACAAAGAATTCCTTTTAGGCTTACAATAAAACAAAACAAAACTTAAAGCAAAAAAGAAACTAGGTCTCCCAGGAGCGCATCCTTTTTGGTGCGATGTAGGCGTTTATGTTCCTTTCTTCATGAAGTAGCCTAGTGAGCTCTAGGACCTTCTTCTTGCTGGCATAGAATTAAGCTTCAAACGTGTCCCGCTCCTCTTTGAGTTGAACCCAAGACTTCTGTAACTATTCATGATCGGTTGGCATGTCAGGATGATGACCAAGTGAAGTAGTATCTCCTTCAATAGTTGGCTCCACAATTATTGGTAGGACAGCTGGGTAAGGCATCATAAGACTTTGGGCGCGAGCTCGCACCCATCGGAGATAAGGCTCAAGAGGAATTGAATTCTTGTGCCCTAGCGTCTTGCTATCAATTTTATGCACCATGCCCCAATATTTTATGAACCTTCTACGGTATCCCTGAGCATCATCCTCATAGTTGAAGGTGATTCCTTGGATAAGCGTGTCATGAGGACCATCTCTTCTCGCATAACCAAACTGACGAAGTTCCAAATAAGGGTTGTAAGTGATTCCTCCCTTAATGCCTAAGATAGGAACATTAGGGAATTCACCACAGCGATTGATGATGGTAACATCTTCCAAGACCGTGAAAACAAATGAATGTCTGAATGCTTAAGGGACATCATCCTACGAGACCATTTCAAACCTTGTTCATTCTTTAAAACAGACCTGGGTAGGTGCAAAATAAACAACCTAGCCAATAGAGGAGTGCAACACAGGAGGGTCCCCCTTCTCTTTAGAGTGCGAGCATCCAGAGAGTGTAGAATATCCCCAAGTAATGTAGGCACTGGATTATGAGACAGAAAAACCTTAATAGTGTTCAAATCTACGAGTTGATCAGCATTGGGGAAAAGTACCATCCCGTAAACGAGAAGTGCCAGAACCTCTTCGAAAGCTTGTAAATCTAGGGTATCCCAAAAATGGTAAGCCTTCTCAAATAGAAACTTAACCGGAATTCCTTGGACATTCCCTCTAGTCTCCCAATTTGTCACTATGTCAGACCGTTGTAAGGACATAGCTCTAGTAATCTCTTCAGGCTTTGGATGTTCTTCCGTACCGTTGAAAGGTAACTGGTCAAGAATAGGTACCTCCAACAAATGAGAAAATTCCTCCATAGTAGGTACTAGCTGGTAATCCGGGAAGGTGAAACAATGGTGCACATGATCGAAGAACTGAAACAACACTTTTCATAATTCTTCATCAGGTTTTGTAGTGACGAAATTGAGCAACTGACCATGCTTTTTAGTGAAATGAGAACTTTCAAGAACCCTTAATGCCAGGTCCTTTAGTTGGAGAGACACTTTCACAAGTTTAATCTGTATAGTGTTCCTACGGAAGGATGCCATGTCCTACAAAACAAAGCAAAAATGAGCCATAGGAAATCCTTGAAATGGTTAGTCATGATATGCCATGCTTATGATGTCATGATTATGTTATAAAATCATAGGTCTAGCAAACAACAAGCAAGTCACACCAAGTCCTTAGGTTTAAGGCACGCATGATTTTTAAGGTCATACCCTCTTGAAGTTGGATTGGTTCAACCTGTCCTATAAATAGTAACCGGGTTCTAAGGGATCTCAATATCACTGATCTTTCCCCCAGCTTCGTTCAATAGGTGATTGACTCGCAACCAAACAAAACTCAAGAGTCAAACCTCAATGAGTGTAGCATCGAGTATCTGTCGACCTTGGGAATACACCAAGCTCGGCCACCTCGCTACGTCCTACTGGACAAGTTGTGCAATTAAAGGTTCTAAGGTCAGTTGATGCTTTACGACACCACGCGACGGCCTCGTACTCTCCCTGATTGACTCAAGGGTTACCGGTACCAACCAAAGTGCCACATCAACGTATCTATCGCTTCAACCGTGTCGGTATACCCCGCACAGTTCCCTCACAGTTTATTTCTACTTACCTAAAAGGTGTTCCCCAGATCTGGGTGTAGGATCTATAGTAACCCAAACAATCCCTTAAAAGTAAAGCAATCAAGACAAGAAAAAGAAGCAATTAAATGACCTAGATCCTAAGGTATACCCCACTTATTAGATTCCCCAACAGAGTCGCCAATTTTGTGATACGGTGGCAGAACCGACTGTTAATACTGGTTTGCATTTTGTATTTGCAAATGTCGTGGTAAGCAAGAGTCGCCACCGACGTTTATTTCATCCAACAAAGGAAAAGGAAAAAAGAACAGAAAAAACCTTTTTCGAGAATATTTCTGAGTACGGGGGTAGATTATAGAAAGGGAAGGTGTTAGAACCCTTTCTATCCATGGTTTTCCATGGGCTCTTAGTTACTTGCTCATTTTTTAAATTGCTTGTGTGTGCTTGTTTTGAAAAAAAGTTTTATTTACTTCGTGATAACCCTTGTATCGGTCTTCAAGAGTGTGACAAAGTTTATTTTGAAAATTGTTTTGAAAAGTGTTTGTGTGAAAAGTTTTGTTTTAGCAAGTACCTAGGAGCTAATCTACCTACTCGAAAAAAGTCAGTTCATTCTCCTTTAGACAGCGCTACCCTATTATTAAGGAATAGGTGGCACCATCGTTGGATTTTTAAAGGGACGTTCGAAGGGACGAAATGGTCTCTTAAGCAAACTGGTAAGGATACCTTAGCATTTCGAAGGGACTCTCATCATAAGATCAATTCGTAGGCAACTCGAGGGACAAGTAGGAACTATGATCTTTATGACGATTTTGGATCGAGGATCATTGTTAAGTTACCCCTACGTTCGAGGGAAACGACCATTATTTCTGAGGCAACCAAGTGGAGTAAACCCTAGGAGTGAGCATGTGCAAGTGTATTTTTTTTAGTTAATTATCTCTGCACAATAAGGGTTTTCTACCGTTTTAATTTCAATTCGTCTTTCCATACAATCCTATACATACATCTAAGCAGTTTATAGTTTGCAGAAATTAAAATGCGAGAAGTTAGAGTCCTAATTATTACAAGGCTTTGGGCAGATAAATAATTATTTTTGAATGAAAATAAAATGCGGAATTAAAACCCTATTTAAATCTATTACAAACTCGGAGCAGTTACGATAAAAAAGAAAATTAAAAGCGCGCGCGACGAATTAAATGCGAGAAATAATTAAAAAACCTAAAATCTAATTTGAGAAAATATTTTCGTTATTTTTTAAGGAAAAATTAGGTTATGTACAAAATTAAACTCTAATTCTAATTATTTTGAGTTATAATAAAAAAGACATTAAATTACCCTAATTTAACTAAACTAATTAATTAATAAAATATTTTTATGAAAAAAATGATTTTTGATGTTTTTATGATTTTTGATTAAATAAAAAATATGATGTTTTTTGGTGTTATTAAAAAAACATAATTAATAAATAATAAGAAAAAGAATTAAAATAAAAAAAGTAAGAATTTGGGCCTGTATGATGAGCAAATGGGGGGTGGCTTTCTGAATTTGTCCAGGCCCAATATGGCTGAGCCCACTCATGCGCCAGATCCAGTGTAGCTTCCTTCTGATGGTTCTTGGTATGACTGCATGCACTGGATGTTGGATCTGGATATGATGAGATCTTGGGGTTGAATTTGGAGATGCATGGCGGACATTTGATCATGAGGCGCACGTGTCCTGCATAGAGTGTTAAGAAAATAACAAAGTGTGCATGCCTGGGGTCGAACCCAGGTCTTTGGTTTCACACATTCCCTGCCATTGCCAACTGTGTTGTGTTGTTCATTTATACATATATCCAAACGCGGATACTAAAAAGTAAATCAAGTGTTAAACCCAGTCAATTAAACAAATGCACATGTCAGCTAATATGGACCAATCATGTTATAAGGACCAGCCACGCATGCAGTCCAACGGTCTTCAACCTTTGACTCGCCGGAGAAGCACCAGAGCCAAGCTCCGGTCGTCTTCTCCGGCCATCTCCTTCATCCAACTCATACAAGCCTGCAAAAACAACAATTAATTAGACCCTACCCCCCCTAATTCAAGGGCTGCAGATCCAATGGTGACCTCATCTTGCCCTAAAATAGCTTGCAAACAACGCTATAAGAAAAATCGTGAAATGAAGGTCATTAATGGCAAAGGGTGCTTCTGGATGTTAGCTTCACATGTTATACGTCCAAACACTCACAATCATTAATAGAAACATATGTATGCAGTCAATATGGATTTAAATTAGGCGTTGTGCAAGTTTAAGATCAAAGAAATCTTACCCAAAAGTGAGGCACAGATTTGCTGATTTTTGATGCTATAGGATTGCTCACGGAGTACGATTGGAGGCTTATAATCAATGGAGAATGGATGGATCGTGGGATATCCAATTGCACCAAGCTTGAATATTTTTGAAACTTTTTTCTTGGTTTTGAGGTAGCCTTCTCGTGTGCATTAGGGTTGGGATCATTGTGCTTTTATATTGAATAACTTTAGGTCAACAAAAATGCCAAGAGATCAAGACATCAATGTCATTCAAATTTTCTTCAAATATTTCCAATTTTGAATATCTTTCCTCTCATGATTTGGCACGATTTTGTTTGATATTATACAACATATTTGGATTTCCCTTTAATGCAAAATCAAATCAAAACAACTTTTTATTATTTATTGTTATTTATTTGATTTAATCTGACTTTTAATAAATAAAAATCTAAATAA
The DNA here is from genome assembly GCA_948472305.1 of Vicia faba. Lineage (NCBI taxonomy): Eukaryota > Viridiplantae > Streptophyta > Magnoliopsida > Fabales > Fabaceae > Vicia > Vicia faba. Next base: position 401,784,595 of record OX451738.1, on the reverse strand, counting down.
AATCAATAAATAGAGAAAATAATATATGGTTTCTGATTTGGGTCGTGGACCATATCCCTAACAAGATACAATCTTGAAATGCTAGGCCCATTTGACAAAAAAAATTCCCTTTTGAGCACATTTGCCTTTTGGCAATTTTCCATAAATGGTCAACTTTGACAATGCATATCTCTTCCAATTTTAACCCTAGAGAGGTGTTATTGGACTTTTTAGAAAGCTTAGGATGTCCCTTAAACAACCCTTTTGGTCTCATCTCAATTGGGTCTTCCATGTTCATGTAAGAAGCTTTGACCCAAAAGGTGTTTTTGTTGACTTTTCAAAAGGACCTATAATGTAGAAATCCATATCTTTTTATGAGTGCATTTCTTGAACTTGATGGCTGAAGATGAGATGTAGGGAATTGAATTCCCTTCAAAATGAGCCTTAAATGAGAAATTTCTGATAAAGTATGAGAAAGTTATGTTTGGTCAAAGTTTGGTTGACTTTTCTTGAGAAACCCTAATTTAGCAACTTTTGAGTTTTGATGAATTAGGAGCATTCCTTGGGGAATCATGGTCAACCCTTGATCAAATGATGGATGTAACTTCAAAATGTTTATGTTAACCAAAAATCACGAAGTTTGACTGTATGTGGGTCACAGTTGACTTTTGACCTAATACAGTCCATTCTCAAGCATCTGAGCAGTTGACTGAGGAAACTTCTTGTGCAAGGTATGAAACTTGACATGTATGATCTTGAGAACATATTAGGACCATGGAAAGGATTTGAAGCCTTTGGAATTCACCCATCTTGATGAAAATGGAAACCCTAATCTGAGGTTCATTGCTTTAGGAAAGAGTTTGTCTGGTCAACTCTTGGGCATCCTTGAGCAAGTTGAGGATCTAAATGAGCATATGTTGAGTAAAGTGGGAGGGAAAATTTTGGGGTACAACAACTGCGAAGCCTGGAATCTGACCAGATAACAGCAAATTACTACGAAACCTGGACCCGACCAGATAACAGTTAACTTCCTCCTCTCAAGCAAGTTACTACGAAGCCTAGAATTCGACCAGTTAACAGTTCAACTTCATCCTTTCTTGAAAGTTACCATGAAGCTTGGAATCCGAACAGATAACCGTTAATTTCACCTAAGTTGCTGTGAAGCCTAGAATGCAACCAGATAACAGTTTAACTTCTTTAATCATTGTGAAGCCTGGAACCCTACCAGATAACAACAAGTTACTGCGAAGCCTGGACTCGACCAGGTAACAGTTCAACTTTATCCTCTCAAGCAAAGTCATTGTTCTCCAACAGAGTTTTTTCCTCAAGGAACAAAATAGGAATCCCCGACGGAAACACCCTAAACAAAGTTTGAGGATACACATACTCTTCAACAGCAGTCCGGGATTTAACTTCTCAAGGCTCCCAACATTTGTCAAGGACTTATTTTCCAAGACAAAAATACACTTCAACAACATTTCACATTCATACATCATATCACATACATCATAAATGCATACAACACAATCTCATTTATTTTGAGAACATCATTATGCCATGCGTACAGTTGCATGGAATTAACCATTTTCCTTGAAGGAAAAGTCAATCAATCAAACAAAGACCTCTTATGGTTAGATTTACTTCTTCCAGTTAATGATAGGTAATCAGCATACCTCTTCTGGTTAAGATTATTTCCCCAGTGAAGTCGCCAAGCAACAAACCTCTTATGTCACTCTGGATGGCAACTGTAAGGCCATCTCTGACAAACTCCCCATCACTTCTCCAAATGGCATCTTTAAACCCGTTCCTACACAATCAACCAACACGTTATCAAGTGCAAATTTCTAGGCACTCTAACATTCAATCATCTTCCACCTTCAAGTCACGAACGGCGGACCACCCGTCAATATAAATCTTCAGGTTTAATAAGATTGAACAGAGGCAGCTATTATACCCCAAATTTTTCCCTCTCTTTTCTCAAGACATTTCTCATATAATCTTCAATGATTCAAGCTTGCACAAGTATTAACTAGGTCAAGCCGTCTCCTTAACACTGACGCCTCAAATTAGGGTTTGAGTTTGTACAAGGAAATTTGGACTTCTAATGTTTCAAATGACTTTCATGAATTATTATGGACCCTCAAGATTGCCCCTGTTAAATTTCAAGTCTGAGATCACAAAATTGCTCAGTCAATTGATCAGATGACCTAAAACCAACTGTATTGGAAAAAGTCAATTGTGGTCAACCTACAGTCAAACTTCCATATTTTTGACCAATATCAACATTTTGAGGTCATATGTATCATTTGATCAAAATCAGATCATAATTCTCCAAGATAATTGTTCAAATCGTCCAAAGGGGAAAATTGTCAAAATTAGAGTTTTGGCTGAGAATGACCAGTCTTTGGCTTTTGACCTAGTACATGACTTACTGGTTTGAAATATGATCTCAAGGAATCAAGTGCATCATTTTGACCTAATCGAAATTCACCTCCCGAGATCAGTGGATTGGTAGATGAAATTTGGTCAACTGATGAAAAAGTCAATTGTATACTGAAAAGTCAAACTTTGACTTTTTGGTCAAAATTAAATTTTAAAAGTCATATTTCATCAAGATATTCAAAATATGAAATTTGATTATCAAAAATCAAGAAAGTCAAAACTCAAACTTTGCAAGACTTGGAAAATTTTTCTAAGTATTTTCTATACATGATTAATTTCATTATCTCATGATATTTTTCTTCACCACAATTCAAGATAATTCAAATGTTCAAGTAAACAACAAAGCTACTTTTTTTAATTTAAAATTACAAATCTAAAGATTTGTCTTGTTTGAACTCTTCCCTTTGACTCAATCTTCAAACTTTGCCACTATGCTGTCCACAAAAACCAGATTTATATCATGCTACAATATGCTGCCATGTCCAACCCTGCTTGCTACAAGCTCAAAACCATGTTAAAAAACAGTCTGCTATCCTGCACAAAAACAGCCTTGCTATGCTTCCTCTAAACATTGTCACAGTTTGCTACAAAACAGTCATGTTATGCTTCCTCTAACCCAGTCCAAGCCTGCACTATATCAGTCCCCATATTTTCACCAAATTAGCATATAAGAGCTGCATCTAAAAAACTATGAGATAACATACCCAAAAAGTTCAAAAACTTATTTGTTTCCCTCTTAAATCTCAACCAACATCATCTACAAATAAATTGTTTCACAACACAACAAAGGAGAGGATTTTGGGAGAGAAAAGAGGGAAGAGAGAAAAATAGAAGTCTTTGTAACCTCTGCTCATTCAAAAACTCTACTGTATTTTCATTCACAAAATAGAAAAACCTAAACCAATTATTCCACCTTGCAAGTTTTCCCATAAACCAACTTTCCAAACACTTTAAATCACATAGATTTTGTTCAAACACAAGAACAGTTTCTATAGTACCATTATCATCACTTCCCACGCACAAACAAAAGACAATATTATACAACTTGACTGGGTTGGAGTTGGTTCAGCAGCTGTCAATACAAAGGTTGGAGTGGTTCAACATCTTTACGGAGGTTCACTGAAGCCATCACAACATCTTAAAAGGGGTTCAGTCCTGAAACACAAAGTGCAGTCTCAAGGTAAGTCTTCTTGACTTTGAGCTTTTCATTTCAAGCATCATTAGTGATTCATTTGTGGAGATAAAATGTATCTACCTTTGTCCTTGAAGCTAATCACATGCTTACTTATCATTTATTATCAATTATATGTTGAGAACGGACTTGTATAGACAATAGAACAATGTTAGAGCTAAAAAACTGCAGCATGAGTCGATGCATACTCACATGAGTCAACAAATTTTAATGAAAGAATAGGGTATGAGTCGACACAAGGACCTATGCATCGATACATACTTCTATCCAGACCCAAAACAGAGAGGCAAAAGGTGTATGAGTCAACACAAAACACGAATGCATCGACATGAGCAAGAAATGAGTCGACACATACCCTTATGTATCGACTCATACTTAGTTGATTTTGGTTTTACAGGAACAAGAAGGGTTATGTGTCGATGCATAGATGCATGTGTCGACACATAATGGTTAAACAATATATTTTTTCCTTTATTTTTACATTGTCTTTATATTTTTTATATTTTCTTCATTGCTATTCAATATGGCTGTAATAATTTATTTTGGCTTGCACTTCATCCCCGTTTGTAAATTGTACCCCCATCCCCCAAGTGATGTAATAGTGTAGGATTTTAATTTCCGCAATTTATCGCTTTAGTATAATTTTTAGTAATTAGGGTGTGTATGGCAAGATAAAATCAATCGTTAAAAAAACCATAATCTCAAAGACAAAAATGCATGCAATCAAAACATAATTCACACAAGCACCTCTAGGGTAACCTCGCTTGTTTCCTATGAATAAATAGTCATGTACCTCGAATGTGGGACGCTTTAGCAAAGACCCTCGAATGAAAAAGATCGTAGTCCCTCAATGATTCTTCGATTTTGCCTTCGGTAAAATGATATTAGTCCCTATGAAAAATTGCTAAAGCGTCTTACAAGTTTCCTTCTATGACTATACGACGACCCGCGCCCGTCCCTTCACATCCAATGATGAGGCTTCTTACCAAATCAATGGTAAGATAGCAACGTCTAAAGTAGGAGGAAAAGAACAAAGACCTTTTGAGTAGGTAGAACACTTGTAGTTGCTTGCTCACAAACTAAAACCATTTCCACACTCACACTTTCAAGACATCTTCAAAAAACAAACATCTCTTTGAACTATTTTCAAAACCAACAGTTTGTATACATTCTTATAGAGACGAGAATCATTACAAAGTTTTCTGAAACAAAGGCGTTTTCAAAATATTTTCAAACTTACACCAATCACAAACACATTTCAAACAAAGCATTTTCAAAGTGATCAAGCAACTAAGAGCCTGTAGATAACTACGGATGAAAAGGGTGCTAACACCTTCCCTTTTCATAATCTACCCCCTGAACTCAAGAAAATATCTCAAAAGGTCTTTCCTGTTCTTTTCACCCTTTCCTTTATTGGATAAAAGAAAAGTCGTGGTGACTCTTGCTATCCGTAACAATTGCGATAAAATGCAAAACACCCAAGTCAGTTCTCCCACTGTATTACAGAACTGGCGACTCTATATGGGATTCCTTAAAAGTTGATTTACCTTAGATACTAGATCACATTTAAATGCTTTCATTGTTTGATTTGTTTGTTTTAAACTTATGGGTCCTTGTTTGGGTTTGTATTGATCCTTTACCCGGATCTGGGAACATCATTAGGTAAATAGCAAAAATTATGGAGACTGTACGACGTAGACTGATATGGTTGAGAAAATAGCTATGTTAGTGTGACACATTTGTGGGTACCAGTATCCCTTATGGAAAATTAAGGAGAATACAGGGGTGTTGTGTGGTGTCATGAAGCACTAACAAACCTTAGAACCTTTAATTGAACAACTTGGCCATTAGGTAGTAGTGAGATAGCCAACTTTGGTGTTGTCCGAAGTTGGTTGATACTCGATACTACACTCATTGAGATCGGACTTTTGGGATATTTCAGTCGCCAATAAAGAGGCTTGTGCTAAAATAGTTCCCAATGAAGAAAGATCAATGATATTGAGATTCTCTAGAACCCAATTACTTTCTAGGACAGGTTGAACCAACTAAACTTCAAGAGGGTACTTACCTATGAACCTCATGCAAGCCTAAACCTAAGGACTTGTTTGCTTTGTGTATATGTGTTTACTTGTACATAACATCATGACATCATACCATTGCATTTGCACTAACCATTTCAAATACTTTGGGATTTATATTTGTGTTGTTTTGTAGGACATGACTTCCATGAGAAGAAATACCATCCGAATCAACCTTGTGAGAGTGCCTCCTTAACTCAAGGAATCAGCATCAAGGGTTCCCAACGACTATCCGGTTACCAAGGAGTACGGTCGTCTCATCAACTTGGTTACCATAAACTTCGAAGAGGATATGGTACATGTGCTTTTCCAATTCTTTGATCCTAAACACCATTGCTTCATATTTCCTTATTACCAACTAGTGCCTATCATGGAAGAATTTTCTAAATTTTTGGGAGTGCCAATTCTTGATTAAGTACCCTTCACTGGTATTGAGAGAGAACCAAGACCCGAGGATATTGCTCGAGCTTTACATTTGCAACAGTCCAACGTTGTGGAAAATTGGGAAACAAGAAGTGGTGTTAAAGGGTTTCTAGCCAAGTTTCTGTTTGAGAAGGCTCAACAATTTTGGGGAGGCTCTGGATTTGCAAGGTTTTGAAGAAGTTATGGCTCTTCTAATCTATGGGGTGGTACTGTTTCCTAACCCAGACCAACTCATAGATGTGAATGTAGTAAAAAAATTTCTATCTCGTAACCCGGTGCCTACCTTGCTTGGAGATATCTTACATTCTCTTCACACTTGCACCTTGAAGAGAAGAGGAATTGTTATGTGTTGCACTCCTTTGTTGGCTAGGTGGTTTATTTCTCACCTACCTCGATCTGTTTTAAAGAATAAGCAAGGCATGAGATGGTCTAATAGGTTGATGTCACTCACGCATTCAGATATTCATTGATGTTCTCGATCTTTGGAGGATGTTATCATCATTGATTTCTGTGGGAATTCCCTAATGTCCCTCTCCTTTGCATTAGGGGAGGTATCACCTATAACCCTTGTTTAGTTTTGCGACAGTTTAGGTATGCTAGGAGGGATGGTCCTCATGATGCACTTGTCCAATGAATTGTATTTGACTATGAGAATGATGTCCAAGGTTATCATTAGAGGTTCATACGAGCTTGTGGCATGGTGAACAAGGTTGATAGCAAAACATTGGGGCATAAGAACTCCATTCCTTTGGAACCTTATCTCAAGTGGGTGCGAGCTCACGCTCAAAATATCATGATGCCTTATGAGGCCATTCTTCCTATCATCATGGAGCCTATTACCAAGGGAGATGTTCCTTATACTATTCTCCATCCTAACATGCCAACTACTTTCGAGGAGTTGCAAAGATCATGGATTCAACTAAAAGGGGAGCAAGACACCTTTGAAACGCAGTTCTACGCAAGCGAGAAGAAGGTTCTGGAACTCACGAGACAACTTCATGAAAAGCAGAGTTTGAATGCCTACATTGCACCGAAGAGGATGCGCTCATGGGAATTTTGAGTCTTTTTATTTTAGGAGTCTATTTTGTATTATTTTTGCTTCTTCCATTGTAAGCCCAAAAAGGCAATTTTTGTAACTGTTTAAACTTACTAATGCGATTAATGTTTGTTCCCTCTCTGCCTAAACAAATTTAAATCTTAAAAGTCCTTGAAATCATTAGCATACGCATTCCATGCATCATAACATAAGCAGGTTTTCAGACATAGGTTTCCTCATCTTTCTACTGTTTATTTCAGTAAGATGGATATCGAGCAAACCGTGAAAGACTTGCAGAAACAAAATTCTCAATTTCAAGAAACTTTGCTCACCTTGGCCAAGGGACAACAAGAGCTTATGTAACTTTTGGTGGCCAAGAAGAAGACCAAGAAGAAGGCACTGATCAACATGGGGAAAAGGTTTAAAGGCCTTGTCCGTCAAGTGCAAGTGGTTGAAGAGTCATCCGAGGAGGATAAAAATCAGAATGAAGATGCAAGGAGCACCCGTGTTAGGGGTGCCAATGATCAAGCTTCTAAGGATAAAGATTACATTTATGAACAGTATTGTGATCGGTGGATCTGGAACTGACTGTTTAACGCTGGTTCGCGAAATGTCGCGGTAAGCAAGAGTCGCCACCGTCTTTTATTTTCTCCAAATGGAAAGGACAAAAGCACAGAAAAATTCCTTATAGAGATTGCTCTCGGTTCGGGAGGTAGATTATAGAAAGGGAAGGTGTTAGCACCCTTTCTATCCATGGTTATCCATGGGCTCTTAGATACTTGCTCATTATGTTTTCAAAATGGTTTGTTTGCTTTTCAACTGTGGGTTTTTAAAAAGTTTCTTTGAAAATTCCAGTTCGACTCTATTATCGGTCCTCAAGAGTGTTTAAAAAATTGCTTTCGAAAGCTTTTGAAAATGTGTCGGTGTGAAAAGTATTTTTGAATTTTGTTTGAAATTTAGAGCAAGTATCTAGATTCGTCTACCTACCCTAAGGAATTCGTCTGTGTAGATGTCCTTTAAAGTAATGCCATCCCACCATTGAGAGGTAGGTAGCACCGCCGTTGGAGGTGTTCGGGTCAATTCGAAGATTCAGGACATGGTGATCACCAGAGAAATAGGAAGACACCTTAGAAGCTACCCTCATGCCAGGTTCCCGGATCATGAGGACTTACTAAGACATCCTCTACTCGACGATCACCTTTCGAGGCAAGGCAACAGTGAGGCGTACCCTAGGGGTGGTGTGTGATTTGTGTGTCATGTTCAGTTATTTTGTCTTGTCATGTTATTGGTGATCTAGCGTTTGTTTTTATTTTTGTCCATTCATTCTTGCATGCCTTGATTAACAGTTAAAAATTGCGAAAAGTAAAAGTTCTAAGCTATTACAAAAGGCGCGGGTCCACATCGCCAAAATTTCTTGAACCCGATTTGACAGAAAAATAAAGAATTAAAGAAGAGTAAAGTGCGAGAAATTAATTTACAAGGCCTTGGGAGAGATACATAAATATTAAACGAAAAAAGAAATAAACACGCGAATTAAATAAGAATTAAGACGAGGGCGTTGGACCCTTTTTGCAAAACTAAATTAAATGATGGAATTAATTAATTAAAAAAGAAAAGAAATTGTTTTTGGTATTTTTTGGTTTTAATGAAAAAGAATTAATTAAAATAACATGCTAACCCTAATTCTACAATTTTTATTTTATTATGAAAATATGTTAAAGTTTTAACCTAAAATTAACCCTAATTAATTTACATGCAATTTAATTACAAAAATAAATATTTAATATTTATTTATTATGAAAGAAAAATAAAAAAGGGGTAAAAAATTAATCAAACCCTAATTCTACCAATTTTAGATTTTTATTATGAAAATATTACAATTAAACCCTAAATTAAAACTAAAATTAATTAATGCAATTTATTTACAAAAATACTAAAATAAAATATTTATTATTTTTTTTTATCTTTTCTGGTTTTTTATGGTGTTTTTTATATATTATAAAAATATTAAATTAATTAATAAAACAATAATTAAAAGAAAATAAAAATAATGAAAAATAAAGAAAGTAAAAAAATTTGGCAAACCTAGGGGGTTCTGCCCCTAATTTGGAGGTTTCTCCTTAGCAATTTGGGCCCATCAACCTTGGCCTCTTTGACTTTTGCCACTGGGATGTCCGGGCGTTGACTGACGTTCATCATAGTCCTGCAATCGTGACCCTTTGATTGGTCCTGGCCTACGCGTGGAGGGCTTGATTTTGAGGGTGCATGGTACCGTTAGCGTTGAACCTGCATAGGAGTATTATGTGAAAAATAACATGAAAGGAAGTGAGGACCTGGGACTCGAACCCAGGTCCTGAATATTACCACTTGCAAGCCTTGCCAACCAAGCCAAACGCGCGTATTGTATCTGAAACAACAAACAATAAATATAAAACAAATAATGGTTAGTGGGGCGCTTTACGCGCGAAATTTGAACCAGCCAATCAACTGATGCCACGAGATCATCTTCCTCGTTGTTTTATTTTTCCTGAAACAAGAACAATTTAGCAACGGTTTTTCAAATGTTCCCTTAGGCTAGTTTCTGAAAAATAGCGATTAGCCCAGGGATGCTCATAAATTGAGCGCGAGGGTGGCCTTGTGATCGTCCAATCATGCTTGCTTCAGTGGTCTAAGTCCTGAAGGCTAATTTTTCCTTAAACGAAAACCCCCAATTCCAAGCTTCACAAACCCTAAATATTGTTAATGGTAAATCTTCATATAGGGCACGAAAACAAAATTAAACTATTGGGTTAGCATTAGAATCAAACAATGAACATGAATCAAGCGTTAAAAATTACAAAAGATGCATGAATTGAGATGCACGATTATGAATTTTTTCCTGTACAGGTGGTCACCGTGTTACCAATTTAGGGCGTTAGAATGCTCGATTTCGATTGGAAATCCTTCCTTGAAGCTTCAGGAAGGTGATGGCACAAGTCTTTTGCCTGGAATCGTCCTCTAACCTGGTTTTCAGATTTGGATTTTTTAAGCAAAAATTTCAAGTTTGTGTATGCTTTTCTGCGCAGCTTAGAGTCAATGAGCACAAGGGTTTTGATCCAGCTTATGTATGGAATGATTAGGTCAAATAAAATAGGTCCAAAATCCATGAATTGATGAATGTAATATTTGATTTTTAAGCCATGATATTTTCAAATCTTTTCATGCACCTTTGCTCTCAATCATATCCAATCCTTCCCTAATTGATCATGCACGAATTTTGAGTGTCCAATGAGAATATTTTCTGCACAAAAAGATTTTATTTCATTAGTTTAGCATTTTTTTCATATTTTATTTAGTTTAAATGAATTAATTGTAATAAAAAATTCAAATAAATAAATAAAAATAATAAAAAACTTCCCTTTGGGCCAAATGGTCGTGTGCATGTCTTGGATGATGAATTGTGGAAGAAAAAGAGGCCCATTAGCAATTTTAGGTCATTTGAATCAATGTTGACTTTTCAAAATATCCAAACATTTCCCAACTTCCACAAGGCATAACTTGCTCAATTTTTAATCTTTGCTCATGTTCTTGGACATTTTGGAAAGGTATTTTAGTCCTCTAATCAATTCCTTTGGTCCCATGTCATTTTGATTTACCAATCTCAAGTTATGGGCTTTGACTTAAAGTCCCTTTTTGTTGACTTTTGAAAATGACCTATAATGTTGAAATTGATAACTTTTTGTGAGAGCATTTATTGGACTTGAAGTGTGAATATGAGTTGTAGGAAATGTATTTCTCTTCAAAATGAGCTTTGGATGGAATTTTTCTGATAATCCATGTGAAAGTTATGCCCTGGTCAATTTACAGTTGACTTTTTCAACTGTCCAAATAAGAAAACTTTTGCATCTTGATGATTTTTGAGCCAAGCTTTGAGAATCATGATCAAGCATTGATCAAATGATGTTTGTGGCTTCAAAATGATATGTTGACCAAAAATTTGAACTTTTGACTGTTAAATGACCATTTTGCCCCTACAGTTGACTGTAGTGCAATTTAGGGTTTTGACTGTGCAATTTTGTGCTGAAAGTCTTGAAACTTGGTATGAGGATTCTTGACCATATTTATAGGCATGTGGGACTTGATTGGACCCTTGGAAACTTCATTTTCTTGATCAGAACAAAAACCCTAATTTTGACTGTTTAGGATACCCTTGCATTGTGCAACCCTTGGGGAATTTTGAAGCTTGACTTGGCAAATCTTTGAAGAATATGGGAGGGCAAATTTTGGGGTACAACAGTTGCCCCTGTTCAATCTTCTTAAACCTGAGGAATCAGATTGGCTGACGTGCCTTTCGTAATCCGAAGGTGGAAGATGATTGGACACTAGAGTGCCCAGAAATTTGCGCTCACATAGTAGCAGTGTGATGGAATGGGCTTATAGATGCCATTTGGAGATTGATGAATAGGATGATGGGCTTATAGATGCCATCTGGATGTTGATCGCGTAAGAGATTCCTTAGCGAGAACCTGCGTACCTGCAAAAGAAAAAAAACGAGTACCTGACATGTTGCAGGAGCTGGTTTTCAGATGCTTGGTATAGATGTGTCCTGACTGGTTACAGGAGCTGAATCTGGAGCTTCAAACGGTGATGAATGAACCAGGGATGGGTACTACCTCAACAGGAACAGTGAGAGAACCTCGGGTGACTTCAACCTCAACAGCAATTGTTGAGAAAATCTTGGATAACTTCACTTCAACAGCAAACATTGAGCGAAATCTTGGTGGGAATTACCATCTCCGCAGTATCGGGGAGAGAACCATAGGCAATTATAATCTCAATAGCAATCATTGAGAAAAACCTGGAGTGGAATTATCATCTCCGCAGGATCGGGGAGATAACCATAGGTAATTATAATCTCAAAAGCAAACATTGAGAAAAACCTGGACTGGAATTATCGTCTCCGCAGGATCGGGGAGAGAACCATAGGCAATTATAATCTCAATAGCAATCATTGAGAAAAACCTGGAATGGAATTATCGTCTCCGCAGGATCGGGGAGAGAACCATAGGCAATTATAATCTCAATAGCAATCATTGAGAAAAACCTGGACTGGAATTATCGTCTCCGCAAGATCGGGGAGAGAACCATAGGCAATTATAATCTCAATAGCAATCATTGAGAAAAACCTGGAATGGAATTATCGTCTCCGCAGGATCGGGGAGAGAACCATAGGCAATTATAATCTCAATAGCAATCATTGAGAAAAACCTGGAATGGAATTATCGTCTCCGCAGGATCGGGGAGAGAACCATAGGAAATTATAATCTCAAAAGCAAACATTGAGAAAAACCTGGGGTGGAATTATCGTCTCCGCAGGATCGGGGAGATAACCATAGGCAATTATAATCTCAATAGCAATCATTGAGAAAAACCTGTAATGGAATTATCGTCTCCGCAGGATCGGGGAGAGAACCATAGGCAATTATAATCTCAATAGCAAACATTGAGAAAAACCTGGGGTGGAATTATCGTCTCCGCAGGATCGGGGAGATAACCATAGGCAATTATAATCTCAAATAGCAAACATTGAGAAAAACCTGGAATGGAATTATCGTCTCCGCAGGATCGGGGAGAGAACCATAGGAAATTATAATCTCAAAAGCAAACATTGAGAAAAACCTTTGATAACTTCTACTGAATCTTCATCAGAAAAATCTGTTTGGGGTCGATTTAACTGGACTAGAGAAGGCCTTGGACTGGATAAGAAATCTTTGGAGTCGATTAACTGAACCGATCTAGGTCTTGGAATGTCTTCAACTGGATAAGAAACAGGGAGATCTTGGGGTCGATCTGACTGAACCAGAGAAGACCTTTGACTGGATAAGAAATCTTTGGAGTCGATTTAACTGAACCGGTCTAGGTCTTGAAATATAGCTTGAGAACTTAACTGAATATTTCCTGAAAGGTAAAGGTCAGTCATATGCAATGCGTGATATGGATCAAGCAATGATGTTCTCAACATAAATGAGATTTGTAAGATATGATGCGTATATGCATGCTATAATGATGTATGTGATGTTTATGAATGTATGTTTTCGTCTTTAGGGAAGTAAATCCTTGACGGGTGCCGGGAAGTCATATCCTGGGCTAATGTTGGCAAGTAGATCTTTGCTTCCACTGAGGATGATAGTTGCAAGAATACCAGTAGGAGAAGATGACTCCGTTGGGGAATAAACTTGGCGAATGGATTACTCTGCGGGGAGGAAAGTACTCTAACGATCTTGCTGGGAAGCAATACTCTGTGGGGAGAGAGATACTTCGTTGAGTTGTTGATAATAGCTTGCTGGGGATACCATTGTTGTGCTGGAAGTGTTAATAGACTTAGCTGGGGGTAAGAAGACTTCGTCGAGGACGCTCTTTCCGTGGCTTTCGGCTGAGGATAACCCAGTTATATCCTGGTAAGGAAATAACTCTTTGAATAAAGCCGAGGAACGCGTTCGTGCTCTGCGAGGATAAGCCTCCAGAATCTACTGGGGATAAGCTTACTGCTTGGGGAGATGGATTCCACTTTCCTGGGGACACTGGGTTGGACTCTCCTGGAGAAGTTTGAACTGTATCGGGAAGATGACTTTATTGAATGTTTGATATACCGCCGGGGAACAATCTTTAGACCCAGATTGTCGGGGATGCTTGTTAAGAATGCATGTATATTGCTGGAGAATGTTGAGATCTGCTGGAGGATACCCAACTTCCTTAAGTTTGATAGCATAGCTTTGCTCGGAGAGGGTGCACTGACTTATTGGCTCACTCTCTGGGGAATTGAGATATCTGGTTATATTCTTCAGCTGAACCTACCTTGGTACCTTGGAGGATAGAACAATTAGATTGCTTGGGCAACTCATTATTGCCCCTGTTTCTGAGGTAGGAGAGGAAGACCTGTGAGGTGCTGATAGTTGTTGATGGACAAACTCTTCTTCTGATAGGCCAGTGACAAGATGTCGGGACATAGTCGTACGCTTTGATCCCTAACTTTTTCCTGAACCGCCCTTTCGGGTTTTCGGTCCACCGGGATACCCATTTTTGCCCAAGCCGCCTTTTCAGGTTTTCGACTTGCCGGGTGTACAGATTTTTTCATTTTCATCCCTTATTTTTGCCCGAACCCTTTTGGTTCGCCGGGGAGCCCTTATTTTTGCCTAGGTGTGTCAACCTAGCGGGTTTTGGATTTTGCGTAGTATTTTTTCGACTAGGTCCACACTCTCAGAATGTAGGGAGTTGCCCCCTGTTAGAAGTGTTTTATCATGCCACCACAAGGTATTTGATCATGCAAGATTCGTTGTTGGAATGCCCCCAGTGACTCAGGCTGAGATTTTCCCCAGGCTATCTTGGCATTTGAGAGATTCTCCGAATCTTAACTGAACTGCCCCAGATGATGGACCATGATCATGTCTGCCCCTTGATTGGAAGTGCTTTTGTTCACCAGATACTCTTCGTGCGAATTTCCCTGCTGTTCAAACAAAAAGTCATATGCAAACAAAGTTATGTTAAAAATGCAAAGCCTATGTCTGTCTTGAAGATTTTAAAAAATGCATTATTTTTCATAAAACAAGTGAATGTTTGTAAAACGTGATGTCAACTCCGTATTTACCGTAAGCCTTAAGGAGTCAGGATACCCTTCGTAACAGTATGCTTTCGAACTAACCCATGCTTCAGCTAGGACTTTTAAGGGTTATAACGTGGCCTGGTTCACGGTTCAAGAAACAAAAGATAAAGGCTCAAATTATTTGTACCCACCCGCTCTTCGTGATGTTCTCCAAACCTAAACTCAGTTGATCATACGTTAGACCTTGTTTGAGTCTTTGCTCTGATTTTCGGTGATGATTCGGACGTTGATAACTTATTTTGAGTAGGAAGTCATTTCTTTCTTGTTGAGGGTTTGTAGGACCTCTTTCTTGTCTGATTTTTTGTTATCCCTTTCTTTTCTTTTTTTGCCTGAACTGTTTCCTTTTTTGGAATTACAGTCAGCGGGATGACCCAGTTTTGTAAGTCTCCTTCATGGGTTTTGACTTAATGGTTTTTTTTTATTTTGAAAGATAATGACTGCCTTTCTTTATTGATTATTCGGAACCATCACTGTCTTTCTTTGTTTTGTAAGGACCTCTTTGGTGCCATTCGTTATGCACTTGGATCAACTGAGAGACTACCATGCCCCAGGTTATGATTAAGGGTTTTAAATTTCGAAAAGAAAAACTCCTACTTCTTTGGCTCAGAGGGGTTGACGAGGGATTATCATCCTTATAACTCCAGTGTTTAGGGATTGAAACAATACCTGTACCTCATCAGCGGGGTCTGTTCAAAAGCATACTGTAGATTATGGTATCGTTTTCGTCATCCTCCCTCAAGAGGCTTAGAATTATCGAGAGTTGACATCAGAAAAAATATGAAAATAATTTGCATTTAGTGAATACGAATATATTGTTTCAAAACAGACATATGCGATGCATTAATGAAATAACAACGTTTAACATGAGTAAATGTTTAAACAATCAAAGAACAACACAACTTGAACATTCGAATGAACAAAAGTTTTCTAGTCTCAGGGCTTGCTACTTCAAATGGTGAGCCTTGGAGGGATGGTAAAAATATTCAGCCTGACCATCCTGTGTGAACTCCAATGCCCCTTCATCAATCAGGTCCTGGATCTTATTCTTCAGAGCCCAACACTCATTTGTATCATGTCCTGGACAGGCAGAATGGTAGGCACACCTTTTATTGGGATCATAGACAGGAGATGCTGTGTTCTGGTTCCGGGGATGAGCCCTTAACGTGATCAGATTCAACCTCAACAGGCGTTGGAAAGCTTGAAACAGCGACATGTTGAGCTGGGTGAATTGCCTCCTGGGCTTGTCTGGCTGAAGCTGGTGAGGTTGATGCTGAATTTGTGGCGCTGAAGCCATTTGAGGAGCTCTCCCCTTATCTCCTTGTCTCAAGGATGATTGAATGATGAATAGCTTTTTACCCTTAGATGTTTGCCCCAGTTGGTTACTCCGAAGCAGTTGGTTGACGAGAACCCCGAGCTCATCTTGTCTTTGAGCTAAGTCTTGGATGATAGTTACCTGCCCCAGCATCTGGGCTCTCATTGCATCCACTTCAGCTTGCAGACGTTTCAGTCGTTCGTCCTCAGCGTTGTTCCTGACCGAAGTCTCCATGAGAAGTGTCCTTAGCTCCTCCTGCCCCTTGGATAGATTCAGGAGGATTTCCCCGAACCGAGTTTCTTGAGCAAGAAGGTCCTGGTTGTCTGGTTGGAAAGCCATTGCTGAAATAAACAGCGGGAAAGGTAAGTGATCTGCAGCAAGGGTACCTGTAATGCAACGATATGTATGATATGCATGCGATGTTTTCAAGGACCTCGTGGGGTAAACAAGAAATTTTTTAAAATTTGAAACCGGTAGCTTGATTGAAGGCACTGCATATTGTTGAGAGTCCTTCTTCAAGGGTCAAAGGCTCACCATATCCAGTGGGTCATAGCCCCGGACCACCTTGGCTTAGGGAACTTTCTTCAAGTGTCAAAGCTCACCATATCAAGTGGGTCATAGCCTCTGACAACTTTGGCTAGAGAAAAATAAATCCTCTTTGCCCCTTGCTAGATGTTGATTCATCATGACCTGCATCACAAGCCCTTGAGATCCTTGAAATGGGTTAAGATGTATGCAATGGTATGATGTTATGGTATGCATGGGGTAATGTAAGTAACCCTGTTATGAGTCCCAATTAAGGACTGCAAACCAAAACCTGCAAGGAACTCAAGTAAAACCTGTCATGAGTCCCAATTAAGGACCAAAAACAAAACCTGCAAGAAACTCGGTAAACCTTGTTATGAGTCCTAATTAAGGACTACAAACAAAACCTGCAAGAAGCTCGGTAAACCTTGTTATGAGTCCTAATTAAGGACTACAAACAAAACCTGCAAGAAGCTCAAGTGTCAGACAACAAGCATGCAAATAGTCAAGTTAGAAGGCACACAAGTCACACAAGAGAAAACCCTTAGAGTTTAGGCCAGCATGGGGTCTGGGTATTACCCTCTTTCAGTTGGTTGGTTCATACCTGTCCTATCAAAGTAACCGGGTTCTTAGAGGATCCCAATATCATTGACTACCCTCCATCGGTCATAACTCCAGCATCGCAATCTTTTCTTGCGGCCAGAACCATCACGAGAGTTTAGCCTCAATGGGCGTAGCATACTGCTACTGTTCTAAAGGCCAAGTTGGGTCATTTAAGGTTCTAAGGTCTGTTGGTGCTTAATGACTCCTTGGAATACCCATATTCTCCTCGTTGCGACACAAGGGATATCGGTACAGACCAAGGTGCCACACCAACGTAGCCACTGTTTCACCCGTGTCGGTCTACACCGGACAGGTCCCTCACAACTTATGCTACCTAAATAGGGTATCCCCAGATCCGGGTTAGGATCTATGTAACTCCCATGCAACCCACAAATTTAAAGCAGACAAGTCAATACAATTGAAAACACAGTTATGAACTAACCCTAAGGTACACCTCACTTTAAGTTTAAGTCCCCAGCAGAGTCGCCAGTTCTATTATCGGTGGATCTGGAACTGACTGTTTAACGCTGGTTCGTGAAATGTCGCGGTAAGCAAGAGTCGCCACCGTCTTTTATTTTCTCCAAATGGAAAGGACAAAAGCACAGAAAAATTCCTTATAGAGATTGCTCTCGGTTCAGGAGGTAGATTATAGAAAGGGAAGGTGTTAGCACCCTTTCTATCCATGGTTATCCATGGGCTCTTAGATACTTGCTCATTATGTTTTCAAAATGGTTTGTTTGCTTTTCAACTGTGGGTTTTTAAAAAGTTTCTTTGAAAATTCCAGTTCGACTCTTGTATCGGTCCTCAAGAGTGTTTGAAAAATTGCTTTCGAAAGCTTTTGAAAATGTGTCGGTGTGAAAAGTATTTTTGAATTTTGTTTGAAATTTAGAGCAAGTATCTAGAGTCGTCTACCTACCCTAAGGAATTCGTCTGTGTAGATGTCCTTTAAAGTAATGCCATCCCACCATTGAGAGGTAGGTAGCACCGCCATTGGAGGTGTTCGGGTCAATTCGAAGGTTCGGGACATGGTGATCACCAGAGCAATAGGAAGACACCTTAGAAGCTACCCTCATGCCAGGTTCCCGGATCATGAGGACTTACTAAGACATCCTCTACTCGACGATCACCTTTCGAGGCAAGGCAACAGTGAGGCGTACCCTAGGGGTGGTGTGTGATTTGTGTGTCATGTTCAGTTATTTTGTCTTGTCATGTTATTGGTGATCTAGCGTTTGTTTTTATTTTTGTCCATTCATTCTTGCATGCCTTGATTAACAGTTAAAAATTGCGAAAAGTAAAAGTTCTAAGCTATTACAAAAGGCGCGGGTCCACATCGCCAAAATTTCTTGAACCCGATTTGACAGAAAAATAAAGAATTAAAGAAGAGTAAAGTGCGAGAAATTAATTTACAAGGCCTTGGGAGAGATACATAAATATTAAACGAAAAAAGAAATAAACACGCGAATTAAATAAGATTAAGACGAGGGCGTTGGACCCTTTTTGCAAAATTAAATTAAATGATGGAATTAATTAATTAAAAAAGAAAAGAAATTGTTTTTGGTATTTTTTGGTTTTAATGAAAAAGAATTAATTAAAATAACATGCTAACCCTAATTCTACAATTTTTATTTTATTATGAAAATATGTTAAAGTTTTAACCTAAAATTAACCCTAATTAATTTACATGCAATTTAATTACAAAAATAAATATTTAATATTTATTTATTATGAAAGAAAAATAAAAAAGGGGTAAAAAATTAATCAAACCCTAATTCTACCAATTTTAGATTTTTATTATGAAAATATTACAATTAAACCCTAAATTAAAACTAAAATTAATTAATGCAATTTATTTACAAAAATACTAAAATAAAATATTTATTATTTTTTTTTATCTTTTCTGGTTTTTTATGGTGTTTTTTATATATTATAAAAATATTAAATTAATTAATAAAACAATAATTAAAAGAAAATAAAAATAATGAAAAATAAAGAAAGTAAAAAAATTTGGCAAACCTAGGGGGTTCTGCCCCTAATTTGGAGGTTTCTCCTTAGCAATTTGGGCCCATCAACCTTGGCCTCTTTGACTTTTGCCACTGGGATGTCCGGGCGTTGACTGACGTTCATCATAGTCCTGCAATCGTGACCCTTTGATTGGTCCTGGCCTACGCGTGGAGGGCTTGATTTTGAGGGTGCATGGTACCGTTAGCGTTGAACCTGCATAGGAGTATTATGTGAAAAATAACATGAAAGGAAGTGAGGACCTGGGACTCGAACCCAGGTCCTGAATATTACCACTTGCAAGCCTTGCCAACCAAGCCAAACGCGCGTATTGTATCTGAAACAACAAACAATAAATATAAAACAAATAATGGTTAGTGGGGCGCTTTACGCGCGAAATTTGAACCAGCCAATCAACTGATGCCACGAGATCATCTTCCTCGTTGTTTTATTTTTCCTGAAACAAGAACAATTTAGCAACGGTTTTTCAAATGTTCCCTTAGGCTAGTTTCTGAAAAATAGCGATTAGCCCAGGGATGCTCATAAATTGAGCGCGAGGGTGGCCTTGTGATCGTCCAATCATGCTTGCTTCAGTGGTCTAAGTCCTGAAGGCTAATTTTTCCTTAAACGAAAACCCCCAATTCCAAGCTTCACAAACCCTAAATATTGTTAATGGTAAATCTTCATATAGGGCACGAAAATAAAATTAAACTATTGGGTTAGCATTAGAATCAAACAATGAACATGAATCAAGCGTTAAAAATTACAAAAGATGCATGAATTGAGATGCACGATTATGAATTTTTTTCCTGTACAGGTGGTCACCGTGTTACCAATTTAGGGCGTTAGAATGCTCGATTTCGATTGGAAATCCTTCCTTGAAGCTTCAGGAAGGTGATGGCACAAGTCTTTTGCCTGGAATCGTCCTCTAACCTGGTTTTCAGATTTGGATTTTTTAAGCAAAAATTTCAAGTTTGTGTATGCTTTTCTGCGCAGCTTAGAGTCAATGAGCACAAGGGTTTTGATCCAGCTTATGTATGGAATGATTAGGTCAAATAAAATAGGTCCAAAATCCATGAATTGATGAATGTAATATTTGATTTTTAAGCCATGATATTTTCAAATCTTTTCATGCACCTTTGCTCTCAATCATATCCAATCCTTCCCTAATTGATCATGCACGAATTTTGAGTGTCCAATGAGAATATTTTCTGCACAAAAAGATTTTATTTCATTAGTTTAGCATTTTTTTCATATTTTATTTAGTTTAAATGAATTAATTGTAATAAAAAATTCAAATAAATAAATAAAAATAATAAAAAACTTCCCTTTGGGCCAAATGGTCGTGTGCATGTCTTGGATGATGAATTGTGGAAGAAAAAGAGGCCCATTAGCAATTTTAGGTCATTTGAATCAATGTTGACTTTTCAAAATATCCAAAAATTTCCCAACTTCCACAAGGCATAACTTGCTCAATTTTTAATCTTTGCTCATGTTCTTGGACATTTTGGAAAGGTATTTTAGTCCTCTAATCAATGCCTTTGGTCCCATGTCATTTTGATTTACCAATCTCAAGTTATGGGCTTTGACTTAAAGTCCCTTTTTGTTGACTTTTGAAAATGACCTATAATGTTGAAATTGATAACTTTTTGTGAGAGCATTTATTGGACTTGAAGTGTGAATATGAGTTGTAGGAAATGTATTTCTCTTCAAAATGAGCTTTGGATGGAATTTTTCTGATAATCCATGTGAAAGTTATGCCCTGGTCAATTTACAGTTGACTTTTTCAGCTGTCCAAATAAGAAAACTTTTGCATCTTGATGATTTTTGAGCCAAGCTTTGAGAATCATGATCAAGCATTGATAAAATGATGTTTGTGGCTTCAAAATGATATGTTGACCAAAAATTTGAACTTTTGACTGTCAAATGACCATTTTGCCCCTACAGTTGACTGTAGTGCAATTTAGGGTTTTGACTGTGCAATTTTGTGCTGAAAGTCTTGAAACTTGGTATGAGGATGCTTGACCATATTTATAGGCATGTGGGACTTGATTGGACCCTTGGAAACTTCATTTTCTTGATCAGAACAAAAACCCTAATTTTGACTGTTTAGGATACCCTTGCATTGTGCAACCCTTGGGGAATTTTGAAGCTTGACTTGGCAAATCTTTGAAGAATATGGGAGGGCAAATTTTGGGGTACAACAGTTGCCCCTGTTCAATCTTCTTAAACCTGAGGAATCAGATTGGCTGACGTGCCTTTCGTAATCCGAAGGTGGAAGATGATTGGACACTAGAGTGCCCAGAAATTTGCGCTCACATAGTAGCAGTGTGATGGAATGGGCTTATAGATGCCATTTGGAGATTGATGAATAGGATGATGGGCTTATAGATGCCATCTGGATGTTGATCGCGTAAGAGATTCCTTAGCGAGAACCTGCGTACCTGCAAAAGAAAAAAAACGAGTACCTGACATGTTGCAGGAGCTGGTTTTCAGATGCTTGGTATAGATGTGTCCTGACTGGTTACAGGAGCTGAATCTGGAGCTTCAAACGGTGATGAATGAACCAGGGATGGGTACTACCTCAACAGGAACAGTGAGAGAACCTCGGGTGACTTCAACCTCAACAGCAATTGTTGAGAAAATCTTGGATAACTTCACTTCAACAGCAAACATTGAGCGAAATCTTGGTGGGAATTACCATCTCCGCAGTATCGGGGAGAGAACCATAGGCAATTATAATCTCAATAGCAATCATTGAGAAAAACCTGGAGTGGAATTATCATCTCCGCAGGATCGGGGAGATAACCATAGGTAATTATAATCTCAAAAGCAAACATTGAGAAAAACCTGGACTGGAATTATCGTCTCCGCAGGATCGGGGAGAGAACCATAGGCAATTATAATCTCAATAGCAATCATTGAGAAAAACCTGGAATGGAATTATCGTCTCCGCAGGATCGGGGAGAGAACCATAGGCAATTATAATCTCAATAGCAATCATTGAGAAAAACCTGGACTGGAATTATCGTCTCCGCAAGATCGGGGAGAGAACCATAGGCAATTATAATCTCAATAGCAATCATTGAGAAAAACCTGGAATGGAATTATCGTCTCCGCAGGATCGGGGAGAGAACCATAGGCAATTATAATCTCAATAGCAATCATTGAGAAAAACCTGGAATGGAATTATCGTCTCCGCAGGATCGGGGAGAGAACCATAGGAAATTATAATCTCAAAAGCAAACATTGAGAAAAACCTGGGGTGGAATTATCGTCTCCGCAGGATCGGGGAGATAACCATAGGCAATTATAATCTCAATAGCAATCATTGAGAAAAACCTGTAATGGAATTATCGTCTCCGCAGGATCGGGGAGAGAACCATAGGCAATTATAATCTCAATAGCAAACATTGAGAAAAACCTGGGGTGGAATTATCGTCTCCGCAGGATCGGGGAGATAACCATAGGCAATTATAATCTCAAATAGCAAACATTGAGAAAAACCTGGAATGGAATTATCGTCTCCGCAGGATCGGGGAGAGAACCATAGGAAATTATAATCTCAAAAGCAAACATTGAGAAAAACCTTTGATAACTTCTACTGAATCTTCATCAGAAAAATCTGTTTGGGGTCGATTTAACTGGACTAGAGAAGGCCTTGGACTGGATAAGAAATCTTTGGAGTCGATTAACTGAACCGATCTAGGTCTTGGAATGTCTTCAACTGGATAAGAAACAGGGAGATCTTGGGGTCGATCTGACTGAACCAGAGAAGACCTTTGACTGGATAAGAAATCTTTGGAGTCGATTTAACTGAACCGGTCTAGGTCTTGAAATATAGCTTGAGAACTTAACTGAATATTTCCTGAAAGGTAAAGGTCAGTCATATGCAATGCGTGATATGGATCAAGCAATGATGTTCTCAACATAAATGAGATTTGTAAGATATGATGCGTATATGCATGCTATAATGATGTATGTGATGTTTATGAATGTATGTTTTCGTCTTTAGGGAAGTAAATCCTTGACGGGTGCCGGGAAGTCATATCCTGGGCTAATGTTGGCAAGTAGATCTTTGCTTCCACTGAGGATGATAGTTGCAAGAATACCAGTAGGAGAAGATGACTCCGTTGGGGAATAAACTTGGCGAATGGATTACTCTGCGGGGAGGAAAGTACTCTAACGATCTTGCTGGGAAGCAATACTCTGTGGGGAGAGAGATACTTCGTTGAGTTGTTGATAATAGCTTGCTGGGGATACCATTGTTGTGCTGGAAGTGTTAATAGACTTAGCTGGGGGTAAGAAGACTTCGTCGAGGACGCTCTTTCCGTGGCTTTCGGCTGAGGATAACCCAGTTATATCCTGGTAAGGAAATAACTCTTTGAATAAAGCCGGGGAACACGTTCGTGCTCTGCGAGGATAAGCCTCCAGAATCTACTGGGGATAAGCTTACTGCTTGGGGAGATGGATTCCACTTTCCTGGGGACACTGGGTTGGACTCTCCTGGAGAAGTTTGAACTGTATCGGGAAGATGACTTTATTGAATGTTTGATATACCGCCGGGGAACAATCTTTAGACCCAGATTGTCGGGGATGCTTGTTAAGAATGCATGTATATTGCTGGAGAATGTTGAGATCTGCTGGAGGATACCCAACTTCCTTAAGTTTGATAGCATAGCTTTGCTCGGAGAGGGTGCACTGACTTATTGGCTCACTCTCTGGGGAATTGAGATATCTGGTTATATTCTTCAGCTGAACCTACCTTGGTACCTTGGAGGATAGAACAATTAGATTGCTTGGGCAACTCATTATTGCCCCTGTTTCTGAGGTAGGAGAGGAAGACCTGTGAGGTGCTGATAGTTGTTGATGGACAAACTCTTCTTCTGATAGGCCAGTGACAAGATGTCGGGACATAGTCGTACGCTTTGATCCCTAACTTTTTCCTGAACCGCCCTTTCGGGTTTTCGGTCCACCGGGATACCCATTTTTGCCCAAGCCGCCTTTTCAGGTTTTCGACTTGCCGGGTGTACAGATTTTTTCATTTTCATCCCTTATTTTTGCCCGAACCCTTTTGGTTCGCCGGGGAGCCCTTATTTTTGCCTAGGTGTGTCAACCTAGCGGGTTTTGGATTTTGCGTAGTATTTTTTCGACTAGGTCCACACTCTCAGAATGTAGGGAGTTGCCCCCTGTTAGAAGTGTTTTATCATGCCACCACAAGGTATTTGATCATGCAAGATTCGTTGTTGGAATGCCCCCAGTGACTCAGGCTGAGATTTTCCCCAGGCTATCTTGGCATTTGAGAGATTCTCCGAATCTTAACTGAACTGCCCCAGATGATGGACCATGATCATGTCTGCCCCTTGATTGGAAGTGCTTTTGTTCACCAGATACTCTTCGTGCGAATTTCCCTGCTGTTCAAACAAAAAGTCATATGCAAACAAAGTTATGTTAAAAATGCAAAGCCTATGTCTGTCTTGAAGATTTTAAAAAATGCATTATTTTTCATAAAACAAGTGAATGTTTGTAAAACGTGATGTCAACTCCGTATTTACCGTAAGCCTTAAGGAGTCAGGATACCCTTCGTAACAGTATGCTTTCGAACTAACCCATGCTTCAGCTAGGACTTTTAAGGGTTATAACGTGGCCTGGTTCACGGTTCAAGAAACAAAAGATAAAGGCTCAAATTATTTGTACCCACCCGCTCTTCGTGATGTTCTCCAAACCTAAACTCAGTTGATCATACGTTAGACCTTGTTTGAGTCTTTGCTCTGATTTTCGGTGATGATTCGGACGTTGATAACTTATTTTGAGTAGGAAGTCATTTCTTTCTTGTTGAGGGTTTGTAGGACCTCTTTCTTGTCTGATTTTTTGTTATCCCTTTCTTTTCTTTTTTTGCCTGAACTGTTTCCTTTTTTGGAATTACAGTCAGCGGGATGACCCAGTTTTGTAAGTCTCCTTCATGGGTTTTGACTTAATGGTTTTTTTTTATTTTGAAAGATAATGACTGCCTTTCTTTATTGATTATTCGGAACCATCACTGTCTTTCTTTGTTTTGTAAGGACCTCTTTGGTGCCATTCGTTATGCACTTGGATCAACTGAGAGACTACCATGCCCCAGGTTATGATTAAGGGTTTTAAATTTCGAAAAGAAAAACTCCTACTTCTTTGGCTCAGAGGGGTTGACGAGGGATTATCATCCTTATAACTCCAGTGTTTAGGGATTGAAACAATACCTGTACCTCATCAGCGGGGTCTGTTCAAAAGCATACTGTAGATTATGGTATCGTTTTCGTCATCCTCCCTCAAGAGGCTTAGAATTATCGAGAGTTGACATCAGAAAAAATATGAAAATAATTTGCATTTAGTGAATACGAATATATTGTTTCAAAACAGACATATGCGATGCATTAATGAAATAACAACGTTTAACATGAGTAAATGTTTAAACAATCAAAGAACAACACAACTTGAACATTCGAATGAACAAAAGTTTTCTAGTCTCAGGGCTTGCTACTTCAAATGGTGAGCCTTGGAGGGATGGTAAAAATATTCAGCCTGACCATCCTGTGTGAACTCCAATGCCCCTTCATCAATCAGGTCCTGGATCTTATTCTTCAGAGCCCAACACTCATTTGTATCATGTCCTGGACAGGCAGAATGGTAGGCACACCTTTTATTGGGATCATAGACAGGAGATGCTGTGTTCTGGTTCCGGGGATGAGCCCTTAACGTGATCAGATTCAACCTCAACAGGCGTTGGAAAGCTTGAAACAGCGACATGTTGAGCTGGGTGAATTGCCTCCTGGGCTTGTCTGGCTGAAGCTGGTGAGGTTGATGCTGAATTTGTGGCGCTGAAGCCATTTGAGGAGCTCTCCCCTTATCTCCTTGTCTCAAGGATGATTGAATGATGAATAGCTTTTTACCCTTAGATGTTTGCCCCAGTTGGTTACTCCGAAGCAGTTGGTTGACGAGAACCCCGAGCTCATCTTGTCTTTGAGCTAAGTCTTGGATGATAGTTACCTGCCCCAGCATCTGGGCTCTCATTGCATCCACTTCAGCTTGCAGACGTTTCAGTCGTTCGTCCTCAGCGTTGTTCCTGACCGAAGTCTCCATGAGAAGTGTCCTTAGCTCCTCCTGCCCCTTGGATAGATTCAGGAGGATTTCCCCGAACCGAGTTTCTTGAGCAAGAAGGTCCTGGTTGTCTGGTTGGAAAGCCATTGCTGAAATAAACAGCGGGAAAGGTAAGTGATCTGCAGCAAGGGTACCTGTAATGCAACGATATGTATGATATGCATGCGATGTTTTCAAGGACCTCGTGGGGTAAACAAGAAATTTTTTAAAATTTGAAACCGGTAGCTTGATTGAAGGCACTGCATATTGTTGAGAGTCCTTCTTCAAGGGTCAAAGGCTCACCATATCCAGTGGGTCATAGCCCCGGACCACCTTGGCTTAGGGAACTTTCTTCAAGTGTCAAAGCTCACCATATCAAGTGGGTCATAGCCTCTGACAACTTTGGCTAGAGAAAAATAAATCCTCTTTGCCCCTTGCTAGATGTTGATTCATCATGACCTGCATCACAAGCCCTTGAGATCCTTGAAATGGGTTAAGATGTATGCAATGGTATGATGTTATGGTATGCATGGGGTAATGTAAGTAACCCTGTTATGAGTCCCAATTAAGGACTGCAAACCAAAACCTGCAAGGAACTCAAGTAAAACCTGTCATGAGTCCCAATTAAGGACCAAAAACAAAACCTGCAAGAAACTCGGTAAACCTTGTTATGAGTCCTAATTAAGGACTACAAACAAAACCTGCAAGAAGCTCGGTAAACCTTGTTATGAGTCCTAATTAAGGACTACAAACAAAACCTGCAAGAAGCTCAAGTGTCAGACAACAAGCATGCAAATAGTCAAGTTAGAAGGCACACAAGTCACACAAGAGAAAACCCTTAGAGTTTAGGCCAGCATGGGGTCTGGGTATTACCCTCTTTCAGTTGGTTGGTTCATACCTTTCCTATCAAAGTAACCGGGTTCTTAGAGGATCCCAATATCATTGACTACCCTCCATCGGTCATAACTCCAGCATCGCAATCTTTTCTTGCAGCCAGAACCATCACGAGAGTTTAGCCTCAATGGGCGTAGCATACTGCTACTGTTCTAAAGGCCAAGTTGGGTCATTTAAGGTTCTAAGGTCTGTTGGTGCTTAATGACTCCTTGGAATACCCATATTCTCCTTGTTGCGACACAAGGGATATCGGTACAGACCAAGGTGCCACACCAACGTAGCCACTGTTTCACCCGTGTCGGTCTACACCGGACAGGTCCCTCACAACTTATGCTACCTAAACAGGGTATCCCCAGATCCAGGTTAGGATCTATGTAACTCCCATGCAACCCACAAATTTAAAGCAGACAAGTCAATACAATTGAAAACACAGTTATGAACTAACCCTAAGGTACACCTCACTTTAAGTTTAAGTCCCCAGCAGAGTCGCCAGTTCTGTGATCGGTGGATCTGGAACTGACTGTTTAACGCTGGTTCGCGAAATGTCGCGGTAAGCAAGAGTCGCCACCGTCTTTTATTTTCTCCAAATGGAAAGGACAAAAGCACAGAAAAATTCCTTATAGAGATTGCTCTCGGTTCAGGAGGTAGATTATAGAAAGGGAAGGTGTTAGCACCCTTTCTATCCATGGTTATCCATGGGCTCTTAGATACTTGCTCATTATGTTTTCAAAATGGTTTGTTTGCTTTTCAACTGTGGGTTTTTAAAAAGTTTCTTTGAAAATTCCAGTTCGACTCTTGTATCGGTCCTCAAGAGTGTTTGAAAAATTGCTTTCGAAAGCTTTTGAAAATGTGTCGGTGTGAAAAGTATTTTTGAATTTTGTTTGAAATTTAGAGCAAGTATCTAGAGTCGTCTACCTACCCTAAGGAATTCGTCTGTGTAGATGTCCTTTAAAGTAATGCCATCCCACCATTGAGAGGTAGGTAGCACCGCCATTGGAGGTGTTCGGGTCAATTCGAAGGTTTGGGACATGGTGATCACCAGAGCAATAGGAAGACACCTTAGAAGCTACCCTCATGCCAGGTTTCCGGATCATGAGGACTTACTAAGACATCCTCTACTCGACGATCACCTTTCGAGGCAAGGCAACAGTGAGGCGTACCCTAGGGGTGGTGTGTGATTTGTGTGTCATGTTCAGTTATTTTGTCTTGTCATGTTATTGGTGATCTAGCGTTTGTTTTTATTTTTGTCCATTCATTCTTGCATGCCTTGATTAACAGTTAAAAATTGCGAAAAGTAAAAGTTCTAAGCTATTACAAAAGGCGCGGGTCCACATCGCCAAAATTTCTTGAACCCGATTTGACAGAAAAATAAAGAATTAAAGAAGAGTAAAGTGCGAGAAATTAATTTACAAGGCCTTGGGAGAGATACATAAATATTAAACGAAAAAAGAAATAAACACGCGAATTAAATAAGAATTAAGACGAGGGCGTTGGACCCTTTTTGCAAAATTAAATTAAATGATGGAATTAATTAATTAAAAAAGAAAAGAAATTGTTTTTGGTATTTTTTGGTTTTAATGAAAAAGAATTAATTAAAATAACATGCTAACCCTAATTCTACAATTTTTATTTTATTATGAAAATATGTTAAAGTTTTAACCTAAAATTAACCCTAATTAATTTACATGCAATTTAATTACAAAAATAAATATTTAATATTTATTTATTATGAAAGAAAAATAAAAAAGGGGTAAAAAATTAATCAAACCCTAATTCTACCAATTTTAGATTTTTATTATGAAAATATTACAATTAAACCCTAAATTAAAACTAAAATTAATTAATGCAATTTATTTACAAAAATACTAAAATAAAATATTTATTATTTTTTTTTATCTTTTCTGGTTTTTTATGGTGTTTTTTATATATTATAAAAATATTAAATTAATTAATAAAACAATAATTAAAAGAAAATAAAAATAATGAAAAATAAAGAAAGTAAAAAAATTTGGCAAACCTAGGGGGTTCTGCCCCTAATTTGGAGGTTTCTCCTTAGCAATTTGGGCCCATCAACCTTGGCCTCTTTGACTTTTGCCACTGGGATGTCCGGGCGTTGACTGACGTTCATCATAGTCCTGCAATCGTGACCCTTTGATTGGTCCTGGCCTACGCGTGGAGGGCTTGATTTTGAGGGTGCATGGTACCGTTAGCGTTGAACCTGCATAGGAGTATTATGTGAAAAATAACATGAAAGGAAGTGAGGACCTGGGACTCGAACCCAGGTCCTGAATATTACCACTTGCAAGCCTTGCCAACCAAGCCAAACGCGCGTATTGTATCTGAAACAACAAACAATAAATATAAAACAAATAATGGTTAGTGGGGCGCTTTACGCGCGAAATTTGAACCAGCCAATCAACTGATGCCACGAGATCATCTTCCTCGTTGTTTTATTTTTCCTGAAACAAGAACAATTTAGCAACGGTTTTTCAAATGTTCCCTTAGGCTAGTTTCTGAAAAATAGCGATTAGCCCAGGGATGCTCATAAATTGAGCGCGAGGGTGGCCTTGTGATCGTCCAATCATGCTTGCTTCAGTGGTCTAAGTCCTGAAGGCTAATTTTTCCTTAAACGAAAACCCCCAATTCCAAGCTTCACAAACCCTAAATATTGTTAATGGTAAATCTTCATATAGGGCACGAAAACAAAATTAAACTATTGGGTTAGCATTAGAATCAAACAATGAACATGAATCAAGCGTTAAAAATTACAAAAGATGCATGAATTGAGATGCACGATTATGAATTTTTTTCCTGTACAGGTGGTCACCGTGTTACCAATTTAGGGCGGTAGAATGCTCGATTTCGATTGGAAATCCTTCCTTGAAGCTTCAGGAAGGTGATGGCACAAGTCTTTTGCCTGGAATCGTCCTCTAACCTGGTTTTCATATTTGGATTTTTTAAGCAAAAATTTCAAGTTTGTGTATGCTTTTCTGCGCATCTTAGAGTCAATGAGCACAAGGGTTTTGATCCAGCTTATGTATGGAATGATTAGGTCAAATAAAATAGGTCCAAAATCCATGAATTGATGAATGTAATATTTGATTTTTAAGCCATGATATTTTCAAATCTTTTCATGCACCTTTTCTCTCAATCATATCCAATCCTTCCCTAATTGATCATGCACGAATTTTGAGTGTCCAATGAGAATATTTTCTGCACAAAAAGATTTTATTTCATTAGTTTAGCATTTTTTCATATTTTATTTAGTTTAAATGAATTAATTGTAATAAAAAATTCAAATAAATAAATAAAAATAATAAAAAACTTCCCTTTGGGCCAAATGGTCGTGTGCATGTCTTGGATGATGAATTGTGGAAGAAAAAGAGGCCCATTAGCAATTTTAGGTCATTTGAATCAATGTTGACTTTTCAAAATATCCAAAAATTTCCCAACTTCCACAAGGCATAACTTGCTCAATTTTTAAGCTTTGCTCATGTTCTTGGACATTTTGGAAAGGTCTTTGAGTCCTCTAATCAATGCCTTTGGTCCCATGTCATTTTGATTTACCAATCTCAAGTTATGGCCTTTGACTTAAAGTCCCTTTTTGTTGACTTTTGAAAATGACCTATAATGTTGAAATTGATAACTTTTTGTGAGAGCATTTCTTGGACTTGAAGTGTGAAGAGGAGTTGTAGGAAATGTCTTTCTCTTCAAAATGAGCTTTGGATGGAATTTTTCTGATAATCCATGTGAAAGTTATGCCCTGGTCAATTTACAGTTGACTTTTTCAACTGTCCAAATAAGGAAACTTTTGCATCTTGATGATTTTTGAGCCAAGCTTTGAGAATCATGATCAAGCATTGATCAAATGATGTTTGTGGCTTCAAAATGAGATGTTGACCAAAAATTTGAACTTTTGACTATCAAATGACCATTTTGCCCCTACAGTTGACTGTAGTGCAATTTAGGGTTTTGACTGTGCAATTTTGTGCTGAAAGTCTTGAAACTTGGTATGAGGATGCTTGACCATATTTATAGGCATGTGGGACTTGATTGGACCCTTGGAAACTTCATTTTCTTGATCAGAACAAAAACCCTAGTTTTGACTGTTTAGGATACCCTTGCATTGTGCAACCCTTGGGGAATTTTGAAGCTTGACTTGGCAAATCTTTGAAGAATATGGGAGGGCAAATTTTGGGGTACAACAAGTATCCACTGAATGAGGATAAGTATAAGCAACTGGAAGAGAGGTTGAAAGTTGTGGAAATTCAAGTCGTGCCTAGTTTGGATTTTGGTGATTTAGGCTTAGTACATGGGGTAGTCATCCCCCCACAAGTTAAAAATTCCAATATTTGCTAAGTATGACGGTGTTTTGTGTCCAAAACTTCACTTGAGGTCCTACGTCCGTAAAATAAAACCGCATACCACCAACAAAAAGCTTTGGGTACACTTCTTTCAAGAGAGTCTGTCTGGGACTCAGTTAGAATGGTTTTACCAGTTTGAGGGTTCCAACATCCATACTTAGGAAGATCTGACCACCGCTTTCTACCGTCAATATCATTACAACGCTGATTTGGCGCGGACTAGGGTTCAGTTACAAGGAATGACAATGGGTTCCAATTAATGGTTTAAAGAGTACGCGTAAAAATGGAGGGCCCTTGCTGGTAGAGTTCAACCACCATTGACTAATAGGGAGCTGGTGGACATGTTCATGGGAACATTGACTGGCCCATTTTTTAACTTGTTAATTGGGAGCTCATCATCCGGTTTCACTGAGTTAATTCTGACTGGTGAAAGGGTCGAGAGTGGTATCAAGAATGGAAAAATTCCTATGGCATATGCTTCTACAGCAAACACCGTAAAGAAGCCCTTTACTAGCAAGAAAGAAGCCAATATTGTATATGGGTCAAGGGCTCATACCAAGAAGGATCACCGTCCATCTGTTAATGTTGTTTTGATCTCCAACCCTCCATCTGCTCCAAGACAACCACAACAAGCCAATCATCAAAGGTATGAGGTTTCAAGAAGGAAATTCACGAGGATTAACATGTCATTGTCCCAAGCCTTGCAACACCTGTTGAAGGCCAACTTGGTAACATTGTGTGATCCATCATGAAATCCCAATGTTTCATCGCCGAAGTACAATCCTAATGCCAAATGCGCATATCATTCCAACATCCCTGGGCATGGAACTGATCAATGTTGGGCTCTAAAAAACAAAATTCAAGATCTTATCGACAATAAGACTATTGAGTTTGACCCACCTATAACTCCAAATGTTATAACTGCACCAATGCCAAATCAATGCAAAGGTGTCAATGCAATTGAAGACGCTGTTTTTGTTTCCTCCGTTGAGGATTTGACTACTCCATTAACCGTTGTTAAAGAGAACCTGCTGAGAGTTGGGGGTTTTCCTGGCTGTTTGAAAGACTGTAATTGCTGCGCCAAACAAGTTCATGGATGCAAATGGATGAAAGAAGGTGTTCAATGCTTGATAAATATTCATGAGATCATGTTTGAAAGAACTTCGTCCATCAAAATTTTGACTAATAAAGCTAAAGAAATTTCCATCATAACAATTTCCAACAAGCCTTTTAGGATCTCTTCAAAGGGTCCATTTAGGATTTCTAATGAACCGAAAATTTCTCCCTTGGTAATTACTTCTCCTGGGCCGATTCCTTACTCCTCCGACAAGGCAGTCCCTTAGAATTATGGTGCTGAAGTTTACTATCATGGAATTAAGCAAGATTCCTGGATCAATGAAGACAAGGCTGATGATGTTACAAATATTGCTGGTTCTAGCAAGGTAATGAGAAAGAGGAGGATTTTATCTCCTAACATCTCACCTCCAACTACAACGACGACACTTATCCGCAATACCATCGATATGCCTAGTACTGACACTAGGGGTAAAGAGAAAGTAATTAAGCCTGATGGGATAGAGTCGCCTGCCCAGGACATTGCTACTGAGGAACCTTCCACTCAAGAAATGGAGGAAATCTTGAATATTATAAAAAAGAGTGACTTCAAGATAGTAGAGTAACTGGGGAAAACCCCCTCCAAAATATCTATGTTGTCTTTGCTGCTTTGTTCCAATGGTCATGCCCAAGTTTTAATCTAATTTTTAAAGAAAGCGCATATTCCTCAAGAGACCACAACTGATCAATATGAAAATTGTGTGGCAAGTCTGACTACCGACAATGGATTGGGGTTCTTTGATGCTGACCTAACACAAGTTGGAAGGAATCATAACAATGCTTTGCATGTCTCTATTGAATGCAAAAGAACTACTCTGGCCAATGTCTTGGTGGATACATGGTCCTCTATAAATGTTCTACCCAAAGGTGCCTTGGACCGGTTATATTGCGATGGTCTGGTGTTAAAACCAAGTGATATATTTGTGAGGGATTTTGATGGATCCAAGAGGATCGTACTTGGAGAAGTCGATCTCCCCATTAAAGTTGGTTCACAAACTTTCAATTCTACTTTCTATATGATGGACATCCGTCCCACTTACTCTTGTATACTTGGGAGCCCTTGGATACATGGGGCAGGAGCAGTGACGTCCACCTTTCACCAAAAATTGAAATATCCAGTCAAGGGAAGAATTGTTACTGTTTATGGTGAAGAGGAATTCGTGGTTAGCCACCTCAATTCCTTCAAGTATGTGGAAATGGATGGTGAGTTTATAGAAACTCCATGTCAAGCCTTCAAAGTAGTCTCTCCTATGGTCGCCATCTCCAATGTTTCTTCTGGCGATCCAAAGGCTATTCAAGATGTGCCAAGGATGGTTTCCCTCAAAGACGCTCGTGCCGTGATTGAAGATGAGAGTAGTACAAATTAGGGACAACTCCTCGACATCCCGTTCAAAGCAGACAAGTTTGGTTTGGGTTTCACCATCAAAGCTCAAAGGGAAGTTAGACGTTCTCACATATGAAGACCACCTCTTCGCATCACTGATCATGAAGTGAATGCTATTGAAGACTCCGAGGATGACTATGATTTTGATGAATGGATTTACCCGACTATCGGTGAAGAGCTCAACAACTGGCCTGCCAAAGATTTCATTCCCATCTCTTTCAATGAGGAGTAATTTCTATTTACTATTTTGTCAATTCAAGAAATTTTGTCTGTAATTTAATTCCAAACAATGACTTTAAACCATGTGCCTTACCCGGGGCACCAAGGTCCATTTGTTAAGGGTTTTTTCATTTTCATATGCCATATGATCATTTAATGAAAAAACATTGGACTCTTTGCATTCAAATTTTGCGCTCATTGTCTTTCTTTTTTTTTCTTATTTGCATTTTCAAAATAGCCACGTGTCTTACACACACACACACTTGCAGATCCTCATCCATTATGGATCTCATTACCAACGACTCTGCTATTTCTAGCTATGACTTTGAACATCCAACCAACCAAGCCGAAAACGAAGGTGAAGAAGATTGTGAAATACCAGGGGAACTAGCCAGACTTCTAATGCAAGAGAAGAAAGACATTCAACCCCATGAAGATCTAGTTGAAGTGATCAACCTAGGTACTAAGGAAGACAAGAAAGAGGTCAAGATAGGTGCCAACTTGGAAGGCGATATCAAAGGCAGATTGGTCCAGATTTTACATGACTATGTTGAAGTGTTTTCTTGGACGTATAAAGATATGTCGGGGCTGGATACTAATATTGTGGTTCATCGTCTACCAACAAAGGAAGATTGTCCTCCAATCATGCAAAAAGTGTGTCGTATGTGGCCAGATATGTATGAAAAGATAAAAATTGAGGTAATAAAGAAATTCAATGCAGGTTTCTTGGTTGTGACATCATATCCTCAATGGGTTTCGAACATGGTCCCGGTACCGAAGAAAGATGGAAAAGTCCGTATGTGCATAGACTACATGGATTTGAATAGGGCAAGCTCCAAAGATGATTTCCCACTACCTCATATTGACGTCCTGGTTGACAACATAGCTCAACATAAAGTATTCTCCTTCATGGATGGTTTCTCTGGCTACAATCAAATCAAAATGGCTCCTGAGGACATGGAAAAGACCACCTTTGTCACACAATAGGGCACCTTTTGTTACAAGGTCACGCCCTTCGGTTTAAAGAATGCAGGGGCAACTTATTAACAAGCTATGGTATCCTTATTTCATGATATGATCCATCGTGAGATAGAGGTCTATGTGGATGACATGATTGCAAGGTCGCAGACTAAAGAAGAACACCTTGATCACTTACACAAATTGTTTGAGAGGTTGAAGAAGTACAAATTGAGGCTAAATCCTAACAAGTTCACTTTCAGAGTAAGATCTGGAAAACTCTTAGGCTTTGTTGTCAGTGGCAAAGGTATTAAAGTCGATCCTATGAAAGTCAAAGCTATCCAAGAAATGCTAGCTCCTTGTACCGAGAAGGATATCAGAGGTTTCTTAGGTCGACTCAACTACATCGCCCGATTCATATCTCATTTAACTACTACTTGTGATCCACTCTTCAAGCTGTTGAAGAAAGAACAAGTAATCAGATGGAATTACGACTGTCAAGTAGCTTTTGAAAAAATTAAGGAGTACTTGCAAGAACCTCCAATCTTGATGCCTCCAGTTGAAGGGAGACCTCTGATTATGTACCTGGCGATATTAGAGAATTCAATGGGGTGCGTGTTGGGCCAACATGACGAGTATGGCCGAAAAGAGCATGCAATATACTATCTGAGCAAAAAGTTTACCGACTGTGAAACAAGATATTCACTGCTCGAGAAAACTTGTTATGCTCTATCATGGGCTGCTCGCCGGCTGAGACAATATATGTTGACTCACATCACTTTGTTGATTTCTAAGATGGATCCCATCAAGTATATCTTCGAAAAGCCATCTCTCTCTAGACAAACAACTAGATGGCAAATAAACTGACTGAATATGAAATCCAATATACAACACAAAAGGCCATCAAAGGAAGTGTATTGGTGGATCATTTTGGAACATCAAGCTGTTGACGACTACCAATCCATGAACTTTGAATTCCCGGATAAGAATATCATGCTAATAAGTGACTGCGAAAAACTTGGACCGTATGATGGACCTGAACAAGGATCTCGATGGATTATGGTTTTTGATAGAGCTTCCAATGCTTTGGGTAGCGGAATTGGCGCTGTGATTATTTCTCTCGGGGGTTTCCATGCACCTTTCATTGCTAGACTGTGCTTCAACTGTACAAACAACAAGGCTGAGTACGAAGGGTGTATTTTGGGTCTAAAGGCTGCCATTGACCTAATGATTAGGTTCTTGGACGTATACAGAGATTCTTCTCTAGTATTCAGTCAAGTTAAGGGAGAGTAGGAAACCAAGCACCCTAATATGATTCCTTATAAAGAGCTTGTGTTGACTTTGATCCCATACTTAGAGAAAGTCACCTTTGAACATTTCCTAAGGGAAGAAAATAAGTTGGCAGATGCCCTAGCAATAATGTCATCTATGTTCAAGGTTAATTGGGACAATGAGGCTCCTAGAATTACAATATAAAGATTTGATGAACCTGTCATTGTTATGAGCTTGACACTGACGAAGAGAAGCCATGGTACCATAAGGTGAAGAGATATCTTGAAGCACAAGAGTATCTTGAAGGAGCTTCCATCACTGATAAGAAATTTTTGCAAAGATTTTCAGCCAAATTCTTCCTAAGCAACGGAGTCATGTACAAGCGTAACCATGATTCTAATCTACTCCGGTGTATGGACAAGAAGGAGGCAGAGAAGATCATGGAAGACATGCATGATGGTATCTTTCGGACTCACTGTGAGGGAAAGGTTCCTCTATAAGTATTTTAATGATGTCAAAATGATTATTACTCACTCTCAATTTGGGTTGGTCCTTTGAACAATCTTGCTGTGGAATAGTTGGAATGAAGATCTCCAGAAACACTTATTTTTGAGAAAATTCAAACTATGTGTCGACTCAAAGATATGTGCGGTCGACTCATCACCTTTAACCAAGCCCTAGATGTGTCAGGTCGACCCTTCCGGTCGACTCAACCTGGGAATCAAAATATTCAACTATTGCATCGACGCAAGCCCTATAACGGTCGATTCATTGTACTTCAAAATGGACTTTCCTCAAACTACTGGATGTATCACGTCGACCCTTCCAGTCGACTCAACCTGGGAATTGAGATATTCAAAGTTTGCATTGACGCATGTCCTGAAGCGATCGATGCATTACACTTCAAAAAAGTTTTCCCTTCATCTGCGGGATGTGTTGCACCGACCCCCCTTTCTGTTTGAGTCGACCGCTCGCTGCCTTAATCTGTTTTTCTGCTATGATATGGGTCTTGAATATTAGGTAACATATATATATATATATATATATATATATATATATATATATATATATATATATATATATATATATATATATATATATATATATATATATATATATATATATATATATATATATATATATATATATATATATATATATATATATATATATATATATATATATATATATATATATATATATTCATTATGCATCATCATTTGAAGTTAACAAGAACTAGTGAAAGATACACATAGTGCTCAACATCTTCATCATCTCTTCTCAATAATCAACATCTACACATAATCATGGTTGTTGATTCAAGAAAATTGGTGTGGTGTTAACGTTCAAATCAAGAATTCAATTTATATTTGGGTTTAGCAATTGTGGGCTGTTCTTGAATAAAATCGTTTGGATTTTCTCCTCCAAGATTCCTATTGGTGCGGGGGTTTTTGTACAAGTCTTTGCTTTATCGAATTCAGCCGAGTGAAAGGATTAAGAAATGGTGGATTTGCTTAATCAAGTAGCGGTAACCGGAGGATTGTGAAGATTGATTTGGGGTCAAATTGCTTGCGATCAAAATCAGCCGAGTGAAAGGATTAACAAATGTTGGGTTTTCTTAATCAAGTAGCGGTAACCAGAGGTTTTTTTTGAAGAATTTGGAACTTGGTTTTGCTCAAACCGAGGAAAGGGAAGAAGAATGTTACATCAGCAATATTGGTGTATTTGTATTGTGAACTATCTCTTCTCTTGTAACATTTGCAACTTAATATCAAGTATCTAAATTCTAGATTCTAGAATTGGGGGCAGACGTACCCTACACGAGGATGACAAGGGGAACTTCCTTAACAAATCGCGTGTTCTTCTTCTTTTTCTTTATCTCCATACTTCATTACTATACAGTGT
The DNA here is from genome assembly GCA_948472305.1 of Vicia faba. Lineage (NCBI taxonomy): Eukaryota > Viridiplantae > Streptophyta > Magnoliopsida > Fabales > Fabaceae > Vicia > Vicia faba. Next base: position 401,746,147 of record OX451738.1, on the reverse strand, counting down.
GAAAATTAATTTGTCAAATATGCATATACTGAAATTGTGGTGTGTTGAGTTCATTTCAAAAAATTGGTAATAGTCTTTTTGATTGATACCTAAGAAAACTCACCACTACAATTTAGTAAAATCAAACCTAAGGTGTTTTACCCATAAGGTGTTTGACAAATTGACTAATCCATAAATTATTCATTGTGTTTAGCTTTATCCTATTCAACTCATTGGAAGTAATTAATATTCATTAAGGGTGTATAAGTGATTGATCAATTGAGTAAAACGCATTGATTCTTACTTTGTCATTATATCCCATACGGTTACGCATATCCGATCTTTTCAATAGAGGATCGTTTAGACGATTGGAGATTTCGGGAAGCTTTCACATATTTTTCTGAAAAATAATTTCTAAAAGCGCAATTATTTTAAACGATCTATTCAACCCCCCTTATAGATCGATCATATCGTCTAACAAGTGGTATCAGAGCACCGATTCATCTGGTGCTTCACATATTACTTTGTAGAATATGGAGAACGATCTAAAAGGGGCTTATACGAGAGCTCCCATTTTAAGCGGTGAAAACTATAGCTATTGGAAAGATTGTATGCATGTGCATATTAAGTCTGTTAATAGAACGATATGGAAAGTTATCAAAGATGGTCCTATGCAAATAACCATGACCAATAAGGATAACATCACCAGACCCAAACCCGAAGCACTATAGGATGATGAAGATGAGAAAAAGTATAGCTATGATTGGAAAGGTAGAAATATGCTTATTGCTTCTTTAGGTGTTGATGAATATTTTAGAGTGTCACATTGTGCTACTACTAAAGCAAAGTGGGATTCTCTACAAATTTCCCATGTGGGGACAAATGATGTTAAACTTGCTAGAATCAATACATTGACTCAAGAGTTTGATCTTTTTCACATGAAGCATGGTGAAACCATTGCTGATATGCAAAAGAGATTTTCTCATATAATCAATCGCTTACACACTCTTGGTCATGTTACTCCTAATGTTGTTGCTACTAACAAAATTTTAATATGTCTTAATAGGGAATGGCAGCCTAAAGTTACATCGATAAAGGAAGCCAACAATTTAGCTACACTCGATATAACAACATTGTTTGGGAAGCTTCAAGAGTATGAGAAAGAGCTCATAAATCTCAATAAGCATGATAAAAAGCAAAAGAAGGAAAAACAAAAAGACACGGAAAAGAAGTCAATTGCATTAAAGGCTTCAAGCTCAAAGTCCTCAACCAATAACTCTTGTATGAGTGATTCCAGTGATGATGATGAAAGCTTAAGTGAAGACATGGGCTTTGTAATACGGTGCGAGAACTGACTTGGTGTTTTGCGTTTGATCGCAATTGTTGCAGATAGCAAGAGTCGCCATTGACTTTTCTTTTATCCAACAAAGTAAAGGTTGAAAAGAACATGAAAGACCTTTATATATGTTTTCTTGAGTTCGAGGGGTAGTTTATGAAAAGGGAAGGTGTTAGCACCCTTTTCATCCGTAGTTATCTACGAGATCTTAGTTGCTTGCTAGATCACTTTCCTTGTTTGAAAATGTGCTTTGTGGTATGTGTTTGAAAATATTTTGAAAACATTTTTCTAATGATTCTCTTCTCTATAAGAATGCGTACAAAGTGTTGGTTTTAAAAATAGTTCAAAGAGATGTTTGTTGTGGAAGATGTTTTAGAAAGTGATTTTGAAAAGCGCCTTTGTAATGTGTCTTGTCTCTATAAGAATGCATACAAAGAGTTTTGACTTTTGAAAAATGTTTCAATTGAAGGTGTTGGTGTGGAAGTGGTTGTTTAGTTATGAGCAAGCAAGCAACTACGAACGTCCTACCTACTCAAAAGGTCTAATGTTATTTTCCTCATCCTTTGGATGTTGCTATCTTACCATTGATTTGGTAAGAAGCCCCATCATTGGATGTGAAGGGACGGGCGTGGGTCATCTGTATAGTCATAGAAGTAAACCTATGGGAAGTGTTAGCAATTTCGTTAGGGACTAGATCGTTTACCGAAGGCAACATCGAGGGACATCAAGGAACTACGATCTTTTATCGAGGGTCTTTGCTAAAACAACCATATTCGAGGGACATGACTATTTTCCGAGACAACAAGTGAGATTACCCTAGAGGTGTATGTATGAATGGCATGTTTAATTGCATATAATTTTGTCTTTGATTAGGGTGGTCTACTTGTTGGTTTCATCTTGCCATAAAAATGCGGAAAATAAAGGTCCTACGCTATTACAACCATATTGAACAGCAAGAAAATGTAAAAAAAACAAAACAAAATAAAAGAAGGGAAACCAAGTTCTTTGATCCAGGCAGTAAGCTCCCAAGGATTCAACCCTTTCTTGCTTCTTTCGATTGGGCCTGGAAGTCAGCGTGAGTGTGCATCCTTCGATTCACGCCCTTTTTTCCGCTTCCTTTCGTTTAGGGTTAGATAGCAGCATGGGGAGAAGCCTGAGTCTTTGATTCACACATCATTCTTCCTGTTTTCTTTCATTTGGGATTAAATAGTAGCATGGGTTGAGGCCACGCTAATATTGTTTCATGGTCAGGTTAGTTCTTAAAATATGTTTGACAAACAAAGAAAACAAACCAAAAGATTAGAAATGAAAACAAATAGAAAAGATGGAAACGAAAACAAACATAAAAGATGGAAACGAAAACAAACAAAAAAGGTGGAATAATGATGTTTGAAATGAAAGGAAATGGTTATTTACAAGTTTGAAACAAAAGGGTTAAGGTCAAGGTGATTTACCTTGGATTTAAAGCGGGAATGTGTGTGTGTTGGACCTTGAGTTGCTGCTCTGAATGTTCTTGGATTCGAAGGAATGAAAAAAGGGTGGTGTTTCTAGTGCTGGATTCGAAAGCAAGAGCAAAGCAATGGGTTGGTGTTTCCCTGGGTTTTGGATTCGAAGGGAAGAAACAAGTGTGGTGTTCCTTTGACTGGATTCAAAAGCCAATAAGAGTGGAGTTGTGTTTGTTTGTTTCTGGATTCGAAGGAAAAGAAACAAGTGTGGTATTTTGATTCTGGATTTGAGAGTGTGTTAAGTGTTTGATGATTTTCAAACAACCAAAGTTTCACCATCTATCAAAAGACCCCTAAGAAGTGTTATGGAACATCTTATTTATAGATGAAGTTGGTTGATATTTGGGAGGGAAAACAAAAGAATTTGAACAAATTGAGTATGCTATTTTTGTAGCTTTTGAGGTGCAGTATTTGTATGCCAAATTGGTGTAAATATAGGAGCAGCGTAGCAGGACTGTTGTGCAGCAGCTTTGGAGCGTTGTGGCTAGTGCAGCAGGCTTGGACTTGGCAGCACATAAAACTCTAGCCTGCAATCATCTTTGAATATTCCACCCTTTCGTTTTGACCTCATAGGTCCAACCTTCGACCAGAACCTCTCTTCAGACAAAAATATTTGTTTCTAAATAGTATGTGTCTTTCGAATGGACCCTTTGTGCATCCTTCGAAGGGGCCAAATGTATGCCCCTGGAATGGGATACCAAAATATGTCCCTTGAATGTGACACCCAGGCATGTCTTTTAAATCCACCAATGCATGTCCTTCGAGTGGGCCACCAACTATGTGTGTTGGAAGTTTTCAAGGGTGGAATCGAAGCAAGAATGAGGGGAGTTCCTTCCTTGGGAATTGAAGCAAGCAGGCAAGAGGCCCTTTCTTCTTGAATCGAAACAAACATTGTAAGAGGCTATTTCTTTGTGATTTGAAAGTAAACCAAGCAGGAGGCTAATGCCTTCTAAATCGAAGGAAAACTGCAGGAGGACATTGCCTTGTGCCTGCGGGCATGAAGCAGCCAATACTCAGTCGAAGCTTGCGTGCAGGTAGCCCTTGTCCAATCGAAGCTTGTGTGTATGAGGCTACTACTTTGTGAGTCCAAGCAAGCATACAAGAGGCCATTGCTCAAACGAAGGTTTGCATGAAGAGCCAATGTCCAATCGAAAGCTGCAATGCAGGAGGTCACTGCTTTGTGACTTCAGGCAAACATGTAAGGGGCCAATGGTGCAATCGAATATTGCATGTAGGAGGTCCCTGCTTTGAATCAAAGGAAGCCTTAAGAAGGACACTGCCTTCTGAATTGAAGGAAGCTTTTAGAAGGTCATGCCTTCTTAATAGAAAGAAACCAGTAGGAAGCCACTAACTTTTGGATCGAAGGACACTAATAGGAGGACCTTCTATTCTGAATCGAAGGAAGCTATTTCAAAGGGAAACAATGCCCAGTCGAAGCTAGCATGAAGATGACCATTTCTACAATCGAAGATTGTATGAAGCAAGTATGCAAAAGGACATTGCCTCAATCAAAGTTTGGGAATTTGAAGCATGTTTGAAGGAGGCAAGATGCCCAATCGAAAGCTGGTGAATCAAGCTTGCATCGAAGGAGGCCATTTTCCAGATTTTGAATTCGAAATATTGTTTGCAGTCACTCCTTTCAATCTGCTTTGTACTTGTGCATACTTGAGCTTTTGAAAATCTTCATGAGATATATCTTAAGAAATCGAGAGGGAATATTTTGGGGTACAACAGCTTCCCCTGTTCAATCTTCTTAAACTTGAAGAGTTAGATTGGCGAGTCCATCATTCGTGACTTGAAGGTAGAAGATGATTGAACACTAGAGTGCCAGAAAATTTGAACTTGATGATGTGTTAGTTGATTGTGTAGGGAATGGGCTTAAAGATGCCATTTAGAGAGGTGATGGAGAGTTGTCTGATATGGGCTTATAGATGCCACCCGAAAGTGATTTTTGACAAAAATTATACTAAGTCTAAGCTTGGCTTCAACTGGAAAAGTGTCTACCGGAACAGAATCAGGGTAAACCATTGATCGATTTAAACTGAACCAGCAGAGGTCTTGAATAAACTTTAACTGGAAAAGAATCATAATAAATATTTGGACAGATTTAATTGAACCAGAGAAATTGTCTACCGGAACGAAATAAGGATAAACCATTGATCAATTTAAACTGAACCAACAGAGGTTTTGAATAAACTTTAACTGGAAAAGAATCAGAATAAATATTTTGAGCGATTTAACAGAACCAAAGAAAGTGTCTACTGGAACAGAATTAGGATAAACCATTGATCAATTTAAACTGAACCAGCAGAGGTCTTGAATAAAAATTAACTGAAAAAGAATCAGAATAAATCTTTGGAGCGATTTAACTAAACCAGAAAAGTGTCTACCGGAACGGAATCAGGATAAACCATTTATCTATTTAAACTGAACCAACAGAGGTCTGACGAAAGTGTTCATCATGTAGATAGTCACCCCGTCCTGTTTCGGGAATTGATCTACAATAAATTTATTCACAAATGGTTGCCCTGTTTTGTTTCAGGTATTTAATATGAAACTTGCTTTTGTTGGTCATTGATATAGTTGTCTTGTCTGGTTTCAGGTATTAATCTGAAACTTGCTTTTGTTGGTCATTGAGATAGTTGTCCTGTCTGGTTTCAGGTATTAATCTATGACTTATGCGAAAGAAGATAGTTTTCCCGTCTGGTTTCAGGTATTAATCTTCAATCGGCTCATGTAGATAGTTGTCCTGTCTGGTTTCAGGTATTAATCTACAATCAATCGTTCGCATATAGCTTTCCTGTCTTGTTTCAGGTATTAATCTGGAACTGTTGAAAATTATTGATGATAATTATCAGTTGATTGATCTTTCCTGAAAAGGCAAAGAGTTAGCTTCATGCAATGTCATGATGTATGAAATGCATGGTGTAATGATGTTTCTCAAAATAAATGAGATTGTGCTATATGCGTTTCGTAAGAATATGCTATGAATGTTGTCAAAATGTAACTTTGTCTTGGAAAATAAATCCTTCACAAATGCCGGGGAACCTTAGGAAGTTAAATCTCGGACAGCTCTTTGGGAATGAAAAGTATGCACATCTTCAGACTTTGTTTTAGAATGTTTCCGCTAGGGCTTCATATTTTTGTTGTTTGAGGAGAACTCCACTGGGGACGTTGATTTTGCTTGAGGGAAACTCTATGGAGAGTGTTTATTCCTACTTGGGGAAAAGAGTTCAAGAGTCTTAGTTTTCCGTTAATCTATTGGGGAGTTATGTCTTGATGGAAGAGAAAGGAAGTTAACAACTTGTTGGGGATAAAGAAGTTAACTGTTATATGGTTGTCTCCCCGGCTTTGCGGAAACTCACTAGGGATTATAGAAAAGTCTATTGGGGAAGAGGGGTTGTGGTCCCATGATTTATAGTAGTCGAAGAGGAAAAATCAAGCTGGGGAATCTATAGTCTGTTGGGGAAATAAACCCTGTTGCCAATCTGCTGGAGAAGTGTTTTCTATTGGCAGAACTCCTCGAGGATTCTTCTTGAGACCCACTCAGATGGGAAGAAGATTTTTCAGAGATTGAAACTCTGGCTGGGGATTTCCTGGATCCAACCTTGTGGGGATATCCATGATCTTATCCTTGAGGGTTTTGGACCCTCGTCTGTGAAGATTATTCTGTGGGGATAACCTTATAGAGGTGACTCTATGGGAACTTGACTAGGGATTACCTTATGAAAAGGACTTCGTGGGAGATTTGTCACTGCACCTGGTAGTAAGTGTTATAGCACTGCCAGAAAATGTTTGCTTGGTCGTATGTGACCCTTTGCTGGGATTCATGTTCAATTCCCCAAGTGATTCGAATGCATACCTACCCCTGGTTATTCAACATTTCTTGAGAGATTTCTTGGAATCTTGACTTGACTGCCCCTAGAAGAGTTGGACAGTGACATGTCATGCCCCCTTTCTTATAGTAGATTTGTCATTGGAAGTGTCTTTCCACTTGAAGTGATTTTGTTTCTTGAGAATTTTTGTTCACTGGATATTCGTCGTGTTAATTTCTATGTTGTCAAATAATTAGCCATATGCAAACAGCGATATTCAAAGTAATGCAAAGTTTATGTTTGTCTTGAAGTTTTGGGAATGCAGTTTTAACAAATAAAGAGTTTTATAAGAATATGAATTCAACTCCAGATTTGCAGTAAGGCTTACAAGAGTCAGGATACCTTTTGTAACTGTATGCTTTCGAACTAACCCATGCTTCAATTAGGACTTTTGAAAGGTTGTAGCGTGGTCTGGTTCACAGTTTAAGAAACAAAGGATAAGCCTGAAAGTGTATTTGTACCCGCCTTTTCTCCATGATGTTCTTCAGTTCTAAACTCAGTTAATTGTGCGTTTGAACTCCAATTGAGTTTGGAATGACATTTTGGTGATGGTTCATACAAGTTAATTTTTTCGGAAGGCAGTCATTTTTGCAACATTTTTCATGTTGTCTAGGTTTATAGTGACCTCTTCTTGATTTATTATCCCTGGTTTTTGCCTGACTGTTCTTGTTTTGAGATTACAGTCAGCGGGATGTCCCAGTTTTTCTTAAGTCTCTTTCGTAGGTTTTGACTTAGCGGGCTTTTTCTTTCGAGAGATAATGACTTCCTATTTACGGGGAACCATCACCGTCTTTTGATTAAGAAGGACGTTTTTGGTTATGAAGTGAAAACTTGTGACTGAACACGCTTTTGAATCAACTGAGAAACAACCCTGCCCCAGGTTATGATTAAAGGTTTCAATTTGTGCGAAAGAGAAAACTCCTACTTCTTTGGCTCAAAAGGGGTTGACAAGGGATTATCTTCCTTATAACTCCAGTGTTTAGGGTTTGAAAGAAACGCATGTACATCGTCAGCATGGTCTGTTTAAAATCATATTGTATGAGATTATGGCATTGTATTCGTCATCCTCCCTCTAAAGGTTTGCAACTTTTTGAAACAAGAGTTGAATATCATAAAGGGAGTTAAAAGCACAGTTTTAAGTATAATGAAAATGAATGGATTAATTCAAGGTAAGCATATGCAATGCATTATGAAAGTAACCAAAGTATGACATATAGATAAGTGTTTAAGCAAGAAAAAGAAATTACAATTGAAAATTCGAATAAATAGAAAATTTCTGCCTGAACTTCGTCACTTCAGATGATGTGTCTTTGAGGGATGACAGAAGAGCTCCAGTTGACCGTCTTGTGTAAACTCTAACACTCCTTCGTTGATTAAGTCTTGAATTTTGTTCTTCAAAGCCCAGAAACCATTCGTATTATGTCCAGGACTATCGGAATTGTATGCACACCTCTCATTGGGGTGGTAACTAGGAGCAACAATATTGGGATTCTGGAGAGGATCCTTTAACATAATTAGCTCTGCCTTCAACATGTGTGGTAACGCCTGAGCTAGCGACATGTTGATCCTGGTGAATTTTCTCTTAGGTGCGACCTCCTTACACTGATCCCCATGTCGTTGTTGGCGAGGTTTTTGTTGGGATCACGATGTAGCAGCAATTTGGAAAGGTCTACTCTCCATCAAGTCAACTTCTTGTCTCATCGGAGGCAGATTAATGACTCGATCACCAATTCTAACTGTTTTCCCCATATGATTGCATCCGTCTTGATGAAGCTTGTTGACGAGGGCTCTTAGCTCTTCTTGTCCCCGAGCTAAGTTTTGGATAAGAGCCATATGGCCTACCATCTGTCCTATCATCTAGATCTTCATTGTGGCTATCTCAGTTTGTAGCCGTTCCAGCTGGTCATCATTGTTGTCCTTAGGACTATCCATGGTCATGCCCATAGTGAGGAGTGCTTTCACTTCTTCTTGCCCCTTGGATATGTTCAAGAACATTTATTGAATTTGAGCATTTTGAGTCTGAATGTCCTTGATAGTCTATTCTAGAGCCACCTCTATTGAAATAAGCAGTAAGAGGATGTGAAACCCGTGTGGGGAAAACCTGTTATGATGACATGCATGATATGTGGATGCAATGTTTCCAAGGATTTAGAAGTTTTAAATTTTTTTAGACAAAAAGGAGCAAAATTCAATTGTATTAATAAGTTTAAATTGATTACAACTAATTCCCATTGGGATTACATTGGAGGAAATAAAGAAAAATAAACTCATAAGACAAAAAGGCCGAACGCATCTATTTTGGTGCAATGTAGGCGTTCAAATTTCGCTCTTCATGAAGCTGTCTCGTAAGCTCCAAAACTTTATTTTCACTCACGTAGAACTAGGCTTCGAATATGTCTCGCTCTTCCTTCAGCTGGATCCAAGCTCTTTGCAAATCTTCAAGAGAAGTAGGCATGGTAGGATGAAGGATAATATACGGAACATCTCCTTCAACAACTCGCACCATGATGATAGGTAAAATGGCAGGGTATGGCATACCGAGACTTTGAGCACGAGTTCGTACCCAGTTAAGATAAAGCTCCAAAGGAATGGAGTTCTTACACCCCAAATGTCTTGCTATCCCCCTTGTTTACCATTCTCCAAGCTCGTATGAACCTTTAACGATAGCCTTGGTCGTCGCCCTCATAGTCGAATACCAAACCTTGGATGAGTGCATCATGAGGACCATCTCTTTGCGCATACCCAAACTACCGTAATGCAAGAGAAAGATTATATGTGATACCTCCCCTAATTCCTAGGAGTGGGACATTAGGGAATTCCCCACAATGGTCAATGATGGTAGTGTCCTCAAGGGATCGAGAACACCAATAAATGTCAGAGTGTGTGAGTGACATCATTCTTTGAGACCATGTCAAGCCTTGCTCGTTTTTCCATGTGGAGCAAGGTAGGTGCGAAGTAAACCACCTAGAGATTAAGGGAATGCAACACAAAAGAGTTCCTCTTTTCTTCATGGTTCGAATGTGGAAACAATGTAAAATGTCTCCAAGCAAAGTATGTATAGGATTACGAGAAAGGAAAACCTTGATGGCATTCACATCTATGAATTGTTCCGGATTGGGAAACAGAACCAAACCATAGATTAAGAGGGCCAAGACGTCTTCAAAAGCATGAAAATCCATATCCTCCCAGAATGAACGAGCCTTCTCCAACAGAAACTTGGCTAGGAAACCCTTAACTCCACTTCTTGTCTCCCAATTTGTTATAATGTTGTATCTCTTCAAATGCAAGGCTTCGACAATGACTTCAGGCTTTGGAGTCTCCTCTAAACCAGTGAACGGTATTTGATCAAGCACAGGCACTCCTAACAGTTGAGAGAACTCTTCTAATGTAGGCACCAATTGATAGTCAGGAAAGGTGAAGCAATGATGCATGGGATCAAAGAATTAGAAGAGTACACACATTATTTCTTCTTGGAAGTTTATGGTGGCCAAGCTGAGAAGTCGACCATATTTCTTGGTGAAGGGAGAATCTCCAGAAACCCTTGATGCTAATTCTTGGAGTTGAGGATCTGCTTTCACGACACAGACTCGGATGATATTCCTTCGATTGGGATTTATGGCCTTCAAAACAAAGCAAATATAAATTCTAAATCCTTATGGCTAGTGAGAATTCTTACGATGTTATGATGTTTATGGTGTTATGTACATGTGAACAAAGCGAACAAGTCTTTATGTACAAATAATTATATACACACAAAGCAGCCAAGTCATTAGGTTTAGGCTTGCATGGGGTTTGTAGGTAAGTACCCTCTTGAAGTTTGGTTGGATTAACCTGTCCTAGAAAGTAACCGGGTTTTAGGGGATCTCAATATCACTGACCTTTATTTTAGGCATTGTCTCAGCACAATCAATCTTTTCTTGGGGACGAGATATCCCAAAAGTCCAATCTCAATGAGTGTAGCATCGAGTATCAACCAATCTTCAGCTTTACACCAAAGTCGGCTATCTCACTACTTCCTAATTGGCAAGTTATTCAATTAAGGTTCTAAGGTCAGTTAGTGCTTTATGACGCTGCTCAGCAGCCCCGTATTCTCCTCTATTCAACACAAGGGATACCGGTACCAATAAATGCATCACACTAACGTAGCCATTGTTTCAACCATATCAGTCTATGCCGTATAGTTTCCACAATCTATTGCTACTTACCTAAAAGGTGACCCAGGTCCGGGTGTAGGATCAAAACAAATCCCAAACAAGGAACCATAATGTAAAGCAAGCAAGTCAAACAAGGAAAGCAAGTAAAGGGGATCTAGCCCTAAGGTAATCCCACTTTTAAGATACCCCCCAACAGAGTCGCCAGTTCTGTAATACAGTGGGAGAACTATCTCGGGGGGTAGGTAATGAAAAGGGAAGGTGTTAGCACCCTTTTCATCCGTAGTTATCTACGGGCTCTTAGTTTCTTGCTAGATCACTTGTTTTTTTTTGAAAATGTGCTTTGTGGTGTGGGTTTGAAAATATTTTGAAAATGTTTTTGTAATGATTCTCGTCTCTATAAGAATGCGCACAAAGTGTTGGTTTTGAAAATAGTTCAAAGAGATGTTTGTTGTGGAAGTTGTTTTTGAAAGTGATTTTCAAAAGCGCCTTTGTAATAATTCTCGTCTCTATAAGAATGCGTACAAAGAGTTTTGACTTTTGAAAAATGTTTCAATTGAAGGTGTTAGTATGGAAGTGGTTTTTTAGTTGTGAGCAAGCAAGCAAATACAAACGTCCTACCTACTCAAAAGTTCTAATGTTCTTTTCCTCCTCCTTTGGATGTTGCTATCTTACCATCGATTTGGTAAGAACCCATATCGTTGGATGTGAAAGGACGGGTGTGGGTCATTTGTATAGTCATAGAAGGCATGATATGGGACTTTTTAGCAATTTCGTTAGGGAATATATCATTTACCAAAGGCAACATCAAGGGACATCGAGGGACTATGATCTTTTATCGAGGGTCTTTGCTAAAACGCCCATATTCGAGGGACATGACTATTTTCCGAGGCAACAAGTGAGATTACCCTAGAGGTGCATGTGTGAATGGTGTGTTTAATTGCATGCATTTTTGTCTTTGATTTGGGTAGTCTACTTGTTGGTTTCATCTTGACATACACCCTAATTACTAACATTTATGAAAGCAATAAAAATGCGGAAAATAAAGGTCCTACGCTATTACAACCATATTGAACAGCAAGAAAATGTAAAAAAAACAAAACAAAATAAAAGAAGGGAAAAAAAGTTCTTCGATCCAGTCAATAAGCTCCCTTCGATTCAACCTTTTATTGCTTCGTTCGATTGGGCCTAGAAGTCAGCGTGAGTGTGCATCCTTCAATTCACGCTTTTTTTTCTGCTTCCTTTCGTTTGGGGTTAGATAGAAGAATGGGGAAAAGCCTGAGGCTTCGATACACACATCATTCTTCCTGTTTTCTTTTGTTTGGGATTAAATAGCAGCATGGGTTGAGGCCACGCTAATATTGTTTCATGGTCAGGTTAGTTCTTAAAATATGTTTTGCAAACAAAGAAAACAAAAAAATAATAGAAACGAAAACAAAAAGAAAATATGGAAACGAAAATAAACAGGAAAGATGGAAACGAAAACAAACAACAAAAGGTGGAATAATGATGTTTGAAACAAAAGGAAATGGTTATTACATGTTTGAAACGAAAGGGTTAAGGTCATGGTGACTTACCTTGGATTTGAAGCGGGAATGTGTGTGTTGGACCTTGGGTTGCTGCCCTGGATGCTCTTGGATTCGAAGGAAGGAAAAAAGTGTGGTGTTTCTAGTGCTGGATTTGAAAGCAAGAGCAAATTGTTGGGTTTGTGTTTCCCTGGGTTCTGGATTCGAAGGGAAGAAACAAGTGTGGTGTTTCTTTGATTGGATTCGAAAGCCAAGAAGAGTGAAGTTGTGTTTGTTTGTTTCTGGATTCGAAGGAAAAGGAACAAGTGTGGTCTTTTGATTCTGGGTTTGAGAGTGTGTTAAGTGATTGATGATTTTCACACAACCAAAGTTTCTCCAACTACCAAAATCCCCTTAACATGTGTTGTGGAACATCTTATTTATAGATATAGTTGGGTGAGATTTGGGAGGGAAAACAAAAGAATTTGAACAAATTGAGTATGTTATTTTTGTAGTTTCGAGGTGTAGTATTTGTATGCCAAATTGGTGCAAATATAGGAGCAGCGTAGCAGGACGGCTGTGCAGCAGCTTTGGAGCATTGTGGCCAGTGCAGCAGGCTTGGACTTGGCAGCACATAAGACTCTGGCCAGCAAGCATCTTTGAATATTTCACCCTTTCTTTTTGACCTCATAGGTCCAACCTTCGACCAAAACCTCTCTTCAGACAACAATATTTGTTTCCAAACAGTATGTGTCTTTCGAATGGGTCCTTTGTGCATCCTTCGAAGGGGCCAAATGTATGCCCCTTGAATGGGCTACCAAAATATGTCCTTTAAATGGGACACCAAGGTATATCTTTTAATTTCACCAATGCATGTCCTTCGAATGGGCCACCAACTATGTGTGTTAGAAGTTTTCAAGGGTGGAATCGAAGCAAGCATGAGGGGAGTTCCTGCCTTGTGAATTGAAGCAAGTAGGAAAGAGGTCGTTGCTTCTTGAATCGAAACAAACACTGTAAGAGGCCATTGTTTTGTGAATTGAAAGAAAACCAAGCAGGAGGCCAATGCCTTATGAGTCGAAGAAAAACTACATGAGGCCATTGCCTTGTGCCTGCTGGCATGAAGCAGCCAATACTCAATCGAAGCTTGCGTGCAGGTAGACCTTGTCCAATCAAAGCTTGTGTGTAGGAGGCTACTGCTTTGTGACTCCAAGAAAGAATACAAGATGCCATTTCTAAAACAAAGGTTTGTATGAAGAGCCAATGTTCAATCGAAAGCTGCAATGCAGGAGGTCACTGCTTTGTGACTCCAGGAAAACATGTAAGGGGCCAATGGTGCAATCGATGATTACATGGAGGAGGTCCCTTCTTTGAATGAAAGGAAGCCTTCAGAAGGCCATTGCCTTATGAATCGAAGGAAGCTTTTAGAAGGTCATTGCATTCTTAATCTAAAGAAGCCAGTAGGAAGCCACTAACTTTTGGATCAAAGGATACTAACAGGAGGCCCTTGTCTTCTGAATCGAAAGAAGATGTTTCAAAAGGAAACAATGGCCAATCGAAGCTAGCATGAAGATGACCATTTGTTCAATAGAAGCATGTATTAAGAATGTATAAAAAAGGCCATTGCCTCAATCAAAGCTTGGGAATTTGAAGCAAGTTTGAAGGAGGCCAGATGCCCAATCGAAAGCTGGTGAATCAAGCTTGCATCGAAGGGGGCCATTTTGTAGATTTTGAATTTGAAATATTGTTTGTAGTAACTCCTTTTGATCTACTTTGTACTTGTGCATACTTGAGCTTTTGAAAATCTTCGTGAGATATATCTTGAGAAATCGAGAGGGAAAAGTTTGGGGTAAAACAGGGTTGTTTGTGAGAAAATATCATAGACATCTCCGAAAGAATGAAATCCAACACTCGGACAAAAATCTCATCAATTATAGAATCTAACCAAAATCTTCAATACAAGATGAAGGTAAGAAATCTAAATCAAGAGTATCATGTTTCAACTACGGAAAACCCGACCACTACAAACTGGACTGCCCGTTGCTCAAGAAAGACAAAGGAAAAGACAAATTCCAAAAGAGACCGAACAAAGTTATAAGAGCATGCATTCCTTGGGATAGTTATAGTAAATCCTCAAGCAAAAGTGGCTATAGTGACGAAGAAGAAACAGTCAACCTTTGCCTCATGGCTCATCAAAAGCAGAAAAGCAATGTAAGTCACTCTAAATATGATCATATTGATAAAATGTCTCACATAGAATTGCAAAGAGCTTTTGATAGTCTACAAAATGAGGCTAAGGAAGCTTTCAAATGATTAGCCTCAAATAAGAAAAAATTTCATGCCTTGAGCATAAAGTGTCCAAATCCCAAAACAAATTAGAAGCTCTCAAGGCATCCATGGTAGATAAAATCAAAACTAATATCAAAGATGATAAGTTTTCTTGGCATGATTGGGCTGGATGTGAAACTTGTTATATTTGGCAAAGAGAGGTAAAAACTCTTAAAGCCAAACTTGACAAGGATTTACAACCCAAAATTACTTTTAGCATTGATAGATCAAATTTCAGAAGTAGTATGATAAATCCATATCAAAAATACACTTATGAAATAAGAGATCCTCCAAGCAAAAGTAACTTACCCAAAACTCTAACTTGTTTATATTGTTGAAAAAGGGGGCACACCATTGGCAAATGTCGATTTAGGAGGTTTTTGGTTCCTCAAGGCATTTTCAAATGGTTGCCAAAATGCAACTCATGTATCACTCACACACAAGGACCCAATAAAAATTGGGTACCTATTTCCCTTGTTTAAATTTATAGGTGTAATTTCTTAAGACTACGGAGAAAATATAGTTTCTCGATAGTGGGTGCTCAAGACATATGACGGGCGACATCTCCCTATTTTTTTAGTTTGTGGTGAAAAAGAAAGGATTTGTCACCTATGGCGACAATAACAAGGGAGCAATACTCGTTAAAGGTAGTGTAGGTAATCCCTCTTCTACTACTATCTCAGATGTCCTATTAGTTGATGGTATTAAACACAATCTTATTAGCATTAGTCAATCATGAGACAAAGGATACAATTTATCATTTTCAAAAGATTGTTGCATAATTGAACACAATGATAAGAAAGATGATGTGTTCAAAGGCTTGAGGGTAAACAATGTATACATACTTGACGTGAATAATGTGTCCCTAACCGGATCTAAATGTCTAGTCACCTTAAATGAGGATTCATGGTTGTGGCATAGACGTCTAGCTCACTTGAATTTGGATTTGTTAAATAAAGTTGTCTCAAAAGATTTAGTAGTCGGTTTACCAAAACTAAAATTTTCCAAGGATCACTTATGTGATGCTTGCCAAATGGGGAAGCAAACTAGAATCTCATTTAAATCTAAAAATATTATTTCTACAAACTAGACAAAAATGGAATTATAACTCACAACAAGGCTTGACTTGTTGCCCAAGGGTATAACCAAGAGGAAGGCATCGATTATGAGGAAACTTATGCTCTGGTGGCCCGACTCGAGGCTATACGCCTTTTGCTTGCATATGTATGCTCACAAAATTTCAAATTATTTCAAATGGATGTAAAAAGTGCCTTATTAAATGGATACATTAATGAAGAGTTTTATGTGTCTCAACCTCCCGATTTTGACAATTTTGATAATCCTAACTATGTTTACAAACTTAAGCATGCGCTATACCGTCTTAAACAAGCCTGTAGGGCTTGGTACAAACGTCTTAGCAAATTCTTACTAGATCAAGGATTATCAAGAGGAAAGGTTGACACAACCTTTTTTATTAAGCATGAAGGAAAGCATTTTATTTTAGTTCAAGTTTATGTAGATGACATTATTTTTGGTTCTTCTAACACATCTTTGGTCAAGAAATTCTCTAAGCTAATGCAGGGAGAATTTGAGATGAGCATGATGGGGGAGTTAAACTACTTCCTTGGAATTCAAATCAAGCAACTAAATAAAGGGACATTCGTGAGCCAAACAAAATATTTTCTTGACCTACTCAAGCGATTCGACATGACAAGCTCAAAGGCTATCGATACTCTTATACCTACGACCGTGAACTTAGACCGAGATGATAATGGTAAACTCGTCGATATAAAAAGGTATAGAGGTATGATTGGTTCCCTTCTCTATCTTACAACCTCTCGTCAAGATATAATGTTTAGTGTTTACATGTGTGCTCGGTTTCGATCATGTCCTAAGGAGTCACATTTAAAAGCCATAAAGTGCATACTTAGGTAGCTTAGTGGTACAACTAAGTATGGACTTTGGTACTCCAAGGGTAGTGATTATTCTTTGGTTGGCTATTCCGATTCTGACTTTGCCGATTGTAAATCGGATAGGAAAAGCACTAGTGGTACTTGTCATTTCTTTTCAAATTCTCTGGTCAGTTGGCATATCAAAAAGCAAGTTTTCGATGCCTTGTCAACCACCGAAGCGGAATATGTTGCAACGAGTAATTGTTGTGCCTAAATTTTGTGCCTCAAACAATAATTGCTTGACTTCAATGTCCGACTTGATCACATTCCTATTTTTTGTGACAATACCAGTGCCATCGACCTAACCAAAAATGCAATTTTGCACTCTCGCACAAAACATATTGAGATAAGGCACCATTTCTTAAGGGACCATATGGAAAAGGGTGATGTCATTTTCGAGCATGTTGATAGCAAAAACCAACTTGCTGACATTTTTACTAAACCACTCGCTACGAAACCCTTCTTTCACATCCGAAGGGAACTTGGTGTTCTCGATATCTCGGATAGGTTGCAACTTAGTTAAGTTGCATGCTCCTTATTTTATTGAACTTATTCTCATAATGCTTGATACAATTATGAATAGTTTTAGTGAAAGCTCTCATCAATCTTCATAAAGGTAATATGGTTCTCATCTATTTTATGTTCTTAACTATGTGTAAATGCT
The DNA here is from genome assembly GCA_948472305.1 of Vicia faba. NCBI lineage: Eukaryota > Viridiplantae > Streptophyta > Magnoliopsida > Fabales > Fabaceae > Vicia > Vicia faba. The sequence continues at coordinate 401,728,855 of OX451738.1, read as the reverse complement.
AAACTTGCTCTTATTTATTTTTAAGTGCATAAGGCTTTTACGTGTTATATTAATTGCATGAAATCAATTGAAAAAGCTGCATAAAATAAAAAATCTTTATTGTTGATTCGAGTCATAGCATGAATGCGTCGATGCATACCATATAACTCACTCAGTATTAATTATAATTATCCTTGCGTCGACTCAAAGATCTATAAGCGATCGGCGCATCGTGTAAAAATCTGATTTCTTTAGTTTTATATCATATTATTCTTTTGTTTTCTAAATACACTAATTTATCTCTAAACCCTAAAAACCCATTTCTCTCAAAATCTCCCTCACATACCCACTTATCTCAAGAAACTTCCCTAATGGATTTAAGGGTAACTAAAAAGAGAACTTTCAGAGGCAACTCCTCCAATGTTCCTTCCGATATTCCGGTAACTGCTATTTCACTTCTCTCTGATGATACTGCTGGTACTTTTTCAAACACTTTTGGTAAGAGAAACATAGTTAGATAATCAACTTAAGATCTAAAAACTTTCGGTCACATGCATCTTCCTAAAATTATAAAATTGTTAAGTTTCCAGAAATTCCACTTATTTCTTGAATGTGATACACCTTATAATAAGAATTTAGGAAAAATGTTCTATGCTGGCATGCAAGGAAAGTTTGAAGGATTTGAATTTAAATATAGAATCAACAACAATATTATATGGTTAGCTCACATGTATGGAAAGACCTATTTGGCATGTGGCCAGTTCACTCTGATGCTATTAAAATTTCTAATATTGTTCTTGCTCCTAACTATGAATTCAAGTTTGCTTTAAACTCCATGCTTAAGAAGCCTTACAGTGATAGAATAGTAAACATTGATTTATTTCTAAGATATGTAACTACTGGTGCCCTAGCTCCATTTGACAGAATTCTATTTGGATTGTTTGCCACATTATTCGACCTAAGATGGGAGGTCTTTCTCGTGTGAATAAAGCTGAGGTTCAACTGCTTTATGTTTTTAAACATAAGATAAAGGTTCATTGGCCACACTATTTTGCTAGAAGAATGTTTGATCTGCACAACTCTGGAAGAGGCACCACACCATGCTATCCCTCTTTCAATCAAAGAGTTCTGAATTGAGAAAAGATTAAAGTTCCAGGAATTCCTTAGAAAATAAAGGTTCAAAGTTAAGAGTGACTTACCTTGTTTGAAGCTGGAATGTGTGCTGGACCTAGGTTTGATGGAAAGAAACAAGGGTGGCGTTTCTAATGCTGGATTCGAAGGAGAATAACAAGTGTGATGTTCTTTCTACTGGATTCGGTGGAAAACAAAGTGTGGGGATGTTTCAGATTCGAAAGAGGCAAATGTTTAGATTCTGGGTTGGTGTTTAATGTTTGGGAACCTTAAGAGTTTTGGAGAGTTTTTGAGAGTTTGATGATTCATTGAAGATTCATTCCACCACCCAAAAAAAGTCCCCTTTAGCTTGCAAATGTTTCTCTATTTATAGAGAAAAGGTTAAAGGTGTTTTGAAGTAACCAGATTTGTAGGATAACAAACCATGGTTTGGTTAAAAATGAAACAAGTTTAGTCCCTTTTTGTTGATCCCAAGTTTCTAGTACAAGTGGGGGCCTGCTGGCAGGAGATTGGACTTGTGCTTCTGGCACTATTTTTCGTTCAGACACAAATCAGGTTGGGAGCTGATTTTGTGATAAAAGTACTCTCTATGAAAAAAGGGTATGTAGCCTTTTGCTATTTTAACCAATAATGGTATTATCCAGTAGACAAAGCTTCAAACCATTTTGTAAGCCTCTGATCATGTAAGGATTTGGAAGCAACATAGCCTAACAAGTAGGGTAAGGATATGAGATTTGCTCAAAGTTATTTAAACAAACTTGCTTCGAAGGGTCCAGAGTTGGGTTCCAAAGATGTTGATTCGAAGGGAATCAAAATTCCAATTGAAGCCTTGTGTGAAGGTGGTTCTTGTCCAGTCGAAGGCCTGCCTTCCAGAGGTCACATGGCCAAACGAAAGGGTGTATGCAGGAGGTCCTTGCTTTTATGGCACTAGCGTGAAGGAAATCCTGGCTTTGTGGTGTCAAAGGCAAACATGGAGAACCAATGGCTTCTGAGTCGAAGGAGAACTGCAGGAGGCCATTGCTTTGTGACTTTAAGTAAACATGCGAGAGGTCTCTGCTCAAATGAAAGCTTGCATAAAGGGAGCCACGTGCCTAAATGAAAGGTGCATGCAGAAGGTCTAAATTCTCAAACGAAGTTTTCAATAAAGGGGGCCACATGCCCAAGCGAAAGAGGCATGCTAGGCTTGCACTAAAGGAGGGTCACATGCCCAAATGAAAGAGGCATGCAGGAAGCAAAGATGGCCAAACAAAAGAGGCATGCTAGGGTTGCACTAAAGGAGGGCCACATGCCCAAACAAAAGAGGCATGCGGGAAGCAAAGTTGCCAAAATGAAAGAGGCATGCAGGAGGCAAATTGTGCAATCAATAGATGCCAAAAGGAGGATTTTCTCCTTGGAATTGAAGGAGGCTACATGATGCTTTTTTGGCTTCTTGCCTTGGAATCAAAGGAGGCTACATGATCTTTTTTCCTTGGAATCAAAGGAGGCTACATGAGGATTTTTTCCTTGGAATCGAAGAAGGCTACAAGAGGCTTTTTTCCTTGTGCCTGTTGGCCCGGTGGGCGCCTCTTGCATGCAAGAAGGAAACTATGGCTAAATCGAAAGTTGTATGCAGCTAGCCATCAACTTTGTGAATTAAATCAAGCATGGAAGGAATTATTTGTCTAATCAACATAAGCATGGAAGCATCAAACGTTCAATTGAAGCAGATATACAGGCCACCATTACATTGTGAACCCTGTGAGGCCAAAGATGTAATTGAAGGTTGCATGCAGGAAGGTCCTGCCTTATGAATCAAAGCCAGCGTGTTAGAGGCCAACGCCCAATCGAAGGATGCAAGCCAAGCTTTCATTGAAAGAGGCCAAAAGGCCATTCGAAGGAGGAGAATCGAAGAAGACTTGTTTTTTCTCCAATTTTGTCAAAAATATTATTTTTATCTATTTATCTATTTTGAGAATCCTTGTGAGAAATGCCTTGAGAAAAAAGAGGGCAAACTTTGGGGTACAACAGTTGCCCTTGTTCAATCTTCTTAAACTTGAAGAGTTAGATTGGCGAGTCCCTCATTCGTGACTTGAAGGTGGAAGATGATTGAACACTAGAGTGCCTAGAAATTTTCCCTTGATGATGTGGTGGTTGATTGTGTAGGGAATGGGCTTAAAGATTCTATTTGGAGATATGATGGAGAGTTTTCAAAGATAGACTTATAGATGCCATGCAAAGTTGATTGTTGACAGAAATTAGACTAAGTCTCATTTTGGCTTCAACTGGAAAAGAATCAGAATAAATCTTTGGAGCGATTTATCTGAACCAGAGAAAATGTATACCAGAAACGAATCAAGATAACCCATTGATCAATTTAAATTGAACCAGCTGAGGTCTTGAATAATATTTAACTGGAAAGAATCAGAATAAATCTTTGGAGTGATTAATCTGAACCAGAGAAATTGTCTACCGGAAAGGAATCAGGATAAACCATTGATAGATTTAAACTGAACCAACAGAGGTTTGAAAAAGAATCAGAATAAATGTTTGGAGTGATTTATGTGAACCAGAGAAAATGTATTCCAGAAAGGAATCAAGATAAACCATTGATCGATTTAAACTAAACCAGCAGAGGTCTTGAATATTCTTTAACTGGAATGAATCAGAATAAACCTTTGGAGCGATTCATCTGAACCAGAGAAATTGTCTACCGGAAAGGAATCAGGATAAACCATTGATAGATTTAAACTGAACCAGCAGAGGTCTGGAAAAGAATTAGAATAAATCTTTGGAGTGATTATCTGAACCAGAGAAAATATCTACCAGAAAGGAATCAGGATAAACCAATGATCGATTTAAACTGAACCAGCATAGGTCTTGGATAATCTTTAACTGAAAATTAATCAGAATAAATCTTTGGAGCGATTTATATGAACCACAGAAAGTGCCTACCTGAAAGGAATTAAGATAAACCATTGATGAATTTAAACTGAACCAGCAGAGGTCTAGAAAAGAATTAGAATAAATCTTTGGAGCGATTTATCTGAACCAAAGAAAATGTCTACCGAAAAGGAATCAGGATAAACCATTGATCTATTTAAGCTGAACCATCAGAGGTCTTGGATAATCTTTAACTATGAAAGAATCAAAATAAATCTTTGGAGTGATTTATCTGAACCAGAGAAAGTGTCTACCGAAAAGGAATTAAGATAAACCATTGATCGATTTAAACTGAACCAACAGAGGTCTGGAAAAGAATCAGAATAAATATTTGGAGCAATTTATCTGAACCAGAGAAAATGTCTACCGGAAAAGAATCAGGATAAACCATTGATCAATTTAAACTGAACCAGCAGAGGTTTGAAGGAAGTGTTCTTTATGTAGATAGTTTTCCTGGCTTGTTACAAGTATTAATCTAATCATTCGTCCGCAGATAATTATCCTCAATAGATAACGAAGGAATCTTGGACGATTACTACTCCAAAAGGTGATGAAGGAATTTTGGACGATTACTACCTCAGCAGATAATGAAGGAATCTAAGCTTGATTTTGTCTTGGAGAAGTTTACAGATAATTAATGACACTTATCTGTTGATCTCTTCCTGAAAAGGTAAAGAGTTAGTTGTATGAAATGTCATGTTGTATGCATGGCGTAATGATGTTTCTCAAAATAAATGAGATTGTGCTATATGCGTTTCATATGCATATGCTATGAATGTTGTTGGAATGTATATTTGTCTTGGAAAATAAATTATTGACAAATGCTAGGGAGCCTTAGGAAGTTAAATCTCGGGCTGCTGTTGGAGATGAAGAGTATGTGCATCTTCAAACATTGTTTAGAATATTTCCGCTGGGGATTCCCATTTTTGTTGTTTTGAGGAGAAATCCACTAGGGGATGTTGATTTTGCTTGAGAGGAAAACTCTGTGGAGAGTGTTGATTTCCGCTTGGGGAAAAGAGTTCAGGAGTTTCGGTTGTCCGCTGCTCTACTGGGGAGTTATCTCTTGATGAAAGAGAAAGGAAGTTAACCAACTTGTTCGAGATAAAGAGGTTAACAGTTATCTGGTTTGGCTTCCCGGCTTTGCAGCAACTCAGTGGGGATTGTAGAAGAGTCTAATGGGGAAGAGGGGTTGTGGTCCGTTGATTTGTAGTAGTCGGAGAAGCAAACTCAAGTTGGGGAATCTTGCGGTTTGTTGGAAAAATAAACCCTGTCGCCACTCTGTTGGAGAGGTGTTTTCTTTTGGAGGAATTCCTCGAGGATTCTTGAGATTAACTCAGTTAGGGAGAAGTTTTCATAGATTGAAACTCTGGTTGGGGATCACCTTGTGAAAAGGACTTTGCGGGATATTTGTCACTGCCCCTATTAGCAAGTGTTTGTAGTATTTCCAGGAAATGTTTGCCTGACCGTACGTAATCTTTTGTTGGAATTCATGTTCAATGCCCCAAGTGATTCAGATATAGACCTGCCCCTGGTTATTCAGCATTTCTTGGGAGATTTTTTGGAATCTTGACTTGACTTCCCCCAGGTGAATTGGATAGTGACATGTCATGCCCCCTTGTTTATAGGGGATTCACTATTGGACGTGTCATCCTATTTGAAGTGATTTTGTTCACTGAGAGATCTTTCATTCGCTGGATATTCGTCGTGTGAATTTCTCCGTTGTCAAACAAATAGCCATATGCAAACAATGATATTCAAATAATGAAAAGTTTATGCTTGTCTTGAAGTTTTGAAAATGCGTTTTAGAAGACAAAAGAAATTTGTAAGAATGTGAATTCAACTCAGGATTTAGAGTAAGCCTTACAGGAGTCAGGATACCTTTTGTAACAGTATGCTTTCGAACTAACCCATGCTTCAATTAGGACTTTTGAAAGGTTGTAGCATGGTCTGGTTCATGGTTTAAGAAACAAAGGATAAGGCTCAAAGTGTATTTGTACCCGCCCTTTCTTCGTGATGTTCTCCAGTCCCTAAACTTAGTTAATTGTGTGTTTGAACTCCAATTGAGTCTGAAATGACATTTTGGTGACGGTTCGAAAATTTGGAAGTTTATTTGTTGGAAGGCAGTCATTTTTTCCATATTTTCCATGTTGTTGATGACTTATAGTGTCCTCTTTTTTTTGGTCTACTATCCCTTATTTTTGTCGGAATGTTCTTGTTTTGAGATTACTGTCAGCGGGATGCCCCAGTTTTTCTTAAGTCTCCTTCGTAGGTTTTGACTTAGTGGGTTTTTCTTTTAAGAGATAATGACTGCCTATTTGGTAGGGAACCATTGCCGTCTTTTGATTCCAGAGGAATGTTTTTGATGTCATTTGTTTTATACAAAGTGAAAGCTGGCGACTGAACGCACGTTTGAATTAACTGAGAGACTATCCTGCCCCAGGTTTTGATTAAAGGTTTAAATTTGTGTGAAAAAGTCAACTCCTACTTCTTTGGCTCAAAGGGGTTGACTATGGATTATCTTCCTTATAACTCCAGTGTTTAGGAATTAAAACAAACGCATGTACATCGTCAGCAAGGTCTGTCCAAAAGCATACTATATGAGATTATGGCATTGTTTTTGTCATCCTCCCTCTAAAGGCTCGCAACTTTGTAAAACAAGAGTTGAATATTATAAGGGGAGAAAAAAACATAGTTTAAATGAAAACAAAAGGATTAATTCAAGACAAACATATACAATTAATTATGAGAATAACCAAAGTTTGACATAAAGGTAAGTGAAATTCTGGCTGCAGATACTCAATGTCACGTTCAATGTTATGACACCGTATCTGACTTATAAGACAGTAAATACAAAAACAGTAAAGAACACAGTCAATTGTTTACCCAGTTCAGTGTGCAACAACACCTACTCTGGGGGCTACCAAGCCATGGAGGAAATCCACTATAAGAGATATTAATTCAGGAATAAACCAACCAGTTTATCTCCTTCACTTAAGACCTACCCAATGCAACTTCAATCTAAGTACAACTTAAACCTGAGTTCCTACTCACTCCCCCTCAATCACAGCAGTGATACATAAAACAATTTAACTAATGAATTGTTGAAGACACTCTTCAAAACATACACTTGATTATGCTTCACAGCTTTTTAATCAAGCAACACAAACACTCTTGCTTCACAGCTTTGAGTGATACACAAACCTAACTTGACTTTGCTTCACAGCTTTAGTCAAGAGACATACAAACACTCTTGCTTCAAAGCTTTGAGTGTTACACAACCCTTACAATTAAAACCTATTCCAAGTCACTTATCACAATGATAATTGCTTGGATTACAATAGTTAAAACTATACAGCTTCTAAATAATCTTCTGTCAAAAAGGGATTGATTCCAAAACAGCAGCTCTGTTGAATATATAGTAGTTGCACCTTCAGTTAGGGTTTCCACAAAAAGCTAGGGTTAATTCCGTTTGACCTTAAGACCAGGTCACAGGACTTTATCAACCAGGTTAGGGTTGAGCTAGGTTAACCCAAAGAAAACGCAGGATTCTGTTCTGGAAAGACTGAGTCATTTTCCTGAAAAAACTCAGAATTAACCAAACTGCATAACTGTTAGTTCAAAGCAGGATATCTTAACATTTGTTATGACATCTGAAAACCTATCTACTGATTTAGGTAAATGTGATCTTTTTGCAAAATGCTCAGATACACACTTATAAACATCAGTACCTGTATGACAATATTTTTCTGCAAAGGTACCTAAAAAATCTGTACCTAATAAACTAGAATGTTATGACATCAGTCATGACATTCATACATCTGGTTTTACCAAAAATGCATGCCAATACCTAAACAACTACAAACTCCCCCTTTGGAAGATTTTTGGCTAAAGCCCCTAAGCAATCAGAGATAGACAGCAGTAGAATAAAATGACTGCATAAAAATAGAATGTCAAATAAAGTACCAAAATATATCTCCCCCTCTTTAGCCACAAATGGGCCAAAGATACATGTTCTTAAAATTTATACAGTCATCCAGAAAAAGTAGTAAGAGCAGCAACTAACACACTTCCAAACTCTACCAGGGACCAACATCAACTCCACCAATCAGCAAATCCACCAACCTTTAAGCATTGTCATCAGACTCAGAGGATTCGGGCTTCTTCCTTTTCTTGTGAGCAATGTCAGCATTCTTCTCTTTGTCTGATGTCTCAACATCCTTAGAGACATCTGAATTTGTTTCAGCATTTGAACTTTCTTGATTTAAAGGGACAGAAATGCCAGGAACTAAGTGGTTCTCGGTCAGAATTCTTGAAACAATTTTAGCTATTGCTTGACGAACATAGGCTGACCCTTCCCTATTTGCAATTTCAGGGGGAACTGAAGAAGATGGATGAGATGGATTACCAGAGGCAGAAGCTTGGGACCTTCCTGCATGTCTTGTTCTCAGCTCTTTGACCTTGGTGGGGTTAGTTTCCACTTTTCTAAGAGAAGAGATCTCCAGGACTTCAGAGTCCAGACAAGAAGAGATTGTCCTAGAATCTTGATTAGAGGAAGAGGTTGAAATAGTCGTATTGGATGATGATGGTGGTTGAGACATTTTGACAGTCTTAGAGGACCAACAGCAACTGAAGAGAAAATTCTGATTGAGAGACTGGGTTTTGATGAGGAGACGAGAGGGGAAGGAAGAAAAGGAGTGTCTATTCAACTTCTTAAAAGAATTGAAGGAAATGGGAAAATATAATTTTAACCCAATCAGAACAAGCATAACTCTTTTAACCCTTGTTTTAAGCAAAATTAATTGCTACAATTCCTCATGTTGGCAAATACCCAACTTACCCCTCAAGTTTTCAAATTGATTTGCATCAAGAGCCTTGGTAAAAATGTCAGCCAGCTGTAGCTCAGTGGCAACATGTTCCAATTTGATTGTCTTCTCTTCTACAAGGTCTCTGATAAAGTGATGTCTTATGTCAATATGTTTGGTCCTACTATGCTGAATGGGATTCTTGGAAATGTTGATTGTACTCAGATTGTCACAGTACAATGTCATAACATCTTGTGTGACATTATACTCAGTAAGCATCCGTTTCATCCAGATCATTTGAGAACAGCTACTACCAGCTGCAATGTATTCAGCTTCAGCAGTAGAGAGAGACACACAATTCTGTTTCTTGCTGAACCAGGAAACCAGATTATTTCCCAAGAAGAAACATCCTCCAGAGGTGCTTTTTCTATCATCAGCACTACCAGCCCAATCAGCATCACAGTAACCAGTCAGAGTTGGTTCACAGCTATGAGAATATAGCAACCCATAGTTGTAAGTTCCACTCACATACTTCAAAATTCTCTTCACTTGATTCATATGGCTGACTTTGGGATCAGCTTGGTATCTTGCACAAACTCCAACTGCAAAAGCAATATCAGGTCTGCTGGCTGTTAAGTACAACAAGCTTCCTATCATGCTTCTGTACAGACTTTGATCCACCTTAACCCCACTTGAATCTTTGGAAAGCTTTAAATGAGTAGGAGCAGGAGTCCTTTTGTGACTGGAATTCTCCATACCAAACTTCTTTACAATGTTCTTAGCATACTTGCTTTGAGATAAGAAGATTGAGTCCTCCATCTGTGAGACTTGCAGTCCAAGACAATAAGTTAGTTCTCCCATGAGACTCATTTCGAACTCAGCCTGCATCTGGTCAGCAAAATGTTTAACCATAGGTTCTGACATTCCTCCAAACACTATGTCATCAACATATATTTGGGCAACCATCAACTTCCCTCCTTCAGTTTTGACAAAGAGTGTTTTGTCCAAGCCTCCTTTTCTGTATCCTTTGTCTTAGAGAAACTTTGTTAACCTGTCATACCATGCTCTAGGAGCTTGTTTCAGGCCATATAGAGCTTTTCTCAATTTGTAGACATGATCAGGGTGATTTGGATCCACAAAGCCTTTAGGCTGTTCCACATAAGCTTCTTCATTCAAGTACCCATTTAGAAAGGCACTTTTCACATCCATCTGAAATAACTTGAACTTCAGAAGGAAAGCAATTGACAATAGGAGTCTAATTGATTCCATCCTGGCTACAGGTGCAAAGGTTTCATCAAAATCAACCCCTTCAACCTGAGTGTATCCTTGAGCAACAAGTCTTGCCTTATTCCTGGTGACAACTCCTTCAGCATCTGATTTGTTCTTGAAAATCCATTTTGTGCCAATGATGTTAGTTCCTTCAGGTCTAGGAACCAGTTCCCAAACTTCATGTTGCTTGAATTGGTTCAGTTCATCTTGCATTGCTCCAATCCAGTATTCATCAGTTAAAGCTTCTTTGACATTTCTTGGTTCCATTTTGGACACAAAACAAGAGTTTGAGATGATTTCTCTAGATATTGTAATGACTCCACTATTGAGATCTCCTATGATGAGCTCTTTTGGATGATCCTTCTGAATTCTAATGGAAGGGATCTTGCTAGCTTCCTTTGATTCAGATTCTGTAGTGGTGGTGTTGGGTAGATCATTCTGTTGGGTTGAAGTCTCAAAGAATGTCTCAACATTACAAGGGACATCTATTTCTTCATGATAATCATCAATTATAACATTTATTGATTTCATCATGGCTTTTGTCCTGGAATTGAATACTCTATAAGCTCTGCTGTTTGAGGAGTATCCTAGAAATATGCCTTCATCACTTTTAGGGTCCAGTTTTCTTCTTTGTTCACGATCTGCCAGAATATAGCATTTGCTACCAAACACATGGAAGTACTTCACAGTTGGTTTTCTTCCTTTCCAGAGTTCATATATGGTGGATGAGGTTCCCTTTCTCAAGGTGACCCTGTTATGGACATAGCAGGCTGTATTCATAGCTTCAGCCCAAAAATACATAGGAAGTCTTTTGGCATGTAACATTGCTCTGGCAGATTCCTGTATGGTCCTGTTTTTTCTTTCCACAACTCCATTTTGCTGAGGAGTTATAGGAGAAGAAAATTCATGACTAATTCCTTCTGAGGAACAGAAATCATCAAACTTGCTGTTTTCAAATTCCTTGCCATGATCACTTCTGATTCTGACAATACACCCTTCCTTTTCTCTTTGAATTCTCTTGCACAATTCTTTAAAAACTTCAAATACATCAGATTTTTTCCTAATGAAGTTAATCCAGGTGAATCTGGAAAAATCATCCACAACCACATAGGCATATATTTTTCCACCAAGACTCTCCACTTGCATTGGTCCCATCAGATCCATATGAAGAAGTTCTAGAACCTTAGAGGTGGTCAGATGTCTTGACTTTGGATGTGACATCCTAGTCTGCTTACCAACCTGACATTCACCACAAACTCTTCCTTCATCAATTTGCAGTCTTGGAATCCCTCTGACTGCCTCCATGGAGATAATCCTTTTCATACCTCTTAGATGAAGATGGCCAAGTTTTTGATGCCACAATTTCACCTCTTTTTCTTCTTTTGCAATGGAACACACAGAGGAGAAATTAGTGTTCTCAGGCTCCCACAAGTAACAGTTGTCTTTAGATCTGACTCCTTTCATTACAATTTCTTGTTTTTCATTAATTACAAGACATTCAGATTTTGAGAAATTGACCTCGAATCCTAGATCACACAATTGACTGATACTAATGAGATTAGCAGTCAGCCCTTTTACCAGCAGTACTTCATTCAGACTTGGAACTCCAGGGCAGTCCAAATTACCAACTCCTTTGATTTCACCTTTAGCACCATCTCCAAAGGTCACAAAACTGGTGGTGTGAGGTTTAACATTATTGAGGAGGTTCTTGATTGCAGTCATGTGTCTGGAACACCCACTGTCAAAGTACCAGTCTTCCTTTGCAGAGACCCTCAGGGAAGTGTGGGCTATCAGGGCAGTAGCCTTTTTCTTCCATTTAAGCGCATGTGGTACCTTTTTAGACTTAGGTTTGACACCTGAGTTTTGATTGGGGTATCCATGCAATCTGAAGCAGAAGGGCTTTATGTGACCATATCTCCCACAATGATGACATCTCCATCTTTGGTACCTTTTCTTCATATGTCTCTGTTCCTGATGTTGAGAGTTGTGTTGAGACATCTGTTTTGACATTTGCTTATCAGGCCTGATCTTCTTATCTGTACCAGATTTCTTTGCTTCCATAAATCATAGTCCATATTTATTTCCCACATTTTGTCCAACCTGAAGGATCTCTTCCAATTTGTCTGTTCCATTAGTCAGCATCTTGACAGATTTGTTCATTTGATTCAGTTGTGAGTTCAGCTATTGAACTTCCCCTTCTAGATGACTTATAGTTTCAAGGTTTGCCCTTTTCTCAGCCTCCAGCTTTATGATGAGTTTTGATTGTTTCTCATTCTGCATACAGACTTCAGTACTTCTGATACACAATTTCTTGTAAGTATCAGCCAGTTCTTCAAATGTCACTTCTTCATCACTAATGTCACTTTCAGAGGTACAAACACCAGTTAGAGCAGTAACTAGTTTGGCAGATTCTTCTTCAGAATTACTTTCTGAATCACAGTCAGACCAAGTAACAATCATTCCTTTCTTTTGTTTCTTAAGAAAGGTTGGACATTCAGCTCGAATATGCCCATATCCTTCACAACCATGGCATTGAATTCCTCTGCCTTGGTTTCCCTTCTCTTCTGACCTTGGTCTTCTGCTGGAACTGTCAATGTCAGAGGGAATGTTATGAACATTACACCTTGACTTTGGATCTATTATTTTGATGAGTTTGTTGAACTGTCTTCCAAGCATGGCTATAGCTTCTGAAATATTTTCTTCTTCATCCTCCTTGTTTTCAACATCAGTGTTGGATACAAGTGCTATGCTCTTGTTCTTCTTGTCACCATTTTCAGTGATCCCCATCTCAAAAGTCTGAAGAGACCCAATTAGTTCATCCACTTTCAACTTGCTGATGTCCTGGGCTTCCTCTATGGCAGTAACCTTCATTGCAAATCTTTTAGGCAGGGATCTGAGAATCTTTCTCACCAGTTTTTCTTCTGACATCTTTTCTCCCAGTGCTCCTGAGGTGTTGGCAATCTCCAAGATGTTCATGTGAAACTCATGAATGGTTTCATCTTCCATCATTTTTAGATTCTCAAACTTGGTAGTCAACATCTGAAGCCTTGACATTTTCACTTTGGAAGTGCCCTCATGAGTAGTTTTGAGAGTGTCCCAAACTTCCTTGGCCAATTCATATTGATGTACTAGTCTGAAAATGTTTCTATCAATTCCATTGAACAAGGCATTTAAAGCTTTGGAATTTCCCAGGGCTAACTCATCTTCTTCTTTACTCCAATCTTCCTCAGGCTTCAAACTGATTGTCCCATCTTTCTCAGTTATGGTGGGATGGATCAATCCTTTGTCAACAGCTCTCCAAGCCTTTTTGTCCAGAGATTTTAAGAAGGCAATCATACGAGGTTTCCAGTAGTCATAATTTGTTCCATCCAGAATGCATGGTCTATTTCCAAAAACTCCTTCTTTGTCCATAGTGCCAGAAAGTGATATCCCTAGATCTCACCCAGTAATACAGGCAGGGTGCCTGCTCTGATGCCAATTGAAATTCTGGCTGCAGATACTCAATGTCACGTTCAATGTTATGACACCGTATCTGACTTATAAGACAGTAAATACAAAAACAGTAAAGAACACAGTCAATTGTTTACCCAGTTCAGTGTGCAACAACACCTACTCTGAGGGCTACCAAGCCAGGGAGGAAATCCACTATAAGAGATATTAATTCAGGAATAAACCAACCAGTTTATCTCCTTCACTTAAGACCTACCCAATGCAACTTCAATCTAAGTACAACTTAAACCTGAGTTCCTACTCACACCCCTCAATCACAGCAGTGATACATAAAACAATTTGACTAATGAATTGTTGAAGACACTCTTCAAAACATACACTTGATTATGCTTCACAGCTTTTTAATCAAGCAACACAAACACTCTTGCTTCACAGCTTTGAGTGATACACAAACCTAACTTGACTTTGCTTCACAGCTTTAGTCAAGAGACATACAAACACTCTTGCGTCAAAGCTTTGAGTGTTACACAACCCTTATAATTAAAACCTATTCCAAGTCACTTATCACAATGATAATTGCTTGGATTACAATAGTTAAAACTATACAGCTTCTAAATGATCTTCTGTCAAAAAGGGATTGATTCCAAAACAGCAGCTCTGTTGAATATATAGTAGCTGCACCTTCAGTTAGGGTTTCCACAAAAAGCTAGGGTTAATTCCGTTTGACCTTAAGACCAGGTCACAAGACTTTATCAACCAAGTTAGGGTTGAGCTAGGTTAACCTAAAGAAAACGCAGGATTCTGTTCTGGAAAGACTGAGTCATTTTCCTGAAAAAACTCAGAATTAACCAAACTGCATAACTGTTAGTTCAGAGTAGGATGTCTTAAAATTTGTTATGACATCTGAAAACCTATCTACTGATTTAGGTAAATGTGATCTTTTTGCAAAATGCTCAGATACACACTTATAAACATCAGTACCTGTATGACAATATTTTTCTGCAAAGGTACCTAAAAAATTTGTACCTAATAAACTAGAATGTTATGACATCAGTCATGACATTCATACATCTGGTTTTACCAAAAATGCATGCCAATACCTAAACAACTACAGTAAGTGTTTAAGAAAACAAAGAAATTACAATTGAAAATTCAAAAAAATAGAAAATTCCCCCGCCTTTATCGTCACTTCATATGGTATGCTTTTGAGGATGACAGAAGAACTCTAGCTAACCATCTTGTGCGAATTCCAACGCTCCTTCATCGATTAGGTCTTGAATCTTGTTTTTCAATGTCCAACAACTATCAGTATCGTGCCCCGGGCTGTTGGAGTGATATGCACACCTTTCATTGGGATGGTCACTAGGAGCATCAGTGTTAGGATTCCGAGGAGGATCCTTCAGTGTGACCAAATTCAGATTCAACATGTGTAGCAAGACTTGCGACATTGGCATGTTGAGTTTTGTATGTTGAATATTGGATGCATTATGTTTACGTCGATTACCCTGCCCTTGTTGAAGAGGTGGTTGTTAGGCTCGTGACGTGGTATCAATTTGGAAAGTTCTACTCTCTATCAAACCGGCTCCTTGTCTCATTGGAGGCTGATTAATAACTCGATCCCCAATTCTAGTTGTTTGCCCCATTTGGTTGCATCCGTCTTGATGATGCTTGTTGACAAGGGCTCTCAGCTCCTCTTGTCCTTGAGCCAAGTTTTGGATAAGAGCCATCTGACCTACCAGTTGTCCCATCATTTGCACCTTCATTATGGCTATCTCAGTTTGTAGCCACTCCAACTGGTCATCCCCGTCGTCCTCAGGATTCTCCATGGTCAAGCCCCTAGTGAGGAGTGCTTTCACTTCTTCTTGCCCCTTGGATAGGTTTAAGAACATTTCTTGAAGTTGAGAATTTTGAGTCTGAATGTCCTTGATAGTCTGTTCTAGAGCCATCTTTGCTGAAATAAACAATAAGCAAATGAGAGACCTGTGTGGGAAAAGCCTGTCAAGATATGATGCATGGTATGTGGATGCATTGTTTTCAAGGACTTGGAAGATTTAAATTTGTTTTAGATAAGAAAGGAGCAAACTTCAATTGTATTAATAAGTTTAAATTGATTACAACCATGCCCGTCGGGCTTACAATGGATGAAGTAAAGCAAAATAAACACCTAAGACAAAAAGGTCGAACGCATCCTCTTTGGCGCAATGTAGGCGTTAAGATTTCGCTCCTCGTGAAGCTGTCTTGTGAGCTCCACAACCTTATTTTCACTCGCGTAGAACTGGGCTTCAAAGGTGTCTTGTTCTTCCTTCAACTGAATCCAAGCTATTTTTAAGTCTTCAAGAGAAGTAGGCATGGTAGGATGGAAGATAGCATAAGGAACATCTCCTTCAACTAAAGGCTCCATGATGATATGCAAAGTGGCAGGGTATGGCATACCGAGTCTTTGAGCATGAGTTCGTACCCACTTAAGATAAGGCTCCAAAGGAATGGAGTTCTTACGCCCCAATGTCTTGCTATCCACTTTGTTTATCATTCTTGAAGCTCGTATGAACCTTTGACGGTAGCCTTGGTTGTCGCCATCATAGTCGAATACCAAACCTTGGATGAGTGCATCGTGAGGACCATCTCTTTGTGCATACCCAAATTGTCGTAATGCAAGAAAAGAGTTATAGGTGATACCTCCCATAATGCCTAAGAGTGGGACATTAGGGAATTCCCCACAACGGTCAATGATAATAGTATCTTCCAAGGATCGAGAACACCAATAAATGTCAGAGTGTATGAGGGACATCATCCTTTGAGACCATGTCAATCCTTGCTTGTTCTTCAATGTTTATCGAGGTAGGTGCAAATTAAACCACTTGGCGAGTAGGGGAATGTAACACAAGAGAGTACCTCTTTTCTTCATGGTGCGAGTGTGGAAACAATGTAAAATGTCTCCAAGAGAAGTAGGTATTGGATTACCGGAGAGGAAAACCTTGATGACATTCACATCTATGAATTGGTATGGATTGGGAAATAGAACCAAACCATAGATTAGAAGGGCCAAGACATCTTCAAAATCTTGAAAATCCATATCTTCCCAGAATGAACGAGCCTTCTCCAATAGAAACTTGGCTAGGAAACCCTTAACTCCGCTTCTTGTCTCCGAATTTGCTATAATGTCGACTCTCTTAAGATGGAGGGCTTTGGAAATGACTTCAGGCTTTGGAGTCTCCTCTAAATCGGTGAAGGGTATTTGATCAAGCACGAGCACTCCTAACATTTGAGAGAACTCTTCTAGTGTAGAAACCAATTGTTAGTCAGGAAAGGTGAAGCAATGATGTATGGGATTAAGGAATTGGAAAAGTACACACATCATTTCTTCTTGGAAATTGGATGTAGCCAAGCTGAGAAGTCGACCATATTTCTCGGTGAAGGGAGAAACTCCAGGCACCCCTGACACTAATTCTTGGAGTTGAGGGTGTGCTTTCACGAAGCTGATTCAGATGGTATTCGTTCGAATGGGATTCATGGCCTACAAAACAAAACAAAGATAATGTCCTAAATCCTTGAAATGGTTAGTGAGAATTCTTATGATGTTATAATGTTTATGATGTTATGTACAAGTATGCAAAGTAAGCAAGTTGTTATGTACACACAAAGCAGATAAGTCCTTAGGTTTAGGCTTGCATGGGGTTCGTAGGTAAGTACCCACTTGAAGTTTAGTTGGCTCAACCTATCCTAGAAAGTAAACGGGTTCTAAGGGATCTCAATATCACCGACCTTTCTTTTAGGCATTGTCTCAACTCAATCAATCTTTTCTTGCAGTCGAGATATCCCAAAAGTATGATCTCAATGAGCGTAGCATCGAGTATCAACCAATCTTCGGTCGGAACCAAAGTCAGCTATCTCACTACTTCCTAATGGCCAAGTTGTTCAATTAAGGTTCTAAAGTCAGTTAGTGATTCATGAAACCGCTCAGTGGCTCTGTATTATCCTCGATTCAACACAAAGGATACCGGTACCAACAAATATGTCACACTAACATAGCCATTGCTTCAATCATATCGGTCTACACCGTACAATTTCCACAATCTATTGCTACTTACCTAAAAGGTGCCCTAGATCCGGGTGGAGGATCAAAACAAGCCCAAACACGGAACCATAATGTAAAGCAGGCAAGTCAAACAATGAAAAGCAATTAAAGGTGATCTAGCCCTAAGGTAACTCCACTTTTAAGTATAATTCCCCAATAGAGTCGCCAATTCTGTAACACGGTGGGAGAACTGACTTGGGTGTTTTGCGTTTGATTGCAACTGTTGCGGATAGCAAGAGTCGCCACCGACTTTTCTTTTATCCAATAAGGAAAGGCTGAAAAGAACAAGAAAGACCTTTCGAGATTATTTCTTGAGTTCGGAGGGTAGGTTATGAAAAGGGAAGGTATTAGCACCCTCTTTATCCGTAGTTATCTACGGGCTCTTAGTTGCTTGCCAGATCACTTGCTTTTGTTTGAAAATGTTTTTTTAGTATGGGTTTTAAAGTATTTTGAAAAAGTCTTTTTAATGATTCTCGTTTCTATAAGAATGTGTACAAAGTGTTGGTTTTGAAAATAGTTTAAAGAGGTGTTTGTGGAATATGTTTTTGAAAAAGTGTCTTTGTAATGATTCTCGTTTCTATAAGAACGCGTACAAAGAGCTTTGTCTTTTGAAAATGTTTTAAAATGAAAGTGTTGGTCTATAAAATGTTTTTGTTGTGAGCAAGCGAGCAACTAGGAGCATCCTACCTACTCAAAAGGTCTGATTTTCTTTTCCTCCTCCTCTAGATGTTTCTATCTTACCATTGATTTGGTAAGAAGCCCCATTGTTGGATGTGAAGGGACGAGCGTGGGACGTTTGTATGGTCATGGAAGGCAACCTGTGGTATGTTTTAGCAATTTTGTTTAGGGACTAGATTGTTTACTGAAGGCAACATTAAGGGTCATCCGAGGCAACAAGTGAGATTATCCTAAGGGTGCATGTGTGAGTTGTGCGTTTGATTTACATGCATTTTGTCTTTGAACTTTAGGTTATGTACTTGTAGGTTTTTATCTTTCCATACATCCTAATTACTAACATTTGTATAAAAGCAATAAAAATGCAGAAAAATAAATCCTACACTATTACAACCATATTGAATAGCAAGAAAATATAAATACAAAATAAAATAAGAAAAAGGAAAATGGGATTTTCGATTTGGGCAGCAGAACCCTTCGATTCTGCTTCTCTGGCTCCCTTTGATTTGGCCTGGAAGTAGTGAAGGCGTGCCTTTTGATTGGGCCTGGAATCAGCGTGAGATGCAGTCTGCCTTTCTGCTTCTTTCAATTGGGGCATGAAAGTCAGTGTGGGCGTGCCTTTCGACTGAGCCTGGAATCAGCATGAAGTGCACTCTTCCTTTCTTCTTCCTTTGACTGGGGCCTGGAAGTCAGTGTGGGCGTTCCTTTCGACTAGGCCTGGAATTAGCATGAAGTGCACTCTTCACCTTTCAACTTCCTTCGACTGGGGCCTGGAAGTAGTGAATTGTAGCCTGACTTTCTGCTTCGTTCGACTGGGGCCTGGAAGTCAGTGTGGCCATCCTTCTAGATGCCTCTTTCGTTTTGACCTGGAAATTAGTGTGGAAACCTAAGGCTTCATTTCATACTTCTTCCCTCCTGTTTCTTTCATTTAAGATTTTAAATAGCAACATGGCCTGAGGCTATGCTAGTATTGTCTTATGGCCAGGTTAGTTCATAAGGCATATTTAATAAATCAAGAAACGAAACCAAAAGGATTAGCCATGAAAACAAATTAAAAGGGTGGAAACGAAAAGGAAATAAAGGTGATGTACATGTTTGAAATAAAAGGAAAGATTATTCACGTGTTATGTTAGAAACGAAAGGTTCAGAGTTAAGAGTGACTTACCTTGTTTGAAGCTGGAACACATGTTGGACCATGAGTGGCTGCCTTGGATGTACCTGGATTTGATGGAAAGAAACAAGGGTGGCGTTTCTGATCCTGGATTCGAAGGAGAAGAACAAGTGTGATGTTCTTTCTACTGGATTCGAAGGAAAACAAAGTGTGGGGATGTTTCAGATTCAAAAGAAGAAAATGTTTAGATTCTGGGTTGGTGTTTAATGTTTTGGAACCTTAAGAGTTTTGGAGAGTTTGATGATTCCTTGAAGATTCGTTCCACCACCCAAAAAAAGTCCCCTTTAGCCTGCAAATGTTTCTCTATTTATAGAGTAAAGGTTGAAGGTGTTTTGAAGTAACCAGGTTTGTAGGATAACAAACCATGGTTTGGTTGAAAATGAAACAAGTTTAGTCCTTTTTCGTTGATCCCAAGTTTCCAGTACAAGTGAGGGCCTGCTGGCAGGAGATTGGACTTGTGCTTCTGGCACTGTTTTTCATTCAGACACAAATCAGGTTGGGAGCTGATTTTGTGATAAAAGTACTCTTTATGAAAAAAGGGTACGTATCCTTTTTCTATTTTAACCAAGAATTATATTATCCAGTAGACAAAGCTTTAAACCCTTGTGTAAGCCTCTGATCATGTAAGGATTTGGAAGCAACATAGACTGACCAGTAGGGTAAGGCTATGAGATTTTCTCAAAGTTATCTAAACAAACTTGCTTCGAAGGGTCCAGAGTTGGGTTCGAAAGATGCTGATTCGAAGGGAATCAAAATTCAAATCGAAGCCTTGTGTGAAGGTGGTTCTTGTCCAGTAGAAAGCTTTCCTGATAGAGGTCACATGGCTAAACGAACGAGTGTATGCAAGAGGTCCCTACATTTGGGGCACTAGCATGAAGGAAATCCTGGCTTTGCGGTGTCAAAGGAAAACTTGGAGAACCAATGGCTTATGAGACGAAGGAGAACTGCAGGAGGCCTTTGCTTTGTGACTTTAAGCAAACATGCAAGAGGTCTCTGCTCAAACGAAAGCTTGCATAAAAGGAGCCACATGCCTAAATGAAAGGTGCATGCAGAAGGTCTAAATGCCCAAACGAAGTTTGCAACAAAGGGGGCCACATGCCAAAACGAAAGAGGCATGCTACGCTTGCACTAAAGGAGGCCACATGCCTAAATGAAAGAGGCATGCAGGAAGAAAATATTCCCGAGCCAAAGAGGCATGCTTGGCTTGCTCTAAAGGAAGGCCACATGCCCAAACGAAAGAGGCATGCAGGAAGCAAAGATGCCCAAACGAAAGAGGCATGCAAGAGGCAAATTGTGCAATCGAAGGATGCCAAAAGGAGGCTTTTTGCCTTGGAATCGAAGGAGGATACAAGAGGCTTTTTTGCCTTTGAATCAAAGGAGGCTATAAGAAGCTTTTTTCCTTGGAATCAAAGGAGGCTACAAGAGGCTTTTTTCCTTGGAATCGAAGGAGGCTACAAGAGGCTTTTTTCCTTGTGCCTATTGGTCTGGTGGGCGCCTCTTGCGTACAAGAAGGAAACTATGGCTCAATCGAAAGTTGTATGCAACTAGCCATCAACTTTGTGAATCAAAGCAAGCATGGAGGGAATTATTTGTCTAATCAACATAGGCATGAAAGCATCAAACATCCAATCGAAGCAGGTATGCAGGCACCATTACATTGTGAACCTTGTGAGGCCAAAGATGCAATCGAAGGTTGCATACAGGAAGGCCCTGCCTTGTGAATCAAAGCCAGCGTGTCAAAGGCCAACGCCCAATCGAAGGATGCAAGCCAAGCTTGCATCGAAAGAGGCCAAAAGGACAATCAAAGGAGGCCAATCGAAGAAGACTTGCTTTTTTCTCCAATTTTTTCAAAAATATAATTTTTATCTATTTTCCCCTTTTTAACAGCTTCCTCTTTAATTTGATGCTGAAAAATCCAATTGCACTTGTGCAAGCTTGAATTTTGAGAATCCTTGTAATTCCTTGAGAAAAGAGAGGGAAAATTTAGGGGTACAACATCCCCAGTATAGCAACGGACAACTAAAACTCCTGAACTCTATTCCTCAAGCAGAAATCAACACTCTCCACAGATTTTCTCTTAAGCAAAGTCAATGTTCCCCAACAAAGTTTTTTCCTCAAGAAACAAAACAGGAATCCCTAACATAAACACACTAAACAAAGTTTGAGGATACACATTCTCTTCAAAAGTTGTCCGGGATTTAACTTCCCAAGGCCCCAAGCATTTGTCAAGGATTTCTTTTCCATAACAAAAATACACTTCAACAACATTTCACATTCATACATCATATCACATACATGATAAATGCATACATCACAATCTCATTTATTTTGAGAACATCATTACGCCATGCATACATCTGCATGCAATTAACCTTTTCCTTGAAGGAAAAGTCAACCAATCAAACAAAGACCTCTTCTGGTTGGATTTACTTCTTCTAGTTAATGACAGGCAATCAACAGACCTCTTCTGGTTAAGATTATTTCCCTAGTGAAGTCACCAAGAAACATACCTCTTTTGTGACTCTGGATGGCAACTATAAGCCCATCTCCGAAAAACTCCTCATCACCTCTACAAATGGAATCTTTAAGCCTGTTCCGACACAATCAACCAACACATCATCGAGTGAAAATTTATGGGCACTCTAGTGTTCAATCATCTTCCACCTTCAAGTTATGAATGGCGGACCCACCAATCTAACTCTTCAGATTTAAGAAGATTGAACCGGGGCAGCTATTATAACCCAAAATTTTCCTTCTCTTTTCTCAAGACATTTCTAATAAGATCTTCAATGATTCAAGCTTGCGCAAGTAATAACTAGGTCAAGTCGTCTCTTCAACACTGACGCCTCAAATTAGGGTTTGAGTTTGCACAAGGACAGTTAGACTTCTAATGTTTCAAATTACTTTCATGGATTATTATGGACCCCTAAGATTGCCCCTGTCAAATTTCAAGTCTTGGATCATAAAATTGCTCAGTCAATTAATCAGATGACCTAAATTAATTATATTGGAAAAAGTCAAATATGGTCAACCTACTGTCAAACTTCTAGATTTTGGACCAATATCGACATTTAGAGGTCATATGTATCATTTGATCAAAATTAGATCATAATTCTCCAAGAAAATTATTAAAATCATCAAAAGGGAAAATGGTCAAAATTAGGGTTTTGACTGAGAATGACCAATTTTGGCTTTTAACCTAGTACATGACTTGTTGGTTTGAAATATGATCCCAAGGAATCAAGTGCATCATTTTGAACTAATCACAATTCACCTCCCGAGATCAGTGGATTGATAGATGAAATTTGGTCAACTGATAAAAAAGTCAATTGTACACTGAAAAGTCAAACTTTGACTTTTTGGTCAAAATTGAGTTTCAAAAATCACATTTCATCAAGACATTCAAAATATGAAATTTGATTATCAAAAATCAAGAAAGTCAAAAATCAAACTTTGTAAGAATTGGAAATTTTTTCTAAGTATTTTCTATACATGATTAATTTCGTTATCTCATAATATTTTTCTTCACCATAATTCAAGATAATTCAAATGTTCAAGTAAACAACAAAGTTGCATTTTTAAGTTAAAATTACAAATCCTAAAGCTTTGTCTTGTTTGAACTCTTCCCTTTGACTCAATCTTAAAACTTGGCCACTATGTTGTCCATAAAAACCAGATTTGTATCATGCTACAATATGCTGCCAAGTCCAAGCCTGCTTGCTACAAACTCAAAACCAAGTTAAAAAATAGTCTGCTATCCTGCACAAAAACAAACCTGCTATGCTGCCTCTAAACACTATCACAATCTGCTACAAAACAATCCACCTATGTTGCCTCTAACCCAGTCCAAGCCTGCACTATATCAGTCCCCATATTTGCAACAAATTAGCATATAAGAGCTGCATCTAAAAAGCTATGAGATAGCATACCCAAAAAAGTTCAAAAACTTATTTATTCCCCTCCTAAATCTCAGCCAACTTCATCTACAAATAAACTGTTTCACAACACAACAAAGGAGAGGATTTTGAGAGAGAAAAGAGGGAAGAGAGAAAAACATAAGTCTTTGTAACCTCTGCTCATTCAAAAAACTTTGATGTATTTTCATTCACAAAACAGAAAAACCTCAACCCATTATTCCACCTTGCAAGCTTTCCCATAAACCAACTATCCAAACACTTTACATCACATAGAGATTGTTCAAATACAAGAATATTTTCTATAGTACCATTATCATCACTTTCCAAACACAAACAAAAGACAATGTTATACAACTTGATTGGGTTGGAGTTGGTTCAACAGCTGTCAATACAAAGGTTGGAGTGGTTCAACATCTTTCTGGAGGTTCACTGAAGCCATCACAACATCTTAAAAGGGGTTCAGTCCCAAAACACAAAGTGCAGTCTCAAGGTAAGTCTTCTTGACTTTGAGCTTTTCATTTCAAGCATCATTAGTGATTCATTTTTGGATATAAAATGTAGCTATCTTTGTCCTTGAAGCTAATCACATGCTTACTGTTCATTTATTATCAGTTATATGTTGAGAACTGACTTGTATAGACAATAGAATGATGTTAGAGCTAAAAACTGCAGCATGAGTCGATGCATACTCACATGAGCGACTCATTTTAGTGACAGAACATGGTATGAGTCGACACAAGGCCCTATGCGTCGATACATACTGTTATCCAGATCCAAAATAGAGAGGCAAACGGTGTATGAGTCGATACAAGACATGAATGCATCAACACAAGAAAGAATAGAGTCAACACATACCCTTATGTATTGACTCATACAGAGTTGATTTTGGTTTTATAGGAACAAGAAGGGTTATGTGTCGATGCATAGATGCATGCGTCGACACATAATGGTTAAAAAAAATCTTTTCTTTTCTTTTTACATTGTTTTTATATTTTCTATATTTTCTTCATTGCTATTCAATATGGTTGTAATAATTTATTTAGGATTTCACTTCATCCCCATTTGTAAATTATACCCCCATCCCCCAAGTGATGTAATAGCGTAGGATTTTGATTCAACCGTTAAAAAAAACCCTAATCTCAAAGACAAAAATACATGCAATCAAAACAAAATTCACACAAGCACCTCTAGGGTAACCTCGCTTGTTGCCTACGAATAAATAGTCATGTCCCTCGAATGTGGGAATATTTAGCAAAGTCCCTCGAATGAAAAAGATCGTAGTCCCTCGATAACCCTTTAACATTGCCTTCAGTAAAACGATCTTAGTCCTTACGAAAAATTGCTAAAGCGTCTTACAAGTTACCTTCTATGACTATAAGACGACCCACACTCGTCCCTTCACATCCAATGATGAGGCTTCTTACCAAATCAATGTTAAGATAGAAACGTCTAAAAGAGGAGGAAAAGAACAAAGACCTTTTGAGTAGGTAGAACTCTTGTAGTTGCTTGCTCACAAACTAAAACCATTTCCACACTCACACTTTTAAGACATCTTCAAAAAATAAACATTTGAACTATTTTCAAAACCAACACTTTGTATACATTCTTATAGAGACGAGAATCATTACAAAGTTTGCCGAAACAAAGGCATTTTCAAAATATTTTCAAACTTACACCAATCACAAACACATTTCAAACAAAGCATTTTCAAAGTGATCAAGCAACTAAGAGCCCGTAGATAACTACAGATGAAAAGGGTGCTAACATCTTTCCTTTTCATAATCTACCCCCGAACTCAAGAAAATATATCAAAAGGTCATTTCTGTTCTTTTCACCCCTTCCTTTATTGGATAAAATAAAAGTCGGTGGTGACTCTTGCTATCCGCAACAATTGCGATAAAACGTAAAACACCCAAGTCAGTTCTCCCACCATATTACACACCCCATCTACACCCAAGATCCATTGAGCTTGACGAAACTTGTGATGTTTACAAAGAAAGACTTCTAAATTCCTTGGAAATAAAGTGAAATAGGGTTTCATGGATGCATGAAGGCATGGCTATGCAACAACTGCAAACAAGGTCACAAACAAAGTTGAAAGGTTCAAAGCCACAAGCATGGAGTCAAAGGTAAGAACCACCCACAAGGTATGGACTAATGTCTTCAAATCACCTGGAGATCAAGGTTCTAAGGAATCCCAGAGTCTAAAATTTTCTTCCGGATATTATTGACTTCCCGATTACTCGGTAATTAGCAATATTCTCAAGAAACACTCGTCTCAGCGCAGCATCGCATGACAACTACCTCCGGAATCCTCCGTCATAGTCTCCGCACTACATCTAAAGGGCCAAGATGGGTTAAGGGTTTTACGGTTCTCAGCTTCCCTGGCTCCCAAGTTGAACGCAACAATGTCTTCCTGATTACTCGGTAAACAAATACTACATTCAAGAGGACCTCCACTGAGTGGGGAATTTCATGTCTCCTTCTTCGAGATTACTCCCCCAAAGTTAAGTGTAATTTAGTCCGGGTATAGGACTTGTCCTTCATAAGTATCATCAACACCCAAATAACCATAATATATAATATATAATCAAACAAATGAATAATAATAAAAATAGATATGACAAACTAGGCTTAACCCACTTAGGGATGGACCAGCAAGAGGTCAATCGTTCCCCATCAGAATCGCCAATTCTGTAGCGATAAAAAATGTAGCGGTATAAATCAAAGATCGAGCTATTAATTAACTCGACTCGCAAAAGCAAGAGTCGCCACCGCGCTTTATTATTTCCAAGGGAAAAGGGAAAGAGCAAAATAAAACCCTTAAATATGCAATGTAAAGTAATACTTAAAAGTAATGAAAATACAATGCATTTTTGAAAGAGATCGAAGGTTCGGGGGTTGGTTATACAATGGGAAGGTACTAGCATCCAATGCATATGCGGTACTCCGTAAAAATCTTTTGAAATATATGTTTTTTGGTTAAAATTGTTTGTTTGGTTAAAATGGGTGTGAATGAGATTTTGAAGATACGAAGACCTAGTATCGAAGTTTTGACTAAAAAGGGTGTGAGTTTTAAAATTTGAATTTGTTTAGGAAATTTAACTTAAGATTAACAAAACTAGAAAATGTATGAAGAGGCTTAGCACAATCATATGAGATATGCTCAAATGACTAAAATTCAATGAATTTAATTATTTCCCTTGGAGTTAGACAAATAAAATATAAAGACTAAATGAACGACAAAGGGAAATTAAATAAATAAGTAATTAACAACCAAAAATTAAATAAAATAGTGAAAGACAAAATTATACTAATATATATTTTTGGTATTTTTTAAAGAGGGCAAGAAAGAAATAATTATAATCCTAATCTAATAGTTTTTTTTGTATTTTTTGTAAGGATTTTTAAATGAAAATAAGACAAAAGACTTAAAAATTAGAAATAAAAAATAAAGTGAGCAAAGAGAAGATAAATGCTCAAGTGAGTAAAGAAAAAATGGATAAAGTAAAGAAAATAAAATACTATGGATAGCATAAAAGTAAAGAGAAGAAAATATAAAGCGCGGAAATATAAATGATATTAAAGTAAAGTTAGTACAATATAAAGTTAATAATCTGATTTGGGATAAGTGTAACTTCATATAGAGCATAGAATGTATGTACCCATATTTGTTAGAGAAATGCCACTTTGAAGTTTATTCTCTTATACATGTAGTACAATTAACAAACATGGGGATCAAGACAAAGTCAAGGAAGAAACATTACGACAAACTTATCATCAATCCCAAGTACCTTGAATGATCAAATGATCATTTAGAGGTAGATTGGAAATGATGAAAGTTCATCAAATATTCAACAAGCTTAGATGAACTAAAAAAACTCAAATGCTTTCCAAATTGATCCAAATAAAATAAAATAAAAATAGATAAAGAAGAATAAGATGAAATCTGTGATAAAAATAGTATAAATGTCATAACTTTCTCAATTTTTTATGAAATTAAACAAATGAATAATGAAAGTTTATCTACTCAATCTCACGACCAATGACCCATACTCAAAATAAGTAAATAAACAATAAAAAATTAATAGAAAAAAATAAAAATTAAACAACAATAAATCACTTTTGCTTTTGGAGGTTCAAGAACACTTTTCAACTCTTGATTATGAATCAATGGAGTTTCCTTGCAAAATGGTGATAACTATGGTACTAAATAGATAAATAAATAAAGAATAAAAATGCAATAGAATTAAATAAAGAAAAAGTATAATAGCCTACCTATTCAATAAAAGGAAGAAATAAATTGAAATAAAATGAAGAGAAAAAGAAGAAGAGAGTTTTGGCTTAGTTTAGTGAATAATTTGTGATATTGTTCCTTCAAACGAAAGAAAGAAATGTCTTATTTATAGGGTGAATGAGGTGAGAGTGTTGATGTGACAATCTATGTGACTTTATGAGAATGGTTCTTGGTCATTGATAAGTCCAAGTTGGCAATCCATGTGAAGTGTGAGAATGATTCTTGGCCATTGATAAGTACAAGTTGACAATCTATGTGAAGTGTTCGTACTACATTATAGTGGTCCTAACTTTTCTTTATTGACACAAAAAAAAAAGGGCAAAGTAATAATAATAATAATAACTAAATGTTTTAGTAATAATAATAAATACAAAAACAGAAAATAAAAGAGACATTAAATTAACTATTTATGATTTTTTTTCTTGAATTAAAATAAATGAAAATATAAGTGCAAATTAAAAGATAAAAAATAAAAAATATATATATAAGAAAGTAAAAGGACTTATATAAATTTTTCTAGATTTTTTTTTGAAATAAATGATACCAATGTATAAATTTAAACTTATAAAAGAACATATTTTTGATAATTTTTTAGTAGAGAGGTAAAAATAGGAAATAAAAAAAAATAGCATGATGCTAAGTACATTTTTTGTGATTTTTTTAAATGGAAAAGAAATCATGAATAAAACATATTAAAAATCAAATTCCACTAAATTCATAAACGACTTCTAACGTTTCTATTTTTTCGTGACTTTTCAATGCATAATCAGCTCTTGACTTATAAAGACAAATTACAGATGTTGTCAAGGAGAATTATATGCAAAAAGAACCGCTCAAAATGTCAAAATTTGAAGAAGTTATAAATTTTTGAAATCTACTCAAGAATTGGCAAAAAAATAGGTCAAACCACTCGTGAACACTTGTTATGCAATGATGCAAATGGAGGGTGGGATCTTAGGTCAAAAATTAGGATATGACACATATGTTGTTGTAAATTTTCTTGTTTTCATAACCTTTGTTCACGTGTTTGATTAGGACACTTGTTTTTGGGTTGCTCATTAAAGAAAAGCACTGGGTGACAAGAGGAATCCAAGCACAATAAAGACATCGAGCTAACGAAGTAAAACAAGCAAATGTTGTGCCAATAGAATTTCACTTCACTCTTCCCTTCTTTCCCACTTTCACCAAAGATTTTTAGACTAGTAAATAGTAGTAGTAATTACTAATATTTTTTTTGTTGTTTGCCTTCAAACGTCAATCTTTTGGCTTGAAGAAGCTTCGAGTGATTGTTCAAGTTTGATTGTTTCAACAAAGCAAATGTTTGGTAATGATAGTAATTAAAGTTGGTATCATTCAAGGTACTCGTTTATCGCTTTCTAGAACATAACATGATTAGGAAACTTGTAATTTGTAAAATTACTATGGCATTCATTCTTTTTCATTACTTGTTCATAAAATGAATCACTTTAGTTCCTACCTCAAACGTGAGGAAGATTTCCATTATTCATATATGCAGGAGACTAATAATTATTGTTTTAACTAGATTTTATTATGTTTAATCTTTTATTTGTGTTGATTGTATGAAAGCATGAAAAGAATCAAGACACTTGTTTCATTTTGAGCACAACCATTTGGCCAAATAGTCAATCTACCTTCTCAGTGAGCAAACATTTGTTAACCTCTTTGAGTTTTTTTTGTCAATATCCATGTTTCATTTTAACTATGATGCTTGCCTATGAGTATTTAGTTCACTTATTTTTGAATGGATTTTTAATTTTGTTTCTTAAACCCTAAACCATGACTTATGGTTTGAATTTTTACCATGCCTTAGAAAGTAGGGAGTATTCACACTATGATGGTTGGTTGAATTTAAGTTGGGGAGAAAAATGATTGCTTTCTTATTTGTTGGTTGCTATGAGGTTGATAAAAAGAAAAGAAATAAAAAAAGTTGAAAAATAAAAATAAAAATAAAAGAAAAAAGTTGAAAAATAAAAATAAAATAAAAAAGAAACAAAAATAAAATCCTTGAAAAAGGAAAGACAAAATAAAGTAGAAAATAGTTATGATGAATAAGTTGTGTGATTGGTGTGAAAAATTAGGAAAGAGAAGAAGTTTGATTGGAATTTTGGTGCTTGAAACTTTGTGGATTGATCACTCCCTTAGGATTAGACAAGTTTTTATTTCAATTACCTTTAGAAATTTCCCTTTTTTTGTTAGCTCGGACATATTACAACCATGAAAAGCCCTTATAATTTTTGCTTTTATGTTTTCAATATGAGTTTTTGGATGAATACATAATTTAGCCTTTTGTTTGTGTTATACCCCAATTTTTGCCCCTAAGATCTCTCATCATCTCATTTTATCAATACATCAAGGTCACAATTTAGGGTTGGTTCTTCCCTTTAATTCATCATATCTTTAAGTTTTCTCTGAAGGGATCACCAAGCACCTTGAATTGTATATCTTGTACACGTGTTCTTTAACTAACATCAAGATATTTATATATGTTTCTTTTAATGTTCATATTGTAGGTGATCACAATTTCATTCATCTCACCATCTAACCTAGGGTTTAAGGGTTAGTTCTCAACCAAATAACTCTTCAGTGGATTTCAAGAGCTCAAGTTTCAAGGCCATGTCTATGATATCAAATATTTGTGGTTCAAAGAGATCCCTTACTTTATCTAGGTCAAATTTTCCTTAAAGTTGGTGGTGGTATTCATGAAGAAGATTCATAGGTTCATGTGTTTATTTCCATGCTTTCTTCAACAAGTTTCTTTGATACTTAAGCTCCACATTTGAGTGTGCTTCAAGATAACATCATTTCAAGGCCTATTATGATTTATCATTCTTTATTTTTCAAGAAAGTTCAAAAAGATTCAAGGTTGATTCAACAAGTTTAACCTAATTGAGCAGGTGCTTGATTCAGTTATCATAAGTGCAGAACTCTCTCAATTTTAAACATTTTGAGTTGGTTATTTTTGCTAGGGTTCTTATCATCATCTACAACAAATTTTGTTCACATGATAAGATCCAATTGCGCAAGAAAAATCATCAAAAGTTGAAAGGGGTTACAAGTCATTTTGACACTCTTCGAGCTAGAGTTTGTTGACTTATAAGGACCATATATTACTTCTTTTTTGAGATTTTTTATTGACTCCAAACCATATTTCTCTTTAAAGGGTCCTTAACAAGTTCTTTTCATGGATTTAAGGCTAATTTTGAATGGAAGAATACTAATAATTGAGAAAGATTACAAGTCTCTTTGAAAATCCTTTGAATTTTAGGGTTTGAATTCAAATGATCATAACTTGGTCAATTTTTATCTCCTTGATCCCATTATTTTTCCACAATAATCTTTGGGGTGTCTACGACAACTTTGTTTTAATGTTCAAGACTTGAAAATTCTTGGAAAGTTGTTGAAGAATTGAAAAGATTATAGGTATTTTATGAAATTTCCCAAATTTATTCATCATCTTCCAAATACCACAACTCTTTAAATTATTATGATTTTTGAGTGATCTCAATTCCATAATTCAACTCAAGAGGTCTACTTCATGTCATATTCAAATATCAAGAACAATTATTTAGTGGAAGGACATGTAATTTTGAAGAACATTATAGGTCACTTTGGAGTTCTATACTTAGAAATTTTCTAAGTATAAAAATCCGTGTGATTTTCATAAATTCAAATGGACATAACTTTCAGCTCAAGTATCCAAATGGAAACTTTCAAATATTATTGTCAAGCTTGGTCATTCAGATTTCTAAATAATCCAAGATTGCATCATAAAACTCCATACATTGTGTGCCCCTTGATTGCAAAGTTGGTACCATGAAATTGGTTTTGTCAAAACACTCAGATTGCAAATTGATTAGCGTGGCCTCTAAACACAAATTTGTCGCACATTTGATGATTAAACATGATTAACTAAGTTTCCTGAAAGGTTTAGCATATCAAAATGCAAGGAATGGTTGAGTTTTGATAACTTGCAAGTCACACTTTGTTCATGATGCAGGTGCACACGAATTCCCCTCATACTTGATCATGTCTCTCACTTTTTGTTTCCATAATGCTCAGCTATAAATAAGGATCGTCCCTCACTCATTTGGACAAGCTTAGATAGCCAGAATCACCCTGCCAAACTCTCTCTATAACTCACAATTTTGAGTTTTCAAACTTCACTGAAGCTAACAAATGAAGAGCTAAGCCTTGAGGTGCCCTAAGTCGTGCTAGCCAACTCATGTTTCAGAGGTCTGAAGTTGAGCTTCAACAGGTAGATTCCTCCATCAATTCTCTCCAAATTTGTTACTACAATGTAGCTCTCATCACTCTGATACTCATAGCATCATTGGTTTTTAACTAGAAGTGAGTTTTACCCATAAATTTTTAAATCCTTTTTCACTATTTTTCTTCTGGGTTTTTGCAAATCGACTAAGTTGGGGTTAATATAAAATTTTCGCGAGGGTACCATTGGAATCGTCTCGGAGAGACGAAGTGAATGGCACTGGTATGAGTTTCTAATTTTGCAGATTGAAGGACATACAATTTGTGCGTTGCTGGAGGTTGAAGATGATGACATGTCATCTCTTAACCAATGACATGATGCCACGCTATTTTGTAAAATGTGTTTTAAATTAATGTTCTGGTGCTTTATTCACTAATGACCATAACATGCACAGTGCGCCAGATCTCTTGGATTTGATTACTAACACATTTTGACAATGATCATGAAATTCTGGCTGCAGATACTCAATGTCACGTTCAATGTTATGACACCGTATCTGACTTTCTATAAAACAGTAAATACAAAAACAGTAAAGAACACAGTCAATTGTTTACCCAGTTCAGTGTGCAACAACACCTACTCTGGGGGCTACCAAGCCAGGGAGGAAATCCACTATAAGAGATATTAATTCAGGAATAAACCAACCAGTTTATCTCCTTCACTTAAGACCTACCCAATGCAACTTCAATCTAAGTACAACTTAAACCTGAGTTCCTACTCACTCCCCCTCAATCACAGCAGTGATACTTAAAACAATTTACTAAAGAATTACTGAAGACACTCTTCAGAACATACACTTGATTATGCTTCACAGCTTTTTAATCAAGCAACACAAACACTCTTGCTTCACAGCTTTGAGTGATACATAAACCTAACTTGACTTTGCTTCAAAGCTTTAGTCAAGAGACACAAAACACTCTTGCTTCAAAGCTTTGAGTGATACAAAACCCTTACAATTAAAACCTATTCCAAGTCACTTATCACAATGATACTTGCTTGGATTACAATAGTTAAAACTATACAGCTCCTAAATGATCTTCTGTCAAAAAGGATAAATTCCAAACAGCAGCCCTGTTGAATATATAGCAGTTGTTACTTCAGTTAGGGTTTCCACAAAAAGCTAGGGTTAATTCCGTTTGACCTTAAGACTTGGTCACAAGACTTTATCAACCAGGTTAGGGTTGAGCTAGGTTTACCCAAAGTCCACGAGAGATTCTGTTCTGGAAAGAATGAGTCATCTTCCTGAAAAATCTCAGAATTAACCAAACTGCATGACTGCTAAATCAGAACAGGATGTCTTAACATTTGTTATGACATCAGAATTCCTGTTTACTGATTTTCGTAAATGTGATCATTTTGCAAAATGCTCAGATACACACTCATAAACAGCAGCACCTGTATGCCATTATTTTTCTGCAAAGGTACCAAATAAATCAGTACCTAATAAACTAGAATGTTATGACATCAGTCATGACATTCACACACCTGGTTTTACCAAAAATGCATGCCAATAACTAAACACCTACAAACTCCCCCTTTGGCAGATTTTTGGCTAAAGCCCCTAAGCAATCAGAGAGTAGATAGCAGCAGAATAAATATAACTGCAGAAAAATAAAATGTCTATCAAGCAATTAACCACAGAATAACCACAGAATATCTCCCCCTCTTTAGCCACAAATGGGCCAAAGATACATGTACTTAAATGTTATACAGTCATCCAGAAAAAGTAACAAAAACAACAACTAAAATCTGAAAACACTTGAAAACTCCACCAGGAACCAGCATCAACTCCACCAACCTTTAAGCACTGTCACCTTCAGAGGAGCTACTTTCTTCAGTATTGAGTTGATCTTCAGCAGCACCCTCTTCCCTTCTGTTTCCCTCAGCCTCCTCCTGTTCTAACCTGGCAATTAGGTTTTCTAGAGTCTTTTTCTTAGTCTCCAGCTCTTTGCAGGTCTCTTTCAATACAGCTATAACATCAGATGTTTTGGACTGAGTCTTTACAGATGATGTCTCAGCTGATGTTATAACAATATCAGGAACATGAGATCCCTGAAAAAGCTTGTAGTGTAACCCAAGAGCAGGAGCTCTTTTGCAAGCAGTATCTCTTGCCACCAGGATATCAGGGTATTGTGCAAGGATAATTCCACAAAGGAGGGAGGGAAAGGCAATAGGGCCTTTGACAGCATAACTACCAGCATGTTTTAAAGTTTGTTCAAAAATATACCTGCCATAGTCAAATTCAGTCTTGGTTCCCACAGCATAAATAAATCTCCCCAATCCTGTGGAGATAGTTGATTTTTGGTTTGTAGGGACCCAGTTGGCTGCACCAATCTTGTGCAGGATGGCAAATTTCATGCTTAGTTTGCTGGCATTCAGCTTGCCTTTCAAGGGCCAGCACTTGACTTGTCTTGATGTGATGGTTTGGCATACTTCATTGTCAGTGACTTCTAATTCAGGGCAAGCCTCATTTGATCTTCCAAGAAATTTGTTAATTTTTGATGGAGAAAAATTAACCCTTCTTCCTCTAACATAAACACATTCAAAGTCAGCTGACCTTCCATCAGCACATTCATCAGACAAGTTAACTATGAACTCCTTGACCAGATTTTCATAGCACTTGGTAAATTTTACCACAGTCTTCATCAGTCCAGCAGCTTTAATCAGGTCCATGATTTCCTTGCAATCCATGGCACCATTGTTTAGCTCTCTTTCTAAAGCTATTCTCTTCAAGCAAACATACTTCCATCTGTTGGCATTGTCAGGGTGGTGAAAAGAGATGTTGTCTGTTGGGACTTCAGAAACTCTAGCCATTTTGCTGGAAGGGAGTTTCCTTCTGATAGGAATTTCTTCAGCATCAATTTCAAACTCTGATTCCTCATCAGAATCAAAAGACTCAGGTTCTTTTCTCTTCTTTGTAATTGGTTGTCTTCCAGTATACACTTGGGCTTTCACCTTCCCTTTGGACAGACCAGTCTTCACAAATTCTACCCCAGTCTTGCCTTCAGACTTGGTTTTCTTATCAGCAGGTTTCTCTTTGGTCATACATTTTGCAGCATTCTGATTACCCTTTCTTTTCATCATTCTCCTAGCTATGCTAGGGTTTACATTGGCAATTAGTTCATTGTCTGAGTATTCCTCATCCACATCAATAACAGGTGGATCAACAGTCTTCTCTGAAGGGTTCTGAATATCATCAAGGATTTCAGATGATTTCTGAATGTTGTCATTTGGTGTCACAACATTCTCAGAGACATATGCATTTGCTTCAACATTTGGGCTTGCTGATTCTTGATTTAATGGAACAGAAATCCCCGGTACAGAGTGGTTTTCACTCAGTATTCTTGTAACAAGCCTAGCAATTGCTTGATGTACTTGAGCTGATCCTTCCCTATTTGGTACAGAAGATGAAGGATTAGAAGGATTACCGGAAGCAGTAGCTTGAGATCTTCCTGCATGCCTTGTTCTCAGCTTTTTGACTTTTGAGGGGTTAGTTGCCATTTCTCTAAGAGGAGTAATCTTCAGGACTTCAGAATCTATGCATGTGATGATTGCTCGAGAATCTTGGTCAGATGATGAAGATGAAGTGGTCGCCTTGGTTGAAGATGATGTTTGAGACATTTTGATTGACTTAGAGCACCAGTAGCAATTTGAGAGAAAACTTTGATTGAGAGAAAGGAATATGTTGCAAAGTCGAGAGAGGTAGGAGGCAAATGAGAGTCTATTCAACTTCTTAATAATTTTGAAAGAATTGGGAAAACATATGATTAACCCACTAAAAATAGACTTAACAAAAATAACTCCTTCAACCCTTGTTTTAAGCAAAATTAATTGCTATAATTTCTCATGTTGGCAAATACCCAACTTGCCCCTCAAGTTTTCAAATTGATTTGCATCAAGAGCCTTGGTCAAAATGTCAGCCAGTTGAAGCTTAGTGGCAACATGTTCCAGATTAATTGTTTTCTCTTCTACAAGTTCTCTGATTAAGTGATGACTAATGCCAATGTGCTTGAAAATGTCGATTATACCCAGATTGTCATAGTGCAATGTCATAACATCTTGTGTGACATTATACTCAGAGAGCATCTGTGTTATCCAAATAATTTGAGAACAGCTACTACTATCTGCAAAGTATTCAGCTCCAGCACAAAAATGAAAAGGAAGTCTTTTGACATGGATCATAGCTCTGGCAGATTCCTGTATGGTCCTATTTTTCTTCTTTCCAACTCTATTTTGTTGAGGAGTTATAGGAGAAGAGAATTCATGACCAATTCCTTCTGAGGAACAGAACTCATAAAACTTGTTGTTTTCAAATTCCTTGTCATGATCACTTCTGATTCTGACAATACAGCCTTCTTTTTCTTTTTGAATTCTTTTGCACAGTTTTTTAAAACCTTCAAACACCTCGGATTTTTCCCTAAAGAAGATAGTCCAGGTGAATCTGGAATAGTCATCCATAATAACAAAGGCATATCCCTTTCCACCAAGACTTTCCACCAGCATTGGTCCCATCAGATTCATATGAAGAAGCTCTAGAACCTTAGAGGTGGTCAGATGTCTTGACTTTGGATGTGACATCCTAGTCTGCTTACCAACCTGACATTCACCACAAACTCTCCCTTCATCAATTTGCAGTCTTGGAATCCCTCTGACTGCCTCCATGGAGATAATCCTTTTCATTCCTCTTAGATGAAGATGGCCAAGTTTCTGGTGCCACAGTTTCACCTCTTTTTCTTCTTTGGCAATGGAACACACAGTGGAGAAATTAGTGTTCTCAGGCTCCCACAAGTAACAGTTGTCTTTAGATCTGACTCCTTTCATTACAACTTCTTGTTTTTCATTAATTACAAGACATTCAGATTTTGAGAAATTGACCTTGAATCCTAGATCACACAATTGACTGATACTAATGAGATTAGCAGTCAGGCCTTTTACCAGTAGTACTTCATTCAGACTTGGAACTCCAGGGCAGTCCAAATTACCAACTCCTTTTATTTCCACCAGCATTGGTCCCATCAGATTCATATGAAGAAGCTCTAGAACCTTAGAGGTGGTCAGATGTCTTGACTTTGGATGTGACATCCTAGTTTGCTTACCAACCTGACATTCACCACAAACTCTCCCTTCATCAATTTGCAGTCTTGGAATCCCTCTGACTGCCTCCATGGAGATAATCCTTTTCATTCCACTTAGATGAAGATGGCCAAGTTTCTGGTGCCACAGTTTCACCTCTTTTTCTTCTTTGGCAATGGAACACACAGTGGAGAAATTAGTGTTCTCAGGCTCCCACAAGTAACAGTTGTCTTTAGATCTGACTCCTTTCATTACAACTTCTTGTTTTTCATTAATTACAAGACATTCAGATTTTGAGAAATTGACCTTGAATCCTAGATCACACAATTGACTGATACTAATGAGATTAGCAGTCAGGCCTTTTACCAGTAGTACTTCATTCAGACTTGGAACTCCAGGGCAGTCCAAATTACCAACTCCTTTGATTTCACCTTTAGCACCATCTCCAAAGGTCACAAAACTAGTGGTGTGAGGTTTCACATTATTGAGGAGGTTCTTGATTCCAGTCATGTGCTTAGAACACCCACTGTCAAAGTACCAGTCTTCCTTTGCAGAGACTCTCAGGGAAGTGTGGGCTGTCAGGGAAATAGCCTTTTTCTTCCATTGAGGAGTATGTGGTACCTTTTTAGTCTTAGGTTTGACACCTGAGTTCTGATTAGGGTATCCATGCAATTTGAAGCAGAAAGGCTTTATGTGGCCATACCTCCCACAATGATGACATCTCCATCTTTGGTACCTTTTCTTCATATGTCTCTGTTCCTGATGTTGAGAGTCATGTTGAGACATCTGCTTTGACATTTGTTTATTAGACCTGATCTTCTTGTCTGCACCAGATTTCTTTGCTGCCACAAATCCTAGACCAGACTTGTTTCCCACAGTTTGTCCAACCTGAAGGATTTCTTCCAATTTGTCTGTTCCATTTGTCAGCATCTTGACAGATTTGGTCATCTGGTTTAGTTTTGAGTTCAGCATTTGAACTTCCCCTTCTAGATGACTTATAGTTTCAAGGTCTGCCCTTTTTTCAGCCTCCAACTTTATGATGAGTTTTGATTGTTTCTCATTTTGCACACAGACTTCAGCACTTCTGATACACAATTTCTTGTAAGTATCAGCCAGTTCTTCAAATGTCACT
Source organism: Vicia faba (assembly GCA_948472305.1). Taxonomy (NCBI): domain Eukaryota; kingdom Viridiplantae; phylum Streptophyta; class Magnoliopsida; order Fabales; family Fabaceae; genus Vicia; species Vicia faba. The sequence goes on along the minus strand of OX451738.1, from coordinate 401,690,677 downwards.
TCCTCATCACTAGTGTCACTTTCAGAGGTACAAACACTAGTTAGTGCAGTAACTAGTTTGGCAGATTCTTCTTCAGAATTACTTTCTGAATCACAGTCAGACTAGGTAACAGTCATACCTTTCTTTTTTTTCTTAAGAAAGGTAGGACATTCAGCTCGAATATGTCCATATCCTTCACAACCATGGCATTGAATTCCTCTGCCTTGATTTCCCTTCTCTTCTGACCTTGGTCTTCTGCTGGAACTGTCAAAGTCAGAGGAGATGTTATGAACATTAGACCTTGACTTTGGAACTATTCTTTTGATGAGTTTGTTGAACTGTCTTCCAAGCATGGCTATAGCTTCTGAAATATTTTCTTCTTCATCCTCCTTGTTTTCAACATCAGTGTTGGATACAAGTGCTATGCTCTTGTTCTTCTTGTCACCATTTTCAGTGATCCCCATCTCAAAAGTCTGAAGATACCCAATGAGTTCATCCACTTTTAACTTGCTGATATCCTGGGCTTCCTCTATAGCAGTTACCTTCATTGCAAATCTTTTAGGTAAGGATCTGAGAATCTTTCTCACCAGTTTTTCTTCTGACATCTTTTCTCCCAATGCTCCTGAGGTGTTGGCAATCTCCAAGATGTTCATGTGAAACTCATGAATGGTTTCATCTTCCATCATTTTTAGATTCTCAAACTTGGTAGTCAACATCTGAAGCCTTGACATTTTTACTTTGGAAGTGCCCTCATGAGTAGTTTTGAGAGTGTCCCAAACTTCCTTGGCCAGTTCATATTGATGTACTAGTTTGAAAATGTTTCTATCAATTCCATTGAACAAGGAATTTAAAGCTTTGGAATTACCCAGGGCTAACTCATCTTCTTCTTTACTCCATTCTTCCTCAGGCTTCAGACTGAATGTCCCATCTTTCTCAGTTATGGTGGGATGGTTCCATCCTTTGTCAGCAGCTCTCCAGGCCTTTTTGTCCAGTGATTTTAAGAAGGAAATCATACGAGGTTTCCAGTAGTCATAATTTGATCCATCCAGAATGGGTGGTCTGTTTCCAAAAACTCCTTCTTTGTCCATAGTGCCAGAAAGTGATATCCCTAGATCTCACCCAGTAATACAGGCAGGGTGCCTGCTCTGATGCCAATTGAATTTCTGGCTGCAGATACTCAATGTCACGTTCAATGTTATGACACCGTATCTAACTTTCTATAAAACAGTAAATACAAAAACAGTAAAGAACGCAGTCAATTGTTTACCCAATTCAGTGTGCAACAATACCTACTCTGGGGGCTACCAAGCCAGGGAGGAAATCCACTATAAGAGATATTAATTCAGGAATAAACCAACCAGTTTATCTCCTTCACTTAAGACCTACCCAATGCAACTTCAATCTAAGTACAACTTAAACCTGAGTTCCTACTCACTCCCCCTCAATCACAGCAGTGATACTTAAAACAATTTACTAAAGAATTACTGAAGACACTCTTCAGAACATACACTTGATTATGCTTCACAGCTTTTTAATCAAGCAACACAAACACTCTTGCTTCACAGCTTTGAGTGATACATAAACCTAACTTGACTTTGCTTCAAAGCTTTAGTCAAGAGACACAAAACACTCTTGCTTCAAAGCTTTGAGTGATACAAAACCCTTACAATTAAAACCTATTCCAAGTCACTTATCACAATGATACTTGCTTGGATTACAATAGTTAAAATTATACAGCTCCTAAATGATCTTCTGTCAAAAAGGATAAATTCCAAACAGCAGCCCTGTTGAATATATAGCAGTTGTTGCTTCAGTTAGGGTTTCCACAAAAAGCTAGGGTTAATTCCGTTTGACCTTAAGACTTGGTCGCAAGACTTTATCAACCAGGTTAGGGTTGAGCTAGGTTTACCCAAAGTCCACGAGAGATTCTGTTCTGGAAAGAATGAGTCATCTTCCTGAAAAATCTCAGAATTAACCAAACTGCATAACTGCTAAATCAGAACAGGATGTCTTAACATTTGTTATGACATCAGAATTCCTGTTTACTGATTTTGGTAAATGTGATCATTTTGCAAAATGCTCAGATACACACTCATAAACAACAGCACCTGTATGCCATTATTTTTCTGCAAAGGTACCTAATAAATCAGTACCTAATAAACTAGAATGTTATGACATCAGTCATGACATTCACACACCTGGTTTTACCAAAAATGCATGCCAATAACTAAACACCTACAGATCAGATGGTCCACATTTTTTTGTTTACTATTTTATTTTCTAATTTTTGTTTTAATTGTTTTAAACTTGAAAAATTCATAAAAAATTCATTTCAACTTCTAAAATTGTGAAAAATTATTTTAAAAAAACCTTTGATTTTTCTCTTTCATTTTATTTTTTCAAATTTTTATTTTGTGATTTGATATTTTTTTTATTGATTTTTCAATTTGTTTGAGATGTTTTAATTGTTTAAAATTACTTTTCTTGATTTTTAAATTTTGAAAAAAAAAATATGGAAGGATCCAATGACCTATTGAAAAATATTGGTGATATCATTTTATTTTTATTTCTGATTTTACTATTTTACACAAATTATGGTTTACTTTGCTTATTTCTTTAAATTTTAAAAATAGTTTCTGACTTTAAAACATTCTGAAAAATTTTGTCAACACTTATTGACTCATGTTTGACTTCTGATATTTTTAGGATTTATATTCGGTGTTTTAATACATGTTGTGTATTTTACCAATTATTTCCTTTTTAAATCATTTAAAATTTGTTTTATATTAAACATATTTTATTATTTTTTGGTTGGTTCTGATTTGGAGACATTTGGGTGTTATTTTGGGACAAATTCCTCAACCTCATTGGATCATGGATGTTGATAGGTTAAAAAACCAAATCCACCAAAATGGATGAATGATTTTGATGATATTTTAAACCCTAATTTCATCTGATACATCTCCATCCTTCTTGATCTTATCCCTTTCTTATTTTTACTTGTGCTACATGTCTTTGGAGAATGATCTACAAATAATTTCTCTAACATGTTGGAACATAGACTGCTACTGACCGACCTCAAAATAGGTGTGACTTCTATATAACTCCACTTATGATTGCTTAACATAGCGCTAAATTTTTCCGATTCGAAAAAATTATCATTCGTGGCCCAAATCTATGTTTGCAAACACAAGTATATTTAATTTGAAACCTTGGATCCAATAACTTTGAAGGTCATTATTATGAGGCTTTGATTCTTTCAATCCTCTAATGAACTTCATGAACTTTGTTCTAAGTGAATCATTTGAACATCGTTGATCATATGTGGTTTGTTTTGAGTACTTGAAGTGAATGATATACTTGACAAAAAGCAAATGAGACTTGTTGTTGAGGAGCTTTGATTTTATCAAACTTATAATAAGTTTTCAAATGCAAGCTTAAATATGGTCTTTCAACTAACCTCCAGTTTCTAATTCACTAACAACTAACTTTACTTTATACCTTTATTTTGTGCCTTTATTTTTAAGTACCATTTACTTTAGCATTTACATTCCATGCCATTTCTCTTTTTCTCACTTGAGCATTTATCTTTATGTCATTTCATCTTTACTCATTTGAGATTTTCTTTTCTTTAAAGACACTTAATAATCAACTTGAACATTAAAAAACTTTAAGGTTACTTGGACTATTTAGTTAAATCCTTGGCATTTTGGAGTTGTGGATCTCTTGGGCCTAGGATTAGAAGCCTTGATAATTGGGACCTTATGGCTCTGTTGTTATTTTGGCTGAAGATCTTGGGGTTTGTTCTAAGGCATTGGGTTGATTTTCTTTGTGTGTAGGATATTATGACTATATGAGTAATACGGTGGGAGAACTGACTTTTTTTAGTTTTATCCAAATGTGCGGATAGCTAGAGTCGCCACTGACTTTTCTTTTATCTAATATTTAAGAAAGGTGAAAAGAACATGATATATTTTGAGTTTGGAGGGTAAGTCATGAAAAGAGAAGGTGTTAACATCCTTTTCATTCATAGTTATGTACGAGCTCATTATTGCTTAGCTCACTTTTGAGAAAACTTGCTTTGTGTGTGTGATTTTTTTCAAAATATTTTGAAAAGCCAATGTAAGGCCAACTTTGTAATGATTCTTGTATCAGTCCTCAAGAATGCATACAAAGTATTTTTCGAAAATATTTGTTCGAAAGTGTAGTGTGAGAAATGTTTTTCTTCTGAGAAAAGTTGTGAGAAAGAAATTAGGAGTTTCTTACCCACTAAAGTCTTTCTTATTCTTTTCCTTCTCCTTTAGAGATAGTGCTATCCATACCATTAGTTGGTAGGTAACCCAATCCATTGGATGTGAAGGGACAAGCGTAGGATCGTCGAATGGTCATCGAAGGCAATAGGTAGGGATACTTTAGAAATTGTATCGGAAGAACTATCATCATTTACTCGGAGGGACTAGATCATTTTGTAGGAAACTCAAAGGGTCATCGAGGGATTATGATCTTTATTTGAAAGGGACAATGATGATTTGATCGAGGGTATTTTGCTAAAGTATCCCCACTTTCGAGGGACGTGATCATGTATCGTAAGGCAACAAGATAGGCTACCCTAGAGGTGTGAGTGTGAATAGTGTGTCCAATTCAGTTATTTTATCTTGTATTAGGTTTTGCTACTTTTGGTTATTAGTCTTGCCATACACGCCTAATTACTAACATCATAAAATATAGTAGAAATATAATTGTGCGAAAATTAAAATTCCTATGGTATTACATTGCTTCGGAGCAGTTACATAATGGATGAGTGCGAGAATTTAAACCTATAACTATTACAACCTCGGAGCAGATACAGAATAGGAAAAAATGCAGGAAGTAAACCTAAGTTATTACAATACGAATAATACGACCTATACATTTTCTCTAAGAATTAAAATAGCAAAAAGAAAAGAAAATAGAATAAGTTTTTGGAGAAAAGAAAATATTTTTGTATTTTAGAAAATAATTTTAATAAAACCTAAATATTTAATTGATTTTAACATTAAAAAAGGTTTAACTAAAAAATAAAAGTCAGAATTTTAATTGTTAAAAAAACCTAATCCTAAATTAATAGTATTAGAAAAAATTATTAGGTTAATTTCAATCAAAACATGATAAAAATGAAAATACGAATTTAAAAAAAGTGAAAACATTGATGTTTGAATGCACATTTCAGACACTTTTGATCATCAAGAATGATTCAATCTTTCCCTATAACACTTTAGGAACACATTGCAATGGATGGCTCGCCTCAAGGAAGGCTGAAAACAAAGTTTCAAGTTTGCCCTACTTTGAGAAGTTTTGAGGTTTTTTGTGGGAGTATTCTTGCAAGGTTTTTTCATCTGTTGAGCATCTGAATGTATTGTGCTTATATAGAGGATGGGATTAGGTCAGAAACATGGGCTTGGACTTTGTACAACACATCCTTGGATTTTTTTTTTGGAAATAAGTTGGAAGGTGGTAAAACCATGAAGATTTGATTGAAAAATAATTATGAACGGTTCGTAGCTTGGTCATGGGCCTCCAAAATAACCAAATCAAAAGTCTCTTATGCCTTGCACCTCCTTTTAATATTTATTTGATTTAATTTTGACTTTAAATAAATAAAATCAAAATAAACTAAATAAAAAAATAAAAGGGTGTATGAATAGATTTAGAAGTCCATTATAAGGTCAAGAACACATTTGGACTCTAAAAGATAAGCCCATTTATCAAAAAATTCAAGTTTGCTCAAATTGGATTTCATGCATTTTTTTCAAAATTGCCCAACTTGCACCAATCATAACTCTCTCAATTTTTATCATATGAATGTGATCTTGGACTTTTTGGAAAACTCAAGATGTCCCATACAACTCTTATGATGATCATTTTTCCAGTTGGAGATTCATCTTGATGTAAATTGATTTGACAAAAAGTGTCTATTTGTTGACTTTTAAAATGACCTATAATGTTTTGGCCCATATCTCTTAAATGAAGCATTTTTTGGGCCTTGGGCTTAGAGAGACAAAGTTGTAGAGAATTTAATTTCCATCAAAATGGGATTTGGTTGAGAAAAACCTAATGAAGTATGTGAAAGTTATGCTTGGTCAATGTTTAGTTGACTTCTTCTAAAGAAAACCCTAATTTAGTAACTTTTGACTTTTGATGAATCTTGAGTTTTCTTGATGAGTTATGATCAACCCTTGATCAAATGATGAATTTATCTTCAAAATATTGATGTTGACCAAAAATCTTGAAGTTTGACTATATGTTGACCACAATTGACTTTTTGTCCAATATAGTTGATTTTCACTTATCTGAGTATTTGATTGAGCAAATTTGCGATGTAAGGCTTGAAACTTGACATGAGGATTCTTTGAAGCATATGAGGAACCATGAAACTTACATGAGGAATTAGAATCTCCATTTCCTTTGAGAAAACCCTAGTTATAGACAACCGCTTAGGAGTAGGACTCAACTGATCATTCTTGAGTAGTCTTGAATACTTGATAACCTTAAGAGCATGAGAAAGTCTTTTGAAATGAGAGGGAAAATTTTGGGGTACAACAACTACCCCTGTTCAATCTTCTTAAACCTGGAGAGTTAGATTGGCATACTCGCTAGTCGGGATCTGAAGGTGGAAGGGGATTGAACATCCAAGTGCCCAGAAAGTTGCACTCGCATGTGCACGCAGTAACACTTGTTATTTGATTGTATTACTTGAATGGGTTTAAAGATGTCATTCAAAAAAGTGATAAATTTTCGTCGGAGATGGGCTTACGGATGCCATCCAAAGTAACTGTTAATAGGAGTATCAAAATGAGTCTACGCGTGACTGTATCTTGAAGAATGATTTTCAGGATTCCGCCTCTGAAGGGGAAATGGTTTTCAGAATGAAATGCTGAAGGAGATGCTTTTCAGAATAAAATTCCAAAGGAGATGCTTTTCAGACTAAAGTGGTGAAGGGGAAATGCATTTCAGAACTCCTCTGAAGGAAATACTCGCCAGAACTCGGTCCCTAGGGGAAATGCTTTTCAGGATTCCGTATCTGAAAGGGGAATGTTTTTTAGAACAAAGTGCTGAAGGAGATTCTTTTCAGAATAAACTTCTGAAGGAGATGCTTTTTAGACTGAAGTGTTGAAGGGGAAATGCGTTTCAGAACTCCTCTGAAGGAAGTGCTCGCCATAATTCGGTATTTGGGCGAAATGCTTTTCAGGATTCCGTATCTGAAAGGGAAATACTTTTCAGAATGAAGCGTTGAAGGAGATGCTTTTCATAATTAATTTTTAAAGGAGATGCTTTTCAAAATGAAGTACTGAAGGGGAAATGTGTTTCATAACTCCTTTGAAGGAAATGCTCACCAGAACTCGATCTCTGGTGGAAATGCTTTTCAAAATTAAGTCTCTGAAGGGGAAATGCTTTTCAGAACGAAGCGCTAAAGGAGATTCTTTTCAGAATTTAGTCTCTGAAGAGAATCACTTGGTCATGTAGATAGTTGCTCCATCTTGTTTCAATAATTGATTCATAACTCGTATGTAAATTACCGGTAGTATCTGTCTGTTTGCGAACTTAACCTGAAAAGGCAAAGTTAGTTCTATGCAATGTCATGATGTATATAATGCATTTTTAATGATGCTCTCAAAATAAATAAGAATAGTGTACACGTTTTGTATGTATATGTCATGATATTTTTGCAAATAATGTATGGATGCAATGTGTTATTGGAGCATATTAGTAGCTTTGTATAATAATGTCTGGTTGGGGGAAAATAAGTTCCTAATTGTTGCTAAGGATGAAGATAATAGTTCTTCAATTTTGTTTCGAATGCCTCTACTGGGATTTATGCTTTCCGTTTGAGGACACTCTGCTGGGGATCTTCGACTTCTGCTTGGGGATTTAAGCGTTCAAGGAGAGTCGGTCATTCATTGTTCTTTGTAAGATTTGTATTTTGACTAGAGATGAAAGAACTAAAATTCTCTGGTGTGTTGTTTGACCGGGTTTCAGATATGAATATTAACTCTTCTGGGGAGGACAACATTGAATGTCATCTGGTCAAAGAAGAGAATCTTGTCAAGGTTTTTTGCAATATTGGAGAAGTAAACTGCGTTGGGGAATAAACCCTATAGACTGTGGAGACTTCACTGGGGAAATAATCTTCTTGTGGAGAAAGATCTGAGGAAATTTCTCTGTGGGAATTTATGGTCAACTTCGAACGTTATCCTAACTGCTAGAGTCTCTAGCAAAGGTTGATCTTGTTTTCGTGCATATATTTGTAAACGGTAATCATATTCAAATGCATATATTAATTCAATATAATCATTGGACTTTTTTTGCAAACAAACAGAGAAAATAAAAATAGTTTTTGAATTTGAAACTGATTGCATTGATATGGAAAGTTTGTCTGTAAGCAGACGATTTTATACAAAGAGACAGAAATCCAAGTAAGAGGAAATCATCGTAAAACAAAAGGCATACAAAGAGACACAAAAGAAAAAATAGATATGTGGAAATGATCACATAGAGCTTCAACTCTGCTATTGCCCCTATGTCTTCAAGTATCTCATCCCTAGCTATTGGAAGAAGTTGGCTGAATTAATCTGTACCATTTGAACTTGACATCTGTAATCATGCTGGTTGTAAGTAAATGGGTGACCCAACGGGACATAGTTGTACGCCTTAATCCCTAAATTTTGCCTGGACCTCCCTTTCGGGTTTTCAGTCCACCAGGATATCCTTTTTTGCCCAAGTCGCCATTTCAGGTTTTTGACTTGCCGGATGTACATTTTTTATATATCCTTAATTTTTGCTCGAACCCTTTTGGTTCACCGGGATGCCCTTATTTTTTCCTAGGCCGGTCGACCTAGCGGGTCTCTTTTATGCTTAGTATTTTTTAACTATGTCAACGTTCACATGGTATGGAAGATGTTCACTGTCCATGGTGGTAAGTATCATAACACCGGCAGAAAATATCTTCTTGATCACAAATGTCCCTTCTTATGTGGGAGTCCACTTTACTCTGGGATCATCTTGTGGTAAGATGATGCGCTTTATTACCAAATTACTAACCTGGTACATTTGATGTTTAACTTTCTTATTGAAGGCCTTGATCATGCGCTTCGGATACATCTGGCCATGGAAAACAACCGCGAGCCTTTTCTTAGCAATCAAATTTATCTGGTCAAGTCTTGTCTGAGTCCACTCGTCTTCATCTAAACCTGCGTCTTTAATAATCCTTAGAGAAGGAATCTGGACTTCGACAGGTAAGACAACCTCCATACTGTAGACTAGAGAGAACGGGGTTTCCCCAGTTGATGTGAGTGCTGAAGTGCGATAACCATGAAGAGAGAATGGTAACATCTCGTGCCAATCTTTGTATGTCACTATCATCTTCTGCAAAATCTTCTTGATATTCTTGTTGATGGCTTCCACTGCGCCATTCATCTTTGGTCGATACAGAGAAGAGTTATGGTATTTAATCTTGAACTGCGTGTAGAGTTTCGTGATTATAGTATTATTGAGATAGGTTCCATTATCTGTGATGATCCTCTCGAGTATGCTGCACCGACAAATGAGGATATGCTTAATGACTGAGCCACAACATTCTTGGTAACGGAGGCGAACGAGGCTGCTTCGACCCACTTCGTGAAATAATCAATAGTGAATAGGATGAAATGATTCCCATTAGAAGAGGTAGGCTTAATCTCTCCAATCATATCGATTCCCCACATTGCAAACGGACAAGGAGAAGTCAAGACATTCAAAGGGACCGGAGGCACATGCACTTTGTCAGAATAAATTTGGCATTTGTGACATGTTCTGGAATGACGATGGAAATCAGTTTCCATGGTCGACCACAAATAACCCGCTCTAAGAATCATCTTAGTCATCGTATATCCACTAGAGTGAGTACCAAATAATCCTTCGTGCATGTCTTCCATAATCTTCTCAGCTTCCTTCTTATTTACACAACAAAGTAGAGTCGAATCGTGATTGCGCTTGTACAAAATTTTGTTACTCAGAAAGATCTTGGCCGAGAATCTCTGTAGGAATTTCTTATCATTAATAGATGCCCCTTCAGGATGGTCTTGAGTCTCAAGGTATCTTTTTATTTCATAGTACCAAGGCTTGCCCTCTACTCTGTCAGTATCAACTTGGTAGCAATGTGCGATTCATCTAATCTCTCAATAGTAATTTGATGAGCTTCATTATCCCGTCTGACTTTGAACGTAGATGACATGGTAGCTAGTGTGTCTTCCAATGGATTCTTTTCTCGCAGAATATGTTCAAAAGTTATTTCTTCAAAGTACGGAATTAATGTCAACACATGATTGTCATACCCCAAATTTGTCCTACCTCAGTGATCCTTTTCTTAGAGTTTTTTAATTAAAAGATGATACAGCAATATCTGATGGACTATCTTTATTCAAAATCAAGGGGGTTTATTTTAAAATAAGAAGATTTAGTTGTTATCAAAAAAGGGGTGAAAATTAAATCCAAGAGTATGCAAAAGAAGGGAGAAGAATTAACGCTAGGCCTAATTGAATTAAGGGAGAAGTTCTGACGGCAAACGAAGAAATGCTAAGATGTATGGATCAAGCACTGACCCATTAGATCTTCTGAGACAGAGATCCCAGAAGTTCTCCCTTACAGAAGCAAACACAAAAGGTTGTGCAGATCAGTGCCAGAATCACACATAGGCTAGCGCTGGTACAGAACTGAAATATCAGATCTTCTAGTAGAGTCAAGCAAGGGCAAAATCAGATTATCTTCCACATCCTAAGCTCAGAGTTTCAGAGGCTAAGCAACCCAAGCCCAAATCCGTTGGACGTGTGCTGTATCAATTTCAAACAAATCTTCCACAGAGGATTAATTCCAATCAAATCTTTTTAATTTCATCCTCAATCTTTGTTCTAGCCATAGTCCAAGCCCAAAAATTGAACATTATAAATAGAGGAGCAAATTAGCAAAGAGGGTAAAAGGGAGGGAAAAAAAGAGAAAAGAATACTAGGAGAGAGGAAAATCTGCAGAGAAAAGCAACACAATAGCGCTTGAAGAAAGAGCAAGGAAAGAATTTATGGAAAACCCAAAAGAAGAACACGAAGAAGAACAACTGAGGTTTCAATATCTGGAACCCTAGTTTCAATCACCGTTGCTCCACCTTCCATCGCTGCTGTCACCAGAATCTGCAGAAGGAGAAGGAAAGGACAGCCAAACATGCACTAGAATCAGATGAGAAAAGCGCCAAAGCGGAAACAAATTTTAATCTCTTCTTTACTGTCTTCATGCTGGGTAAGGTCAGAAGAACATAGCTAGGGCGAAAACCATAGAAAACATCTGTAGATAGTCTTATATTCTGATTGCATGTTCACGTTAATTTCTTACGTTTAGATGTAGTTCCTTTTTAGAAGTTCTGACTAGGTTAACCCAAGTTTCAGATTTTTTTCCCTTGTTTAGAATCAGCATTAGACTTGTATGCTTTATGTTAGCCCTTTTTCCAGAAACTCTGAGTAGTGGGCTTAACCCAGAATTTGACGTCCCTATTTCCTAACTTTGCTTATAGCGTGCCTTTTCAGAAGTTCTGCGACTGGGGCCAAAACCCTGTCAATTTCCCTGCATCCCCTGCAGAACTTCTGCCCCTTTCAGAACATCCCTTTTCCAAAATTTTCGCTAGGGCTTGACAACCAGAAGATACACCCCATGTTCATAAATTGTTTTATTTTTCCTTTATTTTTCTTTTTGTAAGTATTTATAATTATTATTCTATTATTATTTTTTTGTGAATATTATTTATTATATCACTTAAATTAGTTTTACATCAAAAATTGCATATTATTTTCTTATATTATTTGCATTAAATATTTTTTATATCACGCATTAATAAGAGTTTTTGCAATTAATATCTATAAAAAACACTCAACAAATCTCAAACTCTTTTTTTTGCAATCAATTAATCTAAACAACTATTTTTGCAACAGGGTTTCAAGCAGATTTTGACTTACTGCACATTTAGCCAAAATCTCCGCAATCACTACTCCCGGCCAAAATGCGAGGTGATTGAAAGTACGTTTGCAACCCCTAAAAAACACAAACCCATACAAACTACGAATTGGGACTCTGATTCCTCATAAGAGGATACGTAGGCATACGATCAAAAATCGTAGCGAGTTCCCTTATAAAAGATTTAAACCTTCCCCTAATAAAATTTAAATCCTATTTCCCCAACTCAAACCTAAAACCTAGTATCCTTGTGAACAAGGTAGATGAAAGGTGCTTAACACCTTCCTTTCGTCTAAAGAAATGCGAAACCTAGAATCTTTGTCTGCGAATTAGGGTTTCCTATTAGATGCCCTCCCTTAGGATAAAAACTAATAGTGGCGGCTCTGATTTAAAAACCAGTCGCAATAATGATATCGATAAGCGATGGGATTTGGATGTTTCGTATCTCATTCTCCCTTAATTTGGCTGATTACCAGGGTTGAGTCCCCGTATACATTCAAAAATTTGATTTGATTCTTAAATCAATATCAACCTTGATACCCATGATGCAAGCTTCATATTCTGCCATGTTGTTGGTGTAGTTAAAACATAATCTGGCGGCGAAGGGTGTATGGAAACCCTTGGGAGAGATGATCACAACACCAATTCCATTTCCAAGCGCATTAGAGGATCCGTCAAATACCATAGTCCATCGTGATCCTATCTCAGGTCCTTTATACGGCGCAGGTTCTTCATAATCAGTAACTAACATAGTATTCTCATCCGGGAACTCAAAATTTATAGACTGATAGTCATCTACAGCCTGATGGGCCAAATGATCTTCTAATACACTTTCTATGATTTTCTTCTTAGTAGTATACTAAATTTCGTATTCGGTCAAGACCATTTTCCATCTTGCTATTCTTTCGAAGAGTGCGGGCTTCTCAAATATGTATTTTATTAGATCCATCTTAGAGATCAAGAAAGTGGTATGGGTCAACATATACTGTCTTAGTTGGCGATTAGCCCATGCCAAAGTAAAATAAGTTTTCTCGAGCAGTGAGTATCTTGTTTCAAAGTCAGTAAACTTTTTGCTAATGTAGTATATTGCATGCTCTTTTCATTGAGACTCGTAATGTTGCCCCAATACACACCCCATCGAGTTATCTAACACTGTTAGGTACATGATCAGAAGTCTTCCTTCAGCCGGTGGCATCAGAATTGGAGGTTCCTGAAGATATTCTTTGATTTTGTCGAAGGCTATCTGACAATCATCGTTCCACTTCACTACTTGATCTTTCTTTAGAAACTTGAATATTGGCTCACAAGTAGCGGTCAGATGGGAAATAATCTGGCAATGTAGTTCAAACGTCCCAGGAAACCTCTGACTTCCTTCTCAGTATGGGGAGCTGGCGTTTCTTGAATAGCTTTAACCTTAGCGGGATCAACTTCAATACCTTTACCATTGACGATGAAACCTAGGAACTTACTGAATCTGACCCCAAAGGTGCACTTATTTGGAATCAATCTCAACTTGTACTTTTCAATCTATCAAACAGCTTGTGCAGGTGGTCAATACGTTCTTCTTCTTTAGTCTGGGATCTGGTTATCATGTCATCAACATAAACCTCTATCTCGTAATGGATCATATCATGGAATAAAGCTACCATAGCACGCTGATATGTTGCATCGACGTTCTTCAACATAAAAGGCATAACTTTGTAACAAAAAGTGCCCTACTGTGTGACGAAAGTAGTCTTCTCCATGTCTTCGAGTGCCATCTTGATTTGATTATATCTGGAGAATCCATCCATTAAGGAAAATACCTTGTACTGAGCGGTGCTGTCAACTAGAATGTTAATATGTGGCAGCGGAAAGTCATCTTTGGGGCTTGCCCTATTTAGATCCCTATAATCTATACACATACGCACCTTACCATCTTTCTTAGGTACTAGCACGGCATTTGTAACCTACTGAGGATAGGATGTAACATCTAAGAAACCCGCATTGAATTGTTTCATAACCTCATCCTTGACCTTTTCGACATCTCGGGACGCATATGACGAACCTTCCGCTTTATAGGGGAACAACCTTCCTTCATCAGTAGACGGTGAATACAATATCAGTATCAAGCCCTGACATGTCTTTGTACGACCAAGCAAAGATCTCAACATAGTCACACAACATCTGAATTAACCTCTTTTTGACATTGTCTTCCAGGTTAACACATATCTTGATTTATTTCTTGTCCTCTTCAGTACCCAAGTTCACAACCTCGACTGGATCTTCATGTGGTCGTATGACTCTTTCTTCTTGCATTAACAACCTAGCAATTTCTCTGGGTATTTCACAATCTTCCTTGCCTTCGTCCTCAGCTTGGTAGATCTGTTTTTCGAAATCATAATTGGCAATAGCAAGATTGTTATCAATGGGATCCAGAGTGGACATGGGTCTGCAATTTGTGGTGGTGGGTGTGTGTAAGAAGACATAGCTATTTTGAAAACAATAAAGTAAAAGAAAAATAAAGAACGCAAAATTTGAATGCAAACATCCAATGATTTATTAAATGAAAATATGCTGATGAATAACGAAAACCCTAACAAATTGACCATTGTGCCCTGGGTAAGGCGCAAGGCTTAAAGTTTATTGTTTAAATTACATAACTAAAAAGTTAAAAGTAAGAAAACAGAAAATAACATTTACTCCTGACTATAGGAGATTGGGATAAAGTTCTCAGCCTTCCAAATGTTAAGCCCATGGCCATTAGTAGGGAATATCCAACTATCTATGTCTCACCCACTATCATCGTCTTCCAAAACATTGATATGATTGTTGTAAACTCCATTATTGTTGATGCGGAATGACAGTGTCCCAGGATGAGGGCGGGCATGACGAACACCCATCTGAGCTTGGGAGGTGAAACCCAAACCAAATTTCTCAGATTTATAAGGAATATCAGGGAGATGAACTCAAACAGAGCAACCACCTTCTTCAACCACAACCCTAGCGTCTTTTAGAGAAGCCATTTTTTATGTAGTCTTAGGAACAACAGAAGTAACTTTATCAACCGAGGTCGTATGAGAAACAACTTCAAAGGTCTGGCAACATATTCTTCTTGACATATTTTTAAGAATTCAAATGGCTCACCATATATTCTTCTTCACCATAAACTGTAACGATCTTTCCCCTTATGGGATACTTTAACTTCTGGTGTAAGGTAGAAGTAACAACACCCACCCCATGAACCCAAGGGCGTCCCAACAAAAAAGAATAGGCTGGAAAAATATCAATCACATAGAAAGTAGATTTGAAAACCTGGGAACCCACTTTGATTAGAAGATCAACCTCTCCATGCACCATTATCTTTGAACCATCAAAACTCTTACAACAATATAACTGAGTTTTAGAACAATCCCTTCATAGTCAAGTTTGTCTAAAGCAGCTTTTGGAAATACATTCAATGAGGAATCTGTGTCTACTAACACATGAGATAAGGTGATGCCCTTGCACTCAATAGAGACATGCAAAGCCTTATTATTATTCCTTCCTGCATAGTTCTTACGTCAGAAAAGCCTAGCCTATTATTAGTCATCAGGCTATAAAAATGATTTTCGAACTAATCAACTAAGATTTCTTGCGGTACATGAGCATATTTCAAAAATTTCACTAAATTCTGAGCATGAGCTTTAGAGCACAACAACAGGGATAACATAGATATTTTGGAGGGGGTCTACCCCATTGTAATACAGTGGGAGAGCTGACTTGGGAGTTTTTCATTTTATTGCAAATGTTGCGGTTAGCAAGAGTCGCCACCGACTTTTCTTTTATCCAAAAGGAAAGGTGGAAAAGAACATGAAAGACCTTTGAGATTATTTCTTGAGTTTGGGGGGTAGATTATGAAAAGGGAAGGTATTAGCACCCTTTTCATCCATAGTTATCTATGGGCTCTTAGTTTCTTGCTAGATCACTTGCTTTATTTGAAAATGTGCTTTGTGGTGATTTTTGAAAGTATTTTGAATAGGGCACCTTCATTTAGGAAAACTTTATAATGGTTCTAGTTTCGTAAGAACGTATACAAAGTGTTGGACTTTTGAAAATATTTCATGTGTTGAAGTGTTTGGTGTTTGTTTTGAAAGTGTTTATTTTGAAAGTGAGCAAGGATGTTTGTATTGAAAGTGAGCAAGCAACTAAGAACGTTTCTACCTACTCAAAAGTCTTTTGTTCATTTCTCTCCTTTATTTTTGTATTGCTATCTTACCATTGATTGGTAAGAAGTCTTATCTTTAGATGTAAGGGGACGGGCGTGGGTCATCGTATAGTCATGATAGCAATGTTGTGAGATGTATTAGCATTTCTCTTTGAGGGACTAAGATCATTTGTAAGGAAACATTTGTAGCGTCATCGAGGGACTATGATCTTGTATTTTTGATTTGTTTTTGCTAAGACATCCCACATGCATAACATGGCCATTTTTATAAGGCAAAAAGTGAAATTACCCTAAGGGTGCATGTGTGAATGGTGTGTGATTTGCATGCATTGTTTATCTGTGATTATGATTATCTACTTGTTGATTTTTATCTTTCCATACAAACCCTAATTACTAGCATTTATATGAAAGCGATAAATCACGGAAAGTAAATTTACTATGCTATTACATCATTAGGGGGATGGGGTATACAAATTTACAAATGATAATTGCAAGAAATTAAACCTAATTATCCATTACAACCATATTGAATAATGTACAAGAATTGAAAAGATTATAATTTGCAAGAATGTAAATGGAAGAAATGGATTTTCATTTGGATTTTTGAGGAAAGGGGTTTTAACCTAGTTATCTAAAAGAAAATGATTAATTAAATATTAAACTAAACTAATTAAAAAAGAAAAAAGTTAGAAAGCATTTTTTAGGTTTTTTTAGAAAAGGTTTTAAGTTTAATAAAAATAATATGGAAATTAATTAATTAAAAGAAAACTAAACTCTAAGTTAATTTTAAATAAAAATAAAATAATTAAACTTAAATCTAATTATTAATTTATTAAGAAAAGAATTAAATTTGTTAAGAAAATGTTTTTTTTTTGTCTTTTTAGTTTTATAAATAAAATAAACATATAAGTGTGTAAATAATAAATAAAAATATTTTTTTGAATTTTTTATTAATAAAAAATAATAATAATAAAAATAAAATAAAATAAAATATAAAAATAAGAGTTAGGGAGTGCAAAAGAAGTTTAGGGTGTATGTTAGAAAAAACAGTTTTGTGGAAATCTGGCCCAAATGGGATTTTTTATAAGTCCGAAAAATAAACAAAAAAAAAGGGGTGGGCCTGTGTGGTAAATGGAATCAGGGGGGTCAGAACAAGTAAAAAAAGGGAAGGCCCGGTAACTAAGCCCAGCGCGCTGACTTGTGGAAAAAGGGAAGAAATGTGGAAAAATAATGAAAAGTGGCAGCGCTGGGGCTTGAACCCACGCCCTGGACATGAAACGTGCGCTGCCTTACCACTGTGGTGGCTATACATCTGTTATCATAAGAAAAACAATAAATATATAATACAAAACAAGTTCCAGAAATGAACTTCATCTTCAACCTCCAGCAATGGTTCCTGTAAGTCACTCATTTCACATCCATTCACAAAACTTCCAACATCAAACTTGTTAGAAATTTTATCACGTTTATGAATATGTAAATATCTTAAGCTAATTCTCAAAGATGAACATGAATTTCTAAAAGTACCAAATTCTGACCTAACTTTTTTCAGAGATTCAAACCTAAAATTCTCTAAGCTCAATCAATATAAATGAAAACTATGGACATGTACAACTTCAGAGCAATGATGTCTACATTTTATCTTCACAAATCAGGATCAAATGATGCTTGTATGCAGAGATAGAAGTTTGAAAACTTACCTCTTGCAGCTGGATTCATGTATGGAGTTTGAGCAACCTTTGAGATGGCCTGATGATTTCTTTAGCTTGCCTGGACCTCCTTGAGTGTATTTCAACTCCTACTTTTCTTTGAGGATGGTTGAAACTCCCAACTCAAGTCAAGTTTCAAGATTCAGTTTTGAAAATGGTGGATGGTGATGGAGGGGTTACATTCAGGAAACAGGGGCCTGTATCACTTTGATATGATGTATAGAGAGTGTATGGATGATTAGTTTTCAAAACGCACAAGTGAAAATGGAGATGGCGAGTTTTGGCTCAAAACTGTCAAGTTTGGGCAGATTCAAGGTAATATGGAGTTTTGGCAGTTTTGGGAAGGCTTGAAATCGTGTATTAGCTTGCAAATAGTTTGTATAGTTATAAGAAAAAGGTTAGAGGAATTTTGCACAACAGATTTCTGAGTTATAGGGTTATGCTTAGGTTGCTTGATTTTAAAGAAAAGTGAGAAAATCAAGTTTCAATGTTTTGTACCAGCAATGTAGAGTGGTTGAATCACTTTAAACATGTTTCTTCTAGCCTTTGAAAAGTGTGTGTGCAGAGACAAAAAGTTAGGAGCTCAAGAAGAGTGGACTTTGTGATTAAAGCCACTTTTCCAAAATGGCAATGTTGCCTTTCTTCCTAAAATGGTATTAAGCATGGACAATGCATTAAATGCTTGGATTAAAGCTCTAACAACTGTGTAGAAATTTAATTATGGAGTTAAATTCAAGTTAGAAACCTGAAAAGTTGGATTTGTACAGTATGCTTGAAGATTGGATCAAGTGTTCTTTACAAATTTGCCTTTCAAAACAAGAATGAAACCCTAACTTCATGGCTTCGATTCTCTTAGCACAAACATGATCTAAATGAGTTATTGAACACTTTGGAAAACTTGTAACATCCCCTACAACCTTCATGTTGGAAATTTTGGAAAATTCATCTTGGAACTTGGTTAAAAGTTGCCATGAAGTTGGTACCAAAAATCTACCTAACTAGGGCAAAATTTCACTAAGTGTTTAAGTTTCATGAGTATGTCTTCACAAATTCATAACTTGAAATACAATAATTTCTAGAAAAAGTTCTGACCTACAATGTTTTAGATATCATTTAGATCTACAACTTTGATGTTGGATGTTTCTCTTGAATCATCTTGCATCATGGTGAAAATTTTGCACAAATTTATGAAAAAACATGAATTTTCTAACACTTAGAAAAAATTCTAAGTCTTAGAATTTTGACTTTTCAAAGATGATTTTGACTTTTCAATTTCTTGATGAACAAGTTTCATATTTTTACATGTCTTGGTGAATTGTAATCTTTGAAACTTGATTTTGATCAAAAAGTCAAAGTTTGACTTTTCAGTGTACAGTTGACTTTTCATCAGTTGACTGAAATTTAATTATCAATCAATTGATCTTGAGAAATGTTTTGAGCCATGAAATTAGGTCAAAATTATGTATTTGTATCCTTGAGATCATGACTTGAACCAATAAGTCATTTGTTAGGTCAAAAGTAAAAAATTGAACCTCCTCAGTCAAAACCCTAATTTTGACCATTTTGCCCTTTTGATGATCTGATCAAATTTCTTGAGGAATTATGATCCAACCTTGATCAATTGACATATATGAATTCACGGTTTTGATATGGATAAAACATTATGAAGTTTGACTGTAAATTGACCATAATTGACTTTTTCCCCAATACAGCTGATTTTAGATCAACTAATCAACTGACTGAGCAAAAATGTGATCCAATACTTGAAACTTGACATGAGAAATCTTGGGGATCCAAAATGATCCATGAAAGTCATATGGGGCATTAAAATTCCATTTTTCCTTGCACAAACTCAAACCCTAATTTGAGTCATCAGTGTTTGAGGAGATGTCCTGAGCTGATCAAACTTTGTGCAGTCTTAAATCAATGGAGATCTTATGAGAGATTTCTTGAGAAATGAGAGGGAAAATTCAGGGGTACAACAGCTACCCTGTTCAATCTTCTTAAACATGAATATTTAGATTGGCGGATCCGTCATTCGTTATTTGAAGGAGAAAGATGATTGAACACTAGAGTGCCCAGAAATTTGCACTCGAAGATGTATTGGGAATGGGGTTATAGATGCCATTTGGAGGAATGATGGTAAATACTGGAAGAAGTATCAGCATAAATATTTGGTCGATTTACACTAAGACTTGATGTTTTACATGTGGGAAAAAGGATTAGTTAAATGCAGATGTATGTGTGACGTTCACAAGATGAATGAAATTGTGTTAAATGAGTTTTGTATGCATATGCTATGATGTATGAATGTGGGATGCACAATTGTCTGGGAAAATAAATCCCTGACTACTGTTGACGAGTTCTGGGAAGCTGAATCCCAGATTGTTGTTGGGGATAAAGAATATACATATCTTCAAGCTTGTTTAAAGGATGCTTCCGCCAAGGATTATCTCTTGAATTTTAGCTATTATCTGGTCGGATCCAGGCTTCAAAACAATTTGCTGAGGATGAGGGAGTCAACTATTATCCGTTCGGGTTCTTATCTTCACAGTAACTTACTAGGGAAGAATAAATTAACTGTTATTTGGTCGAATTCCAGGCTTCGCAAAAAAATTCTTGAAATTAAACTTTTATCTGGTCGGATCCAGGCTTCACAGTAACTTGAAGTGGTAACTACTATCTGGTCGGGTTCAAGCTTCATAGTGACTCGCTGGGGATTGTAGCTAGTTGTTATCTATTCGGGTGTAGGCTTCACAATAACTTCCTTGAGTAGACGAAGTTGAACTGATATCTGGTCGGATCCAGGCTTCACAATAACTTATTGACATTAAACTGCTTTCTGGTTGGATTCCGGGCTTTGCATATTTCTGAGGCGGTTGAAGTTAATTGTTATATGGTCGGGTCCATGCTTCATAATAACTTGCTTGAAAAGATGAAGTTGAACTGATATTTGGTCGGGTCCAGGCTTCACAGTAACTTGTTGGGGTAGAGGCAAATTCTACTGGGGAAAGTAAGTTAAACCCTTGTCTGGTTGAGTCCTGGTTCTTCAATATCTCGAAGAGTTAAACTATTATCTGGTCAGGTCCAAGCTTCAAATTACTTGGAGAAGTTACACTATTATCTGGTCGGGTCATGATAGTGTTTGGACTTAAACTATTATCTGGTCGGGTCCATGCTTCATAATTATTGTAAGTTGTACTATTATCTGGTCGAGTCCAGGCTTCCTAGTATCTGAAAAGTCACACCATCATCTGGTCGGGTCCAAGCTTCATAGTGTCTTGAGAAGTTAACTATTATCTGGTCGGGTTCAGGCTTCATAGTAATTGAAAATTGTACTATTATTTGGTTGGGTCCAAGCTTCATAGTGATTGAAAGTAGTACCATTATCTGATCGGGTCCAGGCTTCCTAGTATTTTGAAATAATGAAATTGACTATTATCTGGTCGTATCCAGGCTTCATAGCAACTTACTAAAGTTAAGTTGTTATCTAGTCGGATTCCAGGCTTCACAATAACTTTTTGAAGATAGCAAAGACTTTGTTAGAGACTTGACTGGGGATTAGGGGTTGTGGCCCTTTGATTTGTAAAAGTATGAGAGGAAAACTCAAGCTGGAGAAGGTTGACTCAGCTTGGGAATCTGTAGTTTGTTGGGGAAATAAACCCTGTTGAGGAATACTTAACGAACTGCTGACGAGGTGAATTCTTTTAGGAAGAGATCCACAAGGCTTCTTCTTTTAGGACCAATTTAGCTGGGGAGAGAGCTATCAAGAGATTGGGACTCTGGCTGGGAATCAACCTATGAAAAGAGACTTTGTGGGAACCTCTGTTGGGATAGGTTTATTGTAGTCGTCCTTGTGGGATAAAGCTAATGAAATAACTATATGGGGATATTCCAAATACATTAAAGAGATGTTTGTTGCTGCTTAGCAGGACACATGTGCCAAATAGTTTTAATTATGTTCATATGCATATGTTCGTTCAATTTTATTCATTGGACAATTTTGAATTCAAAATGAAAAAATAAAATTTGCACTTCAAAGTATATTTGTATTGATTTTGCCCATGAATAGGCGTTTTTGTACAAAGAGACGAAGATCCTAGTAAGAGGAAATCGTTGAAAGGAAAACAAAATTTTGAAAACAAAGATAATATCCATGTGGAAGTGATCTCATAGCATTCCAACTCTACTATTTCCCCAATGTCTTCGAATGCCCCTTGCCGTTGACATAAATTGGTTGGATTGATCTTGGACCGTTTGAACTCGGACCTTGGTAATAAAGTTGACTGGTGATTCCACGGGACATAGTCATACGCTTTCAATCCTTAATTTTTTCCTGGATCGCCCTTTCGGGTTTTCAGCCCACCAGGATACCCATTTTTGCCCAAGTCGCCCTTTCAGGTTTTCAACTTGTCGGGTGTACAATCTTTTGCATATATCCCTAATTTTTGCCAAAACCTTTTGGTCTGCCGGGATGCCCTTATTTTGCCTAGGTGTTTCAACCCAACGGGTCTCTTGTGCGTAGTATTTTTTAACTATGTCCGTGTTCACAGGATGTGGGAAGTCTTCACCATCCATGGTAGTCAGCATCATGGCATCACCATAGAAAACTCTCTTGACAACAAACGGCCCTTCATAGGTGGGAGTCCATTTTATCCTGGGGTCTCCTTGTGGAAAAATGATGTGCTTTATCACCAAGTCACCAGCTTGATATACTCGAGGCTTGATCTTTTTTTTGAAAGCCTTGATCATGCGTTTTTGTTACATCTAACCATGACAAACAGCAGCCAGTCGCTTTTCATCGATCAAGTTTAATTGATCCAATCTTGTCTGAATCCAGTCATCTTCACCTAGGACTGTCTCATTCATAATCCTTAGTGAGGGAATCTGAACTTCCACTGGAAGAATAACTTCCATGCCATAGACTAAAGAAAAGGGAGTTTGCCCAGTTGATGTCTGAGCTGAAGTACGCAAGCCATGAAGAACAAACAGTAACATCTCATGCCAATCCTTGTAGGTTACTACCATCTTCTGCATAATCTTATTAATGTTTTTGTTGGCCGCTTCCACTGCGCCATTCATTTTAGGTCTATGAGGAGAAGAATTGTGATGCTTGATTTTGAACTAAGTGCAAAGTTCTGTAATCATAGCATTGTTGAGGTTAGTCCCATTATCAGTGATGATCCTTTTGGGGATACCATAGTGTTGTACCCCAATTTTACCCATAAGATCCCTTCATCATACCATATTGACTCAATCACAACAAGATCACATTAGGCTTTTTGGTTATCCTCCCTATATTTAGCTTTGCTCTTTGAGGAATCACCAAACACCTTGAATTATTTTTCTTTTGTGATCATGCATGTTTTGTTTTGACTTTCCTTTTAATTAATAAAATGCAAATGTTGGTTTGTCTTACTTGTTAATAATGTAGGTAAAGGCAATGTGGCTTAGCAGGTTGATCCATGGGTTCATAAGTTTATTTCCATGCCCTAGTTAATAAAGCATGAGAAGTTCAAACCTCAACATTGAAGTTGTTTTGGAATAAATGGCATGGCAAGGTTATTTTGGTTCACCATATTTCAAGGTTATCAAATTTGATTCAAAAGTACAAGGGGTTGATTGGAGAAGTTATCATGCTTGGACAAGGCTTTGTTCCCATTGGTCACAAGTGCATATTTCTCTCAATTTTAAAGATATGGAAGTGGTTTTGCTGGATATGAATTCTCATTATCATCCTCAACAATTTCTATTTACAAAGCAAGAGTGTTGGTGCAAGAAGGTTGTTCAAAATTGTCAAAATTCCTCAAAGCATTTTCTTGATCTAGGAGCTAGGGTTTTGAACTTCAAAGAAGTATATCTTGCTCATATCTTGGTATTTTTGAGTGATTCTAAATACATCCTTATCTTCAAAGGGTTATCAACAAATCACTTCAAAAGTTTCAATGAGTTTTCATGTGGAAGAAGCTTGATGATGAAGAAAGATTACAAGTCCTCCAGTTGAATCCCCAATTTTCCATGTGTGACTTCAAATGATCATAACTTGGTAAATTTTTATCACTTTGAGCCCATTATTTTTCCACAATGATCTTTAGGATGTGAACTTTATTCCTTATTTTATGTGCAAAGTGAGAAAATGGACGGAAGATATCCTAAGGATACAAAAGATTATAGGTCATTCCATGATTTTTTTTCCAACTTCAACAATTCATAACTCTCTCAATTTTTGGAGATTTTGAATGGTTCAAGTCTCAAAATGTAATTCAAGAGGTCTATTTCATACCATGTTTTTTTGTCAAGAGAAAATTCCAAGAGGAAGGCCATGTTTGGATGAAAGACATTATAGGTCACTTTTGAAGAAAAACATGAAATATTTTGAAGTATGGAAAGTCAACCCTTTTTCTCCAACTTTGACTCAATGCAACTTTCAACTCAAGCATCCATTTGATTCCATTCTTTTTCCATTGCAAAGCTTGTAACCTCATCTTTCTTAAGCATCAAGAGTCATGCCCTAAGACCCCTTGAGCTGAAAATGTCATTATTTTGAAATTGGTAACTTGAAACTAAAGTTTCATCACAAGTCAGATTTTGAAATCTTTGTTTTGGCTTATAATCACAAGTTTTCCACGCATTTTTTCCTCTAAACATGTTTAGTGAACTTCCAGAATTGATTAGCACAACAAAACGCGCATTTTGGTTGAGTTTTGATCAAATTAGAAGTCACACTTTTCTTGTTTGCGGCTTCACACGATTTACCTCCAAACTTCATCATTTCACACGCTTGGACACTCCATTTGATTCCCTATAAATAGAGGGTCCTCCCCCATTCATTTCCTCAAGCCTGGATAGCCTGAATCACCCTGCCAAACTTGTTCCATAACTCAAAATTCTTCAACTTTGAAATCTATTCTGAAGCCTTTTTTAATCCATTTTTCCCATCAATTCACCTTCCTTGATCTTCCCTGAAGCTAACCATATAATTACATTCAAGAATCGTGCCCTATATTGCTCCATAAAAGTCCAGTTTCAGAGCTCTGCAACTCAACTTCAATAGGTAGATTCCTTCATCAATTCTTCAAAACTTTGATATCATTGTGATGCTGTCATTGCGATGGTTCTAGTTGCAAAACTTACTTTTATCTGGAAGCTTATTTTGACAATGAAATTTCAAATCCCTTTTCAAAACTTTCCTTCCAAATTGCTTGAGCTGCAGTTTATATAAATTTGTCGCGAAGGTGTGGTTTTCTTCGTCTTGAAGAGATGAAGCGAATAACATAGGTCTCATGCTCTAATTTTGCAAACTGAGCAACCTGGTTTTGGGACTGACTAGAAGTTGAAGATGACCGATGTGTCATCTTCCAACCAATGAACGCGCGCCATCTGTTTTTTTTAAATCTCATTTAATTAATGATTCTATGCATTATTCACTAAAGACCATAACATGCACAACGCGCCAGGTACACTTGATCTGTTTACTAATGCATTTTGACATTGATCAGATGGCCCATATTTTTTTGATTTTTATATTTAATTGATTTAAATTTCAAAAAATCATAGAAAATTCATTTTTAATCCAAAAAATCTGAAAAAATTCTAAAAAATATTTTTGATTATTCTCTTTCTGATTTTAATTTTTTCACAATTTTATTTTATTTTTTTTTATTTTTTATAAATTTTCACTTTATTTGAATTGTTTTAAATGTTTAAAAATACTTTTATATATTTTTAGATTCTGAAAAATTATGGAATCATCCAATGATATTGTGACAAATATTGGTGACATCATTTTATTTTTGTTTCTAACTTTGTTATTTTTTACAATTTTTGGTTTATTTCACTCATTTCTTTTAATTTTAAAAAATAGTTTGACTTTAAAAAATTACCAAAAATTTTGTAAAAATATTTGAGTCCTTTTTTGATTTGTTTTATGGTTTTACTTTTTATTTATTGATTAATTTGAGCATAGTTGGTATTTTTCTCTTTTATTTCCATTTTAAAAACATTTTAAAAGCCTTTTTAATGTATATATTAAATGCAATATTATTTTGTGTTTATTTCCTGGCTGATCTTGGGTTAAATTTTTGATCATGAGCTTTATTAACATCATTGGATCCGTGGTGTTGAGTCTAACTCCACAAAAATGGATGAGTGGTTTTAATAATAGTTTGATTTAAATTTAATTCAAATGTGGTTTGTATATTCTCTCCCACCCCTCTTCATCTGATCCCTTGCTCATTGCACTAAGTGTTATTGGAGTATGACCTCTATGTCATGTCTCAAAACAAATGGTGCATAGATTGCTATTCCCCGACCTCAAAATAGGTGCAACTTCTATATAAGTTCACTTACGATTGCTTAACATAGCGCTAAATTTTTTCCTAATATGAATAAATGATCATTCATGGCTCGAACCTATGTTTGTAAGCCCAAGAATATTAATTTGATCTCTTTGATCCAATAACCTTGAGATTCATTATGTGGAGGCTTTGGTTCTACCAATCCTCTAATGGATCTACAACACTTTTGGTCAACACGGATCACTTAAACATCGTTGATCATTAAATGGTACTTGTGAGGATTCTAAATGGATGATATACTTGACATAAAGTAAATACAATTCATTGTGTGGAGGCTTTGGTTCTACCAATTCTCTAATGAATTCCAAAATCAAGCTTCAAGATGATCATCCAACTAACCACTAATTACTAATAATTGACTTTATCTTGTGTTTTTATTATATGCCCCTTTATTTTATGTACCATTTACTTTTAGCATTTACATTTCATGCTATTTTCATCTTTGCTCATTTGAGCATTTACTTTCTTGTCATTTTTATTTTTTCTCATTAGAGATCTTATTTCCTTTTTGAAGGCACTTAATAATCAACATGAACCATAAAAAACTTTAATGATACTTGGACTATTTGGCTACTATCCTTGGCATTATGGAGTATTGGACTTCTTGGAATTAGGATTAGAAACCTTGGACTATATTGGAGACCTTGTGACCTTAATTATATTTTGTCTGGAGTTCTTGAGGTTTACCTCAATACATTGGGATGTTTGTTTACTTTATGTGCGGGTCATTATGATTACATTCTTTATTTGTAATCTGGAATTCACCCGTATACAGCCGTTACTCTGACTAATTTTTGTGAAGACTTAATACACTTGAAGTTTGGTTCTCTCAAGAGGTCTAGTATCTTTTCTTGCTTGGTTCCAATCCAAAGAATGGGAATTCTATCTTGGATCATAATGTTAAGTATTGGCTTCTTGTTGGTTAGATGGTTCTTATCCATAGCTTTTACCTTATGCTTTAGGATAGTCTCTTCTTCTTCTCCCATCTTCTTTAATTTCAAAAATATTCTTCCTCCTTTTGAAAACTCTTCTTGTTTTTTAACTTGAACCACTTTGATAATAAACTTGGACTTAGTTCGATGCATTTTCAAAAAACTTTCATAAATAAACTCCAATCAACTTAATAATACTTTGACATTTTTGTGAGAAGACTAAAAGTCAATCAATCTCATCCAAACCATTTTGCCATCTTGGCTCTATCTTTAAAACTTTTCTAAAAATATTAGACTCTTGTCAATCCTTTTAGTGATGCAAACAACTATACTTCTATAATGTGTAGTGAAGAGATATATTTTCCAATTGGGTGTTGAGTGATGCATTGTTGATTTTAAAATCCAATCCATATCTTCCACTTTGAGATGATACAAATTCTCCTTCCTCATGATTGTGGGTAGTAAGTATGTTTTCCACACGGACAATGACAATGATGTCTTATTTCATAAAATTAACCAACACACTTGTGTTTTAAATTTTCAAAGAGAAACTACGTGTACCCTGATCCCCTATTGCAAGAAAGGTGGTGCGTAGGCACTAAAGGTTCGCAACCGCGGTGGGTGCAAAAATCATAAAAAATATATATGCTTCTTTTCTCACCTCCACCATCTATTTTATATACAACATTTTATAGCCAAAATATACAGATTTTACAAAGAGGTTCCTGCGGAGTGACGTAGATGTTTAGGGTGTTAATACCTTCCCTTTGCATAACCAACCCCTTACCTTGAATCTTTCCCCCTCTTTTTGGGTTACTCGCTCTTTTCCCATTCCTTTGGAAACAATAAAGCGCGGTGGCGATTTTTATTTTTTTGATCTGTATAAGTTAAGTCAATCCAATGGCTTAGTCTTAAACACTTATACCGCTACAGAAAAATGGCGACTCTACTGGGGAAAGATTGACCTCTTGTTGGTCCATACCTAGAGTGGGTTGAGCCTATCTTTGATTATATATGTGTATATGCTATTGTTGTTTATGTGTTATATGTTGTATATATGTTTATCTGGATTTTCCTGGTTTTCAGGGTGCTTGGTGATTACTTATAAGTCCTATACTCGGACTTGGGCAAACTTTAAGATAGGACAGGCGGTATAGTCATGTTAACTTTGAGGGAGTAATCCCAAAAAAGGAGGCATGAGATCCCCCACTCAGTGGAGGCCCCCTTGATTGTAGTGTCGTTTACCGAGTAATCGGGAAGACATACTGCTTTCAACCTGGGAGCCTGCTGAAATTGAGTACCGTAGAATAACTAACCCATATTGGCCTTTAAGGTGTGGTGCGGAAGCTATGACGGAGTAATCCATAAATAGTTGTCACGTGATACTACGCTCAGACGAGTTTTTCTTGAGAATATTACTAATTACCGAGTTAATCGAGAAGTTGGTAATATCCGAAGGAAGGATGTAGACTCTGGGAACCTCTAGAACCTTGTTCGGCAGGTGATAACTTTTAGACCATACCTTATGGGTAGTACCTTCGACCTCATGCTCGTGACGTTGAACCTGTGAACCCTATATGTGTGATCTTGTGTTTGATTGTTGCATCATACATCCATGCACTCATAAGCATCTTTTGAAGAAATATTATTTCAAGGGATTTAAAAGTTGACCATTTATGAATTTCTCAGGTACTTTTTAACCATGGATTCTGGAAAAAGAAAGACCGGGAAATACAGTTTCAAGGATCCCAAGATAGATGAGTTGATCCGTCTAGTTCCCGAGATCGAGTGTTCTGCAGATTTTCGGAAGAAGTATGGATCCTGTTGTACCCCAAAATTTTCCCTCTCATTTATCAATAATTTTCTCACAAGATCTCCTTTGGCTCAAGACTGCACTAGGGTTGATCAGCTCAAGACACCTCCTTAAGCACTGATGACCAAAATTAGGGTTTGAGATTGCACAAGGATATTTGAACTTCCAATGCCCCATATGAATTTCATGGATCATTATGGACCCTCAAGTTTACATGTTGTACCCCAAAATTTGCCCTCTCATGTATCAAGAATTTGCTCACAGGATCTCCTTTGGCACAAGACTGCACTAGGGTTGATCAGCTCAAGACACCTCCTTAAGCACTAATGACCAAAATTAGGGTTTGAGATTGCACAAGGATATTTGAACTTCCAATGATCCATATGACTTTCATGTATCATTATGGACCCTCAAGATTACTCATGTCAAGCTTCAGGCTTTGAATCACACTTTTGCTCAATCAATTGAGCAGTTGACCTAAAAATCAGTTGTATTGGGGAAAAGTCAACTATGGACAATTTACAGTCAAGCTTTATAATTTTTGATCCACATAAACATTTTAAACTTATATGTATCATTTGATCAATTTTGGACCATAATTCCTCAAGAAATTCGATCAAATCTCTAAAAGGGCAAAATGGTCAAAATTAGGGTTTTGATTAGGAAAGGTAATTTCTGATTTTTGACCTAGAAAATGATCAATTGATTTAAGGCATGATCTCAACAGTCCAATTTCATCATTTTGACCTAATGACATGGCTCAAATTATTGCTCAAGACCAATAGATTGACAGATGAATTTTCAGTCAATTGATCAAAAGTCAACTGTATACTAAAAAGTCAAACTTTGACTTTTTGGTCAAAATCAAATTCCAAAGATCACAATTCATAAAAACATGTAAAAATATGAAACTTATTCATCAAGAAATCAAAAATTCAAGATTTCATTTTGAAAAGTTAAAATTTCTAAACTTAGAAATTTTTCTAAGTGTTGGAAATTTCTTATTTTTTTCACAACTTTGAGCAAAATTTCACCATGATGCAAGATTATTCAAAATAAACTTCCAACATGAAAGTTATAGATCTCCATGAAATATATAACTTTTCTTCACACAACTCCTTCCAAAATTTCTCAGATCTCAATTGATAATTTTAAGAATACATGGTCATGAAACAAGACACTTAGTGAAAATTTGCCCTAATTTGGTCAGGATTTTGACCCAACTTCATGGAACTTTTTCATATAGTTACAAGGATAATTTTCAAAAGTGATTCAAAGATGGGTTTTAGATCACATTGTAAGTTTTCCAAAATGTCCAAGAACTCCTTGAGATCATTTTTGAGTAGGGAGAATCGAAGATATGAAGTTAGGGTTTTATCACTTGAATTACAAGTCATTTTGTGATGAACAAATTTAAAATTCAAAGTTATGATGCATAACCTCTAATTTGCAGGCCTCAAACTTGTTAGGAACTCCATAGTTAATTGCTCGCACAGCTGTTATAGGTCTCAATTCAAGCATTAAATGCAAGGCCATGCTTTATATCCATTTTGGAAAGAAAGTGCACAATGCCATTTTGATAAAGTGACTTTTTGCACAAAACTTGTTCTTGAGCCTTGCACTTGTTCTTTTCTGTTCATACATGTCACATAACACAACAAAAATGATTGAGACACTTACAATCACCCAGCCCATGCTTGTACTACACATTGAAACTTAGTTTCCCACTTTTCTTGAAAATCAAGTAACATAGCAATTAGCTTGAAACTTGTACTTCTGATTTTCAAAACCACTCAAGACCTTTTGCTTATTCATACACAAGTCATTTGATACAAATCCCACGCATGCTTGATCCCTAAAAAACACCAAGAGCTCAGAACTGCATCACATACCTCCATTGTTGCCTAACCTGACCAAAAGTTTGAAACTCGCATATCCCCCATGAGTTTTCAAGTCTTTTGGTTCCTAAAGTTTCTAAACATAATTTATAACTCATCCCACACCCTGTTATAAGACTATTACACCATTAACACCATCTTCCATTTTCAAAAATTGAGCTTTGCACTTGGACTTCTCCAAAACTCCTCAGGTACTTTCAACTCAAGTTAAGCATCCCATTAGCTTCCTGGGAACTTGAGGAAGCTAACCCAATCATTGGAACTCACTGAAAGCTACTCAAACTCCGAATCTGATACTCTCTTGCAAGGTAAGTTTTCTTACTTTGGAACTTTTCATACAAGCATCATTAATGGTTTATTTGTGAATGAAAAATGTAGATATCATTGCCCTAAAGCTAACCATGTCCATAGTTTTCATTAATTTTGTTTGAGCTTAGAGAATTTTAAGATTGAAGTTCTTGAGATTCTTAGGGTTCAGATTAGGGCCATTAAAATTCATGCTTATCTTTGATCTATAATTTTATTGCTTTCCATTTCTGAAATCATGAGGAAATTTGCTACAAGTTTCCTGTTTACATTTTTCATTTTTGTTGAGATTTTAATAAGATACAGAGGCTCTAGCTGGGCGTGAGGTTGAAGATGAAGTTCAGGCCATGGACTTGTTTACTATCATATATTTGTTGTTTTGATTATATAAACGAATGTATAGCCACCCCAGTGGTAGAAGCGCGCACCCGTGACTTGAGGGACTTGGGTTCGAGCCCCAGTGGTACCCTTTTAATTATTTTTTTTCATATTTTTCCTATTCTGACTTTTTTGGACAAGCGTTGGGCCTCCTCCTTGGGCCTTATTGTTTTTTTTACTTTCTAACCCCCAGTTTCACTTACACAACCCCTGGCCCATTTTTATTTCTTTTTCTTATTTTTATTCATTTATTTTTCTAAATATTTTATCTAATAATAAAAAATCATAAAAAACACAAAAATATTATATTTATATTTTGACATAGTTTATTTATTTTTTCTCAATAAAAATTATTTTTATTTAATCACACTTTATTTATTTCACTAATTGTTTTGTAAATTTAATTAAAAAACTAGGGTTTTAGTTGTTTTATTTTACACCATTTAAATATAGTTTTTAAAATATAAAAAGACCAAAAATATTTTATAATACTATAAATTATTTTTAAGACAAAAAAATATCAAAACTATTCTTCTTATAAACTTAATTTCTTTTTTTTAATCCATTATAGATTAGGGTTTTATTTAATTTCTTTTCCTAGTAAATTTATGTTTTACTTTTAATTAATTATTTTCCCTTTAGTTAATTAGGTTAAAAAACAAAACCCCTTTCTTTCTAAAAAAATCCAAACAAATATCCATTTCCTTCACATTTACATTCTTGTATAATTATTCATTTTTGTACATTATTTATTCAATTCTTGTACCAATTCAATATGGTTGTAATAGATAAATTAGGCCTTATTTTCTTGTAATCCCCATTTATAATTTATACACCCCCTCCCCTAAATGATGTAATAGCGTAGTAATTTTAAATTCCACAACTTATCGCTTTATATACAAATGTTAGTAATTAGGGTTTTGTATGGAAAGACTAAAACCAATCAATAGAAAACCCTAATCAAAGACAAATCAAGCATGAAAATCAATCCACTTGCACACAAACAGCCCTAGGGTAAATCCACTTGGTTGCCTTACAAAAATGGCCATATTACGCATGTGAGGTATCTTAGCAAAAACAAGCAAAAATACAAGATCATAGTCCCTCGATGACGCTATTTATGTTACCTTTCAAATGATCTTGGACCCTAAAAAGAGAATGCTAAGATACTTTGCAAAATTTCTAATCATGGTTATACGATGACCCACGCTCGTCCCATTTACATCTAAAGATAGGGTTACTTACCAAATCAATGGTAAGATAACAATGTCAAAGGAAAAGAAAATGAACAAGAAAGACTTTTGAGCAGGTAGAATGCTCCTAATTACTTGCTCCATTTCAAAACAAACACCTACACTTTCAAAACATCTTATAAATTTGAAAACATTTTCAAAAGATCAACACCTTTGTATACATTCTTACGAACGAGAATCATTACAAAGTTTGCCTAAACAATGGCCTCTTTACAAAATACTTTCATAAAACCACACAAAGCACAATTTCAAACAAAAGCAAGTGATCTAGCAAGTAACTAAGAGCCCATGGAAAACCATGGATGAAAAGGGTGCTAATACCTTTCCTTTTCATAATCTACCCCTCGAACTCAAGAAATAATATCAAAGGTATTTCCTGTGCTTTTTCACCTTTCCTTTTGGATAAAAGAAAAGTCGGTGGCTATTCTTGCTAACTGCAACATTTGCAATCAAATGCAAAACCTTCAAGTCAGTTCTCCAACCGTATCACAGAACTGGCGACTCTGTTGGGGAGAATTCTAAAAGTTGGGATACCTTAGGGTTAGATCACATTTACTTGCTTTCAATTGTTTGACTTGTTTGCTTTACATTATGGTTCTTTGTTTGGGTTTAAATCCTCTACCCGAATTTGGGATACCTTATAGGTAAGTAGCAATACATTGTGGAAACTGTGTGGGGTATACCGACATGGTCTAAGCAATAGCTACGTTAGTTCGACATATTTGTGGGTACTGGTAGCCCTTGAGTTAATCAAGGAGAATACAAGGCTGTTGAGTGATGTCATGAAGCACTTATGAACTTTTAGAACCTTTACTTGACAAACTTGGCCATTAGGATATAGTGAGATGAACTACTTTGGTGCAGTCCGAAGTTGGTAGATACTCGATACTACACACATTGAGGTTTGGTTTTTTGGGATATTTCGGTCGCCATTAAAGAGGCTTGTGCTAAAATAATGACCAAGAAGACAAACCAGTGATATTGAGCTCCTTAGAACCCAGTTACTATTACTAGGACAGGTTTGAGCCAACTAAACTTCAAGAGGATACTTACCTATGAGACTCCATGCAAGCCTAAACCTAAGGACTTGTTTGCTTTGTTTATATATACATACTTGTACATAACATCATGAACATCATAACATCATACTCATTCACTAACCATTTCAAGGATCTTGGGATTTATCTTTGTTCTGTTTTGTAGGATATGGATTCTCTTCGCAGGAAAACCATTCAAGTCAATCTTGTAAGGATCCATCCACAACTTAAAGATCTAGCATAAAGGATTCCTGAAAATTCTCCTTTCATCGAAATACATGGTCGCCTACTAAACTTGGTCACCTCCAACACTAATGAAGACATGATGAAGGTGCTCTTTCAGTTCTTTGATCCCTTACACCATTGCTTCACATTTCCTGATTATCAACTTGTTCCAACTTTAGAAGAATTCTCCCAACTATTGAGGATTCCCATTCTCAATCAACTACCTTTCAACAGTACGGAAAGAGATCCAAATCCAGAAGAGATTGCTTAAGCTCTACACTTGCAATCATCTGATGTCACAACCAATTGGGAAACAAGGAGTGGTGTCAAGGGTTTCCTAGAAAAGTTCTTATTTGAGAAAGCCCAAAGTTGTTGGAACTCTTTGGATCTACAAGCTTTTGAGGAAATTGTGGCTCTCCTCATCTATGGGATGGTTTTGTTTCCAAATCCTTACCAACTCATAGATGTGAACACCGTCAAAATCTTCGTGTCCCGCAACCCGGTGCCTACTTTGCTAGGGGACATCCTACATTATTTTCACACTCGCACTATGAGGAAAAGAGGTGTCCTTATGTGTTGTACTCCTCTCTTGACAAGATGGTTTATTTCGCATCTTCCCCAATCTGTATTAAGGAACGAGCAAGGTTCAAGGTGGTCACAAAGGTTGGTGACACTCAAACATTCTGACATTCATTGGTGTTCCCGATCCATAGAGAATGTTACTATTATCGACCGTTATGGAGAATTCCATAATGTACCCTTACTTGGCATTAGGGGAGGTATCACCTATAACCCCTGCTTAGCCTTAAGACAGTTTGGTTACGCCCGAAGGGATGGCCCGCATGAGATGCTCATTCAAGGTTTGGTATTTGACTACGAGAACGACGATCAAGGTCATCGGCAGAAATTTATCTGAGATTGGAGGATGTTGAACAAGGTAGATAGAAAGATATTGGGGCACAAGAATTCCATACCTCTTGATCCTTACCTCAAATGGGTACGAACTCGTGCTCAAAGTCTTATGATGCCTTGTCCCTCCATTCTCCCGGTAATCATGGAGCCTGTTATGGAAGGAGATGTTCCATACACTATCCTACATCCTGACATGACCACCTCTCTTGAAGACATACAAAGAGATTGGATACAACTCAAGGGGGAGCGAGATACTTTCAAGGCCCAATTCTACGCTAGCGAGAAGAAGGTTTTGGAACTCACTAAGCAACTTCATGAGGAGAAGACTCTGAATGCCTACATCGCACCAAAGAGGATGCGTACTACCTTTTTATCTTAGAGCTTTTTGTTATTTTTTCCAAAAAAGGCATTGATGTACTTAAGCTTTAATTTATTAATATAACGTGTGTTTCCTTTTTGTCTAAAACAAATTTGAATCTTCAAAATCCTTGAAATCATTACATATGCATCTACCATTCATCATAACATAAGCAGGTTTCTTGTAACAAGTCTCCTCATCTTTCTACTGTTTATTTTAGTAAGATGGATCTCGAGCAAACGGTGAAGGACCTCCAAGCACAAAATGCTCAATTTCAACAGATGTTCTTAACTCTAGCCAAGGGACAAGAAGAGTTGAAGACCTTGCTGGTTGAAGAGAAAAAGAAGAAGACAAAGAAAATAACTAGAGTTCTAAATATGGGAAGAAGATTCCAAGGGCAAGCAAGAAGGACCCTGGACTTTGCAACGTCATCTGGTGAGAAAGACAATCAAGATGGGAAAGGCAAGGAAGTAGTTGTCCAGCCAGATTCAGAAGAGGAAGAGGAAGAGGAAGATTATTCTGAAGAACAATATGCTCCAGCCGACGATAAGTATAAGCATCTGGAAGAACGATTAAGTGCAACATAAATCCAAAAAGTGCCTGGACTGGACTTTGAGGAGTTGGGCTTAGTGTCTAGGATTATCATCCCTCCAAAATTCAAGGCACTGGTGTTCACCAAGTATGACGGAGTTTCATGTCCCAAAATGCATCTTCGGTCCTATGTGAGGAAAATACAACCTCACACCGCTGACAAGGATTTATGGTACACTTCTTTCAAGACAGCCTGTCCGAAACTCAACTTGATTGGTTTTATCAATTAGAAAGAGCCAATGTTCATAACTGGGAAGATCTGGCTGCTGCCTTTTACAAAAAATACCAGTACAACGCTGATCTTACTCCCACCCGTACTTAACTCCAGAGTACAACCATGGTTTCAAGTGAAGGCTTTAAAGACTATGCACAAAAATGGAGGGACTTAGCAGGAAGAGTCCAGCCTCCTCTATCTGAAAGAGAGTTGGTAGACATGTTTTTGGGCAACCTATCTAGTCCTTTCTTCAATCACTTAATTTGGAGTTCATCGACAGGTTTTACCGAATTGATACTGACCGAAGAAAGAGTGGAGGTCGGGATAAAGAATTGGAAGATTCAAAAACATGCATCCTCTGCTGCTTTAAGAAAACCATTCATTGGAAAAAAAGAAGTTGTTGCTGTATATCCTCATAGAAATCAAGATAGGGCTGAACACCGTCCAATGGTGGGGGCTGTCATGATTCATAAACCTGCTCCCGCTCAGCAAAGAAGCAACCAACCAAGAATGGAAAGACCAGTCAGACATTTCACCCAAATTAATATGACACTATCTCAAGTATTGCCGCATTTGTTAAGGTCCAATTTAGTGACTTTGAAAGAAGCTCCAAAGAATCCTAACACAACCTCTCCTCACTATCATCCTAATGCCCGCTGTGCATACCATTCTGAGAGTCCCGGCCATGACACTAACAACTGTTAGGCTCTGAAGAACAAGGTACAAGACCTTCTTGAAGCCAAAGAGATTGAATTCGATGCACCAG
The DNA here is from genome assembly GCA_948472305.1 of Vicia faba. Taxonomy (NCBI): domain Eukaryota; kingdom Viridiplantae; phylum Streptophyta; class Magnoliopsida; order Fabales; family Fabaceae; genus Vicia; species Vicia faba. The sequence goes on along the minus strand of OX451738.1, from coordinate 401,653,754 downwards.
AAATTCCCAATGTCATCACTGCCCCTATGCCCAAGCACGGCCGTGATGTCAATGTCGTTGAGGAATATATGTTTGTTACTTTGGTTGATGAACTTGTGACCCCACTCCTTACTATAAAAAAGAACTTGTTAAATGCCGGTGTATTCCCAGGCTGTGTTGAAGGTTGTCATTTCTTTTTATCCTCACCAACCAGTTGTCATTTGTTAAAAGCAGACGTTCAATGCCTAATAGATGACAAGGAAATTTTGTTCGAGAAGAATTCTATTCCAACTGTTTCTTATAATGATGTTTCCATCGTGACCATTTTTGCCAATTCTTCCAGGGTCTCCACCAAAAGAGCCGTTAGAATTACATCAGTTCCTAAAGTAGCTCCGTTGATAATTACAATTCCTGGACCAATCCCGTATTCTTCAGACAAAACCGTCCCATGGAATTATGGAGGTGATGTCTACTACCACGATATCAAGCAAGATTGTCCAGTTGCTGAAGATTCATGTTCTGAGAAAGTTGACTCTGATATCAGTAATATCGCAGGGACTAATAAGATAATCCTAAGTGGGAGGGTTTTCTCTCCAAAAATTGCTCCTCCAAAAGCTGTTTCTGGACCCGTAATCATTCTTGTTGTTGTTACTCCTCCAAAGGTTATTCCCAGTCCTACAATCATCTCCACTAATACTCCTGTTGAAAAAACTGTTACAATCCCTGTTATCACCCCTACTGACATTCCTACTGCCAAGTCAACCGAGACTCGAGGAAAAGGTATTCTGGTTGAGCCTGTCCGGGTGAAATCACAATCAGTAGCTATCTCTGAGACCTCCCGAAAAGAGATGGAGGAAATTCTAAAGATCATAAAAGAAGCGACTACAACATAGTCGAGAAACTGGGGCAAACTCCATCAAAAATTTCCATGCTGGCTATATTAGTATGTTCCGAGGCTCATGCAAAGGCCTTGGTAAAATTCCTTAAAACTGCCCTTGTACCCCAAGAAACATTTGCTGATCAGTTCCAAGACTGCGTAGCCAGCTTGACGACAGATAATGATTTAGGTTTTTCGGATGCTGATTTAACGCCAAGAGGAAGGAAGTATAACGAGGCATTACATGTCTCAGTCGAATGCAGTGGCACGACCTTGGCTCATGTCTTGGTGGATATCGGTTCATCTCTAAATGTGTTTCCTAAAAAGGCTCTTGATAGTCTTGATTGTGAAGGATTGTCTTTGAAACCGAGCAAAATAGTAGTGAGAGCCTTCGACGGCTCAAAAAGGATGGTGCATGGGGAAGTGGACATCCCCATAAAATTTGGAACCCAGACATTTGATTCAACTTTTTATGTAATGGATATCCGCCCTTCATATTCCTGCTTATTAGGCTGACCATGGATTCACAATGCTGGTGTCGTTACCTCTACGTTACACCAAATGCTGAAATATCCAATTCAAGGGAAAATCATCACCGTTCATGGAGAAGAAGAGTATATGGTCGGCCATCTAAATTTCTTCAGATATGTGGAATTAGATGGTGAATTTATTGAAACTTCATTCCAGCACTTTGAAGAAGTCCTGCAAACTATGGCATCAACCAAGGATGTGTTTCAAGTCCCCAATATTACAAGGCCTCCGCTCAAGATGTCGTCTTTGAAAGATGCCAAGGCAGTGATAGAAGAAGGTGGGTGCACTATTTGGAGCCAACTCCTAGATATCCCATACAAATCTAACAAATTTTGTTTGGGTTTCACTTCAGGAGCTCAGAAAATTGTATGTCGCGCTCGCGCAGGAGGACCACCCTTGAAGACAAGCAACCGCAAATTCAACGTAGTAGAGGATGATGAAGATGGCTACAACCTGGAGAATTGGATTTTCCCAACTGTCAGTGGAGGGCTCAGTAACTGGAAGGATAGATATTTTGTCCCGATCACATTTATCCCACAGTAATTTGTCTTTAAATTTTGGTTGGATCTGTAATATTAAAACAATTCATACATTTAAAACCTTGTGTCTTACCCGAGGCACAATGGTCCATTTGTAAGGGTTATTATCTCATTTCCATATAACATCAATGAACCATATTACATTTTCATTTCTTTCAAAGATAGTTATACTTTTACACACACTCACGCTCACGATACAGGTCTACATACACTCAGGATCCCATGGGTAACGGTTCTTCTATGGCTTTTTGTGACTCTGAAAATCTAATCTACCAAGCCAGAGACGAAGGAGAGGAAGATTGTTAAGTACCAGGGGAACTCACCAGGTTACTACAACAAGAAGAGAGGATCATTCAGCCCCACGAAGAACCAGCGGACACAATTAACCTAGGTACCGAAGAAGACAAAAGAGAAGTCAAGGTGGGTGCCAATCTGGAACCCAGTGTCAAAGAGTGTCTGATTCAGTTGCTGCACGATTATGTTGAGGTCTTTGCCTTGTCGTATGAAGACATGCCATGACTTGATGTAGATATCGTAGTACATCGTCTACCTACAAAAGAGGACTGCCCATCGGTAAAGAAAAAGGTTCGTCGTATGCGAACAGACATGTCATAGAAGATTAAAGCCGAAGTCATGAAGCAATTCAACACCGGATTCTTGGTCGTCACTTCCTATCCGCAATGGATTACCAATGTTGTTCTCGTGCCCAAAAAGGACGACAAGGTACGAATGTGTGTGGACTACAGAGATTTGAATAGGGCAAGCCCTAAGGATGATTTCCCAATTCCCCACATTGATATTCTAGTTGAGAATACGGCACAGCACAAAGTGTTTTCCTTCATGGACGGTTTCTCAGGCTACAACCAAATCAAAACAGCGCCTGAAGACATGGAGAAAACAACCTTTGTCACACAGTGAGGCACATTCTGCTACAAGGTTATGCCATTTGGGTTGAAGAATATTGGGGCTACCTATCAGCGTGCCATGGTAGATCTATTTCACGACATGATACATCACGAAATAGAGGTCTATGTGGACGACATGATAGCCAGATCTCAAACAGAAGAAGAACATATTGACCATTTACAGAAACTGTTTGAGAGACTAAAGAAATACAATCTGAGGTTGAACCCAAATAAATGCACGTTTGGATTGAGGTCTGGTAAACTCATAGGCTTTGTTGTCAGCAATAAAGGTAACAAAGTGGATCCCGCCAAGGTGAAAGAAATACAAGAGATTCCTGCTCCTAGTACTGAGAAGGAAGTCAGAGGATTCTTAGGACGTTTAAACTACATAGCCAGATTCATTTCTCACTTGACAGCTACTTGTGAACCAATCTTCAAATTACTGAAGAAAGATCAAGTAGTCAAATGGAATGATGCGTGCCAAAATGACTTCAACAAGATTAAAGAGTACTTACAAGAGCCTCCTGTCTTGATGCCACCAGTCGAGGGAAGGCCCTTGATCATGTATCTAACTATTTTGGAAAATTCAATGGGGTATGTGATACGGTGGGAGAACTGACTAGGGTTTTGCGTTTGTTTTCGCAAATGTTTCGGTTGAGCAAGAGTCGCCACCGACTTTTTATTTTATCCTAAGGAAAGGTTAAAAAGCACAGCAAAAACCTTTGAGATGTTTTCTTGGGTTCGGGGAGTAGATTATAGAAAGGGAAGGTATTAGCACCCTTTCTATCCATGGTTATCCATGGGCTCTTAGGTACTTGCTTAGATCAACTTGCCTTGATTTTCAATTGTTTGAAATGGTGCTTTGTGTGTGGTTTTGAAAATGTTTTAAAAAAAAGATGCTTTGTCTAGGCAACCCTTGTAACAATTCTTTACTCGAATGTTTTACAAAAGGTGTTTGTCTTTTTGAAAAGATGTTTCAAGGTTTTTTGAAAGTTGTTTTGAAAGTGTAGTGATGTGGGGTTTGAAAAATAGGCAAGTGTTTTTGTTTTGCAAGTTGACAAGTACTTAAGAGCTATCTACCCTAAAGTTCTCAAAGATTATTGCTATGTTTTAACCCTTTTAACAATTTTGTTCCACCATTGCATTTGGTGGACAATCTTGTGTTAGGATGTGAACGGGACGGGCGCGGGTCATTGTTTAGACCATAATTGCAATGGTGCCAAGTATCTTTGGGCAAATTTTCCTTTAAGGGACTTGATCATTTTTAGGCAACTTTCGAAAGCGTCAACGAGGGACTATGATCATTTGATTGTTTTGTTTTAGCCCAATGATACCTAACATGCAATATGGCCCATTATTGAAAGCAACAAGTGGAATACCCTAGGGGTGCAAGTGTGATTAGTGTTGTCCATTTTCATGCTTGTTTATCTTGAATTTAGGTCAAACTATTTTTGGTTAATTGATTTGCATACAAACCCTAATTCTATCATGGCATATTTAGAAAGCTTTAAAGTGCGAAAAATAAAGTTCCTAAGTTATTACAACACAATATAGGGGAAGGGGGGTACAAATGTTCAAATGGGGATATTTTAGCAAGAAATTAAATCCTAAACTATTACAATCCAAATGGAATTATACAAATTATTTAATATGTAATAATTAAATAAAATAAGATAAATATGCAAGATGCAAAAAATGATTTTTTATGTGTATGTAAAAAGTGTTTTTTATGTGTCAAGGAAACAAAAATAAAAAGTATTAATTTTTGGGTATTTTTCATGTTTAGGGCAAAACCCTAATTTATTAAATAAAAGGTATTAATTATTTAATATGTACAATATTTATTAGTTATATACAAAAAATAAATAAAAGGGAAGTATATTTGTCAAAAAGGTATTTTTAATGTTTAAATATTAATAAAAATAAAAATGTATATATTTTGTATTTTTCCTAAATATACTAATAAATATATAAGTATTCTACATTATTTATTAAATATATATTATATGTACAAAAATAAACTATTTAATATTATTAAAAAAGGTATATTTTTTATAAAATGTTTTCAAGAGATAACATAAAATAAAAATCAGAAATAAAATGTGTTTGTATTATTTATTTGTATTTTAAATAAAAGTATCTATATTTATTTATTTACAAAACTAAACAAAGCCAAATAAATATCAAAATAAATGCAAAAAATATGGGAAAAATAATTTTAATATTTTTTATGCTTTGTCAAAAATAAATAAGTCAGAAACAAAAATCAAAAGTCAAAAATAATGAAAATAAAATGCAATGGACCAAGGAGGTGCAAATGTGAAATCATGGTGTAAAAAGTAAAATATCACTGGCCCAGCCCATGAAAGGTTGTCTTCAACCTCTGAACAACAAAACAGAGTAACACGTGATCCCTGCCATCTCCTGATTCCTGGACTTTTAGCATAAACTTATAACATGAAAGATGTTAAGCATCAAGCCACAATTCCATACATATAAAAAACTCAACTTAACTCTCAGAAATGAGAGAGAATTTCTCCATCCCTAATTCTTAACCTAAGTTTTTGTCAATATTCATATTCAAAATACTCTCAGCATATGCAATATAAATGGAAAATGAAGATATGTATAGCTTCAGGGCCATGAGTAGAACATTTTTCATTCATAAACCTAGAGCTAACTCTTCCTATATTGAGAGATAGGAATCCATGAACTTACCTGTTCAGCTTGGATCGTGTCTGGCAATGGAGGCACTTTCAAGGCAAGGTGGGGATTGGTACAGCTTGCTTGAAGTTCAGGGATGCTATTCCAACCTTTAACTTGCTTTGAAACCAACTGAATCAAGCTATAGCAATCAACCTGCAAAACAGAAAAAGTGAAAATGGCAAATGGTGTTAGGGATGTTGCAGGTCGTGTCCAATGCTTGGGACAGCTTCAGTGGGTGGCAGGGAAAGTGTTTGCAAAGATTTTAGCCAAAATGCACGAGGGGAAATGTTTATGGAAGGCAAGTTGCAGGGATGCCCTGTTTTTGTGCAGTACAATGGTGTTTTGAGGTTTGATGAGGTTTGAAAGGTGTTTTGGTCGTGCCTTAGCTCAGTGATGTTGTTTGGAAGGTGTACAACAACTTTGCTTAAGCTTGTGTTGGCTGAAAATGAGAGTTGTCTAAGTTATGCCAAGTTACTTCACACTTAAGCAAGAAATGTCAACTTTTGTTCTCTAGACTTGTACAGGCCCCTCAAGTATGCTGCACCCTTGAGCCTTGATCAGTGTGATATCTCCATGAATCTTGTGTCCAAAGATATGCATTGTACCACTTGGATTGCAAATTTGACATAAAGTGCAACTTTACCAAAATGGATATATTGCTTTTTCTAATTATGGCTCAATCTTGTATGCAATGCTTAAACACACAAGATAAGACTTAAACATGAAGGATTGGCATTAAATTTATGAGTGCAAATGGGATAAAGGACCTGTAATCTAGCTTAGAGCATGCTGAGTTCAAAAATGCAAAGTTATGGACATGTAACTTGGTTATGAATAAAGTGAGTTTTTCCCATATTGCCAAATTCGATTCTCTATAACCATGAGGTTGTTTGATGAGTTCTTGGACATTTTGGAAAGCTTGGAATGTGTACTACAATCCATCTTTGTAATGCAAATTGAAATTCCAAGTGGAAGCATGTGAAAAATTGCCATGAAGTTGGGCAAAAATCCTGCCTAAAATGGGTCAAAATTTTTCTAAGTTAAGAATGGTTTGGTACCCTTGTTCCAAAAATTGTAACTTGAGCTACAAGCTTCTTTTGAGGAAACTTTGTGAATAAAAGTTGTAGATTTTGCAATGGTCTACAACTTTCATGTTTTGACTTTTCCTTGAATCCAAATGCATCTTGATGAGAAAGTGGGACAAAGTTAGGAAAAGATTAGGGTTTTTCATAACTTAGAAAAATTCTAAGTTATGAAAAATCTTCATTTCAAACCCTAATTTGCAATTCTTGATTTCTTGATGAACAAGTTTCATGATTTTGCATGTTTTGATGAAAAATGAATCTTGACCCTTGATTTTGACCAAAAAGTCAAAGTTTGACTTTTCAGTATACAGTCAAAAATTGATCAATTGACTGGAAAATTCAACTGTCAATCTTGTGCATTTGGGATCTTTTGAACTTGTTGAACATGTCAAGACAATTCTATTGGGTCCTTGAGTCCATATGTGAGCTTGGTTTGCCATTGGCTTGGTCAAATAGTCAAAAATTGCCTTTGTGCAGTCAAAACCCTAAAAATGACCATTTTGCCCTTTTGGTGATCTGATTAAATTTCTTGTGGAATTGTGATCCAAACTTGGTCAAATGGCCCATATGAGTTCATAATGTTGATGTGGATCAAAAATCATGAGGTTTGACTGTCCATTGACCACAGTTGACTTTTTCCCCAATACAGTTGATTTCTAGGTCAACTGTTCAATTGACTGGGCAAAGATTGGAATCAAGGCTTGAAACTTGATATGGATAAACTTGGGAGTCCAATATGAAGCATGAAAGTCATTTTAGGCATTTTAGGTCAAAACATCTTTGTGCAAACACAAACCCTAATTTGGGTCAACAGTGCTAGGAGAAGTCTTGAGCAGAGGAAACCCTAACTGGATCTTGAGCTCCAAGGGCCTTGTGATGAAAAAATGTTGAGAAAATGGGAGGGAAAATTTTGGGGTACAACAGTTGCCCCTGTTCAATCTTCTTGAATCTGAAGAGTTAGATTGGCAAGTTTGCCTTTCGCGACTCGAGGGTAAAAGGAGATTGGACACTAGAGTGCCCTTAAATTTGCACTCGTCAAAGCAATGGATGTGGGAATGGGCTTAGAGATGCCATTTGGAGATGGGCTTAAAGATGCCATCTGGAAGGGTGACAGAATCTTGTCGGGGATGGGCTTAGAGATGCCATCTGGAATGAGTATCAGAAAGGTGTCCATGTTTTGGACCATCTCCGAACTGGGGGTCTGAATAAGCAATAGATTGACATCCGTATCCGGAGGCATCCGTAAACTGTTTTCAGAAGTCTTGAGAAGAATCTGAACAAGCAATAGGTTAACATCCGTTACTTGGAGAACCCGTGAACTGTTTTCAGAAATCTTGGGGTTGAATAAGCAATAGAGCAGCATTTGTTGTTGGGAAGCGTCCGTAAACTGTTTTCAAAAGTTGAGAACAGTCTGAACAAGCGATAGATTAACATCCGTTGTTGGGAAGAATCCATGAACTGTTTTCAGAAGTCTTGAAGTTGAATAAGCAATAGAGCAGCATCCGTTGTTGGGAAGCGTCCGTAAACTATTTTCAAAAAGTTGCATCTGAACAAGTGATAGATTAACATCCGTTGTTGGGAAGAATCCATAAACTATTTTCAGAAGTCTTGAGAAGAATCTGAACAAGTGATAGGTTAACATCCGTTACTTGGAGAACCCGTGAACTGTTTTCAGAAATCTTGGGGGTAGAGGAGGAACCGGTGTAGGGTTTCCTGATGATGAGTTCGTGTAAAACTGCATCTGGATGAATCTGAAATAAGCATCAGAATGTTGCGATGTCTGGGTCACATCTGAACTATTTCTAGAAAGGATCTCAGAAGATAACGATTTTTGTCTGTCGACTGATCTTACCTGAAAAGGTAAAGAGTTAGTTGTATGCAATGTCATGATGCATGATGCAATGTATGTTATATGATATGAATGTAAATCAATGTGCATGTAAGCTGGAGAGCTGTCTTGCGGAGGATAGATGAATCCTAGATGGCTGAGGATAAAAGCATCTTGACTGCTGCCGGGAAGAATAATTCCTTGGCTGTTGCTGGGGAATTAGGAACTTGGGTTGTATACCAATCTTCTGGGGAATTCCTGTCTTGAGGAGATCTTCACTGGAGAATCTTCGAATATTCAATGAGGAACTGAAAACTGAAAGTCTTCAGATTTGCTTGGGGAATACCAGACCTTCAATCGTTGAGGGGCCTTAGAACCACTGCGGGGAATTGGAATTTCCTTGGTGACTTGCAGGGTAAGAGAATTTCTGATGACTTCTACTGGGGAGTTCAGAACCTGGTAGACTCATGTTGGGGACGTAAGACTGAGAATCTTCAGTCTAGTGAGAAGTATCTCTATGGGGAGAAGGTTCACTAGTCTGGTTCCGCTGGGGATTGATAGTTTGAAGTTTTAGCTCCGCTGGGGATACTAAAACTTAACTCTGAGGGGAATTGAGTTATGGAGGATTCTCTGGCTGGGGAAATCAGTTTTGAGAAAGCTTTTGCTGATGAGGATCCTGAAGTCTGACTCTGTTTAGGGAATTAAGTTCTGACTGAGGAATTTGGATTTCAAATCTGCTCGGGATTTCCTTTGAAAGGGTATCAAGATATCCAACTGCACCTTCAACTCAATAGTGATCACCTACCTTGATTCATAAGGGAATGATTATGTTCAAATGCATATGCCTATTTAACAAAACATTGGACGTTTCTCAAATAAAACAATTAGTGCAAAAGAAAAGAGAAAAGGAAACGACGCAAATTTCTGGAAAAGTATTTGTATTAACTTTCTATGAGTATATTTGTACACAGGAGACAATCATCCTAGTAAGAGGATGTCGTTGTAAATATTGAAAAATTTATACAAAAGAAAAGATGGCTATGTGAAATAATTCCATGGGATTCCATTCTGCTACAACCTTCATAACTCTGAGTATCTGTCCATTCAATGCTTTGTCTGCCGATGACTGGGTCGATCAGAAGCTTGGAACTGGTTGATGAAGAGATTGTCCTTAAAGTGATCTGACGAGACATAGTCATACGCTTTAATTCCCTAACTTTTGCCTGAATCGCCCTTTCGGGTTTTCGATCCACCGGGAAACCCCTTTTTGCCCAAGCCGCCCTTTCGGGTTTTCAACTTGCCGGGTGTACAGATTTTTTTAATTTTTATCCCTAATTTTTGCCTGAACCGCCCTTTCGGGTTTTCGGTCCACCGGGATGCCCATTTTCGCCCAAGCCGCCCTTTCGGGTTTTCGACTTGTCGGGTTATTTTATGCGTAGTATCTTTTGACTATGTCTGCGTTCGCAGGGTGCGGCAAATCGTCACCGTCCATGGTGGTCAGAATCATTGCACCACCAGAAAATATGCTCTTGATCACAAATGGTCCTTCGTATGTAGGAGTCCATTTGCCCCTGGGATCACTTTGTGGCAGGATAATCCGCTTGATTACGAGATCTCCGACTTGATACACCTGACGTCTGACTTTCTTATTGAAGGCCTTGATCATTCGCTTTTGATACGTCTGACCATGGCATATAGCAGCGAGTCGCTTCTCGTCGATCAAATTGAGTTGATTAAGTCGGGTCTGAATCCAATCATCTTCGTTCAAACCTGTGTCCTTCATAATCCTTAGAGAAGGAATCTGAACTTCCATAGGCAGGACAGCTTCCATGCCATATACCAAAGAAAATGGGGTTGCCCCGGTTGAAGTACGCGCCGTCGTACGGTATCCATGTAGAGCAAACGGTAACATCTCATGCCAGTCTTTGTAAGTGACTGTCATTTTCTGAATGATCTTCTTGATGTTTTTGTTCGCAGCTTCAACAGCATCGTTCATCTTCGGCCGATAGGGAGATGAATTGTAATGATAAATCTTGAACTGTTCGCACAATGCGGTGATCATTGTGTTATTCAGATTTGTACCGTTGTCTGTGATGATCCTGTCTGGAACACCATACCGGCATATGAGATTTTGCTTGATGAAGCGGGAAACCACATTTTTAGTAACATAGGCGAAGGAAGCTGCTTCAACCCATTTGGTGAAATAGTCAATGGCGACCAGGATGAACCGATGTCCGTTGGATGCCGTGGGCTTGATCTCTCCAATCATGTCAATGCCCCACATGCAAATGGCCACGGAGCTGTCAAAACGTTGAGAGGGACCAGAGGGATATGAACCTTGTCAGCGTAGACTTGACATTTGTGACAAGTACGGGAATGTTGATGGCAGTCAGCTTCCATGGTAGACCAGTAATAGCCTGCCCTTAGGATCTTCTTAGTCATTGTATGCCCGCTCAAGTGAGTGCCAAATGTGCCGCTGTGCATCTCGGTCATGATTAACTCTGCTTCAGCTTTGTCTATGCATCGGAGTAAAACACAATCATGGTTTCGTTTGTAAAGGATGCCGTTGCTCAGGAAGAATTTGGCAGCAAATTTCCTTAAGAACTTCTTGTCATTTACGGAAGCTCCTTCGGGATAATCTCTAGTCTGGAGATACCTTTTGATTTCATGGAACCAGGGTTGTTCCACCACTTCTTCGGTATTAATCTCGTGACAATGTGCGGGTTCATCCATTCTCTCGATGGTGATTTGGGGAGCCTCGTTATCCCAGTTGAGTTTAAACATGGAAGACATTGTAGCTAGAGCATCTGCTAGCTGATTCTCTTCTCGCGGGAAATGCTCGAAGGTAATTTGCTCGAAATGAGGCAACAATGTCAAGACATGTTCTTTGTATGGGATAAGATTAGGATGCTTGGTATCCCACTCTCCTTTGATTTGACTGATAACCAAAGCCGAGTCCCCGAATACGATCAAAGATTTGATCCCCAAGTCTATGGCAGCCTTGAGACCAAAGATGCAAGCTTCATATTCAGCCATGTTGTTTGTGCAGCTGAAGCAAAGTCGGGCCGTGAAAGGTGTGTGACAACCTTCCGGGGAAATGAGTACCGCACCGATACCGTTTCCAAGTGCATTTGAAGCACCATCAAAGTACAGGGTCCATCGGGATCCCTTTTCGGGTCCGTCATACGGTCAGTTACCTTCAATGTTGTCCAAATTCATGATGTCCTCGTCTGGGAAGTCAAATCTCATGGGTTGATAATCTTCGATAGCTTGATGAGCCAGATGGTCAGCTAGTACACTCCCTTTTATAGCTTTTTGAGTGGTGTACTGGATGTCATACTCGGTTAGGATCATTTGCCATCTAGCTATTCTTCCAGATAAAGCAGGCTTCTGGAAGATATATTTGATAGGATCCATTTTGGAAATCAACAAGGTAGTATGAGTCAACATATACTGCCTTAGTCGGCGAGCAGCCCATACCAAAGCGCAGCAAGTTTTCTCGAGCAGTGAGTAGCGAGTCTCACAGTCGGTAAACTTTTTGCTAAGGTAATAAATAGCATGCTCTTTTCGACCAGACTCGTCATGCTGGCCCAAAACACACCCCCATTGAGTTATCCAAGACGGTCAGATACATGATCAATGGTCTTCCTTCGACGGGTGGCATTAGAATAGGAGGTTCTAGCAAATACTCCTTGATCTTATCAAAAGCAGTTTGGCAATCGTCGTTCCACTCGACTACCTGATCTTTCTTTAATAGTTTGAAAATTGGCTCACAGGTAGAAGTCAGATGAGAGATGAATCTGGCAATATAGTTCAAGCGCCCCAAGAACCCTCTAACCTCCTTTTCAGTACGGGGAGCAGGCATCTCTTGTATCGCTTTCACTTTTGCTGGATCAACTTCAATGCCTTTGTTTCTTACAATGAATCCTAGAAGTTTACCAGACCTAACTCCAAAAGTACACTTACTTGGATTCAGCCTGAGTTTGTATTCTTTCAACCTGGCAAACAGCTTTTCTAGATGTTCAAGGTGTTCTTCCTCTGTTTGTGACCGAGCTATCATATCGTCTACGTAAACTTCGATCTCATGATGTATCATATCATGAAATAAAGCTACCATGGCGCGTTGATAAGTTGCCCCTGCGTTCTTCAGTCCGAACGGCATCACCTTGTAGCAGAAAGTACCACATTGTGTGACAAAGGTTGTTTTCTCCATGTCCTCGGGGGCCATTTTGATTTGATTGTAACCCGAGAATCCATCCATGAAGGAAAACACTTTGTGCTGAGCTGTATTGTCGATCAAAATGTCAATGTGTGGTAGCGGAAAATCATCTTTGGGGCTGGCCCTATTCAAATCCCGGTAGTCCACACACATCCTGACTTTGCCATCTTTTTTAGGTACCGGCACGATGTTAGCGACCCATTGAGGATAGGATGTAACAGCCAGAAAGCCAGCGTCGAATTGCTTCATCACTTCTGCTTTGATCTTTTCAGACATGTCAGGTCTCATTCGGCGGACTTTTTGTTTGATCGGCGAACAATCCTCTCTTGTGGGGAGACGGTGAACCACGATGTCTGTGTATAAACCCGGCATGTCTTCATAATACCAAGCGAAGATTTCAACGTACTCATTTAATAACTGTATCAGGCGTTCCTTGACACTTGGTTCCAGATTGGCACCCACTTGTACCTCCTTCCGGTCTTCTTCGGTTCCTAAGTTAACAGTTTCCAATGACTCTTCGTGAGGTAAGATGGCCCTTTCCTCTTGATACAGAAGTCTGGCTAGTTCCCCTGGTACTTCACAACCTTCGTCATCTTCATACTCGGCTTGATTGACCAGATCTTCAGAGTTATTGAAGGACATAGAAGAATAGTCACCCATGGAATCCAGAGTGGATGGGTACCTGCATTGGTGAGTATGGGTGTGTGTAAGGGATAGCCATCCTTAAACAAAAAATGCAAAAAGAAAGAAAATGAGCACATCAGTTTATCACATGAAAAACGTCCAATGAATCATTAAACATGGCATATGGATATGAAGATAATCAAAACCCTTACAAATGGACCTACATGCCCCGGGCAAGGCATGAGGTAAAAAGTAGTGTACGGATTGTTCAAAAGTAATTATTACAGACCACAGGAAATGTTTGACAGATAAATTAATGATTAATAAAAGTGATGGGGACAAAGTCCTTTGCCTCCCAGTTGCATAGTCCTCCTTTGATAGTTCGGTAGATCCACTTTTCAATGTTGTCTTCTTCATCTTCATCCTCAAAAGCGTTGATTCCGTAAGGAGAAATCTTGACGGGCGCCCTTTCAATCTTTGAACGGCGCATAGCTTTCTGGCCCGCGACAGTGAATCCTAATCCAAATTTATCTGTTTTGTATGGGATATCTGGCAACTGCCCCCATGTTGAATTCTTTCCTTCCTTCATTGCGGCCTTCGCGTCTTCCAGAGATGCCATCCTGGCCATCTGCTTCGGTGCCTCAGCTACCAATTTTGCTACTGTTATTTCAGGAGAGACCTCTTCGAAATGCTGGAATGGTGTCTCAATGAACTCACCCTCTACTTCCACATACCGAAATGAGTTCAGGTGGCTGATCATGTATTCTTCTTCACCATGGACGGTTATGATCTTCCCCTTGACAGGGTACTTCAACATTTGATGTAAGGAAGAGGTGACTGCCCCGGCATTGTGTATCCATGGCCTCCCCAGTAAACAAGAGTATGACGGACGGATGTCCATCACATAGAAAGTTGAAGGGAAAACCTCTGTGCCAACCTTAATGGGAATGTCCACTTCCCTATGCACCATTCTCTTTGATCCGTCAAATGCCCTCACAACGATATTGCTTGGCCTTAACTCCAAGCCTTCACAATCTAAACGGTCGAGAGCCTTCTTGGGTAGCACATTCAAAGAAGAACCAGTGTCGACCAGAACATGGGCCAGAGTAGTCCCCTGGCATTCCACTGACACATGTAACGCGTCGTTGTGCTTCCTCCCTTTGGGGGTCAAGTCGGCATCAGAGAAACCTAAGCCATTGTCTGCAGTAAGACTAGCTACGCAGTCTTGGAATTGGTCGGCAGAGGTTTCCTGGGGCACATGGGCTGTTTTCAGGAATTTTATCAAAGCCTTGGCGTGTGCTTCTGAGCAAAGTAGCAATGCCAACATGGAGATCTTCGAGGGGGTTTGCCCCAGTTGTTCTACCACGTCGTAATCACTCTTTTTAATTATCTTCAGGATCTCCTATATCTCTTTCTTGGAGGTTTCTGGGATGACCAAGGGTTGAGCCCTCGTCCTGACGAGCTCAACTTGGGTTCCCTTACCTTTATCAACAGCGGTAGGAGGGACAATATTAGGACAACAACATCTTCAATCAATGGGGTTCTAGCGGAGAGTTTTATGGGTGCAGGAATAACTTCGGCGGCAGATGAGGGTCCAAAGATTGCTTTTGGAGGGGCAATCTCTGGAGAAAAAATTCTCCCACTTCGGGTGATCTTACTCGTGCCCGCAATGTTTCTAATGCTGGCTTCTTCTTCATCCGAGCTTCCTTCTGTTATTTCTACTTGTTTAATACCATGGTAGTAGACGTCACCGCCGTAATTCCATGGTATTGACTTTTCAGATGTGTAGGGGACAGGCCCTGGCATTGTTATCTTCAGAGGAACATACTTTGTAACCGGTGTAATCTTAACAGGCTTTCTGACGGCCTTGGAAAGATTGGCGTGAATGGTGATAATTGAGACTTCTTCCTTGTGGGTTGGAATAGCAGAAACTTTTTCAAACAAAATTTGCCGACTGTCCATTAGGCCTTGGATGCCTTTCTTCAGTAACAGACAGTCAAACGGCAGAGAGTAACAACAATAACAATCTTCTTTGCATCCCGGGAAAATCCCGGCCCTTAACAGATTCAACTTGATGGTTAACAACAGAGTTATCAGATCATTGACATCAACAACATACAAATCTTCTTCAATAGCGTTGACATTTCGACCGTGCTTCGGCATCGGAGCAGATATCACGTTCGGCTTTTCTGGAGCGTCGAACTCCACCTCTTTCGCCTCTATTAAGTCTTGAATTTTATGCTTGAGTGCCCAACAATCGTTGGTGTCGTGTCCGACACTGTCAGAATGGTAGGCGCATTTAGCATTCTGATGGTAATGCGGAGAGGATGTATTCACATTTTTTGGTGCCTCTTTGATAGTGGCGAGATTCAACTTTAGCAGATGGGGAAGCACTTGCGCTGGCGTCATATTAATGCGGGTGAACTGCCGTTGTGGCCGTTCCACCCGTTGCTGATTTGGTCTGGACTGGTTATAGCGAGGCTGCTCACTGGATGGATTTTGGATCATTACGGCCCCCACAGTCGGTCGACGCTCAGTCTTCCCTGCTCTTCTTTGGGAGTACACAACAGCCGTTTCCTTCTTGAAAGGCTTCTTCTCAACACTTACAGCGGCACCCTTCTGAATCTTCCCTGACTTGATGCCAGCTTCTATTCTCTCGCCTGTTAAGATCAAATCTGTAAACCCCACGGAAGAATTACCAATCAGATGGTTGAAGAATGGACCAGACAGGGTCCCCAGGAACATGTCAACTAGCTCGCGGTCAGTCAAAGGCGGCTGCACCCTTCCAGCCAAGTCCCTCCACTTTTGCGCGTATTCTTTGAATCCTTCGCCCGTCCCCAGTGACATACCCTGAAGTTGGGTACGCGTGGGAGCAAGGTCAGAATTATACTGATATTGTTTGTAAAACGCGGTGGCCAAGTCTTCCCAGTTTCAGATACTGGTTCCATCTAGCTGATAGAACCACTCCAGTTGAGCCCCAGAAAGGCTATCTTGAAAGAAATGGATCCAAAGGCTCTTGTCCGAAGTATAAGGTTGGATCTTCCTTACATAGGACCGGAGATGCATTTTTGGACAGGACAACCCGTCATACCTCACAAACACCGGAACTTTGAACTTTGGGGGAATCACAATCCCAGCAACCAAACCCAAGTCTTCGAAATCTAAACCCGGAACTCTCTGCAGCTCCATAGCTGCCAACCTGTCTTCTAAACCTTTGTACTTATCATTGGCGGGCGGGTATTGTTGATCAGAGTAGTCTTCGTCCTCTTCAGCCTCCTCTTCTTCCATATCAGACTCGGAAGGTACTGCAGCCGCATTCCCTTTACTGGTTCCCTCCTCAGAAGTAGGGGGAAATTCAAGCACTCTTCGGGCTTCTCCTTCAAACCTTCTCCCTAAAGTAGCCACCCCGACTCTCTTTTTCTTCTTTTTCACTTGGTCCTTGTTCCCCAGTAGGGCCTTTAGATCCTCCTGACCCTTAGCCAAGGTCATCAGGAGTTGTTGAAATTGTGCATTTTGAGATTGCAGGTCCTTGACTGTTTGCTCGAGATCCATCTTACTGAAATAAACAGCAGAAAGATAAGGAAACCTGTTGTAGAGACCTGCTTATGCACATGATGAATGGTATGCTTATGTATGCAATGTGTTGCACCCCAAAATTTGCCCTCCCATATCTTTCAAGAAATTGCCAAGTCAAGCTTCAAATCTCCCCCAAGGGTGGCACAGTGCAAAGGTCTCATATACAGTCAAAACTAGGGTTTGTGTGCTGATCAAGAAAAGGAAGTTTTCAAGGGCCCAATCAAGTCTCATATGCCTACAAATATGGTCAAGCATCCTCATATCAAGTTTCAAGGCATTCAGCTCAAAATTGCACAGTCAAAACCCTAAATTGCACTACAGTCAACTGTAGGGGCAAAATGGTCATTTGACAGTCAAAAGTTCAAATTTTTTGGTCAACATATCATTTTGAAGCCACAAACATCATTTGATCAATGCTTGATCATGATTCTCAAAATTTGGCTCAGAAATCATCAAAGATGCAAAAGTTACTATATTTGGACAGCTGAAAAAGTCAACTGAAATTGACCAGGGCATAACTTTCACATGGATTATCAGAAAAATTCTATCCAAAGCTCATTTTGAAGAGAAAGACATTTCCTACAACTCATCTTCATACTTCAAGTCCAAGAAATGCTCACACAAAAAGTTATCAATTTCAACATTATAGGTCATTTTCAAAAGTCAACAAAAAGGGACTTTAAGTCAAAGGCTATAACTTGAGATTGGTAAATCAAAATGACATGGGACCAAAGGCATTGGTTAGAGGACTCAAAGACCTTTCCAAAATGTCCAAGAACATGAGAAAAGCTTAAAAATTGAACAAGTTATGCCTTGTGGAAGTTGGGAAATTTTTGGATATTTTGAAAAGTCAACTTTGATTCAAATGGTCTAAAATTGCTAATGGGCCTATTTTTCTTCCATGATTCATCATTCCAAGCCTATGCACGACCACTTGGCCCAAAGGGAAGTATTTTCTCATTTTTTATTTATTTATTTGAATTATTATTCATATTAATTCATTTAAATTATATAAATATGTGAAAAATATCTAACATGACCTAACCAATCTTTTTGTACACATTTTAGGCTCAATAATTCGTGCACATCCCAACATGGAAAGATTTGGCTTGATTGGATGCTAATTGAATCAAATGCACATGAAAAAGATATGAAACATAATGGAAAAAAAATCAAATATTCAAACAATGAATTACAAGAGATTTGATTGATTTTCTTAACCTAATTGCCTCACTACAAATGCCTGAAGAGAACCCTAATGCCCAGACACTCTAAGCTGCGCAGAGAATACCATTGCAAACTTGGATTTTTATCAAGAAACTCAAATTCTGAAAACAAGGTTACAAAGCGATTCAAAGCTTAATTTTCATTCAAAAAGCTTGCTCAAGGCCTATTGAGTGTATTCCAATCAGAATCATCCCTCAAAACTCCAAGAACTGGTAAAACAAACCGCATCTGTGCAAGGAAAATTTCAGAGTCGTGCATCGTGATTCATACATTCTTTGTGATTTTTATTCATGGATTCATGTTAATTACCTTGTTCTGAAGCTAACCATCATGTTTAATTGCATTATTACCCTGTATATCAAATTTCACCATGCATGGCTTTTAGGGTTTTCAGCATTTTGAATTGGGGCTTTTGAAACGGAGTAAAATTAGGACTCAGGACCATGGCCATTAAAACAAGCGCTTTGGGACGAACGAGAATCAACCCTCGCGCTCAATTTATGAGCGCTTGAGGGCTATTCGCTATTTTCCAATAGCCTACCTTAAGCCACGCCCAGAAAACCGTTGCTATTGTGTTTTATTTTTCAGGCACGCGAGGAAGATGAAGACATGGCAAACTGTGATTCGTTGGTTTGAATTTTCGCGCTTTAATCCACTAACCCTTTGTTTTATTCTTATAATATTTATTGATTATTTATATATCAAACGCGCTAAGTTGGTTCAGTTGGCAAGCGAAGGATGCATTCACGTCCAAGACCTGGGTTCGAGTCCCAGGTCTGTATAATTTCAATATTATTTTGCTATATGTCTTCCTATGCAGCGCTGATGTTCAGGATGTACCATACGCCTCAAAATCCAAAGGGCCACGCGTCCAGCAAATTCAAATCAAGGGCCTGGATCTCAAGAACACGCTGTACCTTAGTCAGCGCTTCAGCACACTATTCCAAAAGTCAAACGGACTCAGGATATAATGGGCTTGGATTTCTAAAGACACACCTCACAATTGGGGCCTGAACCCCCCACTGGTTTGCAATTTCCTATTTTTTGTCTTTCTTATTTTTTTTAATTGTTATCTTATTTTTCTTTATTATTTTTAATTTGATCAATTATTTTACAAAATACAAAAAAGGCTTAAAAAATCAGAAAAGATGACAAATATAATAAATATTTAATTTAATTATTTTCATAAATAAATTAACATGTAAATTAACTTAGTATTAATTTAGGTTGCAACTTTAATTCTTTTCATAAAAATGTAAAAAATATAGAATTTAGGTTTAATAAATTTTATTCCCTTCAATTTTTCTTTTTTTTTCATAATAATAATATTACTTATTTTATTTTCACAATTAAATTGTACATAAATTAGCTTAGGTTTAATTTAGGTTATATTTTAATATTTTCATAACAAGCTTAAAAACCATTAGAATTAGGGTTAGTTATTTTCAATTAATTCTTTTTTCTTTTAAATCTTAAAAAACATAAAAATACCAAAAAAAACATTTTCATTTAATCTTAATTTTAATTATTAATTAATTTAATTTGCAAAAGGGTCCAACGCCCTCCTTTCGATTTAATTGTTTAATTCCGCGTATTTATTTTATTGCTTAAATAATTATGTACCTCTCCCAAAGCGTTGTAACTTGAACTTCTCGCACTTTTCAATTTCGTTATTTATTTGCTTTATTTATTTTTTCTGTCAAATCGGGTCCGGTTTAATTTTGGCGATGTGGACCCGCGCCATTTGTAATAGTTTAGAACTTACTTTTCCCGCAAATATTAACTGTTAAATAAGCATGCAAGAATGAATGGCCCTAATTAAAATCAAGCGTAGAACACCAATTGACATGACAAGACAAATACAAATGAACATGACACACAGTTCGCACACACCACCCCTAGGGTACGCCTCACTGTTGCCTTTCGAAAGGTGATCGTCGAGCAGAAAACGTCTTAGTAAGTCCTCATGATCCGGGAACCTGGCATGAGGGTAGCTTCTAAGGTGTCTTCCCATTGCTCTGGTGATCACCATGTCCCTACAAACTCGAATTGACCCGAACACCTCCAACGGTGGTGCTACCTACCTCTCAATGTTGGGATGGCACTACTTTAAAGGACATCTACACAGACGAATTCCTTAGTGTGATCGGTGGATCTGGAACTGACTGTTTAACGCTGGTTCGCGAAATGTCGCGGTAAGCAAGAGTCGCCACCGTCTTTTATTTTCTCCAAATGGAAAGGACAAAAGCACAGAAAAATTCCTTAAAGAGATTGCTCTCGGTTCGGGAGGTAGGTTATAGAAAGGGAAGGTGTTAGCACCCTTTCTATCCATGGTTATCCATGGGCTCTTAGATACTTGCTCAATGTGTTTTCAAAATTGTTTGTTTGCTTTTTAATGTGGGTTTTAAAAAGTTTCTTTTGAAAAATTTCAGATCGACTCGTACGTCAGAGTGTTTGAAAAGTTTGCTTTGAAAGCTTTTGAAAATGTGTCAGTGTGAAAAGTCTTTTGAGTTTGTTTTGAGATTAGAGCAAGTATCCTTGAGAACCTACCTACCCTAAGGAATTCGTCTGTGTAAATGTCCTTAAGAGTAGTGCCATCCCACCATTGAGAGGTAGGTAGCACCACCGTTGGAGGTGTTCGGGTCAATTCGATTTTGAGGGACATGGTGATCACCAGAGCAATGGGAAGACACCTTAGAAGCTACCCTCATGCCAGGTTCCCGGATCATGAGGACTTACTAAGACGTCCTCTACTCGACGACCACCTTTCGAAAGGCAACAGTGAGGCGTACCCTAGGGGTGGTGTGTGCGAATTGTGTGTCATGTTTCAGTTATTTGTCTTGTCATGTTTGTCGTGTTCTACGCTTGATTTTAATTAAGGCCATTCATTCTTGCATGCTTGATTAACAGTTAAATATTTTGCGAGGAAATAAATCTAAACTATTACAAATGGCGCGGGTCCACATCGCCAAAATTAAACCGGACCCGATTTAGCGGAAAATAAATAATGCGAAGAAATAAAAGTGCGGGGGATTTAAATTACATGGCTTTGGGAGATTTACAGAATTATAATAGGCAATAAAGATAAATGCGCAAATTAAATAATTGAAACGACGGGTGTTGGACCCTCTTGCAAAATATTAAAAATAAGGAATTAAGAATAAAATAATAAAAAAGAATTAAATGTTTTTGATATTTTGTATTTTTAGATTTAATAAGGAAAAGAAATTAATTGAAATTAAATTAAAAGACAAACCCTAATTCTAGTATTTTTTTATTTATTATGAAAGATTTAAATTAAACCTAAATTAAACTCTAAATTAATTTATGTACAGTTTTTAATTATAAAAATAAAATAATAAATAAATAGTATTGTGAGAAATAAAAATTAAAAAAAAGACATTAAAACTATCAATTAACCTAATTCTACATGTTTTGGATTTTTATTAAAAGGAATTAAACTTAAAACCTAATTAAACTAAACAATTTACATTCTAATTTATTCATGGCAATAATAAAATAAAAATTGTATTTTTTGTCTTTTCTGTATTTTTTAATGTTTTATATTATTTTGTAAAAAAGAGAGAAAATTAATTAATTAAAGCAGTAAAAATAAATAATACAATAATTAAAATAATAAAAAGGAAAAGAAAAAGCAAACCAGAGTGGGGTGTTGCCCCAAATAAGGAGGTTCAGGCCTTAGAACATTGGCCCATTAAGCTTCAGTCTTCATTGACTTTTTGAATCTTATATGACGCGTTGACTGGAATTTAGTGTACTCCTCTGATCATGGCCCTTGGGTTGCTATTGATGGACGCGTGGCTGCCTGATAGTGAGGGAATATGGTGCACTGGGATATTGGCGCTGCATAGGATGAACTATTGAAAAATAATGTTGAACATTTGCCAGACCTGGGACTTGAACCCAGGTCTTTGAGGTCATAGGCCTAACGTATTACCACTGAACCAAACGCGTTTCATTTAATGTATAATAACGTGTAAATATAATAAATAAAGCAGAGCGTTAGTGGATGAAAAACGCGCGAGATTCAAAGTAGCCAATGGCTGATGGACACGCACTCGTCTTCTTCCCCACCCTGTAAAACAAAACTCAGAGGCAACGGTTTTATGGGTGTTTCCTTAGGGCCTCTATCAAAAAATAGCGAATAGCCCCTCGTTGCTCATAAATTGAGCGCGAGGGTGCCATATCCTTCGTCTCAACCTGCTCAAGCTATTGGCACTGGTCTGGAAGCATAATTTTTTCTTTACGCAAAAGCCCCAATTTGAGAAACCTGCAACCCTAAAAAACATACATGGCATAATCGCCTATGGTACAGAAAAACACAATTGAACCTATTGGTTAGCATAGAAATATGATTATAAACAAGAATCCATGAAGAAAAATGCAAAAGAATGCTTGGTTTATGCTATGCGATTTCAGAATTTTCTTGGTACAGTTTGATTCATGGATACCAGTTCAAGGTGTTTTTGTTGATGTTAATGATTGAGAGATGTTCAATGAGGTCTCAGGATGCTAATAGGACAAGAATTGGGGTTTGGATCGAGCTTGAAACTGATTTTCAGATTTGAGTTTTTTAAGAGAATTTTCAATTTGCCAAAGCTTGTTTATGCGCAGCTTGCAGTCTAGGAATATTAGGGTTGTGATCTCATACTTGTATGGAAGCAATTAGGTTAAAAAGATTGAATAAAATCCATTGCTTTGATGATTTTTGGATATTTGATTTCATGGATCTTTTCCAATCTTTTTCTCATAGTTTTTTGTATCAAATCTGATCAATTAGCACCAAAACTTGCCTATTTAAGATGTGCACGAATTATTGAGATTGGAATGTGCATAAAAAGATTTTTTTAGGTTAGGTTTATATTTTTCATGTATTAAAATGATTTAAATGAATATAAATTAATATAAATTCAAATAAATAATTAAAAAATATGAAAATACTTCCCTTTGGGCCTAATGGTCGTGCATAGGCTTGGCATGAAGAATCTTGGAAGAAAAATGGGCCCATTTGCATTTTTAGGCCTTTTGTATCAATGTTGACTTTTCAAAATTCCTAAAAATTTCCCAACTTCCACAAGGCATAACTTGGTCAATTTTTAAGCTTTTCACATGTTCTTGGACATTTTGGAAAGGTCTTTGAGTCCTTTAACCAATGCCCTTGGTCCCATGTCATTTTGATTTACCAATCGCAAGTTATGGCCTTTGACTTAAAGTCCCTTTTTGTTGACTTTTGAAAATGACCTATAATGTTGAAATTGATAACTTTTTGTGAGAGCATTTCTTGGACTTGGAACATGAAGATGAATTGTAGGAAATGTCTTTCTCTTCAAAATGAGCCTTGGATGGAATTTTTCTGATAATCCATGTGAAAGTTATGCCCTGGTCAATTTCAGTTGACTTTTTCAACTGTCCAAATATAGCAACTTTTGCATCTTTGATGATTTCTGAGCCAAATTTTGAGAATCATGCTCAAGCATTGATCAAATGATGTTTGTGGCTTCAAAATGATATATTGACCAAAAATTTGAACTTTTGACTGTCAAATGACCATTTTGCCCCTACAGTTGACTGTAGTGCAATCTAGGGTTTTGACTGTGCAATTTTGAGCTGAATGCCTTGAAACTTGACATGAGGATCCTTGACCATCTTTGTAAGCATGTGAGACTTGATTGGGCCTTTGATAAGTTCGTTTGCTTGACCAGAACTCAAACCCTAGTTTTGACTGTATAGGAGATAGTTGAGCTGCACAACCCTGGGGGAATTTTGTGACCTTGACTTGGCAATTTCTTGATGAATATGGGAGGGCAAATTTTGGGGTACAACAGTTGCCCCTGTTCAATCTTCTTAGACCTGAGGATGCAGATTGGCTGACGGGCCTTTCGTAATCCGAGGGTAGAAGATGATTGGACACTAGAGTGCCCAGAAATTTGCGCTCACATAGTAGCAATGATGATGAGGGAATGGGCTTATAGATGCCACTCGGATGTTGCTTGGATAGGATGATGGGCTTATAGATGCCATCTGGACGTTGATCGCGTAGGAGATTCCTTAGCGAGAACCTGCATACCTGCAAACAGAAAAATGAGTACCTGACACGTCACAGGAGCTGATTTTAGATGCTTGATATAGCTATGTCCTGACTGGTTACAGGAGCTGGGTCTGGAGCTTCAAACGCTGATGAATGAACCAGGGATAGTTACTGCCTTAGCATGAATGGTAAGAGAACCCTGAATGATTTCAACCTCAACAACGCTCGTTGAGAAAATCTTGGTGAGGATTACCATCTTCGTAGTGTCAGGAAGAGAACCAAAGGACATTATAATCTCAAAGGGAGTCACCTCACTCGCCGTTGGAGAGGGAACTATAGGAAACTATAATCTGAAAGGAAATATCACCTCACTCGCCGTTGGAGAGGGAAACATCTTGAAAGGGAATTACCACCTCACTCGCCGTTGGAGAGGGGACCATAAGAGAATATCACCTCACGCTCATGCCGGAGAGGGGAACATCTGAAGAAGGAATTACCACCTCACACGCCGTTGGAGAGGGGACCATAAGAGAATATCACCTCACGCTCATGCCGGAGAGGGGGAACATCTGAAGAAGGAATTACCACCTCACACGCCGTTGGAGAGAGGACCATAAGAGACTATCACCTCACGCTCATGTCGGAGAGGGAAACATCTTGGGCGACTTTAACTTCAACAACGCTCGTTGAGAAAAAATCTTGGGTGTCTTCTACTGGGATAAGAATCAGGGAGATCTTAGGGTCGATCTGACTGAACCAGAGAGGCCTTTGACTGGGTAAGAATCAGGAAAATCTTAGGGTCGATTTAACTGAACCGGTCTAGGTCTTGAAACGTCTTCAACTGGATAAGCATCAGGGAGATCTTAGGGTCGATCTGACTGAACCAAGAGAAGGCCTTGGACTGGGTAAGAATCAGGAAAATCTTAGGGTCGATTTAACTGAACCGGTCTAGGTCTTGAAACGTCTTCAGCTGGATAAGTATCAGGGAGATCTTAGGGTCGATCTGACTGAACCAGAGAAGGCCTTGGACTGGGTAAGAATCAGGAAAATCTTAGGGTCGATTTAACTGAACCGGTCTAGGTCTTGAAACGTCTTCAGCTGGATAAGTATCAGGGAGATCTTAGGGTCGATCTGACTGAACCAGAGAAGGCCTTGGACTGGGTAAGAATCAGGAAAATCTTAGGGTCGATTTAACTGAACCGGTCTAGGTCTTGAAACATCTTCAACTGGATAAGTATCAGGGAGATCTTAGGGTCGATCTGACTGAACCAGAGAAGGCCTTGGACTGGGTAAGAATCAGGAAAATCTTAGGGTCGATTTAACTGAACCGGTCTAGGTCTTGAAACGTCTTCAGCTGGATAAGTATCAGGGAGATCTTAGGGTTGATCTGACTGAACCAGAGAAGGCCTTGGACTGGGTAAGAATCAGGAAAATCTTAGGGTCGATTTAACTGAACCGGTCTAGGTCTTGAAACATCTTCAACTGGATAAGTATCAGGGAGATCTTAGGGTCGATCTGACTGAACCGGTCAACGTCTTGAGACGTGATTGAGGATTTCAACTGCATCTTTCCTGAAAAGTAAAGGTCAGTCCTATGCAATGCATGATATGGGTCAAGCAATGATGTTCTCGATATAAATGAGACTTGTATGATGCAATACGTTATGCATGCTATAATGATGTATGTGATGTTTTATGTATGTTTTCGTCTAGGAAAGTAAATCCTTGACGGGTGCCGGGAAGTCGTATCCTGGGCTGATGTTGAAGAATAGATTTTGCTTCCGCTGGGGATGATAACTGCAAGAATACCGGTAGGAGAAGATGACTCCATTGCGGAATAACTTGGCAAATGGAAGATTCTGCGGGGAGAAAAGATACTCTGACGACCATGCTGGGAAGCAATACTCTGTGGGGATAGAGAAGTTTTGCCGAATGTTGATAGTAGTTTGCTGAGGATACCCTTGTTGTATGAAGTGTTAATGGACTTCGCTGGGGATAGGAAGACTTTGTCGACGACGACCTTTCCGTGGCTTTTGGCTGAGGATAACCCAGTTATATCCTGTTAAGGAAATAACTCCTTAAATAAAGCCGGACGACGCGTTCGTGCTCTGCGAGGGGATAAGCTTCCAGAATCTACTGGGGATAAGCTTACTGCTTGGGGATTTTGAATTCCAAATTTCCTGGGGAAATTGGATTGGACTCTTCTGGGGAAGGTTTGAATTGTAGGGAAGTGATTCCTTTGAATGTTGATGTACCGCCGGGGAACAATCTTTGGACCAAGACTGTCGGGGATGCTTGTATTGCTGCTGGGGAAGTATTGAGATCTGCAGGGGGATACTCAATTTCCTTGAGACTTGATAACTCTGTCTGGAGAAGAATGTACTGACTGCTGACTTACTCTCTGGGGAATTAAGACATCTGGTTATGTTTTTCAGCTGAACATCCCTTATATCTTGGAGGCTAGAACAATTAGATTGCTTGGACAACTCTTTATTGCCCCTGTTTCTGATGTGGGAGAGGAAGAAGATATCTGTGGGGGTAATTGACAAATCTTCTGGTAGACAAGTGACGAGATGCCAGGACATAGTCGTACGCTTTGATCCCTAATTTTTGCCTGGACCGCCCTTTCGGGTTTTCAGTCCACCGGGATACCCATTTTTGCCCAAGCCGCCTTTTCAGGTTTTCGACTTGCCGGGTGTACAGATTTTTTCATTTCATCCCTTCATTTTGCCCGAACCCTTTTGGTTCGCCGGGAAGCCCTTATTTTTGCCTAGGTGTGTCAACCTAGCGGGTCTTTGATTATGCGTAGTATTTTTTTCGACTATGTCCATGCTCCCGGAATGTAGGGAGATGCCCCTGTCAGTAGTGTTTTGCCATGCCATCAGAAGATGTTTGATCAGACAAGATTCGTTGCTGGAGTGCCCCGAGTGACTCAGGCGGAGATTTGCCCCAGGCTATCTTGGCATTTGAGAGATTCTCCGAATCTTGACTGAACTGCCCCAGATGATGGACACTGATCATGCCGTGCCCCTTGATTGGAAGCGCTTCTGTTCATTAGGCTTTCGTCGTGCGACCTTCTATGCTGTTCAAACAAAAAGTCATATGCAAACAAAGTTATGTTAAAAATGCAAAGCCTATGTCTGTCTTGAAGATTTTGAAAATGCATTTTTTTCATAAAACAAATGAATGTTTGTAAAACATGATGTCAACTCGTTATTTTATTGCGAGCCTTAAGGAGTCAGGATACCTTTCGTAACAGTATGCTTTCGAACTAACCCATGCTTCAGCTAGGACTTTTAAGGGTTATAACGTGGCCTGGTTCACGGTTTAAGAAATAAAGGATAAAGGCTCAAATTATTTATACCCACCCACTCTTCGTGATGTTCTCCAAACCTAAACTCAGTTGATCATACGTTAGACCTTGATTGAATTTCGCTTTGATATACCAGTGATGGTTCGAATGTCGATGATTTATTCTGACTAGGCAGTCATCATTTTTTGTCGAGGATTTATAGGACCTCCTTTGTTTCTTGATTTTGTTATCCCTTTCTTTTTGCCTGAACTGTTTCCTTTTTGGGGTTACAGTCAGCGGGATGCCCCAGTTTCATAAGTCCCCTTTGTAGGTTTAGACTTTTTGGGCTTTTCGTTTATGAATTTTGATGATGACTGCCTGTCCTTATGACTGTTCTGAACCATCACTGTCTTTGTTCGTTTTGTAAAGATCTCTTTGGTGCCATTCGTCATGCACTTGGATCAACTGAGAAACTACCCTGCCCCAGGTTTATGATTAAGGGTTTTGATTTTCGAAAATAAAAACTCCTACTTCTTTGGCTCAGAGGGGTTAACGAGGGATTATCTTCCTTATTACTCCAGTGTTTAGGAATTGAAACAATGCCTGTACCTCATCAGCGGGGTCCGTTCAAAAGCATACTGTAAAGATCGTAGTATCGTTTTCGTCATCCTCCCTCAAGAGGCTTAGAATTAACGAGACTTGATATCAGAAAAAATATGAAAACAGTTTGCATATAGTGAATGCGAATATATTGATTCAAAATAGACATAAGCGATGCATTAATGGAATAACAATGTTTTAACATGAATAAATGTTTGAATAAACAAAGAAAAATACGACTTGAATTCAAATGAACAAAAAGTGCTTTCTATCCTAGCCATGTTTTGGCAAGGGAGCCATGATCACATTGGGAGTCTCGGCGGGCTCGAACTCGATCTCTTTAGCATCGATCATGTTCTGAATCTTATACTTCAGTGCCCAACAGTCCTCAGTATCGTGCCCCGGGCTACCAGAATGGTAAGCGCACCTTGCTTCTGAGTTGTAATTTAGAGAGGAAGTTTTTGGATTTGCGGGAGGTTTGATCACCGCAATCAGGTTCATCCTTAACAGGTGATGCAGAGCTCGTGACCATGACATGTTGATGTTGGTGAATTGTCTCTTAGGCTCGTCTGACCTGTCCTGATCAACCCGCTGTTCTTGGCGCGGTCGTTGTTGGACCTGGGAAGTAGTAGCAACTCGGAGAGGTCTATTCATTGGACCCGACCTTTGCCTTCTTGGAAGCTGTTCCATGACCTGGTCCCTGATTTGGGTTGGTTGCTTCATGCCTTGAGGAAGCTGGCTGATCATGGCCCTCAGCTCTCCTTGCTCCTGAGCTAAACCTTGAATGAGGGCCCTTTGCCCCAGCATCTGGGTTTTCAACGTGTCTACCTCAGCTTGTAAACGTTTCAGCTGCTCGTCCTTGTCATCTTCGGGACTTTTTCTGTTCATATTCCCCATAAGGAGTGTCCTCAACTCCTCTTGCCCCTTGAACAAGCTTAGGAAGATCTCCTTGAACTGAATCTCTTGAGTGTGAAGGTCCTGGTTATCCGGTGGGAAGGCCATGGCTGAAATAAACAGCGAGAAGGGTAAGTGACCTGCAAAGAACGGGTACCTGTTATGCAATGATGAGTATGACATGCATGCAATGTTTTCAAGGACCTCGCGGGGTAAACAAGAAAATTTGTTAGCCTTTGGATCCGGTAGCTTGATTGAAAGAACTTCATATTTGTTGAGAGTCCTTCTTCAAGAGTCAAAGGCTCACCATATCCAGTGGGTCATAGCCTCTGACTTTAGTCATCATGTCTGGTTTTGATTTCCAAACAAGCTTGATTAGGGAACCTTCTTTAGGAGTCAGAGCTCACCATATCAAGTGGGTCATAGCCTCTGACAACCTTGGCTAGAGGAAAATAAATCCTCTTTGCCCCTTGCTGGATGTTTGATTTATCCTGACCTGCATCACAAGCCCTTGAGGTCCTTGAAATGGGTTAGGATGTATGCAATGGTATGATGTCATGATGCATGGGGTAATATAGGTAACCCTGTCATGAGTCCCTATTAGGGACTGCAAACCCAAAACCTGCAAGACACTTAGTAAACCTGTCAGGAGTCCCAATTAAGGACTAAGACAACCCCTGCAAGAAACTTGGTACACCTTGTTATGAGCCCTGGTTAAGGACTAAAACAAAAACCTGTAGGAAATTCAGTAGACCCTGTTATGAGTCCTAGTTAAGGACTATCAACAAAACCTGCAAGAAACAAGTGTTAGGTAACAAGCATGCAGATAGTCAAGTACGAAGGCACACAAGTCACACAAGAGAAAGCCCTTAGAGTTTTAGGCCAGCATGAGGTCTGGGTAGTACCCTCTTGAGTTGGTGGGTTCAACCTGTCCTAATCAAAGTAACCGGGTTCTAAGGTTCCCAATATCACGGGATTGCTTTCATTGTTCATCGTTCCGATTTAGCCACTGAACTGGCGACCGAAATATTCCAGGAGAGCAACCCTCAATTGAGTGTAGTATCGAGTATCAACCAACCTCGGACTGCACCAAAGTCAGTTATCTCACTACCCTAAAGAGGCCAAGATAGTTCAATTAAGGTTCCTAAGGTCTGTTGATGCTTCACGACACCACGCGGAGGCCCCGTACTCTCCTTGACTGAACTCAAGGGTTACCGGTACACACCAAAGTGCCACATCAACGTAGCAGACTGTTTCAACCGTGTCGGTATACCCCGCACAGTTCCCTCACAGCCTTGTTGCTACTTTCTAAGAAAGGTATCCCCCAGATCCGGGTGTAGGATCTATAGAACTCCCAAGCAACCCACAATTTAAAGCACACAAGGAAAACAATTGAAAACATAGTTATAAGCTAGCCCTAAGGTACACCTCACTTTATAAAGGGTCCCCAGCAGAGTCGCCAGTTCTGTGATCGGTGGATCTGGAACTGACTGTTTAACGCTGGTTCGCGAAATGTCGCGGTAAGCAAGAGTCGCCACCGTCTTTTATTTTCTCCAAATGGAAAGGACAAAAGCACAGAAAAATTCCTTAAAGAGATTGCTCTCGGTTCGGGAGGTAGGTTATAGAAAGGGAAGGTGTTAGCACCCTTTCTATCCATGGTTATCCATGGGCTCTTAGATACTTGCTCAATGTGTTTTCAAAATTGTTTGTTTGCTTTTTAATGTGGGTTTTAAAAAGTTTCTTTTGAAAAATTTCAGATCGACTCGTACGTCAGAGTGTTTGAAAAGTTTGCTTTGAAAGCTTTTGAAAATGTGTCAGTGTGAAAAGTCTTTTGAGTTTGTTTTGAGATTAGAGCAAGTATCCTTGAGAACCTACCTACCCTAAGGAATTCGTCTGTGTAAATGTCCTTAAGAGTAGTGCCATCCCACCATTGAGAGGTAGGTAGCACCACCGTTGGAGGTGTTCGGGTCAATTCGATTTTGAGGGACATGGTGATCACCATAGCAATGGGAAGACACCTTAGAAGCTACCCTCATGCCAGGTTCCCGGATCATGAGGACTTACTAAGACGTCCTCTACTCGACGACCACCTTTCGAAAGGCAACAGTGAGGCGTACCCTAGGGGTGGTGTGTGCGAATTGTGTGTCATGTTTCAGTTATTTGTCTTGTCATGTTTGTCGTGTTCTACGCTTGATTTTAATTAAGGCCATTCATTCTTGCATGCTTGATTAACAGTTAAATATTTTGCGAGGAAATAAATCTAAACTATTACAAATGGCGCGGGTCCACATCGCCAAAATTAAACCGGACCCGATTTAGCGGAAAATAAATAATGCGAAGAAATAAAAGTGCGGGGGATTTAAATTACATGGCTTTGGGAGATTTACAGAATTATAATAGGCAATAAAGATAAATGCGCAAATTAAATAATTGAAACGACGGGTGTTGGACCCTCTTGCAAAATATTAAAAATAAGGAATTAAGAATAAAATAATAAAAAAGAATTAAATGTTTTTGATATTTTGTATTTTTAGATTTAATAAGGAAAAGAAATTAATTGAAATTAAATTAAAAGACAAACCCTAATTCTAGTATTTTTTTATTTATTATGAAAGATTTAAATTAAACCTAAATTAAACTCTAAATTAATTTATGTACAGTTTTTAATTATAAAAATAAAATAATAAATAAATAGTATTGTGAGAAATAAAAATTAAAAAAAAGACATTAAAACTATCAATTAACCTAATTCTACATGTTTTGGATTTTTATTAAAAGGAATTAAACTTAAAACCTAATTAAACTAAACAATTTACATTCTAATTTATTCATGGCAATAATAAAATAAAAATTGTATTTTTTGTCTTTTCTGTATTTTTTAATGTTTTATATTATTTTGTAAAAAAGAGAGAAAATTAATTAATTAAAGCAGTAAAAATAAATAATACAATAATTAAAATAATAAAAAGGAAAAGAAAAAGCAAACCAGAGTGGGGTGTTGCCCCAAATAAGGAGGTTCAGGCCTTAGAACATTGGCCCATTAAGCTTCAGTCTTCATTGACTTTTTGAATCTTATATGACGCGTTGACTGGAATTTAGTGTACTCCTCTGATCATGGCCCTTGGGTTGCTATTGATGGACGCGTGGCTGCCTGATAGTGAGGGAATATGGTGCACTGGGATATTGGCGCTGCATAGGATGAACTATTGAAAAATAATGTTGAACATTTGCCAGACCTGGGACTTGAACCCAGGTCTTTGAGGTCATAGGCCTAACGTATTACCACTGAACCAAACGCGTTTCATTTAATGTATAATAACGTGTAAATATAATAAATAAAGCAGAGCGTTAGTGGATGAAAAACGCGCGAGATTCAAAGTAGCCAATGGCTGATGGACACGCACTCGTCTTCTTCCCCACCCTGTAAAACAAAACTCAGAGGCAACGGTTTTATGGGTGTTTCCTTAGGGCCTCTATCAAAAAATAGCGAATAGCCCCTCGTTGCTCATAAATTGAGCGCGAGGGTGCCATATCCTTCGTCTCAACCTGCTCAAGCTATTGGCACTGGTCTGGAAGCATAATTTTTTCTTTACGCAAAAGCCCCAATTTGAGAAACCTGCAACCCTAAAAAACATACATGGCATAATCGCCTATGGTACAGAAAAACACAATTGAACCTATTGGTTAGCATAGAAATATGATTATAAACAAGAATCCATGAAGAAAAATGCAAAAGAATGCTTGGTTTATGCTATGCGATTTCAGAATTTTCTTGGTACAGTTTGATTCATGGATACCAGTTCAAGGTGTTTTTGTTGATGTTAATGATTGAGAGATGTTCAATGAGGTCTCAGGATGCTAATAGGACAAGAATTGGGGTTTGGATCGAGCTTGAAACTGATTTTCAGATTTGAGTTTTTTAAGAGAATTTTCAATTTGCCAAAGCTTGTTTATGCGCAGCTTGCAGTCTAGGAATATTAGGGTTGTGATCTCATACTTGTATGGAAGCAATTAGGTTAAAAAGATTGAATAAAATCCATTGCTTTGATGATTTTTGGATATTTGATTTCATGGATCTTTTCCAATCTTTTTCTCATAGTTTTTTGTATCAAATCTGATCAATTAGCACCAAAACTTGCCTATTTAAGATGTGCACGAATTATTGAGATTGGAATGTGCATAAAAAGATTTTTTTAGGTTAGGTTTATATTTTTCATGTATTAAAATGATTTAAATGAATATAAATTAATATAAATTCAAATAAATAATTAAAAAATATGAAAATACTTCCCTTTGGGCCTAATGGTCGTGCATAGGCTTGGCATGAAGAATCTTGGAAGAAAAATGGGCCCATTTGCATTTTTAGGCCTTTTGTATGAATGTTGACTTTTCAAAATTCCTAAAAATTTCCCAACTTCCACAAGGCATAACTTGGTCAATTTTTAAGCTTTTCACATGTTCTTGGACATTTTGGAAAGTTCTTTGAGTCCTTTAACCAATGCCCTTGGTCCCATGTCATTTTGATTTACCAATCTCAAGTTATGGCCTTTGACTTAAGGTCCCTTTTTGTTGACTTTTGAAAATGACCTATAATGTTGAAATTGATAACTTTTTGTGAGAGCATTTCTTGGACTTGGAACATGAAGATGAATTGTAGGAAATGTCTTTCTCTTCAAAATGAGCCTTGGATGGAATTTTTCTGATAATCCATGTGAAAGTTATGCCCTGGTCAATTTCAGTTGACTTTTTCAGCTGTCCAAATATAGCAACTTTTGCATCTTTGATGATTTCTGAGCCAAATTTTGAGAATCATGCTCAAGCATTGATCAAATGATGTTTGTGGCTTCAAAATGATATATTGACCAAAAATTTGAACTTTTGACTGTCAAATGACCATTTTGCCCCTACAGTTGACTGTAGTGCAATCTAGGGTTTTGACTGTGCAATTTTGAGCTGAATGCCTTGAAACTTGACATGAGGATCCTTGACCATCTTTGTAAGCATGTGAGACTTGATTGGGCCTTTGATAAGTTCGTTTGCTTGACCAGAACTCAAACCCTAGTTTTGACTGTATAGGAGATAGTTGAGCTGCACAACCCTGGGGGAATTTTGTGACCTTGACTTGGCAATTTCTTGATGAATATGGGAGGGCAAATTTTGGGGTACAACACTTAGGGTAGGTAGGTTCTCAAGGATACTTGCTCTAATTTCAAACAAAAAATACTTTTCACACCAACACCTTTTCAAAAGCTTTCAAAGCAATTTTTTCAAACACTCTGACGTACGAGTCGAACTGAAACTTTCAAAGAAACTTTTTAAAACCCACATTGAAAAGCAAACAAACCACTTTTGAAAACACATTGAGCAAGTATCTAAGAGCCCATGGATAACCATGGATAGAAAGGGTGCTAACACCTTCCCTTTCTATAATCTACCTCCCGAACCGAGAGCAATCTCTTTAAGGAATTTTTCTGTGCTTTTGTCCTTTCCATTTGGAGAAAATAAAAGACGGTGGCGACTCTTGCTTCCGCGACATTTCGCGAACCAGCGTTAAACAGTCAGTTCCAGATCCACCGATCACAGAACTGGCGACTCTGCTGGGGAATGAACTTTTAAAGTGAGGTGTACCTTAGGGCTAGGTCATAACTATGTTTTCAATTGTCTTCTTTGCTTGCTTTAATATTGTGGGTTGCTTGGGAGTTCTATAGATCCTAACCCGGATCTGGGGATACCTTTCTTAGAAAGTAGCAACAAGGCTGTGAGGGAACTGTGCGGGGTATACCGACATGGTTGAAGCAGTCTGCTACGTTGATGTGGCACTTTGGTGTGTACCGGTAACCCTTGAGTTTAGTCAAGGAGAGTACGGGGCCTCCGCGTGGTGTCATGAAGCATCAACAGACCTTAGGAACCTTAATTGAACTATCTTGGCCTCTTTAGGGTAGTGAGATAACTGACTTTGGTGCAGTCCGAGGTTGGTTGATACTCGATACTACACTCAATTGAGGGTTGCTTTCCTGGAATATTTCGGTCGCCAGTTCAGTGGCTAAATCGAAACGATGAACAATGAAAGCAATCCCGTGATATTGGGAACCTTAGAACCCGGTTACTTTGATTAGGACAGGTTGAACCCACCAACTTCAAGAGGGTACTACCCAGACCTCATGCTGGCTTAAACCCTAAGGGTTTCTCTTGTGTGACTTGTGTGCCTTTGTACTTGCCTACTTGCATGCTTGTTAGCTGACACATGAACTACTTGCAGGTTTTGTTTATAGTCCTTAACTAGGACTCATGACAAGGTTTACCAAATTTCTTGCAGGTTTTGTTTATAGTCCTTAACTGGGACTCATAACAGGGTTTACCAAATTTCTTGCAGGTTTTGTTTATAGTCCTTAATTGGGACTCATAACAAAGTATACTGAATTTCTTGCAGGGTTTGTTTATAGTCCTTAATTGGGACTCATAACAAAGTATACTGAATTTCTTGCAGGGTTTGTTTATAGTCCTTAATTGGGACTCATAACAAAGTATATTGAATTTCTTGCAGGGTTTGTTTATAGTCCTTAATTGGGACTCATAACATGGTTTACCTACATCACCCCATGCATAGCATGACATCATACCATTGCATACATCCTAACCCATTTCAAGGATCTCAAGGGCTTATGATGCAGGTCAGGATAAATCAAACATCCAGTAAGGGGCAAAGAGGATTTATTTTCCTCTAGCCAAGGTTGTCAGAGGCTATGACCCACTTGATATGGTGAGCTCTGACTCTTGAAGAAGGTTCCCTTAACCAAGGTTGTTTGGAAATCAAAACCAGACATGATGACTAAAGTCAGGGGCTATGACCCACTGGATATGGTGAGCCTTTGACCCTTGAAAAAAGGACTCTCAACAAATATGAAGTTCTTTCAGTCAAGCTACAAAATGCAAACTCTAACAATTTTCTTGTTTACCCCGCGAGGTCCTTGAAAACATTGCATGCATGTCATACACATCATTGCATTACAGGTATCCCTTTTGCAGGTCACTTACCTTTCTCGCTGTTTATTTCAGCAATGGCCTTCCAACAAGATAACCAGGACCTTCTTGCTCAAGAGACTCGGTTCGGGGAAATCCTCCTGAATCTATCCAAGGGACAGGAGGAGCTAAGGACACTTCTCATGGGGACTTTTGTCAAGAACAATGCTGAGGATGAAAGGCTGAAACGTCTATAAGCTGAGATAGACACATTAAAAACCCAGATGCTGGGGCAAAGGGCCCTCATTCAAGGTTTAGCTCAGGAGCAAGGAGAGCTGAGAGCCATGATCAGTCAGCTTCCTCAAGGCATGAAGCAACCAGCCCAAATCAGGGACCAGGTCATGGAACAGCTTCCAAGAGGGCAAAGGTCGGGTCCAATGAATAGACCTCTCCGAGTTGCTACTACTTCACAGGTCCAACAACGACCTCACCAAGAACAGCGGGTTGATCAGAACAGGTCGGACGAGCCTAAGAGACAATTCACCAACATCAACATGCCATGGTCACGAGCTTTACAGCACATGTTAAGGATGAACCTGATTGCGGTGATCAACCCTCCTACAAATCCAAAGACCTCCTCTCCAAGTTACAACCCAGAAGCAAGGTGCGCTTACCATTCTGGTAGCCCGGGGCACGATACTGAGGATTGTTGGGCACTGAAGTACAAGATTCAGAACATGATCGATGCTAAAGAGATCGAGTTCGAGCCTGCCGAGACTCCCAACGTAATCACTGCTCCCTTGCCAAAACATGGCTAAGACTGAGAAGAATTTTTGTTCATTCGAATATTCAAGTTGCAATTTTCTTTTGTTCAAACATTTACTCATTGTTAAACATTGTTATTTCATTAATGCATCGCATATGTCTGTTTTGAGGCAATATATTCGTATTCACTAAATGCAAATTATCTTCATATTTTTTTCTGATGTCAACTCTTAATTAATAATTCTAAGCCTCTTGAGGGAGGATGACGAAAACGATACCGCTATCTTTACAGTATGCTTTTGAACAGACCCCGCTGATGAAGTACAGGCATTGTTTCAATCCCTAAACACTGGAGTTATAAGGATGATAATCCCTCGTCAACCCCTCTGAGCCAAAGAAGTAGGAGTTTTTTCTTTTCGAAATTTAAAACCCTTAATCATAACCTGGGGCAGGGTAGTTCTCTCAGTTGATCCAAGTGCATAACGAATGGCACCAAAGAGGTCCTTACAAAGCAAAGAAAGACAGTGATGGTTCCGAATAATCAATAAAGAAAGGAAGTCATTATCTCAAAAAATAAAAAACCCATTAAGTCAAAACCCATGAAGGAGACTTACAAAACTGGGGCATCCCGCTGACTGTAATTCCAAAAAAGGAAACAGTTCAGGCAAAAAAAGAAAGGGATAACAAAAAAATCAGAAAAGAAAGAGGTCATACAAACCCTCAATAAAAAGGAAATGACTGCCTAATCCAAATATACTGTCAATATCTGAACCATCACCGGAAAATCAGAGCAAAGACTCAAACAAGGTCTAACGTATGATCAACTGAGTTTAGGTTTGGAGAACATCACGAAGAGCGGGTGGGTACAAATAATTTGAGCCTTTATCCTTTGTTTCTTAAACCATGAACCAAGGCCACGTTATAACCCTTAAAAGTCCTAGCTGAAGCATGGGTTAGTTCGAAAGCATACTGTTACGAAAAGTATCCTGACTCCTTAAGGCTCGCAATAAAATAACGAGTTGACATCACGTTTTACAAACAATTACTTGTTTTACGAAAAAAGAATGCATTTTCAAAATCTTCAAGACAGACATAAGCTTGGCATTTTTAACATAACTTTGTTTGCATATGACTTTTTGTTTGAACAGCAGGGAAATTCGCACGATGAATACCTAGTGAACAAAAGCACTTCCAATCAAGGGGCAGACGTGATTATTGTCCATCATCTGGGGCAATTCAGTCAAGATTCGGAGAATCTCTCAAAGGCCAAATAGCCTGAGGCAAATCTCCGCCTGAGTCACTTGGGGCATTTCAACAACGAATCTTGCCTGATCAAATACCTTCTGGTGGCATGACAAAACACTCCTAACAGGGGCAACTCCCTACATTCCAAAAGCATGGACATAGTCGAAAAAATACTACGCCTAACCAAAGACCCGCTAGGTTGACATACCTAGGCAAAAATCAGGGCTTCCCGGCGAACCAAAAGGGTTCGGGCAAAAATAAGGGATGAAAACGGAAAAATATGTACACCCGGTAAGTCAAAAACCTGAAAAGGCGGCTTGGGCAAAAATGGGTATCCCGGTGGATTGAAAACCCGAAAGGGCGGTCCAGGCAAAAGTTAGGGATTAAAGCGTACGACTATGTCCTATCATCTTGTCACCTGCCAACCAAAAGAAAGTTGGTCCATCAACAACTATCAGCACCCCACAGGTGCCTTCTCCCATAGAAACAGGGGCAATGAAGAGTTGTCCAAGCGATCTAATTGTTCTGTCCTCTAAGGTATCAAGGTAGGTTCAGCTGAAGAACACAACCAGGTATCTTAATTCCCCAGAGAGTGATTCAGCAAAACAATGCATTCTTCTCCAGGCAGAGTTGTCAAGTCTCAAGGAAATTGGGTATCCTCCAGCAGATCCCAACGTTCCCCAGCAGTATACGTATATTCTTAACAAACATCCCCGGCAGTCTTGATCTAAAGATTGTTCCCCGGCGGCGTATCAACATTCAAAGGAATCACTTCCCCCAGCATATCAAAACTTCCCCAAGAGAGTCCAATCTTGTTCCCCAGGAAAGTTGGAATCCATCTCCCCAAGTAGTAAGCTTATCCCCAGTAGATTCTGGAAGCTTATCCTCAAAGAACACGGACACGTCTCCCGGCTTTATTCAAAGAGTTATTTCCTTACCAGGATATAACTGGGTTATCCTCAGCCAAAAGCCACGGGAAGATCGTCCTCGGCGAAGTCTTCTTATCCCCAGCGAAGTTTATCAACACTTCCAACAACAAGGATATCCTCAGCAAGTTACTATCAACAATCAACAGAGTGTCTCTCTCCCCACAGAGTATTGCTCCCCAGCAAGATTACTAGAGTATTTGTCTCCCCGCAGAGTAACCCATTCGCCAAGTCTATTCCCCAATAGAGTTATCTTCTCCTATCGGAATTCTTGCAACTATCATCCCCGGCGGAAGCAAAACCTATTCTTCAACATCAGCCCAGGAGTGACTTCCCGGCACCCGTCAAAGATTTATTTTCTTAGACAAAAATACATTCATAAACATCACCTTTTAGCATGCATATGCATCATACTACACGAATCTCATTAATTTTGAAGACATACAGTTCATGCATCATGATTTTGCATACAATTATGTTTTGCCTTTTCAGGAAAAAGGCCAATACCAAAATGATTACTATCAACTAACGCAATTCTTTCTAGATATAGTTTCAGATATGACCCAGATATGGTGACGT
The DNA here is from genome assembly GCA_948472305.1 of Vicia faba. Classification (NCBI taxonomy): domain Eukaryota; kingdom Viridiplantae; phylum Streptophyta; class Magnoliopsida; order Fabales; family Fabaceae; genus Vicia; species Vicia faba. The sequence goes on along the minus strand of OX451738.1, from coordinate 401,614,349 downwards.
TCTGATGCTGCTTCCAGATATCCTTCTAGATATAGTTTCAGATATGACCCAGAGATGGTGACGTTCTGATGCTGCTTCCAGATTTCCTTCTAGATATAGTTTCAGATATGACCCAGAGATGGTGACGTTCTGATGCTGCTTCCAGATTTCCTTCTAGATATAGTTTCAGATGTAAACCAGATATGGTGACGTTCTGATGCTGCTTCCAGATTTCCTTCTAGATATAGTTTCAGATATGACCCAGAGATGGTGACGTTCTGATGCTGCTTCCAGATTTCCTTCTAGATATAGTTTCAGATATGACCCAGATATGGTGACGTTCTGATGCTGCTTCCAGATTTCCTTCTAGATATAGTTTCAGATATGACCCAGATATGGTGACGTTCTGATGCTGCTTCCAGATATCCTTCTAGATATAGTTTCAGATATGACCCAGAGATGGTGACGTTCTGATGCTGCTTCCAGATTTCCTTCTAGATATAATTTCAGATATGACCCAGAGATGGTGACGTTCTGATTCTGCTTCCAGATTTCCTTCTAGATATAGTTTCAGATGTAAACCAGATATGGTGACGTTCTGATGCTGCTTCCAGATTTCCTTCTAGATATAGTTTCAGATATGACCCAGAGATGGTGACGTTCTGATGCTGCTTCCAGATTTCCTTCTAGATATAGTTTCAGATGTAAACCAGATATGGTGACGTTCTGATGCTGCTTCCAGATTTCCTTCTAGATATAGTTTCGGATATGACCCAAATATGGTGACGTTCTGATACTGCTTCCAGATTTCTTCAGATGTTTCCCTCTTCGACGATGAGTGTGAGGTGATAATCTCTTATGGTCCCCTCTCCGGCAAGTGCGTGAGGTGGTAATTCCTTCTTCAGATGTTTCCCTCTCCGACGATGAGTGTGAGGTGATAATCTCTTATGGTTCCCTCTCCGACGGTGTGTGAGGTGACAAGTCCTTTTCAGATGTTTCCCTCTCCGACGTTGAGTGAGGTGATCATTCCTTTCAGATTATAATTGCCTATGGTTCTCTTCCCGACACTGCAAAGATGGTAATTCCCGCCAAGATTTTTCTCAACGAGCGTTGTTGAAGTTAAAATCACCCAAGGTTCTCTTACCATTCATGCCAAGGCAGTAACCATCCCTGGTTCATTCATCATCTTTTGAAGCTCCAGATTCAGCTCCTGTAACCAGTCAGGACACATCTATACCAAGCGTCTGAAAACCAACTCCTGCAACGTGTCAGGTACTCATTGGTTCTTTTGCAGGTATGCAGGTACCCGCTAAGGAATCTCCTACGCAATCAACATCCAGATGGCATCTATAAGCCCATCACCCTATCCATCAATCTCCAAATGGCATCTATAAGCCCATTCCCATCACACTGCTAACATGTGAGCGCAAATTTCTGGGCACTCTAGTGTTCAATCATCTTCCACCCTCGGATTACGAAAGGCACGTCAGCCAATCTGCATCCTCAGGTCTAAGAAGATTGAACAGGGGCAACTGTTGCACCCCAAAATTTGCCCTCCCATATCTTTCAAGAAATTGCCAAGTCAAGCTTCAAATCTCCCCCAAGGGTGGCACAGTGCAAAGGTCTCATATACAGTCAAAACTAGGGTTTGTGTGCTGATCAAGAAAAGGAAGTTTTCAAGGGCCCAATCAAGTCTCATATGCCTACAAATATGGTCAAGCATCCTCATATCAAGTTTCAAGGCATTCAGCTCAAAATTGCACAGTCAAAACCCTAAATTGCACTACAGTCAACTGTAGGGGCAAAATGGTCATTTGACAGTCAAAAGTTCAAATTTTTTGGTCAACATATCATTTTGAAGCCACAAACATCATTTGATCAATGCTTGATCATGATTCTCAAAATTTGGCTCAGAAATCATCAAAGATGCAAAAGTTACTATATTTGGACAGCTGAAAAAGTCAACTGAAATTGACCAGGGCATAACTTTCACATGGATTATCAGAAAAATTCTATCCAAAGCTCATTTTGAAGAGAAAGACATTTCCTACAACTCATCTTCATACTTCAAGTCCAAGAAATGCTCACACAAAAAGTTATCAATTTCAACATTATAGGTCATTTTCAAAAGTCAACAAAAAGGGACTTTAAGTCAAAGGCTATAACTTGAGATTGGTAAATCAAAATGACATGGGACCGAAGGCATTTGTTAGAGGACTCAAAGACCTTTCCAAAATGTCCAAGAACATGAGAAAAGCTTAAAAATTGAGCAAGTTATGCCTTGTGGAAGTTGGGAAATTTTTGGATATTTTGAAAAGTCAACTTTGATTCAAATGGTCTAAAATTGCTAATGGGCCTATTTTTCTTCCATGATTCATCATTCCAAGCCTATGCACGACCACTTGGCCCAAAGGGAAGTATTTTCTCATTTTTTATTTATTTATTTGAATTATTATTCATATTAATTCATTTAAATTATATAAATATGTGAAAAATATCTAACATGACCTAACCAATCTTTTTGTACACATTTTAGGCTCAATAATTCGTGCACATCCCAACATGGAAAGATTTGGCTTGATTGGATGCTAATTGAATCAAATGCACATGAAAAAGATATGAAACATAATGGAAAAAAAATCAAATATTCAAACAATGAATTACAAGAGATTTGATTGATTTTCTTAACCTAATTGCCTCACTACAAATGCCTGAAGAGAACCCTAATGCCCAGACACTCTAAGCTGCGCAGAGAATACCATTGCAAACTTGGATTTTTATCAAGAAACTCAAATTCTGAAAACAAGGTTACAAAGCGATTCAAAGCTTAATTTTCATTCAAAAAGCTTGCTCAAGGCCTATTGAGTGTATTCCAATCAGAATCATCCCTCAAAACTCCAAGAACTGGTAAAACAAACCGCATCTGTGCAAGGAAAATTTCAGAGTCGTGCATCGTGATTCATACATTCTTTGTGATTTTTATTCATGGATTCATGTTAATTACCTTGTTCTGAAGCTAACCATCATGTTTAATTGCATTATTACCCTGTATATCAAATTTCACCATGCGTGGCTTTTAGGGTTTTCAGCATTTTGAATTGGGGCTTTTGAAACGGAGTAAAATTAGGACTCAGGACCATGGCCATTAAAACAAGCGCTTTGGGACGAACGAGAATCAACCCTCGCGCTCAATTTATGAGCGCTTGAGGGCTATTCGCTATTTTCCAATAGCCTACCTTAAGCCACGCCCAGAAAACCGTTGCTATTGTGTTTTATTTTTCAGGCACGCGAGGAAGATGAAGACATGGCAAACTGTGATTCGTTGGTTTGAATTTTCGCGCTTTAATCCACTAACCCTTTGTTTTATTCTTATAATATTTATTGATTATTTATATATCAAACGCGCTAAGTTGGTTCAGTTGGCAAGCGAAGGATGCATTCACGTCCAAGACCTGGGTTCGAGTCCCAGGTCTGTATAATTTCAATATTATTTTGCTATATGTCTTCCTATGCAGCGCTGATGTTCAGGATGTACCATACGCCTCAAAATCCAAAGGGCCACGCGTCCAGCAAATTCAAATCAAGGGCCTGGATCTCAAGAACACGCTGTACCTTAGTCAGCGCTTCAGCACACTATTCCAAAAGTCAAACGGACTCAGGATATAATGGGCTTGGATTTCTAAAGACACACCTCACAATTGGGGCCTGAACCCCCCACTGGTTTGCAATTTCCTATTTTTTGTCTTTCTTATTTTTTTTAATTGTTATCTTATTTTTCTTTATTATTTTTAATTTGATCAATTATTTTACAAAATACAAAAAAGGCTTAAAAAATCAGAAAAGATGACAAATATAATAAATATTTAATTTAATTATTTTCATAAATAAATTAACATGTAAATTAACTTAGTATTAATTTAGGTTGCAACTTTAATTCTTTTCATAAAAATGTAAAAAATATAGAATTTAGGTTTAATAAATTTTATTCCCTTCAATTTTTCTTTTTTTTTTCATAATAATAATATTACTTATTTTATTTTCACAATTAAATTGTACATAAATTAGCTTAGGTTTAATTTAGGTTATATTTTAATATTTTCATAACAAGCTTAAAAACCATTAGAATTAGGGTTAGTTATTTTCAATTAATTCTTTTTTCTTTTAAATCTTAAAAAACATAAAAATACCAAAAAAAACATTTTCATTTAATCTTAATTTTAATTATTAATTAATTTAATTTGCAAAAGGGTCCAACGCCCTCCTTTCGATTTAATTGTTTAATTCCGCGTATTTATTTTATTGCTTAAATAATTATGTACCTCTCCCAAAGCGTTGTAACTTGAACTTCTCGCACTTTTCAATTTCGTTATTTATTTGCTTTATTTATTTTTTCTGTCAAATCGGGTCCGGTTTAATTTTGGCGATGTGGACCCGCGCCATTTGTAATAGTTTAGAACTTACTTTTCCCGCAAATATTAACTGTTAAATAAGCATGCAAGAATGAATGGCCCTAATTAAAATCAAGCGTAGAACACCAATTGACATGACAAGACAAATACAAATGAACATGACACACAGTTCGCACACACCACCCCTAGGGTACGCCTCACTGTTGCCTTTCGAAAGGTGATCGTCGAGCAGAAAACGTCTTAGTAAGTCCTCATGATCCGGGAACCTGGCATGAGGGTAGCTTCTAAGGTGTCTTCCCATTGCTCTGGTGATCACCATGTCCCTACAAACTCGAATTGACCCGAACACCTCCAACGGTGGTGCTACCTACCTCTCAATGTTGGGATGGCACTACTTTAAAGGACATCTACACAGACGAATTCCTTAGGGTAGGTAGGTTCTCAAGGATACTTGCTCTAATTTCAAACAAAAAATACTTTTCACACCAACACCTTTTCAAAAGCTTTCAAAGCAATTTTTTCAAACACTCTGACGTACGAGTCGAACTGAAACTTTCAAAGAAACTTTTTAAAACCCACATTGAAAAGCAAACAAACCACTTTTGAAAACACATTGAGCAAGTATCTAAGAGCCCATGGATAACCATGGATAGAAAGGGTGCTAACACCTTCCCTTTCTATAATCTACCTCCCGAACCGAGAGCAATCTCTTTAAGGAATTTTTCTGTGCTTTTGTCCTTTCCATTTGGAGAAAATAAAAGACGGTGGCGACTCTTGCTTCCGCGACATTTCGCGAACCAGCGTTAAACAGTCAGTTCCAGATCCACCGATCACACAATGCATTCAAGGATTTAGAATATTCAAAATTGTTGCAGACAAAAAAGAACGCACGTCATATTAATAAGAAGAAATTTGTTAGTACATAAATGCCCCATGGGCCAAATATTACAAAATTTCTCAAGGTAAAAAGACGTTGCGCATCCTCTTTGGTGCGATGTAGGTGTTGAGGGTCTCTTCCTCATGGAGTCGGCGGGTAAGCTCTAGAACCTTCTTCTCACTGGCGTAGAAGCTGGCTTCAAAAGTGTTCCGTTCCTCCTTGAGTTGGATCCAACTCTTCTGCATCTCCTCCCACGATGTAGGCATGTCAGGATATAGGATGGTGTAGGGAACCTCTCCTTCCTTAACGGGCTCTTTAATCACAGGGAGAACATGAGGATAAGGCATCATCAAACTCTGGGCTCGGGATCGTACCCACTTGAGATAAGGCTCAAGAGGGATGGAGTTCTTGTGTCCCAGTGTCTTGATGTCAACCTTGTTAGGCATCCTCCAAGCTCTGATGAATCTTTGGCGAAGTCCTTGCGCATCGTTGTCGAAGTCAAAAACTAGGTCAGGAATCAACATGTCGTGAGCGCCATCCCTCCGTGCATATCCAAATTGCCTCAAAGCTAAACAAGGGCTGTAAGTAATGCCCCCTCTAATGCCAAGTAATGGAACATTAGAGAACTCTCCATAACGATCGACGATGATGACATTTTCTCTGGACCGAGAACACCAATGTACATCAGAATGAGTAAGAGTCATCAACCGTTGGGACCACCTTGAGCCTTGGTCATTCTTCAAGACAGATTGTGGAAGGTGCGAAATAAACCACCTTGCAAGGAGAGGAGTACAGCACATGAGAACACCCCTCTTTCTCATTGTTCGTGTGTAAAATGAGTGAAGAATGTCCCCAAGAAATGTCGGTATTGGATTTCTGGACAAGAAGATTTTGACGGCGTTGACATCTACGAGCTGATCAGGATTTGGGAACAAGACCAACCCATAGATAAGGAGTGCCACAATTTCTTCAAAGGCTTGTAGGTCCAATGAATTCCAACATTCTTGTGCCTTTTCAAACAAGAATTTTTCTAAGAAACCTTTGACGCCGCTTCTAGTTTCCCAATGCCCCTTGATGTCAGAAGGCTGTAGATGTAATGCTCGAGCAACATCTTCCGGCTTTGGTTCCTTTTCCGTACCGTTGAAAGGTAGTTGATTAAGGATAGGAATGATCAGGAGTTGAGAAAACTCCTCCAAAGTGGGCACTAACTGGTAGTCGGGGAAAGTGAAACAGTGGTGGAGAGGGTCAAAGAACTGGAATAGCACTTTCATCATGTCCTCTTCAATGTTGGTGTTGACTAGGCTGAGCAGTCTACCATGTCTTTCACTGAAGGGTGAGCTTTCCCGAATCCTTGATGTGAGCTCCTTGAGTTGAGGAGGGATTCTCACAAGGTTGACTTGGATGGTTTTTCTTCGAAGAATTTCCATGACCTACAAAACAAGAACAAAGATGAAGATCTAAACCCTTGAAATGGTTAGTGAATGCATATGATGCTTTATGATGTTTATGATGTATGCACAAACATATGTACAGGCAAATCACACCAAACCCTAGTTTCAGGCTTGCATGAGGTTTCATAGGTAAGTACCCTCTTGAGTGTAGTTGGCTTAAAAACCTGTCCTATAAATAGTAACCGGGTTCTAAAGAGCTCAATATCATTGGATTATTTTCATCGTTCATGGTTTTGGTTTAGCCACTTAAATAGCGACCAAAATATTCCAAGAAAACAACCCTCAATGAGTGTAGTATCGAGTATCTACCAACTTCAGACTGCACCAAAGCCGGTCATCTCACTACCCCTAATAAAAGGCCAAGATGGTCAAGTAAGGTTCTAGGTCATTAGTGCTTAGTGACATCACTCAGCGGCCCCGTACTCTCCTTGATTGAACTCAAGGGTTATCGGTACTCACAAATATGTCGCACTAATATAGCTATTGCTTCGACCGTGTCGGTATACCCCGCACAGTTTCCACAATGTATTGCTATCTATGAATGTTTCCCAAAAATCCGGGTGTAGGATTGCAAACCCAAACAAGAGAGCCAAGATATAAAGCAATCAAAACAAGCAATTAGTCATGCAAGAGGGTGATCTAAGCCCTAAGGTTACTCCACTTTTATAATTTTTCCCAGCAGAGTCGCCAGTTCTGTGATACGGTGGGAGAACTGACTAGGGTTTTGCGTTTGTTTTCGCAAATGTTTCGGTTGAGCAAGAGTCGCCACCGACTTTTTATTTTATCCTAAGGAAAGGTTAAAAAGCACAGCAAAAACCTTTGAGATGTTTTCTTGGGTTCGGGGAGTAGATTATAGAAAGGGAAGGTATTAGCACCCTTTCTATCCATGGTTATCCATGGGCTCTTAGGTACTTGCTTAGATCAACTTGCCTTGATTTTCAATTGTTTGAAATGGTGCTTTCAATTGTTTGAAATGGTGCTTTGTGTGTGGTTTTGAAAATGTTTTAAAAAAATAGATGCCTTGTCTAGGCAACCCTTGTAACAATTCTTTACTCGAATGTTTTACAAAAGGTGTTTGTCTTTTTGAAAAGATGTTTCAAGGTTTTTTGAAAGTTGTTTTGAAAGTGTAGTGATGTGGGGTTTGAAAAATAGGCAAGTGTTTTTGTTTTGCAAGTTGACAAGTACTTAAGAGCTATCTACCCTAAAGTTCTCAAAGATTATTGCTATGTTTTAACCCTTTTAACAATTTTGTTCCACCATTGCATTTGGTGGACAATCTTGTGTTAGGATGTAAACGGGACGGGCGCGGGTCATCGTTTAGACCATAATTGCAATGGTGCCAAGTATCTTTGGGCAATTTTTCCTTTAAGGGACTTGATCATTTTTAGGCAACTTTCGAAAGCGTCAACGAGGGACTATGATCATTTGATTGTTTTGTTTTAGCCCAATGATACCTAACATGCAATATGGCCCATTATTGAAAGCAACAAGTGGAATACCCTAGGGGTGAAAGTGTGATTAGTCTTGTCCATTTTCATGCTTGTTTATCTTGAATTTAGGTCAAACTATTTTTGGTTAATTGATTTGCATACAAACCCTAATTCTATCATGGCATATTTAGAAAGCTTTAAAGTGCGAAAAATAAAGTTCCTAAGTTATTACAACACAATATAGGGGAAGGGGGGTACAAATGTTCAAATGGGGATATTTTAGCAAGAAATTAAATCCTAAACTATTACAATCCAAATGGAACTATACAAATTATTTAATGTGCAATAATTAAATAAAATAAGATAAATATGCAAGATGCAAAAAATGATTTTTTATGTGTATGTAAAAGTGTTTTTTATGTGTCAAGGAAACAAAAATAAAAAGTATTAATTTTTGGGTATTTTTCATGTTTAGGGCAAAACCCTAATTTATTAAATAAAAGGTATTAATTATTTAATATGTACAATATTTATTAGTTATATACAAAAAATAAATAAAAGGGAAGTATATTTGTCAAAAAGGTATTTTTAATGTTTAAATATTAATAAAAATAAAAATGTATATATTTTGTATTTTTCCTAAATATACTAATAAATATATAAGTATTCTACATTATTTATTAAATATATATTATATGTACAAAAATAAACTATTTAATATTATTAAAAAAAGGTATATTTTTTATAAAATGTTTTCAAGAGATAACATAAAATAAAAATCAGAAATAAAATGTGTTTGTATTATTTATTTGTATTTTAAATAAAAGTATCTATATTTATTTATTTACAAAACTAAACAAAGCCAAATAAATATCAAAATAAATGCAAAAAATATGGGAAAAATAATTTTAATATTTTTTATGCTTTGTCAAAAATAAATAAGTCAGAAACAAAAATCAAAAGTAAAAAATAATGAAAATAAAATGCAATGGGCCAAGGAGGTGCAAATGTGAAATCATGGTGTAAAAAGTAAAATATCACAGGCCCAGCCCATGAAAGGTTGTCTTCAACCTCTGAACAACAAAACAGAGTAACACGTGATCCCTGCCATCTCCTGATTCTTGGACTTTTAGCATAAACTTATAACATGAAAGATGTTAAGCATCAAGCCACGATTCCATACATATAAAAAACTCAACTTAACTCTCAGAAATGAGAGAGAATTTCTCCATCCCTAATTCTTAACCTAAGTTTTTGTCAATATTCAGATTCAAAATACTCTCAGCATATGCAATATAAATGGAAAATGAAGATATGTATAGCTTCAGGGCCATGAGTAGAACATTTTTCATTCATAAACCTAGAGCTAACTCTTCCTATATTGAGAGATAGGAATCCATGAACTTACCTGTTCAGCTTGGATCGTGTCTGGCAATGGAGGCACTTTCAAGGCAAGGTGGGGATTGGTACAGCTTGCTTGAAGTTCAGGGATGCTATTCCAACCTTTAACTTGCTTTGAAACCAACTGAATCAAGCTATAGCAATCAACCTGCAAAACAGAAAAAGTGAAAATGGCAAATGGTGTTAGGGATGTTACAGGTCGTTTCCAATGCTTGGGACAGCTTCAGTGGGTGGCAGGGAAAGTGTTTGCAAAGATTTTAGCCAAAATGCACGAGGGGAAATGTTTATGGAAGGAAAGTTGCAGGGATGCCCTGTTTTTGTGCAGTACAATGGTGTTTTGAGGTTTGATGAGGTTTGGAAGGTGTTTTGGTCGTGCCTTAGCTCAGTGATGTTGTTTGGAAGGTGTACAACAACTTTGCTTAAGCTTGTGTTGGCTGAAAATGAGAGTTGTCTAAGTTATGCCAAGTTACTTCACACTTAAGCAAGAAATGTCAACTTTTGTTCTCTAGACTTGTACAGGCCCTTCAAGTATGCTGCACCCTTGAGCCTTGATCAGTGTGATATCTCCATGAATCTTGTGTCCAAAGATATGCATTGTACCACTTGGATTGCAAATTTGACATAAAGTGCAACTTTACCAAAATGGATATATTGCTTTTTCTAATTATGGCTCAATCTTGTATGCAATGCATAAACACACAAGATAAGACTTAAACATGAAGGATTGACATTAAATTTATGAGTGAAAATGGGATAAAGGACCTGTAATCTAGCTTAGAGCATGCTGAGTTCAAAAATGCAAAGTTATGGACATGTAACTTGGTTATGAACAAAGTGAGTTTTTCCCATATTGCCAAATTCGATTCTCTCTAACCATGAGGTTGTTTGATGAGTTCTTGGACATTTTGGAAAGCTTGGAATGTGTACTACAATCCATATTTGTAATTCAAATTGAAATTCCAAGTGGAAGCATGTGAAAAATTGCCATGAAGTTGGGTAAAAATCCTGCCTAAAATGGGTCAAAATTTTTCTAAGTTAAGAATGGTTTGGTACCCTTGTTCCAAAAATTGTAACTTGAGCTACAAGCTTCTTTTGAGGAAACTTTGTGAATAAAAGTTGTAGATTTTGCAATGGTCTACAACTTTCATGTTTTGACTTTTCCTTGAATCCAAATGCATCTTGATGAGAAAGTGGGACAAAGTTAGGAAAAGATTAGGGTTTTTCATAACTTAGAAAAATTCTAAGTTATGAAAAATCTTCATTTCAAACCCTAATTTGCAATTCTTGATTTCTTGATGAACAAGTTTCATGATTTGGCATGTTTTGATGAAAAATGAATCTTGACCCTTGATTTTGACCAAAAAGTCAAAGTTTGACTTTTCAGTATACAGTCAAAAATTGATCAATTGACTGGAAAATTCAACTGTCAATCTTGTGCATTTGGGATCTTTTGAACTTGTTGAACATGTCAAGACAATTCCATTGGGTCCTTGAGTCCATATGTGAGCTTGGTTTGCCATTGGCTTGGTCAAACAGTCAAAAATTGCCTTTGTGCAGTCAAAACCCTAAAAATGACCATTTTGCCCTTTTGGTGATCTGATTAAATTTCTTGTGGAATTGTGATCCAAACTTGGTCAAATGGCCCATATGAGTTCATAATGTTGATGTGGATCAAAAATCATGAGGTTTGACTGTCCATTGACCACAGTTGACTTTTTCCCCAATACAGTTGATTTCTAGGTCAAATGTTCAATTGACTGGGCAAAGATTGGAATCAAGGCTTGAAACTTGATATGGATAAACTTGGGAGTCCAATATGAAGCATGAAAGTCATTTTAGGCATTTTAGGTCAAAACATCTTTGTGCAAACACAAACCCTAATTTGGGTCAACAGTGCTAGGAGAAGTCTTGAGCAGAGGAAACCCTAACTAGATCTTGAGCTCCAAGGGCCTTGTGATGAAAAAATGTTGATAAAATGGGAGGGAAAATTTTGGGGTACAACAGGGTATGTGATGGGGAAGCATGACTAGTCTGGCCGAAAAGATCATGTTATTTATTACCTGAGCAAAAAGTTTACCGATTGTGAAACAAGATATTCACTGCTCGAGAAAACTTGTTGCGCTCTGGCATGGGCTGCTCGCCGGCTAAGATAGTATATGCTGACTCATACTACCTTATTGATATCTAAAATGGATCCAATAAAATACATCTTCGAGAAACCTTCCCTCTTTGGGAGAATAGCGAGATGGCAGATGATCCTGACAGAATATGACATACATTATACTACACAGAAAGCAATAAAGGGAAGTGTACTAGCTAATCACCTTGCTCATCAAGCTGTGGATGACTACCAGACTATGAAGTTCGAATTCCCAGATGAAGACATCATGATGGTAAACAACTGTGAAGAATTCAGGCCATATGACGGACCTGAACAAGGATCTCGATGGACCCTAGTTTTTGATGGGGCATCCAACGCACTCGGCAATGGTATTGGTGTTGTACTCATATCTTCTGAAGGATTTCATACCCCCTTTACTGCAAGACTTTGCTTCAATTGTACAAATAACATGGCAGAATACGAAGCGTGCATTTTTGGTCTCAAAGCTGCCATAGATTTGGGGATCAAATCCTTAAATGTATTCAGAGATTCAGCTTTGGTCATCAGCCAGATCAAAGGGGAACGGGACACCAAACACCCTCACCTTATCCCCTACAAAGAACATGTGTTGACATTGATCCCACATTTTAAGAAGATTACCTTAGAGCATTTCCCGTGAGAAGAAAATCAGCTAGCAGACGCACTAGCCATAATGTCATCCATGTTTAAACTTAAATGCGATAACGAGGCTCCCCAGATCACCATTGAACATATGGATGAACCAGATCACTGTCACGAGATTAATACTGAAGAAGTAGTGGACCAGCCTTGGTTTCAAGAAGTCAAGAGGTATCTCGAGGCTCAAGAATATCCGGAAGGAGCTTCAGTCAGTGATAAGAAGTTCTTAAGGAGATTCTCTACTAAGTTCTTCCTTAGTAACGAAATTCTCTAAAAATGCAACCTTGACTCTGTGTTACTTCGGTGCGTTGACAAGGTTGAAGCGGAAAAGATCATGGTTGAGTTACATGAAGGCACTTTTGGCACCCATTCCAGTGGGCATATGATGGCAAAGAAAATCCTACGGGCATGCTATTATTAGTCTACCATGGAAGCAGATTGCTATCAACACTCTTGAACCTGCCACAAGTGTCAGATCTATGCTGACAAGGTGCACGTACCTCCGGTTCCTCTGAATGTCTTGACGGATCCTTGGCCATTTGCTATGTGGGGCATCGATATGATTGGGGAAATTAAACCAACAGCCTCTAATAGACACCACTTCATCTTAGTGGCCATTGACTATTTTACAAAGTGGGTTGAGGTGGCATCTTTCGCTTCTGTTACCAAGAATGTTGTAGCCCGGTTCATTAAACAGAATCTCATCTATCAATATGGTATCCCGGAGAGGATTATCACAGACAATGGTACAAATTTAAACAATACTATGATCACCGCATCGTGCGAGAAATTCAAGATCCAGCATCACAATTCTTCCCCTTACCAGCCAAAGATGAATGGTGTTGTTGAAGCCGCAAATAAGAACATCAAAAAGATCATACAGAAAATGATAGTCACATACAAAGACTAGCATGAGATGCTACCATTCTACATCCATGGGTATCGTACCATAACACGCACATCAACTGGGGCAACACCCTACTCTCTGGTATACAGCATGGAGGCTGTCTTGCCTATTGAGGTCCAGATCCCCTCCCTGAGAATCATGAAAGATGTAGATCTGAACGAAGACGATTGGATCCAGACTTGACTTGATCAACTGAACTTAATTGATGAGAAAAGGCTCACTGCTATCTGTCATGGTCAAATGTATCAAAAACGGATGATCAAAGCTTTCAACAAGAAGGTCAGATGCCAAGTGTATCAAGTCGGGGATTTGGTGATCAAGCACATCATACTGCCGCAAGGTGATCCCAGGGCAAATGGACTCCTACATACGAAGGACAATTTGTAATCAAAAGCATATTCTCTGGTGGAGCAATTATCTTGACCATCATGGATGGCGATGACCTGCCACACCCTATGAACGCAGACATAGTCAAAAGATATTACGCATAAGAGACCCGTTAGGTTGACACACCTAGGAAAAACAAGGAAATCTCGGCAAACCAAAAAGGTTCGGGCAAAAATTAGGGATAAAACAGAAAATATGTACACCCGACAAGCTGAAAACCCGAAAGGGCCGCTTGGGCAAAAAAGGGTATCCCGGTGGACTGAAAACCCGAAAGGGAGGTCCAGGCAAAAGTTAGGGAATTAAAGTGTATGACTATGTCCCGTTGGATCATCTTATGGAGAACCTTTGGCTTCAACTGACGAACTCAGTGGTTCTAATAAGTTCAATCAGCTTCGGACAAGGAAACAAATACATAAGATGCTCAGAGACACGAAGGCCATAGCAGAATGGGAACCCCGTGGGAATATTTAACATAACTATCTTTTCATTGTATCAAAATTTCATTTTTTTCCGAAGGCATTCTCTTACTAGAGTGTTTGTCCCACTGTACAAAAATACTTACTCAAAGTAAATACAAAGATATCTCTTTGAAAGTGCAAAACTATCTGTTTTTTCTTTACTCTTGTGCTTTGTTTACAAAAGCGTCCAATGATTTATTTTTGAACATATGCATTTGAACGTAATTAGTGTTTACAAATGAACAAAATAGAAAGACAATCACTAATGGCTTTAAGAAATAGGGCAATATCTTTAGTCTATTCCATAAAATCCCCCACAGTGTGTAGTTAAATCCCCAGCGGAACAAAACATCCAGTTATCACTCCCCGGTAGAAGTCGCCAAATTTCTCAAGATTTCACAAGCAGTACACGGTGTTTCCCTTACAACACAGTTTACTTCTCTAAGCATAAGTTCATCAACACTTCAACTTCACAACATGAAGACTTACATTCCATATCCTCAGCAGCAGTCGGGGATTTATTTTCCCCAGTACAACAAGTAATGCAGCAGATTAGCTCACATATGCATACATCACAACCATATATCATAAACATCGATAACACGAATGCATATATCACAATCTCATTGTACCATTCATTTCATACATCATGACATTGCATACAACTAACGTTTTACCCTTTTCAGGATAAGATTAATCAATGGCTATCATCAACAAGTTACAAAGGTCAGAGATTGATACCTAAGACAAGCCAGGACAATTATCTACACGGCCAACTGAAGCAATCCAGCACAGATTCAGCTTTTAGATACAGTTCAGATACGCTTCAGACGCAGATTACATCCTGATACTCATTCAGATTCAACTTTTAGATACAGTTCAAATACGCTCCAGACACGGATGCCATCCGGATACTCATTCAAATTCAACTTTTAGATACAATTCAGATACGCTCCAGACGCGGATTCCATCCTAATACTCATTCAGATTCAACTTTCAGATATAGTTCAGATATGCTCCAGACACGGACGCCATTTTGATACTCATTTAGATTTAGCTATCAAATACAGTTTAGATACGCTCTAGATACGGATGCCATTCTAATACTCATTCAGATTCGACTCTCAGATACAGTTCAGATACGCTCCAGATATGCATGCCATTCTGATGCTCATTCAAATTCAACTCTCAGATACAGTTCAGATACGCTCCAGACATGGACGCCATTATGATATTCATTCAGTTTCAGTTTACAGATACGGTTCAACAATCATTTCTGGATGGCATCTAAAATCCCATCTCCAACAACTTTCCATCACCCCTCAAAATAGAATCTTTAAGCCCATTCCTTATACCGTCAACCAACACATCACCGAGTGCAAATTTTTGGGCACTCTAATGTCCAATCATCTTCCACCTTTGAGTCGCGAATGGAAAAAATCGCCAATCTAACTCTCCAGGCTCAAGAAGATTGAACAGGGGCATCTGTTGTACCCCAAAATTTTCCCTCTCATTTATCAAGAATTTTCTCACAAGATCTCCTTTGGCACAAGACTGCACTAGGGTTGATCAGCTCAAGACACCTCCTTAAGCACTAATGACAAAAATTAGGGTTTGATATTGCACAAGGATATTTGACCTTCCAATGACCCATATGACTTTAATGGATCATTATGGACTCTCAATATTACTCATGTCAAGTTTCAGGCTTTGAATCACATTTTTACTCAGTCAATTGAGCATTTAACCTAAAAATCAGCTGTATTGGGGAAAAAGTCAACTATGGCCAATTTACAGTCAAATGTCATAATTTTATATCCACATCAACATTTTAAACTCATATGTATCATTTGATCAAGTTTGGACCATAATTCCTCAATAAATTTGATCAAATCCACAAAAGGGAAAAATGGTCAAAATTAGGGTTTTGACTAGGAAAGGGTAATTTCTGATTTTTGACCTAGCAAATGATTAATTGGTTTAAGGAATGATCTCAAGAGTCCAATTTCATCATTTTAACCTAATGACATGGCTCAAAACATTGCTCAAGACCAACGGATTGACAGATGAATTTTCAGTCAACTGATAATAAGTCAATTGTATACTGAAAAGTCAAACTTTGACTTTTTGGTCAAAATCAAATGCCAAAGATCACAATTCATCAAAACATGTCAAAATATGATACTTATTCCACAAGAAATAAAAAATTCAAGATTTTATTTTGAAAAGTTAAAATTTCTAAACTTAGAAAGTTTTCTAAGTGTTGGAAATTTCTTATTTTTTTCACAACTTTGAGCAAAATTTTCACCATGATGCAAGATGATTCAAAAGAAACTTCCAACATGAAAGTTGTAGATCTCCACGAAATATACAAATTTTATTCACACAAATCCTTCCAAAAGTGCTTGGATCTCAAGTTATAATTTTAAGAATACATGGTCATGAAACAAAGCACTTAGTGAAATTTTGCCCTAATTTGGTCATGATTTTGACCCAACTTCATATAACTTTTTAATATAGTTCCAATGGAAATTTTAAAAAGTGATTCAAAGATGAGTTGTAGAGCACATTTAGAGATTTCCAAAATGTCAAAGAACTCCTTGAGATCATTTTTTTAGTAGGGAGAATAGAAGAGATGAAGTTAGGGTTTTATCACTTGAATTACAAGTCATTTTGTGATGAACAAATTCAAAATTCAAAGTTATGCTGCATAAACTCTACTTTGCAGGCCTCAAACTTGTTAGGAACTCCATAATTAATTTCTTGCACATCTGTTAGAGGTCACAATTCAAGCATTCAATGCAAGGCCATGCTTTATATCCATTTTGGGAAGAAAGTTCACAATGCCATTTTGATAAAGTGACTTTTTGCACAAAACTTGTTCTTGAGCCTTGCACTTGTCCTTTTATGATCATACATATCTCATAACACAAGATAAATGGTTTAGACACTTAAAATCACCCAGCCCATGCTTGTACTACACATTGAAACTTGGTTTCCCACTTTTCTTGAAAATCAAGTAACATAGCAATTAGCTTGAAACTTGTACTTCTGATTTTCAAAACCACTAAAGACCTTTTGCTTATACATACACAAGTAATTTTCAATAAATCCCATGCATGCTTGACCCCTAAAAAACACCAAGAGCTCAGAATTGCATCACATACCTCCATTGTTGCCTAACCTAACCAAAAGTTTGAAACTCACATCTCCCTCGTGCGTTTTTAAGCCTTTTGGTTCCTAAAGTTTCTAAACATCATTTAGAACTCATCCCACACCCTATTATAAGACTGTAACACCATTCACACCATCCTCCATTTTTAAAAACAGAGCTTTGCACTTGGACTTCTCCAGAACTCCTCAGGTACTTTCAGCTCAAGCTAAGCATCCCATTAGCTTCCTGGGAACTTGAGGAAGCTAACCCAATCATTGGAACTCACTGAAAGCTACTCAAACTCCAAACCCGATACTCTCTTGCAAGGTAAGTTTTCTGACTTTGGAACTTTTCATACAGGCATCATTAATGGTTTATTTGTGAATGAAAAATGTAGATATCATTTCCCTAAAGCTAAACATGTCCATAGTTTTCATTAATTTTGTTTGAGCTTATATAATTTTAAGATTGAAGTTCCTGAGATTTTTAGGGTTCAGATTAGGGACATTAAAATTCATGCTTATCTTTGATCTATAATTTTATTGCTTTCCATTTCTGAAATCGTGAGGAAATTTGCTACAAGTTTCCTGTTTACAGTTTTCATTTTTGTTGAGATTTGAATAAGATACAGAGGCTCTGGATGGGCGTGAGGTTGAAGATGAAGTTCAGGCCATGTACTTTTTTACTATCATATATTTGTTATTTTGATTATATAAACGGATGTATTTTCCTATTCCGACTTTTTTGGACAAGCGTTGGGCCTCCTCCTTAGGCCTTATTGTTTTTTTAACTTTCTAACCCCCTGTTTCACTTACACAGCCCTTGGCCCATTTTTATTTCTTTTTCTTATTTTTATTCATTTATTTTCTTAAATATTTTATCTAATATTAAAAAATCATAAAAAACAAAAAAATATTATATTTATATTTTGACATAGTTTATTTGTTTTTTCTCAATAAAAATTATTTTTATTTAATCACACTTTATTTATTTCACTAATTATTTTGTAAATTTAATTAAAAAAATAGGGTTTTAGTTGTTTTCTTTTAAACCATTTAAATATATTATTTTAAAATATAAAAAGATCAAAAATATTTTATAATACTATAAATTATTTTTAAGACAAAAAATATCAAAAATTTTCTTCTTATAAACATAATTCTTTTTTTTAATCTATTAATAGATTAGGGTTTTATTTAATTTCTTTTCCTAGTAAATTTAGGTTTTACTTTTAATTAATTATTTTCCCTTTAGTTAATTAGGTTAAAAAATAAAACCCCTTTCCTTCTAAAAAATCCAAACAAATATCCATTTCCTTCACATTTACATTCTTGTATAATTAATCATTTTTGTACATTATTTATTCAATTCTTGTACCAATTCCATATGGTTGTAATAGATAAATTAGGCTTTATTTTCTTGGAATCCCCATTTATAATTTATACACCCCTCCCCTAAATGGTGTAATAGCATAGTAATTTTAAATTCCACAATTTTCACTTTATATACAAATGCTAGTAATTGGGGTTTTGTATGGAAAGATTAAAACCAATCAATAGAAAACCCTAATTAAAGACAAATTAAGCATGAAAATCAATCCACTTGCACACAAACACCCCTAGGGTAAATCCACTTGGTTGTCTTACAAAAATGGCCATATTACGCATGTGAGGTATCTTAGCAAAAACAAGCAAAAATACAAGATCATAGTCCCTCGATGACGCTATCTATGTTGCCTTTCAAATGATCTTGGTCCCTAAAAAGAGAATGCTAAGATACTTTGCAACATTTCTAATCATGGTTATACGATGACCCACGCCCGTCCCGTTTACATCCAAAGATAGGGTTACTTACCAAATCAATGGTAAGATAACAATGTCAAAGGAAAAGAAAATGAACAAGAAATAATTTTGAGTAGGTAGAATGCTCCTAATTACTTGTCCATTTCAAAACAAACACCTACACTTTCAAAACATCTTACAAACTTGAAAGCATTTTCAAAAGATCAACACCTTTGTATACATTCTTACGAACGAGAATCATTACAAAGTTTGCCTAAACAATGGCCTCTTTACAAAATATTTTCAAAAAACCACACAAAGCACATTTTCAAACAAAAGCAAGTGATCTAGCAATTAAATAAGAGCCAATGGAAAACCATGGATGAAAAGGATGCTAATACCTTCCCTTTTCATAATCTACCCCCCCGAACTCAAGAAATAATCTCGAAGGTATTTCCTGTGCTTTTTCATCTTTCCGTTTGGATAAAAGAAAGGTCGATGGCGACTCTTGCTAACCGCAACATTTGAGATCAAACGCAAAACCTTCAAGTCAGTTCTACCACCGTATCACATTACTCATGTCAAGTTTCAAGCTTTGGATCACAATTTTGCTCAGTCAATTAAGCAGTTGACCTAAAAATTAGCTGTATTGGGGAAAAAGTCAACTATGGCCAATTTAAAGTCGAACTTCATAATTTTTGATCCATATCAACATTTTTAACTCACGTGTATCATTTGATCAAGTTTGGACCATAATTCCTCAAGAAATTTGATCAAATCTTCAAAAGGGCAAAATGGTCAAAATTAGGGTTTTGACTAGTAAAGGGAAATTTCTGATTTTTGACCTAGCAAATGATCAATTGGTTTATGGCATGTTCTCAAGAGTCCAATTGTATCATTTTTATCTAATGGCATGGCGGAAAACATTCCTCAAGATCAATTGGTTGACAGATGAATTTTCAGTCACTGATCAAAAGTCAATTGTATATTGAAAAGTCAAACTTTGACTTTTTGGTCAAAATCAAATGTCAAAGATCACAATTCATCAAAGTATGTCAAAAATATGAAACTTATTCATTAAGAAATCAAAAATTCAAGATTTCATTTTGAAAAGTTAAAATTTCTAAACTTAGAAATTTTTCTAAGTGTTGGAAATTTCTTATTTTTTCACAACTTTGAGCAAAATTTCCTCCATGATGCCAGCTGATTCAGAAGAAACATTAAACATGAAATTTGTAGATATCCATGAAATGTAAAACATTTATTTACACAACTCCTTCCAAAAGTTCTTGGATCTCAAGTTATAATTTTAAGAATACATGGTCATGAAACAAAACACTTAGTGAAATTTTGACCTATTTTGGTCAGGATTTTGACCTAACTTCATGGAACTTTTTCAAAGAGGTGTTGTAGAGCAAATTACAAGCTTTCCAAAATGTCCAATAACTCTTTGAGATCATTTTTGAGTAGGGAGATTCGAAGAGTTGAAATTAGGGTTTTCACACTTGAATTACAAGTCATTTTGTGATGAACAAAATTCAAAATTGAAACTCATGCTGCATAACCTCTACTTTGCAGGCCTCAAACTTGCTAGGCACTTCATAATTAATTACTTGCACAGCTGTTGGAGGTCTCAATTCAAGCATTCAATACAAGGCCATGCTTTATATCCATTTTGGGAAGAAAGTGCACAATACCATTTTGATAAAGTATCTTTTTGTACAAAACTTGTTCTTGAGCCTTGCACTTGTTCTCTTCTGATCATGCATGTCTTATAGTTCAAGAGAAACTTGTTAGACACTTACAATCACCCAGCCCATGCTTATACTTCCTCTTGAAACTTGTTTTTCCCACTTTTCTTGAAAATCAAGTAACATAGCCATTAGCTTGTAACTTGTACTTATGACTCTCCAAAGCACTCAAACCCTTTTCCTTATACATACACAAGCCATTTTCCATAAATCCCACGCATGCTTAAGCCCTGAAAACACCAAGAACACATAATCACCAAAAACACTTCAAAACTTGTCATTTCTGACTTTTGAATCCAATCTCCAAATTTGCTCGTGCGTTTCTTGGCCTTTTACTTTCAAAAGCTTCTAAACAACATACATAAACAATCCCAACACCTGCAGCACCAATGTAACACCTCCATCATCATCCACCATTTTCAAAAATAGCACCTTGCACCTTGACTTCTCCAGAACTCCTCTGGCACTTTCAGCTCAAGCTAAGCATCACATTAGCTTCCTGGGAACTTGAGGAAGCTAACCCAATCATTGGAACTCACTGAAAGAAACTCAAACTCCAAACATGATACCCTCTTGCAAGGTAAGTTTTCTGAATTTTGAACTTTTCATACAGGCATCATTAATTGTTTATTTGTGAATGAAAAATGTAGATATCATTGCTCTAAAGCTAACCATGTCCATAGTTTTCATTTATTTTTCTTGAGCTTAGAGAATTTTAGGATTGAAGTTTCTGAAATTTTTAGGGTTCAGATTAGGGCCATTAAAATTCATGCTTATCTTTTATCTATAATTTTATTGCTTTGCATTTCTGAAATCGTGAGGAAATTTGCTACAAGTTTCCTGTTTACATTTTTCATTTTTGTTGAGAATTAAACAAGATACAAAGGCTCTGGCTGGGCGTGAGGTTGAAGATGAAGCTCAGGCCATGGACTTTTTTACTATCATATATTTATTTTTTTTGTTTATATAAATGAATGTATAGCCACCCCAGTGGTAGAAGCGCGCACATGTGACTATAGGGACCTGGGTTCGAGCCCCAGACGTACCCTTTTGGATTTTTCACATATTTTTCATATTCTGATCTTTTTTTTGGCAGCGCTGGGCCTCCCTTCCTTATGTTTTTCTCTTACTTCTGACCCCCTTGCTGGCTATTTACACCCTGGCCCATTTTTATTTTCTTTTTCTTATTTTTATTTATTTGTTTTCTTAAATATTTTATCTAATACTAAAAAATAAAAAAAATATAAAAACATTATATTTATATTTTGAAATAGCTTATTTATTTTTTACACAAAAATTATTTTATTTAATCATACTTTATTTTATTTTACTAATTGGTTTGTAAATTTAATTAAAAAACTAGGGTTTTAGTTATTTTCAATTAAAATATATTATTTCAAAACCAAAAAAGACCAAAAATATTTTATAATGCTATAAATTATTTTTAAGACAAAAAATATCAAAAATATTTCTTCTTATAAACTTAATTTCGTTTAATCAATTAATAGATTAGGCTTTTATTTAAAATCTTTTCCTAAGTAAATTTAGGTTTTACTTCTTACTAATTTAATTAATTAATTTTCTTTTAGTTAATTAAGTTAAAACAAAACCCCCTTTTTCCTAATAAATCCAAACAAACATCCATTTACTTTACATTTACATTCTTATATATTTATTCATTTTGTACGTTATTTATTCAATTATTGTACAAATTCAATATGGTTGTAATAGATAATTAGGTTTATTTTCTAGCAATCCCCATTTGTAATTTGTACATCCCCTCCCACAAGTATTGTAATAGCGTAGTAATTTTAAATTCTGTAATTTATCGCTTTATATACAAATGCTAGTAATTGGGGTTTGTATGGAAAGACTAAAACCAATCAACTAGAAAACCCTAATCAAAGACAAAATCAAGCATGAAAATAATACACTTGCATACAAGCACCCCTAGGGTAAATCCACTTGGTTGCCTTTACAAAATGTCCATATTATGCATGTGAGGTATCTTAACAAAAACAAGCAAAATATAAGATCATAGTCCCTCGATGACGCTATATATGTTGCCTTTAAAATGATATTAGTCCCTAAAGAGAATGCTAAGATACCTTGCAACATTGCTAATCATGGTTATACGATGACCCACGCCCGTCCCGTTTACATCCAAAGATAGGTTTACTTGCCAAATCAATGGTAGGATAACAATGTTCAAGGAAAGAGGAAATGAACATGAAAGACTTTTGAGTAGGTAGAATGCTCCTAATTACTTGCTCCATTTCAAAACAAAACATCCTTGCTATTTTCAAAACAAACACCTACACTTTCAAAATATCTTACAAACTTGAAAACATTTTCAAAAGATCAACATCTTTGTATACATTCTTACGAACGAGAATCATTACAAAGTTTTCCTAGACAATGGCCTCTTTACAAAATACTTTCAAAAACCACACAAAGCACAATTTCAAACAAAAGCAAGTGATCTAGCAAGTAACTAAGAGCCCATGAAAAACCATGAATGAAAAGGGTGCTAATACCTTCCCTTTTCATAATCTACCCACCGAACTGAAGAAACAATCTCAAAGGTCTTTCCTATGCTTTTTCACCTTTCCTTTTGGATAAAAGAAAAGTCGATGGTGACTCTTTCTAACCGCAACATTTGCGATAAAACACAAAACACCCAAGTCAGTTCTCCCACCGTATCACAGATCCATCATTCCTCTTATGAAGCTTAGGATGAAGGAGGGTTTTCTCTCGACCTTGGTCTAGTTCTATGATCCGATGTATCATTTCTTTACTTTCCCGACTATCAGTTGATGCCTACACTGGAGGAGTATTCTTATCTGCTGGATTTACCTATTACCGATCGTATCCCTTTTACTCTTTTGGAGGGTGAGCCAAAATCACATGAGATTGCTGCTTTGATTCATCTGGGGAACTCTGAGGTTGAAGCCCATATGACTACTAAAGGAGGGGTGAGAGGATTACCAGCTCAGTTCTTATTGGAGAAATCTCGTTACTTTGCCAGGATGAAGAGTACAGTCGCTTTTGAGGCCATCTTTGCTCTACTTGCTTACGGGTTATTCTCATTTCCTAATGTGGATAGGTTTGTTGACGATAATGCTATCAGGATCTTCATGATAGGAAACCCAGTTCCTACATTGTTGGGTGATGCTTATTACTCTATTCACCTTCGAAATTCTTATCATGGAGGGATGATTATCTGTTGCACGCCTTTGTTGTACCAATGGTTTATTTCTCATATGCCTCAGTTTGATGCTTTGTAGGATGTCAAGAAGGAACCCCGTTGGGCTCCCAAGATCATGGCACTTACTCACTGGATATTGATTGGTATCATCGAGCTTACCAGGATATAGAGATTGTTGACATTTGTGGTAGTTTCCCTAATGTACCCCTTCTCGGTACAAATAGAGGAATTAACTATAACCCTGTTCTTGCACGACGACAGCTTGGTTATCCGATGAGGGATAAACCAAATAGTATTTATTTGAGTAGTTTCTTTCTGAAGGAGGGAGAAGACAATAGGGAATCTAGGGAGAAGATTGGGAAGGCCTGGTGTCACATTCATAAGAAGAGTAGGAAGGACTTGGGACCTAGGGATGTTGTTTCTTTGGAGCCATATCTTCAGTGGGTCCAAACGAGAGCTATTCAGTTAAAGATGCCATATTCCTGGGAGACACCTATGCCTGATTTATTTATGAAGACCACTCCTCCCTTATTGGATGATCTAGAAGAGCTGCAGCTTGCTTTGGTCAGAATGCAGCAGGAAAGGGATGCTTGGAAGAATAAGTGCCAAACTTTAGAGATTTCCTATAGAGCAGATTTGAAGGAGAAATATGACTTGATTGAGATTCTTGAGAGTCGGGCTGTAGAGACCATGGAGAGGCAACTAGGATTTATTTTCTCTTAAGCCTCAATCAGATTCTAGTTGCTCACTTAATGATTCAAGTGATTGGAAGGAGGTTGCTACCAGATATGCGGAAGAAAACCAGAGGTTGAAGGCTCAGATTTCCAGGCTTACAGGGAAGTGCCAGCATATAGGATGGTCTCCATCAGCTTCGTTTTTTAGGGTTTTAGACTTTATTTTTATCTTGTACTTAGGATCATTGAAACTTGTAACCCATTTTGAGGTTATAATAAAATTTTCAGTATTTCAAATGTGTTATTACTTTGATGTTTGCAATATGTCTATAAACTTTAAATCCCTTGAAATAACAAAATAAAATCATATGCATTGCATATCATGCATCATTTTGCACATATTTCTTGCATTTGTTATGCATATCCATGTGCCTTACCAAGCTTCTTTACTTCGTTCAGCAAGCTGAATCACCACTACAACACTCAGGCTAATTTCAGAAAGAAGATGGACAACTTAGAACAAGAGAATCGCGAGTTGCGCGAGGAAGTTTCTGCTTAGAAGGCTGGTATGGCCAATCTTACTGCTCTGATGGAATATTTGGTGGTTCCTTAGATCATCCACTGAGTGTTCAACCTCAACCAACGAGGGCTACTACCGAATCTCCGACTGTTCCTTTGTCTGCTACTCCAGTTGTTGTTCAGAATCGCATACCTCCAAGTTATCCATGGGGAATGCTAGAGAACTTTGCTCCTGAAGGTTTCAATCTTGGTCCTCAAGATACTCCAGTTGTTCAAACTATTGTTACGCATGCACCTCCTGTGATGCATCTTCCTGCTGCACCTCCTTCAGTGAATATGGTTCCATTTTTTAATGATGATATGTGTCGTCCTTTTCCTCCACCAAGTGAAGACTTGGGTCTTTATGACAGAATGGATGATTTTCAAGAACAATTTGACAAGATGCAGAGGGAGATGAAGGCCCTCATGGGAAAAGAGTTTTTCGGGCAGATCATGAATGAATTATGCTTGGTCCCGAATGTTTAGATACCTGCAAAGTTTAAGGTCCTGGAGTTCAAGAAGTACAAGGGAAACTCTTGCCCTCGTGCTCATTTGGTGATGTATGTAAGGAGAATGTCTACCCATACCGATGATCAGCGTCTGCTAATTCACTTTTTCAGGATAGTTTGACTGGTGTTGCACTGAAGTGGTATATGAGTTTGGACAGTGTCAATATCCATACTTTCAATGACTCGGGAGAAGTGTATATAAAAAAAATACAAGTATAGTGTGGACATGGCGCCTGACCGTGATCAACTCAGGGCCATGGTCTAGAAAGATAGTGAATCATTCAAAGAGTATGCATAGAGATGGCGTCAGGTAGCCGCCTAAGTAATTCCTCCCATGGAAGAGAAGGAGATGACTAAGATTTTCTTGAAGACTCTGGGTGCTTTCTACTACGAGAGGATGGTAGTAAGTGCGCCAAGTGACTTTACTGAAATGGCAGGCATGGGTATCCGTTTAGAAGAGGTTGTAAGAGAGGGTCGTTTAACGAAGAATGAAGGATCTGGAGGTGCGAAGAAGCCATCTTATGGGTTTACCAAGAAGAAGGAAGGGATGCAAATGTTATTATGCAAGAGAGGAAGGTTAACCCTTCTAGAAGAAATTCTCAACGTGATCAGCAAGTCGCCTCAGTTACTCTAGTTGTTGGTGTAGCTCCAACCACCATTGCTTATCAGAAACCATCCCAACAGGGGAATCAAGGGTATAATCAGAGAAGGAAGAATTATTACCCTATCCTGATGAGTTATATGGAGTTACTACCGGCATTGATTCAGAAGAAGTTGGTTCAGATCCTACCACCTCCCGTTGTACCATCACCATTGCCTTGGTATTAAAAGGCAGACCAAACATGTGCTTTTCCTCAGGGAGAACCAGGGCATAATGTTGAGAATTGTTATCCTTTGAAGACTGAGGTGCAGAAATTAGCGAAGTCTGGTATTCTATCTTTCAAGGATGTGGGCCTTAATGTGAAAGAAAATCCTCTACCCAAGCATGGAGGAGTAAATGTTGTGAATATGGTGGTCGGTTGTCCAGGCGACTTCGAATTTTTGATATTCATCTAGTTAGAGGAGATTTGGTGAAAATGCATGCAGACCTCTGGAAATTTAGCTACTATACGCATGAGCATTCTGGTTGTGCTATTTGCAGTACGGATATATAGGGTTGCGACAAGATAAAGGTTGATTTGTAGGAGATGATGGATGAGGGCCTCATCCATATAATCAGGCCTAGGGAAGAGTATGAAGAGGAAGTAAACATGGTTTCTGGATGTCCTGGAGAGTTCAAAATATTTGATGTGAAATATATGAATGAAGACCTTGTGCAATTGCATGCTACTTTTTGCCACTTGGCTGGTCAGGTGAAACATCAGTATGGATCTTGCCGAATTTGTTGTCGGGACTCCTGAGGGTGTTCAATCGTGAAGAAAGGTGTTCAATTGTTGTTGGATAATGGAACTATCAAGGTTACAGGTCAAAGGGATGATTACCATGAAATTGATATGATTGAGGTTTGTTTGGATGAAGAAGAGTCGGACGAAGAATATGCCTACGCAGATGAGTATTTCTCCTCCGATGAGGATTTATTTTCTACAAATGACTCAATAATGACTGATTGTGTTGAAGGAGGGGTAAACTTCATTGTGCCTTGTTTTGGTGCAACCGCCCATTTTGAAGTTGAGTATTATAGTAAGACAGATGTTACCCCATTGGTGATTAGTTTGCCGGGTCCTGTTCCCTACAAGTCAGATAAGGTTGTACCCTACAAGTATAATGCTACAATCTTAGAGGATAGTGTGGAAGTTCCCATCCGGCCAATGGCTGATGTTGGAAATATTGCTGAGAATAGCAGAGTGGCCTGCAGCGGTCATTTATTTGCACCAGTTGTTCGAGGAGATGTTAGTGCTGGAAAGAAAATTGATGAAAACGTTGAACCCAAGAAGGCTACAGGTGAATCTAGTGGAGCTGCGCTAGAAAAAGAAGTGGATGATATTTTTAAGATAATCAAGATGAGAGACTATAGAATTGTAGATCAGCTACTTCTAACTCCTTCAAAAATATCTATCTTGGCTTTATTGATGAACTCATCTGCTCACAGAGAATCTTTGACGATGGTATTGGACTAAGCTTTTGTGGAAAGCGACATGACTATAGACCAATTCAGCAGTGTAGTAGGGAATATTAAATCATGTAATAACCTGAGTTTATGCGATGATGAATTTCCAGATGAAGGAAGGAATCACAACCTGACCCTCCACATCTCCATGAATTACAAGAATGATTCATTATCCAATGTGTTGATTGATAATGGATCCGCTTTGAACGTTATACCGAGAAGCACGCTTATGAAATTGAAGTATCAAGGAACGCCCATGCGCCCGAGTGGAATTATTGTGAAAGCGTTTGATGGATCAAGGAAATCTGTTATTGGTGAAGTGGACTTGCCTATTCATATAAGACCATATTTGTTTTAGATTACTTTCCAGGTCATGGATATTATACCCGCTTATAGCTGCTTGTTGGGACGGCCATGGATACATGAGGCAGGGGTTGTCACTTCAACTTTACACCAGAAATTGAAGTTTATACGTGAAGGGAAAGTAGTGATCATAAATGGAGAACAAGCATTATTGATATCTCATTTGTCTTCTTTCTGCATTGTGGAGGCGGATGAAGTTGCTGTTGGAACCCAGTTCCAAGCTTTATCTATTGACAACATAAGAGGAAATGAGAATTCCATGGTTTCTCTTAAGGATGCGCAGAAGGTTGTGCGTAAGGGTCATAGTGAAGTTTGGGGACGGATTCTGGATCCACCTGTAAACAAGAACAGAGCCGGCTTGGGGTTCTCTTTGAAGAATGACAAAGGTAAGAGCATGAAGCCGAAGTCTGTTGCAGGCAAGTATCAAGAAATCTTCCGTATTGGGGGTTATCTTCATCCGACTGTTTCTGGGATTAATGCCATAGTGGAAGATGAAGCAGAGCCAAAAATGCCGAATTACATGACGCATGGAGTTAGGGTTCAGAACTGGATCACCATTGATGTTCCCTCTTGCATACATGTTTTAAAGTAATTTGATTTGGTAAATCTTTTTGAAAAGCTTTCACTCTGCCCAAGGTGGAAGTATTAATATTGTAGGGCTTATCTGTTTGCTGTGACTTTTAAAATCAATAATAAAAGTTGTCTTTGTTTCCCAATTTGTGTCTTTATTTTTTTTCTTTTTCTTGGAAAATGGTAATCAGAAAAAACCTTTTAAAATAAATAATAATCGAAATACAATCTACATGATCACTTGTTATATGTGTCAGTTTCTAAATGCAATCATAAATCATATGTGCAGATTAATTAAAAAACATGTTGAATATAATGACCCTGCACCCTCTCCCAATTTTTAATGTCCTGTGTATGGGGCCGAATAAGAAGGCTATGATGAGATTCCAGAAGAGGTCTCACGGTTGCTTGAGCGCGAGGAAAACACCATTCATCCATACAAAGATCCATTGGAAGTAATCAATTTGGGTTCAGAAGAAGATCCGAAAGAAGTGAAGATTGGAGCATTGCTGCATCCTGATGTGAAAAGCAGGTTGATTAAGTTGTTGAAAGAGTATGTGGATATTTTTGCTTTGTCTTATCAAGATATGCCTGGTCTAAATATAGATATTGTAGAGCATCGTCTGCCATTGAAGCCAGAGTGTCCGCCAATAAAATAGAAGTTGAGAAGAACTCACCCAGATATGGCAGTGAAGATCAAAGAGGAGGTTCTAAAGCAGATTAATTCCGGTTTTCTTGTGACGTCAGTGTACCTTCAATGGATTTCCAATATTTTCCCAGTACCTAAAAAAGACAGAAAAGTATGCATGTGTTTAGATTACAGAGATCTAAATAAAGCTAGTCTAAAAGATGATTTTCCATTACCACACATTGATATGTTAGTGGATAGCACAACAAAATTCAAAGTATTCTCGTTCATGGACAGATTTTCCGGGTATAATCAAATAAGAATGGCTCCAGAGGACATGGAAAAAACAACGTTTATCACACCCTGGAGAACATTCTGTTACAGAGTGATGCCCTTCGGGTTGAAGAACGCTGGTGCAATGTACCAGAGGGCTATGACAACCCTATTCCATGATCTGATGCACAAGGAAATTGAGGTATATGTTGATGATATGATTGCTAAATCCCAGACTGAGGAAGGGCATATAGAAGATTTGTTAAAGTTGTTTCAGCATTTGAGGAAGTATCGTCTCCGCTTGAATCCAAATAAGTGTACTTTCGGTGTCCGATTGGGGAAATTGTTGGGTTTCATTGTTAGCTAGAAAGGAATTGAAGTTGACCCTAATAAAGTCAAAGCAGTTCAAGAAATGCTAGCACCGAGAACTGAAAAGCAAGTCAGAAGGTTCCTCAGGCGTTTCAATTATATTTTGAGATTCATTTCCCACATGACTGCAACATGTGAGCCGATCTTTAAGTTGTTAAAGAAAGATCAAGGTTGTGTGTGGACAGATGACTACCAAAGGGAATTTGAAAGTATTAAAGAATATCTTATTGAACTTCCTATCTTGCTCTCTCCTGTCGAAGGAAGACCATTGATTATGTATCTGACAATGTTAGATAATTCCATGGGCTGTATTCTGGGACAACAAGATGAAATAGGAAAGAAAGAGTACGCCATTTATTATCTCAGCAAAAAGTTTACTGATTGTGAGTCGCGGTATTCTACGCTGGAAAAGACATGTTATGCTCTGGCCTGGGCGGCAAAATGTTTGCGGCAGTATATGTTAAATCACACCACTTGGTTGATTTCCAAAATGGATCCAATCAAGTACATTTTTGAAAAGCCTGTTCTTACTGGGAGAATTTCCCACTGGAAGATGTTGTTATCTCAATATGACATTGAATACCTCACTTAAAAAGCTATTAAAAGTGTTGCACCCCAAAATTTACCCACTTGATTTAGGCTTATGTTCCATCATGAATATCATATTGCATTGCACTCATACATTGTGATGGGATCAAAGTACTTTGGTTATCAAATTTTCCTCAAGCTTTGAAGGTTGATTGCA
Organism: Vicia faba; assembly: GCA_948472305.1. NCBI lineage: Eukaryota > Viridiplantae > Streptophyta > Magnoliopsida > Fabales > Fabaceae > Vicia > Vicia faba. The sequence goes on along the minus strand of OX451738.1, from coordinate 401,583,581 downwards.
CTGACAAGTTGCTCAAGTAGAACCTTATCATCTAAACCTCTGGATCTTTCAAGCTCAAAAGTTATTACACATCTCAAGGTTTTTTTATCCATCCCTTGGGATCATCAGAGGATTGAAGTTTGTGTTTGTTTATAAGAGGAATCTCTCTTTTGATCCACCAGTCAAATTAGGATTTTGCTTGATCAAGGTTATTGATCAATGTACAAGTCTTGATTTGGAAGCTACAACATCTCTTTGGTATTTGGAAAGTCTTTGTACAAGCAATTGGCCAAGATGCCCAGAGGATTTGAAGTTTTGAAGATGATTCATCACTCTCCTTTGAGGAATCAGTCAAAATTAGGGTTTGCTCCAATTTGAAGTAATTGGGGTTCAGATGAGCCAATTCATGAAGCATCATTATCTTATCATCATTAGAATCAAATTCGATCAAAGAGTCTCTCATGATGCTCAGTGGAATTAGGGTTTTGAAGCTTGATCAAGCTATCTCCTAGCACATGGTACAAAACTAGGGTTTTGGATTTAATCAGGGTTTCTTTGGCTTTTTGACCCAAACTTGTTTCCATGATTCACCACGTGTTATTAAGCCTTTAGGATTGAATAATTGAGGTTCAATTTAGATTGGAAATGATTCAATTGATCAAAAGGGGCAAATTGGTCATTTTGACCAAAGTCAGTAAAATCAGGAGTTGACCAAGTGGACTTTTGGTCAACCATCAACCTAAGCATTCTCTTTTCATATTCCATACCCAAATTCATATTTTGAATCATGAGAAATGGTGAGTTTGAGTGTAACTTGTTCAAGAAGTAACTTAAATTTAAAAAAAATTCTAAGTGCCAAGATGACTTCTCTTGGGCAAGCCACGCGCGTAATTTCATCAAACACTTGGCATGCCATTTTGTGGAATCATTTTCTTGTGACTCAAGCCTCAATTTGAAAAATTAAAAAGAGAATTTTGTTGTTTTCCATGAGAGCTTCCCATTGAGCCTTGAATCATTCAATTTGGCCAAGAATTGAGTGAGTTATGATGCTTCAAATTTGGTATTTCAAAGTTGGCTTCATGCACACCATGCATGCCCATGCACGCGCGCGGACCAGGCAGGCCAAATTGTTTTTTGCCTCAAGTTCGCAACGTCATTTCTCCATCAAGTCAGCATCAATTTGGAAAATTCAAAGCCCTATGATGTTCTATATTATGAGAGCTTTTGAAAGGCCCCTCAAGCATCCAAAACGCACGAAGGAATTTCGAATGGCCTAAGCATAAAGTCAGCTAGCCAGGTTATTGGAAAACCATGCCCATGTTGCATATTTTTGCAAAAATCCAGTTTTGACTGTTGTCAACATAGCCATCTCACCAAGTGCACATTCTTTGCTCAAAATTCCACTCAACATGACATCACCAAAATGACTTCTAGGCTGGGCATAGTAGAAACAAAACACATCACCATTTGACACTCTTCATTTTTCTGTTTTTTGAAAATTCTGCTTCTAACGGCCTTGAGTTTTTCAAAGACCCTTCTACCCTCAGCAGTCACTCTATATAATCCACATTTCACTCCCTTTCAAGGCACGCATTCATCCTCTCAAAAAAAATCAGAAGCTGCTATCTCTCTCTCAAGAAAATTTTCTGCTTCGAAGCTTCTTTATTCTCCATTCCAGAGCTCGATTCATGACCATTTTCACTTCATTGGAGCATTAGAAGCAAGGGACAAGGGTTTTCACTTTGTTTCAGAGGCCATAATTGAGTTTATTTCTCAACTCTAAAGGTATTTTCAGATCTCAATTCTCCCTATTTCTGCTTGTTTCATGTTATTTAAAGCTTGTGATCATGTTCATAGCTGGCCAGATCTTACATTTGATGTATAAACATGTTTGATTTTGAAGCATATGCGATTTTGTGAACTTTTGGTTTTTCATGGTTTAATGATTTTCTCAATTTTCTTGCTCTGATTTCAACTTCCATGGTTGATCATTTTGAATTTTATAAAAAGCATGATGTAGTTGGTAGTTTGAACTTTGATTTGTGATTTGAATAATTGATTTTGGTGGAGAAATAAGGGAGAAATGTTGATCAGAACATAGGAGCATGAAACTGAAAAACGCGCGTTAGGGCATTGTCTTGAGGAAGAAGACGATGGCGTGGCTGGATCTGATTGGTCCATGTGATTTTTAATGCATATTTTCTATTTTTGATTCTATTTGATTTTCTGATTTTGTTTTTGTGATCAAAACATTTTTAAAAATTATGAAAAAATTACCATAGGCCAATAATATTTTCTAGTATTTGTCATATTTTTTTTGAAATTTTTTTAAATGATTTGATTGGTTTAAAAATTCATAGGCTTAATTAATTAATTGTTCAAAGATTATTTTTATTCTAATAGTTCCTTTGATTCAAAAATTCCACAAAAATTATTTTGAACTCATAAATGAATTTAGAAATTGACTCTGAAATTAGTTTAGCATATTTTCTTTTTTTGATTAGAAATTTAATTTGAGAATTTTATTTTGAATTTTTGCTTCATAATTTTTATTTTAATACTTCCCTTAATACAAAAATTAAAAAAAAAATCATCAAGCGTATCTTTAATCATAGAATCTGAATATAGTTTTATTATGACCTTTTCATGACTTTTGGCTAGGGTTTGCATTTTTGCCTTTAAATAAATAGTTTAATTATTAAATATTTGTTTTATTTTTATTTTAATATTTCCTTTAATTCAAAAACAATTCCAAAAAAAACAAGGGATGTGTGTTTTTAATTCTAATATTTGAATATAATTTTGGTTGGATGTTTTTTCTGATTTTTTATTAGAATTTCATTTTGAGACGTGATTATTTGTTTAAATGATTAATTGTTTGAATTTAATTTTATTTTTGACTTTTCTTTAATTCAAAAAATGTGAAAAATATGTATTCTGACATTTAGGGTTTCCTTGTGATTTGCATGATCTTGGTTTGAATTGTTTGAATTTTGATCTTATCTAATCAATATTTAAGATTAAAAGTCAAAAATTAGGGTTTTGTTGCTTATTGTGAAAGTTTATTTTTCAAAACCATTATGCCCTATATTTTCAATGGAACTTAGGTCTTGATTATGGTTCATGAATGCATTGAGGATCTGAAAACCATTTTCTTTGAATTATTTGACTTGGTTTGATATTTTTCCATGAATTATTTTGAAAACTTGTCTAGTTTTGGTAGTTTTGCCAACTAGTTTTGGACTTTGGGCCTCATTTGATCTCCTCCTTAATCATTCATAAACTTAAGGATTTCTTTCTGACTTCTACACACTTCAAATATGTTAATATTTTTTTGGTTTGAATTATTGATCCTTGTTTCTATTTTTGATGCATTTTTGAAGTGAAGGTACCCAATTGATGTTGCATATCTTGTTGTATATTGTTGATGGCCAATGAACTTGAGTGAGGCCTATAATTGGGCACCTAATGATCATTTTGAATATGTTCATCCAAATAAACTCAAGCCATTTTACTTAATTCCCCGTGTTTGAATATTTGAACCTTTTTGATACACTGTGTGGAATCCCTCTTCTATTGTGCTTGTGAGTTGTGATAATTTAATTGAGAATGGTTGAAATGTGTTTTCTATTGACCTTAATGGTTGTGATACAGTGGGAGAACTGACTTGAGGTTTTTCATTTGTTTTCGCAAATGTTTCAGTTTAGCAAGAGTCGCCACCGACTTTTTATTTTATCCTAAGGAAAGGTTAAAAAGCACAGGAAAAACCTTTGAGATGTTTTCATGGGTTCGGGGAGTAGATTATAGAAAGGGAAGGTATTAGCACCCTTTCTATCCATGGTTATCCATGGGCTCTTAGTTACTTTCTTAGATCACTTGCCTTTCATTTTCAATTGTTTGAAATGGTGCTTTGTGTGTGTGGTTTTGAAAATGTTTTGAAAAAGATGCCTTGTCTAGGCAACCCTTGTAACAATTCTTTACTCGAATGTTTTACAAAAGGTGTTTGTCTTTTTGAAAAGATGTTTCAAGGTTTTTGAAAGTTGTTTTGAAATTGTGTTTGTGAAGTGTGTTTTGAAAGTAGGCAAGTGTGTTTTGCAAGTTTGATCAAGTAACTAAGAGTTGTCTACCCCTAAATTTACTCAAAGATTTTTCTCATGTTTTAACCCTTTTAACAGTATTGTTCCACCATTGTATTTGGTGGGCAATCTTGTGTTAGGATGTTAACGGGACGGGCGCGGGTCATCGTTTAGACCATGAATGCAATAGTGCCAAGTGTCTTTGGCAATTTTTCCTTTAAGGGACTTGATCATTTTTTAGGCAACTTGAGAAAGCGTCATCGAGGGACTATGATCATTTGATTTGTTTTTGTTTTGCCAAAGACACTCAACATGCAACATGGCCCATTTTTGAAGGCATCAAGTGGAGTAACCCTAAGGGTGCAGGTGTGATTGGTGTTGTCCATTTTCATGCTTTTTTATCTTTGTATTAGTCAAGCTATTTGTTTATTTTATTTGCATACAAACCCTAGGTCTATCATGGCATAATTTGAAAGCTTTTAAATGCGGAAATTTAAAGTCCTAAATTATTACAACCTGATTATGGGGATGGGGGTACAAATGTTTGAATGGGGGGATATTTGGCAAGAAATTAAATCTAAAGCTATTACATCCATATTGAATATACAAATATTTAAATGTATAATATTTAAATAAATATAATAAATATGCAAAATGTATTATGCACAAAGATGATTTTTTATGTATGTGAAAGTGTTTTTCAATGTAAAATATAAACAAAAATAAAAAGGTCAAATTTTGAATATTTTTATGGTTTAGGGCAAACCCTAGTTTTCTAAATAAATAGTATTTATTTATTAATTATATACAATATTTGTTAATTATATACAAAAAAATAAGAAGTATATTGTAAAAAAATATTTTTGATGTCAAATATTAATAAAAAATAAAAATGTATTATTTTCATATTTTTATCCTAAATATTCTAAGAAATATACAAGTAGTTATATTATATATTTAAATATACTAAATATATACAAGAATAAGAATATTAATTATTTACAAAAAAAAGTATATTTTTAGAAAATGTTTTCAAAGTGTGAATAAAAAATAATGACTGAAAAAATATATATTTTTGTATTATTTTTAGTGTTTTAAATAAAAAGGTATTATATTTATTTACATATATATGCTAAATAAAACAAAGAAATGCCAAATAAATGCAAAAATGTATGGAAAAATATTTTTTATATTTTTTATATTTGAGCAAAAAATAATAAGTCAGAATCAAAAAGAAAAAATCAAAAATGATAAATATATCACACAATGGGCCAGGGGGGTGCAAAATGGAAAAGAGGGTGCAAAGAGCAAGACTGACTTAGGCCCAGCCCAAGCCAGTCATCTTCAACCTCCAACTTTGTTTGAACAAGCCAGAACGCGCGCTTCCTAACTCCTGATTCCTGGACTTTCATGCAAAACTCATAACACCAATAATGTAGAGCATCAAAAGACGAATTCAGACATATAAAAATCTTGACCTAACTCTAAAAAATGAGGGAGAATTTCTTCATCCCCAATTTCTGACCTAATTTTTATTCAATGTTCATGGCCAAAATTCTCACAGCATACTCAATATAAATGAAAAGTAAATACATGGATGGCTTCACGGCTATGAGGAGAACATGTTTCATTCACAAACCTAAGCCTAACTCTTCCTATATTGAGAGATAGAAGTTCATGTTTTTACCTGTTTCATCTTGAGTCGTGTACAGCAATGGAGGTATCTTCAATGGAGTTTGAGCTTTGGTACAGCTTGCTTGAAGTCCAAGGATGCTTCTCCAACTCCTGGCTTGCTTTGAATCACTATGAATCGTGCTATGGAAGTTTACCTACAAAACTGAAAAAATGAAAATGGCAACAGGGGTTAGGGATGTTACATTTTGTATTTAGGGCTTGGGATAGTTCCAATGGATGGTAGGGAATGTGTTTGAACAAGCTTTGGCCAAAACGCACGAGCAAACTGAGTTGTGCAACTCAATCTGCAGGGATGCCCTGTTTCTTGCAGAAAATGGTACTTTGATGAATGAGGGGGTATTGAGGATGAAGGAATTGTGTTTTAGGTCAGTTAGGGTGTATGTAAGATGAGAACAAATTTGCTTAGGCTTATGCTTGCAGGAAGTGAGTGTTGGTATGAGTTTGCCAAGTTTCTTCTAATGTAAGCAAAGAGATGTCAACTTGTGATATAGGACTGTACCAAGTTCTCAAGTATGCTGCATACTTTGTTCTTGATCAGTGGGATTTTCCTACTAACTCTTTCCTCAAAGATTTGGCTTGTACCTCTTAGATTTTGAATTTGACATAAAGCACTACTTTTCAAAAATGGCAAATGTGCTTTTTCTATTTAAGGGATAATCTTGCATGTAATGACCAAATGCAGAAAACAATGCTTGAACACAATGGTTAGGCATTTAATTATGGAGTGCAAACTTGTTTAAGAGGCCTGCAAACAAGTTTCAAGCATGCTGATTTGAAAATGAAACTTGTATGAACATGCATTTGGTTATGAATAAAAGTGACTTTTGCCCAACTTTGCAAATTCGAATCTCCCTAACCACAAGGGTGTTTGAGAAGTTCTTGGACAATTTGGAAAGCTTGGAATGTGTAATACAATCCATCTTTGCAATGCAAATTGAAACTCCAAGTGGAAGCATGTGAAAAATGGCCAAGAAGTTGGACAAAAATCCTGCCTAGAATAGGTCAAATTTTTTCTAAGTTAAAAATGTTTTGCACCCTTATTCCAAAAATTATAACTTGAGATACAAGCTTCCTTTGAGAAAACTTTGTGAATAAAAGTTGTAGATGTTTCAATGGACTACAACTTTCATGTTTTGTGTTTTGTTTGAATCCATTTGTATCTTGGTGAAAAAATGGGACAAAGTTAGAAAAAAATAAGGAAGTTTCATAACTTAGAAAAATTCTAAGTTATGAAATTTTCTCATTTTAAACCCTAATTTGCAATTTTGGATTTCTTGATGAACAAGTTTCATAATTTGACATGTCTTGATGAAAAATGAATCTTGGCACTTGATTTTGACCAAAAAGTCAAAGTTTGACTTTTCAGTATACAGTCAAATTTTGATTAGTTGACTGGAAAATTCATCTGTCAATCCTATGCATTTGGGATCTTTTGAACTTGTTGAATGTGTCAAGACAATGCCATTGAGTCCTTGAGTCCATATGTGAGCTTGGTTTGCCATTGGCTAGGTCAAACAGTAAAAAATTGCCTTTGTGCAGTCAAAACCCTAAAAATGACCATTTTGCCCTTTTGGTGATCTGATCAAATTTCTTGTGGAATTGTGATCCAAACTTTACCAAATGGTTCATATGAGTTCATTATGTTGATGTGGGTCAAATTTCATGATATTTGACTGTCAATTGGCCACAGTTGACTTTTTCCCTAATACAGCTGATTTCTAGGTCAACTGTCCAATTGATTGGGCAAAGATTGGAATCAAGGCTTGAAACTTGGTATGGATAAACTTGTGAGTCCAACATGAAGCATGAAAGTCACTTTGGGAATTTTAGGTCAAAACATCTTTGTGCAAACTCAAACCCTAATTTGGGTTAATAGTGCAAGGAAGAGTCTTGAGCAGAGCAAACCCTAACTTGATCTTGAGCTCCAAGGGTCTTGTGGTGAGAAAATGTTGATGAAATGAGAGGGAAAATTTTGGGGTACAACAGTTGCCCCTGTTCAATCTTCTTGAACCCGAAGAGTTAGATTGGCAAGTTTGCCTTTCGCGTCTCGAAGGTAAAAGGAGATTGGACACTAGAGTGCCCGTAAATTTGCACTCGTCAAAGTATGAAGGCGGGAATGGGCTTAGAGATGCCATTTGGAGATGGGCTTAGAGATGCCATCTGGAGATGTGACAGAATCTTGTCGGGGGATGGGCTTAAAGATGCCATCCGGAATGCTTGTTGAACTGTATGTTGTTGATGATTGAGCGAGTATCAGAAAGGTATCCATGTTTGGAATATCTAGGAACTGGGGATCTTGAATAAGGAATGGATTGACATCCGTGTTTGGAGAATCCGTAAACTGTTTTCAGAAGTTGAAGAATCTGAACAAGCGATAGGTTAACATCCGTGTCTGGAGAACCCGTAAACTGTTTTCAGAAGTCTTGAAGTTGAATAAGCAATAGATCAGCATCCATGTTGGGAAGCGTCAGTAAACTGTTTTCAAAAGTTGAGTTTGAACAAGCGATAGATTAACATCCGTGTTTGGAGAATCCGTAAACTGTTTTCAGAAGTTGAAGAATCTGAACAAGCGGTAGGTTAACATCCGTGTCTGGAGAACCCGTAAACTGTTTTCAGAAGTCTTGAAGTTGAATAAGCAATAGATCAGCATCCATGTTGGGAAGCGTCCATAAACTGTTTTCAGAAGTTGAAGAATCTGAACAAGCGATAGGTTAACATCCGTATCTGGAGAACCCATGAACTGTTTTCAGAAGTCTTGAAGTTGAATAAGCAATAGAGCAGCATCCATGTTGGGAAGCGTCCGTAAAATGTTTTCAAAAGTTGAGTCTGAACAAGCGATAGACTAACATCCGTGTTTGGAGAATCCGTAAACTGTTTTCAGAAGTTGAAGAATCTGAACAAGCGATAGGTTAACATCTGTGTCTGGAGAACCCGTAAACTGTTTTCAGAGGTTGAAGCTTATTAATCTTATCCTGAAAAGGGTAAAATATTAGTTGAAACACAAGGTTATGTTGCATGAAATGTATGATGCAAAATATGCTATATCAATGTTTATGATATGAATGTAATGAATGTGCATGTAAGCTGATGAGCTGTCTTGCTGAGGATAGATGAATCCTGGATAGCTGGAGATAATAGAATCTTGACTGCTGCCAGGGAGAGTGAATCCTTGACTGCTGCAGGGGTTTGCAAGAATTTTTGGTTGTTTGAAGATGAGACATCCTTGTTGACTGCTGACTGCTTGGGGAATGCAAGATCTTCAATTGTTGGGGGATCTTAGGACCACTGTTGGGGATTGAAACTCCTTGGTGACTTGTGGGAAATGATAATTCTGATGACCTCTATTGGGGAGTCTAGCACCTGGTAGGCTTAAGCTGGAGAAGTAAAATTGAGAATCTTCAATCTGATGGGAAGTATCTCTGTGGGGAGAAGGTTCACTAGTCCGGCTCCGCTGGGAATTGATAGTTTGGAAGTTTTAGCTCCGCTGGGGATTGGTAGTTTTGACTTCAACTAGGGATAGGATTTTCAGATTTTTAAGGCTCCACTGGGATACTGAAACTTAATTCTGAGGGGATTTGAGTTCTGGAAGGCTCTCTGGCTGGGGAAATCAGTTTTGAGAAAGCTTTTGTTCTGCTGAGGATCCTGAAGTTTAACTCTGTTTGGGGAATTAAGTTCTGGATTTTGACTTTGTTGAGGAATTTGGAGCTTAATTCTGCTAGGGATTCCTTCTAAAAGGGCATCAAGATATTTATCCGTACCTTCAACCTATCAGTAATCATCTTTCTTGATTTGTAAGAAAATGATTATGTTCAAATGCATATGCCTATTTAACAAAACATTGGACGTTTCTCAAATAAAACATAAGTGCAAAAGAGAAAAAGGAAGACAAAGAAAATTTCTGTATTTGGAAAAGTATTTGTATTAAATTTTTATGAGTATCTTTGTACAAAGGAGACAGACATCCTAGTAAGAGGATGTTGTCGTAAAAATTGAAAAATAAATACAAAAGAAAGATGGCTATGTGAAACAATTCCATGGGATTCCATTCTGTTATAGCCTTCACAACTCTGAATATCTTGTCCATTCAATGCTTCGTCCGTCGATGATTGGATTGATCAGAAGCTCGGAGCTTGTTGATGAAGAGATTTTCCTTTAAAGTGATCCGACAAGACATAGTCATACGCTTTAATTCCCTAACTTTTGCCTGGACCGCCTTTTCGGGTTTTCAATCCACCGGGAAACCCCTTTTTGCCCAAGCCGCCCTTTCGGGTTTTCGACTTGCCGGGTGTACATATTTTTTTGTTTTATCCCTAATTTTTGCCTGAACCGCCCTTCCGGGTTTTCGGTTCACCGGGATGCCCATTTTTGCCCAAGTCGCCCTTTCGGGTTTTCGACTTGTCGGGTGATTTTATGCGTAGTATCTTTTGATTATGTTTGCGTTCGCAGGGTGTGGCAAATCGTCGCCATCCATGGTGGTCAGAATCATTGCACCACCAGAAAAGATGCTCTTGATTACAAATGGTCCTTCATAAGTAGGAGTCCATTTGCCTTTGGGATCACTTTGCGGCAAGATGATCCGCTTGATTACAAGATCTCTGACTTGATATACTTGACGTCTGACTTTCTTGTTGAAAGCCTCGATCATCCGTTTTTGGTACGTCTGACCATGGCAAACAGCAGTGAGTCGCTTCTCGTCGATCAAATTGAGTTGATCAAGTCGGGTCTGAATCCAATCGTCTTCACTCAAACCAGAGTCCTTCATAATCCTTAAAGAAGGAATCTGAACTTCCATGGGTAGGACAACTTCCATGCCATATACCAAAGAAAATAGGGTTGCCCCTGTCGAAGTACGTGCCGTGGTACGGTATCCATGCAGAGAAAACGGTAACATCTCATGCCAGTCCTTGTAGGTAACTGTCATTTTCTGAATGATCTTCTTGATGTTTTTGTTCGCAGCTTCAACAGCACCGTTCATCTTCGGCCGATAGGGAGATGAATTGTGATGATAAATCTTGAACTGTTCGCATAGAGCGGTGATCATAGTATTGTTCAAATTTGTACCGTTGTCTGTGATGATCCTGTCGGGGACACCATACCGGCATATGAGGTTCTGCTTGATGAAGCGGGCAACCACATTTTTTGTGATAGAGGCAAAAGAAGCTGCTTCGACCCACTTGGTGAAATAGTCAATGGCGACCAGGATGAAGCGATGTCCATTGGACGCTGTGGGCTTGATCTCTCCAATCATGTCAATGCCCCACATTGCAAATGGCCAAGGAGTTGTTAAAACATTGAGAGGAACAGGAGGAATATGAATCTTGTCAGCGTAGACTTGACATTTGTGGCAAGTACGGGAATATTGATGGCAATCAGCTTCCATGGTAGACCAGTAATAGCCTGCCCTTAGAATCTTCTTAGCCATCGTATGTATGCTCAAGTGGGTGCCAAATGTGCCGCTGTGTATCTCAGTCATGATCAACTCTGCTTCAGCTTTGTCTACACATCAGAGTAAAACACAATCATGGTTGCGCTTATAGAGGATGTCGTTGCTCAGGAAGAACTTGGCAGCAAATCTCCTTAAGAACTTCTTGTCATTTACGGAAGCTCCTTCGGGATATTCTCCAGTCTGGAGATACCTTTTGATTTCATGGAACCAGGGTTGTTCCACTACTTCCTCGGTATTAATCTCATGACAATGCGCAGGTTCATCCATTCGCTCGATGGTGATTTGGGGAGCCTCGTTATCCCAGTTGAGTTTAAACATGGAAGACATTGTAGCCAGAGCATCTGCTAGCTGATTTTCTTCTCGCGGGAAATGCTCGAAGGTGATCTGCTCGAAATGAGGCAACAACGTCAGGACATGTTCTTTGTATGGGATAAGATTAGGATGTTTGGTATCCCACTCTCCTTTGATTTGACTGATAACCAAAGCCGAGTCCCCAAACACGATCAAAGATTTGATCCCCAAGTCTATAGCAGCCTTGAGACCAAAGATGCAAGCTTCATATTCAGCCATGTTGTTGGTACAGCTGAAGCAAAGTCGGGCCGTGAAAGGTGTGTGGTAACCTTCCGGGGAAATAAGTACCGCACCAATACCGTTTCCAAGTGCATTTGAAGCACCATCAAAGTACAGGGTCCATCGGGATCCTTTTTCAGGTCTGTTACCTTCAATGTTGTCCAAAGTCATGATGTCCTCGTCCGGGAAGTCGAATCTCATGGATTGATAATCTTCGATAGCTTGATGAGCTAGATGGTCAGCTAGTACACTCCCTTTTATAGCTTTTTGGGTAGTATACTGGATGTCATACTCAGTCAGGATCATCTGCCATCTAGCGATTCTTCCAGATAAAGCAGGCTTTTCGAAGATATACTTGATAGGATCCATTTTGGAAATCAACAAAGTGGTATGAGTCAACATACACTGCCTTAGTCGGCGAGCAGCCCATACCAAAGCGCAACAAGTTTTCTCGAGCAGTGAGTAGCGAGTCTCACAGTCGGTAAACTTTTTGCTAAGGTGATAAATGGCATGCTCTTTTCGACCAGACTCGTCATGCTGGCCCAGTACGCACCCCATTGAGTTATCCAACACGGTCAGATACATGATCAACGACCTTCCTTCGACGGGTGGCGTCAGAATAGGAGGTTCTAGCAAATACTCCTTGATTTTATCAAAAGCAGCTTGGCAATCGTCGTTCCACTCGACTACCTGATCTTTCTTCAATAGTTTGAAAATTGGCTCACAGGTAGACGTCAGATGAGAGATGAATCTGGCAATATAGTTCAAGCGCCCCAAGAACCCTCTAACCTCCTTTTCAGTACGGGGAGCAGGAATTTCTAATATAGCTTTTACTTTTGCTGGATCGACCTCAATGCCTTTGTTGCTGACGATAAATCCTAGAAGTTTACCAGACCTAACTCCAAAAGTGCACTTACTTGGATTCAGCCTGAGTTTGTACTCCTTCAATCTGGCAAACAGCTTCTGCAAATGTTCAAGGTGTTCCTCCTTTGTTTGTGATCGAGCTATCATATCGTCTAAGTAAACTTCGATCTCATGATGTATCATATCATGAAACAAAGCTACCATGGCGCGTTGATAAGTTGCCCCTGCGTTCTTCAGTCCGAACGGCATCACCTTGTAACAGAAGGTACCCCATTGTGTAACAAAGGTTGTTTTCTCCATGTCCTCGGGGGCCATTTTGATCTGGTTGTAGCCCGAGAATCCGTCCATGAAGGAAAACACCTTGTGTTGAGCTGTGTTGTCAATCAAAATGTCAATATGCGGTAGCGGAAAATCATCTTTAGGGTTAGCTCTGTTCAAATCCCGGTAGTCGACACACATTCTGACCTTGCCGTCTTTTTTAGGTACTGGCACAATGTTAGCAACCCACTGTGGATAGGATGTAACAGCCCGAAAGCCAGCGTTGAATTGCTTCATTACTTCAGCTTTAATCTTCTCAGACATGTCGGGCCTCATTCGGCGTACTTTTTGCTTGATCGGTGGACAATCTTCTCTTGTAGGGAGACGGTGAACCACGATATCTGTGTCTAAACCCGGCATGTCTTCATAAGACCAGGCGAAGATTTCAACGTATTCATTCAGCAGCTGTATCAAGCGCTCCTTGACACTTGGTTCCAGATTGGCACCCACTTGTACTTCTTTCCTGTTTTCCTCTGTTCCTAAGTTGATTGTTTCCAACAACTCTTCATGAGGTAAGATGGCCCTCTCTTCTTGTTGTAGAAGTCTGGCTAGCTCTCTTGGTACTTCACAATCTTCGTCATCTTCATACTCAGCCTGATTGACCAAATCTTCAGAGTTATTGAAGGATACAACAAAATAGTCACCCATAGAATCCAGAGTGGATGGGTACCTGCATTTGTGAGTGTGGGTGTGTGTAAGGGATAACCATCCTTAAACAAACAAAAATGCAAGAGGAAATAAAATGAACACAGCAGTTTATAAATGAAAAACGTCCAATGATTCATTAAACATGGCATATGATTATGAAGGAAAATCAAGCCCTTACAAATGGACCTACATACCCGGGCGAGGCATGAGGTGAAAAATAGTGTGCAGATTGTTTTAAAAGTAATTATTACAGACCAACAGGAAATGTTCGAAAGATAAATTACTGATTAATGAAAGTAATGGGGACGAAGTCTTTCGCCTCCCAGTTGTGTAGTCCCCCTTCGAGGGTTGGGAAGATCCAATCTTCAATGTTGGCCTCTTCGTCTTCGTCTTCTAAAGCATTGATTCCATGAGGAGAGATCTTGATGGGTGTCCTTTCAATTTTTGAGCGACGCATAGCTTTTTGCCCCGTAGCGGTAAATCCCAACCCAAACTTGTCTGTTTTGTGAGGAATGCCAGGCAACTGACCCCACACTGTGATTTTTCCTTCCTTCATCGCAGACTTCGCGTCTTTCAGAGATGCCATCCTGGCCACCTGCTTGGGTACCTCAGCCACTGCCTTTGCTACTGTCACCTCGGGAGAAATTTCCTCGAAGTGTTGGAACGGTGTTTCAATGAATTCGCCCTCCACTTCCACATACCTAAAGGAGTTCAGATGACTGATCATGTACTCCTCTTCACCGTGTACAGTTATGATTTTTCCCTTGACAGGGTATTTCAACATCTGATGTAGGGAGGAAGTGACTGCGCCAACATTATGTATCCATGGCCTCCCTAGCAAGCAAGAGTATGACGGACGGATGTCCATCACATAGAAAGTTGAGTGGAATACTTCAGTGCCCACCTTGATGGGAATGTCGACCTCCCCATGCACCATTCTTTTAGACCCGTCAAAGGCCCTGACAATGATATTACTTGGTTTCAGCTCCAAGCCTTCACAATCCAACCGGTCGAGAGCCTTCTTAGGCAGCACATTTAGGGAAGAACCAGTGTCGACCAAGACATGGGCGAGAGTGGTTCCTCGGCATTCAACTGACACATGCAATGTGTCATTGTGCTTTCTTCCTTTCGGAGTCAGGTTAGCATCAGAGAAACCCAGGCCGTTGTCGGCAGTAAGGCTGGCTACACAATCCTGGAATTGATCGGCTGAGGTTTCTTGGGGTACATGGGCTGTCTTCAAAAACCTTATCAAGGCTTTGGCATGAGCCTCCGAACATAGCAACAATGCTAACATGGAGATCTTCGAGGGGGTTTGCCCCAGTTGCTCCACCACATCATAATCACTCTTCTTAATTATTTTCAGAATCTCCTCCATTTCTTTCTTAGAGGTTTCAGGGATGACCAAGGGTTGAGCCCTCGTCCTGACGAGCTCTTCTTGGATCCCTTTCCCCTTATCAGCAGAAGTAGGAGGGACAACCATAGGAAGAACAGCTTCTTCAATCAACGGAGTTCTTGCAGAAAGTTTTATCGGTGCAGGAGTAACCTTGGCAGCAGTTGAGGGTCCAAAGATTGCCTTTGGAGGGGCAATCTCTGGAGAGAAAATTATCCCACTTCGGGTAATCTTGCTCGTACCGGCAATGTTTCCAATGTCGGCATTTTCTTCGTCAGAGCTCTCTTCAGTTATCTCAATTTGTTTAACACCGTGGTAGTAGATTTCTCCACCATAATTCCACGGTATCGATTTGTCAGATTTGTAGGGGACATGCCCAGGCATGGTTATTTTCAGAGGAACAATCTTCGTAGCGGATGTAATCTTAACAGGATTTTTAGGGACCTTGGAAAGATTGGTGGAAATGGTGATTATTGAAACATCTTTGATAGGGGTTGGAGTAGCAGGAATCTTTTCGAAAAGAATTTGTTGGTTGTCCATTAGGCCTTGGATGCCTATCTTCAGCAATGGACAGTCGATTGGTAGGGAGGAACAACAGTAGCAGTCTTCTTTACATCCTGGGAAAATCCCAGCCTTCAACAGATTCAACTTGATTGTTAGTAGTGGAGTTACCAGATCATCAACAGCAGCAACATACAGATCTTCTTCAATAGCATGGACATTGCGACCATGCTTCGACATTGGAGCGGATATTACATTCGGCTTCTCTGGGGTGTCGAACTCAACCTCTTTTGCATCTATCAAGTCTTGAATTTTATGCTTAAGCGCCCAACAATCGTTGGTGTCATGCCCGACGCTGTCAGAATGATAGGCACATTTAGCATTGGGATGATAATGCGGGGAAGTTGTATTCACATTTTTTGGGGCCTCTTTGATAGTGGTGAGATTTAGCTTCAACAAATGGGGAAGAACTTGTGCAGGCGTCATGTTGATGCGGGTGAACTGCCGTTGTGGCCGTTCTACCCATTGCTGGTTAGGTCTGGACTGATCATTTGACGAATTTTGAATCATCACGGCCCCTACAGTCGGCCGGCACTCCGTCCTTCCAAATCTTTTCTGAGAGTATATAACAGCTGCTTCCTTCTTGGCCGGAAATGATTTCTTAACAGTTGTGGATGCAGAGGCATCCCTTTGAATCTTCCCACTCTTAATACCAGCTTCCACCCGTTCGCTAGTCAGAATCAATTCAATAAACCCTGCGGAAGAGCTCCCGATCAAATGGTTGAAAAACGGGCCAGATAGGGTCCCCAAGAACATATCAACTAGTTCCCTATCTGAAAGAGGTGGCTGCACTCTTCCGGCCAAGTCGCGCCATTTCTGGGCGTATTCTTTGAATCCATCATTTGAGGCCATTCCCATACTCTGTAGCTGAGTACGGGTTGGCGCCAAGTCGGTGTTGTATTGATACTGGCGATAAAAGGCAGCTGCCAAGTCTTCCCAGTTATGCACTTCTGACCTCTCAAGCTGGTAAAACCAGTCTAGTTGTGTACCGGACAAGCTGTCCTGAAAGAAGTGTACCCAAAGATTTCTGTCGGATGTATGAGGTTGAATTCTTTTGACATATGACCTCAGGTGCATCTTTGGGCAAGACAGCCCGTCATATTTTGCAAAAATTGGCACCTTAAACTTTGGAGGGATCACAATCCCAGCAATCAATCCCAATTCTTCAATATCTAACCCAGGAACCTTTTGCAGCTCCATAGCTGCCAGTCTATCCTCTAGGTTCTTGTATTTGTCGTCTGCTGGCGGGTATTGCTGCTCTGAATAATCTTCATCTTCCTCAACCTCTTCCTCTTCAGCCTCTGACTCAGAAGGCAATGCAGCCCCTTTTCCTTTACCGGTCCCCTCATCAGATGTGGAGGGGAATTCAAGAACTCTCCTAGCTTCATTCTCAAATCTTCTTCCCAGTGTAGCTACCCCAACTCTTTTCTTCTTCTTTTTTCCTTTTTCTTGCTCTTTGTTCCCTAACAGTGTTTTAAGATCCTCCTGACCCTTGGCCAAGGTCATAAGGAGCTGTTGAAACTGCGAGTTTTGTGCCTGCAGATCTTTGACCGTCTGTTCGAGATCCATCTTACTGAAATAAACAGCAGAAAGATAAGGAAACCTGGTGTGAAGACCTGCTTATACGTATGATGAATGATATGTTTATTCATGCAATGCATTCAAGGATTTAGAAATTCAAAATTGTTGCAAACAAAAAGAACACACGTCATATTAATAAGAAGGAATTTTGTCAGTACATAAATGCCCCATGGGCCAAATATTACAAAAACTTCTCAAGGTAAAAAGACGTTGCGCATCCTCTTTGGTGCGATGTAAGTGTTGAGGGTCTCCTCCTCGTGAAGTCGGCGGGTAAGCTCCAAAACCCTTTTCTCACTGGCGTAGAAGCTGGCTTCAAAAGTATTTCGTTCCTCCTTGAGTTGGATCCAACTCTTCTGCATCTCCTCCCATGATGTAGGCATGTCAGGATGTAGGATGGTATAAGGAACCTCTCCTTCCTTAACAGGCTCTTTAATCAAAGGGAGAATATGAGGGTAAGGCATCATAAGATTCTGGGCTCGGGTTCGTACCCACTTGAGATAAGGCTCAAGAGGGATGGAGTTCTTGTGCTCCAGTGTCTTGCTATCTACCTTATTAGGCATCCTCCAAGCTCTGATGAATCTTTGGCGAAGTCCTTGCGCATCGTTGTCGAAGTCAAAAACTAGGTCAGGAATCAGCATGTCATGAGGGCCGTCCCTTCGTGCATATCCAAATTGTCTCAAAGCTAGAAAAGGGTTGTAGGTAATGCCTCCCCTAATGCCAAGTAATGGAACATTAGGGAACTCACCACAACGATCAACGATGATGACATTTTCTCTGGACCGAAAACACCAATTTACATCAGAATGTGTGAGGGTCATCAACCGTTGTGACCACCTTAAGCCTTGTTCATTCTTCAAAACAGATTGTGGAAGGTGAGAAATAAACCACCTTGCAAGGAGAGGAGTACAGCACATGAGAACACCTCTCTTTCTCATTGTTCGTGTGTAAAATGAGTGGAGGATGTCCCCAAGCAATGTAGGTATGGGATTCCTGGACAAGAAGATCTTGACGGTGTTGACATCTATAAGTTGGCCAGGATTTGGGAACACGACCAACCCATAAATAAGGAGTGCCACAATCTCTTCAAAGGCTTGCAGATCCAGGGAATTCCAACACTCTTGTGCCTTCTCAAACAAGAATTTTGCCAAGAAGCCTTTGACACCACTTCTAGTCTCCCAATGCCCCTTGATGTCAGATGGTTGCAAGTGTAGTGCTTGAGCAACATCTTCAGGCTTTGGTTCTTTTTCCGTACCGTTGTAGGGTAGTTGATTAAGAATAGGAACTCTCAAGAGTTGAGAAAATTCCTCCAAAGTAGGCACCAATTGATAGTCGGGGAATGTGAAATAGCGGTGAAGGGGGTCAAAGAACTGGAACAACACTTTCACCATGTCTTCTTCAATGTTGGTGTTGACTAGGCTGAGCAGTCTACCATGTCTTTCACTGAAGAGAGAGGTTTCTGGAATTTTGGATGTAAGCTCCTTGAGTTGAGGAGGGATTCTCACAAGGTTGACTTGGATAGTTTTCCTGCGAAGAATTTCCATGACCTACAAAACAAGAACAAAGATGAAGATCCAAACCCTTGAAATGGTTAGTGGATGCACATGATGCTTTATGATGTTCATGATGTATGCACAAACATATGTACAAGCAAGTCACATAAAACCCTAGTTTCAGGCTTGCATGAGGTTTCATAGGTAAGTACCCTCTTGAGTGTAGTTGGCTTAAAAACCTGTCCTATAAATAGTAATCGGGTTCTAAGGAGCTCAATATCATTGGATTGTTTTCCATGTTCATTGTTTTGGTTTAGCCACTTAACTAGAAACCAAAATATTCCAAGAAAAGAACCCTCAATGAGTGTAGTATCGAGTATCTACCAACTTCGGACTGCACCAAAGCCGGTCATCTCACTACCCCTAATAAAAGGCCAAGACGGTCAAGTAAGGTTCTAGGTCATTAGTGCTTAGTGACATCACTCAGCGGCCCCGTACTCTCCTTGATTGAACTCAAGGGTTACCGGTACTCACAAATATGTCGCACTAATATAGCTATTGCTTCAACCGTGTCGGTATACCCCGCACAGTTTCCACAACGTATTTCTATCTATGAATGTTTCCCAAATTCGGGTGTAGAATTTCAAGCCCAAACAAGAGAACCAAAATGTAAAGCAGTCAAAGAAAACAATTAGTCATGCAAAAGGGTGATCTAAGCCCTAAGGTTACTCCACTTTTAATTTTTTCCCCAGCAGAGTCGCCAGTTCTGTGATACGGTGGGAGAACTGACTTGAGGTTTTGCGTTTGTATTCGCACTTGTTCGGTTTAGCAAGAGTCGCCACCGACTTTTTATTTTATCCTAAAGGAAAGGTTAAAAAGCACAGGAAAAACCTTTGAGATGTTTTTGTGGGTTCGGGGGGTAGATTATAGAAAGGGAAGGTATTAGCACCCTTTCTATCCATGGTTATCCATGGGCTCTTAGTTACTTGCTTAGATCACTTGCCTTGCATTTTCAATTGTTTGAAATGGTGCTTTGTGTGTGTGGTTTTGAAAATGTTTTGAAAAAGATGCCTTGTCTAGGCAACCCTTGTAACAATTCTTTACTCGAATGTTTTACAAAAGGTGTTTGTCTTTTTGAAAAGATGTTTCAAGGTTTTTGAAAGTTGTTTTGAAATTGTGTTTGTGAAGTGTGTTTTGAAAGTAGGCAAGTGTGTTTTGCAAGTTTGATCAAGTAACTAAGAGTTGTCTACCCCTAAATTTACTCAAAGATTTTTCTCTTGTTTTAACCCTTTTAACAGTATTGTTCCACCATTGTATTTGGTGGGCAATCTTGTGTTAGGATGTTAACGGGACGAGCGCGGGTCATCGTTTAGACCATGAATGCAATAGTGCCAAGTGTCTTTGGCAATTTTTCCTTTAAGGGACTTGATCATTTTTTAGGCAACTTGAGAAAGCGTCATCGAGGGACTATGATCATTTGATTTGTTTTTGTTTTGCCAAAGAAACTCAACATGCAACATGGCCCATTTTTTAAGGCAACAAGTGGAGTAACCCTAAGGGTGCAGGTGTGATTGGTGTTGTCCATTTTCATGCTTTTTTATCTTTGTATTAGTCAAGCTATTTGTTTATTTTATTTGCATACAAACCCTAGGTATATCATGGCATAATTTGAAAGCTTTTAAATGCGGAAATTTAAAGTCCTAAATTATTACAACCTGATTATGGGGATGGGGGTACAAATGTTTGAATGGGGGGATATTTGGCAAGAAATTAAATCTAAAGCTATTACATCCATATTGAATATACAAATATTTAAATGTATAAGATTTAAATAAATATAATAAATATGCAAAATGTATAATGCACAAAGATGATTTTTTATGTATGTGAAAGTGTTTTTCAATGTAAAATATAAACAAAAATAAAAAGGTCAAATTTTGAATATTTTTATGGTTTAGGGCAAACCCTAGTTTTCTAAATAAATAGTATTTATTTATTAATTATATACAATATTTGTTAATTATATACAAAAAAATAAGAAGTATATTGTAAAAAATTATTTTTGATGTCAAATATTAATAAAAAATAAAAATGTATTATTTTCATATTTTTATCCTAAATATTCTAAGAAATATACAAGTAGTTATATTATATATTTAAATATACTAAATATATACAAGAATAAGAATATTAATTATTTACAAAAAAAATTATATTTTTAGAAAATGTTTTCAAAGTGTGAATAAAAAATAATGACTGAAAAAATATATATTTTTGTATTATTTTTAGTGTTTTAAATAAAAAGGTATTATATTTATTTACATATATATGCTAAATAAAACAAAGAAATGCCAAATAAATGCAAAAATGTATGGAAAAATATTTTTTATATTTTTTATATTTGAGCAAAAAATAATAAGTCAGAATCAAAAAGAAAAAATCAAAAATGATAAATATATCACACAATGGGCCAGGGGGGTGCAAAGAGCAAGACTAACTCAGGCCCAGCCCAAGCCAGTCATCTTCAACCTCCAGCTTTGTTTGAACAAGCCAGAACGCGCGCTTCCTAACTCCTGATTCCCGGACTTTCATGCAAAACTCATAACACCAATAATGTAGAGCGTCAAGAGAAGAATTCAGACATATAAAAATCTTGACCTAACTCTAAAAAACGAGGGAGAATTTCTTCATCCCCAATTTCTGACCTAATTTTTCTTCAATGTTCATGGCCAAAATTCTCACAGCATACTCAATATAAATGAAAAGTAAATACATGGATGGCTTCAGGGCTATGAGGAGAACATGTTTCATTCACAAACCTAAGCCTAACTCTTCCTATATTGAGAGATAGAAGTTCATGTTTTTACCTGTTTTAGCTTGAGTCGTGTACAGCAATGGAGGTATCTTCAATGGAGTTTGAGCTTTGGTACAGCTTTCCTGAAGTCCAAGGATGCTTCTCCAACTCCTGGCTTGCTTTGAATCACTATGAATCGTGCTATGGAAGTTTACCTGCAAAACTGAAAAAATGAAAATGGCAACAGGGGTTAGGGATGTTACAGTTTGTATTTAGGGCTTGGTATAGTTCCAATGGATGGTAGGGAATATGTTTGAACAAGCTTTGGCCAAAACGCACGAGCAAACTGAGTTGTGCAACTCAATCTGTAGGGATGCCCTGTTTCTTGCAGAAAAATGGTGTTTTGATGAATGAGGGGGTATTGAGGATGAAGGAATCGTGTTTTAGGTCAGTTAGGGTGTATGTAAGATGAGAACAAAGTTTGCTTAGGCTTATGCTTGCAGGAAGTGAGTGTTGGTATGAGTTTGCCAAGTTTCTTCTAATGTAAGCAAAGAGATGTCAACTTGTGATATAGGCATGTACCAAGTTCTCAAGCATGCTGCATACTTTGTTCTTGATCAGTGGGATTTTCCTACCAACTCTTTCCTCAAAGATTTGGCTTGTACCTCTTGGATTTTGAATGTGATATAAAGCACTACTTTTCAAAAATGGCAAATGTGCTTTTTCTATTTAAGGGATAATCTTGCATGTAATGACCAAATGCACAAAACAATGCTTGAACACAATGGTTAGGCATTTAATTATGGAGTGCAAACTTGGTTAAGAGGCCTGCAAACAAGTTCCAAGCATGCTGATTTGAAAATGAAACTTGTATGAACATGCATTTGGTTATGAATAAAAGTGACTTTTGCCCAACTTTGCAAATTCGAATCTCCCTAACCACAAGGGTGTTTGAGAAGTTCTTGGACAATTTGGAAAGATTGGAATGTGTACTACAATCCATCTTTGTAATTCAAATTGAAACTACAAGTGGAAGCATGTGAAAAATGGCCAAGAAGTTGGACAAAAATCCTGCCTAGAATAGGTCAAAAATTTTCAAAGTTAAAAATGTTTTGCACCCTTATTCCAAAAATTATAACTTGAGATACAAGCTTCCTTTGAGAAAACTTTGTGAATCAAAGTTGTAGATTTTGCAATGGACTACAACTTTCATGTTTTGTGTTTTATTTGAATCCATTTGTATCTTGGTGAAAAAATGGGACAAAGTTAGAAAAAAATAAGGAAGTTTCATAACTTAGAAAAATTCTAAGTTATGAAATTTTCTCATTTTAAACCCTAATTTGCAATTTTGGATTTCTTAATGAAAAAGTTTCATAATTTGACATGTCTTGATGAAAAATGAATCTTGGCACTTGATTTTGACCAAAAAGTCAAAGTTTGACTTTTCAGTATACAGTCAAATTTTGATCAGTTGACTGGAAAATTCATCTGTCAATCCTATGCATTTGGGATCTTTTGAACTTGTTGAATGTGTCAAGACAATGCCATTGAGTCCTTGAGTCCATATGTGAGCTTGGTTTGCCATTGGCTAGGTCAAACAGTAAAAAATTGCCTTTGTGCAATCAAAACCCTAAAAATGACCATTTCGCCCTTTTGGTGATCTGATCAAATTTCTTGTGGAATTGTGATCCAAACTTGAACATATGGTTCATATGAGTTCATTATGTTGATGTGGGTCAAATTTCATGAGATTTGACTGTCAATTGGCCACAGTTGACTTTTTCCCTAATACAGCTGATTTCTAGGTCAACTGTCCAATTGACTGGGCAAAGATTGGAATCAAGGCTTGAAACTTGGTATGGATAAACTTGTGAGTCCAACATGAAGCATGAAAGTCACTTTGGGCATTTTAGGTCAAAACATCTTTGTGCAAACTCAAACCCTAATTTGGGTTAATAGTGCAAGGAGGAGTCTTGAGCAGAGCAAACCCTAACTTGATCTTGAGCTCCAAGGGTCTTGTGGTGAGAAAATGTTGATGAAATGAGAGGGCAAATTTTGGGGTACAACAGTTGCCCCTGTTCAATCTTCTTGAACCTGAAGAGTTAGATTGGCAAGTTTGCCTTTCGCGCCTCGAAGGTAAAAGGAGATTGGACACCAGAGTGCCCGTAAATTTGCACTCGTCAAAGTATGAAGGCGAGAATGGGCTTAGAGATGCCATTTGGAGATGGGCTTAGAGATGCCATCTGGAGATGTGACAAAACCTTGTCGGGGGATGGGCTTAAAGATGCCATCCGGAATGCTTGTTGAACTGTATGTTGTTGATGAGTGAGCGAGTATCAGAAAGGTATCCATGTTTGGAATATCTCTGAACTGGGGATCTTGAATAAGCAATGGATTGACATCCGTGTTTGGAGAATCCGTAAACTGTTTTCAGAAGTTGAAGAATCTGAACAAGCGATAGGTTAACATCCGTGTCTGGAGAACCCGTAAACTGTTTTCAGAAGTCTTGAAGTTGAATAAGCAATAGATCAGCATCCATGTTAGGAAGCGTCCGTAAACTGTTTTCAAAAGTTGAGTCTGAACAAGCGATAGATTAACATCCGTGTTTGGAGAATCCGTAAACTGTTTTCAGAAGTTGAAGAATCTGAACAAGCGATAGGTTAACATCCGTGTCTGGAGAACCCGTAAACTGTTTTCAGAAGTCTTGAAGTTGAATAAGCAATAGATCAGCATCCATGTTGGGAAGCGTCCGTAAACTGTTTTCAGAAGTTGAAGAATCTGAACAAGCGATAGGTTAACATCCGTATCTGGAGAACCCGTGAACTGTTTTCAGAAGTCTTGAAGTTGAATAAGCAATAGAGCAACATCCATGTTGGGAAGCGCCCGTAAACTGTTTTCAAAAGTTGAGTCTGAACAAGCGATAGATTAACATCCGTGTTTGGAGAATCCGTAAACTGTTTTTAGAAGTTGAAGAATCTGAACAAGCGATAGGTTAACATCCGTGTCTGGAGAACCCGTAAACTGTTTTCAGAGGTTGAAGCTTATTAATCTTATCCTGAAAAGGGTAAAATATTAGTTGAAACACAAGGTTATGTTGCATGAAATGTATGATGCAAAATATGCTATATCAATGTTTTTGATATGAATGTAATGAATGTAATGAATGTGCATGTAAGCTGATGAGCTGTCTTGCTGAGGATAGATGAATCCTGGATAGCTGGAGATAATAGAATCTTGACTGCTGCCAGGGAGAGTGAATCCTTGACTGCTGCAGGGGTTTGCAAGAATTTTTGGTTGTTTGAAGATGAGACATCCTTGTTGACTGCTGACTGCTTGGGGAATGCAAGATCTTCAATTGTTGGGGGATCTTAGGACCACTGTTGGGGATTGAAACTCCTTGGTGACTTGTGGGAAGTGAGAATTCTGATGATCTCTACTGGGGAGTCCAGCACCTGGTAGGCTTAAGCTGGAGAAGTAAAATTGAGAATCTTCAATCTGATGGGAAGTATCTCTGTGGGGAGAAGGTTCACTAGTCCGGTTCCGCTGGGAATTGATAGTTTGGAAGTTTTAGCTCCGCTGGGGATTGGTAGTTTTGACTTCAACTGGGGATAGGATTTTCAGATTTTTAAGGCTCCACTGGGATACTGAAACTTAATTCTGAGGGGATTTGAGTTCTGGAAGGCTCTCTAGCTGGGGAAATCAGTTTTGAGAAAGCTTTTGTTCTGCTGAGGATCCTGAAGTTTAACTCTGTTTGGGGAATTAAGTTCTGGATTTTGACTTTGTTGAGGAATTTGGAGCATAATTCTGCTAGGGATTCCTTCTGAAAGGGCATCAAGATATTTATCCGTACCTTCAACCTATCAGTAATCATCTTTCTTGATTTGTAAGAAAATGATTATGTTCAAATGCATATGCCTATTTAACAAAACATTGGACGTTTCTCAAATAAAACATAAGTGCAAAAGAGAAAAAGGAAGACAAAGCAAATTTCTATATTTGGAAAAGTATTTGTATTAACTTTTTATGAGTATCTTTGTACAAAGGAGACAGACATCCTAGTAAGAGGATGTTGTCGTAAAAATAGAAAAATTTATACAAAAGAAAGATGGCTATGTGAAACAATTCCATGGGATTCCATTCTGTTATAGCCTTCACAACTCTGAATATCTTGTCCATTCAATGCTTCGTCCGCCGATGATTGGATTGATCAGAAGCTCGGAGCTTGTTGATGAAGAGATTGTCCTTTAAAGTGATCCGACGAGACATAGTCATACGCTTTAATTCCCTAACTTTTGCTTGGACCGCCTTTTCGGGTTTTCGACTTGCCGGGTGTACAGATTTTTTGTTTTATCCCTAATTTTTGCCTGAACTGCCCTTCCGAGTTTTTGGTTCACCGGGATGCCCATTTTTTCCCAAGTCGCCCTTTCAGGTTTTCGACTTGTCGGGTGATTTTATGCGTAGTATCTTTTGACTATGTCTGCGTTCGCAGGGTGTGGCAAATCGTCACCATCCATGGTGGTCAGAATCATTGCACCACCAGAAAAGATGCTCTTGATTACAAATGGTCCTTCGTAAGTAGGAGTCCATTTTCCCCTGGGATCACTTTGCGGCAAGATGATCCGCTTGATTACAAGATCTTCGACTTGATATACTTGACGTCTGACTTTCTTGTTGAAAGCCTTGATCATCCATTTTTGGTACGTCTGACTATGGTAAACAGCAGTGAGTCGCTTCTCGTCGATCAAATTGAGTTGATCAAGTCGGGTCTGAATCCAATCGTCTTCACTCAAACCAGAGTCCTTCATAATCCTTAAAGAAGGAATCTGAACTTCCATGGGTAGGACAGCTTCCATGCCATATACCAAAGAAAATGGGGTTTCCCCTGTCGAAGTACGTGTCGTGGTACGGTATCCATGCAGAGCAAATGGTAACATCTCATGCCAGTCCTTGTAGGTAACTGCCATTTTCTGAATGATCTTCTTGATGTTTTTGTTCGCAGCTTCAACATCACCGTTCATCTTCGGCCGATAGGGAGATGAATTGTGATGATAAATCTTGAATTGTTCGCATAGAGCGGTGATCATAGTATTGTTCAAATTTGTACCGTTGTCTATGATGATCCTGTCGGGGACACCATACCGGCATATGAGGTTCTGCTTGATGAAGCGGGCAACCACATTTTTTGGGACAGAGGCAAAAGAAGCTTCTTCGACCCACTTGGTGAAATAGTCAATGACGACCAGGATGAAGCGATGTCCATTGGACATTGTGGGCTTGATCTCTCCAATCATGTCAATGCCCCACATTGCAAATGGCCAAGGAGCTGTTAAAACGTTGAGAGGAACAGGAGGAATATGAATCTTGTCAGCGTAGACTTGACATTTGTGGCAAGTACGGGAATGTTGATGGCAATCAGCTTCCATGGTAGACCAGTAATAGCCTGCCCTTAGAATCTTCTTAGCCATCATATGTCCGCTCAAGTGGGTGCCAAATGTTCCGCTGTGTATCTCAGTCATGATCAACTCTGCTTCAGCTTTGTCTACACATCGGAGTAAAACACAATCATGGCTGCGCTTATAGAGGATGTCGTTGCTCAGGAAGAACTTGGCAGCAAATCTCCTTAAGAACTTCTTGTCATTTACGGAAGCTCCTTCGGGATATTCTCTAGTCTGGAGATACCTTTTGATTTCATGGAACCAGGGTTGTTCCACAACTTCCTCGGTATTAATCTCATGACAATGCGCAGGTTCATCCATTCGCTCAATGGTGATTTGGGGAGCCTCGTTATCCCAGTTGAGTTTAAACATGGAAGACATTGTAGCTAGAGCATCTGCTAGCTGATTTTCTTCTCGCGAGAAATGCTCGAAGGTGATCTGCTCGAAATGAGGCAACAACGTCAGGACATGTTCTTTGTATGGGATAAGATTAGGATGTTTGGTATCCCACTCTCCTTTGATTTGACTGATAACCAAAGCCGAGTCCCCAAACACGATCAAAGATTTGATCCCCAAGTCTATAGCAGCCTTGAGACCAAAGATGCAAGCTTCATATTCAGCCATGTTGTTGGTACAGCTGAAGCAAAGTCGGGCCGTGAAAGGTGTGTGGCAACCTTCCGGGGAAATAAGTATCGCACTGATACCGTTTCCAAGTTCATTTGAAGCACCATCAAAGTACAGGGTCCATCGGGATCCTTTTTCAGATCTGTTACCTTCAATGTTGTCCAAAGTCATGATGTCCTTGTCCGGGAAGTCGAATCTCATGGATTGATAATCTTCGATAGCTTGATGAGCTAGATAGTCAGCTAGTACACTCCCTTTTATAGCTTTTTGGGTAGTATACTGAATGTCATACTCAGTCAGGATCATCTGCCATCTAGCGATTCTTCCAGATAAAGCAGGCTTTTCGAAGATATACTTGAAAGGATCCATTTTGGAAATCAACAAAGTGGTATGAGTCAACATATACTGTCTTAGTTGGCGAGCAGCCCATACCAAAGCGCAACAAGTTTTCTCGAGCAGTGAGTAGCGAGTCTCACAGTCGGTAAACTTTTTGTTAAGGTAATAAACGGCATGCTCTTTTCGACCAGACTCGTCATGCTGGCCCAATACGCACCCCATTGAGTTATCCAACACGGTCAGATACATGATCAGCGGCCTTCCTTCGACGGGTGGCGTCAGAATAGGAGGTTCTAGCAAATACTCCTTGATTTTATCAAAAGCATCTTGGCAATCGTCGTTCCACTCGACTACCTGATCTTTCTTCAATAGTTTGAAAATTGGCTCACAGGTAGACGTCAGATGAGAGATGAATCTGGCAATATAGTTCAAGCGCCCCAAGAACCCTCTAACCTCCTTTTCAGTACGGGGAGCAGGCATTTCTTGTATAGCTTTTACTTTTGCTGGATCGACCTCAATGCCTTTGTTGCTGACGATAAATCCTAGAAGTTTACCAGACCTAACTCCAAAAGTGCACTTACTTGGATTCAGCCTGAGTTTGTACTCCTTCAATCTAGCAAACAGCTTCTGCAAATGTTCAAGGTGTTCCTCCTCTGTTTGTGATCGAGCTATCATATCGTCTACGTAAACTTCGATCTCATGATGTATCATATCATGAAACAAAGCTACCATGGCGCGTTGATAAGTTGCCCCTGCGTTCTTCAGTCCGAACGGGATCACCTTGTAATAGAAGGTACCCCATTGTGTAACAAAGGTTGTTTTCTCCATGTCCTCGGGGGCCATTTTGATCTGGTTGTAGCCCGAGAATCCGTCCATGAAGGAAAACACCTTGTGCTGAGCTGTGTTGTCAATTAAAATGTCAATATGCGGTAGCGGAAAATCATCTTTAGGGCTAACCCTATTCAAATCCCGGTAGTCCACACACATTCTGACCTTGCCGTCTTTTTTAGGTACTGGCACAATGTTAGCAACCCACTGTGGATAGGATGTAACAGCCAGAAAGCCAGTGTTGAATTGCTTTATTACTTCAGCTTTAATCTTCTCAAACATGCCGGGCCTCATTCGGCGGACTTTTTACTTGATCGGTGGACAATCTTCTCTTGTAGGGAGACGGTGAACCACGATATCTGTGTCTAAACCTGGCATGTCTTCATAAGACCAGGCGAAGATTTCAACGTATTCATTCAGCAGCTGTATCAAGCGCTCCTTGACACTTGGTTCCAGATTGGCACCCACTTGTACTTCTTTCCTGTTTTCCTCTGTTCCTAAGTTGATTGTTTCCAACAACTCTTCATGCGGTAAGATGGCCCTCTCTTTTTGTTGTAGAAGTCTGGCTAGCTCTCCTGGTACTTCACAATCTTCATCATCTTCATACTCCGCCTGATTGACCAAATCTTCAGAGTTATTGAAGGATACAACAGAATAGTCACCCATAGAATCCAGAGTGGATGGGTACCTGCATTTGTGAGTGTGGGTGTGTGTAAGGGATAGCCATCCTTAAACAAACAAAAATGCAAAAGGAAAGAAAATGAACACAGCAGTTTATAAATGAAAAACGTCCAATGATTCATTAAACATGGCATATGATTATGAAGGAAAATCAAGCCCTTACAAATGGACCTACATACCCGGGCGAGGCATGAGGTGAAAAATAGTGTGCAGATTGTTTTAAAAGTAATTATTACAGACCAACAGGAAATGTTCGAAAGATAAATTACTGATTAATGAAAGTAATGGGGACGAAGTCTTTCGCCTCCCAGTTGTGTAGTCCCCCTTCGAGGGTTGGGAAGATCCAATCTTCAATGTTGGCATCTTCGTCTTCGTCTTCCAAAGCATTGATTCCATGAGGAGAGATCTTGATGGGTGTCCTTTCAATTTTTGAGCGACGCATAGCTTTTTGCCCCGTAGTGGTAAATCCCAACCCAAACTTGTCTGTTTTGTGAGGAATGTCAGGCAACTGACCCCACACTGTGCTTTTTCCTTCCTTCATCGCAGCCTTCGCGTCTTTCAGAGATGCTATCCTGGCCACCTGCTTGGGTACCTCAGCCGCTGCCTTTGCTACTGTCACCTCGGGAGCAATTTCCTCGAAGTGTTGGAACGGTGTTTCAATGAATTCGCCCTCCACTTCCACATACCTAAAGGATTTCAGATGACTGATCATGTACTCCTCTTCACCGTGTACAGTTATGATTTTTCCCTTGACAGGGTATTTCAGCATCTGATGTAGGGAGGAAGTGACTGCGCCAGCATTATGTATCCATGGCATCCCTAGCAAGCAAGAGTATGACGGACGGATGTCCATCACATAGAAAGTTTTGTGGAATACTTCAGTGCCCACCTTGATGGGAATGTCGACCTCCCCATGCACCATTCTTTTAGACCCGTCAAAGGACCTGACAATGATATTACTTGGTTTCAGCTCCAAGCCTTCACATGGGATCTGTTCATATCTGAAAATCTCAAATACTTATATCTCGATGGCGTAATTTCTGACTTGATTTGTCTGCTGATGCCAGCTTGCTTGAAGTTCTCTGGTTTTCTTTTATTCTTGCTCAGTTGCTACGAATAGTTATCCGTTTGGTATTGCACTATTTCCATTCTTCCATTTTCATTTTGCATAATCCTATGATTGGATGATGGGACCTATATTGCTGATATATGTCAGGAGGCCCTCTGGTTTTTGTCTGATACATGTGTTATGTTTGCTTTCGATCGATGAGTCACTCAATTTAGAAATTGAGATCACGACTTTGCTCTCAGTGCATGTTCCCTATAGGATGTTTATTGTTTTCTTCTTTAATTGTTGATCGATGAGTCACTCAATTTAGAAATTGAGATCACGACTTCGCTCTCAGTGCATGTTCTATATAGGATGTTTATTATTTTTCTTCTTTAATTGTTGACCGATGAGTCACTCAATTTAGAAATTGAGATCACGACTTTGCTCTCAGTGCATGTTCCCTATAGGATGTTTATTATTTTTCTTCTTTAATTGTTGATTGATGAGTCACTCAATTTAGAAATTAAGATCACAACTTCGCTCTCAGTGCATGTTCCCCATAGGATAGTTTTGTTAAGCTTCCTTTAACATGTTATTTAAGGCAGTGTTTTCCTTTATCCTCAACCTTAGGGTCAACCATTGTATGATAACACTAGGGCTAGAGATTAGGATATCCTCCCTTAGCTATTTTCTTTTCCCTTTGCATTTTGCATCTTAAAACAAAAATTGTTTTCTTGGCAAATCATAAAACACCTCTAATAAACTCAAACCCTTCTTCAAGGTAAAAGATACAAACCAACCTTATTTGTTTGTGCGCCTCTTGGATTTGTTTTTAAACCCATTTTATTGATATTTTTCCATCTTTGCCATGATATCTTGTTATCTTAGCCGATGTTTCGCCATCGCACATTTGTTTGAAGTCGATGTTTCGCCATCGCACATGTTTGTTATCCTACTTTGATTCTCAATATCATTGTTAGGTGTGATGTTTTGTCATCTATTTTATTGATGTTTCGCCATCTTTGCCGTGATATCTTATTATCTTAGCCGATGTTTCGCCATCACACATTTGTTTGAAGCCGATGTTCCGCTATCGCACATGTTTGTTATCCTACTTTGATTCTCAATATCATTGTTAGGTATGATGTTTTGTCATCCGTTTTGTTGATGTTTCTCCATCTTTGCCATGATACCTTGTAATCTTTTAGCCGATGTTTCGCCATCGCATATTTGTTTGAAGCCGATGTTTCTCCATCGCACATGTTTGTTATCCTACTTTGATTCTCAATATCATTATTTTATGTGATGTTTTGCCATCCGTTTTATTGATGTTTTTCCATCTTTGCCGTGATATCTTGTTATCTTAGCCGATGTTTCACCATCGCACATTTGTTTGAAGCTGATGTTTCGCCATCGCACATGTTTGTTATCCTACTTTGATTCTCAATATCATTGTTAGGTGTGTTGTTTTGTCATCCGTTTTATTGATGTTTCGCTATCTTTTCCGTGATATCTTGTTATCTTAGCCGATGTTTCGCCATCGCACATTTGTTTGAAGTCGATGTTTCGCCATCGCACATGTTTATTATCCTACTTTGATTCTCAATATCATTGTTTTATGTGATGTTTTTCCATCCGTTTTATCGATGTTTCGCCATCTTTTCCATGATACCTTGTTATCTTTTAGCCAATTTTTCGCCATCGCACATTTGGTTGAAGCCTACGTTTCGCCATCGCATATGTTTTTTATCCTACTTTGATTCTCAATATCATTGTTAGGTGTGATATTTTATCATTTGATGTTTCGCCATCTTTGACATGTTACTATGTTATCGTTCAGTAGATGTTTTACCATCTCTTGTGTTTGTTGTTTTAATTGATGTTTTGCCATCTTAACTGTTTTTGATTGTCTTGACTAAAAAACACCAACCAACCAAAATATGTAAGCCGAACTACGGCTGCTCTGATTCCTTAAAAGGGATACGTAGGCATTGGGGTAGGGCCCGATCGAGCACAACTTTTATTTTCCCTACATTGTATTCTTTTTCTTTCGCATGCATTCCCTTGTCAGTTTTAAGCCATAGACATAGGTTTTGACCACACCCATTAGATTAGACAACAAGAGTGGATATCATAGGGTACTACGGGCGTGTGGGGTGCTAATACCTTCCCCTCGCTAAATAGACTCCCTTACCCGATCTCTCGGTCGAAAGACCGTGATTTCTCTCTTTTTAGGTTTTCTCGTTGTTTACCTTTCCCTTTAGGCGAGATAAAAGACGTTCATTGGCGACTTCATTGATGTTTCATTACATCCAGATGACAGGTTCCGGCCGCGTTGTTTCAGCTGGTTCACTGGGGACAGATTGACCTCTTGCTTTTCCATCCCGGAGTCGATCCTAGCTCTTGTTTGTTTTCTTTTTGGGTGTTTATTTTTACCGCTTTGCATATTTATCTGTTTGCATTGCATTCTATGTGCACTTTACTTTTTGCATACTGGATTTGGCTGGACTGTTTGGATTCTGGTTTTCTTGGTGGGCGGTTTGTTCCATGAGGTAAAAGGCCTCATACCTAGGCTATGAGTGAATCCCTTAGGAACTAGGAATAGAGTGGCCATGGAAGCTATGAGGCGGATTCTATGTAGACCTGAACATGAGACCCATGACTTCAGAGGTAGTTCAGATAGGTGTTATCGTATGATGATACCGACATTCGAGCTCTTGTACTCTGATTTGGCTTTTAACCTTACCTTGACCTAGACTACACCCGTGAGAGGGGCGGGAAAACTTTTCTTACAAGTACATGTATTGTTGGTGACTTTGTGTTACGAAGGTGACTCAGATTCCCATGATAGTTTTGAAGCTTTGGGATTTTCTTTTGATCTTGAGTGGTACTACTCTGTAATGGTCCAGCCGTTATCCAGTGTGAAACTTTGATCCTGTCATATTGCATCATAGCATATTTATTTCTAAAAAATGATGTATAAAAAATAACTAGCATATGCATGTCATCTTCCAGGGACATTCAAGAGTCTTCTTTCCATCAGAAATGGCTAACCTCCCGTCAGATGAGTTTGATTCAGTTCGTGTTAAAGAGCCCACCAAGCATACGTTCGCTTATCAGATCCCTACTATTGATGTGTCCAAATTGAAGAGGTTGAGTTCTTATCTGAAGGGTGATGTGCTGATTAATTTCAACAAAAATTATGGCAATTTGTTACTAGTCCTTAACATTCCAGTTGACCCGATGGCTTTGATCACCCTCTTCCAGTTCTATGACAAGGAATTACGGTGTTTTACTTTTCAAGATTATCAACTGGTTTCCACGCTAGAAGAGTACGCGTACCTACTTAATATCAAGTTGTCCAAAGAAGTTCCGTTTGTCCAAATGCCGGAGAAGCCGAAGTTCGAAGTTATTGCTGAAATTCTTCATTTTAGTTGGAAAGAAGTGAAAGACAATTGAAAATCAAGTGAGGATACTACAGGGTTTTATTTGGATTTCTTAGTGATGAAATCTAAAGACTGGGCAAAGATAGGGAATTGGAGTAACTTCAGCTCTCTGTTTGCTCTCATCATATACGAGATCGTTCTCTTCCCTCACAAGAGAAATTTTTTGGATTTGACGGATATTTGTGTTTTTAGAAATAAGAACCCGGTACCGACACTCTTGGCAGATACTCTTTACACCATTCATTTCAGGCAAGGAAAAGGAGGTAATGTAAGTTTATGTCATTCAATGTTATATCAATGGTTTAAGTTGCATCTACCGACAAATGGCCCTTTCGTGGATACCAGACATTCTCTTCAATGGTCATCCAGACTTGTCAACCTTACTTCATTTGATATCCGGTGGAATTATGACATGGGGGAAGTACGAAGTATTATCACTAGTTGCGGATATTTCCCTAATGTTCCCCTCATAGGAACTAAGGGGTGTATCAACTATAATCCTGTGCTTGCTTATCGTCAATTGGGATATGCAATGGATGGACCGCCAAAGTTTGAGGAGGTGTCTGAATCAGTGTATTTTGTTAGAGGAAGTGATCCTGTGATGTTGAAAAGAGTGACAAGTGCTTGGAAGGGAATTCACAAGAAGGGTAGAACTGCTTTGGGCAAGAAGGTTCATGTTGCTAGAGTTCCTTACATGGATTAGATTAGAACCAGGGTTAAGATTTTACGGTTACCATTTGCAAGGTCAGCTCCTATATGTGAGCAACCTCCAACTGTTCTGAGTAACAGGGTGCCTACCGAGGTGTTCACCAAGGTTCATGTTGAGAACATTCAGCTCCGTGCAAAATACCGCGAGGCGGGGATGAAACTTTATTGGGTAGATAAAGAAAGGGCCGACTTAGCTCGCAAACTCAAAGAAGCTCAGGGGGAAACTTCTAATGCAACCGGTTTTAGGAAGAGATCTCTTGCTGAAATGGAAGAAGAGTTGAGTAAAATCCAGCAAGAGTGTCGGAAGCTTCAGGCATCTGAGAATAGCTACAGGAAGAAGATTCAAAACTTGGAGAAACAGCTCACGACAAGGATGCTCAGCTTAAGAAGGAAGTAGCCCAAAGGCATGACGCAGAGGATCAGTTTCAAAAAAGTGAAGTAGTTGCATCACAACTTTTGAAGGAGAAAGCCAGGCTTGAAGAGTACTGTCGGCACCTTGAAGCATGTCTCGTTTCGGAGATTTAGTTTTTTTACTTACCTTTGGTGTATTTGGTCACCCCCAGGATTGTTGGAAGGGACCGTTGTTTGTTTTTATTATTCAGTTTTTTTTAAGATTACTTTGAAACACGTACTTTGTTGTTTATCATTACACTCTTAAAATGTCCGAAGTCACTTGAACATCGTTTCTTTTGTTTGTAAATAATTGAAATGTTTGTCTTATTGTCCCTTTTTCCTTTGATTGTATGCTTGATTATCTTTGGTCGCGCACCGTGACTGATGAATAAAAGGACTCTTGAATACCTGGAAATGACAAACATATCATGCACATCATGCATTTCATAACATTACAGGTTATCTCAAGACGGTATTCTTATTCTTCTACTTTTCTTATTCAGAATTCAAGACGACTACTCATCGGTATTCCACCAGAAACAATTTGCCAAGACAGATGGAACAGGTTCAAGCTGAACTCGCTGAAATGAGGGCCCAGATGGCTACTCAGATGACCCAGTTCATGGAGGTCATCACCAATGTGAATCGCCGACAGGAGGAACTGTCTACCATTGTCAACAACCAGCACTGCTATCCCGGGGATGGTGGAAATCAAGGGCTTTATCAGGACATTTCTGTAGGATTGGGGGATGTGCAAGATCAGCCTGCTGGAAATTTTCACGGGATTCCCGGAAACCCTTTTGTGCGCAATGTAGGGCAGTTTCCCCCGTCTCTAGGACCTCGTCTTGTGGGGAACAGGAGAGATAATCAGGGCGGTGTAAGGAACTATCAGGAGCAGGATTATGACTTTGACCAGGATGGAGATCAGTTTTCTGTTCGGCGTTCAGAGCCGAAAGTTCAGGTTGAAGATAGGAGGTATCGATTGTTGGAAGAACGTTTGAAGGTTGTGGAAGGGCAAGGAGTCCTTGGTATGGATGCTAATGATCTCGGGTTGGTGTCTGGGGTGAAAGTTCCTCCAAAGTTCAAACCTCCTGTATTTGAAAAGTACAACGGAATGTCATGTCCTGTTACTCATGCAACTACTTATTTCCGAAAGATGTCGGTGCATACTGAGGATCAGGGGCTTTTGATTCACTTTTTCTAGGATAGCATATTTGGGGCATCCTTGGAGTGGTACATGAAGTTGGAGAAAACCCATATTCGTTGCTGGAATGATCTTGCTCGAGCTTTTGTCAAACATTATCAGTACAATGTAGATATGGCGCCTAATCACACTGAGTTACAGAATTTGTCACAGGGACCAAGAGAATCTTTCAAGGAATACGCTCAGAACTGGCGGGAGTTGGCTGCGAGGGTTCAACCTCCACTCATGGAGAGAGAACTCATTGATATGTTTATGAGTACCCTGCAAGGGCCATTCTATGAGCACATGATAGGAAGTACTTCCGCAGGATTCACAGACTTGGTTGTGGCCGGTGAAAGAATTGAGGTAGGTTTGAAATTGGGGAAAATTCAGATTGGTGGTTCTAGTGGCCCATCAGGGGGCAGTAAGAAACCATTCAACACTTACCCTAAGAAAAGGGAAGGCGACGCAAGTGCGGTTTACTCTCATAGAAGAAGAAGAGAGGATCGTCAGCACCAACAAATCAATGTTGTTTCTATTCCTGTTAATGCTCCTCTGCAGCAGAGACCGAATGCAGTGCCTCAACAACAAAGACAGCAAGATTCTCCCCGTCAGTATAATAATCAACAGCAGAGATAGACGAGAAGATTCGATCCCTTGTCAGTATCTCTTACTGAAGCACTCCACCATTTGCTCGATTTGAAGTTGATCGGTTTGAGAAATATGCCACCACCACCCGCAATACTTCCTCCTTACTATGATGCTAACGCAAGATGTGAATTCCATTCAGGCGGAGTTGGTCATTCTACTGACAATTGCTTTGCGTTAAAGTGCAAAATACAAGACTTTTTGGATGCTAAGGCAATCGAGTTTACTCCAGTGACTGGTCCGAATGTTACTCAGAACCCAATGCCTAGGCATGGAGGGGGTGTTGTTAATATGATTGATGATAATGGTGAAGCATTGAATTTGATCATGAATGTGGAACAAGTAACTACTCCGTTGTGGTATGTTAAGAGGTATTTTCTTGACAATTCTATTTTCCCGGGTTATACTTCAAAGTGTGCCAAGTGTAGAGAGCAACTGAAAGGCTGTGGTGATTTAAAAGCTGGTATCCAGTTGTTGATAAAGGAGGGTTCCATGCATTTTGATAGAAAACCGAGCTACCATAAGGTTACCGAAGAAGATGTTGTTGTGGTATCTATTCCTTACACCCCTGTGCGCATTCCTACCCCATCTAGGGCGCCTTCTTTGATGATTACGGTACCTGGTCCCATGCCGTATACTAGTGAGAAGGCCATCCCACGGCATTATGGTGCTGATGTTTATTACCATGGGGTGAAGCAGGAGGTAAGCACTCGTTTGTCTGAGGAAGAACACGCTGAAGGTAATGAAGGGGAAGTTCAAATTTTTTCTGGTGTGGGTTGAATGACTAGAAGTGGGAGAACATTTGGTCCTTCCAATGTGCAACATGCGGTAGATGCTTCTGCAAGAGAAAAAGGAAAACAGCAGGCGATGATTGGTAATCCAAGGGTTACGCCGGCCAATATGACTCAATCAATTCTGATACCAGAAGCTTCTTCAGTTCCCGATGAGGTTGAAGAGTTAATGTGAATTATCAAAAAGAGTGATTATAGCATAATTAATCATCTGATCCATATTCCTTCTAAGATGTATATCTTGTCTCTGTTGATTTATTCAGAACCTCACAGAAATGCTTTGATGAAGTTGTTAAAGAATGCGTTTGTGCCACATGAGACAACAGTCAATCAGTTTGAGAATGTTTGTGCTAACATATCTGCTGGGAACAGTTCGGGCTTCATAGATTTTGATCTTCCTCCGGAGGGACCAGACCATAACAAAGAGTTGCATATTTCAATGGAGTGCAGGGGCACTACATTATCCCTAGTTTTGGTGGATACAGGATCGTCCTTGAATGTACTGCCTAAGTCAGCATTGATGAAGATTGATTATTCTGGACTGGAGTTGCGCCCTAGTGATTTGATGGTAAAGGCGTTTGATGGGTCTCGAAGGTCAATGTTTGGGGAGGTGAAGTTACCAATCAAGGTTGGTCCTCGCACCTTCACGACTACATTTTTTATGGATATATAACCAGCGTATTGTTGTTTGTTGGGGCGGACGTGGATTCATAGAGTAGGGGCAGTCACTTCTACTCTTCATCAGAAACTCAAGTATCCTGTAGAGGGAAAGGTGATAACTGTGTGAGGCGAGGAAGAATACATCGTGATTCATTTTACATCATTCCGCTATGTTGAAGTTGAAGGCGAGATACATGAGACTCCATTTCAAGCATTTGAGACAGTTCATGCTGTCAATTTTCCTCCTCCAGAGCAGAAAAGGAAACCGGAAACTGTTATGTCTTCTCTCAAGGATGCGAGAGCTGTGGTGGAAAATGGTAACCCTGAAGGTTGGGGTCAAGTGCTGGACGTTACTCTAAAATTTAACAAATTTGGTCTTGGCTTTAGCCCAGGTCAGCAGAGTACAACTCCCAAAGCATCTAGTTTATCTACTCCTGTGAAGTTTTCCTGCCCTTGTGCTACTCAAGAAGGACACGTCAATAAAGTTGGCGACGATAGGGTTGATGGATACAATATCGAAGATTGGGTTCGTCTGAGTATTCCAGGCCAGACACTCAACAATTGGACTTCTGTGGATGTTATCCAAGTTTCAAGCGCTGAGGAGTAATTTTCTTGTTTTCTTTCATTATCATATCATAATTCCTACGCTCTGTCCAAGGCGTGGTGAATCATTTGTGTAGGGCCACCATGTTTATTTCCAAAAGTTTATCATGAAATAAAGGACGTTTTTACACTCAAAATTTTGCTCCATTTCATTTCTTTTTTATTTGAATGGTAATTGTTATACCCCAAAATTTGCCCTCCCATATTCCTCAAGAAATTGCCAAGTCAAGGTCACAAAATTCCCCAAGGGTTGTGCAGTGCAACAGTCTCCCATCCAGTCCAAATTAGGGTTTGAGTTCTGATCAAGAAAATGAAGTT
Organism: Vicia faba; assembly: GCA_948472305.1. Classification (NCBI taxonomy): domain Eukaryota; kingdom Viridiplantae; phylum Streptophyta; class Magnoliopsida; order Fabales; family Fabaceae; genus Vicia; species Vicia faba. The sequence goes on along the minus strand of OX451738.1, from coordinate 401,544,464 downwards.
TTCAAAGGGTCAATCAAGTCTCATATGCTTATAAACATGGTCAAACATCCTCATATCAAGTTTCAAGGCATTCAGCTCAAGATTGCACAGTCAAAACCCTAGATTGCACTACAATCAACTGTAGGGGCAAAATGGTCATTTGGCAGTCAAAAGTTCAAATTTTTGGTCAACATATCATTTTGAAGCCACAAACATCATTTGATCAATGCTTGATCATGATTCTCAAAGTTTGGCTCAGAAAATCATCAAGATGCAAAAGTTGCTATATTTGGACAGCTGAAAAAGTCAACTGAAATTGACCAGGGCATAACTTTCACATGGATTATCAGAAAAATTCCATCCAAAGCTCATTTTGAAGAGAAAGACATTTCCTACAACTCATCTTCATACTTCAAGTCCAAGAAATGCTCTCACAAAAAGTTATCAATTTCAACATTACAGGTCATTTTCAAAAGTCAACAAAAAGGGACTTTAAGTCAAAGGCCATAACTTGAGATTGGTAAATCAAAATGACATGGGACCAAAGACATTGGTTAAAGGACTCAAAGACCTTTCCAAAATGTCCAAGAACATGTGAAAAGCTTAAAAATTGAGCAAGATATGCCTTGTAGAAGTTGGGAAATTTTTGTGAAATGGCAAAAGTCAACTATCATTGAAAATCCAATTTTGACAAAAGGGCCCCATTTTTCTCACTTTGTCCATCCTTGTCATGCCACACACGTGGCCCATGGTTGATTTCAAGACCAAATGTTGACTTTTTTTATTTTATTTAATTTTTGATGATTTAATTCATTTTAATTCATTGAAAATTCAAATAAAATTTAAAAATCAATGAAATGGTGTCAAATGAATTTGGACAAGTTCTATACATCATGAACCAACTCAAAAATCAGGCCAAGGTTCATTTTCATACTAAGTCTAGGTTTTGGCTAGAAATTAGGAAAAAATGGTTAATGGACAAACCCTAATGCCAATTCTTTCTCAAGCATGGATTAAGGTCAAATAGCAAGCCAAGTCTATTCCATAAGGATCACTGAGTCCAACCCTAACTGGAACATAGCACAAAACTCGTTCAAAGTCCATTTGGCAATTTGAAAATTTGGCCATAAAGTGCAAATCTGAAATCAAAGAAAGGGACCTTCTGAAGCCAAAATTTTTGTACCAATAGCTTCCTGAGACCATTTTGAACGTGTCCCAATTCATAACCTCAATCAAAGCTCCTTAAACTGGTAGTTACAAGTGAAACTGTACATCAAATATTTTGAATTCGTGTTCTTGATTCTAAGCCTCTTTTTGCATTTTAAATTACATATTCATACTCATGATGAAGTTTCCAAGCTGTCCATGGTAGTTAATTGCATTTTCATAAGCCATACACGATTTTGCCATTTTCGAATTCTAGGTTTCCCAGCTTCTTAAATTGGGGCTTTTGTAAATAGGAAAAATCAGAACTTCAGAGCAACACCATCACACTCAGCATCTTGAGACGAAGAAGAAGACATACTCGCGCCTAATTTATATTAGGAAACGAGCTATTCGCTATTTCTCCATAGCCACCCAAACCCCACGTTTCAAAAACCGTTGCTCTATTGGTTTGTGTTTCAGGAAATTGGCAGGGACGATGGCGTGGCACAAGCAGATTGGGCGAATTTGAAATAGCGCGCGTTTTAAAGAGCGTTGTTATTTTTCCTTTATATTGTTTATTTATTATTATATGTTAATTGAAAGTAAACTGGCTCAGTGGCAAGGGATAAGCGTGTTAACTTCAAAGACCTGGGTTCAAGTCCCAGGTCTTGCAATTTCTCATATTATTTTTCATGTTAAGGTTCCATGCAGCGCTCACATAAGGACTCACCATGCACTGCAGAATCAACTCATCCACGTGTCCCAGGAGGCCTGATCAAGGGTCCAGCTTGAAGAGTGCACCATACATCAAGTCAACAAGCGTGCATATGATTGGAAAAGTCCACAAAATTGCCAGCAAATGGGCCAGACTTTCAGGCCTACACCTCCAAATTTCAAAGCCACACCCCCCTGGTTTGCCTTATTGTTTTTTTTTCATTCTTTCTTTAATTATTTTTTCTTTTTGTTATTTCTTTTCTTTTATTTAATTAACTATTTTCATAAAAATATAAAAATATTCAAAAAAATCAGAAAAGACCATAAAAAATAATATAATTAATTTTGATTCTTTTTTTTAAAATGTAACTCATTTAGTTTAATTAGGTTTTAATGTTAATTTTAATTCTTTTTTCTTTTTCATAATAAAAATCCAAAAAATGTAGAATTAGGGTAGTTATTAATTTTTCATATCCTTTTTAATTTTTTCCCTTTTTCTCACAATAATTGTCATTTATTATTTATTTTCTATAAATCAAAAATTGTACATAAATTGGTTTAGAATTTAATTAGGTTAGAAATTAAATCTTTTTTCATAATAAACTTAAAAAATGATAGAACTAGGACTTTAATTTCAATTAATTTTTTCCTTTTTTCTTTTAAACCTAAAAAAAACACCAAAACATTATTTTTCATTTAACATTTAATTTCCTTGATTAATTTTAATTATTTGTAAAAGGGTCCAACGCCCTAATTTTGTTTAAACTCTTTATTTCGCGCATTTGTTTTATATTGTGTAAATACCTCTGTATATGCCCCAAAGCCTTGTAATAAGTTTAGATTTATTTCTCGCTTTTTATTTTATTCGCTTTATTTTACTTTCAGTCAAATCGGGTTCGGTTTTTTTGGCGATGTGGACCCGCGCCGGTTGTAATAGCTAGATTTAAATTCCCGCAAATATAACTGTTAATAAATATGCATGAAAGAATGAATGCCTGAAAATAAAATTGAATCGTTAGATCACCAATGCATGACAAGACTAACAATGAACTGAAAATGACACACAATTCGCACACACCACCCCTAGGGTACGCCTCACTGTTGCCTTTCGAAAGGTGGTCGTCGAGTAGAAAACGTCTTAGTAAGTCCTCATGGTCCGGGAACCTGGCATGAGGGTAGCTTCTGAGGTGTCTTCCTATTGCTCCGGTGACCACCCTGTCCCTAAAACTCGAATTGACCCGAACACCTCCTACGGTGGTGCTACCTACCTCTCAATGGTGGGATGGCACTACCTTAAGGGACATCTACACAGACTAATTCCTTAGGGTAGGTAGGTTCTCAAAGGTACTTGCTCAATGTTCAAACAAAACAAAAACTCTTTCAAAAAACTTTCAAAACAAACTTTTCAAAACACTCTGACGTATGAGTTAAACTGAAACCTTTCAAAGAATATTTTTGAAACCCACATTGAAAAGCAAACAAACAATTTTGAAAACACATTGAGCAAGTACCTAAGAGCCCATGGATAACCATGGATAGAAAGGGTGCTAACACCTTCCCTTTCTATAACCTACCTCCCGAACCGAGAGCAATCTCTTTAAAGGAATTTTTCTGTGCTTTTGTCCTTTCCATTTGGAGAAAATAAAAGACGGTGGCGACTCTTGCTTCCGCGACATTTCGCGAACCAGCGTTAAAACAGTCAGTTCCAGATCCACCGATCACAGTAATGTTTCTCTTTTCACACACTATCACTAAAAATGCCAAAATGTCATTCATGCAGATGCACTACCACAACCGATCATATTGATAACGACTCTGCTATGGCTCATTATGACTTTGATACTCCTATTTATCAATCTGAAGAAGAAGCATATGAGGATTATGATCTTCCTGAGGAATTAGCAAGATTGTTAAAACAAGAGGAGAAGGTCATCCAGCCGAATCAGGATTCGATTGAGGTGGTGAATATTTGCACAAAAGAGATAAGAATGGAAGTCAAGATAGGGGCAGATCTCGAAGAAAGTATAAAGGTCAGATTGATTGATCTACTCCGTGAGTATTCTGATATCTTCGCTTGGTCTTACGAGGATGTGCTTGGGTTGGATACAGACATAGTGGTGCATCGATTACCGCTCAAAGAAGGTTGTCCTCCTGTCAAGCAAAAGCTCCAAAGAAGTCATCCTGAGATGTCCAAGAAGATCAAAGAGGAGGTCCATAAGAAGTTGGACGCGAATTTCTTAAAAGTCATCAATTATCCGCCATGGAATTCAAATATTGTTCCTGTGCCCAAGAAAGATGGAAAGGTCGGGATGTGCATGGATTATAGGGATTTGAACAGGGCCAACCCTAAAGACGATTTCCCTCTTCCGCATATTGATGTGTTGGTCGATAATACTGCTCATTCCAAAGTGTTTTCTTTCATGGATGGTTTTTCGGGTTACGATTAAATTAAGATGGCTCCGGAGGATATGGAGAAGACAACATTTATCACGCCTTGGGGAACTTTCTGTTATAAAGTGATGCCGTTTGGTTTGAAAAATACCGGGGCAACATATCAGCGCGCCATGGTCACTCTCTTTCATGATTTGATTCACAAAGAGATTGAGGTATATTGGACGATATGATTGCTAAGTCTAACACGGAAGAGGAACATATTCTTCATCTAGAAAAATTGTTCGAGAGACTGAGGCAGTTCTTGCTGAGGTTGAATCCGAATAAATGCATATTCGGGGTGAGATCCGGCAAGCTGTTGGGTTTTATTGTAAGTGAAAAAGGTATCGAGGTGGACCCGGATAAGGTAAAAGCGATCAAGGAAATGCCTGAACCAAGGATAGAGAAGGAAGTATGTGGTTTCTTGGGAAGGTTAAACTACATTTCTATATTTATTTCTCATTTCATAGCCACCTGTGAACCTTTGTTCAAGTTGTTGAAGAAAAGTCAGACAGTGAAATGGAATGAGGATTGTCAGAAGGCCTTTGACAAAATAAAGGAGTATTTGCAGGAACCTCCGATACTCATGCCGCCAGTGGAAGGAAGGCCACTAATCATGTATCTAACTGTGTTGGAGAGTTCAATGGGTTGTGTCCTCGGTTAGTACGACGAGACAGGGAAGAAAGAGCAGGCTATTTACTACTTGAGTAAGAAGTTTACGGAATGCGAGTCGAGGTACTCATTGCTGGAAAAGACTTGTTGTGCGCTTGCCTGGGCCGCCAAACGTTTGAGGAAGTACATGTTAACTCACACCACATACTTGATATCCAAAATGGATCCAATCAAGTACATTTTTTAGAAGTCAGCTCTTACAGGCAGGGTAGCCCGTTGGCAGATGATACTCACTAAATATGATATCCAATACACTACTCAAAAAGCAATTAAGGGTAGTGTACTGGCCGACCATCTTGCTCATCAGCCCATGAATGATTATGAACCGATGAAGTTTGATTTTCCATATTAGGAAATTGTGTATATCTGGGATTGTAATATGCCAGGCCCGGACGAAAGACCCGAGTCGGGATCACGTTGGACGCTTGTTTTTGATGGTGCCTCCAATGCCATGGGCAACGGCGTTGGAGCTATTATCACTTCTCCTGAGGGATACCACATTCCTTTCACAGCTCGTATTTGTTTCAATTGCACTAACAACATGGCCGAATATGAGGCTTGCATTTATGGCATTGAAGCGGTGGTCGACCTACGCATCAAATTTTTGATAGTTTACGGGGATTCCAATCTTGTTATCAGCCAGATTAATGGAGATTGGGAGACTCCACATCAGAACCTGATTCCCTATCGTGAGCATGTTATGAAGCTGATTCCGTACTTTGAAGAGATCACGTTTGAGCACATTCCCAGAGAAGAAAACAATCTAGCTGATGCACTGGAAACTGTGTCCTCCATGTTCAAGGTTAAGTGGGCTAATGAGGCACCTTCCATTACCATCAGAAGTTTGAGTGAGCCAGCTTTCTGTTTTGAGACTAGTTTGGAATCAGATGGTAATCCCTGGTTTTATGATGTTAAATGATATCTTGAAACACAAGAGTACCCTGAGGAGGCATCCGTTACAGATACGAAGTTCTTGAGAAGATTTTTAGCCAAGTTCTTTCTCAGTGGCGGTGTGTTTTATAGAAGGCATCATGACGGTTTACTGCTCAGATGTGTTGACAAGAAAGAAGCAGCCAGAATCATTGAAGAGATACATGAAGGTGATTTCAGGACCCATTCCAACGGGCATACCATGGCTAAAAAGATCTTGCGAGCAGGTTATTATTGGTCCACCATGGAGATTGACTGTTACAATCATGCACGGGTTTGCCACAAATGTCAAGTCTATGGTGACAAGGTGCATGTGCCGCCAGTACCTTTGAATGTCTTGACTTCCCCTTGGCTATTTGCGATGTGGGGAATTGATATGATCGGAAAAATTGAACTGACTGCATCCAATGGGCACCGTTTCATTCTAGTTGCCATCGATTATTTTATAAAATGGGTCGAAGCTGCATCCTATGCCAATGTCACCAAGCAGGTTGTAACTCGGTTCATTAAGCACAATATCATCTGTCTCTACGGAGTGCCTGAAAAGATCATTACTAATAATGGGTCTAATTTGAACAACAAGATGATGAAGGAGCTTTGTGAGTCCTTCAAAATCAAGCATCATAACTCTTCCCCATATCGACCAAAGATGAACGGCGTTGTCGAAGCGGCCAATAAGAACATCAAGAAAATTATGCAGAAGATGGTGGTAACCTATAAAGATTGGCATGAGATGCTTCCTTTCTCTTTGCATGGTTATCGCACCACTATGCGTACTTTGACTGGGGCAACCCCATTTTCATTGGTTTACGACATGGAAGCAGTATTTTCGGTGGAAGTCGAGATTCCTTCTCTTCGGGTCATGAGGGATGTTGAGCTGGATGAAAGTGAATGGGTACAGAATCGGCTGGATCAGTTGGAACTTATTGATGAGAAGAGGTTGACGGCCGTATGTCATGGTCAGGTATATCAGCAAAGGATGAGGAAAGCTTTTGATAAGAGGGTACGACCTCAGTGTTACAAGCCAGGTGACCTTGTGCTAAAAAGGATAATTCTCCCCAGGGAGATCCCAGGGGCAAGTGGGTTCTGACTTATGAAGGTCCTTTCATGGTCAGAAAAGTTTTCTCCAGAGGAGCGATGATGCTCACGACTATGGATGGAGAGTACTTCTCTCTCCCTGTGAATGCTGACGTTGTTAAAAAATTCTTTGCATAAAAAATAAAATAAAAACACGCTAAACTGAAAACCCGAAAGGAAGGTTTAGGCAAAAAGAGGGTGTCCTGGTGAATCGAAAACCCAAAAGGGAAATTCAGGAAAAAGTTAGGGACTTAAAGCAAATGACTACATTCAGCATGAGATCCTTTGTTTCTTTCTTTTGTTCTGTCACCTAGCATAAGTTCTAAGCTAATCCAAGAATGATTTGTCTGAAAGCAGGAGTCATAAGAGTCATAGCAGAGTCGGGACTTGATGGATATTCACATTCACATTGCCATTTGTAAACACTTGTTTGTTTTGATTTTGTTAATTACTTACTTCCAAATGTAAATGCCATTTTCACAGGCTGATTTCTCAAAATCAATAAGAATGTCTTCTTTCAAGTATACGTATACGTTTCTTTTCTCCCTTTTTACTATTTTGTTTGCAAAAAAGTCCAATATTTTTTATAAGCATGTGCATATAAACTTCGCGGGCCTTACAAGAAAATGATAATCTAAGTCATGGTTAGCTGATCGCTTGAAATGCGGATAACAAACACAACTACTTTTATGCAAGGGGCATGTTTGGTCTTATGATTGATAGGATTCTCATTCACTTTACTGGTGGACGCTTTGCCATTTTGTTTCACAAGCTCTGTGCTGATTGGTAAAGGTCATGGGTCAGGGTAATATCAAGATTACGGCAGGTCGGCGAGATCGGCGAACCTAATTGGAGGACTTTTCTTCCCCATAATGGCTTTTATTACGTTTCTTTGCCGCACTTTCATGCGTTGTCTAGATTGATTGTTTTAAAGCATTGTCTGCATATACGATTTTGTTTATAGCCAAATGTCAGTCTTGATGCGTTAAATATTTTTTCCTTGAAAAAAAAATTGTTTCATTTTACTTAATCCATCCAGTATCACTCTTTAATCATGTTTTCGGGCATTTTGATACCAACTGTGCCAATTCTTTTGCTTAGCCAAGAGTTTGGAGGAAGGAGTTTAGCTAAAAACGATGACTGTAATGGTATGCTTTTGAGTAGAACCTTGTTGAAAATGTACATGCATTGTTTCAATCCCCAAACATCGGAGATATAAGGGAGTTAGACATTTGTTAACCCCTCTGAGCCTTCGAAGTAGGAGTTTCTTTTCCGTTCGAAAAAAAACCTTTTTTTAACCAGGGGCAGGGTAGATGTTCAGTTGATTTAACCAAGCATTCAAATTTCAGAAGGAATGTCCCATCTGAGGATCACCACATTTTATCTCTCGCATCATGAGATCAGGAAAAATGTCTAAACCACGATGTTCATTTCCTCACAAAGTTCTGAGGTCGAGATCGAATCAATACAATAATGGCTATCCCTCGCCGACCAAGGAATGAGGCATTTGTTTTCTTCAAAAAAAAAGTTCAAAGACCTTAAGTCATATTGACTTGTTCGAAGTGGAAAGTATAAATAAGAAAGAAACAAAAAGCCTCGCTAAGTCGAAACTTGAAAACAATTCGCTTAGGCAAAAGTTAGGGCATCCCGTTGGACTCCCAAATTTGAAATTCAAAAGAGTTTGTCCAGGCAAAAGTTAGGGAAAAGAGAGCCTAAAAGGCTGAGAAGAAGATTATTCAATGAAGTTTTCATCAAAATAAGAGGAACAATAATGTAAAAAAAAAAAGCAGCAGAAGTTAAGTGACAATCATGTTAGAGAATTTGTCGTGATCACCCAACCATTATAAATTCTTTTGAAAGAGGAATGATAGTGATAAGTCAATTGAACTTAGGACAGGAGAATATCACGAGAGGGTGGCCACCAAATAACTTGAGCCTTTAAAAACTTTTTTCTAAAAAAAAACCTCTAACCAGGCCACGTTACAACCTCTAAAAGTCCTAACTGAAACAAGGGTTTAACTCGAAAGCATACTACAACAGGATGACGTTTCCTAAACTCCCAAATATGTGTTGCATATCCATGTTGGTATCTTACCACCCGCATCTTGACTCATTTTCTTAAAAAGAGAGGGGAAGAAAAGTTTTGAAATTTTTTGCACTCTATCCAGTGATTCATTCACAACAGAGATGCGACACTTTGTTAAGATTTTCAACTTCAAGGCTTAAATCACCATCGCATCAGGTCTATCATTTCCAAAATAAACATCTTTCTGCATGCAAAACAGTTGTTTGACATCAAAACGAGTTTACACGTTGAACACCTGTAAAGAGCTTAATGATTGTCAGGAAGGGAATATTTGGCTTTCTTCTGTTAGGCAGAGCCCATGTTTGATTAGGACTTTACCTATCCCCAGTGAAGTTTCATTTCCGCAGCGATGTTTTGTTGCCTCAGGAATCTTATTTTAAAGGCTTCATTCTGAGACTTCAAGTTTGGATATGTCGCACATCCCTAGTGGAGTTGTTTAAATGGGAACTCACATTCTGGAGAAGTTTCAAACCTCTAACGGAGTTGCCAACAGAGATCCCTCGTCATGACCTCTCATTTCCCAGTCAATCTGTTGACTGGGGCATCCTTATGATAAGATCTTTCCTTATCCCCAGTAAGGTCGATATTGTGTGACTACCTGCATGATCCAGCCATTAGTTGCTTTCAAAGACATCTCTCTCCAACAAAAATCTTCAACAGAGTTCTGTCCCCCCGGTGAAGTCCCGTTTCCTCAGCAGAATTTTGTTCCCCAGCAAAGATTTTCACTTCTCACGTCGGGTTTGTTGTCTTGGTATCATCCTCAACACGGCCACGTGCTTTCTTTTCCAGAGATTACAGTCTTGCCCTGATCTTCTCCCTCAATGTCTAATCTTCAAATGGCGTCCCTCTCCAGAAGCTACAGTGTCGATCTGATCTTCTCTAGGAGTTTGCAATTTATTTTTGCAGCTCCTCTCAATGTTTGTGGCCCATTTTCTACTAGTTGCTCAATTGTTATTCCCCGCGAAGCTTCATCTCTTCGAGGTTCCCTCTCTAGCAGTTCCCCATATTTTCTCCCCTCCTTGGGATTTTTCAATTTATTTTTGCAAGTCATTGTCAAATTCTGACTTCTTGGTTTTTGGCTTCTCAATTGGCCATTTCCCTAGTGAAACTTTTAAACATGCATCATTACATTGCATCTACCAAAAATGTGTAGCATTTCCATTATATGTAACTTTGCGCTATATAAAAAGAATTCAAACATGCATCAGAACATAAGCCATTATTGTTTCTGTTGTCCCCAGTGAATTTGCTAATATTTCTGATTAAATCCCCAGCGAGGTCTTCGTCCTCATTATCTCAGTTTTCCCCTCATACAAATATCCTTTTGGCATCAATCATTTGTTTGTTTGAGTGTCTACTCTTGACTATAGTTCGGTTTCACCCTGGCGCGGTCTTCTCAGGTTTAGTCTTCACTACCCTCTCTGGTTCATTCCAATGTCCATTGATGCACCTTTTGAATACCAGCTTCATCCTGATATTCGCTTTCACCAGGTTTTTAGGTGTACGCCCTAATCTCGTTGCTTTGGGTTGAGCTCTGAGTTTCGTCTCCTCGCCTTGCGCATGAAATCCAGGTTCGTCCCGGTACCCATCTAGTTTAGTTTTTCCTAACTAGTTATTGAGTCGAGTTTCATCTCGTTTTTGCTTTCATACCTTGGACCCTTTGACGGTGTTCGTTTACCGAGTGCAGTGTTCGTACTGCGTCCCTGGTTTGAGATCATTCTCTTTTGTTCCTTGGGTCCTTTTATCAGTTTTCGTCACTGTTTATCCATTGATCTGAGACCAGCAGGTGCTCTGAGAAATATGCGCTCTCATCACTCTCGCTTTGGGTCAAGTTTCGCCTTGTCGCCTGTGCATGAAATCCAGTTTCGTCCTGGTACCCATCTAGTTTAGTTTCGCCTAACTAGTTATTGAGTCGAGTTTCACCTCGTTTTTGCTTTCATACCTTGGACCCTTTGACGGTGTTCGTTTACCGAGTGCAGTGTTCGTACGGTGTCCCTGGTTTGAGATCAGTCTCTTTTGTTCCTTGGATCCTTTTATCAGTTTTCGTCACTGTTCATCCATTGATCTGAGACCAACAGGTGCCCTGAGAAACATGCACTCTCATCATTTTGCTTTGGGTAGAGTTTCGCCTTGTTACCCGTGCATGAAATCCAGTTTCGTCCTGGTACTCATCTGGTTTAGTTTCGTCTAGCTGGTTTTTGAGTCGAGTTTCGTCTCGCTTTTGTTCCTCTTGTTTGGGATTCTTTCAGTTCCTTCATACTGTTTATCCTAGTTGAGATTAGCAGGTGCTCCTATAATCACGCACTCTAGCCACGTTGCTTTGGGTCGATCTCAGAGTTTCGTGTCCTCACCCGCGTACGTTTTCTCACTTTTCTCACTTATCATGTTGAAGATATTTGATTAGGGGCAGTTGTTTCACCCCGAAATTTACCCTCTTGATTTAGGCTTATGTTCCATTATGAATATCATATTTCATTGCATTCATACATTGTGATGGGATCAAAGTACTTTGGTTATCAAATTTTCCTCAAGCTTTGAAGGTTGATTGCACTGACAAGTTGCTCAAGTAGAACCTTATCATCCAAACCTCTGGATCTTTCAAGCTCAAAAGTTATTACACATCTCAAGATTTTTTTTATCCATCCCTTGGGATCATCAGAGGATTGAAGTTTGTGTTTGTTTATAAGAGAAATATCTCTTTTGATCCACCAGTCAAATTAGGGTTTTGCTTGATCAAGGTTATTGATCAATGTACAAGTCTTGATTTGGAAGCTACAATATCTCTTTGGTATTTGGAAAGTCTTTGTACAAGCAATTGGCCAAGATTCCCAGAGGATTTGAAGTTTTGAAGATGATTCATAACTCTCCTTTGAGGAATCAGTCAAATTTAGGGTTTGGTCCAAGTTGAAGTAATTGGGGTCTAGATGATCCAATTCATGAAGCATCATTATCTTATCATCATTAGAATCAAATTCGATCAAAGAGTCTCTCATGATGCTCAGTGGAATTAGGGTTTTGAAGCTTGATCAAGCTATCTCCTAGCACATGGTATAAAACTAGGGTTTTGGATTTAATCAGGGTTTCTTTGGCTTTTTCACCCAAACTTGTTTCCATGATTCACCACATGTTATTAAGCCTTTAGTATTGAATAATTGAGGTTCAATTTAGATTGGAAATGATTCAATTGATCAAAAGGGGAAAATTGGTCAGTTTGACCAAAGTCAGTAAACTCAGGAGTTGACCAAGTGGACTTTTGGTCAACCATCAACCTAAGCATTCTCGTTTCATATTCCATACCCAAATTCATATTTTGAATCATGAGAAATGTTGAATTTGAGTGTAACTTGTTCAAGAAGTAACTTAAATTTTAAGAAAATTCTAAGTGCCAAGATGACTTCTCTTGGGTAAGCCGCGCGCGTAATTTCATCAAACACTTGGCATGCCATTTTGTGGAATCATTTTCTTGTGACTCAAGCCTCAATTTGAAAAATTAAAAATAGAATTTTGTTGTTTTCCTTGAGAGCTTCCCATTGAGCCTTGAATCATTTAATTTGGCCAAGAATTGAGTGAGTTATGATGCTTCAAATTTGGTATTTCAAAGTTGGCTTCATGCACACCATGCATGCCCATGCACGCGCACGGACCAGGCAGGCCAAATTGTTTTTTTGCCTCAAGTTTACAACGTCATTTCTCCATCAAGTCAGCATCAATTTGGAAAATTCAAAGCCCTATGATGTTCTATATTATGAGAGCTTTTGAAAGGCCCCTCAAGCATCCAAAACGCACGAAGGAATTTCAAATGGCCTAAGCATAAAGTCAACTAGCCAGATTATTGGAAAACCATGCCCATGTTGCAGATTTTTGCACAAATCCAGTTTTGATTGTTGTCAACATAGCCAGCTCACCAAGTGCACATTCTTTGCTCAAAATTCCACTCAACATGACATCACGAAAACGACTTCTAGGCTGGGCATAGTAGAAACAAAACACATCACCATTTGACACTCTTCATTTTTCTGTTTTTTTCAAATTCTACTTCTAACGGCCTTGAGTTTTTCAAAGACCCTTCTACCCTCAGCAGTCACTCTATATAAGCCACATTTCACTCCCTTTCAAGGCACGCATTCATCCTCTCAAAAAAATCAGAAGATGCTATCTCTCTCTCAAGAAAATTTTCTGCTTCGAAGCTTCTTTATTCTCCATTCTAGAGCTCGATTCATGACCATTTTCACTTCATTGGAGCATTAGAAGCAAGGGACAAGGGTTTTCACTTTATTTCAGAGGCCATAGTTGAGTTTATTTCTCAACTCTAAAGGTATTTTCAGATCTCGATTCTCCATATTTCTGCTTGTTTCGTATGAGTTAAAGCTTGTGATCATGTTCATAGCTGGCCAGATCTTACATATGATGTATAAACTTGTTTGATTTTGAAGCATATGCGATTTGGTGAACTTCTGGTTTTTCATGGTTTAATGATTTTCTCAATTTTCTTGCTCTGATTTCTACTTCCATGGTCGATCATTTTGAATTTTGTAAAAAGCATGATGTAGTTGGTAGTTTGAACTTTGATTTGTGAATTGAATCATTTATTTTGGTGGAGAAATAAGGGAGAAGTGTTGATCAGAACATAGGAGCATGAAAATGAAAAACGCGCGTTAGGGCATTGTCTTGAGGAAGAAGACGATGGTGTGGTTGGATCTGATTGGTCCATGTGATTTTTAATGCATATTTTCTATTTTTGATTCTATTTGATATTTTGATTTTATTTTTGTGATCAAAACATTTTTAAAAATCATGAAAAAATTACCATAGGCCAATAATATTTTCTAGTATTTGTCATATTTGTTTTGAAAGTTTTTTAAATGATTTGATTGGTTTAAAAATTCATAGGTTTAATTAGTTAATTGTTCAAAGATTATTTTTATTTTAATAGTTCCTTTGATTCAAAAATTCCACAAAAATTATTTTGAACTCATAAAATAATGTAGAAATTGATTTTGAAATTGGTTTAGCATATTTTCATTTTTTGATTAGAAATTTAATTTGAGAAGTTTATTTTGAATTTTTGCTTCATAATTTTTATTTTAATACTTCCCTTAATACAAAAATTAAAAAAAAATCATCAAGCTTATCTTTAATCATAGAATCTGAATATAGTTTTATTTTGACCTTTTCATGACTTTTGGCTAGGGTTTGCATTTTTGCCTTTAAATAAATAGTTTAAATGTTAATTATTTGTTTTATTTTTATTTTAATATTTCCTTTAATTCAAAAAAAAATCCAAAAAAAATCAGGGATGTGCATTTTTAATTCTAATATTTGAATATAATTTTGGTTGGATGTTTTTTCTGATTTTTTATTAGAATTTCATTTTGAGATGTGATTATTTGTTTAAATCATTAATTGTTTGAATTTAATTTTATTTTTGACTTTTCTTTAATTCAAAAAATGTGAAAAATATGTATTCTGACATTTAGCGTTTCCTTGTGATTTGCATGATCTTGGTTTGAATTGTTTGAATTTTGATCTTATCTAATCAATATTTAAGATTAAAAGTCAAAAATTAGGGTTTTGTTGCTTATTGTGCAAGTTTCTTTTTCAAAACCATTATGCCCTGGATTTTCAATGGAACTTAGGTCTTCATTATGGTTCATGAATGCATTGAGGATCTGCAAACTATTTTCTTTAAATTATTTGACTTGGTTTGATATTTTTTCATGAATTATTTTGAAAACTTGTCTAGTTTTGGTAGTTTTGCCAACTAGTTTTGGACTTTGGGCCTCATTTGATCTCCTCCTTAATCATTCATGAACTTAAGGCTTTCTTTCTGACTTCTACACACTTCAAGGATGTTAAGATTTTTTTTGGTTTGAATTATTGATCCTTGTTTCTATTTTTGATGCATTTTTGAAGTGAAGGTACCCAATTGATGTTGCATATCTTGTTGCATATTGTTGAAGGCCAATGAAATTGAGTGAGGCCTATAATTGGGCACCTAATGATCATGTTGAATATGTTCATCCAAATAAACTCAAGCCATTTTACTTAATGCCCCATGTTTGAATGTTTGAACCTTTTTGATGCACTGTGTGGAATCCCTCTTCTATTGTGCTTGTGAGTTGTGATAATTTAATTGAGAATGGTTGAAATGTGTTCGCTATTAACCTTCATGGTTTTTGATTGTATTCTTCTCAAGCTCCCATGAACCTTGATTAATATTCAATTTTCAATTCAATATGGTGATAGAAAGGAGCAACATTCCTCTGATTCTTTTGACCAAATTGTGCCTATGCCTGTTTCCTTTTGTCTATCATGACTAATGTTTGATAGTTGCTATCATGTTTTCTCATTTCATCATGGTGTCACCATCCATCCCTTATGTAAATCATCATTCTATTTATGGGAATACTAACTTGGCTACTGTATGTGCGAGGTACTTTGAGGAAAGTTTTCATTTTTGGCCCGAGGTTACTGTGTCTCACTTTATTTGTGGAACACGATTTATTATATTGGCACTATTCTTGTGCTTGGCATGTTTGATGGTTTATGCATGATATATATATATATATATATATATATATATATATATATATATATATATATATATATATATATATATATATATATATATATATATATATATATATATATATATATATATATATATATATATATATATATATATATATATATATATATATATATATATATATATATATATATATATATATATATATATATATATATATATATATATATATATATATATATATATATATATATATATATATATATATGCATGTGATTATGAATGTTATACATTGCCCATGGGATCTGTTCATATCTAAAAATCTCAAATACTTATATCTCGATGGCGTAATTTCTGACTCGATTTGTCTGCTGATGCCAGCTTGCTTGAAGTTCTCTGGTTTTATTTTATTCTTGCTCAGTTGCTACAGATAGTTATCCGTTTGGTATTGCACTATTTCCTTTCTTTCATTTTCATTTTGCATAGTTCTATGATTGAATGATGGGACATCTATTGCTGATATATGTCAGGAGGCCCTCTGGTTTTTGTTTGATACATGTGTTGTGTTTGCTTTTTATTGATGAGTCACTCAATTTAGAAATTTAGATCACGACTTCGCTCTCAGTGCATGTTCCCTATAGGATGTTTATTATTTTTCTTCTTTAATTGTTGATCGATGAGTCACTCAATTTAGAAATTGTGATCACGACTTCTCTCTCAGTGCATGTTCCCTATAGGATGTTTATTGTTTTTCTTCTTTAATTGTTGATCAATGAGTCACTCAATTTAGAAATTAAGATCACAACTTCGCTCTCAGTGCATGTTCCCTATAGGATGTTTATTGTTTTTCTTCTTTAATTGTTGATCGCTGAGTCACTCAATTTAGAAATTGAGATCATGACTTCGCTCTCAGAGCATGTTCCCCATAGGATAGTTTTGTTAAGCTTCCTTTAACATGTTATTTAAGGTAGTTTTTCCTTTATCCTCAACCTTAGGGTCAACCACTGTATGATAACACTAGGGCTAGAGATTAGGATAGCCTCCCTTAGTTGTTTTCTTTTCCCTTTGCATTTTGCATCTTAAAACAAAAATTGTTTTCTTGGAAAATCATAAAACACCTCTAATAAACTCAAACCCTTCTTCAAGGTAAAAGATACAAACCAATATTATTTGTTTGTTCACCTCTTGGCTTTGTTTTTAAACCCGTTTTATTGATGTTTCGCCATCTTTGCCATGATATCTTGTTATCTTAGCCGATGTTTCGCCATCGCACATTTGTTTGAAGCCGATGTTTCGCCATCACACATGTTTGTTATCCTACTTTGATTCTCAATATCATTGTTAGGTGTGATGTTTTGTCATCCGTTTTATTGATGTTTCGCCATCTTTGCCGTGATATCTTATTATCTTAGACGATGTATCGCATATTTGTTTGAAGTCGATGTTTCGCCACCGCACATTTTTGTCATCCTACTTTGATTCTCAATATCATTGTTAGGTGTGATGTTTTGTCATTCGTTTTATTGATGTTTCACCATCTTTGTCGTGATACC
Source organism: Vicia faba (assembly GCA_948472305.1). Lineage (NCBI taxonomy): Eukaryota > Viridiplantae > Streptophyta > Magnoliopsida > Fabales > Fabaceae > Vicia > Vicia faba. Next base: position 401,527,348 of record OX451738.1, on the reverse strand, counting down.
TTGTTATCTTTTAGCCGATGTTTCGCCATCGCACATTTGTTTGAAGCCGATGTTTCGCCATCGCACATGTTTGTTATCCTACTTTGATTCTCAATATCATTATTTTATGTGATGTTTTGCCATCCGTATTATTGATGTTTCGCCATCTTTGCCGTGATATCTTGTTATCTTAGCCGATGTTTCGCCATCTCACATTTGTTTGAAGTCGATGTTTCGCCATCGCACATATTTGTTATCCTACTTTGATTCTCAATATCATTGTTAGGTGTGTTGTTTTGTCATCCATTTTATTGATGTTTTGCCATCTTTGCCGTGATATCTTGTTATCTTAGCCGATGTTTCTCCATCGCACATTTGTTTAAAGGCGATGTTTCGCCATCGCACATGTTTGTTATCCTACTTTGATTCTCAATATCATTAGTTTATGTGATGTTTTGCCATCCGTTTTATCGATGTTTCGCCATCTTTGCCATGATACCTTGTTATCTTTTAGCCAATGTTTCGCCATCGCACATTTGTTTGAAGTCGATGTTTCGCCATCGCATATGTTTGTTATCCTACTTTGATTCTCAATATCATTGTTAGGTGTGATTTTTTATCATTTGATGTTTCGCCATCTTTGACATGTTACTATGTTATTATTCAGTCGATGTTTTACCATCTCCTATGTTTGTTGTTTTATTTGATGTTTTGCCATCTTAACTGTTTTTGATTGTCTTGACTAAAAAACACAAACCAACCAAAATATGTAAGCCGAACTACGCCTGCTCTTATTCCTTAAAAGGGATACGTAGGCATTGGGGTAGGGCCCGATCGAGCATAACTTTTATTTTCCCTACATTGTTTTCTTTTTCTTTCGCATGCATTCCCTTTTAAGTTTTAAGCCATAGACATAGGTTTTGACCACACCCATTAGATTAGACAACAAGAGTGGATACCGTATGGTACTATAGGCGTGTGGGGTGCTAATACCTTCCCCTTGCATAACAGACTCCCTTACCCGATCTCTCGGTCGAAAGACCATGATTTCTCCCTTTTTAGGTTTTCTCGATGTTTACCTTTCCCTTTAGGAGGGATAAAAGACGTTCGGTGGTGACTTCATTGATGTTTCATTACATCCAGATGACAGGTTCTGTCCGTGTTGTTTTAAAAAGCAGCGTGTTGGCAGATTATCTTGCTCACCAACCAGTTGAGGATCATCAGTCTGTGAAGTATGAATTCCCCGATGAGGATGTGATGTTCCTGAAAGTGAAAGATTATGATGAACCATTGCCTGAGGAAGGTCCTGATCCTGTAACTCGCTGGAGTATGATATTTGATAAAGCTATGAATGCTTATGGTAAAGGAATTGGTGTTGTAATTGTCACTCCACATGGATCACACATTCCTTTTACTGCAAGGTTGACATTTGATTGTACTAATAATATGGCATAATATGAGGCTTGTATCATGGGTCTCGAGGAAGCTATTGATCTCAGAATTAAAATTTTAGATGTATATGGCGATTCAGCTTTGGTAATAAATCAGATTAAAGGAGAGTGGGATACTCGTCACCCCAAGTTGATCCCTTACAAAGATTATGCTAGAAGGTTGTTACCCTTCTTTAATAAAGTTGAATTCCATCACATTCCTAGAGACGAAAATCAAATGGCAGACACTCTGGCAACTCTGACTTCTATGTATCAAGTGAATACTTGGAATGATATACCTCGAATTATAGTTCGGCGACTGGATAGGCCCGCTCATATGTTTACAACAGAAGAGGTAGTAGATGATAAACCTAAGTATTATGATATCAACCATTTTCTCCAGACTCAGGAATACCCGATTGGTGCTTAGAAGAAAGATAGAAAGACATTGATAAGATTGGCTAGAAGTTTCTTCCTCAGTGAAAATGTGTTGTACAAGAGAAATTATGTCATGGTCTTTCTCAGATGCGTGGATAGACACGAAGCAGACAAGTTGATGCATGAGATTCATGAAGGTTCATTTGGCACTCATGCCAATGGACATTCGATGGTAAAAAAGATGCTAAGGGAAGGTTACTATTGGCTAGCAATGGAATCTGATTGTTACAAATTTTCAAAGAAGTGTCATAAATGCCAGATTTATGCGGACAAGGCTCATGTGCCTCCAACACTTCTCAATGTTATTTCTTTCCTGTTTATTTTCTCTATGTGGGGTATTAACATGATTGGGATGATAGAACCCAAATCTTCGAATGGACACCGTTTTATCTTGGTAGCAATTGATTACTTCACCAAGTGGGTGGAGGATGCTTCATATGCTAATGATACTAAGCAGGTGGTTGTTCGCTTCATTGAGAATAATCTTATATGTCGGTATGGTGTGTCGAGCAGAATCATCACCGACAATGGCTCGAATTTAAACAACAAAATGATGACAGAACTGTGTGAAGAATTCAAGATTGTCCATCACAACTCATCTCCGTACAGGCCAAAGATGAATGGGGTTGTTGAAGATGCTAATAAGAATATCAAGAAGATTATCCAGAAAATGGTTGTTACTTATAAAGATTGGCATGAAATGCTCCCTTTTGCTTTGCATGGATACCGGACATCTTCTCGCACTTCAACAGGAGCCACCCCGTTCTCCCTTGTGTATGGAATGGAAGTTGTACTCCCAATCGAGTTTGAGATTCCCTCTTTGCGCGTGATAATGGAAACTAAGTTGTCAGAGGCTGAATGGGTCCAGAACAGGTTTGAACAATTGAATTTGATCGAAGATAAGAGAATGACGGATTTGTGTCATGGGAAATTATATCAGAAAAGGATGAAGAAAACTTTTGATAAGAAGGTCAAACCTCGTGAATTCAGAGAAGGCAACCTCGTGCTCAGGAAGATCATGTCTTTCAACGCTGATTCTAGGGGCAAGTGGACTCCTAATTTTGAAGGCCCATATGTTGTCAAGAAAGCCTTCGCTGGCGGTGCATTAATTCTTGAAACTATGGATAGCGAGGATTTCCCACTTCCCATGAATGTTTATGCAGTCAAGGAATACTTTGCCTAAAAAAAAAAAGAACAGCTCGCTAAGTTGAAAACCCGAAAGGGCGACTTAGGAAAAAAAGAGCGTCTCGGTAGGACGAAAACCCGAAAGGGAGGTCTAGGCAAAATTAGAGACATAAACAGAATAAATTTCTCGCTAAGTTGAAAACCCGCAAGGGCAGCTTAGGAAAAAGTTAGGAACTTTCTTGGCAAGTAACTACATCAGGCAAGACTTGATCGTTGAAGCAAAAATCTTCTCGAATCCTCATCATACTTCAACGAAAGCTACTGCTCAGGATTTCGAAAGTTGTTAGAGGGGATAGTGGTCATTGTATCTCAATGTATCTTTTCCATTATATATTACCATTATCCGAACTTTGTAATCATCCATGGAGTCTCGCCATTCGCAGACTACCATTCTATTAATGAAATTTGAGCTTTTACCCAATTCTTTGTATTTCTTATTTTATTTAGCTTGAAAAGACTCCATTTATTATTGATAATAACTTTCAAAGCAAAAAGATTAAATAACAAAAGTGATTTTTCAAAAAGAATTTACAATTTGTTTTTACTTTAAAATTTGTGACGCAAGTGGAAAAAAACAAAAGTGGTGATCCCGGGAATGGAGAAACTCTAGTTGTTTTGAGAAGTTTTTGTTTCCTGTTTACTCAGGATGTTTTCGCTGTATTGGGTTTGTGACTCCAGTATCCCCGGTCAAGTTTTGATTCATTTCTCCTCTTTTCTGAGTTTGCATGATATGAAGATTCAATCAAATATTTCTCCAATGAAGGTTTCGTTTGTTTAATAGAGGTTCTTTTTTCCGAAGAAGTTGGTTCAATAGTTACTCTCGAAGAACATGGGTCTCCGGTTTCTCCAGTGAAGAACGTATATTGGTTTTTCCTTTGATAATGTGGTGTTAATCTCCCCAATGAAGTCGGCACAAAATCCACAGTTAACGTCTTGATGATGGGACATTATATGCCTTAACAAAGTTTGTATGTTTTTCCTCCTTCAAAATGAGCCTGAATTCCCCAATGAATGTTTTGATGATTTGGTGTCCATCTGCTTTACTTGAAATTGATTTTGCAATCCCCAATAGAAGTGTTACATTTTAAAACATTTGTCTCCCCGTTGAAGTATGATTGCTATTCCCTGGTGAAGCCTAGAGAAGGATGTTACATCCTTGTATCTGTACTATTTTGACGCTTTGATTTGTTTACTTCCGAATTACGTTTCTCCCCAGTAAAGTTAAACCAGGTAGTAGGTTTTGTTTCCTCAGTCGGCGCTTACTTTTTCTTAGATTGTTCACCTTAGATGTGATTTAGCCAAGTGTTGATTGTGCCTAAGTTAGTTTTTCCTGGTTACTCCCAGTGTTATATTTCTGTTTTGTCAGCATATACATGATAACACTCATGCATTCATACATACATCATGCATAGTTAAATTTAGCAGATCATTGTTCATTCACATTCATTAATATTTAGTTGACATACTACCTTGTTTTGCAGAGTTACGCTGTCCTCTCTCCAATAGAGTGTTGGCCTTAAGCAGAAAGCGTATATTCTTTCAATTTCCCCACTGAGTTACCCCTTGTGGAAGATTTTTTCTTTAGCCTTCTGGTACAGCTCTTTGTCTGGGTAGATTGGGTTTCCCTCTTGAGTTTATTTCTCAAAGGATGTATTTTGGTTGGCTACTTCACTCCAGTTTATTTCTGGTTTGAATCTTGGTTTCCCAGCATTATTATTACTTTGGACTTCTGCGAGCTTTGAGCATTGGTTTGAGAAATGTGCATTTATTTTGGCACGAGATAACTTTTATCTCCTCAGCAGGAATATGTTGGCATTTCCCAAGGAAGTCATGATTCATTCCCCAGGAAGTCATTTTTCTTTCCCCAGGAAGTCATGATTCATTCCCCAGGAAGCCATATTGCTTTCCCCAGAAAGTCGTTTTTACAATCCTTCATATAATAGCAAGTAGCAGGTCTCTGTATTTGAGCAACTTATACTCCCCCGTAAAATTCGACGTTACTTTTTGTTGCTATCTTCTCTATGAGAAGGTAGTTCGCAGTTCGTCATCAAAAATACTCCAGCGGATGGCAAGTCCTTCTATATCACAAAGACAGTTCATTATGAAATCTTTGCAAGTGGAAGTCTCTTTATTTAAGACAACTTATATATTACCCTTTCTAGGTAGAATGCCTCGATTAAAGAAGAAGTTGAGACCCGTTCTAGGTGAAATGCAAGAATTTTAGGGAAAACTTATTATCTTTTTACTTCCTTCAGTGAATGTTGGTAGTTCATCGTCAGTGAACGACGATGCTACAATATATTTTCTCTCTACCTTCAGTGAAAGTTGGTAGGTCACCTTCAGTGAAAGTCGGTGATTGTTATATTTTCGCTACCTTCAGTGAACGTTGGTAGTTCATCGTCAATGAATGGCGATGCTATGATATATTTTCTCTCTACCTTCAGTGAAAGTTGGTAGGTCACCTTCAGTGAAATTCAGTGGTTGTTATATTTTTCTACCTTTAGTGAATGTTGGTAGTTCATCATCACTGAACGACGATGCTATGATATAGTTTCTCTCTACCTTCAGTGAAAGTTGGTAGGTCACCTTCAGTGAAAGTCAGTGATTGTTATCTTTTTTCTACCTTTAGTGAACGTTGGTATTTCATTGTCAGTCAACGGCGATGCTATGATATATTTTCTCTCTACCTCCAGTGAAAGTTGGTAGGTCATTGGCAATAAAGGTCAATGATTGTTATCTTTTTGCTACCCTCGGTGAACATTGGTAGTTCATCATCAGTGAATGGCGATGGTATGATATATTTTGTTTCTACCTTCAGTGAAAGTTGGTAGGTCACCTTCAGTGAAAGTCGGTGATTGTTATCTTTTTGCTACCTTCAATGAATGATGGTAGTTCATCGTTACTGAACGGTGATGCTATGATATATTTTATCTCTACCTTTAGTGAAAGTTGGTAGGTCACCTTCAGTGAAAGTCGGTGATTGTTATCTTTTTGCTACATTTAATGAATGCTGGTAGTTCATCGTTACTGAACGGCGATGCTATGATATATTTTCTCTCTACCTTCAGTGAAAGTTGGTAGGTAACCTTCAGTGAAAGTTGGTAATTTTTATCTTTTTTCTACCTTCAGTGAATAGTGGTAGTTCATCATCAGTGAACGACAGTGCTATGATATATTTTCTCTCTACCTTCAGTGAAAGTTGGTAGGTCACCTTTAGTGGGAGTCGATGTTTGTTATCTTTTTGCTACCTTCAGTGAATGTTGGTAGTTCATCGTCAGTTAACGGTGGTGCTATGATATATTTTATCTCTACCTTCATTGAAAGTTGGTTGGTCACCTTCAGTGAAAGTCGGTGATTGTTATCTTTTTGCTACCTTCAGTGAACGTTGGTAGTTCATCGTCAGCGAATGGCGATGCAATGATATTTCTTTTCCTTATACCTTCAATTAAAGCTGGTAGTTCATCGTCAGTGAACATTGTTGATTCTTTCTCGCTGCCTTCAATGAATGTTGGTAGCTCACCTTCAGTGAACGTCGGTGTTGTCATTTCTTTCCTCTAGCTCACCTACAGTGAAAGTTGGTAGCTTCGCCTTCAATAGAAGTTGGTGTATCCTTTGACTATTTTACCATTCTCCATGATTCAGGTCTTTTGATCCACCAGTGGTTTATTTTCCTAGTTGGGTTACTCTCTTGTTTCTTTATTTTGTTACATCCCCAGTGGTGTTTTGGCGTCCCTTTGGATTTGTTCATATGCATTCATGCTCATAAGCATTGCATGGCATCTTAGAGCCAAAAATAGGGTTTTGTTTTATATTTAAGTATCTTCGGTCGCGTCGACACGAAGATTTTTTACCTTCGTATCTCTGAATATTGATTCAATCACAACAAGATCACATTAGGGTTTTTGGTTCTCCTCCCTATCTTTAGCTTTGCTCTTTGAGGAATCACCAAACACCTTGACTTGTTTTTCTTTTGTGATCATGCATGTTTTGTTTTGAATTTCCTTTTAATTAATAAAATGCAAATGTTGGTTTGTCTTACTTGTTAATAATGTAGCTAAAGGCAATATGGCTTAGCAGGTTGATCCATGGGCTCATGAGTTTATTTCCATGCCCTAGTTAATAAAGCTTGAGAAGTTCAAACCTCACCATTGAAGTTGTTTTGGAAGAAGTGGCATGGCAAGTTTATTTTGGTTCACCATATTTCAAGGTTATCAAATTTGATTAAAAAGTACAAGGGGTTAATTGAAGAAGTTGTCATGCTTGGACAAGGCTTTGTTCCCATTGGTCAAAAGTGCATATTTCTCTCAATTTTCAAGATATGGAAGTAGTTTTGGTGGCTATGAGTTCTAATTATCATCCTCAATAATTTATATTTGCAAAGCAACAGTGTTGGTACAAGAAGGTTGTTCAAAATTGTCAAAATTCCTCAAAGCATTTTCTTGATCTAGGAGCTAGGGTTTTGAACTTCAAATAAGTATATCTTGCTCATCTATTGGTATTTTTGAGTGATTCCAAAGACATCCTTCTCTTCAAAGGGTTATAAATAAATCACTTCAAAATTTTCAAGGATTTTTCATGTGGAAGAAGCTTGATGATGAAGAAAGATTACAAGTCCTCTAGTTGAATCCCCAATTTTCCATGTGTGACTTCAAATGATCATAACTTGGTCAATTTTTATTACTTTGAGCCCATTCTTTTTCCACAATGATATTGAGGATGTGAACTTTATGCCTTCTTTTATGTGCAAAGTGAGAAAATGGATGGAAGATGCCCTAAGGATACAAAAGATTATAGGTCATTTCATGATTTTTTGCCAACTTCAACAATTCATAACTCTCTCAATTTTTGGATATTTTGAATGGTTCAAGTCTCAAAATGTCATTCAAGAGGTCTATTTCATACCATCTTTTTTGGTCAAGAGAAAATTCCAAGAGAAAATCCATGTTTGGATGCAAGATATTATAGGTCACTTTTGAAGAAAAACTTGAAATATTTCTAAGTATGGAAAGTTAACCCTTTTTCTCCAACTTTGAGTCAATGCAACTTTCAGCTCAAGCATCCATTTGATTCCATTCTTTTTCCATTGCAAATATTGTAACCTCGTCTTTCTAAATCATCAAGAATCATGCCCTAAGACCCATTGGGCTGAGAATGCCATTGTTTTGAAATTGGTAACTTGAAACTGAAGTTTCATCACAAGTCAGATTTTGAAATCTTTGTTTTGGCTTCTAATCACAAGTTTTCCACGCGTTTTTGCCTCTAAACATGTTTAGTCAATTTCCAGAATTCATTAGCACAATAAAACGCGCGTTTTGGTTAAGTTTTGATCACATTAGAAGTCACACTTTTCTTGTTTGCAACTTCACACGATTTCCCTCCAAACTTCATCATTTCACACGCTTGGACATTCCATTTGATTCCCTATAAATAGAGGGTCATCCCCCATTCATTTCCTCAAGTTTGGATAGCCAGAATCACCCTGCCAAAATTGTTCCTTAACTCAAAATTCTGCAACTTCGAAATCTATTCTCAAGCCTTTTTTAATCCATTTTTCCATCAATTCACCTTCCTTGATCTTGCCTAAAGCTAACCATATAATTACATTCAATAATCTTTCCCTATATTGCTCCATAGAAGTCCAGCTTCAGAGCTCTGCAACTCAACTTCAATAGGTATATTCCTTCATTAATTCTTCAAAACTTTGATATCATTGTGATGCTCTCATTGCCCTGGTTCTACTCACAACACTTACTTTCATATGGAAGCTTGTTTTGACCATGAAATTTTAAATCCCTTTTCAAAACTTTCCTTCCAAATTGCTTGAGCTACAGTTTATATAAATTTATCGCGAATGTATGGTGGTTGTCTTCGTCTTGAAGAGACGAAGCGAATGGCATGGGTCTCGTGCTCTAATTTTACAGATTGAGCAACCTGGTTTTGGGACTGGCTGGAGGTTGAAGATGACCAACATGTCATCTTCCAACCAATGAAGGCGCGCCATCTTTTTTTTTTTTTTGAAAATCTGATTCAATTAATGATTCTATGCATTATTCACTAAAGACCATAACATGCACAGCGCACCAGGTCTACTTGATATATTTACTAATGCGTTTTGACATTGATCAGATGGCCCATATTTTTTTGGTTTTTCTTTTCTGATTTTTATATTTAATTGATTTAAATTTCAAAAAATCATAGAAAATTTATTTTAGTCCAAAAAATCATAAAAAATAATGAAAAATATTTTTGATTATTCTCTTTCTGATTTTTATTTTTTCACAATTTAATTTTGTGTTTTGGTATTTTTTATAAATTTTCACTTTATTTGAATTGTTTTAAATGTTTAAAAATACTTTTATACATTTTTAAATTCTGAAAAAATTATGGAATGATCCAATGATATTGTGGTAAATATTGGTGACCTCATTTTGTTTTTGTTTCTGACTTTGTCATTTTTTACAATTTTTGGTTTATTTCACTCATTTCTTTTAATTTTAAAAAATAGTTTCTGACTTTAAAAAATTACCAAAAATTATGTAAAAATATTTGAGTCCTTTTCTGATTTTTCTATGGTCTTACTTTTAATTTCTTGATTAATTTGAGCATAGTTGGTATTTTTCTCTTTTATTTCCATTTTAAAAGCCTTTTTTAATGTATATAGTAAATGCAATATTATTTTGTGTTTATTTCCTGACTGATCTTGGGTTAAATTTTTCAGCATGAGCTTTATTAATATCATTGGATCCATGGTGTTGAGTCTAACTCCACAAAAATGGATGAGTGATTTTAATAATAGTTTGATTTAAATTTAATTCAAATGTGGTTTGTATATTCTCTCCCACCCCTCTTCATCTCATCCCTTTCTCATTGCACTAAGTGTTATTGGAGCATGACCTCTATGTCATGTTTCAAAATAAATGGTGCATAGATTGCTATTGGCCTCCCTCAAAATAGGTGCGACTTCTATATAAGTCCACTTACGATTGCTTAACATAGCGCTAAATTTTGTCCTGATTCGAATAAATGATCATTTGTGGCCCAAACCTATGTTTGTATGCCCAAGTATGTTAATTTGATCTCTTTGATCCAATAACCTTGAGATTCATTGTGTGGAGGCTTTCGTTCTACCAGTCCTCTAATGGATCTACAACACTTTTGGTGAACGTGGATCACTTAAACATCGTTGATCATTAAATGGTACTTGTGAGGATTCCAAATGGATGATATACTTGACATAAAGCAAATTCAATTCATTGTGTGGAGGCTTTGGTTCTACCAATCCTCTAATTAATTCCAAATGCAAGCTTCAAGATGATCATCCAACTAACCACTAATTACTAATAATTGACTTTATCTTGTGTTTTTATTATATGCCCCTTTATTTTATATACCATTTACTTTTTGCATTTACATTTTATGCTATTTTCATCTTTGCTCATTTAAGCATTTACTTTCTTGTCATTTTTATTTTTGCTCATTTGAGCTCTTATTTCCTTTTTGAAGACACTTAATAATCAACATGAACCATACAAAACTTTAATGAAACTTGGACTATTTGGTTACTATCCTTGGCATTATGGAGTATTGGACTTCTAGGACTTAGGATTAGAAACATTGGCCTATATTGGAGACCTTGTGACCTTAAATAGATTTTGTTTGGAGTTCTTTAGGTTTACCTCAAGACATTGGGTTGTTTGTTTGTTTTGTGTGCAGGTCATTGTGATTACATTCTTTATTTGTAATCTGGAATTCACCCGTATACAGCCGTTACTCTGCCCAATTTTCGTGAAGACTTAATACACTTGAAGTTTGGTTCTCTCAAGAGGTCTAGTATTTTGTTTGCTTGATTGGTTCCAATCCAAGGAATGGGAATTCTATCTTGACTCATAATGTCAAGTATTGTCTTCTTGTTGGTTAGATGGTTCTTATCCCTAGCTTTTACCTTATGCTTTAGGATAGTCTCTTCTTCTTCTCCCATCTTCTTTAATTTCAAAAATCTTCTTCCTCCTTTTTAAAACTCTTCTTGTTTTTTAACTTGAATCACTTTCATAATAAACTTGGACTAAGGTCCATGCATTTTCAAAACATTTTCAGAAATAAACTCCAATCAACTTAATAATACTTCGACATTTTTGTGAGAAGAATAAAAGTCAATCAATCTCATCCAAACCATTTTTCCATCTTGGCTCTATCTTTAAAACTTTTATCAAAAGATTAGACTCTTATTAATCCTTGTAGTGATGCAAACAACTATACTTCTACAATGTGTAGTGAAGAGAGATTATTTTCCACTTAGGTGTTAAGTGAGGCATTATTGATTTTAAAATCCAAGCCATATCCTCCACTTTGAGGTGATGTAAATTCTCCTTCCTCATGATTGTGGGTAGTAAGTATATTTTCCACACGGACAGTGACAATGATGTCTTATCTCATAAAATTAACCAACACACTTGTGTTTTAAATTTTCAAAGAGGAACTACGTGTACCCTGATCCCCTATTGCACGAAAGGTGGTACGTAGGCACTAAAGGTTTGCAACCGCGGCGGGTGCAAAAATCATAAACAATATATATGTTTCTTTTCTCACCTCCACCGTCTATTTTATATACAACATTTTATAGCCAAAATATACAGATTTTACAAAGAGGTTCCTGTGGAGTACCGTAGATGTTTAGGGTGCTAATACCTTCCCTTTGCATAACCAACCCTCTTTCCTTGAATCTCTCCCCCTCTTTTTGGGTTAATCTCTCTTTTCCCATTCCTTTGGAAACAATAAAGTGCGGTGGCGATTTTTATTTTTTTATCTATATAAGTCAAGTCAATCCAATGGCTTAGGCTTAAACATTTCTACCGCTAGCGATAAATGAGGCGGCTTTGACCCATTTGGTGAAATAATCGATATCGACAAGAATGAAGTGATGTCCATTGGAAATGCCCATTTGATCTCCCCAATCATGTCAATGCCCTACATTGTAAATAGCCACAGAGCGGTCATGATGTTCAGAGGGATAGGAGGCACATGGACCTTGTTAGCATAGATTTGGCATTTGTGGTAAGTTCTCGAGTGTTGATGGCAATCATTCTCCATCATTGACAAATAGTAACCAGCTCTCAGGATCTTCTTGGGCATAGTATGTCCGCTAGAGTAAGTCCCAAAGAGACCATCATGCATGTTTTCCATAATTTCCTCTGCCTCCTTGTCCATACATCAGAGTAGAGTAGAATCATGGTTGTGTTTGTACAAGATTCCATTACTTAGGAAGAATTTGGCTGAAAATCTTCGTAAGAACTTTCTGTCATTGATGGATGCTCCTTCAGGATACTCTTGTGCTTCAAGGTATCTCTTCACTTCATGGTACCATGGCTTTTCTATGTCAGTTTCAAGATCGTAGCAGTGCACAGGCTCGTCAAACCTTTCAATTGTAATCAAAGGAGATTTGTTATCCCATTTGAATTTGAACATAGAATACATGGTAGCCAAAGCATCAGCCAACTGATTTTCTTCCTTATGGAAGTGTTCAAATGTGATCTCTTCGAAGTAAGGAATCAGAGATAGCACAAGCTCCTTGTAAGGGATGATATTAGGGCGCTTAGTGTCCCAATCTCCTTTTACTTGGCCAATAACTAGAGAGGAATCCCCAAACACATTCAAATTCTTGATCCTTAAATCAATGGCATCCCTCAGACCCAATATGCATGCTTCGTACTCAACCATGTTGTTCGTACAATCGAAGCATAGTCTGGCAGTGAAAGGAGTGTGGCAACCTTCAGAGGAGATGATCACAACACCAATTCCGTTACCCAAGGTGTTGGAAGCCCCATCGAAGACCATAGTCCATCGGGATCCTTGTTCAGGTCCGTCCCACGGTCCAGGTTTCGCACAGTCGGTCACTAGCATGATGTTCTCATCCGAGATGTCAAAGTTCATAGACTAATAATCATCAATAGCTTGATGGGCCAAATGATCTGCTAATGCACTTCCTTTGACGGCCTTTTGCATTGTGTATTGAATGTCGTACTCAGTCAAGATCATTTTCCATCTAACGATCCTCCCGGAAAGAGCAGGTTTCTCGAAGATGTACTTGATATGGTTCATCTTAGAAATCAACAGTGGTATGAGTCAACATATACTGTCTTAACCGGCGAGCAGCCCATGCTAGAGCGCAACAAATTTTCTCGAGCAGTGAATATCTGGTTTTACAATCGGTAAATGTTTTGCTCAGGTAGTAAATAGCATGCTCTTTTCGGTAAGACTCGTCATGTTGGCCCAAAACACAACCCATAGAATTCTCTAGCACTGTCAAGTACATGATCAAGGGTCTTCCTTCAATTGGAGGCATGAGAATAGGAGGTTCTTGTAGATATTCTTTGATTTTGTCAAAGGCATCTTGGAATTCATCATTCTATCTGACTACCTGATCTTTCTTCAATAGTTTGAAGATTGGCTCACAAGTAGCAGTTAAGTGAGATATGAAGTGAGCGATGTAGTTAAGACGACCCAAGAATCCTCTAACTTCCTTTTTAGAGTGAGGGACTGGAATTTCTTGGATGGCCTTTACCTTGGCAGGATCGACTTCGATGCCTTTACCACTAACAACAAAAACTAGAATCTTTCCAGATCGTACTCCGAATGTGCACTTATTAGGGTTTAACCTCAGCTTGTACTTTTTCAGCCTCTCGAATAGCTTGTATAGGTGATTGAGGTGCTCCTCTTCAGTTTGTGATCTTGCAATCATATCATCCACATAGACCTCTATTTCATGATAGATCATATCATGAAACAAAGCTACCATAGCCCTTTAATATGTTTCCCCTACATTCTTTAACCTGAACGGCATGACCTTATAATAAAAGGTGCCCCATTGCGTAACGAAAGTGGTCTTCTCCATATCTTCGGGAGCCATCTTAATTTGATTATAGCCAGAGAAGCCATCCATGAAAGAGAAGACTTTATGCTGAGCAGAGTTATCGACCAAGACATCAATATGAGGTAGAGGGAAGTCATCCTTGGGGCTTGCCCTATTCAGATCCCTATAATCTACGCACAAGCGAACTTTTCTATCTTTCTTCGGTAATAGCACCACACTTGCAACCCATTGGGGATAAGACGTCATGACTAGGAATCCTGCATCAAATTATTTCATCACTTCAACTTTTATCTTCTCAGACATATCAGGCCTCATGCGACGGACTTTTTGTTTGACAGGAGGACAATCTTCCTTTGTCGGCAGACGATGGACTACAATATCGGTATCCAACCCTGGCATATCTTCATACAACCAAGCAAACACTTCCACATAATCATGCAACATCTGAACCAATCTGCTTTTGACACTGCTTTCCAAGTTAGCGCCAATCTTGACCTCTTTTGTGTCTGTCTCGGTACCCAGATTGATGACTTCAACTAACTCTTCGTACGGCTGAATATCTTTTTCCTCTTGTAATAGAAGTCTGGCTAGTTCTCTCGGTATTTCACAATCTTCCTCTCCTTCATCTTCAGCTTGGTTAATTGGACATTCGAAATCATAGTCGGTAATAGTAGAGTCATTGGCAATAAGATCCATAATGGATGAGGACCTGCAAGAGTGTGTGTGTGTATGCATGTAAGATACATGGCTATTTTGAAAAATGTATATGAAGAAAAAGAAAAACAATGAGCATAAATATTTGAATGCAAAAGTCCAATGATTTGTATTGAATGCTCATATGATAATATGAACATAAATAAAACCCTTGACAAATGGACCATAGTGCCCCGGGCCTGACACATGGCTTAAAAGTCATTGTTTAATATTACAGACAAAATGTTCTTGAATTAATAAAATCAATAAACAAGCAATTACTCCTTAATGAATGAGACGGGAACTATGTCCTTTGTGTGCCAATTGTTGAGCTTTGTTGTAGTAGGGTATACCCAATCTTCAAATGCAACCTCATCATCAGAATCTCCTATAGTGTTAACTTCATGACTTCAAATATGGAGAGAGGGCTTCCATGCACGAGCGTGCCTCACTTCTTTCTGAGCCTTGATAGTGAAACCTAAACCATATTTGTCTGCTTTGAACGGGATCTCGGGGAGTTGCCCCCAAGTATCACAGCTTCCTTCTTTGACTGCAGCACGAGCATCTTTGAATGAAACCATCTTTGGCACTAATTTAACAGCTTTGGACATATCAGAGGAAAATTGACAGTAGAAACCAACGGTGGCATCACTTTAAAATCCTGACACGGGGTTTCTATAAATTTGACATCCATCTCTACATATTTAAAATAGTTTAGGTGGTTTACCATGAACTCCTCCTCACCACAAATAGTGACAATCCTGCCTTTGACTGGATACTTGAGCTTTTGATGGAGTGTAGATGTTACTACCCTAGCTCCATGGATCCAAGGGCGACCTAGCAAATAGGAGTAGGCAGGACGTATATCCATGATGTAGAAAGTAGAGTTGAAAATATGTGAGCCCACCTTGATCGGGAGATCCACCTCTCCATGAACTGTCCTTTTGGACCCATCGAATGCCCTCACAATAATATCACTTGGTTTCAAAACTAGTCCTTCACAGTCTAAACGGTCCAAAGCCCCCTTGGGTATCACGTTTAAAGAAGAGCCAGTGTTAACCAGAACATGTGCTAGGGTAGTCCCCTTACATTCAACGGAAACATGCAGAGCTTTGTTATGGTTCTTTCCAAGTGGTGTCAGATCAGTATCCAAGAATCCCAAACCATTGTCGGCCGTCAAGCTTGCCACATAATTTTCAAACTGGTCAGTTGTGGTCTCATGAGGGACATGAGCCTTCTTCAATAATTTAATTAACGCCCGAGCATGAGCATCGGAACAGAGTAGCAAAGATAACATGGAAATCTTGGAAGGGGTTTTCCCTAACTGCTCTATAGTTTTGAAGTCACTCCTTTTTATAATTTTCAAGATCTCATCCATTTCTCGAGAAGAAGGTTCCTCAGTAGCAATGTCTTTTGTGGGTATTTCTATCTCAGCAGGTTCAATCACTTTCTCATTTCCCCTTGTGTCAGTACTTGGCTTGGCAGCATTGATGCGGACAGGTGCCTTTGTAACAGTTGGTGGTGAGATGTTGGGTGAAAAGATTCTCCCAGTTCCGGTCACCTTGCTAGAGCCAGTAATGTTACCAGTGTCATCAGCTTTTCTTTCTTCAATCCAAGTGTCTTTCTTTATTCCATGGTAAAACACCTCAGCACTATAATTCCATGGCACTGCTTTGTTGGAAGAGTACGGAATTGGCCCGGGGGAGGTAATTATCAGGGGAGCAACAAGCGGTTCATTTGAAATCTTGATAGGACCCATGGAGGAGATCATAAGAGGCTTGTTTGAGATGGTTATGATGGAGAGGTCTTCACACTTATTGGTCAAACTTTTAGCGGGCCGAGTCTTCTCAAATAGGATCTCATGGCTACTCATCAGGCATTGAATGCCTTCCTTCAGCCCTTCGCATCCATTGAGTTGTTTGGCATAGCAAATGCAATCCTTCAAATAGCCAAGGAAAATCCCGCTTTCATAAGCTTCTTTTTTATAATGGTTAACAAAATAGTCAAGTCTTCGATGGAGGAAATAAAGATGGCATCTTCAACAACATTGACACCCTTGCCATGATTTGGCATAGGCGCGGTGATTACATTCGGAGTTGGAGGAGGATCAAATTCAATGGTCTTGTTGTCTATTAAGTCTTGAATTTTATTCTTTAGTGCCCAACATTGGTCAGTCTCGTGCCCGGGACTATTCGAGTGATATGCACACTTGGTATTCGGATTATATTTGGGTGAAGAGGTATTTGGATTGGCCGGAGGATCACGCAGTGTCACCAAGTTAGCCTTTAACAGGTGTTGTAAGGCTTGAGATAGCAACATGCCTATCCTTGTGAATTGTCTTCGTGGAGTCTCAAACTATTGGTGATTGGCAGATTGTCTTTCAATAGGTGGTGGGTTGGAAATCTGAACAGCATTAACGGACGAACGGTCATCCTTCTTGGTACATACTCTTTGCCCATACACAACATTGGTTTCTTTCTTCCAAACAAAAGGTTTCTTTACAGGATTGGAGGTGGAGGCAGATGCTATGGGAATCTTCCCGCTTTTGATACCACTTTTTACTTTTTCACCGGTTAAGATCAGCTCCATGAAACCGGAAGAAGAACAGCCAACCAATGAGTTGAAAAATGGACCAGATAAAATGCCCATAAACATGTCAATATGCTCCCTATCATTCAAAGGTGGTTGAAGCCTACTGGCAAGGTCTCTCCACTTTTGGGCGTACTCTTTGAAACCTTCATTCTTCCCCATTGTCATGTCTTGCAACTGAACTCTTGTCGGCCCCATGTCAGCATTATACTGGTATTGGTGGTAGAAAGTTGTGGCTAAGTCTTCCCATGTATGGATACGGGAACCCTCCATTTGGTAAAACCACTCTAGTTGCGTCCCAGCCAAGCTTTCTTGAAAAAAGTGAACCCAGAGTTTCTTGTCGGCGGTGTGCGGTTGAATCTTGCGCACATAAGATTCCAGGTGAAGTTTTGGATAGGAAACCCCATCGTATTTGCAAAGACTTGTATCTTGAATTTGTGGGGAATGGAAACCCCGGATATCAAACCCAAATCATCAAAATCCAAACCAGGGAAAGCTTGAATCTTAACGGCCTTCAATCTGTATTCTAGCTTCTTGTACTTGACATCGGCAGGAGGATACTGCTCGTCAAAATAATCTTCACCATCAGAAGCTTGATCATTGATACACCCAGCCCGGGTACTCTTTGCTTCTCCAATATGATTCTCGTCTTCCTCAGACGAGTCTTCCACTACCGCATTTGACGGACTGGTTCTCTAAATCTTCTACCCATGTTGACTAAACCTTTCCTCTTTGGTTTCTTTTTAGCTGCCAGCAACGTCATCAACTCTTGTTGCCCCTTGGCTAGGGTCAACAAAGTCTCTTGAAATTGAGAGTTTTGTGCTTGTAGGTCTTTCACTATTTTCTCGATATCCATCTTACTTAAATAAACAGCAGAAAGATAAGGAAACCTGTCATGGAAAACCTGTTATGTTATGATGCATGGAAGATGTGTATGCAAATGATTTCAAGGATTTATGAAATTTAAATTTGTATAGACAAAGAATGAACAAACGTCAAATTTATTAGTTAGTTCAAAATGACTACGACATGCCTCTTGGGCTTACAAAATAAATCTCTAAGATAAAAAGGTCGAACGCATCCTCTTCGGTGCAAGGTAGGCGTTCACGCTTTGCTCTTCATGTAGCTGCTTTGTAAGCTCCAAGACCTTTTTCTCACTAGTGTAGAATTGAGCTTCGAGTGTATCTCGTTCCTCCTTTAGCTGAATCCAACCCTTTTGCAAGTCTTCAAGAGAAGTAGGCATGTCGGGATGAAGGACAGTATACGGGACATCTCCTTCAACCACAGGCTCCATGATAACTGGTGGGATGGAAGGATAAGGCATCACGAGCATCTGAGCACGAGCTCGTACCCACCTAAGATAAGGCTCAAGGGGGATGGAATTCTTGTGTCCCAGTGTCTTACTATCCACTTTGTTTACCATCCTCCAAGCTCGTACAAACCTCTGGCAGTAGCCTTGATCGTTGCTCTCGTAGTCGAATACCACTCTTGGATGAGCATATCATGAGGGTCATCTCTTCGGGAGTACCCAGACTATCATAAGGCTAAGCAAGGATTGTAAGTGATACCTCCCCTAATGCCAAGAAAAGGGACATTAGGGAATTACCCACAATGGTCGATGATAGTAACATTCTCCGAGGATCGAGAACACCAATGAATATTTGAATGTCTGAGCATCATCAACCTATGGGACCACCTCAAACCTTACTCGTTCTTCAACATAGACCGGGGAAGATGTGAAATAAACCATCTATCCAAGAGAGGAGTTCAACACATGAGGTCCCCTCTCTTCCTTATAGTGCGAGAGTGGAGAGAATGTAGGATATCTCCCAATAAAGTAGGCACCAGATTACGAGACATGAAGATTTTGACAGCATTTACATCTATAAGTTGGTCAGGGTTTGGAAACAAAACCATCCCATAGATGAGAAGGGCCAAGATTTCTTCAAAATATTGTAAATCCAAAGAGTTCCAACAATCATGAGCTTTCTCAAACAAGAAATTGGCTAAGAAACCTTTGAAACCACTCCTTATTTCCCAATTAGTTGTGACATCAGATTGTTGCAAGTGTAGTGCTCGGGCAATCTCTTCAGGTCTTGAATCTCTTTCCGTACCGTTGAAGGATAGTTGATTGTGAATTGGAAACCTCAAGAGTTGGGAGAATTCTTCCAAAGTAGGTACAAGCTGATAATCGGGAAAAGTGAAGCAATGGTGTAGAGGATCAAAGAACTGGAAAAGCACCTTCATCATATCTTCATCAGTGCTTGAAGTAACAAAGTTTTGGAGGCGACCATGTCTCTCGGTGAATGAAGAATTCTCAGGAACCCTTGATGCTAACTCTTTGAGTTGAGAAGGAATTCTTACGAGATTGACTTGGATAGTATTCTTGCGGATAGAAGTCGTGTCCTACAAAACAGAACAAAGATAAATCCCAATAATCCTTGAAATGGTTAGTGAGAATGCTTATGATGTTATGATGTTTATGATATTATGTACAAGTAAGTATATACGCACAAGGAAAACAAGTCCTTAGGATTAGGCTTGCATGGAGTCTTATAGGTGAGTACCCTCTTCAAGTTTAGTTGGCTTCAAACCTGTCCTAGAAATAGTAATTGGGTTCTAAGGGATCTCAATATCACTGATCTTTCCGATCAGGAATTGTTTCAGCGCAAGCCTCTTTAATAGCGACCGAAATATCCCAAGAAGTCCCATCCCAATGAGCGTAGTATCGAGTATCAACCAACTTCATACTGCACCAAAGTCGGCTATCTCACTACTTCCTAATGGCCAAGTGAGTCAAGTAAAGGTTCTAATTATTAATTTATTAAGAAAATAATTAAATTTGTTAAGAAACTTTTTTTTGTCTTTTTAGTTTTATAAAGAAAATAAACATATAAGTGTGTAAACAATAAATAAAAATATTTTTTTGGAATTCTTATTAATAAAAATAACAATAATAAAAATAAAAATAATAAATAAAAATAAAATTAAATAAAATATATAAATAAGAGTCAGGGAATGCAAAAGAAGTTTAGGGTGTATGTTAGAAAAAACAGTTTTTTGTGGAAATCTGGCCCAAATGGGATTTTTTATAAGTCAGAAAAATAAACAAAAAAAGGGGTGGGCCTGTGTGGTAAATGGAATCAGGGGGGTCAGAACAAGTAAAAAAAAGGGGAAGGCCCAGTAACTAAGCCCAGCACGCTAACTTGTGGCAAAAGGGAAGAAATGTGGAAGAATAATGAAAAGTGGCAACGCTAAGGCTTGAACCCACGCCCTGGACATGAAACGCGCGTTGCCTTACCACTGGGTTGGCTATACATTCGTTAACATAAGCAAAACAATAAATATGTAACACTAAACAAGTTCCAGAAATGAACTTCATCTTCAACCTCCAGCCATGGTTCCTGTAACTCACTCATTTAACATCCATTCACAAAACTTCCAACATCAAACTTGTTAGAAATGTTATCATGATTCTGAATATGTAAATATCTTAAGCTAATTCTCAAAGATGAACATGAATTTATAAAAGTACAAAATTCTGACCTAACTTATTTCAGAGATTCAAACCTAAAATTCTCTAAGCTCAATCAATATAAATGGAAACTATGGACATGTACAGCTTCAGGGCAATGATATCTATATTTTATCTTCACAAATCAGGATCAAATGATACTTGTATAAAGAGATAGAAGTTTGAAAACTTACCTCTTGCAGCTGGATTTGTGTATGGAGTTTGAGCAACCTTTGAGATGGCCTGATGATTTCTTTAGCTTGCCTGGACCTCCTTGAGTGTATTCAAACTCCTACTTTGCTTTGAGGATTGCTAAAACTCCCAACTCAAGTCAAGTTTCAAGCTTCAGTTTTGAAAATGGTGGATGGTTATGGAGGGGTTACAGTCAGGAAACAGGGGTCTGGATCACTTTGATATGATGTATAGAGAGTGTATGGATGATTGATTTTCAAAATGCACGAGTGAAAATGGAGATGGCGAGTTTTGGCTCAAAACTGTCAAGTTTGGGCAGATTCAAGGCAATATGGAGTTTTGGCAGTTTTGGGAAGGCTTGAAATCGTGTATTAGCTTGCAAATAGCTTGTATAGTTATAAGAAAAAGGTTAGAGGACTTTTGCACAACAGATTTCTGAGTTATAGGGTTATGGCTAGGTTGCTTGATTTTGAAGAAAAGTGAGAAAATCAAGTTTCAATGTTTTGAACCAATAATGTAGAGTGGTTGAATCACTTTAAACATGTTGCTTCTAGCCTTTTCAAAGTGTGTGTGCCGAGACAATAAGTTAGGAGCTCAAGAAGAGTGGACTTTGTGATTAAAGTCACTTTTCCAAAATGGTAATGTTGCCTTTCTTCCTAAAATTGTATTGAGCATGGACAATGCATTGAATGCTTGGATTAAAGCTCTAACAGCTATGTATACATTTAATTATGGAGTGAAATGCATGTTAGAAACCTGAAAAGTGGGATTTGTACAGCATGCTTGAAGATTGGATCAAGTGTTCTTCACAAATTTGCCTTTCAAAACAAGAATGAAACCCTAACTTCATGGCTTCGATTCTCTTAGCACAAACATGATCTCAATGAGTTATTGTAAATTTTGGAAAGCTTGTAACATCCCCTACAACCTTCATGTTTTACATTTTTGAAAATTCATCTTGGAACTTGGTGAAAAGTTTCCATGAAGTTGGTACCAAAAATCTGCCTAACTAGGGCAAAATTTCACTAAGTGTTTAAGTTTCATGAGTATGTCTTCACAAATTCATTACTTGAAATCCAAGCATTTATAGAAAAATTTATGACCTACAATGTTTTAGATCTCATTGAGATCTACAACTTTC
Organism: Vicia faba; assembly: GCA_948472305.1. NCBI lineage: Eukaryota > Viridiplantae > Streptophyta > Magnoliopsida > Fabales > Fabaceae > Vicia > Vicia faba. Next base: position 401,505,320 of record OX451738.1, on the reverse strand, counting down.
ATGTTGGAAGTTTCCCTTGGATCATCTTGCATCATTGTGAAAATTTTGCAAAAAGTTATGAAAAAACATGAAAATTTTGCATTAGGACTTTTCAGTGTACATTTGACTTTTCATCAGTTGATTGAAATTCAATTATCAATCAATTGATATTGATAAATGTTTTGAGCCATGCCATTAGGTCAAAATGATGTATTTGTATCCTTGAGATCATGTCTTGAACCAATAAGTCATTTGTTAGGTCAAAAGTCAAAAATTGAACCTCCTCAGTCAAAACCCTAATTTTAACCATTTTGCCCTTTTGATGATCTGATCAAATTTATTGAGAAAGTGTGATCCAAACTTGATCAATTGACATATATGAATTCATGATGTTGATATGGATCAAAAATTATGAAGTTTGACTGTAAATTGACCGCAGTTGACTTTTTCCCGAATACAGTTGATTTTAGGTCAACTGATCAACTGACTGAGCAAAAATGTGATCCAATACTTGAAACTTGACATGAGAAATCTTGGGGATCCAAAATGATCCATTAAATTCATATGGGGCATTAAAAGTCCATTTGTCCTTGTGCAAACTCAAACCCTAATTTGAGTCATCATTGTTTGACGAGATGTCTTGAGTTGATCAAACTTTGTGCAGTCTTGAATCAATGGAGATCTTATGAGAGATTTCTTGAGAAATGAGAGAGAAAATTTTGGGGTACAACACCCATCTGTTCAACAATCTTGTAGTCACTCTTTTGGATAATCTTTAATATTTACTCTATCCCTTGCTTAGAGGAGTATTCAATAGTGAATTCTTTTGGTGCCTCCATCTGGGCAGGCTCGGTCATATGTTCTTTATCTCATATTTCAGTAGTTGATTCAGTGGCAGTGATACTAACTATTGCAGTAACAGTCTTTGGGGATATCCCTGGAGAGAAAACCCTTCCACTCTTGGTGACCTTACTAGTCCCAGCAATATTGCCAACATCAGGATCAGTAACTTCAGTATCTTACTCTTCAACAGTCAATGGTTCCTGCTTGACACCATGGTAGTAGACATCATCTCCATAATTCCAAGGGATTACCTTATTAGAAAAATATGGAACTGGCCCTGGTGCAGTAATAATCAGGGGAGCAACTTTAGGTTGGGCCTTAATCTTCACAGGACCCTTAGAAGTGATCCTTATAGGGGTACCAGAAATTGTAGACATGTCTTCAAGATTCAGGTCTTGGGATGTACTCTCAACAAAAGGAGTCTTCTCAAAAGGAAGTTTCTCAAACATAATCTCACGGTCATCCATCAAACACTGAATACATTTTTTCAGTAATGCACAACCATTGGATTGGGATGCACAATAGTAGCAGTCTTCAGCATAACCCAAAAATAGACCGGCTTACAGTAGCTTCACCTTAACAATCATCAGAGGAGTAGTCAAATCATTCACAGTAGAAACATAAGAAACATCTTCAATATTATTAACACCCTTTTCATGGTTAGGAATGGGTGAAGTAAATTCAATTTCCTTAGCATCAATCATGTCGTGGATCTTATTCTTCAGAGCCCAACAGTTGCTAGTGTCGTGCCCGGGGCTATCAGAGTGGTATGCACACCTTGCATTAGGATTATATCGGGGAGAGGAAGTGTTGGGATTATGAGGAGGTTCTCTTAATGTAAGAATCCCTAACTTTGACATGTGTTGTAATGCTTGGGAATTCAAACACAAAGTACGAGACTTGTTAGAATCTCAAGATATCACCTTTGAGAAACCTAACATCAAAACAAATCCCATGCATCCACATGGAGGGCCGATAATAAATGCAATTGAAGTATTCACTGACTTTGGGGGAACTAGACAAGCATAAACCCTAATCGACTTGTTAAAGGAATATCTGTTCGAATGTGGGTTCTTGTTGGAACATAATAAAGCCTTTGAAATAACTTTGCAAAAGCTAATGGACCAGGGGATAGTCCAATTCGGACAATACCCTGAAGCAAAATTTGTACCCGCGATTGAAGGAAAGAAGCCATTGGTAATCCCTTGCCAAGGTCCAGATCTTAATAAGAAAACTCTAGTGATCTCGTGCAAAGAATCAACGGAGACCACAAGGATGGCACCCAAGAAGACTCTCCTAATACCAACTATTCCAAAGGCCACAATGGTGATTAAGGGACCCTCACATATCCCTTATGAGTGTAACAGAGCAATGCCATGGAGTTATGACTTGACCGTATACATTAATGGAGTGAAACACGAAAGTGAGCCCTCACCAAGTCAAGGACCTGTAATTTCTAACATAGCAGGGACTGGGGGTATGACCCGAAGCGGTGGAATTTTCGGAGCTGAACCATCAAAGAAGAAAGATAAGGCTCCAACAAAGGACAAGGGAAAAGCAGTGGTTGGCATAAGTCAAGAGATCTAATCCCCAAGAAAAAAATTTACTGATCAAGAGGCAGAAGAGTTTCTGAAAATAATCAAAAGAAGTGATTACCGAGTGGTAGATCAGCTTCACCAAACTCCAGCGAAAATCTCCATACTCTCACTACTCATTAACTCTGAAGCGCATCGAGACTCCTTGGTGAAGGTATTAAGTTCGGCTCATGGTGCGGAAGAAATATCGATGAATCAATTTGACAATGTCGTAGCAAACCTAACATTTAGATCATGCCTAGGTTTCAGCAACAATGAATTGCCGCCACAGGGTCGAGCTCATAACAAAGCACTCCATATTACTATGCAAATAGGTACTGCACATTTATCCAGGGTTCTCACTGATACCGGTTATGCCCTCAATGTGTTGCCAAAGTTCAGTTTGATAAAGTTAACAATAGATGACGTTTTGATGAGGCCAAGTTCTACAGTAGTGAAAGCATTTGACGATTCTCAAAGCTCGGTGTTAGGAGAGGTGGATCTGCCAATTAAGATTGGGCCGCATATATTCAATATCACTTTCCAGGTCATGGATATAGAACCAGCATACACTTGCTTACTGGGGAGACCTTGGATCCATGCAGCAGGGGCAGTCACCTTGACCCTGCATCAGAAATTGAAGTTCCTAGTGGAAGGAAAATTAATCATAATCAACAGCGAGGAAGACATCTTCTTAAGCCACATTGAATCATATAGATATATCAGTGCCGACGAAGACTGTATAGCTACCCCGTTCCAAGCCTTGGAAATTGATTCAATGGTGACTTTACCATACGAGAAGGGTAATAAGCCTAAGGTGACATCATGGAGAGATCTGCAAGCAACCATGGGATGTGATGCCTCAAAAGGCTGGGAAAAGCTCCCATAAATCCCTGAGAAGAAAATCGCTTTGGTTTGGGATATGAATCATCGAAATCTATTCTAAAAGGCAAACATGTTTCCCTCTGATTCAAGAGACCTTTGTCAATAAGGGAACAGAGCATAGCGGGCACGTGGCAATGATATCCAACAAAGTTCACACCAGAAAGGCAACAAACTTTATCAGGGAGTGCGCTTCAGGAGAAGAAATCAAAAGTTGGACTGCCGTGGAGATTCCCGAGATCTTTTTCTTTCCTAAGTAATGTTTCTTGTTTTTGAAAGAACCTATGCCAAGCCTGAGGCATAGGGGTTTCTTGTAAGGGTTCCCCATTTTGTTTCAGACAATATTTACAATCAATAAAAGTTATATTTTGTTTTCAATCAAGATCCTTGTCTTTCTCTTGCATTTATTCCTTAGAAAATAAAAATGGCAATACTTTCTCTGCATATGCATTTTCAAAAACTCATATACTAAAACCTGCACCAAAACATGATAAATGTGTATATCCATGCCCAAAACCACCGATAATGTTACTGCTGCGACCCAATATAATTTTGATGCTCCTATCAACCAAGCCGAAGAGGAAGATGATGAATATCTTGAACTCTCTGAGGAAATGGCGAGAGAAATAGAATGGAAGGCTGACAACATACAACCATAGAAGGAGGCTATCGAGACTGTTAATCTGGGCACAAAGGAAGATCCCAAAGAAATCAAGCTATGGACAAGGTTAGAGAAGATCATCAAAGACAAGATGATCAAGTTATTACATGAGTATACGGATATATTTTCCCGGTCTTACAGAGACATGACAGGGTTGGATACAGACATCATGGTGTACAGACTACCTCTCAAAGAAGGATGTTCTCCAGTTAGGCAAAAACTCAGGAGAACTCGTCCAGATATGTCCATCAAAATCAGAAAAGAGGTTCTTAAACAATTTGATGCATGGTTCTTAGCAGTGGTAGATTATCCACCCTGGATAGCTAACATTGTGCCAGTACCCAAGAAAGACGGAAAGGTACGCATGTGTATGGATTATCGAGATCTGAATAAAGCTAGCCCCAAGGACGATTTCCCGCCACCCCACATAGATGTTCTGATGGATAACACGGCTCAAGCCTCAGTATTCTCGTTCATGGACGGATTCTAGGGCTATAATCAAATCAAAATGGTGCCCAAAGACATGGAAAATACTACCTTCATGACACCTTGGGGAACTTTCTACTCCAAAGTAATGCCATTCGGTCTTAAGAATGCAGGGGCAACCTATCAGAGGGAAATGGTCACATTATTTCATGATATGATCCACAAAGAGGTTAAAGTGTACGTAAATGATATGATCGCCAAATCCCACACATAGGAGGAACACATCATACATTTATAAAAGTTATTCGAACGGCTACGCAAGTTCAGACTAAGGTTAAATCCGAACAAGTGTACATTTGGCGTCAGATCTGGAAAATTGTTGGGTTTCATTGTAAGCCAGCGGGGTATCAAAGTGGACCCCAACAAAGTAAAAGCTATATAAGGGATGCCAGCACCGAGGATAGAAAAATAAGTGTGCGGTTTCTTAGGACGAAAAGATCAGACAGTAGTATGGAATGATGACTGTCAAACTTCCTTTAAGACGATAAAACAATATTTGTAAGAGCCACCAATCTTAATGCCGCCAGTCCCCGGAAGGCCACTCATCATGTACCTAACAATGCTCAAAGGATCAATGGGTTGTGTTATGGAACAGCAGGACTAAATGGGCCGAAAGGAGCATGGGATTTATTACCTCAGCAAGAAATTCACTGACTGTGAAACCAGGTACTCAGTCCTTGAGAAAACTTGTTACGCATTGGCTTGGGATGCCAAGAGGTTGAGTAAATATATGTTAACCCATACTATGTGGTTAATAGAAAGAATGGATCCTCTGAAGTACGTGTTTGAAAAGCCAGCTCTTACCGAGAGAATCGCACGATGGCAGATGCTATTATCAGAATACGACATCCAGTATGTCACTCAGAAGGCCATCAAAGATAGTATACTAGCGGATCATCTAGCTCACCAACCACTGCCAGACTATCAGCCTATGAAGTTTGACTTTCTAGACGAGGATGTCATGTCTATAGCTGACTATGAAATACCAGGACCCAACGAAGGACCAGAGCCAGGGGCACGTTGGACACTCACGTTTGACGGGGCTTCAAATGCACTAGGGCACGGCGTAGGGGCGGTTTTGACTTCTCCAAGGAATTATCACAAGCCATATACCGCAAGATTGTGTTTCGACTGCACCAACAACATTTCCAAGTATGAAGCTTGCATACTAGGGCTAGAAGCTGCCATTGATCTGAGAATAAAGCACCTCGAAGTATTTGGGGACTCTGCATTAGTCATATATCAGGTTAATGGCGAATGGGATACAAAACACCCAAAACTGATTCCATATCGGGATCATGTTTTGAAGTTGGCCGAGGAGTTCATCGAGATCACTTTCAGCTACATCCCGCGAGAAGAAAATCAAATGGAAGACGCCCTGGCAACTCTATCAGCTATGTTCAAGGTAACCTGGCCGAATCACGAACCACACATCGCAATCATACATTTCTAAGAGCCCGCACACTGACTTTCCAATGAAGAAGGACCAGAAAACAAACCTTGGTTCTACGGCATTAAGAAGTACCTGGAAAAGCAGGAATATCCAGAAAATGCCTCTATCATTGACAAGCGGACCCTATAAAGGTTAGCTTCAAAATTATTTCTGAGTAATGGGGTGCTATATAAAAGAAACTACGACATGGTACTACTCAGGTGTGTGGAGAAGCAAGAAGCGGATACACTTATGAGAGAAATCCACGAGGGTACTTTCGGGACTCATACAAATGGGCATGCCATGGCTAGAAAGATTTTGCGAGTAGGGTATTATTGGTTAACAATGGAATCTGATTGTTATCACTATACAAAGGCGTGTCATAAATGTCAGATCTACGCTGATAAGATAAACGTGCCACCGAATCCTCTAAACGTCATGAGCTCCCCTTGGCCATTCTCAATGTGGGAAATTGATATGATTGGCATGATCTAGCCGAAAGCATCCAATGGACATCGTTTTATACTGGCAAACGTGACAAGTCAAGTGGTTACACGCTTCATCAAACAGAATATCATATGCAGATACGGTGTCCCAAGCCGAATAATTACCAATAACGGGTCCAATTTAAACAACAAAATGATGAAGGAACTGTGCGATGACTTCAAAATCGAGCATCATAATTCCTCACCATACAAACCAAAGATGAATGGGGACATTGAAGCAGCCAACAAAAATATCAAGAAAATCATCCAGAAGATGGTGAAGACATACAAAGATTGGCACAAAATGCTTCCCTTCGCTCTACATGGCTATCGCACTTCGGTACGCACATTAACAAGCGCGACTCCATTCTCACTGGTATACGGCATGGAGGCAGTACTTCCAGTAGAAATCGAGATACCATCACTTCGGGTTTTTATGGAAACAAAGCTGGAAGAAGCAGAATGGGTGTAGACACGGCTCGATCAGCTCAACCTTATTGAAGAAAAACGATTGATAGCTCTGTGCCACAGTTAGCTACATCAGAAGCGGATGAAGAGAGCCTTCGACAAGAAAGTCCGTCCTCGAATATTCAAAGAAGGGGATCTAGTGCTCAAGAAGATTCTTCTACCTCACCTTGATTCACGTGGTAAATGGACACCCAACTATGAAGGTTCATACATAGTCAAAACAACATTCTCTGGAGGTGGTCTTATCCTTGCAACAAATGGATGGGGAAGAATTATTGCATCTGGAAAATTCAGACACAGTCAAAAAATACTATGTATAAGAAGCTCGCTAAGCTCTAACCCTAAACGGGAGACTTGGAAAAAAAGGAGCGTCCCGGTGGATCAAAAACCCTAAAGGGAGATCCAGGCAAAAATTAGGGGCATATAAAAAATTTTATCCCAGTGGATTGAAACCCCGAAAGGGAAATCCAGGAAAAAGTTAGGGATTTCATACAAAGAAATAAAGAACAAAAATACTACGATCTAAGAACTACGACTATGAACCACGAAGGGAGAGATAGACCAGAATCATACAACTCAGAAGCAAAGGAGATAAGGGCTATCAAAAGGATATTGGGGAAATAGCAGTAACAATTATCATTTTCATTGCCATTTATAGTCTTGAAAATTTCTGTAGTTACCTCTTTCTAGGAATTGCATCCTGTACATTCTCCTATTTAGAGGCATAATCAATAAAAAAGTTATTTTCTTTGCACCTTTCAAACTGCGTTTTTTTTTCTTTTTCTAACTTGTTTACAAAATACTATGATTATTACTTGTGAATATTGTCCTGAAATCATTTTGGGGAAATTAACATATAAAAGCATTTGACAAAACATCAAAAAAGCATTTTGGTTAGAAAAACATCAAAAGAAAATCCACGATCACGTCCACGCATATGTTTACGCCCGCGCCTATGCTTACACCTATAACACAAAGTCTATGCATCTGTCTACCCTTAGGTCTACACTCACAACTGAAAAATTTCGTGCCTAATACATACGTCTACCTCGGCGCTTACAATACAACAAAATCAATGTTCACATTGTTCACTGTGTTCAAATTCAACTAAGCGACGACAACACAACATACAACGCCAAGGGATTGGAAACTCTGAGCCAATGGTTTAAAAGAGATAATGCTGGAAACAGTCTACATGACATCTCAAGGCACAAATACAAAACATACACGCATTTTGCATACGTCTTCATACCTACATTTTGTATATCTAAAGCATACATATACTATACATGCCTCTAAACATTCAAATGCGCATGCATACGCCTGCATCGCATAGCAACAAGAAATCTAACCCTCGATTCAATCATCCAAGGGTCAATCAATAAAACAGTTCTCCTGTGATTCAACCCATCATCTAAAGTCTCCATGCAGTGATGCGTTCCTTATAAAGTATTCCATTACCTAAGTCTCCATGCATTAATGAACGGAACTTCGTACATTGCCTCTAAGCCTCAATGTACCTTCCCCAGCTCACTACATTGCCTCTAAGCCTTAACGTATTCACAAATCTCCGTACATTGCCTCTAAGCCTCAATGTACTCTCACAGCTAAATACGTTGCCTCTAAGCCTCATCGTATTTTCATATCTCCCTATGTTGCCTCTAAGCCTCAACGTATTCGCAAACTCAGTACATTACCTCTAAGCCTCAATGTACTCTCTCAGATCACAACGTTTCCTCTAAGCCTCAATGTATTCGCAAACTCCGTACATTGCTTCTAAGCCTCAATGTACTTTCTCAATCTCTGTATGTTACCTCTAAGCCTCAACATATTCGTGAAACTACCTACGTTGTCTCTAAGCCTCAACGTATTCACAATCTCCGTACATTTCCTCTAAGCCTCAATGTATTCTTTCAGCCGTACGTTGCCTCTAAGCCTCAACGTATTTGCAAAACTCCGTACATTCCCTCTAAGCCTCAATGTACTCTCTCAGCTCACTACGTTGCCTCTAAGCCTCAACGTATTCGCATACTCTGTACATTGCCTCTAAGCCTCTATGTACTCTCTCAGCTCACTAAGTTGCCTCTAAGCCCCAACGTATTCGCAAACCTCCATACATTTCCTCTAAGCCTCAATGTATTCTTCTATCTCGCTACATTACCTTTAAGCCTCAATATATTCACAAACCTCCGTACATTTCCTCTATGCATCAATGTACTTTCCCCAGCTCACTACATTTGCCCTAAGCCTCAACGTATTCGCTAACTCTATACATTGCCTTTAAGCCTCAATGTACTCTCTCAGCTCCCTACGTTGCCTCTAAGCCTCAACGTATTCGCGAAACTCCCTATGTTTCCTCTAAGCCTCAACGTATTCACAAACTCCGTACATTGCCTCTAAGCCTCAATGTACTCTCTCAAGCTCACTACGTTGCCTCTAAGCCTCAACGTATTTGCAAACTCCGTACATTGCCTCTAAGCCTCAATGTACTCTCTCAAGCTCACTACGTTGCCTCTAAGCCTCAACGTATTTGTAAAATTTCGTACATTGCCTCTAAGCCTCAATGTACTATTTCAAGCTCACTATGTTGCTTCTAAGCCTCAACATATTCGCAAACTCCGTACATTACCTCTAAGCCTCAATGTACTTTCACAAACTCCGTACATTGCCTCTAAGCCTAAATGTACTCTCTCAAGCTCACTACGTTGCCTCTAAGCCTCAACGTATTCGCAAATCTCTGTACATTGCCTCTAAGCCTCAATGTACTCTCTCAGCTCCCTACGTTGCCTCTAAGCCTCAAAGTATTCCAAACTCCGTACATTTCCTCTAAGCCTCAATGTAATCTCTCAGCTCCCCACGTTACCTTTAAGCCTCAATGTATTCACGAAACTCCCTACGTTGCCTCTAAGCCTCAACGTATTCGCAAACTCTGTAACTGCCTTTAAGCCTCAATGTACTCTCTCAAGCTCATTATGTTGCCTCTAAGCCTCGACGTATTCATAAACTCCGTACATTGCCTCTAAGCCTCAATGTACTCTCTCAAGCTCACTACGTTTCCTCTAAGCCTCAATGTATTCACAAAATTCCGTACATTGCCTCTAAGCCTCAATGTACACTTTCAAGCTCACTATGTTGCCTCTAAGCCTCAACGTATTCGCAAAACTCCGTAAGTTGCCTCTAAGCCTCAATGTACTTTCGCAAACTCCATACATTTCCTCTAAGCCTTAATGTACTCTCTCAAGCTCACTACGTTGCCTCTAAGCCTCAACGTATTCGCAAATCTCCGTACATTTCCTCTAAGCCTCAATGTACTCTCTCAGCTCCCTACGTTGCCTCTAAGCCTCAACGTATTCACAAACTCCGTACATTTCCTCTAAGCCTCAATGTACTCTCTCAGCTAAATACGTTTCCTTTAAGCCTCAACGTATTCACAAACTCCATACATTTCCTTTAAGCCTCAATGTGCTCGCTCAGCTCACTACGTTGCCTCTAAGCCTCAACGTATTCGCAGAAACTCCGTACATTTCCTCTAAGCCTAAATGTACTCTTTCAGCTGACTATGTTGCCTCTAAGCCTCATCGTATTCGCAAAATTCCGTACATTGCCTCTGAATCACAATGTACTTTCGTCATCCAACCCACAACTTCAAACCATGGTGAGCGATATATCATCGGCTTCGCTTATTTTTTCAAGACTCGTGAGGGTGTGCTATATCACCATAACCTTATGAATGGGTCAGAAATTTTTTGGATATTCCAAGTATTCAATAAACTCCCAATCAAAATGCGCTAGACCTGCATTTCTTCACGCTATTCGATTGGAAGATAATTGAATAGGGGCAGTTGTCATACCCCAAATTTTTCCTACCTCAGGGATCCTTTTCGTAGAGTTATTTAATTAAAAGATGGTACAACAATATCTGATGGACTATCTTTATTCAAGATCAAGGGGGGTGTATTTTAAAACAAGAAGATTTAGTTGTTATTAAAAAAAGGGTGAAAATTAAATCCAGGAGTATGCAAAAGAAGGGGAAGAATTAACGCTAGGCCCAATTGAATTAAGGGAGAAGTTCTGACGATAAACAAAGAAATGCTAGGCCGTATGGATCAAGCGCTGACCCATCAGAACTTCTGAGATAGAGATCCCAGAAGTTCTCCCTTACAGAAGCAAACGTAAAAAGTTATGCAGATCAGAGCCAGAATCACGCACAGCCTAGCGCCGATATAGAACTGGAATATCAGATCTTCTAGCAGAGTCAAGCAAGAGCAGAATTAGATTATCTTCCACAACCCAAGCTCTGAGTTTCAGAGGCTAAGCAACCCAAGCCTAAATCTGTTGAACGTGCATTGTATCAATTTTAATCAAATCTTCCAGAGAGGATCAATTCCAATCAAATCTTTTTAATTTCATCCTCAATCTTTGTTCTAGCCATAGTCCAAGCCCAAAAATTGAACATTATAAATAGAGGAGCAAATTAGCAAAGAGGGTAAAAGGGAGAAAAAAAGGAGAAAAGAATACGAGGAGAGAGACGAATTTGCAGAGAAAAGCAACACAGCAACGTTTGAAGAAAGAGCAAGGAGAGAATTTCTGGAAAATCCAGAAGAAGAACACGAAGAAGAAGAACTGAGGTTCCAATATCTGGAACCCTAGTTTCATTCGTCTTTGCTCCACCTTCCGTCGCTGCTGTCACCAGAATCTACAGAAGGAGAAGGAAAGGACAGCCAAACACACACCAGAATCGGAAGAGAAAAGCACCAAAGGGGTAACAAATTTTAATTTGTTATTTACTGTCTTCATGCTAGTTAAGGTCAGAAGAACATAGGTAGGGCGGAAACCATATAAAAGATCTGTAGATAGTCTTATATTCTGATTGCATGTTCACGCTAATTTCTTACATTCAGATGTAAATCCTTTTTAGAAGTTCTGACTAGGTTAACCCATGTTTCAGATTTTTTTTTCCTTGTTTATACTTGTATGCTTTCTGTCAGCCCTTTTTCCAGAAACTCTAAGTAGTGGGCTTAACCCAGAATTGGATGTCCCTATTTCCTGACTTTGCTTACAACATGTCTTTCCATAAGTTCTATGACTGGGGCCAAAACCCTGTCAATTTCCCTGCATCCCCTATAGAACTTCTGCCCATTTCAGAACATCCCTTTTCCAAAATTTTCTTTAGGGCTTAACAACCAGAAGATACACCCCCCTGTTCATAAATTTTTTTATTTTTCCTTTATTTTTCTTTTTGTAAGTATTTATAATTATTATTCTATTATTAATTTTTTGTGAATATTATTTATTATATCACTTAAATTATTTTTACATCAAAAATTGCATATTATTTTCTTATATTATTTGCATTAAATATTTTTTATATCATGCATTAATAAGAATTTTTGTAATTAATATCTATAAAAAACACTCAAAAATCTCAAACTTTTTTTTGCAATCAATTAATCTAAACAACTATTTTTGCAAAAGGGTTTCAAGCAGATTTTGACTTACTGCGCATTTAGCCAAAATCTCCACAATCACTACTCCTGGCTAAAATACAAGGTGATTCAAAGTACGTTTGCAACCCCTAAAAAACGCAAACCCATACGAACTACGAATTGGGACTCTGATTCCTCATAAGAGGATACGTAGGCATACGATCAAAAATCGAAGCGAGTTCCCCTATAAAAAATTTAAGCCCTTCCCCTAATAAAATTTAAATCCTGTTTCCCAAACTCAAACCTAAAACCTAGTATCCTTGTGAACAAGGTAGATGAAAGGTGCCTAACACCTTCCTTTCGTCTAAAGAAGTCTGAAACCTAGAATCTTTGTATGCGAATTAGGGTTTCCTATTAGATGCCCTTCCCTAGGATAAAAACTAATAGTGGCGGCTCTGATTTAAAAACCAGTCGCAACAATGATCTCGATAAGGGATGAGATTTGGATGTTTCGTATCTTATTCTCCCTTAATCTGGATGATTACCAGGGATGAGTCCCCGTATACATTCAAGAATTTGATTCTTAAATCAATATCAACCTTGATACCCATGATGCATGCTTCATATTCTGCCATGTTGTTGGTGTAGTTAAAACATAATCTGGCGTCGAAGGGCGTATGGCAACCCTTGGTAGAGACAATCACAACACCAATCCCATTACCAAGCGCATTAGAGGATCCGTCAAAGACCATAGTCCATCGGGATCCTAGCTCAGGTCCTTCATACGACCCAGGTTCTTCCTAATCAGTAACTAACATAGTATTCTCATCCGGGAACTCAAAATTCATAGACTGATAGTCATCTACAGCCTGATGAGCCAAATAATCTGCCAATACACTTTCTTTGATTTTCTTCTTAGTATTATACTGAATGTCGTATTCGTTCAAGACCATTTTCCATCTTTCTATTCTTCTGGAGAGTGCGGGCTTCTCGAATTTGTATTTTATTGGATCCATCTTAAAGGTCAAGAAAGTGGTATGGGTCAACATATACTGTCTTAGTTGGCGAGCAGCCCATGCCAAAGTGAAATAAGTTTTCTCGAGCAATGAGTATCTTGATTCACAGTCGGCAAACTTTTTGCTAATGTAGTATAATGCATGCTCTTTTCGTCCAGACTCGTCATGTTGCCCCAATTCACACCCCATCGAGTTATCTAACACTGTTAGGTACATGATCAGAGGTCTTCCTTCAGTCGGTGGCATCAGAATTGGAGGTTCCTGAAGATATTCTTTGATTTTGTCGAAGTCTATCCGACAATCATCATTTCACTTCACTACTTGATCTTTCTTTAGTAACTTGAAGATTGGCTCACAAGTAGCAGTCATATGGGAAATAAATCTGGCAATGTAGTTCAACCGCCCCAGGAAACCTCTGACTTCCTCCTCAGTACGGGGAGCTGGTGTTTCTTGAATAGCTTTAACCTTAGCGGGATCAACTTCAATACCTTTACCATTGACAATGAAACCTAGGAACTTACCAGATTTGACCCCAAAGGTGCACTTATTTGGAATCAATCTCAACTTGTACTTTTTCAATCTATCAAATAGCTTGTGCAGGTTGTCAAGACATTCTTCTTCAGTCTGGGATTTGGTTATCATGTCATCAACAGAAACCTTTATCTCGTAATGGATCATATCATGGAATAAAGCTACCATAGCACGCTGATATGTTGCACCGACGTTCTTCAACCAAAAAGGCATAACTTTGTAACAAAAAGTTCCCCACTATGTGACGAAAATATTCTTCTCCATGTCTTCAAGTGCCATCTTGATTTGATTATATCTGGAGAATCAATCCATTAAGGAAAATACCTTTTACTGAGCAGTGTTGTCAACTAGAATGTTAATATATGGCAGCAGAATGTCATCTTTGGGGCTTGCCCTATTTAGATCCCTGTAATATATACACATATGCACCTTACCATCTTTCTTAGGTACTAGCACCACATTTGCAACCCACTTAGGATAGGATGTAACATCTGAGAAAACTGCATTGAATTATTTCATAACCTCAGCCTTGACCTTTTCAGACATCTCGGGACGCATACGACGAACCTTCTTCTTTATAGGGGAACAACCTTCCTTCATCAGTAGACGGTGAACCACAATATCAGTATCAAGCCCTGGCATGTCTTTGTATGACCAAGAAAAGATCTCAACATAGTCACACAACATCTGAATTAACCTCTTTTTGACATTGTCTTCCAGGTTAACACATATCTTGATTTATTTCTTGTCCTCTTCAGTACCCAAGTTCACAACCTCGACTGGCTCTTCATGTGGTCGTATGGCTCTTTCTTCTTGCATTAACAACCTATTGATTTCTCCATGTATTTCACAATCTTCCTCGCCTTCGTCCCTATCTTGGTAGATTGGATTTTCGAAGTCATAATTGGCAATATCAAGATTCTTATCAATGGGATCCCGAGTGGACATGGATCTGCAATTTGTGGTGGTGGGTGTATGTAAGAAGACATAGCTATTTTGAAAACAATAAATTAAAACAAAAACAAAGAGCGCAAAATTTGAATGCAAACATCCAATGATTTATTAAATGAAAATATGCTGATGAATAATGACAACCCTAACAAATGGACCGTTGTGCCCCGGGTAAGGCGCAAGGCTTAAAGTTTATTAATTAAATTACATAACCAAAAACTTAAAAGTAAGAAAACATAAAATAACATTTACTCCTGACTATAGGAGATTGGGATAAAGTCTTCATCCGTCCAATTGTTGAGCCCATGGCCATTAGTAGGGAAGATCCAGTTGTCTATGTCGCACCCACTAACATCGTCTTCCACAACATTGATATGATTGTTGTGAACTCCATTGTTGTTAATGCGGAATGACGGTCTCCCAGGATGAGGGCGAGCATGACGGACACCCATCTGAGCTTGGGAGGTGAAACCCAAACCAAATTTGTCTGATTTATAAGGAATATCAAGGAGCTGGCCTCAAACAGAGCAACCACCTTCTTCAACAACAGCCCTAGCGTCTTTTAGAGAAGCCCTTTTTGGTGGAGTCTTAGGAACAACAGAAGTAAATTTATCAACTGAGGTTGTATGAGAAACAACTTCAAAGGTCTGGCAAGGAGTCTCGACAAATTCACCATCCACCTCGACATATTTGAAAGAATTCAAATGGCTCACCATATATTCTTCTTCACCGCAAACTGTAACGATCTTTCCCCTTATGGGATACTTCAACTTCTGGTGTAAGGTAGAAGTAACAACACCCACCCCATGAACCCAAGGGCGTCCCAGCAAAAAATAATAGGCTGGAAAAATATCAATCACATAGAAAGTAGATTTGAAAATCTGGGAACCCACTTTGATTAGAAGATCAACCTCTCCATGCACCATTCTCTTTGAACCATTAAAAGCTCTTACAACAATATCACTGGGTTTTAGAACAATCCCTTCACAGTTAAGTTTGTCTAAAGAAGCTTTTGGAAATACATTCAATGAGGAATCTGTGTCTACTAACACATGAGATAAGGTAGTGCCCTTGCACTCAATAGAGACATGCAAAGCCTTATTATAATTCCTTCCTGCATATTTCTTGCATCAGAAAAGCCTAGCCCATTATCAGTCATCAGGCTATAAAAAATGATTTTCGAACTAATCAACTGAGTTTTCTTGCGGTAAATGAGCATATTTCAAAAATTTCATTAAAGTCTGAGCATGAGCTTCGGAGCACAACAACAGGGATAACATAGATATTTTGGAGGGGGTCTACCCCATCTGTTCAAAAATCTTGTAGTCACAGTTTCGGATAATCTTTAATATTTACTATATCTCTTTCTTGGAGGAGTCTTCAATAGTGACTTCTTTTGGTGCCTCCATATGGGCAGGCTCGGTCATATGTTCTTTATCTCAGATTTCACTAGTTGATTCAGTAGCATTGATACGAACTAGTGCAGTAACAGTCTTCGGGGATATCCCTGGAGAGAAAACCCTTCCACTCTTGGTGACTTTACTAGTCCCATCAATATTTCCAACATCGGGATCAGTAACTTCAGCATCTTCCTCTTCAACAGTCAATGGTTCCTGCTTGACTCCATGGTAGTAGACATCATCTCCATAATTCCAAGGGATTACCTTATTAGAAAAATATGGAACTGGCCCTGGTGCAGTAATAATCAGGGGAGCAACTTTAGGTTGGGCCATAATCTTCACATGACCTTAGAAGTGATCCTTATAGGGGTGCCAGAAATTGTAGACACGTCTTCAAGATTCAGGTCTTGGGATGTACTCTCAACAAAAGAAGTCTTCTCAAAAGGAACTTTCTCAAACATAATCTCACGGTCATCCATCAAACACTGAATACATTTTTTCAACAATGCACAACTATTGGATTGGGATATACAATAGTAGCAGTCTTCAGCATAACCCAAAAATAAACTGGCTTGCAGTAGCTTCTCCTTAACAATCATCAGAGGAGTAGTCAAATCATTCACAGTAGAAACATAAGAAACATCTTCAATATTATTAACACCCTTGTCATGGTTAGGAATGGGTGAAGTAAATTCAATTTCCTTAGCATCAATCATGTCTTGGATCTTATTCTTCAGAGCCTAACAGTTGCTAGTGTCGTTCTCGGGGCTATCGGAGTGGTATGCACACCTTGCATTAGGATTGTATCGGGGAGAGGAAGTGTTGGAATTCTGAGGAGGTTCTCTTAATGTAAGAAGCCATGCCTTTAACATGTGTTGTAATGCTTGAGCCAACGACATGTTGATCTTTGTGAACTGCCTCCTAGGCGCCTCCTACCTACACTGATTATTTTGTTGTTGTTGTTGTTACGCTAGTGCAGGATTGGAGATTAGTACTGCCCCCATAGATTGGTAGTGGTCACTCTTATTATGACCCTTCTGGCCGTACACAACATTTGATTCTCTCTTCCCATTATAAGCCTTCTTCGTAGTATTTGAAGATGTAGCCACTTGAACTTTACTGCTTCTAATTCCATTTTCCACATGTTCCCTTGTCAAAATTAGTTCAGTAAAACCAGTCGAAGAACTTCCTAGTAGATGATTATAGAAAGGACCTGTCAGTGTGCTCAAGAACATGTCAACTAATTCTCTTTCAGCCAAAGGTGGTTGAACTCTGCCCGCAAGATCTCTCCATTTTTGGGCATACTCTTTAAAGCCTTCATCAGAGCCCATGGTCATGCTCTGCAGTTGAATACGGGTTGGTGCAAGATCAGCATTATACTGGTATTGCTTATAAAAAGCAGCAGCCAAATCTTCCCAGGTGTGAATTTTGGTCCCTTCTAGTTGATACAACCATTCCAATTGTGTTCTTGATAGGCTCTCTTGAAAGAAGTGAACCCATAGCTTCTTGTCAGCAGTATGTGGTCGTATTTTCCGAACATAAGACCTCAAATGTAGCTTTGGACAAGAAATGCCATCATATTTGGCAAAGACAAGAGTTTTTAATTTAGGAGGGATAACAACTCCTAAAACCAGACCCAAATCATCAAAGTTCAATCTAGGCACCTTCTGGATTTCCATACCTCTCAGACGCTCTTCCAGCAGCTTATACTTTTCATCAGCATGGGGATACTGTTCATCCAAGTAATCATCTTCCTCTTCATCAAGACATTTGTTAGAAACAAGATTGCTTCTTTCAGTCTTCACACCCTTACTGTCTTCATCCGCCTTGTCATCTTCATCAGATGGGATATCAAGATCTCGAGCTTTCTTGACAGGACCTCTAGACCTTCTTCTCATGTTAAGAACACCAATTAGTTTCTTTGTCTTCTTCCTTTTCTCACTGGTGACAAGTACTTTCAATTCTTCCTTCCCCTTGGCTAAGTTCTAGAACATCTGCTGAAATTGGGCATTCTGAGCTTGGAGGTCTTTGAGTGTTTGTTCAAGATCCATTTTTTTCTACTGAAATAAACAGCGAGAAGATGAGAAAACTTGTCTTGAAAGTACCTGTTATGTAATGAGATGCATGATATGTAGATGCAAATTTAATGTTTTCAAGGATCTCGTGGGATAAAAAAATTGGAAATGAATTTGGTCGCAACTTTGACTTGTGGAACTTTGGGTCTTTATTTGTGGACGTCTTTTTATAAGAATCAAGCTCACCATATCAAGTCAGTCCTAGCCTATGACTCAAGAGAACATACTTTGATCTTTTCCAGCATCCGATTAGAGGAAAATAAATCCTCTTGCCCCTTTCTAGCAATCTGGCTTGTGTTAATCCTGCACCAAAGATCCTTCAGATCCTTGAAATGGTTAGTAAAATGCCATGTCATAATGGTATGATGTTATGATGTTGTGATGTTATGTTTATGTTTAAACAAGCCGCAGACACAAACAAATCACACAAGGGCCTTAGGTTTAAAAGGCTTGCATGAGGTCTAGAGGTAAGTACCCTTCTCTATTGAAGTTAAGTTGGCTCAATCTGTCCTAAAATAATAATCGGGTTCTAGGGATCTCATATCACGGATCTTTCTCAAAGGTTTTATTTTACTACAACAACTGACTTGCCACCAAAACATCCTGTGAGTCTAATCTCAATGAGTGTATCATCGAGTATCAACCAACCTTGGACTGCACCAAAGTCGGCCATCTCACTACCATCTAATGGCCAAGATGGGTCAATTATGGTTCTAAAAGTTAGTTAGTGCTAATGAAACCACGCGGAAGCCTAATGTTATCCTCGACTGACTTAAGGAACATTAGTATAATCCAAAGTGTCGCACTAACCATAGTGTAATACGGTGGGAGAACTGACTTTACTGGTTTTTACATTTTATCGCAAATTTTGCGGTTAGCAAGAGTCGCCACCAACTTTTCTTTTATCCAACAAAGGAAATGGTGAAAAAACAGAAAAGACCTTTTTTAAAGATTTTGAGTTTTGGGTGTAGATTACGAAAAGGGAAGGTGTTAGCACCCTTTTCATCCGTAGTTATCTATGGGCTCTTAGTTGCTAGCTCACTTTGAAAATGCTTTCTTTTTGTGCAAGTATGTTTTAAAATATTTTTAGAAAAGATGCCTTAGTATGACAAACTTTGTAATGTTTCTCGTATCGTTGAGAACATATACAAAGTGTTTTTTGTCTTTAAAAATATTTAGAAAAAAATTTGTATATGTGTGAAAAATTATTTTGTTTGTTTTTGTGAGCAAGCAACTATGAGCGGTCTACCTACTCAAAAGATCTTTGTTTTTTTCCTCTTTTTATTTATACATTGCTATCCTACCATTAGTCGGTAGGTAGCCCTATCATTGGATGTTTTAGGGACAATCACTGGTCATTGTACTGTCATAAAGGCAACTTGTAGGATGCTTTAGCAATTTTATTGGATCGGACTAGATCGTTTACCGAAGGTAGCATCAAAGGGTGATTGAGGGACTACGATCATTTTAACCAAGGGTCTTTGCTAAAGCGTCCCACGTTTGAGGGACATGACTATTTTTCTGAAGGCAACACGTGGAGGTACCTTAGAGATGCGCGTCTGCGAGTGTGTTGTGTTTCAGTTATGTTTATCTTGAGTGTTAGGTTTTCTAGCATTTACTTTTAGTCTTTTCATACAAGCCTATTAGCATACATCTAGCAGTTAATTGTACATAAGTATGTGAAATAAAGTGCGGAAAATGAATCTACGTTATTACATCGCTTCGGGATGGGGGGAATTACAAACCAAAAATGGGGATTAAAAAGTAAAAGGTCCTAGTTTAACTATTAGATCCCATGTGAAATTACATAATTTTATTAAAATAATATGAATAAAAATAAATGAACGCACGGAGGAGAAAGAAAGAAAGATGTAAAGAACCCTAAGAATCTAAGTGGAAGAAAATGTTTTTGTTCTCTTTGCATTTTTTGTTTAGAAAAATAATTAAATTAGATTTATGGAAACTTAATTATAAATTAATTAATAAAATAAAATGATTAAAAATAATTTAAATAAAAAAATTAATTTAATTAATAAAACCTACGTCCAATATTTTTTGTGATTTTTTATTTTTGTGATTAAAAGAAATTAATTAATTAAAAAAATCTAATATTTTTGTGATTTTTGATTTTTATGATTATTTAATAAAAAAGAATTAATTGAAAGAAAAGAACAAAATAGTTAATGAAATAATAAAATAAAAAAAGAAATATAAATGAGCTGCTGCAAAAAAGAGTTAAGTGGTGAATAATCATATTTTCGCAAGGCCCAACATCTCAGGCCCAAGAATTTGCAAAAGGTAATGGGGGGTGCAGTCCCGAGTTTGGGAAGGCCCAAGACAACTGAGCCTAGAGCTTCTTTTGATCCAATACATCTTAATTCTTGTGTCTATGCTTACATGTAAGAAGTTAGATTTGCTTAAAACATCAATAGTAATAAGAATGCATGCATAAAACTGATTTAAATTACATGGTAAGAGAGTTTAAGATTCAAAATTTTACCAAAATTATGAGATGGTTATGAGGATCATTTGGAATGCTTAAGGGTTGAATCTGGAATCTTGAAGACTCTTGGGGATCTAAGGAATGTATTAGTGGCCTTGGTTTGGATTGATAGCGCCTGGAAGTGAATTACAGATTTTGTAACTTTTCTTTGATTTTTCAGAATTTCGAGAGGGATCTTGTATGCAAGGATTATGTGGTCCTTGGCATGCTATTCTTTGTAGTATATATAGAGAATGAAAGAGCTAGCAAGGATGGAAATGAATCAAGCCATGAAGGCTCTCATCAAATTCCATCAAAACTTTTGAATTCTTTTTCATTTTTTTCATGTTTATTGCCTTTTCAAGCTTGCAATGAACCTGGACATATTGTGGCATGGATTTCACGAATTTGTTTGTCTTGCAAAAGTTTGTTGGGCTTGCAAAAGGTTTGAAATCCAAAGGCCCAGGTCTTCACACTTTATTTTCATCTTTTTATTTAGTTTTATTCATTTTTAAATGAATAAAAAATCAAATAAAAGAAATAAAAATAATGAGCATGTGTGAATGTTTTTTAGAGGTCCTATCAAATCTTATAAACATGTTTGAATATCAAAAACTAGGCTCATTAGTTCAAAATTGCAATTTTGCTCCATTTGTATTTCATGAATTTCTTCAAAATCTCTCAACTTGTGCAACTCATAACTTGCTCAATTTTAATCTTTTAAAGGTGGTATTGGACTTTTTGGAAAGACGAGGATGTCCTCTACAATATCTATGTTTATAATTTTTTATTTTGAAGATATTATCTTAATGTAAGTTGTCTTGACAAAAAGTGTCTTTTGTTGACTTTTGAAAATGACCTATAATATATGAGCTCATATCTTCCAAATGAAGCATTTTTTGGACTTGAGAATAAAGTAAAAGTAGTAGAGAATTAAATTTCCTTCAAAATAATCTTTGGTTGGGGAAAAGTTGATGAAGCATGTGAAAGTTATGCCTGGTCAAAATTTAGTTGACTTCTCCTAAGGAAACCCTAATTTGGCAATTCTTGACTTTTGATGATTTGAAGACTTTCCTTAGGGAATCATGATCATCCCTTGATCAAATGATGAATATCTCTTCAAAATGTTGATGTTGACCAAAAATCTTGAAGGTTGACTGTACGTTGACCATAACTGACCTTTTGACCAATATAGTTGATTTTCAAACATTTAAGCCATTGACTGGGCAAACTTGTGATGGAGGGCTTGAAACTTGACATGAACCTTGTTAAGGACCTATGAAGAACCATAGAGGCCACTTGTGACCTTTTTAAACCAAATTTCTTTGAGAAACTCCAAACACTAGTTGTAGGCCTTTGGTTTAGGAGGTGCATCTTGACTAGTCAACCCTTGACTGTTTTGAGAAGCCTTGAAAGAATGTCTTGAAGAAAATGGGAGGGAAAATTTTGGGGTACAACAGCTTCCCCTGTTCAATCTTCTTAAACATGAAGAGTTAGATTGGCTTCTTTGCCATTCGTGACTTGAGGATAGAAGATAGTTGAACACTTAAGTGCCCAGAAATTTGCACTCCCTTGTGCAAGAAGTAACATTGTTGGTTGATTGTACCGGGAATGGGCTTAGAGATGCCATTCAAAGAGGTGACAGAGAATTGTCAGAGATGGGCTTATAGATGCCATTCAAAGGTGATGAAGAGTGATCGAAGATGGGCTTATTAATGTCATCCAAAGTAATTGTCGATAGAAATATAAGAATAAGTCTATGCTTGACTTGGTCTTTAGGAGATGTATCCGGAAGGGGTCTACGCCCGACTACTACATCAATAGGTAATGGAAGGAGTCTACTCCCGAATACTACTTTAATAGGTATCAGAAAGAATCTACGGCGACTACTATTTCACAAGGTACTAGAAGGAATCTATGGTGACTACTACTTCAAAGGGTACCAGAATGAATCTATGGCGACTACTACTTTAAAGGGTACCATAAGGAATCTATGGAAACTACTACTTCATAAGGTACTGGAAGGAATCTATGGAGACTACTACTTCACAAGGTACTGGAAGGAATCTATGGAGACTACTACTTCAAAGGGTACCAGAAGAAATCTATGGCGACTACTACTTCACAAGGTACTGGAAGGAATCTATGGAGACTACTACTTCAAAGGGTACCAGAAGGAATCTATGGCAACTACTACTTCAAAGGGTACTATAAGGAATCTATGGCAACTACTACTTCACAAGGTACTGGAAGGAATCTATGTCGACTACTACTTCAAAGGGTACCAAAAGGAATCTATGGCGACTACTACTTCAAAGGGTACCAGAAGGAATCTATGGAGACTACTACTTGACAAGGTACTAGAAGGAATATATGGCGACTACTACTTCAAAGGGTACCAGAAGAAATCTACGGAGAATACTACTTCAAAGGGTACCAGAAGGAATCTATGGAGTCTACTACTTCAAAGGGTACCAGAAGGAATCTATGGAGTCTACTACTTCACAAGGTACTGGAAGGAACCTATGGTGACTACTACTTTAAAGGGTACCAGAAGGAATCTACGGCGACTACTACTTCAAAGGGTACCAGAAGAAATCTGCACTTGATTTCGTCTGAATGATGCACTAGAAGGTGTCTACACCTGACTTCATCTAGAAGAGATATTTTTCCGAATGGCTTTCTGGGGAAAGTCTTTGAGGGAAATACTTGTCAGAATTTAGTTTTTGAAGAAATTTGTCTGGTCATGTAGATAGTTAATGATATTCATCTATTTATAGACTTTACCTGAAAAGATAAAGGGTTAGTTGTATGCAATGTCATGATATATGAAATGCATTGTGTAATGATGTTCTCAAAATAAATGAGACTGTGATATATGCGTTCCGTATGCATATGCTATGATATTGGTAAATGATGGTGAATGTGAAATGTTATTGAAGTGCATTCGCAAATTTGAGCATCATCTTAGTCTGGGGAAAATAAATCTCTGATTGTTGTTGGGGATGAAGAGTATGTGTCTTCAATCTTTTGGGGATTGTTTCCGCTGGGGACTCCTGCTTTCTTGTTTGAAGAAACTCCGCTGGGGAACATTAATTTCTTGGTTTTTGCTTGAGGAAACTCTGTTGGAGAGTGTTAATTCCTGCTTGGGGAGAAGAGTTTAAGAACATTTGTTACTCATTTCTCTACTGGGGAGTTTATACCCTGACGGGGGATAAAAGAGATGAATATTCCTCCCGACTCGCCCGGGGAGGATAAAGATGACTGACATTTGGTCCAGTTTCAGGTTCTGTAGCAACTCCCTGGGGATATTGACGACTTCACTGGGGAGAGGAATTTATCCGGTGATTTATGGTAGAAGCACACTCAAGCTGGGGAGTGTTAGAATAAATCTATGCCCTGATTGTATCTGAGGATGTATTGAATGGGTATCAGAATGATATCCATATTTTGACTGTATCTAAATGGTATCTAGAAGATGCACTGAATGAGTATCAGAATAATATCCATATCTCGATTGTATCTGAACTGTATCTAGAAGATGAACCGAATGAGCATCAGAATGACATCCATATCTGGATCGTATCTGAACTGTATCTAAAATGAGTGTCAGAATGAATCTATATTTAGATTGTATCTAATTGTATCTAGAAATGGATCTGGAATGAGTGTCAGAATGAAACTATATTTAGACTGTAACTGAACTGTATCTAGAAATGGATATGGAATGAGTGTCAGAATGAATCTATATTTAGACTGTATTTAAACTGTATCTAGAAGTGGATCTAGAATGAGTGTCAGAATGAATCTATATCTAGACTGTATCTGAATTGTATCTGGAAGAGAATCTGTTTGGGGAAATAAACCCTGTTGGTGGAGAAATACTCTTTCTGAGGAAACACCCTTATTAAGGAAATGATCTCTGCTGGAGAGCAGAAGTCTAAAGGGGTTTTGAAACCTATAAGGAACAAGCTCAGCTGGGGAAGAGAAACTCCATGAACTGTACTGATCGTAACTCCGTAGGTTGGTGATATTTCTAGGGAGAAAATCATACTCCTTTATCAGCCAGAGTGATCGGCCGTGGCAATTGCGGGGAATGTATGAACTTGTGAAGATTACCCTGTAGGGATAATCTCATGGAAGTGGCTCTGTGGGGATCCGTGGAAACTTAAACATATCTCTACTTCTAGAGCCCTTGGTGAATGCTGATCAGGGAGATAAGTCTTCTATTGATAGACAAGTGACGAGATGAGGGGACATAGTCAAACGCTTTAATCCCTAACTTTTGCCTGGACTGTCCTTTCAAATTTTCAGTCCACCGGAAAACCCTTTTTTGTCCAAGCCGCCTTTTCAGGTTTTCGACTTGTCGGGTGTAAATTTTATTTATATATCCATAATTTTTGTCCAAACTCTTTTGGTTCTCCAGGATGCCCTTATATTTTCCTAGGCCACTCAACCTAGCGGGTCTTTTTTCATGCGTAGTATTTTTTGACTATGTCTGTGTTCACAGGGTGCGGAGAATTGTCACTGTCCATAGTAGTAAGTGTTGTAGCACTGCCAGAAAATGTTTGCTTGGTCGTACATGGCCCTTTGTAAGAACTCATGTTCAATTCCCCAAGTGATTCAGATGGAGATCTTCCCCTGGCTGTTCGGCACTTTTGAGAGTTTCTTTGAATCTTGACTTGAATGCCCCCAGATCAGTTAGACACCATGTCATGCCCCTTGATTATGAAAGGCCTGTTACAGGGAATGTATTTCCATCTGAGTTGATTCTGTTCATTGAGAGGATTTTCGTTCATTAAATATTTGTCGTGCGAATTTCTCTGCTATCAAACAATTATTCATATGTAAACAATGGCATTTAAAAATGCAAAGCTTATGTATATCTTGAAGTTTTGAAAATGCATTTTTAGTAAACAAACAGAATTTTGTAAGAATATGAATTCAGCTCAGGATTTATAGTAATCCTTATAGGAATCAGGATACCTTTTGTAACAGTATGCTTTCGAACTAACACATGCTTCAATTAGGACTTTTAAGGGTTGTAACATGGTCTAGTTCACTGTTTAAGAAACAAAGGAAAAAGGCTCAAAGTTTATTTGTACCCACCCGTTCTCCATGATATTCTTCGGTCCTATACTCAGTTAATTGTGCGTTTATATTCCTATTGAGTCTGGAATCTTTGCCCTGATATTTCGGTGATGGTTCAGATACTGAAAGTTTATTTTAGAAGGCAGACATTTTTTTGTAACATTTTTTCTTTTGTTGAGGATCTGTAGCAACCTATTTTTTTATTTTATTATCCCTACCTTTTTCCTGAACTATTTCTTTTATGATTACATTCAGCGGGATGCCCAATTTTTTTCTTAAGTCTCCTTCGTAGGTTTTGACTTAACGGGCTTTTCTTTTGAAAAATAATGACTACATGTTTTAGTGATTATGGGGAACTATCACTGTCTTTTGATTTAGAAGAGCATATTTGAAACTATTCGCCATGTGTGAAGGTAGAGCTTACGATTGAATGCACCATTGAATTAACTGAGAAACTACCACGCCACATGTTATGATTAAAGGTTTCAATTTGCGTGAAAAAGAAAACTCCTACTTCTTAGGCTCAAAAGGGGTTGACTAGGGATTATCTTCCTTATAAATCCACTGTTTAGGATTTGAAACAACGCATGTACATCGTCAGCAAGGTCTATTCAAAAGCATATTGTATGAGATTATGGTATTATTTTCGTTATCCTCCCTCTAAAGGCTTACAGTTTTTTAATTGAGAATTGAATATCACAAAAAGGAAGTAAAAGCATAGTTTAAATATAGTGAAAACGAATGGATTAATTCAAGACAAACATATGCAATGCATTAATGGAATAACAAAGTTTGAAATAAAATAAGTGTTCGAACAATCAAAAGAAATTACAATTTGAAAATTCAAATGAAATAAATGCTCTCAATCTTGGCCATGATTTGGCATGGGAGCAGTGATCACATTGGGAGCCTTAGAAGGGTCAAATTCAATCTCCTTGTTGTCAATCAAATATTGAATCTTGTTTTTCAAAGACCAGCAGCTGTCAGTGTCATGCCCAGGACTATTCGAATGGTAGGCACACTTCGCATTTGGATTGTACTTAGGAGAGGAGGTATCGGGGCTTTGAGGAGGATCCCTTAGTGTAATTAGTTCCGCTTTCAGCAAATGTTGTAACGCTTGATACAACGGCATATTAATCTTAGTGTACTGCCTTTCTTGAAACTTTATCCTATGCATATTGCCCTGTTGTTGTTGAACATGTGTAGGATTAAAAATTAACACCGCTCCCACGGACTGATGGTGGTCATTTTTACTATGGATCCTTTGACCATAGACAACATTAGTTTCTTTTTTATCAACAAATGGCTTCTTCACATCATTAGAGGTTGAGGCCTTTGGGATCTTCCCACTTTTGATATCGCTTTCAATCCTTTCTTCAGTACGAATCATCTCTGTAAAACTAGACGAAGAACTCCCAATCAGCAGATTAAAGAACAGGCCTGTCAGAGTTCCCATGACCATGTCTACCATTTCCTGATCAATCAGAGGAGGTTGCACCCTGCCAGCTAAATCTCTCCATTTCTGTGCATATTCCTTGAATCCTTCGCTTGAGCCCATGGGCATATTCTGCAATTGCACTCGAGTTGGTGCTAGGTCAGCATTGTATTGGTATTGCTTGTAGAAAGCAGCAGACAAGTCTTCCCAGGTATGAATGTTGGTTCCTTCCAGCTGATAGAACCATTCCAGTTCAGTTCCATCCAAACTTTATTGGAAGAAATAGACCCATAAATTTCGGTCAGCAGTGTGAGGCTGGATCTTTCTGACGTATGACCTCAAGTGAAATTTAGGACAAGAGACCCCCATCATATTTGGTGAAGACAAAGACCTTGAACTTAGGTAGGATGACCACCCCTGTAACCAGTCCTAGTTCACTGAAATCCAATATTGGTATCTTCTGGACCTCCATAGCCTTGAGCCTATCCTCCAATTGTCTGTACCTGTCATCAGCAAGAGGGTATTGTTCATCCGAGTAATCCTCGTCTTCAGAACCCTAGTTATTCCTATCTTCCGGCTTAATGTTACTATCCTCTTTATCTTGGTCGTCATCTTCATTAGAGGAGACTTCAACAGCTTGAATCGGTTGGGTGGGACATTTGGATCTCCTTCCCAGATTAAGGACAGTAACTGGCTTCTTAGTCTTCTCCTTTTTCTTGGTAAGGAGTGTCATTATTTCTTGCTGCCGCTTGGCCAGTTTCAGAAGGGTCTCCTGGAATTGTACATGTTGACCCGGGAGATCTTTGACATTTTATTCGAAGTCCACTTTTATGCTAAAATAAACAGCGAGAAAAATGAGAAACCTATACTGGAAAACATGTTCATGAAATGATACATGATATGTAGATGCAATTTTTTCAAGGATCTCGTGGGATAAACAAAGAAAATTTTAGAATCCGACTGCAGTTTTGACTTAAGAACTTCGTATCGTTGACCGTCCTTCCACGAGAATCAAGCTCACCATGTCGAGTGGGTCATAACCTTTGACTCAAGTTATCGTGCTTTGGTCTTTTGACGGCATTGGCTAGAGGAAAATAAATCCCCTTTCCCCTTGCTAGACGTCGGTTCATGATACTTTGGTGGCATTTGGATAGAGGAAAATAAATCCTCTTGCCCCTTACTAGGAGTCTGGTTCATGATAACCTGTATCACAGGCCCTTGAGATCCTTGAAATGGTTAAAGAAAATGCTATAGCATGATGTCATGATGTGTATTCTATGCACTAAACAAAAGTGCAAGGTGACATAAACAAGTCTTGCAAGAAGTCCAAGTTATTGGATAATAACTACAAACAAGTCCTGCAAGGAATTCACGTTGCTAGATAATGAATGCAAACAAATCACACAAGTAGCCTTAGGTTCAGGCTTGCATTGAGTGTGTAGGTAAGTACCCTCTTGAAGTTTAGTTGGTTCAACCTGTCCTAAAAGAAGTAACTGGATTCTAAGGAATCTCAATATCACTGATCTTTCTTCATCGGGCATTGTTTCAGTTCAAGCTATCTTTTCTCGCGGACGAAATATCCCGAAAGTCCGATCTGAATGAGTGTAGTATCGAGTATCAACCAATCTTTAGTTTTGCACTAAAGCCGACTATCTCACTACTTTCTAATTTCCAAGTTTGTTCAACTAAGGTTCTAAGGTCATTTAGTGCTTCATGACACCACACAGCGGCCCCATATTCTCCTTGATTCAACACAAAGGATACTGGTACCAACAAATGTGTCACACTAACGTAGCCATCGCTTCAACCATGTCGGTATTACGCTGCACAGTCCCCACGATCTATTGTTACTTACCTAATATGTCCCAAATCCGGGTATAGGATCTATACAAGAATACCCAATCATAAACCCGAAATGTAAAGCAAGCAAGTCAAACAAGTTAAGAATTTTAAATATGATCTAGCTCTAAGGTAACCCCACTTTAAGAGTATTCTCCCCAATAGAGTTTCCAGTTCTGTAATACGGTGGGAGAAATGACTTTACTGGTTTTTGCGTTTTATCACAAATGTTGCGGTTAGCAAGAGTCGCCACTGACTTTTCTTTTATCCAATAAAGGAAAGGGTTAAAAGAACAAGAAAGACCTTTTTTTAAGATTTTGAATTAGGGGTAGATTATGAAAAGGGATGGTGTTATCACCCTTTTCATCTGTAGTTATCTACGGGCTCTTAGTTTCTAGCTCACTTTGAAAATGCTTTCTTTTTGTTCAAGCGTGTTTGAAAATGTTTTTAAAAAAGATGCCTTAGTGCGGAGAACTTTTTAATGTTTCTCGTATCATTGAGAACGTATATAAAGTGTTTTTTGTCTTTAAAAATATTTAGAAAAGAGTTTGTGTATGTGTGAAAAATTATTTTGTTTGTTTTTATGAGCAAGCAATTATGAGCGGTCTACCTACTCGAAAGTTCTTTGTTCTTTTCCTTTTTTCCTTTACACAGTGCTATCCTACCATTAGCCGGCAGGTACCCCTATCATTGGATGTTTGAGGGACAGGAGCGGGCCATCATACAATCATAAAGGCAACTTGTAGGACCCTTTAGAAATTTTATCGTAATGGACTAGATCGTTTATCGAAGGCAGCATCTAAGGGTCATCAAGGGATTGCAATCTTTTTAACTAAGGGTCTTTGCTAAAGCGTCCCACGTTCGAGGGACATGATTGTTTTTCCGAAGGCAACAAGTAGAGGTACCTTAGAGGTGCGCGTGTGCGAGTGTGTTGTGTTTCAGTTATGTTTATCTTGAGTGTTAGGTTTTCTAGCATTTGCTTTTAGTCTTTCCATGCAAGCTTATTAGCATACATATAGCAGTTAATTATATATATGTACGGGAAATAAAGTGCGGAAAATGAATCTGCGCTATTACATCGCTTTGAGATGGGGGGAATTATAAACCAAAAATGGGGAATAAAAAGTAAAAGCTCCTAGTTTAACTATTACATTCCATGTGCAATTACATAATTTTATGAAACTAATGCGAATAAAAATAAATGAACGCGTGGAGGAGAAAGAAAGAAAGATGTAAAGAACCCTAAAAATCTAAGTGGAAGAAAATGTTTTTGTTGTTTTTGCATTTTTTGTTTAGAAAAATAATTAAATTAAATTTATGGAAACCTAATTTTTAATTAATTAAGAAAAGAAAATGATTAAAAATAATTTAGATAAAAAATTAATTTAATTAATAAAACCTAAGTCTAATATTTTTGTGATTTTTGATTTTTATGATTATATAATAAAAAAGAATTAATTGAAAGAAAATAATAAAATAGTAAATGAAATAAAAAATAAAAAAAGAAATATAAATGAGCTACTGCAAAAAAAAAGTTAGGGGGTGAATAATCAGATTTTCACAAGGCCCAACATCTCAGACCCAGGCGTTTGCAAAAGGAAATGGGGGGTGCAGTCCCGAATTTGGCTAGGCCCAAGACAACTGAGCACAGGAGCTTCTTTTGATCCAATACATCTGAATTCTTGCGCCTATGCTTACATGTAAGACGTTAGATTTGCTTAAAACATCAATAGTAATAAGAATACATGCATAAAATTGATTTAAATTACACGGTAAGAGAGTTTGAGATTCAAAATTTTACCAAAACTGGGGGATGGTTATGAGGATGATCTGGGATACTTAGGGGTTAAGTCTGGACTCTGGGAGACTCATGAGGATCTCAAGAACGTATTAGTGACCTTAGTTTGGATTGATAGCACTTGGAAGTGAAGTTACAAATTTTGTAACTTTTCTTTGATTTTTGAGAATTTCGAGAGGGCTCTTGTATGCAAGGATTCAGTGGTCCTTGGCATGCTATGCTTTATATTATATATATATATATATATATATATATATATATATATATATATATATATATATATATATATATATATATATATATATATATATATATATATATATATATATATATATATATATATATATATATATATATATATATATATATATATATATATATATATATATATAGAGAGAGAGAGAGAGAGAGAGAGAGAGAGAGAGAGAATGAAAGGGCCAGCAAAGATGGAAATGAATCAAGCCATGAAGGCTCTCATCAAATGTCATAAAAAAATTTGAATTCTTTCCATTTTTGTCATGTCTATTACCTTTTCAAGCTTGCAATGAACCTGGACATATTATGGCATGGATTTCACGAATTTGTTGGGCTTGCAAAAGGTTTGAAATCCAAAGGCCTAAGTCTTCGAATTTTTTTTATTAATAACCATGTATTAAAAAAATATTTCGCAAATAACCGGGTTTCGGAAAAAATTACGCAAATAACCATGTTTCAGATGGCTCCACAAAGGAGGAGCCATCTCAATTGGCGCATGCACCTAGGGTTTTGCCCTAGGCGCCATCTCACTTGGCGCCTCCCTTGGATTTTAGCCAAGTGAGATGGCGCATGCTCCTTAAAAATGAGAGGAGGCGCCATCTCACTTGGCGCCTAGGGCAAAACTAGGGCAAAATGCTGTTTTATAAATAATTCGTCCGTTTCTTCGAAATTTCTCACACTTTCTCGCACTGTATTTTTATTTTGTACTCCGTTATTTGCGTAATGACGTCGCCTATGATTTTTAGCAGAGATGGTTACATTATATTCTCCGCCACGAAACCTGCGATGAAAATGAAATTCTGGCACATTCGCTCCATGGAGCGTCTGAAGCGGAAGTTAATGCGGTGGCTAGATGGAGACATCGCGGAGGGGGGAAAATTCGAAGGATCCAGCGAAAACGAACAACAACCTCGCATGCGACAGGAAGACCTAATGTGTGGTTGGAGGAAGTCAAAACAGACAGTGATGTAATGCTGTTGATGCATGGGTCGGATGAAATTGTGTTAACAGTTGTAATTTCCTAGATTGAATATCGTTAATCATTGTTGTACGCGAAAACCCTAATGTAATTTCCTATATTGAATTTCCTAAATTGTGTTAACAGTTTTATTAACGGAAAACCCTAATGTTTACAACACAAATATTGAAAAGATTTATTGTATTACAATATTTATATGGTCGAGCCAGACGCCCGATTCGGACAGTTTTTGCCATTGTGTCCGACCTGACGGCATAAACCACACTTTCTTTCCAACATGTAAAGATCGTCCATTTCTGTTGTGATGCGCCTACTTTTGGGACGACCCTTCTTGTTCCTTCGCATTTGGTCATTGTTCCAAACTATATCGCCGTTGTATTCAGGCCAATAGTCCGGTTTTGCCACCAAAGGAAAGTTGTTGTTGTAAACAGTGAGCAACGTTTCAGATTTATAAACGTTTGAGAGCAGTTGAAGCGCGTCTTAATGGGTATGAGCACAAGCGGCAATGACATGAGAGCAAGGCATACGAAATGCTTGAAACCTGCCACAATCGCACCATTGAGAAGGTAAAATGACCCTGTATTCTTGTCTTGCCAGGCCTTCATTGTGGTCGATTGTCTCTTTCACAATGAAGTTGTGGCTGTGTCGGTAAAACCGTGTAACCATGTGAGTGTTGGCTTTAGCACTTTCAGCCTTAATGTATTTCATGCAGCTTTCACTCCATAGTTGTCCTGATTGCAACACCGCATACCACATTTCACCTCTTTTGGCAAATAACGCAGCCATCCTAAAATACGTGGATTTTACCAAGGCAGTGATTGGGAGGTTTCGTATGCCCTTGAATACCCCATTCATTGATTCAATAAGATTCGTTGTCATATGCCCCCATCTTTGGCCATTGTCGTATGACCTAGTCCACTTTTCGACCGGTATATTGTCGATCCACGTACCGGCTTCTGGATTAGACAAACGGATCTCGTTGCGGTAATATTTGAATGTGGGTTGTGTCAATGCATATCCCGCATTCATCACCACTTTCCTTAATGTTTTGTCCTTGACCTCCCTCGAGAAATTCTGGACGATATGCCTGACGCAATAGACATGCGTAGAAGGAGGGTCATGCCAACCATTTTCTGGATTATTATAGGCACTTTCAATGGACGCATGTCTGTCCGAGATCAAACAGAGATCTGGTTGAGGAGCCACGTGTGTACGAAGATTTTTCAGGAAAAAGCTCCAACCACCACCAGTCTCCCCCTCGACAAGGGCAAACGCAACGGGGAAAATGTTATTGTTGCCATCTTGTGCAACTGCCATCAATAGCGTGCCTTTGTACTTCCCATACAACCAAGTCCCGTCAATTTGTAGAATTGGTTTGCATGATGCAAACCCTGTGATGCATGGTTGAAATTCCCAAAACAAGCGACTGAATATTCCGTTGCCATGCAGTAGACTACCATCTTGGGCGTACGCTGGCAATGTTTCCAGAACATAAACACTGCCTGGAGAATATGTCTTGAGTGCATTTAGGTAGCGGGGAAGTTCTCAGTATGACTCCTCCCAGTTTCCGTACACCCTTTCAATCGCATTAGTCTTTGCTAACCACGCCTTACGGTAACACGGAGTGTAGTTAAAAACCGTGGTGATGTGGGAGATGATTGTTTTCACCTTCAAAGATGGGTCTTTGCTGACCAGGGGTAGGATTTCTTGACAGATTAGATCATGGTTGAGTTTTCGGTGGTCTTGTGATTGAGTGGAACTTACACAAGTGTGGGTAGTCATGGAACCTATGACCCAGCAGTCACCCCTTAATCTGTATGATGCGGTCAGCTTGAACATAAAGTCAGGGTGGACACACTTGATCTTGTACCTTTCCGGGTTGACACGATCCACCTTAAAATCAACCGTGTTGAGCATGTGAAATTTTTTAATGGCCCTGATGCATTCCTCTATGTTACGAAACTTTTCCTTCTCTTTTAAATTTTCATCCGACTGCATATACGGTTGGAAAAACAAGTCAGTAGAAGGTTCATCTCCGCCCATGTTGAAGTTTGTCATGTGCGGAGGTGGTGTGTAGATTTTGTCTGTAGGAATACTTGGGATGCCATCATCGTCAGAATCATCGTTCACCATTTCATCAAACTCTAACTCGTTATCTTCTTCTTCATCATCAACTGCATCTACCTCATCTTGTTCATTCTCCAAAGGATCAACCTCCTGTGTCACCGGAGGCTCTACCTCCTATGTCACCGGAGGCTCTTGAAGCAAAACGTACAACTCAATAGAGTCGTATCCAGAATAGACATGGCTGGAAATCATGTTCTAAACAAAAACCCAACTGTGGGACAAATGTATGTCTCACCGTTGAAATGTGCTTTGACAACAAATTATGGTGAAGAGGCCATTGCGTAGAATTGTTTTAAGGTTTGAAGGTTGGAATGTTTGAGGTTTATTGATTGTATGAAGGTATGAATGCTGGAATGTTTGAAGGTTTGATGACTGATTCGAAGGTTGGAAGATTTGACAGATTATGTGAATCAATGTTATGTTAAACGTAAGGCTAAAAATTTCAATTAAGTAAGGGATGCCACCCCCCAAGGCTGCCAATAATATTACATGCAATAATGAAACCCCATAGGCTGCCACCTATCCTGGCCCTATTCTGCACACATACATGTTTTGTGTAAGACTCCACCCATCAACTCCAATGGCCTTGCATGCAATAAAGAAAGGAATCCCAAAGGCTGTCACGTAGCCTGAGCCTATGCTGTAACAAATGACACCTCTTATTCGCCAAATGGGGTGGCGACACCATACATTTTTGTACTCTTTCGCCAAGTCCAATGGCGCCTCCCTTACTGTCCAATCGTGATACATGCATGGGCTTATGAAACCCCATAGGCTGCCACCTATCCTGGCCCTATTCTGCACACATACATGTTTTGTGTAAGACTCCACCCATCAACTCCAATGGCCTTGCATGCAATAAAGAAAGGAATCCCAAAGGCTGTCACGTAGCCTGAGCCTATGCTGTAACAAATGACACCTCTTATTCGCCAAATGGGGTGGCGACACCATACATTTTTGTACTCTTTCGCCAAGTCCAATGGCGCCTCCCTTACTGTCCAATCGTGATACATGCATGGGCTTATGAAACCCCATAGGCTGCCACCTATCCTGGCCCTATTCTGCACACATACATGTTTTGTGTAAGACTCCACCCATCAACTCCAATGGCCTTGCATGCAATAAAGAAAGGAATCCCAAAGGCTGTCACGTAGCCTGAGCCTATGCTGTAACAAATGACACCTCTTATTCGCCAAATGGGGTGGCGACACCATTCATTTTTGTACTCTTTCGTCAAGTCCAATGGCGCCTCCCTTACTGTCCAATCGTGATACATGCATGGACTTATGAAACCCCATAGGCTGCCACCTATCCTGGCCCTATTCTGCACACATACATGTTTTGTGTAAGACTCCACCCATCAACTCCAATGGCCTTGCATGCAATAAAGAAAGGAATCCCAAAGGCTGTCACGTAGCCTGAGCCTATGCTGTAACAAATGACACCTCTTATTCGCCAAATGGGGTGGTGACACCATACATTTTTGTACTCTTTCGCCAAGTCCAATGGCGCCTCCCTTACTGTCCAATCGTGATACATGCATGGGCTTATGAAACCCCATATGCTGCCACCTATCCTGGCCCTATTCTGCACACATACATGTTTTGTGTAAGAATCCACCCATCAACTCCAATGGCCTTGCATGCAATAAAGAAAGGAATCCCAAAGGCTGTCACATAGCCTGAGCCTATGCTGTAACAAATGACACCTCTTATTTGCCAAATAGGGTGGCGGCACCATTCATTTTTGTACTCTTTCTCCAAGTCCAATGGTGCCTCCCTTAGTGTCCAATCGTGATACATGCATGGGCTTATGAAACCCCATAGGCTGCCACCTATCCTGGCCCTATTCTGCACACATACATGTTTTGTGTAAGACTCCACCCATCAACTCCAATGGCCTTGCATGCAATAAAGAAAGGAATCCCAAAGGCTGTCACGTAGCCTGAGCCTATGCTGTAACAAATGACACCTCTTATTCGCCAAATGGGGTGGTGACACCATACATTTTTGTACTCTTTCGCCAAGTCCAATGGCGCCTCCCTTACTGTCCAATCGTGATACATGCATGGGCTTATGAAACCCCATATGCTGCCACCTATCCTGGCCCTATTCTGCACACATACATGTTTTGTGTAAGAATCCACCCATCAACTCCAATGGCCTTGCATGCAATAAAGAAAGGAATCCCAAAGGCTGTCACATAGCCTGAGCCTATGCTGTAACAAATGACACCTCTTATTTGCCAAATAGGGTGGCGGCACCATTCATTTTTGTACTCTTTCTCCAAGTCCAATGGTGCCTCCCTTAGTGTCCAATCGTGATACATGCATGGACTTATGAAACCCCATAGGCTGCCACCTATCCTGGCCCTATTCTGCACACATACATGTTTTGTGTAAGACTCCACCCATCAACTCCAATGGCCTTGCATGCAATAAAGAAAGGAATTCCAAAGGCTGTCACGTAGCCTGAGCCTATGCTGTAACAAATGACACCTCTTATTCGCCAAATGGGGTGGCGACACCATACATTTTTGTACTCTTTCGCCAAGTCCAATGGCGCCTCCCTTACTGTCCAATCGTGATACATGCATGGGCTTATGAAACCCCATAGGCTGCCACCTATCCTGGCCCTATTCTGCACACATACATGTTTTGTGTAAGAATCCACCCATCAACTCCAATGGCCTTGCATGCAATAAAGAAAGGAATCCCAAAGGCTGTCACGTAGCCTGAGCCTATGCTATAACAAATGACACCTCTTATTTGCCAAATGGGGTGGCGACACCATACATTTTTGTACTCTTTCGCCAAGTCCAATGGCGCCTCCCTTACTGTCCAATCGTGATACATGCATGGGCTTATGAAACCCCATAGGCTGCCACCTATCCTGGCCCTATTCTGCACACATACATGTTTTGTGTAAGACTCCACCCATCAACTCCAATGGCCTTGCATGCAATAAAGAAAGGAATCCCAAAGGCTGTCACGTAGCCTGAGCCTATGCTGTAACAAATGACACCTCTTATTCGCCAAATGGGGTGGCGACGCCATTCATTTTTGTACTCTTTCGCCAAGTCCAATGGCACCTCCCTTACTGTCCAATCGTGATACATGCATGGGCTTATGAAACCCCATAGGCTGCCACCTATCCTGGCCCTATTCTGCACACATACATGTTTTGTGTAAGACTCCACCCATCAACTCCAATGGCCTTGCATGCAATAAAGAAAGGAATCCCAAAGGCTGTCACGTAGCCTGCAAGAGTGACACCTTACATTTTTTGTAAATGCATGCATGCATATGTGTAACCCCCTAAGCATGCAAATGTGACACTTCGCAGGCATGCAAGCACAAGCAACCACTACATCAAACTTATTTGCCTATAAATACATACCTTATGAAACATCTCTCACACCCACACAACTCTCACTCTCTGCTACGAAAAATTTCTTAAGTCTATCATACTCTCTATCTCTTCCTAAGTCTTTCATACTCTCAAGCATTCTGAACAATGGCTCTTCTAACAATGGGCGATACTCACAGAGGCACAAGGGAAAACATTGCTGCATTTGTAAGTCTCTTCTTTCGTTATACATTTTTCATACTTCAAATAACGTGTTGTTCATCTTAATTAATCTTACACTTGTTAAATTATGATCTCAGGACACAAAAAGATTCAGAATCTGTTCGCACAACTACCTGGCTCCCGACCCATTTATCGTCCCTTATCTGGAATATGCAGGTTTTGGACATGTGATAAAGATCTCCAACTGCACCATTGACTCAAAGTTCATTCTTGCAATGTTGGAAAGGTGGAGACCGGAGACCCATACATTTCACCTACCAATAGGTGAATGTACCATCACGCTCGAGGATGTGTACATGCTACTGGGCCTCCCTATCGACGGTAAGGCGGTGAACGGGTCGGTTCAACAACCCAACTCACAATGTGAAGAACTGTTGGGTAGGGATATGGTAGAAGGTGGTGGAGCAAGAGGGCAGGGAATACTACTCACTGACCTGAAATGTCATTATGCAAGTATGGAATTAAATGAAAATTCCTCAGAGAATGACCGAGTAGTAAAAGCCAGAACGTATCTTATGATACTTTTTGGTACATTTTTATTTCCCGAAAGTACGGGAAATAGTGTAAATCTTATGTACTTACATTTACTAACAAATTTTGAAAAAACTAGAAAATATAGTTGGGGTTCTGCAGTATTAGCCCACCTATACAGTTCCTTGTGCAAAAACACAGTCAAGGAAAAATGTACATTTTATGGGTGCGCATTTTTACTACAAGCCTGGGGTTGGTGGAGGATGGAGTCCTTAAAGCCCATCAACAACAACACTTTTGGTTTCCCGTACGCAACAAAGTAAGTCATTAAGTTATAGCATTTATAACTATTCTGCTCTTTCCAAAATATATGCTAAAAATAACATGTTTCTCATTTCCTTTAGGTACTGCGTGAGGGGTATGGATTACGGCAAGAATCCAAGATTCAATGTCGCACTCTACCGGAATCTGTTGGATCACTTAGGCCCAGATGACGTACGTCGTAGCTTTTAACTTGTGTTCATTTTAATTATTTATACATTACTTTTGCGCTAACCTGATTTAAATTTTATCGCGGTTCGTCTGGAGACCATATTTGGGTTTGGGCCATGCTCCAAACCCAGAGGATGCAGCAACTTGGACTGCAAAGACTGCACTCATTCGGTTCAACATTGTGGAGATGCACCACAGCGACCGTGTGAAGATGCAGTTCGGAATGCATCAAGAGATACCAAGTGATCCAACAGATTTGTCCCCCTGGCATCTTAAAAGGGTCGACGCCCAGTGGGGTCTTACCAACTGGAAAGACTTTGCTCCGGAATGGTGTAAAATGTGGCAAAGGCGTCACCGCTACATCTTGCAATCCCCGGTTTTCCTTACTCAAGGTAACATGCGACACACGGATCAATATATGTCGTGGTACAGGTCGGTTAGTAACCCAGAAATGCACGTGTCTCATCCGAGGTACTTGGTTGACCCACGCACACAATGGGCACAACCCTCGATTCCCCATCAACCTCCAACCAACCCCCAAGAAGAAACAGACCCACAAACACCCAACCACATTCCCCACCACAACACAACTACAATCAAATGTCGTACTACCAACCACAATCACCACCAAACTACCAATACCCGGATATGCCTCAAACCCAACCATAATACCAACCCCAATACCAGCACACCCACATACCCCATACACAATTTCAGTCTTCCACATATCCCAATATGGCGCCCTCAACATCCAGCCTTAGCCCTGATATGGGAATGTCGGAAGATTATGACCAAGCCGACCAAACCTACCATCAACCACCATATCACCAAACAACCCAACATCCACAATACCAAACACCCCAAGATCCATTTCCTTTCTACCCCCCATACTCAGACGACCAATGCTACTGACCAACCATGGAACCCCACCCACCGCCAACACGACCAAACTTTGAGGGTTTGGGTAACCGACTGTACCAGAGCGGATCTTCGAGATATGGAGATCTTACTGATTTTATGGATTCGGACCGCATTGACTTCGCTGGGCCATCGACCTTGCCGCAGCAAGAAACGCGACGGCACCCAGCAAGAGAAAGGCGAGGACGGGGATGCAGAACCGGGGGTCATTACCGGGTTCCGGGGGATCACTGATGTATCTTTTTTTTTCCCAGTATTTTTTGTATCCATTTTTTTTACTGTTCTTTTAATGTAATACAGTTGAATGTAATTATTATTTTTTTAATAAAAAGTCTGTTTTGTTGATCTCTGTCCAATAGGCAACGCACAGGAAAAAAATTAAAAAAAAAATTTTTGCCCTAAATTTATACATAGGCGCCATCTCACTTGGCTTAGGGCATGCCCTAAGCACTTAGGCGCCAAGTGAGATGGCGCCTCCCTTAAAAAAGGAGGTGCATGCGCCAATTGAGATGGCTCCTCCTTTGTGGAGCCATCTCAAACATGGTTATTTGCGTAATTTTTTCCGAAACTCGGTTATTTGCGAAATATTTTTTTAATACATGGTTATTAATTAAAAAAATTCTAAGTCTTCACACTCTATTTTCATCTTTTTATTCAATTTTATTCATTTTTAAACGAATAAAAAATCAAATAAAAGAAATAAAAATCATGAGCATGTGTGAATGTTTTTTAAAGGTCCTATCACATCTTATAAACATGTTTGGATATCAAAAACTAGGCCCATTAGTTCAAAATTGCAATTTTGCTCCATTTGTGTAGGTGTTTAGGTATTGGCTTGCATTTTTGGTAAATCCCAAGTGTATGTGTGAATGTCATGACTGATGTCATAACATTCTAGTTCAGTTTGTACTGACTCATTAGGTACCTTTGCAGAAAAATATTTTAATTCAAATACTGATGTTTATAAGTGTGTATCTGAGCATTTTGCAAAATGATCACATTTTGCTAAATCAGTAGACAGGTTTTCTCAGATGTCATAACAGATGTTATGACATCCTGTTCTGAACTAACAGGATTGCAGGATTGGATAAGTCTGAGTTTTTTCAGGAAATAACTCAGTCCTTCCTGAACAGAATCCTGTGTTTTCTGAGGGGTAACCTAGCTCAACCCTAACCTGGTTAATAAAGTCCTGTGACCTGGTCTTTGGGTCAAACGGAATTAACCCTAGGTTTTTGGAAACCCTAACTGAAGTTGCAGCTGCTATATATTCAACAGAGCTGCTGTTTTTCAAGGATGACTCTTTATTGATCAGACGATCATTTGTAATTTGTATAGATTTGATTATTGTACTCCAAGCAATTATCATTGTGATAAGTGCCTTGGAATAGGTTTCTAATTGTAAGAGTTGTGTAGCACTCAAAGCTTTGAAGCAAGAGTGTTTGAATGTTCCTTGACTAAAGCTGTGAAGCAGAGTCAAGTTAGTTGTGCGCATCACTCAAAGATGTGAAGCACGAGTGATTGTGTTGCTTGATTAAAAAGCTGTGAAGTTTAATCAAGTGTTTGTTTTTGAAGAGTGTCTTCAATTCTTAAGTCAAATTGGTTTATGTATCACTGCTGTGATTGAGGGGGAGTGAGTAGGAACTCAGGTTTAAGTTGTACTTAGATTGGAATTGCATTGGGTAGGTCTTAAGTGAAGGAGATAAACTGGTTGGTTTATTCCTGAATTAAAATCTCTTATAGTGGATTTCCTCCCTGGCTTGGTAGCCCCCAGAGTAGGTGTTGTTGCACACTGAACTGGGTAAACAATTGACTGTGTTCTTTACTGCTTTTGTATTTACTGTCATATAGTAAGTCAGATACGGTGTCATAACATTGAACGTGACATTGAGTATCTGCAGCCAGAATTTCAATTGGCATCAGAGCAGGCACCCTGCCTGTATTACTGGGTGAGATCTAGGGATATCACTTTCTGGCACTATGGACAAAGAAGGAGTTTTTGGAAATAGACCACCCATTCTGGACGGAACCAATTATGACTACTGGAAACCTCGTATGATTGCCTTCCTAAAATCTCTGGACAAAAAGGCTTGGAGAGCTGCTGACAAAGGATGGATTCATCCCACCATAACTGAGATAGATGGGACAATCAGTCTGAAGCCTGAGGAAGATTGGAGTAAAGAAGAAGATGAGTTAGCTCTGGGAAATTCAAAAGCTTTAAATGCCTTGTTCAATGGAATTGATAGAAACATTTTCAGACTAGTACATCAATATGAACTGGCCAAGGAAGTTTGGGACACTCTCAAAACTACTCATGAGGGCACTTCCAAAGTAAAAATGTCAAGGCTTCAGATGTTGACTACCAAATTTGAGAATCTAAAAATGATGGAAGATGAAACCATTCATGAGTTTCACATGAACATCTTGGAGATTGCCAACACCTCAGGAGCACTGGGAGAAAAGATGTCAGAAGAAAAACTGGTGAGGAAGATTCTCAGATCCTTGCCTAAAAGATTTGCAATGAAGGTAACTGCCATAGAGGAAGCCCGGGACATTAGCAAGTTGAAAGTGGATGAACTTATTGGGTCCCTTCAGACTTTTGAGATGGGGATCACTGATAATGGTGACAAGAAGAACAAAAGCATAGCACTTGTATCCAACACTGATGTTGAAAACAAGGAGGATGAAGAAGAAAACATATCATAAGCTATTTCCATGCTTGGAAGACAGTTCAACAGGCTCATCAAAAGAATGGACCCAAAGTCAAGGTCTAATGTTCATAACATTCCCTCTGACATTGACAGTTCCAGCAGAAGACCAAGGTCAGAAGATAAGGGAAACCAAGGCAGAGGTATTCAATGCCATGGATGTGAAGGATATGGACATATTCGAGCTGAATGTCCTACCTTTCTTAAGAAGCAAAAGAAAGGAATGACTGTTACTTGGTCTGACTATGATTCAGAAAGTAATTCTGAAGAAGAATCTGCCAAACTAGTTACTGCCCTAACTAGTGTTTGTACTTCTGAAAGTGACACTAGTGATGAAGAAGTGACATTTGAAGAACTGGCTGATACCTACAAGAAATTGTGTATCAGAAGTGCTGAAGTCTATGTGCAGAATGAGAAACAATCAAAACTCATTATAAAGCTGGAGGCTGAAAAAAGGGCAAATCTTGAAACTATAAGTCATCTAGAAGGAGAAGTTCAATTGCTGAACTCACAACTGAATCAAATGACCAAATCTGTCAAGATGTTGACCAATGGAACAGACAAATTGGAAGAGATCCTTCAGGTTGGACAAAATGTGGGAAATAAATCTGGACTAGGATTTATGGAAGCAAAGAAATCTGGTACTGGTAAGCAAATGTC
The DNA here is from genome assembly GCA_948472305.1 of Vicia faba. Lineage (NCBI taxonomy): Eukaryota > Viridiplantae > Streptophyta > Magnoliopsida > Fabales > Fabaceae > Vicia > Vicia faba. The sequence continues at coordinate 401,462,269 of OX451738.1, read as the reverse complement.
AAAACGGATGTCTCAACACAACTCTCAACATCAGGAACAGAGACATATGAAGAAAAGGTACCAAAGATGGAAATGTCATCATTGTGGGAGATATGGTCACATAAAGCCCTTCTGCTTCAGACTACATGGATATCCTAATCAGAACTCAGGTGTCAAACCAAAGTCTAAAAAGGTACCTCATGCTCCTAAATGGAAGAAAAAGGCTACTGCACTGATAGCTCACACTTCCCTGAGGGTCTCTGCAAAGGAAGATTGGTACTTTGACAGTGGATGTTCCAGACACATGACTGGATTCAAAAATCTCCTCAATAATGTTATGCCTCACACCACCAGTTTTGTGACCTTTGGAGATAGTGCTAAAGGTGAAGTCAAAGGAGTTGGTAATTTGGACTGCCCTGGAGTTCCAAGTCTGAATAAAGTACTGCTGGTAAAAGGGTTGACTGCTAATCTCATTAGTATCAGTCAATTATGTGACCTAGGATTCAAGGTCAACTTCTCAAGATCTGAATGTCTAGTAATTAATGAAAAACTAGAAGTTGTAATGAGAGGAATCAAATCCAAAGATAACTGTTACGTGTGGCAGCCTGAGAACACTGATATCTCCACTATGTGTCAAATCATCAAAGAAGAAAAAGAGATGAAACTGTGGCAGCATAAGCTTGGTCTCCTTCATCTAAGAAGAATGAAAAGAGCTATTTCTATGGAAGCTGACAGAAGAACTCCAAAACTACAGGTTGATAATATCTGTGATATGGCAAATAAACTTGAAGAAGAATGTGTTGTCAGAACCTTAAGTCATCTTGACAAGGATGTTGGAAATAACAAGTCTAATAAATTCTGTTCTCAAAACATCTGGTCAAAACAGATGCTCCCTGAGTACAATGTTACACGAGATGTTGTGACATTGTGTTGTGACAATCTGAAAACAATCAACATTTCCTTGAACCCTATTGACTTTGAAGAGAAGAAGTCATTTAAACTGGAACATAGCGTCTCTAAGCTTCAGCTGACTGATTCTTCTACCAAGGCTCTTGTTGGAAATAAACTTGAAAATTTGAGGGGCAGGTTGGGTATTCACCAACATGAGAAATTATAGCAATTAATTTTGCTTAAAACAAGGGTTGAAGGGATTAATTTTATTAAGTCTATATTTAGTGGGTTAATCATATTCTCTCACAATTCCTTCAAAAGCTTTAAGAAGTTGAAGAGACTCCCTTTTATCCCCTACCTCTCTCATCCTTGCAACCTGTTTCCTCCTCCCAATCAAAGATTTTTCTCAAAATGCTACCATTACTCAAAGTCAATCAAAATGTCTCAGACATCGTCTTCAACCATGGCGACTTCATCTTCCTCATCATCGTCATCATCTGACCAAGATTCTAGGGCAATCACTACATGCATAGAATCTGAAGTTCTTGAGGTCACTCCTCTCAGGGAGATGGCAACTGACCCAGCCAGAGTCAAAAAGCTCAGAACCAGACATGCAGGAAGAGCTCAAGCTACAGCCTCTGGTAATTCTTCTCATCCTTCGTCTTCTGTACCTAATAGAGAAGGATCAGTTCAAGTTCACCAAGCTATTGCTAGGCTGGTTACTAGTATACTGAGTGGCAACCAATCTGTACCGGGGATTTCTATCCCTTTAAATCAATCAGAAAGTCCAAATGTGGAAGTTTCTGAAAATGTAGATGTCACTGAGAATGTTGTGACACCAAAAGACAACATTCAGAACCCCTCTGAAAAGGCTGCTGATCCACCTATCATTTATGTGGATGAAGATTACTCAGATAATGAATTGATTGCTAATGTGAACCCTAGCATAGCTAGGAGATTGATGAAAAGAAAGAGTAGTCAGAATGATAAACCTGATGCTAAGAAATCCAAGGCTGAAGGCATGGCTGAGAAAAGTATTCAGACAAAAGGGAAGAAGGCCCAGGTGCATACTGCTAGACAACCAATCTCTAAGAAGAGTAAAGAACCTGAAACTTCTGATTCTGATGAGGAATCAGAATTTGAGATTGATATTGAAGAAACTCCCATCAGAAGGAAGCTCCCCTCCAGCAAGATTGCTAGAGTGCCTGAAGTGCCAACAGACAACATCTCTTTTCATCATCCTGACAATGCAAACAGATGGAAGTATGTTTGCTTAAAGAGAATAGCCTTAGAGAGAGAACTCAACAATGATGCCTTGGAGTGCAAAGACATCATGGACCTGATCAAGAATGCTGGGCTAATGAAGACTGTGATAAAGTTCAACAAATGTTATGAAACTCTGGTCAAGGAGTTTGTAGTGAACTTGTCAAATGATTGTGCTGATGGAAGGTCAGCTGACTTTGAAAGTGTTTTTGTTAGAGGAAGAAGGGTCAAGTTCTCTCCATCAGAAATCAACAAGTTTCTTGGAAGAACAAATGAAGACTGTCCTGATCTAGAGGCAACTGACAATGAAGTTTGTCTAACCATCACAGCCAGGCAAGTAAAGTGCTGGCCCTTGAAAGGGAAGCTGAATGCTAGTAAACTCAGCATGAAATTTGCCATCTTGCATAAAATAGGTGCAGCCAACTGGGTGCCTACAAATCACAAATCAACTATCTCCACAGGATTGGGGAGATTTATCTATGCTGTGGGAACCAAGACTGCTTTTGACTATGGGAGGTACATCTTTGAACAAACTTTAAAGCATGCTGGCAGTTATGCTGTCAAAGGACCAATTGCCTTTCCCTCCCTCCTTTGTGGAATCATCCTTGCACAATACCCTGATATCCTTGTGGCAAGAGATACAGTCTGCAAAAGAGCTCCTGCCCTTGGCCTGCACTACAAACTGTTTCAGGGATCTCATGCTCCAGACATTGTCATAACATCAGCTGAGACATCGTCTGTGAAGACCCAGTCCAAGACATCAGATGTCATAGCTGTTTTAAAGGAAACTTGCAAAGAGCTGGATGCTAGAAAAAGGACCCTAGAAATTCTAATTGCCAGGCTAGAAAAGGAGGAAGCTGAAGGACATCTCAACATTGAAGAAACTAGCTCTTCTGAGTCGGATGACAATGCTTGAAGGTTGATTGCTGTTTGGTGGTGTTGCTGGTTGGTGCTGATATCTGGTGGAGTTTGGAAGTGTATTCAGTTGTTTTCTGCTGCTACTCTTATTATTTTGTTTTGGATAACTGTATAATTTTATGAACATGTATCTTTGGCCCATTTGTGGCTAAAGAGGGGGAGAATATTTTGGTACTTACTTAATTAGTACTTGACATTATATTTTTCTGCTGTCACTTATTTCTGCTGCTATCTATCTCTGATTGTTTAGGGTCTTTAACCAAAAATCTGCCAAAGGGGGAGTTTGTAGGTGTTTAGGTATTGGCTTGCATTTTTGGTAAATCCCAAGTGTATGTGTGAATGTCATGACTGATGTCATAACATTCTAGTTCAGTTTGTACTGACTCATTAGGTACCTTTGCAGAAAAATATTGTAATTCAAATACTGATGTTTATAAGTGTGTATCTGAGCATTTTGCAAAATGATCACATTTTGCTAAATCAGTAGACAGGTTTTCTCAGATGTCATAACAGATGTTATGACATCCTTTTCTGAACTAACAGGATTGCAGGATTGGATAAGTCTGAGTTTTTTCAGGAAATAACTCAGTCCTTCCTGAACAGAATCCTGCGTTTTCTGAGGGGTAACCTAGCTCAACCCTAACCTGGTTAATAAAGTCCTGTGACCTGGTCTTTGGGTCAAACGGAATTAACCCTAGGTTTTTGGAAACCCTAACTGAAGTTGCAGCTGCTATATATTCAACAGAGCTGCTGTTTTTCAAGGATGACTCTTTATTGATCAGACGATCATTTGTAATCTGTATAGATTTGATTATTGTACTCCAAGCAATTATCATTGTGATAAGTGCCTTGGAATAGGTTTCTAATTGTAAGAGTTGTGTAGCACTCAAAGCTTTGAAGCAAGAGTGTTTGAATGTTCCTTGACTAAAGCTGTGAAGCAGTGTCAAGTTAGTTGTGCGCATCACTCAAAGCTGTGAAGCACGAGTGATTGTGTTGCTTGATTAAAAAGCTGTGAAGTTTAATCAAGTGTTTGTTTTTGAAGAGTGTCTTCAATTCTTAAGTCAAATTGGTTTATGTATCACTGCTGTGATTGAGGGGGAGTGAGTAGGAACTCAGGTTTAAGTTGTACTTAGATTGGAATTGCATTGGGTAGGTCTTAAGTGAAAGAGATAAACTGGTTGGTTTATTCCTGAATTAAAATCTCTTATAGTGGATTTCCTCCCTGGCTTGGTAGCCCCTAGAGTAGGTGTTGTTGCACACTGAACTGGGTAAACAATTGACTGTGTTCTTTACTGCTTTTGTATTTACTGTCATATAGTAAGTCAGATACGGTGTCATAACATTGAACGTGACATTGAGTATCTGCAGCCAGAATTTCAATTTGCATTTCATGAATTTCTTCAAAATCTCCCAACTTGTGCAACTCATAACTTGCTCAATTTTTATCTTTTAAAGGTGATATATAACTTTTTGGAAAGCCGGAGATGTCCTCTACAATCTCTATGTTGATAATTTTTTATTTTTATGATATTATCTTAATGTAAGTTATCTTGACAAAAAGTGTCTTTTGTTGACTTTTGAAAATGACCTATAATATATGAGCTCATATCTTCCAAATGAAGAATTTTTTGGACTTGATAATTAAATCAAAGTTGTAGAGAATTGAATTTTATTCATAATGATCTTTGGTTGGGGAAAAGTTGATGAAGCATGTGAAAGTTATGCCTGGTCAAAGTTTAGTTGACTTCTCCTAAGGAAACCCTAATTTGGCAATTCTTGACTTTTGATGATTTGGAGACTTTCCTTGGGGAATCATGATCATCCCTTGATAAAATGATGAATCTAACTTCAAAATGTTTATGTTGACCAAAAATCTCGAAGTTTGACTATATGTTGACCATAGTTGACCTTTTGACCAATATAGTTTATTTTCAAACATTTGAGCCATTGATTGAGCAAACTTGTGATGGAGGGCTTGAAACTTGACATGAACCTTGTTAAGGACCTATGAAGAACCATGGAAGTAACTAGTGTCATTTACAAACCAAATTTCTTTGAGAAACTCCAAACCCTAGTTGTAGGCCTTTGGTTTAGGAGGTGTATCTTGACTAGTCAACCCTTGAGTGTTTTAAGAAGCCTTGAAAGAATGTCTTGAAGAAAATGGGAGGGAAAATTTTGGGGTACAACACGTAGCTATCACTTCTACCATATTGGTCTACACCATACAGTTTTCATGATCTATTTCTACTTACCTAAGGCATCCCTAGATCCGAGTGTAGGATCATACAAGCAATAAAACCCAAGAAACCCTTTAAAGTAAAGTAAACAATTAAGACCATTAAAGCAAAAATATTGATCTAGACTATAAGGTAACCCATCCTTTTAAGTCTAATATCCCCAGGAGAGTCGCTAGTTCTGTAATACGGTGGGAGAACTGACTTTTTTTACTTTTATCTTAATGTACGGATAGCTGTAGTCGCCACAGACTTTTCTTTTATCCAATATTTAGGAAAGGTGAAAAGAATAGGAAAGACCTTTGATAGATTTTTAGTTCGGGGGTAAGTTATGAAAAGGGAAGGTGTTAGCACCCTTTTCATCCAAAGTTATCTACGGGCTCTTAATTGCTTAGCTCACTTTTGAAAAAACTTGCTTTGTATGTGTGTGATTTGTTTCAAAATATTTTGAAAAGCCAATGTAAGGCTAAATTTTAATTGATTCTTGTATCAGTCCTCAAGAATGCGTACAAAGTATTTTTTGAAAATATCTGTTCGAACGTTTAGTGTGAGAAATTTTTTGTTTGTGAGAAATGTTGTGAGCAAGCCATTAGGAGTTTCTTACCCACTAAAGTCTTTTTTATTCTTTTCCTTCTACTTTAGAGATAGTGATATCCATACCATTAGGTTGTAGGTAGCCCTATCCATTTGATGTGAAGGGACAGGTGTAGGGTCGTTAAATGGTCATCGAAGGCAACAGGTAAGGATACTTTAGCAATTGTATCAGAAGGACTATCATCATTTACTCGTAGGGACTAGATCATTTTGTAGGAAACTCGAAGGGTCATCAAGGGATTATGATCCTTATTCGAAAGGGACAATGATGATTTGATCGAGGGTCTTTTGCTAAAGTATCCCCACTTTCGAGGGACGTGGCCATGTAAATAAACATATAAGTGTGTAAATAATAAATAAAAATATTTTTTTGGATTTTTTATTAATAAAAATAAAAATAATAAAAATAATAAAGAAAAATAAAATAAAATAAAAAATAAAAATAAGAGCCAGGGAGTGCAAAAGAAGTTTAGGGTGTATGTTAGAAAAAAACAGTTTTGTGGAAATCTGGCCCAAATGGGATTTTTTTATAAGTCAGAAAAATAAACAAAAAAATGGGTGGGCCTGTGTGGTAAATGGAATCAGGGGGGTCAAAACAAGTAAAAAAAGGGGGAAGGCCCAGTAACTAAGCCCAGCACGCTGACTTGTGGCAAAAGGGAATAAATGTGGAAAAATAATGAAAAGTGGCAGCGCTGGGGCTTGAACCCACGCCCTGGACATGAAACATGCGCTGCCTCAACATTGGGGTGGCTATACATCCGTTAACATAAGAAAAACAATAAATATATAACACAAAACAAGTTCCAGAAATGAACTACATCTTCAACCTCCAACCATGGTTCCTGTAACTCACTCATTTCACATCCATTCACAAAACTTCCAACATCAAACTTGTTAGAAATTTTATCACGATGCTGAATATGTAAATATCTTAAGCTAATTCTCAAAGATGAACATGAATTTATAAAAGTACCAAATTTTGACCTAACTTTTTTCAGAGATTCAAACCTAAAATTCTCTAAGTTCAATCAATATAAATGAAAATTATGGACATGTACAGCTTCAGGGCAATGATATCTACATTTTATCTTCACAAATCAGGATCAAATGATGCTTGTATGAAGAGATAGAAGTTTGAAAACTTACCTCTTGCAGATGGATTCGTGTATGGAGTTTGAGCAACCTTTGAGATGGCCTGATGATTTCTTTAGCTTACCTGGACCTCCTTGAGTGTATTCCAACTCCTACTTTGCTTTGAGGATGGCTAAAACTCCAAACTCAAGTCAAGTTTCAAGCTTCAGTTTTGAAAATGGTGGATGCTGATGGAGGGGTTATAGTCAGGAAACAGGGGCCTGGATCACTTTGATATGATGTATAGAGAGTGTATGGATGATTAGTTTTCAAAACACACGAGTGAAAATGGAGATGGCGAGTTTTGGCTCAAAATTGTCAAGTTTGGGCAGATTCAAGGTAATATGGAGTTTTGGCAGTTTTGGGAAGGCTTGAAATCGTGTATTAGCTTGCAAATAGTTTGTATAGTTATAAGAAAAAGGTTAGAGGACTTTTACACAACAGATTTCTGAGTTATAGGGTTATGGCTAGGTTGCTTGATTTTGAAGAAAAGTGAGAAAATAAAGTTTCAATGTTTTGTACCAGCAATGTAGAGTGGTTGAATCACTTTAAACATGTTTCTTCTAGCATTTTCAAAGTGCGTGTACAGAGACAACAAGTTAGGAGCTCAAGAAGAGTGGACTTTGTGATTAAAGCCACTTTTCCAAAATGGCAATGTTGTCTTTCTTCCTAAAATGGTATTAAGCATGGATAATGCATTGAATGCTTGGATTAAATCTTTAACAGCTGTGTAGACCTTTAATTATGGAGTGAAATGCAAGTTAGAAACCTGAAAAGTGGGATTTGTACAGCATGCTTGAAGATTGGATCAAGTGTTCTTCACAAATTTGCCTTTCAAAACAAGAATGAAAATCTAACTTCATGGCTTTTATTCTCTTAGAAAAAACATGATCTCAATAGTTATTGGACATTTTGGAAAGCTTGTAACATCCCCTACAACCTTCATGTTGGAAATTTTTGAAAATTCATCTTGGAACTTGGTGAAAAGTTACCATGAAGTTGGTACCAAAAATCTGCCTAACTAGGGCAAAATTTCACTAAGTGTTTAAGTTTCATGAGTATGTCTTCACAAATTCATTACTTGAAATCTAAGCATTTCTAGAAAAAGTTCTGACCTACAATGTTTTAGATCTCATTGATATCTACAACTTTCATGTTGGTAGTTTCCCTTGAATCAACTTGCATCATGGTGAAAATTTTGCACAAAGTTATGAAAAAACATGAAAATTTTACATCATGACTTTTCAGTGTACAGTTGACTTTTCATCAGTTGACTGAAACTCAATTATCAATCAATTGATCTTGAGAAATGTTTTTAGCCATGACATTAGGTCAAAATGATGTATTTGTATCCTTGATATCATGTCTTGAACCAATAAGTCATTTGTTAGGTCAAAAGTCAAAAATTGAACCTCCTCAGTCAAAACCCTAATTTTGACCATTTTGCCTTTTTGATAATCTGATCAAATTTCTTGAGAAATTGTGATCCAAACTTGATCAATTAACATATATGAATTCATGATGTTGATATGGATCAAAAATTATGAAGTTTCACTGTAAATTGACCACAGTTGACTTTTTCCCGAATACAGCT